>CM057341.1:161465919-162774134 GCA_030015575.1 Agapanthus africanus
ATAGATATCCGTTTTCTATTTTAGCCGATTTAGTTCCATGCTTGGCCATAACTTCATTTTTTTAAAAGGCTTCTTATCGTCTGGAACCAAATCGACACGGCTCATTCAAGCCGCAATTAGTATATCTGTCAACGCACTAAGGCGACCAACTTATTACGAAAGAAAAGGCAGCGACTCATGAGAAAACTGTGACAAGGTGAGGAAGAGCTGGAGACTGCATCAACGGAGTTTCTGGAGTACTTCAAAGGCCGACTGTATCTCAATTAGACTTTTTGAATCGGTCCATAAGGTCCGAGTTGGTTCATAACTCCACTCCACTGTGCTCATGTCTGGTCATAACACCTGGTGCTAAAATACAGGACCGAGATGATCGCACAAGAGTGTTGTTCATAGCAAACAAGTCGCACCGTTAGTTGACGCCATATCCTCTCTTCATACCTCTTGTGCTATACAAAGCCGTTTTAAGCTGACCTATTTTGACCAAAGTCGGTGTGTGTTTGTTCGTACCGGCCGATATCAAACAACCTGAGCCTCTTAGCTCATTGTTAATCACACCAACCAGACTTGTTAGATTGCTTTGTATCGGCCTGTAGAGATCGATTTGAGATGCACCGCATATAGCTGCTTGGATTTTTTGACGTACCTAGCCGTGCATGTTTTCCGACACGGTGTCTAGTATTAAAGATAATAGCTCAGAAAATTGCTCAGGATATTAGACATCGGAGCGAATTGCTCACGTTGTCACGAAAAGATGAGCATGCTCTTCGTCCCTACCAATGTCATCACTCTGGATGTGATCTTTGCAAAGGACAACAGTGGAATCACCCAACAATTATCTAGAGCAATGAATTGTAATGAGCGATTACACAATACATAGCTGAGTAACCTCTCTTGTTGTCAAACACAAATCAGACTTCTTAGCTTGGATGATATCAGCCCGGCTTATGTCGGAGACAAAGTATAGCAAACTAGTGATAGATACTCCATTACGAGAGAATCAAAAGACATTGGCAATTGTCTTGGACACTCGGGGCGCCAATAACATGAAGTTAGCTAAGCACTGACACTCCAATGTCCTGAAGGCAAGCCTAACACGGTGAGCAATCAAGGAATATTCGGTTCGCCGGGTAAGTTTGTTGCACCTTGATTGTTATACAATCTTGGGATTAGAGACGCCATAACAGAATCGGCTATAGTTGCCCTAATCAGGCACGGCCATCAGGATCTCAGTCATAATCAAGAACTCCCTTGGACTTCAAATACACCGACTAGACCCAATATATTAACCCGAATCGGTCCGTGTTGCTCCGTACTCATCTATATGACATACCATGAGGCGACCTTGCTTTCTCTGGTAGTATCGGCTCCAAGGATCTTAATGATTCCTAACCGAAAGATTTCTTCTCCATTCTGCTCATATGGCGCGACAACTAAATCTTGGTCTGGAAGATAATTCGACGGCGTTAAGACCAACACCGAAGTCTGACATGTACCAACGCACCACCCTTCAATGCCCTCTCGGATGTCGCACTACTAATGAACAAAATGCATAGTCCATGAACGCAGGTGTAATATCTCATACATAGATTGGATTGTGAATTTATCGGTTGAAGACCACCTCCATCTTTATTATCCTCCATTGGATACCATTCTACTGGGTGGTCAATCGTTTTTCATCTATTTTGACGTTTTTGTCACAATAACCTTCTGTTGAAAGTTGGCCACCATTTATCTCTTTTTCATCGTCTTGCAATCGATGTATCCTTATTTTTTGCCAGTAAGAATATAGATGCATATTTAGGAGGGTCGGTCGTCCTTTTAGTGAGAGGCAAGTGGCCTTCCATCCTTCAAGTCTCTTTTAGTGTTTCATTAGGGGCATCCAATCCGCTTTCTTAAACGTCGCTTGCCGCTCACCAAAATTTTTATGGATATTTAACTCACTTATTTTGTTTACACCTATGTTTATATCATATTCTTCAACATGTAACTTCAGTAGCCAAACACAGAAATACATATACAAATTCTTCAAAAATCCTTCTACCAAGAAATTGAATAACAATTTCAACTAACTAATTAAACTAAGTGAAGAAGAAAATGGCTTAAAATAAATTTTAAAAAACAGAACATTCCTAACACTCAATTATTGCACATATCCTTTTGATGTAGAAGCATGGAGTCAAGATTCTCAAGACCTTGAGATGTTCATTCATCTGCCTTCTCCTATTCCTTTCCACTGCAATATGAGACATTCTTGCTCTTGCTTCCTCTTTGCTTCCTTCCTTATTAATCAATTAACTATTCCAATATATATTCCTCTATCACAAATTAGCTAGTATGTCTTTCATCTTACCTAGGTTTGTCACTTTGTCTTATCTTTACTATTACAACTGGACGTCCTCTGATGATGTCATTAATCAACAAAATACAACCGGACCGGCATTCAATGCAGGTCGAAGTATATGGTTACCCGGTTGATTAAATGCTATTAATGAAAATAATAATTCACTATTGTTAACAATAGATCCGGGAGATTTCTTGGTTCATCATGCAATTGCTCTGAGTTTGCATACAACTACATTGATTTTAGTAAAAGGTGCTTTGGATGCATGTGGTTCCAAATTAATGCTAGATAAAAAAGGATTTCGGCTATAGTTTTCCTTGCGACGGCCCAGGACGTGGGGATACTTGTGATATTTCTGCTTGGAATGCATTTTATTTGACAGTTTTTTGGATGTTAAATACGATAGGATGGATCGCTTTTTATTGGCATTAGAAACACATCACATTATTGATCAGTCCCAATAGCCAAAGTTGAGAATTGGGCATGTTCATCCAATCCATCACAAAAGACAAAAATAAGAATATGAAAAGTTAACAACTCTCTCTCGTATACATTACATATTCTTTCTCATGCTGAAAATCCCAAAAATAAATGTCTTACAAATTTATACATAAGTCCTTATATCTACACAATTCATAAGTTTCTCAATTCTAATATTAGAAAAACTATATTTTTTAGAAATTTTTATGTAATGTCCAGGATTAAAAAAAATCACGTATATGTTCAAAACATACACACATGCATTGCACGTGCAAAATACTAGCATAAATATACTAGTATAACTTAGGTTCTCATTAAGGAGCTGTTTGGTCGCTTGGAAATGGAGAGCCGTGCAACATTTGTTACAAAAAACTTCATTTCCTTTGTTTGGTGAGCAACAAAGTTAAGTTGTAAATGGAAATGAAGATGCAAAATACATCAGATTCAACTTTGGTTGAAACAAGGCTGCCATCAATATTGGTACCATTGGTCACGTGGCCCATGGAAAATCAATTCTGGTGCTCCGCTTGATGCTCCGCGTCATGACCAGTCATGGGGATTAAACATCTTCTGTCTATTTTTGGGATTGTGGACAATATTTCTCTTTATGCTTGAGAGACACGGTACTTGGTTTGTATTTGCTTTCCTTTTCATCTTTTTGTACCTGATATAGTAACTTGCTAGTTTCATTAACTTATCTTTTAATGCAAGCACCGGGCGAGCTTATTGTCTTCGTTTAATCAGAAGAAAAAAATAGTTGCACATTTAAATTATTATTATGGGATGCCACATAAGCATTATATATGCCTCGTATGCAAATTTGCAACAAATGTTGCATTTCCTTTATTTTTTTTGTTCAGCCAAACACAAAAAAAATGGTTTGGATTTGGAAATCCAATTACAAAACTTAAAGATAACCAAACATGCCTGAACAAAGGATTTGGGCCATTTATTTTACAACAAATGCTGTATACAAACAAATGTTGCAATTCTTTTTTGTTGCTAACCAAACATGACCTAAATGCATTGGTCGCCCACGAGTGGGGATTCGGTGTCATGCTATTACTTCTTCATACTATCACAAACTATTAAAATCCTACGGTCCATATTTGGGTAAAACCGAGGGGCCCATCCTTCTTTTTTATTTGTGAAGTTGAGTGGTCAGGATTTATCATAGGAGAGGCCGACAGCAGAGACTTGTTGCAATATATATGAAGAGCTTGTTATACTTCACTTGGTGATCACATACATCGAGCAGTAATTTTGATGGAGGCATGCATGCACTCGTTTCATATTAAGATAATATAATATCATGGTCCTGTAATAAAAAAATTAAATAAAAAAAACTTTTGCTTAACACGCATTCATTTCACATTCACACGAGATTTTGACCTGTACCCTATTCTCTACTTCTCTATCTTCTCAGTTTATATAGCCTCATTCTCCAACTGGCTGCGCTTAAGATTTGAACCCAGACATTGTTCAACTGCAGGATTCTTTACCACTATGCTACAGTGGCACTTGATGTAATGTACTAAGTGTTCTTTTATACGAAAAGCACTTTTGCATAACAATAATATATGTAGAATTTAATGAGGCTGTGGTCGATTGCAATAAGACCGCGGTGCAAGACATAGCGTCAGGAGTGGGTCTCATCCGAACTAAGCCTTAAGGACCGGCTCCTCTATTATCCACTTTTGGTTCTACATGGTACCGAACAAGAGGAAAGAGTCCATAGGAGGGAATTTCCTCCTATGGCGTCGAAAAAATACACTCTCCTTCATTTTTCCGACGATCGGCACCCACCATCTTCATCGTTATTATTTCAGATGTGGGTATACCAAATTTCATGTGATTCTACAACCTTTTCACTGTTGATTTAGTGGGTTCAAAATTAACGGTTTACCGACAATAGAACTTTTTACATTGCTAAATCAACGATGAAAAGGTTGTAGAATCACATGAAATTTGGTGTACCCACATCTTAGATGATAACGATGAAGATGGTGGGTGCCGATCGACGAAAGAAATGAGAGAGGGGGTATTTTTTCGACGCCAGAGGAGGAATTTCCCTCATATGGCACTCCATTATGTTCATATATCTATATATATATATGAGATTAATGGAGGTAAGAGGCCATAGAACGGGATTCCCTCCTATGGCGTCGCAAAAATACCCCCTCCCAAGTTTTTCCCGACGATCGGCACCCACCATCTTCATCATCATCATCTAAGATGTGGGTACACCAAATTTTATGTTTTTCTACAACTTTTTCACCGTTGATTTAGTGGGTTCAAAATTAACGGTTTACCGACAATAGAACTTTTTACATTGCTAAATCAACGGTGAAAAGGTTGTGGAATCACATGAAATTTGGTGTACCCACATCTTAGATGATGACGATGAAGATGGTGGGTGCCGATCGTCGGAAAAATCTATAGGGGTTGTATTTTTTCGACGCCATAGGAGGGAATCCCCTCCTATGGCCTCTTTTCTCCATTATTCTCTCTCTCTCTATATATATATATATATATATGAAAGAAGAGAACGGTTGGACTGACAAGGTTGACTGAAGTCTGTCCATGTAGATCAATCTCTCTTTTACATTGTCGATACATTGCACCCAAATAATTTTTTGAGCTTAGACATGAAGAATAAGTTATGGAAGCACCCAAATGCCGATATGTATACAATATAATATTGAGTTAGAATCTGCATGACATGTAATGCTTATACGAGCAAGGAATAAGCTTAGGATGGAATTAAGCAAATCTGAGAAACACTGAACCATTTTTCAACTTAGTTTATAGGGATTTCCCCACTGGATTATAAACCTCTACATCACAAAAATGGGTTCTCAAGGAGAAATCCCTGTCATATATAGTCTGATTTCAGTAAGTAAACTTAAGATCAACTTGGAAAAAATGAAATTTCCAATTGAAAATAGCAAGACTCTGATGAAAAGAGTTTAGAAAACTTCGGCTTGTCCATCGGATTAAATGAGTGAAGTTAGTTCCAAGTACATATCTTACACCAGACATTTCTGAAGAATTAATTGACTGTTCGAAATAGGGCAACTTTGAAAGGAGGAAGGAAAAAAAATTGTAAGATTGTTCGAACATGTTATTATTTCATGCTGAGAATATACACTTTTCCTCAGCATGCAAAAGTCGAAATAGAGAATAATACGGGAGAAAGAAAGAACGAGAAACTATGACTTCTATGTTCAGTGATCTTCCAATTGAATCGCTTTGATTTTGCATTTGGGTCGCTTTTATTTCGGATATTGTACGTAAACCATTGCTGCATTATCAAATTTCACCCAGAGTTATCTTGTAGCACTGCATAAAAAGTAAATAGTTCAAATCTTTGTTAAGAGGCAAAACCATTGTGAATACTGCATACCGAAAAATTACTAGTACGAAGACAAGAAAAATAAAAAAGCACCATAATTTGATGATGCAAAAGAGTAGAAAAGCATAGCAAACAAGTATCATTCACTCAAATTAATGCACTAGTAAAATAAAGAGGGCAAACAGAGTTTCTATTAAATTAGTAATAATTGATGAAGTAGTAATAAAGAGAGAGAATCGTGCCAAGAAAAAGAAGCAAACAAAGATGTCAAATGATGCGTCTTTACCTCAAAATGAGAAAACACGGAAATTTCTTTACAAAACTTACGAAAATTAATTATCTGGTATAAAAGGTACAAGAGAAAAAAGGGTATAAGGTGTCAGAGAAAATCATTCCCTGCCACGACAGTGGAAAGTCAACACTTCACTGTTGTGTCGGATGGCATTCCCCGTTTTTTATCTTCATGGCCTAACACATACACAAATATTCACGTGATTTCGATGCCATTTGCCTATTGATCTAGGGATGAAATTTTTTCTATTATCAATTAATCATGAAGTTTGCAACCATCCAATGCAAGGACAATGGGGATGAGGGACCATATCTACATATTTAATCTAAGGGTTTTGTAGATGTTTTAGATTCTCTAATTTTTAATTTTTTATAAAATAAATATTGTTTGTTCGTCGAGATCGTTAAGTATTTTATTGTTTTAAGAAAGATCAGATTTGATTTTGCAAAAAAAAAATGTAATCATGCTAAATATATAATGATGCCTAAACTTTTGTGTTTTTTTCCTTCTTGGTGAAGACTAACTAACGAATTGAGTTATTACTCATCATCGTCATCTAAACATTTTCCCATCCAGTAAAGATCCGACAAAGTTTTACGGCTGGCTGTCAACCCTCTCGAAGAAAGACCATGACAAGACAAGGGTCCATCATAGTCTTAAATGACCCGTTGGCATTCTCTTTTCTCATAGACGATGGACAAGTCTACCAGAAGGGGAAAGATGATATATTTGATATATGAAATTATGTTTGACTTTAAAGAGCAAATAAATGGGACATATTTCATAGATTGAGTTGATTGCTATTGTTTGCTATCTAGCTCTTGCTCTTCGTTAGGTGACTAAAGATAAACTTTTTCTCAAGAATTAAAAAGAAAAGAAAAAAACAAATGCAAAAGCTAAACTTGCCTATTGGATTAATTAAGCATGATATTATAAATTGGATTACTGAAATTATATTGGCACTTCTTCAGTTTTTTGAATATCAGATCTAGGTTTGTTTGACTACAATATTTCTTATATATAACTTTGAATATTTACTGAAAGGGTTTCGTCGATTTATGCTCAAGGACAATCTAATATCATCATAAATCAAATCTTTAAATTGATAGTTGGATAGCGAATAATTGACATGTCTCTTCTATTAAATCTTTTTAATCATAATTTATCAATTTTCGGATCTATTTGTGTTCTTGTTCATATAGATCAGCTCTATCATTTATATACTGCATCAATTTGGTGTCCCAACTTAGGTTCATATATGCCTTATTGTAGTAGGGGTCATAGGGCGCACTTAAAGCATGACGATAGTCATATATATATTACTTCCCTAGCACTCAAAGTGACTTTTTCCCGATCATCGAGATTATCATTCCAGTGCTCAAAGCACAGTTTGTGCAGCATCCAGATTCTTCTTATGACAGTAGCGATACAATATGATGTTTATCGCGATTGCTCTGGTTATAATTCCTTTAGTCGAGACAATCATATTAGTAGGGACAATTATGATATATAGTCGAAAAGTTGGACCCATCAAACTCCTTGACTTTTACAGTATAAAGGATTCTCAGAATATAATGGATTAACCATCCTCAGGTGTCCTGTTGGTAGAGCACCAAATTCTCTCACCAAAGTGAACATGTTCGAGGTTTGGTATCGAAGAAGAAGAATCTAATGGATTAGTTATTTGAGATGGATACCCATTTGGACTATTATAATTTCTCTAATTGTCATAAAATAAATTTTTCTGAATGGGAGTTAAAAGAAAATGCTAGGACTTAGTAGAGAAAATTAGAATGCCAGATTATTTATTTATTTATTTATATTCAGCGTATTGGATATTGGTAATAGATAGGTCGATAGTCAATTACTTGGCGTATTCAAACAAGTAAAGGGCTGATCCACATCATGGTAGATCTAGAACTGCATATCATGTTATTCATGAGTATTAATAATTATGACAATAAGACCTTGTGATAATTATGCATCAAGGTCACAAAATAAATCTACCGTCTCTGCACCTTCACCGCCTATAGCTTTCGTAAGGCCATAGGAGCTGGTTTTAGGGAGAATCGAGGAGTCTACAAACCATATTGTAGAGGTCAATCAAGTTTCAGTCGAGACTAATAACAAAGAGTTTGTTGATATTCACACATCTCTTAGTAAAATTCGTAGTTAAAATGAAGCACACATATCATACGAGATAGTTTTAATGCAGAACTGACCAATCAACACTTGTTATGACCATTAATGAGAATTTTCATAAATGGGTTCATGCAACGCTCTTTACAAACTAAACTTCAGATATATGCAGATATGATGGAGGAATTAAGATCTGTAACCATTGACTAACTAAATTTTGCTACAGCAGTGGTAGTTGCACCATTGAGTTTGCAAGTAAAATAATTTCTCTTACACCAGTACCAAATCTCAAGTAAATGGGTTAAAAAAAGATGTTGTGTTTACCAGAAGCTGAATATTAAATAAATTTCTTTCTACACAATACCTCTGATAGATTTCTCAAATTCCTGTAGTTGAAGCATAAAACCAAAATTAGGCTGTACTTGTGGCCGCTTACTCCTCACAAGCTCCAAAGTATGAGACAGGCTCATTCCATGCTGCTTCATTAAATAAGCAACAACAATTGTTCCACTGCGATATAACGACATAAGAAATTACATTACAGGAAATTATGTGAAGAGAAAATTGGCATTGTTAAGGTAAAAAAGATATTAATGCTACTTTGTCATTCTTCTATAATTGCTCATGTACATTAATCAATAGGTCCATCATTCTGATAATACATCTACTGTGAACCGATGATTATACTGGTCCGATTTGATTTTACAAAATGTAATATATGCATACAGTAAAGTAATGAATTATATCATTTATCCAATAAAACATTAGGGATAAGACCATGCAGTTTCATTTGGTATTAAACCATGGGTTATTTCCTAAAAGCACCCATGTGGTTTGTGCCAACCCTAGATACCTAGTTGTACAAATTCCGCTATGCAATCCCTTCCTAAACTTTCGTTCCAATACTAATCCACCCCACCACTCCGGTTAAGCCCACAACCAACTAACCTAACTACCCCTTCCCAGCTGAACTAAAATTCGTGTTGGATGGATCTGAAGATGTCGACAGCAGCCAGAGTAGTTCAAATGGGGAGACGACATGGGGCTTCCTCCATTTGGGTAACTTTTTTTTTTATTCTCATGCTAATTCTTCCTGTTTGCTTGCATCCTTTCATTTTTAATCAAGTATTACTTTTGGTGGTTCTAATTGAGAAAATAAGAAAGTTCAATAAGGAATAAGAAGGGGGAAGCAGCTCACAATGGAAAAAAGGGTAATTTTAGAATAAAAAGTGCAAGGCACATGGCATTTTTCTATTGTTTTCCCATCGTAAAATTGATGGAACAGAGTTACTTACAAACTAACAGAATAAGAGTTTCTGTGTGATGGATTTTTCTTTGGTTTGGAAGAAACGCGCGGGGGGGGGGGGGGGGGGGTTGCGTAGCAGAATTATTAGTAAAGGCAGGTTACTGGGGACGGGCCTAATATTGACACACAATCATTGCATCATTAATAGCATAAACTCTATTATATCAGCTCATGCGACTCGATGAGGAGAATCATGGGCACATACAATAAGGGATGTAAATAATACCCAAGTAACCAATATCAACATTTATATATCACGCAGAATAATAAGCGGATCCATATTAGGTGTGCATCAGCCATTATTTGTTTTATTTAATTTCCATGTTAGGTGTGCATGCTTTACTATAACTGATGACATATTGAAAGCTGACCAGTAAAAAAAATACTTCTTTTTCCCCCTTTTTCTGTCTGATTGACATACTATGAAGGTATACAGTGTACCATTTATTTAAAGTTATAAATGACACCACTTCGAGACATGTATGGCTGTTCGGTAATGAATTTAGTCTCTTGTTCCCTTTGCAATTCAAATTCACTTGTTCCTCTAGAATCAATCTGATAATGAATGAAGATGCAGTAATGTTGCACCAAATTTGGAACGATTATCTAATTTGGAGATTAAAATCTCTAGATACCACATCACTCCCTTTTTCATGCAGCAAAGTCATTTCTCATCAAACATCACAAGGCTTGTCAAAAGAGATGATAGAAAAAAGTGATTACCTTCTTGATCGCCCTGCAAAACAGTGTACTAGAACACTGCCACCATCTCGTTTAGCTTCATTGATGAAATCGAAACATTCATCAAAATGCTTGTTCAAATTTGTATCTGCAGTGTCAAGCACTGTGCCCAACCCAGGAAATAAACTGAATTAGTTCAAAAAGCTCCACATATGCTTGCCGCCTTGCCCTACAATGAACTAATGGGAGCATCCAAAGTTGAAGTAGACTACTATATGAATTTCCAATTAAATCAGTATGAAGTATCAAGGATTAGTAACCACTTCAATTTTTTCAGCTTGTGAACATCCGATACATGGGAGTTTTGGTAATTTCAAACTGTTAAATAACTATAAAAGTATTCTTTACACACTTTAACGCAGGTTTTTCATACAATAGGAAGGACTTTAATGTGGTATTACTACCTCCAAGGACCAAACTGATCCTCAGGCAAATCAATACCAACATATACATACACCCAGTCTATGGTAGACCATAATTCGGACAGTTCATTCTGATAATAACGATCAGCATACCCTAAAATTCTAGATGAAAATCATGTGGCTGGAACCAAGGTTTAAAATCTTGGAATCATGACCGGTATCGGGCAGCCTCTATTGGGGTCGGCATCGGCCGTCTTGGATCGGAAAAATCTGATTTTATATTCTTTGACAAAATTATTTTATGAAATTCTATAAATAAATAGTAAAAGCAACTATAATCAATTTGGCAAATTCTTTACCAATTGTTGATGTCTAAAATTGTTACTTTAATACTTTATAGATATAGCGGTAATATTTTTTATATACCTATTAGTAAATACTATTGTCAAATGAATCATAAGCCAATAAGCTATTAATAAAACCAACCAACCCATTCATAAAATAAATACTAAACTTGGGCAGCAAATTGGATTGGAATTCGACATCTCTGATAAGAATCGGCCGAGATTTCAACACATGGTTTGAAGATCTTTCCCTATGCATCAATTTGTCAAAAATTAATCATTTAAGAGAATCGGAAGAAATGGGATTAGTTGCATGATTTAGCAAGCACTTAAGAGTATGTCGATCATGATGAACTTTCCTATGCTAGGGCATCATCCCGTTTTAGAATCACAACATACAAAACTATCCTATGTTGAATTGTATGATGAAATAGTTTGATGTCAAATTCCATGACGTTACCAGCAAAAACCAACCATCCTAATTGAACAATAAATACCCAAAAAAGCAATATAAAAACCCAATCATATGCTACGTCCGATTTTCTTATAAGTGAAATCATTGGGGAACGCAGGATCCAGCGATTTGGCAACAATCAAGACATGTGTAATGTTCAAACTTTTCAATGCATCTTTGTTGAGTGCTGCTCCTACAGAACCCATGAACAAACCCCGCAAATTTCACCCAGATTTTTTTTTATAAAAAAAATACAACTTAGGAAATCAAAAGGTTAACAAAAATTGGGGGATTTGCAATTACCTCTTCGATTTGGCATGGGATTTTATCCTTGGTTGTATGCAGGAATGCAGATGTTGCGGTTATTGAATAAGGTTACAATTTCAGCATAAAGTTCTCCTTCTTGTTCAAAATACAAAAGTTTGGAGGGCTTCTCAGTAGAGAAAAGGCAAAAATTCTCTTTCGTGTTCAAAATACAAAAGTCAGGGGTGTACTCAAATAGAGAAAATTCAAGAAGTGGAGATTTTGCTTCAGGTTTATACAGAAGCTTCAATGTTTTCTCTCTCTTTTTCCCTTCTCCTCCTCTTTCTCTTTTCTTTTTTTTTTCTTTTTCTGTTATGTTCATTGGCGCATGTGGGCACGGATTTGATGATGTATTTTGCTACAGTATTTTGTTATAGGTTTGTTTGGTTTATATAAAATTACATGAAACGGGCTTTTGGAGTCATGCTCTTCTGTCGAAAAAATATATATCTACATAATTTGTCCATTATTCAAATAGGATCCTCTGTATGTTTTTTCCCGCCTTGTTTATTGGGTTAGCATCAATCATGATTAGTTATCAAGAAATAAGTACTCAGTCACCAACCACACTTGCCTCTTCTCGCATGCATGGAGGATAGAAAAACACTCCGATTAGGTGCTGTTTGGTGGCAGGATTTTGAAATTTGGATTTCCAAATAGTATAATCAAAAAAATCTGGATTGGCAAATTTTTATTTGGTCCGTATTAAATTTCTAGTGTTGGATTTGTAGATACTTGTAATCTTTATTTGGCTGAGAAAAAATAAGTGGGATTTGGATTTGAGGATTTGAGGATTAGAGAGAGAGAGAGGGGTTTATTAATAATATAAAGCATGTGGAACCTACATGAACGGTGTCAAATCCATAGAAATCCATAAAAAAATTTGGATTCAAGAATCCAAAAAAATGGTGGGCCCTCACAAAAAACAAGCAAATCCAAAACGAACAAAATCCTACAACCAAACAAAGAATTCAAAAATCCAAACAGTGCCAAGTCCTATCATAGTCCTGCAACCAAACCGCCCCTTATGGATTAATGAAGTTCTACATTCCAATCCAAAAGAAATTATTTCTATCACCAAATTTCAGCTAATTCCCTGTATCACCCCAAAAAACTCAAATGCTCCAAATATCATCCCAAAAGTTCTTTCTTACCTACAAAACACCCTCCGTTGTCAAGAAAAATAAGAAAAATTCTTTTAAAAAACCCATCCAAAGACCCTTTGCACATTTTAATTCAATTCCAAGAATTTGTAGCATCATTTGAGAAGCACTATCTTATTCTGACGGATCTCTGGATCTCCTTCAGATGTTATCTTCCGTTGATCTCTTCATGTGTTGATGGACGGCTGAAATTTGAGTTGGAGGGTTGCCTCCTGGAGTGTGTGGATCTCAATAGGTTTTGAGTGGTTGTGGCCGAGCTACCTGCAAAGAAGTCCCGGGATGGTTGTGCCACCGAGGACCCTCTGACGATCAAGTTAGGCGGGGTATTTTGGCAGAGTAACGGCCTAGTGGAGTAAGAATGGCTTATCTCGATCATCTGAGATAGGGGTTTATATAGCGGCAGCAATGGGCAGGCGGGCGCGAGAATCACGCCGGCCGTTACGCCCCTCACGTCATGCCCGCGTGATAGGCGGAATCCCGCATTAATGACGAGACAGGCTCGTTAATGGGGGATCGTGATGGCGTGGAACGCGGGATCGTGGGCGGCGGATATCTCGCGCATGGCGAAATTCGCGGAGCCGTGGCGGAGGCGCACGTGGTCGGTGCTGGCGAGACCGAGGAAGATGAGCTCGGCGGGAGGCTCGGGAACGGGCGGGAGGCTCGGGAACGAGCGGGAGGCCGAGGCATCTTAGTTCTGTGATAGCTCGGAGGCGAGCTGGGGGTGGTCTGGAAGGCCACCGAAAGTCGGGAGAATCCTCGGGCCGTAGGCCCGAGGTGTGATCCCAACCGAAGTCCATGGTCCTTTCTTGTAGGTTTTGGGACACGTCATCTGCAACGTGTCAACATCTGGAGAGTCACCGATATCAATCCTCATCATTAGCCCCCCACTCTCGTCTCAACCCGCTCCCGGGTCTGGTCGAGAGTGGTCTGGCCGATCATCCGAGGTGAGCACTTATTCGAAGATATCATCGGTACGAATTCCCGGACGAAGAGCAGTATTTTCATGATGACGTCAGCGGATCAGGAAAGAGATCTTGCATTAAAGGGGAAGCGCCGGATCGTGTGTACGTTCGTCGAAGCGACAGCCCACGTATCTGGCGCTGGTTGACTGGCGAGACGTGCCGCAGGAGTCCCAGCAACCGAAGGGACGCGCCCAGTATGAGTGCGACAGGTGGAACGCTGTGGGCCGTTGGTAGCGAAACGTTGTTTTGGCGGGAGGCGATCGGGGCTGCAGGTTGCGTACGCCGGCAGCTATAAATATAGGTGAGATCCCCATCAGGGCCCATACCTCTCCATAATTTCCTCGACTTTGATCGTGTCAGCTCGTCGCTCTTCCCCTCAGGTCGGATCCCTCGCGTTTGATCTCCCGAGGTCACCTCCCTTCGATCAGATTAGATGACTTCTTCAGAGGAGTTTGTAGATGTAGTCTAGGTAGAGTTTAGGGGGTCTTCTAAAGCTTCCTCTTCTACCTCTTCCTCTCCCCCCTCTGAGTTGGAGCCCCCCCGGCGTGCGACGGGGTTGATCCCCAGAGCACAGGCCGTAGGTGTTCTTGGCGTGCGATCCTCGCTGAGGCGTGCGGAGGAGCTGGTCAATATCCAGACTCGTTTCCTTATTCCTACCGGCTATTCACTTCGTCTGGCCGAGGAGGGGGAGAGGGCAGTCCAGGTACGGGGCAAGGAGATTGCCTTGTATCTCGAAGCCTTTTGGGCTGGGATGCGTCTGCCCTTCTCCGCCGAGGTGATAGCGGCGTTGAATTGTTTCGAATTAGCCCCGGGCCAGCTAGTGCCGAAATCTTGGAGGATCCTTCTTGGGTTCCTGGTCCGGTTGAGACTGAGTGAGATCCCTTTCAGTCTGAGCCTTCTCGTTTCTTCTCTTTGCTACAAAAACCACCCAGGCGCTCGCAGGGACGAGTCGAGCTGGGTATACATCTCCTTTAGGAAACAACGGGGGGACGCTGCCGGGTCGGGGATCATCATAGTACCATGAATAGAAGAAGAAGTTTTTCTTTATTGCACCGTCCGAGGGTGAGGATTGGCCTGTGCCCACCCTGTGGCAAAGGGCCAGTTGTCCGCGGGTGAGTCGATCGACTGATCCCGACGCGGTGGCAGTGTCGAAGTGAGAGCCCCTCCCTCGGGCTGATGTGTTGCTGTCTGAGCGGGCCGTCAGTTGGGCTGGGCTCAGCCCCGCCGAGTACGCGGGTAAGTTAGGGGCTTTCAGGCGATCTGTTTAGACTTGCGCATTTTTTTCATTTTTCCTGGCAATGCTGATTCCTTGTATTTCTGTCTTGTGAAGGACCCATGGACATGAGCAAGTTCCGGGCTGCAGTGGTTGACGTGAAGAAGGGGAAGAAGCCCAAAGGCGCCGGCCCTTCTTGCCCCCCGTCTGCTCCGGCTCCGCCGGTGGCCCTTCCACCCAGGCGCCCAAGCAAGCCTCGGGCCCCCGAGTCCAGTCGTGCGCCGGTTCGAAAGCGTGCTCGGGAGCAAGAGCCTCGGGCCCCCGAGGTGGGAGACGAGGATGGTTCTCCCGCATCGACCCTCAAGAGGTTTCACAGAACGGCGCCCCGCTCCCCGGCTTCCCCGATCCTTGTGGACGATGGGGAGCTTCGCTTCGAGGTGCCCTCGGGGTTTTCCGTCGCCGACAGCCTGCTCTCGGAGATGGAGAGGTCGGCCGGGGGCAGGATCCCTCGAGGGACCCTTCGGGCCTGTAACACCCGAGCCCAATGCTACTATTTTCAGTTACTGTTTGAGAATAATGTGGTACTCATTTCATTTAACTTGCTAATTTTTGCTTACTATAAAATTTACCCGGCAAAGTCATTTCTACATATAACAAATTTTGGTATCTAAAATAAAATTGAAAATATTTACCTTGGCCTACTTGACACCCCTAGTCTCGTGGTAGCGTCCGTGTATTGTGTTCTCGTCCCGTTCAGTGAAACGGGCGAGTTTGGATGGCTACGTGCACGTACGTGTGTCCGTTTGGGGGGTATACTTTTTAATCATAAAACACTTAATTTTAAAATTTGGATCCCGCTTAAAATCCTATTATTTCAATTTCAAATTTTTGGACTCGACACGGGCGCGATTTGGAAATATTTTATTTGGCGCCAAAATCCCAAATTTTAATATTATTAAAACCATCGCATATATTTTTCTAACCAACCTGATATCTTACTGTTCATTACCTATCTTTTAAATTTTTAAGTTAACCATATAATATTTTTACAATCTTTTATATCCTTCTCAATTTATTCTCTCAGCCAATCGCAACTTCCCCTTTAACCCCGTGGGCCCCACTTTCTCTCTCTCCACTTTTTCTCTCTCTTTCTCCACTTTTTTTCTCTCTCTCCCCCTCATATATTCTCTCGTACTTCTCTTTATCATTCTTTCTCTTCTTGCTTCATGTCTCGTTTCTCATTTTTTTAACTGTTCTTTTGTTGCCGGAATTCCGTCGTGCCGGTGACGCTTCTCGACGTTCCAGCGAGGTACCCCGACCCGTGTGGTTCCTTTGTTCGTCGTTTGGGTTCATTCCGTGAACCGTCCGCCCGTCGCGAGTTTTCCCCGCCGACGGTTAACGTTCTGTTTTCCCGATTCGCGACCCATCGAGGCAAGTTAATCTTGCTACATGCTATATAATTTATTTTATACCTATTTAAATAAATATCATACCTATAGTTTAAATCTAGTGCCCCATGTTTAATTTTATAACGTTTCGATGTTTCGTTTGCATCCGTTTATATCATATTAAATCTAGATCATGAAAACTTATCTTGTGACATACTAGATTACATTATACTGCATCCATATCAATTAAAACATACATCGTCGTAATATTTCTTATTATTATCTTTAATTAGTTTATAATCTGCATTTTATGATATTATATATTTAAAATATTATAGTTCACACATGAAACGTCGTTGAAAAAGCGGATACGACAAATCTGAAATTTACTGTACACCTTACCGTATAAAATTCATTATAAATCATAGAAAAATCATTAGTATACGTTCTTTAGTTCGTTACGAAGCTAACTCAGAATACTATAACTTTATGAAATATTTACTTGCAAAATAAATTGTTTAAATAACGTAAAATGCAAATGAAAATGTCTCCAAACTGCTGTCCAGGGAAATTCCAGCAGCAAACTTTCAATTTCGAATGTTCATAACTTTTTGTAGGGACAACCTGAGATGCTTATACTTATAAAACTGAAAACCTTATTGAATTATCTTTGTTTTGGTATAAGACACGTCCCTTTTGGAGAACGTTTGTTATTTTTTAAGTTATTTTACAAATTAAGGTGACGCTGAATTTCTGAACGGAACTTTCTTGTGCATGGTTAATCAATACCACTTTTATAGTTATTAATCGCTTTGAATATGCTATCCATATTAATATTATTATATCAATATTTATATCACATATTGCTTAGTTATACATCCCACATTACCATTTTATAGTTTTATAACTTTTCGGATACCCGTTTGTATCCATCGCATTTAAGATACATATAATTGCATCCATAGATCACATTACTACATAATAATGTGATATTAACACTCCATATTTAATAAATTGCATCCTAATTAATATTGGAACTATAAATGTAACCCTAATCGATAACTGTGCATCCATATCCTTGAAATTATATCTATTTGCATATCATATTACATGTTCCAGTTTATTGTTCTGATAGTACTCATGCTTGTTTATTTATACGCATGCTTATGTTAGTTTGACTATGAGCACCCACATGACATCTTGTGCTTCCTGACATGACCTGTTACACTTCCTACTTGACATGACATGGTACCGTACACTCTTGACATGACATGACACCTTTATACATTACCTGACTTGACCTGATGTACCATGGCTTTACCTGTTACATGATCTTGTGTCTAATGCCAACAAACATAACATGTAGTCCTCATGGACCGTTCCTGTTGTCTATCCAGACAAGCCTGCTTTTACCTGATCCTGTGTTGGCATTAGTTCTTGATTACTGAATACCTGACTCGACATACATAACTTGGGGGTATGGGGAAATCAAAGGTGAAACCTGACTTGTAACTCAACAGTTCGATACCTGTTCTGATCAGTCTTACGGGCTAGGCCAGCCCCGGAGTGATGATGCTGACATCACGCGTCCATCCTGCTACCTGTTACTGCCTAGCGGCACGTCTCGGATTCAGCCCCGAGGGTCTTGACCGTGGTCCCGGGCATGCACGGGATACTATTGAGTTACATCGATGATTCATCAATTGATTTCAAAGACTTTAGAATAGAAAACCTGATAGAACAGTTTAGTTTACCCACTGCACGCTACCCTGTACTGGTATGATTCATATTATTGTTATTCTTGATGTATTCATGTTTATATTACATTGCCTGCTACACTGTTCATATTATATTACTTGATGACATGACGCGCTGACGTCTGGGTTTTGCATGGCCCAGATTCCGTACCGCTGTTGCAGTCCGAGCAGGAATACTTCAGCCAGCAGGCTGAGCTGTGAGTTCAGTAGTAGTTAGTTTTATTTCCTGCATTTATTTCCTGATGTGAGCCCGTATTATGGGACACACTTTTCAGTTATTTGTATTGGATCATTTGCTTCCGCATTTATTTATTATTGACTCCTGTTATTCTGGATTATGGACATGTTTTAGATAGTTTTATCTTGTTCTTGATATCTCTACAGCCGTAATGTGACTGTGGATGGATACTTCCTACCCACAGGTAGCATGGTTGGCTATGTCACGTGCCCAATCTAGCGTACTCTGGGAAGCGGGGCGTGACATGGTTCTTTTGGTATCAGAGACATAGGATAGTCGGGTTGATTCTTTTGTAGTTGGGTATTGTACCCAATACACGAATCAGAATACCCGTGTTTAGGAAACATGTCCTGCCACCTTGACCGTTTTACCATTCTTGAATCACATTCTTCCTGATTATATCTTTTACGATGTGCAAACTTCCTTTGCATATCGATTCGAAAACCTGATTCCTTGTTATCTCTAGGACTTAGGCGACTTGGATGGAGTTATGTAATTGTGGCTATGATACCGCGGCATAGTTACAATGCGGTACTCTATTTAAGTATCTTGGAGTTCTAGCCTTGATCTATATTCAAAATCTATCATCATTCTAATGTTGGGTATTTTGAGTTTAGGATTATAGCCGGTAAGAAATTGAAGACATACGAGAGGCGTGTGGACGAAGCCGCCATGCTTGGAGTGATAAGAGGAATGCTGGAGAATCAAAGAAACAGACTGAGCTGATCCGGCAGCAAGCGGACTCGTTTCGGGAAGGTTTGCAGATTGTTCAGCAGTCTGTGAACAATGTTGGAACTAGACCAGTTGACCGAGTAGGGACCGTAGCAAATTTCAGGCGGTTGGATCCGTCTACATTTACTGGTTTAAAGGAGCCGTTGCCAGTGGAGCAGTGGCTAGTTGACACAGAGAACTTGCTTTTTGCGGCACAGATTCCAGATGACAAAAAGGTTGTTGTGGTACGCATTCAGCTAGTGGACTACACCCGAGAATGGTGGCTTGTTGAGGAGACCCGCTTGCCCAAGCCGATCAAGTGGGCGGATATTTCTAAGAGTTTCCTGGAGAAGTTCTTCCCGCGGACTGCACGGGAGGAAATGGAAGAGAAGTTCATCGGACTAAAGCAGAAGGGAGCACTCATAGATGTGCATGTAGCAGAATAGACGAGACTCAGTAGTTTCGCTGGACCTTTAGTTGCCAACGATGCAGACAGGGCACGGAGGTTCATGCGCAGACTGGACGTGGACATCCAGAGGCAGATTGTCTCCCTGGGTTTGACCACTTTCTCACAAATACTTGCAGCAGCCAAGAGCAGCAGAGTTTATCTGGGATGAAAGGGAGTTTGCAGCAGACAGCAGTCGCGTTAAGGAAGCAGTTCGGTCAGGCCGGTCGAGTTTAGGGCTAGGACGACAAACAATATTCTTGCATCAATGGAAGTGATGAAAGTAAAGAGCCGGCTGTCGTTCGTGATTCTATGGACGTGTTTGAAGATATATCGGGTTTACCGCCGAGAAGAGACGTGGAGTTCGCAATTGATTTTATTCCTGGTGCAGCGCCAGTATCTAAAGCGTATTATCCAATGGCGCCAGTAGAGTTGGAAGAAGTAAAGAAACAGGTTGCAGAATTGCTTGAAAAGGGTTGGATTCAAAATAGTGACTCGCCTTGGGAAGCTCCAGTTCTTCTAGGAAAGAAGAAGGATGGCACAAGAAGGATGTGCATCGACTATCGAGAATTAAACCGGGTGACTATTAAGAACAAGTACCCTATCTCTCGCATTGGAGAACTTTTTGAGCAGCTTAGTGGCGCGAGGGTATTCTCGAAGCTGGATTTGCGATCCGGATATCATCAGGTCCGAGTGAAAACAGAAGATATTTGCAAGACGGCGTTCCGAACTCGGTATGGACATTACGAGTACTTAGTGATGCCCTTCGGAGTAACGAATGTGCCGGCAGTATTAATGGACTTGAGGAACCGAATCTTTTCACCGTTCTTGGATCAGTTCATTGTGGTATTCATTGACGATATTCTGGTTTACTCGAAGAGATTTGAAGAGCATGCTGAGCATTTGAAGATCGCACTGCAGACGTTGAGACAGGAGAAATTGTATGCGAAGATGAGTAAGTGCGAGTTTTGGCTGGAGGAAGTAAGGTTTTTGGGGAATGTTGTGTCTGGCGATGGCATTGCCGTCGATCCAGAAAAGATTGCAGCAGTTCGAGATTGGCCTATTCCAAAGAATGTTGCTGAGATAAGAAGTTTCCTTGGATTAGCCGGATACTACAGGAGATTTGTGGAGAACTTTGCTCGTCTGGCAGAGCCGTTGACCAAGCTTACGCGCAAGGAGGTACCTTTTGTATGGGCGGATAAGTGTGCGTTAGCTTTCGAGACGTTGAAGCAGAAGTTGATAACCGCCCCTATTCTGACCGTGCCAGACAATTCCGGAGGATTGGTGATTCACAGCGACGCATCTGGGAAAGGATTGGGATGTGTTTTGATGCAGCATGGGAAGGTTGTAGCATACGCATCGAGACAGTTGAAGACCCATGAGAAGAATTATCCAACTCATGACTTGGAGCTTGCGGCTGTGATTTTCGCTTTGAAGATTTGGAGACACTACCTTTTGGGCGAAAGAGTCGAAGTTTTTACAGATCATAAGAGCTTGAAGTATGTGTTCACACATAAGGAGCTTAACATGAGGCAGCGTAGATGGTTGGAGCTGATGGCTGACTACGATCTTGATCTTAAGTACCATCCGGGAAAGGTTAATGTTGTGCCGGATGCGCTTAGTCGGTTACCAGTAATTCAGGTGTTAACTACGCAGAAGGAGATCGTCGCAGATTTTCGAAGATTTGACTTAGAGGTTGTGCTACCACATTATACGGGACAGTTGTTGCAGCTGCAAGTACATTCGTCATTGATCGAGAATATTAAAGCAGCTCAATCGCAGGATCCTAGACTGCAAAAGTTTCAAGAGCAGGTTGAAGCCGGGCTACGAACAGATTTATTGATCCACGAAGATGGTTCGTTGAGGTATGGCTGCCGTTTGTGTGTGCCAAAGGGTGATGTTCGTGAAGAGCTTATGAAGGAGGCATACAGTTCAGCTTATTCTGTACATCCAGGAGGCACAAAGATATACCGAGATAATCGACAGCATTTCTGGTGGGAGGGCATGAAGCGGGAGATTGCTCGCTTTGTGGCAAAGTGCTTGGTGTGTCAGCAAGTTAAGACTGAACATCAAAGGGTTGCTGGTTTATTGCAACCACTTCCGATTCCTCAGTGGAAGTGGGAACATATAACCATGGATTTCGTGACGGCTTTACCGCGGAGTCCAAAAGGCAACAATGCAGTATGGGTAATTGTTGACCGATTAACCAAGGCAGCTCACTTTATTCCTTTTCGGGTTGGTCAATCAACAGAGACTTTGGCAGAGCGGTACATGCAGGAGATTGTAAGATTGCATGGAGTACCGGTGAGCATCGTATCCGATCGGGACACTCGGTTCTTATCACACTTCTGGAGGAGTTTACAAGAAAGTTTGGGGACTCGATTGAAGTTTAGCACAGCTTATCATCCTCAAACTGATGGTCAATCGGAGAGAACGATCCAAACTCTTGAGGATACGTTGAGAACATGCAGGTTGGACTTCAAGGGGTCTTGGGAGGATCATCTACTTTTGGTGGAGTTGTCTTACAACAACAGTTTTCAGGCAACTATTCAGATGGCTCCATTTGAAGCTTTGTATGGTCGTAAATGCCGTTCACCTGTTTGTTGGGACGATGTCGGTGAACGAAGATTATTGGGACCAGATTTGGTTGTGCAGACAGTTGAGAAGGTTAACCCTATCAGAAATCATATGAAGGCAGCACAGGACAGACAGAAGAGTTGGGCAGATACGTTAAGAAGACCTCTGGAGTTCACCGTGGGTGATTTAGTATTCTTGAAGATATCACCGACTAGAGGGGTGATTCATTTTGGAAGTCGAGGAAAGCTTAGTCCTCGATTCGTTGGACCCTTGAGATCGTGGAGCGTGTTGGTGAGGTAGCGTATCGTTTGGCGTTACCGCAGTCCTTGGCAAATGTGCACGATGTGTTTCACGTATCTCAACTCCGTAAGTATGTTCGAGATCAAACACACATTTTGGATCATTTGGAGCTAACAGTACGAGAAGACTTGACTTTTGAGGAGCGACCGATTGAAATCGTGGATCAAAGGGAAAAGTTTCTTAAGAACAAGGTTATCCCCCTTGTGCTTGTTTCTTGGGATAATCGCTCGCATGGAGAGTCCACTTGGGAACGAGAAGATGAAATCCGGCAGAAGTTTCCTCACATTTTCTTGTAGTTATCTATCTTTGTATTCTTGGAATTTCGAGGACGAAATTCTTTTTGTAGTTGGGTATAATGTAACACCCGAGCCCAATGCTACTATTTCCAGTTACTGTTTGAGCATAATGTGGTACTCATTTCATTTAACTTGCTAATTTTTGCTTACTATAAAATTTACCTGGCAAAGTCATTTCTACATATAACAAATTTTGGTATCTAAAATAAAATTGAAAATATTCGCCTTGGCCTACTTGACACCCCTAGCCTCGTGGTAGCGTCCGTGCATTTTGTTCTCGTCCCGTTCAGTGAAACGGGCGAGTTTGGATGGCTACGTGCACGTACGTGTGTCCGTTTTGGGGGTATACTTTTTAATCATAAAACACTTAATTTTAAAATTTGGATCCCGCTTAAAATCCTATTATTTCAATTTCAAATTTTTGGACTCGACCCGGACGCGATTTGGAAATATTTTATTTGGCGCCAAAATCCTAAATTTTAATATTATTAAAACCATCGCATATATTTTTCTAACTAACCTGATATCTTACTGTTCATTACCTATCTTTTAAATCTTTAAGTTAACCATATAATATTTTTACAATCTTTTATATCCTTCTCAATTTATTCTCTCAGCCAATCGCAACCTCCCCTTTAACCCCGTGGGCCCCACTTTCTCTCTCTCCACTTTTTCTCTCTCTCTCTCCACTTTTTTTCTCTCTCTCTCCCTCATATATTCTCTCGTACTTCTCTTTATCATTCTTTCTCTTCTTGCTTCATGTCTCGTTTCTCATTTTTTTAACTGTTCTTTTGTTGCCGGAATTCCGTCGTGCCGGTGACGCTTCTCGACGTTCCAGCGAGGTATCCCGACCCGTGTGGTTCCTTTGTTCGTCATTTGGGTTCATTCCGTGAACCGTCCGCCCGTCGCGAGTTTTCCCCGCCGACGGTTAACGTTCCGTTTTCCCGATTCGCGACCCATCGAGGCAAGTTAATCTTGCTACATGCTATATAATTTATTTTATACCTATTTAAATAAATACCATACCTATAGTTTAAATCTAGTGCCCCATGTTTAATTTTATAACGTTTCGATGTTCCGTTTGCATCCGTTTATATCATATTAAATCTAGATCATGAAAACTTATCTTGTGACATACTAGATTACATTATACTGCATCCATATCAATTAAAATATACATCGTCGTAATATTTCTTATTATTATCTTTAATTAGTTTATAATCTGCATTTTATGATATTATATATTTAAAATATTATAGTTTACACATGAAACGTCGTTGAAAAAGCGGATACGATAAATCTGAAATTTACTGTACACCTTACCGTATAAAATTCATTATAAATCATAGAAAAATCATTAGTATACGTTCTTTAGTTCGTTACGAAGCTAACTCAGAATACTATAACTCTATGAAATATTTACTTGCAAAATAAATTGTTTAAATAACGTAAAATGCAAATGAAAATGTCTCCAAACTGCTGTCCAGGGAAATTCCAGCAGCAAACTTTCAACTTCGAATGTTCATAACTTTTTGTAGGGACAACCTGAGATGCTTATACTTATAAAACTGAAAACCTTATTTAATTATCTTTATTTTGGTATAAGACACGTCCCTTTTGGAGAACGTTTGTTATTTTTTAAGTTATTTTACAAATTAGGGTGATACTGAATTTCTGAACGGAACTTTCTTGTGCATGGTTAATCAATACCACTTTTATAGTTATTAATCGCTTTGAATATGCTATCCATATTAATATTATTATATCAATATTTATATCACATATTGCTTAGTTGTACATCCCACATTACCATTTTATAGTTTTATAACTTTTCGGATACCCGTTTGCATCCATCGCATTTAAGATACATATAATTGCATCCATAGATCACATTACTACATAATAATGTGATATTAACACTCCATGTTTAATAAATTGCATCCTAATTAATATTGGAACTATAAATGTAACCCTAATCGATAACTGTGCATCTATATCCTTGAAATTATATCTATTTGCATATCATATTACATGTTCCAGTTTATTGTTCTGATAGTACTCATGCTTATTTATTTATACACATGCTTATGTTAGTTTGACTATGAGCACCCACATGACATCTTGTGCTTCCTGACATGACCTGTTACACTTCCTACTTGACATGACATGGTACCGTACACTCTTGACATGACATGACACCTTTATACATTACTTGACTTGACCGGATGTACCATGGCTTTACCTGTTACATGATCTTGTGTCTAATGCCAACAAACATAACATGTAGTCCTCATGGACCGTTCCTGTTGTCTATCCAGACAAACCTGCTTTTACCTGATCCTGTGTTGGCATTAGTTCTTGATTACTGAATACCTGACTCGACATACATAACTTGGGGGTATGGGGAAATCAAAGGTGAAACCTGACTTGTAACTCAACAGTTCGATACCTGTTCTGATCAGTCTTACGGGCTAGGCCAGCCCCGGAGTGATGATGCTGACATCACTCGTCCATCCTGCTACCTGTTACTGCCTAGCGGCACGTCTCGGATTCAGCCCCGAGGGTCTTGACCGTGGTCCCGGGCATGCACGGGATACTATTGAGTTACATCGATGATTCATCAATTGATTTCAAAGACTTTAGAATAGAAAACCTGATAGAACAGTTTAGTTTACCCACTGCACGCTACCCTGTACTGGTATGATTCATATTATTGTTATTCTTGATGTATTCATGTTTATATTACATTGCCTGCTACACTGTTCATATTATATTACTTGATGACATGACGCGCTGACGTCTGGGTTTTGCATCGCCCAGATTCCGTACCGCTGTTGCAATCCGAGCAGGAGTACTTCAGCCAGCAGGCTGAGCTGTGAGTTCAGTAGTAGTTAGTTTTATTTCCTGCATTTATTTCCTGATGTGAGCCCGCATTACGGGACACGCTTTTCAGTTATTTGTATTGGATCATTTGCTTCCGCATTTATTTATTATTGACTCCTGTTATTCTGGATTATGGACATGTTTTAGATAGTTTTATCTTGTTCTTGATATCTCTACAGCCGTAATGTGACTGTGGATGGATACTTCCTACCCACAGGTAGCATGGTTGGCTATGTCACGTGCCCAATCTAGCGTACTCTGGGAAGCGGGGCGTGACGGGGCCCAAATAGCGGCCATAGCTCAAGAGGCCGTGCAGGTTAGTGTTCGCACTTCACTAGGTTCTTCATTCAGCATTTTTGTTCATGTGATCAGGTGCTTCCCTTCCCATTTTAACCCTTTTTCTTTTCTTCAGGTCCTCCAGCACGTCGCCCTCGTCGTCAACATGGAGAACGAGGAGATAGCTCCGGCAATGCGGGCCGCGGGCGAGTTTTCCTCGTAGGAGGATAGCTCAAGGCAGGAGCTGGAGGCGGCGATGGAGAAGGTCGCTGCCCTTGAGGACCGGGTGGCAGCCGGGAATAGGGAGGTCGCCCAGTGCCGAGAGGCCTCCCGAGCCGCCGAGGCCCGGTTGGAAAACTCCCTGGTGCTCGTCGCCACCTTGAAGAAGACGGCGAGCAACCTCTGAAAGGAGAATGAGGCGGCGAAGGAGGGGACGAGGCGTACCAAGCTTCGGGCTTCGAAGGCTGAGCTTCTGGCGTCGAAGGCGGTGGAGAGTTACAAGAAGTCGGACCTGTTCTACGCCGACCTTGCTACAGCCGCCGGCGTTATTTGGCATGACGCCCTCAACGTTGTCAAGGCTCAGAGGCCAGAGTTCCCCAACGGCGTGCTCCGGGCCGCGTACCCTCTCGAGGATGACGCGCAGGGGAACACCCCTGGAAACGATGCCGGGGAAGAGGCCCCCGGCGGGAGCGTTGGGAAGAAGTCGGTTCCTCCGGCTACCGGCGCCAAGGCTCCTGTGGTGGGTGCTGACCCTAAAGATGCCGCCCCGGTGGTCGTAGTGGACGCACTGCTCGTCGTGGTTCTCCCCGGCCCTGAGGCCCCTTGCCTTCTTATTTTCTTTTGTTGCTCTGACATTTTGTAAGCCTCCGGGCATTTTGTAAGGCTGGGGAGCCCATAATACCCTTGTAAATACTTTTGACTTTATGAATAAAATCTTTTTGCAGTAGTCTTTGTGTGCGCATTTTCCTTTTGTTTATGGTAAACATTTGTATTTGCACAGTACTGCTTTCATGTTAGGCCGGTTTTTCGTCAAGCGATCGCACGTCGAGTTGAATTCAACCGCTTGCCAAGTGCACGAAGATCGGTGAAAGGACGGTATCTCCATGGCTTCGGATCCTTGGCGTCGTGGGGTATGACATTACCCGCCAAGGATGGACCGAGCAGGGTAGCTGCTCAGTTGCCTCTTGAACAAGGGCTTTGATCCTTAGCGCGGGAAGGCATAGAGAGGCATGCTAAGGATGGACTGAGCAGGGTAGCTGCTCGGTTGCTTCTGGCGAGGGCTTTGATCCTTGGCATAGTGGGGTAATGAATTACCAGCCAGGGATAACCGAACAGGGTTACTGCCCGGTTGCCTCTTGATAAGGGCTTCGATCCTTAGCACGGGAGGGCATAGAGCGGCCTGTTAAGGATAGACTGAGCAGGGTTGCTGCCCGGTTGTCTCTTGACGAGGGCTTTGATCCTTGGCGTCGTAGGGTAAGGAATTACCAGCCAGGATAACTGAGCAGGGAGCTGCCCGGTTGCCTCTTGATGAGGACTTCAATCCTTAGCGCAAGAGGGCATAGGGAGGCCTGCTAAGGATGGACCGAGCAGGGTTGCTGCCCGGTTGCCTCTTGGCGAAGGCTTTGATCCTTGGCGTCGTGGGGTAAGGAATCAACAGCCAGGATAACCGAGCAGGGAGCTGCCCGGTTGCCTCTTGATGAGGGCTTCGATCCTTAGCGCGGGAGGGCTTAGGGAGGCCTGCTAAGGATTGTCCGAGCAGGGTTGCTTTCCCGTTGCCTCTTGGCGAGGGCTTCGATTCCTGGCGTCGGTGGGTAGGTAAATACCAGCCAGGGATAACCGAGCAGGGTAGCTGCTCGGTTGCCTCTTGGTGAGGGCTTAGATCCCTGGCGTCGTGGGGTAAGAAACTACCAGCCAGGGATAACCGAGCAGGGTGGCTGCTCGGTTGCCTCTCGGTGAGGGCTTAGAAGAAATTACATTGCTTTGCCAAAGAACCCATGTAGTGGCCTGCTAAGGATGGACCGAGTAGGGTAGCTGCTCAGTGTATCCGCGAGGTTCAGTCTAACCTCCGTTGGTCCATGAGCATAGGGAGGAGTGATTGTCACAGGTTGCACGCGTCAGGAAATCTTGGGGTGGCGTAACGTTTCGGGAAGTCGCGTCAGTTCTGCCACGCGGGGGTACGACATTGGAGTGATTTTGATAGATCCCGGGATTCACGCCCATGCGCGCGCAAATCTGGGTCCTCAAGGATTTTGTTTGAGGTTATAAATAGAGAAGGAGACGGCAACTCCTTCGGCAACATTTTCTTTTGAGATGACTGGCGCATGTATTCGATCGAAGAGATTATCACCTTTGACGACGTCTCTTTGCATGATCAATCCCTGGATGAGGATGGGTACCGGGGAGTGGTTCAACGTCTCGAAGGTCACTTCGGACGGCTTCTCCCTCGGAGGTTGTCCCTCCTACAGTTGTTGATGTATGCAATTTGGAGGAGGTCCCCGGGGTTGGGCAACCCTCTCTCCGAGGAGTTGCTGGACGAGGCGCTCGACAAGGTGCGTTCGATCTTCTTGCTCGGCCTTATCTCGAAGGCCAGGCACGACCGATCTTTGGCCCTCATTCTGGAGTGCTTCAAAATGAGGTACATCGTGAGCCAGGGTGCAGAGGGCAGAGTGTCGGGTGATTCCGTGGCGTCCCGGGTTAGCGTGCAGCATTGGCGGGAGCGGGCTGCAGAGGCTAGGGCTCGGCTAGCGGAAATCTGCACTGAGTATTACCAGAAGTACTTTCTCGATCACGTTCCTCCTTTGTTGTAACTTTTTCTTTATTTTTCTGTAAGGCTCAGGAGCCCATAGTACCTTTGGGAATAAATAAAGCTCTTCTTTTTGCAATGTCCTACTGTTCCCTTCTTATTGTACAAACAGAAAGAACTTTAGAAAAGATTACATTGCCTTAGTGAAAGAAGAAATACACACTCGTAGATATTCTTTTTATTGGTACAGTTTGAGCTTCTCGGCATTGTAAAGCCGTGGAAACTTGCGCCCATCCGCGTCTTGCAAGCGGTAGGCTCCGTCGGGCAGGACCTCGGAGACGAGGAAAGGACCGTCCCACTTTTGGAGAAAATTTATGCAGCTTGCCTTGATCGACGAACTCGTTCCGCCTCAAGACTAAATCTCCGGTCTTGAAGAAGCGATGCTTGACTCGCGCGTTGTAGTAACGGGCGGTTTGCTGTTGATAGTCGGCAGCTCTGATCTGAGCCCAGTCTCGTTTTTCCAACAAGATGTCCAGGTTAGTTCGTAGGGCTGAGGTGTTCGCTTCATCGTCGAAATGCTCGACCCGGTGACTGGGAAGCCCGATCTCCGCTGGAACCATTGCCTCGGTACCGTAGCAGAGGCTGAAAGGGGTCTCCCCGGTGGGGGGTTTTCTTAGACGTGCGCAGGGCCCATAGGACCCAGGGTAATTCCTCGACCCAACTGCCTTAGCGCCCTTCTAGGCGCGTCCGGAGACCTCGGAGGACGTCCCGATTGGCGACCTCGTCTTGCCCGTTGCGTTGGGAATGTGCGACCGCGGCAAATTTCATGAGGATGTGATACTCGCTGCAAAATTCCTTAACACTTTCGTTTTTGAAATTTGTTCCGTGGTCGGTGATGATGCACCTCGGGATGCCGAACCGGAGTATCACGTTGTTCTGCAAGAACTTAATAGTCGTGGCGGCGTCCGGTTTCCTGATAGGAATAGCCTCGATCCACTTCGTGAAGTAGTCCACTGCGACAAGGACGTACTTGTACCCATCCTACCGGTAGGGAACTGGCCTATCATGTCCATTCCCCACTGGGCAAACGGCCACGGGGAGGTTAGGGCGGTTAGCTCTGTAGCTGGAAGGCGAGGTATGCTTCTATGGAGTTGGCAGCTATTGCATCTCCTGACCAGCTTCTGGGCGTCCTGATGAATGGTCGGCCAGTAGTACCCCTAGAGCAGCGCCTTCTGGATTAAGGTACGGGGCCCCTGGTGCGCGCCGCCGACCCCTTCGTGGATCTCACGGAGGACATAGTCAGCTTCGTGGGAGTCGACGCATCAGAGCAGGGGCTGAGTGAAGGACTTCTTATACAGATTCCCATTGCTCCAGACGAAGTGGCGAGCCTTGGCTCGGAGATGACGGGCTTCTCCCCGATCTTCTGGGAGCGTACCTTCCCTCAGGAACTCCACGAGGGGCTTTCTCTAGTCCCGGTCTTCTTCCCGGGCTGTATACATTTGAAGTATTGTTGACCCGTCTTCCACGCTGGGCCGTGGCAAAACCTCGAAAAGGATGCTCCTCTTGTTGTTGGCCGAGTAGGATGAAGCCAGCTTACTCAAGGCGTCGGCTTGGACGTTGAGCTATCTGGGGATCTGCTCTACCTGGACCTCGTCGAAGTCCTTTCGCAGCCTTCTTACCTCGGCCAGATACCTCACCATTAGAGGCTCCCGCATCTCGAATCGGCCGGTCACATGGCCAACGACCAGGGCGGAGTCGATGCGGATCCGAATCGCTTTCAGCCCTAGTCCGGAAGCTATGCGCAGGCCGGCCAACAAGGCCTCGTATTCCGCCGCGTTATTTGAGGCCTTGAACCCGAGCTTTAGAGAATACTCCATTTCAGCCCCGTTTGGGCCCTGTAACAACCCCAAATTTCCTATACAACTTTCTGTGGAAATTTTTCAAAATTTAAAGAAATGGTTACTTTTGCCTGAGCACAAGTTAAATATTTGTTTTGCTAATTAATAGCAAGAAGGAGCTTGTGGCTCATTGGTAATACCTTGCACTGCTGAACCAAGCCACTAGAGTTCAAATCCCATACCCCGCATTATTTTTAATATTGTTTTATTTTTTATTTTTAGAATACCAATAGTTTAAATGTGCATATCTCACAAAACCCCCACAACACATGAAAACTTAAATGTACCAGAGAGTTAGTGAGACGACGACGCACCCTCCGACCGGCCGACTCGGGCCGGCGCCGCCGGCCGGACTCGGCCGGACCGCCGAGTCGTCAACAGAGAAGATGTGGCTTTTTGTCTTCCATACCCCCCTGTATATTTTAAATCTTCAGACCATTTCCAGAGACCTTTTAAATTCCCATTTACTCCACTTTTATTACATTTTAATATATTTTAATACATTTTTCCAATTAAACTCTTCATCTATCCTAACCCTAGCCTAACCCTATAAATACTACCCCCTCACCCCAAAATTCTGAGCAAACTCTCAAGAAATTTCTAGAAACCCTAGTGTGCATTTGAAGCGAACAAAGAGGCGAAACTCTGGCGAATTTTCCGGCGACAACCCTAGGAGTTCCCGGCGACGAAACGGCACACCGGAAACTACGTGCACTCCCTCTTCCTCTCCTCTTTAAGCTAAACCCATAAGTCCCACCTTCCCCCTTCTCTACTCTTTCTGAAAATACGAAATTCTAAAACCCGACGAAATCGGAGCAAATCCGATTTCCGATTCGGTTCTTCCTAAAATCTCACTTTTCCCTTAATAAAATCTTATTAAACCATTACATGTTGACTATTAAACACTAACTAATCATATTGAACAAGTTCATATCAAATGAAATTGCTATTTCCATTTTACCGTACTTTTTCATTAAAATACAATATAGTTTCATTTTCGACATTTAAACATCACAAACTTACTATACCTTTAAGTAGATCACAAGGTAATGACCTACCTCCACACAACACTCATATGCAACATAGCACAATATCTTTCGGGAATATAGAACACGGGAAAACGAAACATTTCAAATAAATACCATTACTATTAAAACCGTTTTCTAAAAGATTAGTATTTTACACAAATCTTTGCAAAGCGCTGTTACAACCCATTTTGGGGAACCCGACTGGGATGGTGCGGATTATCGCACGTCCCTGGGCTTAGGCTTAGTAGTGTGAGATTCAGACCTCCGCAAGGAGCATTCGGTCTCGAGAGATTTAAAATACGACATCCTAAGAAAATGAGATTTTTAGAAATATAAAATATATATTAAAATTATTTTTATATAATTGTCACGCCGCGCTTCCCAGAGTACGCTAAGATAAGCACGTGACATAGCCAACCATGCTACCTGTGGATAGGAAAAATCCTTCCACAGTCACATTACGGCTGTAGAGATATCAAGAACAGAAAAGTAAACTAACTATCTAGTACATGTCCATAAGCCAGAGTAAAAGAGTCAAGAAATAACAAGATGCGGAAGCCATAAGATACAATAAATGAAACACCTGGAAGTGAAACTACATACCGACAGGAACTTCACCGCTCGTCTAACAGCGGCAATACTCCTGATCAGTCTGCAACAAGGTAGAAGGATCTGGGCCATGCAAAACCCAGACGTCAGCGCATCACGTCACCAAGTAATAAAATACAAACAGGGTAACAGGCAATGCAAAATATAATCATGAATGGAAAATCAGGTGTAACAGAATGTAAATCAGGGTAGTGCAGGGTAGCGTGCAGCGAGTAAAATAAACTGTTCTATTGGGTTTTCTATTCTAAAGTCTTTGAAATCAATTTGATGAATCATCGATGTAACTCAATAGTATCCCGTGCATACCCGGGACCACGGTCCAGATTCTCGGGCTGAATCCGAGACATGCCGCTAGGCACTAAAACAGGAAATATGTACAGATGAATGATGTCAGCATCATCATCCCAAGGCTGGCCTAGCCTCTAAAACTGATCAGAACAGGTATCGAACTGTTGAGTTACAAGTCAGGTTTCACCATTGATCTCCCCATATCCCCAAGTTATATATGTCAAATCAGGTATTCAGTAATCAAGAACTAATGCCAACACAAGATCAGGTAAGAGCAGATTTGTCTGGATAGACAACAGGAACGGTCCGTGAGGACTACATGTCAGGTTTGTTGGCATTAGACACAAGATCAAGTAACAGGTAAAGCCATGGTACATCAGGTCAAGTCGAGTAGTGTATAAAGGTGTCAAGTCAGGTCAAGAGTGTACGATACCATGTCGTATCAAGTAGGAAGTGCAACAAGTCATGTCAGGAATCACAAAATTGTTATGTGGGTGCTCATAAATCAAACTAACATAAACATGGTTATAAATGAACAAGCACGGGTAATATCAGAACAATAAACTGGAACATGTAATGTGATATGCAAATAGGTACAGAGTAAATTATATCGATGCACGGTTATCATTTTGCGTTTAAAGGATAGTTTCAACATTACTTAACTGCAGTATACCAAGATGGATGTTAAAATCATGTTAATATGTATTAAGAAGTCTATAGATGCAATGACGTGTATAATAGGTTCAACAGATGCAATTATAACTAAAACAGGTTAAAGATGCACACGTGTGTCCAATAGAGTAAACTATAGAAAGGGTACCATAGACTATGTAAATATTTAATATGTGATTTATCATACAGATGTGGTTACCAGATGTAGTACACTAAATGCAACGGTTATAATTCAAGTTCTGAATTTAAAGATATAAACAGAATATCGAACGGCTAAATTGAAATAGGTGACTATGGATTCAATCTATAAGTCTAATATTCAATAAATAGTTATAAACTCATAAGATAGCATGTAGCAAGATTAACTTGCCTCGATGGATCACACGATGGGGTGCGCACGCGACAAAAAGCGAGAAATGACGGCAATCTCGTTTGAAGCATTTCATCGAACACTTCGCACAAAAATCGAAACTTTGTTGGAACGGAGATCCTGAAGCATGGAAACGATCGTCACACTACCATGGACTCGGGCCAAACCCTGAAGCCTCGGTTCATGTTTCTGAACAATATCTAACAGGCTTTCGAAGTCGAGATTGGTGTTGCCGCGGTGACCGCTACTGCTGTTGATGTCGCAGTTGACGATGGCAACGACGGAGAACGAGGAGATGATGGCTGGAGTTGAAGAAGGAGGCGATGGTCTCGACGGATGGAGTAGCACCAGAGGAAGAAGAAGTTGATGAAGATGCAGTAGCCCCGACGGTGGAGGGGAAATGGGTTCGGTGTGTAGTGGGTTGTAGTTGATGGTGGTGATGGTTGGAGGCGGGGAAGAGAAGGTGGAGACGAGACGATGGAGGCGAGTTGATGAGGGTCGGCCGACGAGATGGTCGGCAGCAGCGAAGGCTGAGTCGAGGATGGTTGCAGGAAATATTAAACGAAGGTGGAGGTGAATGAGAAGAGAGGAGAGGGATGGAGACGAGGTGGAGGGGATGACGAGGGTGAAGAGGCGACAATGAGGTGATGAGGGTGATAGGGTACGGTCGTGGACGGCGAGGCAGGCAAAGCGGCCGGCACGCGGTTAGGTTAGGGTTAAAGTGGGTTGTGAGGCTCGGGAGGAGAGAGAGACGAGAAGGTTGGAGGCGAGGGTGTTGGCTACGAGGGGCTGAGGAGAGGGCAGAGGCGAGGCGAGGCGGTCGGGGTTGCAGGCATGGGTTAAGGCAGCAGCGAAAAAGAAAAGAAGAAGAAGATGGAGAGAGAGAGAGACGTGCTGATTTATTAGTGGAAAAGAAAATATATGAAAGAATTTTTAGAGAGAGAGAAATGGATGAAAGAGAGAGAGAGATCTGAGAGATAGATTTAGGATAAAACATATAATATATATTATTGAGAGAGAGAAAGAACTCTGTGAATCTCTGAGAATATTTTAAAAATATATTTTCGTTATAAAATATTTATTTTTCCTGTTACAATGTATTAATATTAGAAGAATAAAGAATATAATAATAGTCCGTTTTGAGATTTGGCAAAATATGAACTTACTCCAAAATATGTCCGGGTCGGATCTAAAAATTCAGATTAAAAATATGAAAAATATATGCGACGTCCAAATTTTAAAACAAGTACTCAGGTAACGAAAATGCGTACCCCCAAGAACGGATGCACGTACGTGCGCGTAGCCATCCAAACACGTCCGTTTCACTGAACGGGACGAGAACAAGATGCGCAGATGCTACCACAGGGTTTGGGGTATCAAGCAGGCTATGTTAACTATTTTTAAAATATTTTATGTGACTCAAAAATGTTATATGATAAAAGATGTGATACTGGATAAAATACCAGTATGTACTAAACATGAAATGCACGTGTCCATGCAACAAGTCAAGGTAATTTAGAAATAAGAATCAAATAGGTTCAAGCAAGCGGGTCGGGTCAAATGCAAAGTAATATGTAAAATACCATTCGCATCCACAATACTTTAAATCAAGAATATCAAGAATAAAGAAATACGAGAACTGGAATTTGTATAAATGAACTCGGGTGTTACATTATACCCAACTACAAAAAGAATTTCGTCCTCGAAATTCCAAGAACAAGAAAGGATCAACACGCTACAAGAATAGATGTGGAAATTTCTGCCGGGTTTCATCTTCTCGTTCCCAAGTTGATTCTCCATGTGAGCGGTTTCCCCAAGAAACAAGTATAAAAGGGATAACTTTGTTCTTAAGAACCTTTTCCCTTCGATCCACAATCGACATCGGTCGCTCCTCAAAAGTCAAATCTTCTCGGACAGTCAGCTCCGAATGATCCAACACCTGTGTTTCATATCGAACATACCTACGGAGTTGAGATACATGAGACGCGGCATGACATTCGCCAAAGATTGCGGTAACGCCAAACGATCAGCCACTTCTCCAATACGTTCCAAGATCTCAAAAGGTCCAACGAATCGATGACTGACTTTCCCCGACTTCCGAAACGGATCACCTCTCTAGTCGGTGATATCTTCAAGAATACCAAATCACCAATGACGAACTCTAGAGGTCTTCTCGATGTATCTGCCCAACTCTTTGTCGGTCTTGTGCTGCTTTCATATGATTCCGGATAGTATTAACCTTCTCCACTGTCTGTACGACCAAATCCGGTCTCAACAATCTTCGTTCACCGACATCGTTCCAACAAACAGGTGAACGACACTTGCGACCATATAAAGCCTCGAATGGAGCCATCTGAATAGTCGCCTGAAAACTGTCATTGTAAGAAAACTCCACTAAGTGTAGCTGATCCTCCCATGAACCCTTGAAGTCTAACATGCAAACTCTCAACATGTCTGCAAGAGTTTGGATCGTTCTCTCCGACTGCCCATCTATCTGAGGATGATAGGTTGTGCTAAACTTCAATCGAGTCTCAAACTTTCCTGTAAGCTCCTCCAAAAGTGTGATAAAAAAAACGGGTGTCACGGTCGGACACGATGCTCACCGGTACTCTATGAAATCTTACAATCTTCTGTCTGTACCGTTCTGCCAAAGTTTCTATTGATCGACCAACTCGAAATGGCATGAAATGAGCCGCCTTGGTCAATCACCCAACTGCATTGTTGCTTTTCGGACTCCTCGGTAGAGCCGTCACGAAATCCGTGGTTATATGTTCCCACTTTCACTGAGGAATCGGAAGTGGTTGCACTAAACCAGCAACCCTTTGATGTCCAGCCTTAACTTGCTGACACACCAAGCTCTTTGCCACAAAGCGAGCAATCTCCCGTTTCATGCCTTCCCACCAGAAATGCTGTTGTATATCTCGGTACATCTTCGGGCCTCCTAGATGTACGGAACATGCGGAACTGTGCACCTCCTTCACAACTTCTTCGCGAATATCTCCCTTTGGCACATACAAACGGCTACCGCATTGCAACAAACCATCTTCATGAATTAACAAGTCCGTTCGAAGTCCAGCTTCAACCTGTTCTCGAAACTTTTGCAATCTTGGGTCCTGCAATTGCGCTGCTTTAATGTTCTCGATCAACAACAACTGTACTTGCAGCTGCATCAACTGTCCCGAAAAATGCGGTAGCACAATCTCCAAATCAAATCTTCGAAAGTCTTCAATAAGTTCTTTCTGTGTGAACACAAACTCCATGCTTTTGTGATCGGTGAATACTTCGACTCTTTCGCCCAATAAGTAGTGTCTCCAAAACTTCAAAGCGAACATCACAGCTGCTAGCTCCAAATCAGGAATTGGGTAATTCTTCTCATGGGTCTTCAACTGTCTCGATGCGTAAGCTATAACCTTCCCATGCTGCATCAAAACACATCCCAAACCTTTCCCAGATGCGTCGCTGTGAATCCCCAATACTCCGGAACTGTTTGGCACGGTCAGAATAGGAGCGGTTATCAATCTCTGCTTCAACACCTCAAAAGATGACGCATACTTAACCGTCCACACAAATGGTACCTCCTTGCACGTAAGCTTGGTCAACGGCTCCGCCAGACGAGCAAAGTTCTCCCCGAACCTTCTGTAGTACCCGGCGAGTCCAAGAAAGCTTCTTATCTCCGCAACATTCTTCGGAGTCGGCCAAACTCGAACTGCTGTAATCTTTCGGGATCAACGGCGATTCCATCTCCGGCTACAACGTGCCCCAAAACTTCACTTCTTCAAGCCAATAATCGCACTTGCTCATCTTTGCATATAATTTTTCTTGCCTGAATGTCTGCAGTGCGATCTTCAAGTGTTCTGCATGCTCTTCCATACTCTTTTGAGTGGACCAAAATATCATCAATGAATACCACTATAAATCGGTCCAAGAATGGTGAAAAGATTCGGCTCATCAAGTCCATAAATATTGTCACGCCCCGCTTCCCAAAATACGGAATACGAGGGGTAGACAAGGCCAGCCATGCTCCTACGGTCAAGGAAATGTCCTGCCGTAGTCACACTTCGGCTTCTAGTTTTTCATGGTAAACAGTAATTGATGCACAGGTAATGAGAAATGCAGTAACTGGAATAAAATAGTAATAGAACTAACCTGATGGGAAACAGATGGATGTAACTCTGAATAGCAAGTCAAGAAGTCTGTGATGCACGTCTAGTTCTGGTCCAGGCTAAATCTTCACCTCACACTGAGTATGCATACTCAGGTCGTCAGAGCGACACAATGGCAATATAATATATATAAAATCATGTGACAATTCTAACAGTAGTAATAGATACGTGAAACAGTAAATCAATAACAGCATGAATATGAATGTGCAGAAATCAATGCAGCGGAACAGTAAAAGCGGTAGAACGATATGTCACGTATGTCCACACAGTATATATGGTATATAAATGCCAGTATCCCTATCAGCCTCTAAGTCTCACTGTACAGGTCACTAAGCCTATCGTCAGTCCAAGTGTGAGAATCAACCACTCGCGAGTGTCCTCCACCCAAGGGTAGAACCCAAGGGCAAGGGACCACGGGCCCAACATGTAACATGTATATCACGGTGAATATCACATACCCTGTAAATCTCCATATATCTCCCTAAATATATAAGCCGGCATGGGACTCCCGAGATTCTGTTGAACTCACACTTAAACTACCCCACACCCCGTGGTCTACATCAAACGCTAACCATAACCCTAAATACTAATCGATCTGTGACAAGTCTGCGCGAGAACTGAAGGCAGGACCTCCATCAAGCACGTCCCGACTAATACCTAAGATAAATGGCAGTGTCTGGTGCCTTATCTGTGACATCCGTGCAAGCGCTTCCATAAGTGTCCCATACCACTTATAGTCACACGTACACACATCCCACAGACGTCGACAATGCAATAGAATAATAGGGACACTGATTGTGCACAAGTACGTATCACTTTAACTTACTCACGGATACACGAACACTGACGTTCTTGCCACAATCATCACTAAAATCTAACACTGGGTAAATGCACGATGTCACTAGGTTATCACTGCAACGATATGGGTATGATATGATACGTAAACAGTATATGAAGCATGATTAAGGCGTCACAAAAAAGCATTCTATCACTTGCACGATTTATCATGAAACGTACGTGTATAGTTTAGCGAAACGATGAACAGGTAATACTTAGTATGTTCAGTTGTCCAACCATCGAATTTAGTTTCAAGCCAATCGGGTTCCAGGATCACTAATTATAACCATTTCATTTTAAGCGCTCGCGGCTGGAAATCCGGTTTCAGAATCAGAAATCCGTTTCGCAACGCATTTTAATCCCAGTTGGGATCAGATTTTAGCGATGTTACAGTTGTATGAAATCTAGGGTTTTCAGTAAGGTTTTCAACTCAATAGACGGATCTTTGATCGCGTCTGTACGTCAGGAGATATACACCATTCAATACCAATATGTCAGTTCTGATTCTGCTGGGACTGTTATGCGTTCCGATCTATTAAATTACAGATTAAATATTAAACGGTAACGAAACAGAATGAAACCAATTATGTTGTCTAGCTAACAGATTCACCTACAATAAACTGCGAAGTTCCGCAACCTACGAATCATGGAAATCCTGTGATACCCATTACGGAACAGCAAGCAATAATTTGAGTCGGTCTGGACTGCAATCCAGAGTCGCACTCCGATCCAATTATCGTCATGGTTTAAGTATAGGAATGTCAGGAAACTAGTATAGGGTTAAAGTTCGTCGAGTTGGCTTCGATTTGAGCCCTCAAACGCACCATTCTAGTATGTATATAATTTATGGTGAATTTAACGGTTTTCAAGTACAATAAAAGTACGGTTTTACGATTAAACTTGGGGGTAGTCGTTTTGGTCATTAACGATCAAATTATCCAACGAATATGGACACATTAGGTCCACAGCCCTACGGTCCAAGCAATAATATTTAGTTCCGTCAAGTTAAATGATAATTTCCTATGAGAACACGCATCGAACAGTTACGGCACATAATTGATCTAAACTTGCAACTTTATGATATATGTAATTAAAGATCGTAACTTAGGTAAATAGCATGTAAGCATGTAAGCAAGTAAAATACTTGCCTGAGAACGTCTCGGGGTTGTACGGCAGTAGCGGCGACGACCGAGACCGCAGGGATCGACGACGTATGGAAAGTGCTCAGTGAAATGCCAAAGCTCGAATGTTTTGCGGTGACCTTGACTCGGCTTGTGGGGGCGAGGGTGGTGGTCGATGGGGAGAGTGTTAGAGAGAGAGAGAAATGAGAGAGAGAGAGAGAGGTAACTGAGTGAGAGAGGGAGAACTGTGAGAGGGAGAGGAAGAGAGAAAACTGAGAGAGAAAACTGAGAGAGAGAGAGAGTGAAGAGGAGAGAGAGAGAGTGCAGAGAACGAGAGAGAGAGAACTCAGAGAGCAGGGAGTGAGAAAGAGAGAGAGTGAGAACAGAAGGAGAGAGAGGGTGGAGGAAGATGGCGACGGTGAAGATGATGATGATGAAGGGAGTCGACTGAGGCGGTTCAGGCTCGCCGGCGTCGGGGCATGGGCGGCCGAGCTCGGGTGCAGTGAGCGGGTGGAGTGTGTAGGAGTTTGGCTGAAGTGGGGAGCTCGGTGGTGGTGTTTCAGCGTGGAGGCGAGGCTATGGCGATGGAGGGAGGTGGCCGGAGGTGATGGCGGCGACGTGTACGCGAGGTTGGGACTGGGTAAATGGAGGAGATGGGAGGCTCGAGGGGTGCTGTGGGTTTTAGGTTGAGGAGGAAGGAGATGAGAGAGGTGGGTGATAGGTCGTGGTCATTGCCGTCAGGGCGAGGGGCGAGCGGTCGTGGGCGTGGGTTCGAGAGGGGAGCGGAAGCAGAGATAGAGAGGGGAGAACGTGAGGGAAAGAGAAAGAGAACGTGGAGGCGAGAGAAGGGAGAGAGGAGAGGGGCGCGCGTAGTGGGAGTAACGCGCGCCAGCGTCGGCGGAGGCGAGGAGCGCGGGCGACGCGGTCGCGAAGGAAACGCGCGCGGGAAAAGCGCAACGGGAAGAAGGAGAAGAAGTAGTGGGCCGGGTCAGGTTGGAGTGCACGACGCGGGCCAAGGAAAAGGGCTGGGCCGCAAAATGAATTTCTTTATAAATTTTTGTGTGGGCTGTTTGGGGAATGGGCCAAAAATTTAAAAGAGAAAAAAAATCAATGGAAAATATAGGAAGTGGGCCGGGGACTGCTGGGCTGAAGAGCTGGGCTAAAAAATATAAAAAGAATTAAAGGGGAGAGGGAGTGGCCCAGGCTGGGAAAGAAATGTGGGGGAAATAAATGAAATGGCTGGGAAAATATTTGCTGGGCTCGGGGATTCTGGGCCAGAGGGAAAAGAAAAAGAAATCTATTTGGGAAAAGATAGAAACGGGCTGGGGCTTAATTCTTTATAATACTAGGTAAGAAAATGGGTAGTGGCTAAGGGGAAAAATAGGTTAGAAAAATAGGATGTGGTTTTGGAAATTAAAAGAATTGTGAGGAAAAGAGGGTGAGGCCGGGCTTGGGTTTGGGAATAAATAAGGATAGGGAAAAATTTAGGGGAGAGGGGCCGGTCTAGAAATAGCAAATAAAAGAATCTGGGAAAGATGTAAAATGGATAGGTAATAGGGTTTTTAAACTAACTTAAATAATTTTAAATTCAAACTAACAAACTTGTAAGTGATAATTTATATAAATACGGACATTGGCGTATAAAAGGAAACCGGGTATTACAAATATCGCCGGTGCATTCGTTACTCCGAAAGGCATCACTAATACTCAAAATGTCCATACCGAGTTCGGAACACAGTCTTGCAAATATCTTCTGGTTTAACTCGGATCTAATGATATCCGGACCGCAAATCCAGTTTTGAGAATACCCTCGAGCCACTAAGCTGCTCGAACAATTCGCCAATGCGAGGGATCGGGTACTTGTTCTTGATAGTCACCCGGTTTAATTCTCGATAATCGATGCGCATCCTCCTTATGACATCTTCTTTACTAGAAGAACTGGAGCTCCCCAAAGTGAGTTACTGCTGCGAATCCAACCCATCTCAAGCAATTCGGTAACCCGCTTCATGACTTCTTCCTACTCCACTGGTGCCATTGGATAATACGCCTTTGAGATTGGCGTTGCACCAGAAACAAGATCAATCACAAAATCCATATCTCGTCTTACGGTAAACCCGAGATGTATTCGAACACGTCCATGAATTCTCGAACTATAGCCGGCGCTTCTTTCTTATCAACTTCCATCGACGAAAGAACAGTGTTTGTCGGCCTAGCCCTAACTCGACTAGTCCGACAGAACTGCTTCCTTCAGCAAAACAAGCTCCGGATGTCTAGGAATCTGGAGAATCACTTTCCTTTCCTTACAATCAATATGAGCGTGGAAAGTGCCGCGAAAATCCATTCCCAAGACAACAACAAACAAAGGAATGCGCCAGAATTGAATAATCCTAATGCGGGGAAACAAGAACAAGTAAGATACCGAGATAACTTCATCTGAAGTCAAGATACTGAAGAGGATTAAGCACGGTAAATATGATTCAAGCTGGCGATAAAACAAGAACTGGTAAGCAATGAAACCGAGAGAAGCAAGGTAATATGACGATCATAAAACAAGGAAATGAATCAAAACTAGAATTCCAAGTTACTTAAATAGAGTACCGCATTGTAACCATGCTGCAGTTCATGGGTACAATTACATAACTCCACTCAAGTTGCCAAAATCCTAGTATCAGAATCAAGAAACAAGGAGAACAATAGAAAACCAAAAGATTTCAAGTCGAGATGCAAAGTGGTTTGCATATCGTTAAGGCAGGGATAAAGAGAAAGATATGATTCAAGAATCACGAGAACAAGGTGGCAGGACATGTTCCTAATCACGAGTATTCTGATTCGTGTATTGGGTCCAATACCCAACTACAAAAGAATCAACTCGATTAACCTATATCCTATGTCTCTGATACCAAAAGAACCATGTCACGCCCCGCTTCACAGAGTACGCTAAGATGGGCACGTGACATAGCCAACCATGCTACCTGTGGATAGGAAAAATCCTTCCACAGTCACATTACGGCTGTAGAGATATCAAGAACAGGAAAGTAAACTAACTATCTAGTACATGTCCATAAGCCAGAGTAAAAGAGTCGAGAAATAACAAGATGCGGAAGCCATAAGATACAATAAATGAAACACCTGGAAGTGAAACTACATACCGACAGGAACTTCACCGCTCGTCTAACAGCGGTAATACTCCTGATCAGTCTGCAACAAGGTAGAAGGATCTGGGCCATGCAAAATCCAGACGTCAGCGCGTCACGTCACCAAGTAATAAAATACAAACAGGGTAACAGGCAATGCAAAATATAATCATGAATGGAAAATCAGGTGTAACAGAATGTAAATCAGGGTAGTGCAGGGTAGCGTGCAGCGAGTAAAATAAACTGTTCTATTGGGTTTTCTATTCTAAAGTCTTTGAAATCAATTTGATGAATCATCGATGTAACTCAATAGTATCCCGTGCATACCCGGGACCACGGTCCAGATTCTCAGGCTGAATCCGAGACATGCCGCTAGGCACTAAAACAGGAAATATGTACAGATGAATGATGTCAGCATCATCATCCCAAGGCTGGCCTAGCCTCTAAAACTGATCAGAACAGGTATCGAACTGTTGAGTTATAAGTCAGGTTTCACCATTGATCTCCCCATATCCCCAAGTTATATATGTCAAGTCAGGTATTCAGTAATCAAGAACTAATGCCAACACAAGATCAGGTAAGAGCAGGTTTGTCTGGATAGACAACAGGAACGGTCCGTGAGGACTACATGTCAAGTTTGTTGGCATTAGACACAAGATCAGGTAACAGGTAAAGCCATGGTACATCAGGTCAAGTCGAGTAGTGTATAAAGGTGTCAAGTCAGGTCAAGAGTGTACGATACCATGTCGTATCAAGTAGGAAGTGCAACAAGTCATGTCAGGAATCACAAAATTGTTATGTGGGTGCTCATAAATCAAACTAACATAAAAATGGTTATAAATGAACAAGCACGGGCAATATCAGAACAATAAACTGGAACATGTAATGTGATATGCAAATAGGTACAGAGTAAATTATATCGATGCACGGTTATCATTTTGCGTTTAAGGGATAGTTTCAACATTACTTAACTGCAGTATACCAAGATGGATGTTAAAATCATGTTAATATGTATTAAGAATTCTATAGATGCAATGACGTGTATAATAGGTTCAACAGATGCAATTATAACTAAAACAGGTTAAAGATGCACACGTGTGTCCAATAGAGTAAACTATAGAAAGGGTACCATAGACTATGTAAATATTTAATATGTGATTTATCATACAGATGTGGTTACCAGATGTAGTACACTAAATGCAACGGTTATAATTCAAGTTCTGAATTTAAAGATATAAACAGAATATCGAACGGCTAAATTGAAATAGGTGACTATGGATTCAATCTATAAGTCTAATATTCAATAAATAGTTATAAACTCATAAGATAGCATGTAGCAAGATTAACTTGCCTCGATGGATCACACGATGGGGTGCGCACGCGGCAAAAAGCGAGAAATGACGGAAATCTCGTTTAAAGCATTTCATCGAACACTTCGCACAAAAATCGAAACTGTTCCCCCAATCAGAGCAAGGCTCTGTTTGAATTTTGAAAATTCAAAATTTTGAAGCAACGCTTCAGATCCCATGCGCAGTGCGCAATTTGCCACGTGTCAGAAGTTGACTCGGCAGCACAACGCCCAAGGCAGTGCGTCCAATCAGAGCAAGGCTTTTTAAAAAGCAAAAACAACGATCAACTGCGCAAGCACACCGCTGCGCGACACGTGTTTGCGCAGTTGCGCAAACGCTGTTGCGCAAGTGCATCACAGCGTGCCACGTGTCTGCGCAGTTGCGCAAACACAACTGCGCAAGCGCACCGCAGCGCGACACGTGTCTGCGCAGTTGCGCAAGCACAACTGAGCAAGCGCACCGCTGCGCGACACGTGTCTGCGCAGATGCGCAAGCACAGGTGCGCAAGCGCCCCGCTGCGCGACACGTGTCTGCGCAGTTGCGCAAGCACAGCTGCGCAAGCGCCTTACTGCGCGACACGTGTCACGCGCTGGTGAGTTGCGCAACAACAGAATGAAGATTTAAAGAAATCTTTTCTGTTCTTGTTAAAACAAGAAGATTTCTTCTGTAAAACAGGGGCCTTTGGATCAAAAATCCAACGGTGGGGAAAATTCCCCGAATCACTCAGAAAAGATCTTTTTAACAAATTTAACTGATCTTTGAGCACTATAAAAAGGACCCCAGACCCCATTTCAAAGATATAGACAATTACATAGACAATTGGATAAAAAAAAAGAGGAGAGAACTCTTGAGAATTTCTGAAGAACACAAAAAGAAAGGTAAAAACCTTTGAGAAAATTCTCTTAAAGAGTAGATCATTGATCTAGAAAACAAGATCAGTGATCTTCAATAGATAAACAAATAAATAAAAATAATAAAAATAGTGCCTTGCACTTGCTATGAACATCTGGTTCTCAGATAAATAAATAAATAAAAATAATAAAAATAGTGCCTTGCACTTGCTATGAACCTCTGGTTCTCTGAAACAGAAAGAAAGAAAAGATTTCTTTCTTTTCTTTTCTTTGATCTAAATTTAGATCAAGAAATCAAAAAAGTGCTCTGCACTTCTTTTCTTGAATCTAAAAGATTCTTGGTGCTCTGCACAAATGCAACGCATTTCATAAAGGGCCAGGCCCAAATCAAAAAAGACTTAGCAAGCCAAAATAAATTGCAAAGCAATAAAAGAGCTGGGCCCAAATCAAATTGATGCTCTGCATCATTTATAAAGGGCAGAGCCCAAATAAAATTGATGCCTTGCATCATTCCTAAAAGGGCAGAGCCCAAAACAAATTGATGCTCTGCATCCTTTCTGGGCAAGGCCCAAATAAAAATAAAAAAAAGAAATGCAATGCAAAAGCAAATAAAATGTTGAACATTTCAACTGGACTTAGCCCAATTTTGGCCATAAGTCCTTAAATTAAATTGACTGAGCAAAATTGCTCTTCTAAATCAATTTACATCCGGTTCAAGGGTACATCTTCGAACTCCTTTGACATCCGTCGTTGTAATTCCTCAACGACGTCAAAGAGGTGACGGGTCCCAATGACCACACATCGATATGGACTGCGGGGTCCTTAAACTCGTGGACTGAAACGTCCTTAAACTAATATCGGACCGAAACGTCCCTAAACTAATATTGGACCGAGACGTCCTTAAAACTAATATCGGACCGAAACGTCCCTAAACTAATATAGGACCGAGACGTCCTTAAAACTAATATTGGACCGAAACGTCCTTAAACTAATATCGGACCACCACGTCCCTAAACTGGCGATCGACCACCACGTCCCTAAACTGGCGATGGACCACCACGTCCTCAAAACTGGAATGCGGACCACCACGTCCCTAAACTGGCGATGGACCACCACGTCCCTAAACTGGCGAACGGACCACCACGTCCCTAAACTGGAACAATAGAGCCTCCGAACGCTCTTTTGCCGGATCTAAACGGTCCCGTTTAAGTTGATCTTAGCCCCAAACATGGCTAACGTATCCTTAAACATTCAAATGGATTATAAAACTCCCAATCAACTCTGGTTCGAGGGTACATCTCCGAGCTCTTCTGATACATGTCGTTGTAATATTTCAACGATGTCAGAGAGGTGACGAGTCCCGATGGCCACACATTAAATTAATCACTACGTCGAGTCGATCTTAGTCCAAAACAGGACTAACGTATCCTTGACGAACGTTTAAGTTGATCTTAGCCGCAACGCGACTAATGTATCCTTAAACTAAAACACCAAACCCAAATCTAAGTAAACACGGATTTGGACTAATCCACGTCCTACGGGCGACGGCATTACTCAGTCTCCGTATACAATCCACGGGCAACCACAAACAAAACAAACACACACGACACGAAGTGAAATTCTGGAGAAGGAGAAAGTTGTTACCGCAATGCGGTAGCGTAATTAACTGCAGGGGCTTGCGCCTGCAGGGAAGAGCGTCCCCACAATCAAAAACTCCTCACCCTAAGGGGGAATCTGACGAAGTCTGCTACATCGACCGCATCCGTCTGAACCTCCGATACACGGTGCCATAAATCAACCTGGCATCTTCGGAGAGATAGACGGATAAAACCAAATAGCATCTGCCCCGAACCTCAGGCAACGGACGCGAAGTCCGGGCCGCCGTTCGGAGGGGAACAGAAACTTTGTTGGAACGGAGATCCTGAGGCGTGGAAACGATCGTCACACTACCATGGACTCGGGCCAAACACTGAAGCCTTGGTTCATGTTTCTGAACAATATCTAACAGGCTTTCGAAGTCGAGATTGGTGTTGCCGCAGTGACCGCTACTGCTGTTGATGTCGCAGTTGACGATGGCAACGACGGAGAACGAGGAGATGATGGCTGGAGTTGAAGAAGGAGGCGATGGTCTCGACGGATGGAGTAGCACCAGAGCACCAGAGGAAGAAGAAGACGATGAAGATGCAGTAGCCCCGACGGTGGAAGGGAAATGGGTTCGGTGTGTAGTGGGTTGTAGTTGATGGTGGTGATGGTTGGAGGCGGGGAAGAGAAGGTGGAGACGAGACGATGGAGGCGAGTTGATGAGGGTCGGCCGACGAGATGGTCGGCAGCAGCGAAGGCTGAGTCGAGGATGGTTGCAGGAAACCTTAAACGAAAGTGGAGGTGAATGAGAAGAGAGGAGAGGGATGGAGATGAGGTGGAGGGGATGACGAGGGTGAGGAGGCGACAATGAGGTGATGAGGGTGATGGGGTACGGTCGTCGGCGGCGAGACAGGCGAAGCGGCCGGCACGCGGTTAGGTTAGGGTTAAAGTGGGTTGTGAGGCTCGGGAGGAGAGAGAGACGAGAAGGTTGGAGGCGAGGGTGTTGGCTACGAGGGGCTGAGGAGAGGGCAGAGGCGAGGCGAGGCGGTCGGGGTCGCAGGCATGGGTTAGGGCAGCAGCGAAAAAGAAAAGAAGAAGAAGATGGGGGGAGAGAGAGACGTGTTGATTTATTAGGGGAAAAGAAAATATATGAAAGAATTTTTAGAGAGAGAGAAATGGATGAAAGAGAGAGAGAGAGATCTGAGAGATAGATTTAGGATAAAACATATAATATATATTATTGAGAGAGAGAGAACTCTGTGAATCTCTGAGAATATTTTAAACATATATTTTCGTTATAAAATATTTATTTTTCCTGTTACAACGTATTAATATTAGAAGAATAAAGAATATAACAATAGTCCGTTTTGAGATTTGGCAAAATATGAACTTACTCCAAAACATGCCCGGGTCGGGTCTAAAAATTCAGATTAAAAATATGAAAAATATATGCGACGTCCAAATTTTAAAACAAGTACTCAGGTAACAAAAATGCATACCCCCAAGAACGGATGCACGTACGTGCGCGTAGCCATCCAAACACGTCCGTTTCACTGAACGGGACGAGAACAAGATGCGCAGATACTACCACAGGGTTTGGGGTATCAAGCAGGCTATGTTAACTATTTTTAAAATATTTTATGTGACTCAAAAATGCTATATGATAAAAGATGCGATACTAGATAAAATACCAGTATGTACTAAACATGAGATGCACGTGTCCATGCAATAAGTCAAGGTAATCTAGAAATAAGAATCAAACAGGTTCAAACAAGTGGGTCGGGTCAAATGCAAAATAATATGTAAAATACCATTCGCATCCACAATACTTTAAATCAAGAATATCAAGAATAAAGAAATACGAGAACTGGAATTTGTATAAATGAACTCGAGTGTTACAATAATTATGTATATATGTAATATTAAAATATCTATTTTGAAATAATATAAATATTCAAACTCTTTTCAAAAATCACAAGAATCACTTTACATTAATATACCATGAATTTCGCACAAGTCAATATTGCAAATAAATACCCTTTATTATGAATTTAGGATATTTTCATTAGAAATATCACAATTATAAAATCTACATTCATGATAACTCTAAAGACGATAACTAAATACTTGGGGAGTATTTTGAAAAGTATAATAAAGTATTTTTACATAAACCCCCCTCAAGTTCTATAAATTACCCTAAGGACACTAGTAAATATAGGTTTAAGCGGGACCAATCTCTTGAGCCTCAGAAAGCCGGAGAAGTGGGTGTGTTCCTCTCCGAATGGCGCGGCGGAGATACGATAAACGTCTTGCCTGAGATTCGGGGCAGATGCTATTTGGTTTTATCCGTCCACCTCTCCGAAAATGCCAAGTTGATTTATGGCACCGTGTATCGGAGGTTTAGACAGATGCGGCCGATGTAGCAGACTTCGTCAGATTCCCCCTCGCTTGAGGGGTTTTTGATTGTGGGGACGCTCTTCCCTACAGGCGCAAGCCCCTGCGGTTAATTACGCTACCGCATCGCGGTAGCCACTTTCTCCTTCTCCAGAATTTCACTTCGTGTTGTGTGTGTTTGTTTTATTTGTGGTTGCCCATGGATTGTATACGGAGACTAATTTATATCGTCGCCCGTAGGACGTGGATTAGTCCAAATCCGTATTTTCTTAGATTTGGGTTTGGTGTTTTAGTTTAAGGATACATTAGCCCTATTTAAGGCTAAGATCAACTTAAACTTTTGTTAAGGATACGTTAGCCTAATCTACAGACTAAGATCAACTTAACAGGATCGTTTGAATCCGACAAGAGAGCAATTGGCTCTATTGTTTTGTTTAGTGACGTTACGGTCGATTTCCAGTTTAGGGACATGGTGGTCCATCATTCCCATTTGGGGACGAACATTAGTTTAAGGACATTTCGGTCCAACGTTCCCATTTTGGGACGAATATTAGTTTAGGGACGTTTCGGTCCAACGTTCCTATTTTGGGACGAATATTAGTTTAGGGACGTTTCGGTCCAACGCTCCTATTTTGGGACAAATATTAGTTTAAGGACGTTTCGGTCCACGAGTTTAAAGACCCCGCAGTCCGTATCGATGTGTGGTTGTCGGGACCCGTCACCTCTCTGACGTCGTTGAAGGATTACAACGATAGGTGTCAGAGGAGTTCAGAGATGTACCCTTGAACCGGATGTAAATTGATTTAAGAAAGCAGTCTTGCTCAGTCAATTTAATTTGAGGACTCACGGCCGTGATTGGGCTAAGTCCAATTGAGAATATTCAACGTTTTTATTTTTGACCTGTTAGGCCTGTGCTAGGGCTTTGCCCCTGTTTAATAATGCACTGCATTTCATTCTGGCCTGCTAGGCCTTTTTGATTTGGGCTCTGTCCCTTTATAAATGATGCAGAGCATCTGTTTGGGCCCTGCCCTTCTTTAAAATAATACATTGCATTTAATTTGGACTATTAGGCCTTTTTTAATTGGTCTTGGCCCTTCTGTAAATAATGCAGTGCATTAATTGTCTAGCATTGGCTTGTCAGGCGCTTTGCGCCAATTATTGAGCGCAAGCGCATGTGAAGGTGACACGTGTCACGCTAGCGCAGTGCGCTGTGCCAGTGCGCTGCGCTGTTGTGCTGTGACACGTGGCGCGCTCTGGTGAGCTCCGCCAACTTTAAAGAGCAATGCTCTATTTTTAAAAGCGCATAGCGCAAGTGGTTATGGTACTGACACGTGGCGCTCTCTGATGGCTTGCGCCAACCCAGGAGCGCAACGGTGCAGTTTTTGCAAGTGCAAGGCACTGTTTCAATAACTTGATCCAATTTTGGATTCAAGAAAAGAATCTTTAAGATTCCAGAACCAATGGTTCATAAAAAAGTGCAAGGCACTGTTATTATTTATTATTTTTTTTATATTGAAGATCATTGATCTTGTTCTTAGATCAATGATCTATTCAAAAGAAATTCTTCTTTTTTTATAAAGGTTTTTACCTTTTTTCTTTTCTTGAGTTCTTCTCACAATCTTGATGATGATGTTCATTGGGGTCTAGAGGCCTTTATATAGTGCCCATTAATTTGTTAAATTTGTTAAAGAGATCCTTCTCTGAGTGATTTGGGGAATTTTCCCCACCGTTGGATCTTTGATCCAAGGGCTTCTGTTTTACAGAAGACAATCTTCTTGTTTTAACAAGAACAGAAAGATCTTACTGGAATTTTAATTTTGTTTGGCGCAAACGCCCCAGCGCTTGACACGTGTCGCGCAGTGCGCAGCGCAGCGCAACTGTGCTGACACGTGTCGCACAGCGCAACTGCGCTGACACGTGTTGCACAGCGCAGCGCTTGTGCAACTGCGCTGACACGTGTCGCGCAGCGCAGCGCTTGCGCAACTGAAGCGTTGCTTCCTTTAATTTTTTTTTAAAATAGAGTCTTGCTCTTATTGGGCGCGCTGCCTTGGGTGCTGCGCTCCCTGCGCTGGCGTGTCTGATTTGGACACGTGGCGCTCTGCGCAGGGGATCTGAAGCGTTGCTTCATTTATTTTAACTTTAATTTTCAAAACAGAGCTTTGCTCTGATTGGGGGAAACAGAAGCGTTGCTTCATTTCCCGCCTTGGAATTTGAACAGAGCTTTGCTCTGATTGGGGTAAACAAATGCCCCCCTACCGTTGCGCTTACGTGGCCCTCCAAACGTGAGCGCAGCGGTGGCAAAATTCCAACCGTCGTGGCAACTCTTGGAAGTTGAAAGGGCATTTGATGCCTATAAATAGGACCTTTGGTCTTTTAGATGATTTTCATCTCTTCATAAGAATTTTAATTCAGAGCCTTGCTCTCTTGTTCAAGCACTTTTAAGAGTTAGAATCCTGCTAAAAAATTTAGGTAAAAATTAACCTGGATTAACTTAAATTAATTTCAAGAGGTTTGCTCTTAATAGATCCCTGATCTAAAGAAGACCCATTTTGGGTTTCATTTAGCAGAGCTTTGCTCTAAAAGGATCTAGAGAGAACTAGAGAGAACCATGTTAGGATTCCATCAATAGAGCTCTGCTCTCTGAAAGATATCATTTATAATTTCTTGATTCATTAATGGAGCTTTGCTCCTTTTAAATCATATAGCAGAACTTCTTAAGAGTTGCTAATTTTTGTCGATTTTCTTTTATAGGAGTAATGGACGCCCACATGTACGATCTCGGCGAGATTATCTCTTACGGGGACATCCGCCGACTTGGCCGTTCTCAAAATCGAGAATTTACCAACGCTGAATGTGCCGAGATCATGAGTCTCTTCGACGCGTACAACGGTCAACTGCTTCCTCGGCGCTCCCCTCTGCTGAAGGTTATTGTGGGAGCCATCTGGGAAGCGCTTCCCCTATTCTTTACCGGCGTGCCGCTTAGAGCATTGGATGCCGCCGAGGACAAGGTGCACTCAGTGTACCTGATGAACTTAATCTCGAAGAGATGGCGAGACAATCTTATCGATCTCTTGCACGAAGCCTTTCAACAGTCTGCTATTCTTGCTGCCTATCGGAGGGTGGAGGACATTAGTGGGGATCCCGACGCCCGTGCTCGCGAAAGGAAGCACACCAGGATGGTTCGCCAAGCTTAGAAAGTCTTGGACAAGGTCACTTTCGAGTTCCTCAATCCCTGTCCAGGATCTGAGGTTTTGCCATTGTAAAGATCTGGACAATGTCTTTGTTTATTTCTTTATGATTGTAAGAACCCTTTGCCATATGAATGGAATTTTTTTTTATTTCAACTTGTCTTATTTCTCGTTCTGAGTCTTTTGCATATGCATGAATGGATGTGTCTCGAATGCTTGATCAAATGCAAATCGGATGTTCTTTCTGTCGCTTTCTTCTTTCTTTTATTGCCAATATGTTACCTTAGTAAACATGGTCGATGGATGATAGAGTGAGCATTCTGTATTGGCTCCTTCAAGAGGTAATGAGGGCTTAGGACGCAGGTTCAGATCTGCTGCCTAAGACTTTTCAACTCTATGAGCCGTGAGGGTCTCATAGAGACTTTTCTCCCTACGGATCGTGAGGATCTCGTAGATGGATTTTCTCCTTAGGAATCGTGAGGATTCCTAAGTGCGTTTTCTCTTATAAGTCGTAAGGATCTTATAAGAGAATTTTCCCTCTTTCGAGTCGAGAGGACTCGTAAGCGGTTGTTTCCCTCCTTGTCGAGATTCGACTTTAGAGAGTGAGACCCGTGGATAGTATACAAAAGACCATTTTAGGCTGACTTGCAGGGTCCCAGTGCTTAGGAAACGAGTTTTTTTAATCCTTGCTGCCTAAGGCTTTATCTTGCAAGTTGAGACGAATCGGGAAGTCTTCGCGAAGATGCTGATTTCCCTGAGTTGAAGTATTTTGCTGAGAACACTGATTTCCTCGAGGTTGAAACGAATCGGAGTATTCCTGCGGAGACACTGGTTTCTCTGCGGGCCGACACGAATCAGGATGTTCTCGTCAAGGACATTGGTTTCCCTGAGTCGAATGATTTTGCCGAAGACACTGGTTTCTTCGGGGTTGAAATGAATCGGGGTGTTCCTGCGGAGACACTGGTTTCTCTGCGGGCCGATGCGAATCAGAAGGCTCTCATCAAGGACTCTAGTTTCCCTGAATTGAGGTATTTGCCAAGGACACTGGTTTCCCTGGGGTTGAAACGAGTCGAGGTGTTCCTGCAAAGACGCTAGTTTCCCTGCGGGTCGACGCGAATCAGAATGTTCTTGTCAAGGACACTAGTTTCCCTGAGTCGAAGGATTTTGCCGAAGACACTAGTTTCTTCAGGGTTGAAACGAATCGGGGTGTTCCTGCGAAGATACTGGTTTCTCTGCGGGCCGACGCGAATCAGGAGGCTCTCATCAAGGACGCTAGTTTCCCTGAATTGAGGTATTTGCCAAGGACACTGGTTTCCCTGGGGCTGAAACGAGTCGAGGTGTTCCTGCAAAGACGCTAGTTTCTCTGCGGGTCGACGCGAATCGAGCTGTTCTCGTCAAGGACACTGGTTTCCCTGAGTCGAAGTATTTTGCCGAAGACACTAGTTTTTTCGGGGTTAAAACGAATCGGAGTATTCCTGCGGAGACACTGGTTTCTCTGCGGGCCGACGCGAATCAAGAAGCTCTCATCAAGGACACTAGTTTCCCTAAATTGAGGTAGTTGCCAAGGACACTGGTTTCCTTGGGGTTGAAACGAATCGATGTATTCCTGAAAAGACGCTAGTTTCCCTGCGGGTCGACGCGAATCAGGATGTTCTCGTCAAGGACACTGGTTTCCCTGAGTCGAAGGATTTTGCCGAAGACACTGGTTTCTTCGGGGTTGAAACGAATCGGGGTGTTCCTGCGGAGACACTGGTTTCTCTGCGGGCCGACGCGAATCAGGAGGCTCTCATCAAGGATGCTAGTTTCCCTGAATTGAAGGATTTTCCAAGGACACTGGTTTCCCTGGAAGTTGAACTGATCTGTGGTGGTCTTTCCGGTTTTATATAAGTTACCGTCAAAACCGTGAAGCTAGGAATTTGATCTTCGCTTCATTTGCTGGCACTGCGTCTGCTGTATCAATACGAATGTCGCAGTTGTCTCTAAGTTGTTGGTGAACCGTCGAGATTTGGCTTCGCTTTCTGGAGGAGTCTGTTGGGGAGGTATGGTGCCCTCTTTGTTTGCGCCCTTGGATTGTATACAGGGATCGATGTGATCTCACCTGTAGGGCGAAAGTTTCATCATCATTTTTTTTATTGTTGTTTTATTTCCGCAATGCTCTATCATTTCAGCTTTTATATCGCGAAGGTCGCGATTGCCCAATCATTTCGGCTATTTTCGCGGTGCCCAATCATTTCGGCTTTTTATTTTATTTTTACTCGCTGCTTTTTATTGCGAGCTGCCTCATCATTTCGGCTATTTTGTGTGCATACGTTTTTACTTGCTGCTTTTTATTGCAAGTTGCCCCATCATTTCGGCTATTTCGTATGCATGTGCGGCCTACTGGCTTTTCGCCGTAAACCTGAAATTAGACACCAATTTCGGCATCAGCACCGCTACAACTGGGATATTGCCAGGAGCGACTCATCATTTGCCTCTGTCGATGTCGAACAAAGGTGGCTTAGCGAACAGGGTTAGGGTCCTGCCGACTAAGGTTTTTGACTTCATGAGCCATAAGGGTCTCACAAAGGTACGTCTCCCTACAAGTCGTGAGGATCTTGTAGGTGTATTTTCTTCTTAGGAATCGTGAGGATTCCTAAATGCATGTTCCTCTATAAGTCGTAAGGATCCTACAAGAGGGTTTTCTCCTTGTAAGTCGAGAGGACTTACAAGGGTTATTCACCATGCGAACATATCCCCAATTACGGATGGGACTTGGTTAGGGAAATGTTTATTCACGCCCGTGAATTGTATACAAGGGTCAGTATTGAACCACTTGTAGGGCAATATCGAAGGTTGTGGGGGTTTGCTTAAGCACAGGTTTAGGTCTCTGTAACTTAAGACTTTCAAATCTTATGAGCCGTGAGGGTCACACAAGAGAGTTCTCCTTACGAGTCGTAAGGATCTCGCAAGTGTATTTTCTTCTTAGGAATCATGGGGATCCCTAAGTGTGTTGCTCCCTTGTGAGTCGTAAGGATCTCACGCAGGTGGTTTCTCCTTACAAGGTCGAGAGGACCTTGTAAGTGTCCTTTAACGAGGTTGCGCCCTTTCGGGTTTTCACAAACACTCGCCGGTAGTCCTGCTGTTTTTACTCACGGAGCCCATTCGGGTTTTCATCCGTGCCCATTTTGCTTATAGACATACCGTTTTTTTATTTATTTATTTATTTTATTCTCTTTTTTTACGAGGTCGCGCCCTTTCGGGTTTTCACGAACACTCGCCGGTAGCCCTGCTGTTTTTACTCACGGAGCCCTTTCGGGTTTTCATCCGTGCCCATTTTGCTCATGGACATGCCGTTTATTTTTTTTTATTATTATTTTTTTATATTCATCTCGTCAGCCTAAGGATGTTGCGGTAGTAGTTTAAGGACGTTTCGGTCCGTCGTTAGTTTAAAGACGTTTCGGTCCGCTGCGCATTATTCGAGGCGAATCTCTAGTTTACTGACTTTTCGGTCTATTATCCAGTTTTAGGACGTAGTGGTCCGTTGTTAGTTTAACGACGTTTCGGTCTATTATCCAGTTTTAGGACGTAGTGGTCCGTTGTTAGTTTAACGACGTTTCGGTCTATTATCCAGTTTTAGGACGTAGTGGTCCGTTGTTAGTTTAACGACGTTTCGGTCTATTATCCAATTTTAGGACGTAGTGGTCCGTTGGGCTTTCTCTATGAATGAGCATGATGCCCCCGGCATATCCATCTTTTTTTGAGCATGTGGTTGTGGCGGGCTCACCTTCCAGTTTTCGGACAGCGCGAGTTTGCCTTGTTGGTATTGGTCTTCAACCCAGTTTTTAAAGACGAAGCAATCTTCGATCGGATGACTTACTGCTCGATGGTAGGGGCAGTAATTAGGACCGTTGACATCTCCTGGCTGTAGCGGACGTTTCGGATTCGGCAGATTGACGAATCCGTTGCGCACTGCCAGCTCAAACAGTTTCCTCGTTTTATCCTGGGGAAACGAGTAAGGACGTCCCAGTCTTTCCTCGAGTGATGGGCGTGGACGCATGTTGTTTTGGCGAACAATCGATTTTGAGTTGCTCGGCTGTTGTTGAGTGTTGGCGACGAAGGTCATTTTTCCCTTTCCTTTATCCTTTTTGTTCGCTCCTTCGTTTGCGGGTCCGAGATTCTTCCCGGGTAGTATGCCCTTGCACGGATGAATGTTCTCATAATTCTTCAATTCTTCAGAGATGGATTCCTTAGAGAGAGGGTTGAAGGCTGTTTCTTCATCGGGGTCGTTCCCAAAGGTGAGAACTCGTGATCCCCCGGGCTCGTCCCTGTGGCAATTGCCGGCGACTCTTTTATGCTCATCTGTCGTATTTTTTCGCTGTTTACGAGCTTCCCGCTTTGTTCTGTTGACGTAATGCCTGTGAGTGACATACCCTTGCCACCAACACTTAAACGAGTCGCAGTCTTCAGTAGCGTGTGCAATCTTCTGATGATATAGGCAATAATTAGGATACATCTCTATTCCACCGAGAGTGTTTTCTTCAGAGGGTGGTAGCTTCATTCCCATTGATGTGGCTTTAGCAAACCTTTTCCTCGTCTTGAATTTGTTTTCATCGGCAGCGGATGTCTTTTGATTTGATGGGAGTGCCTCGACTCTTTCGTCCAGTCGGCGGTGTTTGGCTCCTTCCAGTATGGCCATCTCACGCTCTTGATTGACTTAAACTTTCAGACGAATCTCATTCAGGAAGGCATCGATCATCTCATCTGACGGCCGCAGAATTTCTGGTTCAGGGTCCGCCCCCAGCTTCTCAGCGCAAGGAATTTCCTCATCGTCTGTAAACGAATGGGAAATCATATGACAGCTCGCCACGTATTCCTCGGATTCATCCGACGAACTCTCTCCCTCATCTTCCTCTTGAAAGACGTGGTTGATGAACTCCTGGAGCGTGATGGGAGTCCGTGCTTTCTGGTTGTATTCCTCCAGCACGTCAATTTGTTTCTGTAAGTCCGTGCGCTTGTCGCCAGGCTTCACGGGCTTCTTGGATTTCTTCTTCTTCTTCTTTGAATATTTTGACGGCTGGTTGTGAGTGCTTGGGCCATCACCATCGGTCTTTGGAGTTGGACGCGGCTTCAACATCCCTTCAATGATCTGAGGTTCCAACGAGTTTTTCCACCTAATCGCTGGGCATGTTTTGAAGATCGTTCAGCATCCTCTTTGTTTTGGCTGATAGCACAACCTCCCATGGAGCTTCTTCAACGAGAGGACACGTTGCCCCCGGCGTATTCACCTTTTTAGAGGTATGAGGTTGCGGCGGGTTCACCTTCCATCTTTCAGACAACGCGAACTTGCGCTGTTGGTATTGGTCCTCAATCCAATTTTTGAAGACGTAGCAGTTCTCGATCGGATGACCCAGTACTCGATGATAAGGACAGTAATTGGGATCATTGACGTCGTTTGGCTGCGACGGACGTCTTGGATCCGGCAGATTTATGAGTCGGTTGCGCAAGGCCAGCTCGAACAACCTTCTCGTTTTATCTCAGGGAAACGAGTAAGGATGTCTTAGCCTCTCCTCAAGGGGTACATGCGGACGCATATTATTTTGACGGACAGTCGGTTTCAAGTTGTCGATTGTTGTTGAGCATTAGCGACAACAATTGCTTTTCCCTTCCCCTTCTCATGTCGAGAGTCCGGCTTTGGAGGGGACGGTCTATGGCCCATCTGGTCCATTTGAGCTAGTTTGTCTATCAGGGCCTGGAAGGCAGTCGGCTTGAAGAACATCATGAATTGCGAGATGGTCGCTTGCGGATCGAGGGTTCCCACAAACATGCCTACCGCAGGAGCCTCTTCGATGCGTTGTTCGCCTTTTGACCATAAGTTCCTCCACCGTATTGCGTACTGCACCCACGTTTCACCTGGCTTCACCCTGGCATTAATCAATGCTGTTATCGGGGTGCGTTCGCTGGCGCTTGTGAAACGCTGGGTAAATAGCAGCTCCATCTCCGCAAATGTCTTGATAGAGTCGTTTGGGAGCTCGGAGTACCACTCGAATGCTGTATCCGATAAGCTACCGACGAACTGGCGAAGCAACAATTTATCATCACCGCCGGTGTTGCCGCAAAGCGCTCTGAACTGGGCAACATGCTGGTGGGGATTGCTCGTCCCCTTATAGACATGGAACTTCGGTATCGTATAGCCCGGCGGGTACTTTATCTGATCGTACCAGCTCGGATATGGTCGTCCTGTTTTTACGACTTGACCGACTGCCTCAGTCGCCTGATGAACCCGTATCTGCTGAGCTATATATTCGTCCAAGTCAGCTTTGGAGATTGTCTCCTCCTTGGCTGTTGACAGAGCCGGTGGAGGATTTGACATTTCTCCCATGTCGTCTTCAAGGACGATCGGAGGATCTTCTTCAGCAGGAGGATCTTGTTGAATCATCATACCCACCATGTCCTGGAACAGGAGGGCCATTCGCTTTATGTTGGCTGCTTGTTCCGCAGCCTCTTTATCCTTCTTTTCCAGTATCCTGTGAAGGAATTCAGCGTCAGTTTCTTGCTCCTGGCGTTGATCCGAGGATGCTTCGGAGCTTTCTTTTGACCCAGTGAGTGCGGCCATTGCATTCATCATTTCCTGGAGCTTCTGCTGTTGCTCCTGAGCTTTGGTCATTGACCATGTAAGCGGTCTATGACCTGTAGATGCACGGCTGTCCTCCTTCCCCGACGCCATGTATACAGTATGGACTACAATGCCCCCGGACTTAGGGCGTTTGGGCTCGCCGCCTTTGACATTTGCCGCAGGCGTGGGAATTTTCTCCGGCCTCCTTCTCTTGTGGGCCGTTGAAGTTGAAGGGACCGTTGCAGTGGGCATCCTGGCGGTTGTCGTCCTCTGCTGTTTGACGGGACGGTTCTTTTCTTCTTGCACTTTCACCCTCTTCTGCTGGCGAGAGTGATCTGGATCAATTACGGAATCTTGAACCCTCCGCCAGACCTTATAAATTTGGGAGGACAGCCGTTGAGGGGGCTGCTCCAGCTTTGTTTCTGTAACCCTCTCCGCAGGTGGAGGAGATCTTTTTAGCGTGGCAGTCAGAGAGTTCTTGCGTACCCTCCTTAGCAGTTCAAAGTTGTTCCCAGTTGGAACAGCAACATTAACTTCCACCACTGGAGCGGGTGGAGTTAGCCCTGAGGGGGAGTTGCCCCCGGCCTTCCTTACTCGGCGCTAGTGGCGGCGTCGAGCGTGACGAGCCGTTGGGACTGGCTCGGCGATAGGGACAGCTTCTTCTTACCCCCTGTCCGAATGAGGTGCTGCTGGTGTCAGCCTCTTAAAGACTGATGTTGTCTTTTGAGTGGCGATGTTCAATCTGTCAAAAACAGATCCTCGAGCAGGAGCAGGAGCCGGAATAGTCAGCCTTGAAAAGACTGACTCTTTAACAGGAGAAGCCGCCTTGACGACTTCTGGAGCAGGGGTGGCTGTCTTTCTCGGGACGGCCATTTCAGGGTTCATGGGCTTCCTGGCGGGCCCATCAGGGTTCTGGCTCAGCCTGGCAAAGACAGAGGCTGCCGGTTTGATATTGGACGACCCGTTGAAAGGGGCCGTTGTAGCAGTGAGCCGATCGAAAACCGACTTCTTGTTCGCTTCTGGTGCGAGCACTGGCATAGTGAAACTTGCAGGCGGGAGTATGGTCCCGAAAAACAGACCGGTGGTGGCCTGGGTCACTTGTTCCACCGGCATAGCAAGGATGGAGGCCGCTTGAGGCCCATAAGCTACACCTCCAGGTGAGGTGGAGCGTCGGTTGCACTGGCAATTTGAGCAGCTCGAGCAGTTGGAGGCCATTGATGCTTGATTTCTGCGCCAGGCAAAAGACCAAATCTTAGTAACTTGAAATCCAAAGGCAGCCATTAACAAACCGCGATTTGTTCGCGAAGACGACACACGAAGTGTGGAGTGGAAAGAGGAAAATGTCCCACCGGTGTGCCAGAATCTGTTCCCCTCCGAATGGCGCGGCGGAGACGCGATAAACGTCTTGCCTGAGATTCGGGGCAGATGCTATTTGGTTTTATCCGTCCACCTCTCCGAAGATGCCAAGTTGATTTATGGCACCGTGTATCGGAGGTTTATACAGATGCGGCCGATGTAGCAGACTTCTTCAGATTCCCCCTCGCTTGAGGGGTTTTTGATTGTGGGGACGCTCTTCCCTACAGGCGCAAGCCCCTGCAGTTAATTACGCTACCGCATCGCGGTAGCCACTTTCTCCTTCTCCAGAATTTCACTTCGTGTCGTGTGTTTTTGTTTTATTTGTGGTTGCCCGTGGATTGTATACGGAGACTAATTTATATCGTCGCCCGTAGGACGTGGATTAGTCCAAATCCGTATTTTCTTAGATTTGGGTTTGGTGTTTTAGTTTAAGAATACATTAGCCCTATTTAAGGCTAAGATCAACTTAAACTTTTGTTAAGGATACGTTAGCCTAATCTCCAGACTAAGATTAACTTAACGGGATCGTTTGGATCCGACAAGAGAGCAATTGGCTCTATTGTTTAGTTTAGTGACGTTACGGTCGATTTCCAGTTTAGGGACATGGTGGTTCATCATTCCTATTTGGGGACGAACATTAGTTTAAGGACATTTCGGTCCAACGTTCCCATTTTGGGACGAATATTAGTTTAGGGACGTTTCGGTCCAACGTTCCCATTTTGGGACAAATATTAGTTTAAGGACGTTTCGGTCCACGAGTTTAAGGACCCCGCGGTCCGTATCGATGTGTGGTTGTCGGGACCCGTCACCTCTCTGACGTCGTTGAAGGATTACAACGATAGGTGTCAGAGGGGTTCAGAGATGTACCCTTGAACCGGATGTAAATTGATTTAAGAAAGCAGTCTTGCTTAGTCAATTTAATTTGAGGACTCACGGCCGTGATTGGGCTAAGTCCAATTGAGAATATTCAACGTTTTTATTTTTGACCTGTTAGGCATGTGTTAGGGCTTTGCCCCTGTTTAATAATGCACTGCATTTTATTCTGGCCTGCTAGGCCTTTTTGATTTGGGCTCTGTCCCTTTATAAATGATGCAGAGCATCTGTTTGGGCTCTACCCTTCTTTAAAATAATACATTGCATTTAATTTGGACTGTTAGGCCTTTTTTAATTGGTCTTGGCCCTTATGTAAATAATGCAGTGCATTAATTGTCTAACATTGGCTTGTCAGGCGCTTTGCGCCAATTATTGAGCGCAAGCGCATGTGGAGCTGACACGTGTCACGCTAGCGCAGTGCGCTGTGCCAGTGCGCTGCGCTGTTGCGCTGTGACACGTGGCGCGCTCTGGTGAGCTCCGCCAACTTTAAAGAGCAATGCTCTATTTTTAAAAGCGCATAGAGCAAGTGGTTATGGTGCTGACACGTGGCGCCCTCTGATGGCTTGCGCCAATCCAGGAGCGCAACGGTGCAGTTTTTGCAAGTGCAAGGCACTGTTTCAATAACTTGATCCAATTTTGGATTCAAGAAAAGTATCTTTAAGATTCCAGAACCAATGGTTCATAAAAAAGTGCAAGGCACTGTTATTATTTATTATTTTTTTTATATTGAAGATTATTGATCTTGTTCTTAGATCAATGATCTATTCAAAAGAAATTCTTCTTTTTTTATAAAGGTTTTTACCTTTTTTCTTTTCTTGAGTTCTTCTCACAATCTTGATGATGATGATGATGTTCATTGGGGTCTAGGGGCCTTTATATAGTGCCCATTAATTTGTTAAATTTGTTAAAGAGATCCCTCTCTGAGTGATTTGGGGAATTTTCCCCACCGTTGGATCTTTGATCCAAGGGCTTCTGTTTTACAGAAGACAATTTTCTTGTTTTAACAAGAACAGAAAGATCTTACTGGAATTTTAATTCTGTTTGGCGCAAACGCCCCAGCGCTTGACACGTGTCGCGCAGCGCAGCGCTTGCGCAACTGCGCTGACACGTGTCGCGCAGCGCAGCGCTTGCACAACTGAAGCGTTGCTTCCTTTAATTTTTGTTTTAAATAGAGCCTTGCTCTGATTGGGCGCTCTGCCTTGGGTGCTGCGCTCTCTGCGCTAGCGTGTCTGATTTGGACACGTGGTGCTCTGCGCGTAGCGCAGGGGATCTGAAGCGCTGCTTCATTTATTTTAACTTTAATTTTCAAAACAGAGCTTTGCTCTGATTGGGGGAAACAGAAGCGTTGCTTCGTTTCCCGCCTTGGAATTTGAACAGAGCTTTGCTCTGATTGGGGTAAACAGGGTGCTTGCCTATTTAAGGTAGACAATTAACAACGGTGTTATCAATACGGTAATCGTCTTTGAAAAAGACACAAATCCTGCCGTCCATGTGTAGCGGTTACCGATAACATCAAAACAATCAGGACTTCAATTTACTTTTCTAATTGTCCTACTCAGACTGAGTCTCATTAATAATCTGACTTGAATATGATTCAAGTACAATCTACAATCTACAATCTACAATATTATAATTTAACATGAATCCATGAATCCATTTATCCATACATTCAATATATTCAGTCTATACAACTTGACCGAACCGAACCATGGATATACATTCACTTATATGATTCTACAATTACATCTATTTACTGATATCATGATTTCGGCAAGTCATCCAATTATACAATCTATAGTACAAGACAATACAAGTTGCAATACAATTTACAATACCAGACAATACAACACAATACATTCCGTACAATCAATACATTCAATACAATAAACACTACGGGGTTATAAAGGGGTAGACCGGTACGGAATATGTTAAAGGTGGCACGAGATGGTCACTTAAGACGTAATTACATCCATGTCGTTGTTCCGTGGTATTATCGACGAAGCCTTGTACTACGGGTTACCAAAGTCTCCGGTGTAAGTGGGACTCCTCTCGTATACACTGGTATCTTCTGTACCAAACTACAAACAACAGCGTTAACCATATAATACAACTTTAAAAACTACCTTCTCTTTCTGTCTATTCTATTTCTCCCTTATCTTTGGGACTTACCGAGCGATTTGTTCGCTGACGACATTCTCTTTCTTTCTTCTTTGAATGTCGTCAGGTGATCTGGACACGTCAGAGATCGAGCCCAGCGTTGAAGACTTGGACCATTTCGTTGAAGACCCAGAGCTTTAGTTCATTATACACTTTATTTCAGTACCTTTCTTTTTCTGTTATGCCATTGTTTAGGCATTGCTTTATTTCAGTTGTATTTACATTTCCATGCATTGTACAGAAAGAATGTGAATAAATAAAGTTGATGTTTTATTATATCTTGTATCTTGTGCATTTACTTTTATATTGCTTAGATACGCTTAGCGTATTTACTTCACAGTAAATACGTAGCGGCCTCGTCGCGTCCTCTGCCGGTATACTGGGAAGCGGGGCGTGACAGGCCCCGAAGGATGAGGCCGGCACCACAGCCTTCCTCGGTCGAGGTCCCGTCGACGTAGAGGATCCAATCAGGGATAGAGTCGGGCTTCTCATCAACCGAGGGTTGAGCTGCGGGGGCTGGCGTGGACTCCGGCCCTTTGCTTGGGATGGTGCACTCGACGATAAAATCGACCAGAGCTTGTGCTTTGATGACCTGCCTCGGTCGGTATTTTACGTCGAACTGGGACAACTCCTACCTCCACTTCTCCAAGCGCAGAGGACACGGGTGAGGCGAGGATAACCCCCAAAGGGCGCTCGGTAAGAACGAGGATGGTGTGCGTCTGGAAATAGTGTCGTAGCTTCCTTGATGCCACGATGAGTGCCAAGACGATCTTCTCTATGGCTCGGTACCTCATTTATGCGTCTTTGAAGACGTGGCTCACATAGTATACCGGCTTCTGGACTCCGTCAACCTCTCGGACGATCACTGAGCCTGCTGCTTGGTCGGATACCGCCAGATATAGCAATAGCTCGTCTCCTTCAACCGGTCTGGTGAGCAGCGGTGGAGTCGCAAGGTGCCTCTTCAATTGGTCAAAGGCGGTCTGGCACTCTTCCGACCATTCGAACCTTGGAATTTTCCTTAGAGCCTTGAAGAACGGGAGGCATTTCTCCCCAGACCTCGACATGAAACGTGACAGAGCGGCTACCCACCCTGTCAGCCGCATGATCTCGACGTTAGTCTTGGGCATGGCCATGTTGAAGATGGCGTTGATTTTCTCCGGGTTAGGTTCGATTCCACGGTGGGTGACCATGAAACCGAGGAACTTTCCCCCGGTGACCCCGAATGCGCACTTGGCGGGGTTCAATTTCATCTTGAACTTACGGAGGACGTCGAAGGCCTCGCCCAGATCCCTGGCGTGGTCGACCGATGATACCGACTTGACGAGCATGTCGTCGACATAAACTTCAATTTTCCTTCCGATCTGCGGTTTGAACATGCGATTGATCAAGCGTTGGTACGTAGCTCCGGCGTTTTTGAGGCCGAAAGGCTTCACCTTGTAGCAGTATACCCCCCGGTCCATTGTGAATGCGGTGAGATCCTCGTCTGCCGGATTCATACGGATCTGATTGTAGCCGAAAAAGGCATCCATGAAGCTAAGTAGCTCGTGGCCTGCCGAGCTGTCGACGAGCTGATCTATCCGAGGGAGGGGATAGTTGTCTTTCGGACAGGCCTTGTTGAGGTCGGTGAAGTTGACGTACATGCGCCACTTCTCGCTTGACTTTTTGACCAGGACAGCATTTGCCAACCACTCGGAGTATGGCACATTCCGAATGAATTTGGAGGCAAGGAGCCTGTCTACCCCGTCCTCGATTGCCTTCTGTTTGATTGGGGCGAAGCTTCGCTTTTTCTGCCTGACGGGTCGGGCCGTAGGATCTACCCCGAGCTTGTGAGATATGATTTTGGGGTCGATCCTAGGCATGTCAGCAGGCGCCCAGGTGAACACGTCAGAGTTGTTTCTGAGGAAATGAACGAGGCCGTCTCGCTGAGTACCTGTCAGAAGCGAACCAATCTGAACGGTTCATTCGTCGTCCCCTTCTACGAGGGGGACCTCTGTCAGTGGTTCCACCGGGGTCCCTCGGACCTCTTTTTGCTCGTCCCGAGTGTCTAGAGAACCCCTGATGTCATTTTCGCCTTCAACATCATTGTTTGGCCGCTCAGACGTGGAGGTTGCAGTGAAACAAACCTTTGCAGTCCATTGGTCTCCGTAGGCCCGACCAATCCTGCCTTGGTCGAGCGGGAATCTCATCGCCAGGTGGTAGGTCGATATTTATGCCCCGAAAGAATTCAGTGTACGGCGGACGAGAAGGATGTTGTAGGCCGACGGGATTCTTGCTACGATGAATTCCACAGGCACGGTGCGTGTACGGCCGGCCTCCCCGATATTGAATTGGAGAGTGATTACCCCTTCCGCCGGGATGGAGTGGTTGGTGAACCCTGACAGGAAGTGGGTGGTCGGCCTTAGGTCCGACGGGGTGAGTCCCATGCGCAGCAAGCAGTCGTAAAAGAGAATGTCTGCCGAGCTTCCTGAGTCGACCAGTATCCTTTGCACCTCGTAGCGGCGGACCCGAGCTGTGATCACCAGCGGGTCGTTGTGAGGCAGGGAAATACCGTGGAGGTCGTCATCGGTAAAAACGATTGGCTCGGCTTCTTTGGCCCTCTTCCTCGGGTGGTCGTCAGCCCCTCGATCGGTGAGGGGTGCTGAGCCCCATAGGTATTCGCCGTACCCATAATCAAAAATTCGTCGTTCGGGTATAATTCGGCGAGGTCGAAAATTCGGATCTGGAGAACTATTCGGAAAAATTCCGCAGGTATTCGGGAAAAATTCGGTAAGTGTTCGGGAAGGATTTCGAGCAAGAAACATAGTCACAAATTCGTGATTCGGGTATAATTCGGCAAGGTCGAAAATTCGGATTCGGAGAACTATTCGGAAAAAATCGGCAGGTATTCGGGAAAGATTCGGCAAGTGTTCGGGAAGGTTCGAGCAAGAAATTAATATATGAGACGCTGGGTTTTGATTTTGTGAATTATTCGCTGTTTTTTTCGAATAATTCGGCGCGTTCGGCAACGGCGATTAAATCGGCTGATAAAAAACTCGCGAATAATTCGCGAATTCGCAAATTATGTGACTATGGCAAGAAATTAATATATGAGACGTTAGGTTTTGATTTTGTGAATTATTTGTTGTTTTTTGAATTATTCGCTGATTTTTCACATAATTCGGGAATAATTCGCGAATTATTCGGCCAGCCGATTAATTCGGCGATTAAGTCGGCTGATCAAAAATTCGCAAATTATTCGCGAATTCGGTGAATAATTCACGAATTATGTGACTATGGCCGTACCCCCCGTTGACATGACCATGATTTAGCCGATTGTTAATTCACCGGGAGGGGGACGTTGCCCTTGCTCACGGTCAGCTTGCCGCTTGTCCTGCAAGTACGTTGCCAGGTGCCCCGAGAGGATTAGCTCCTCGATGTAGTCTCAGAGCTGCTTGCAGTTCTCCGTGGAGAGGCCCTGCAACCTGTGAAAGCCGCAATAGGGGCTCCGGGTGCGCTTTGCAGCCATGCGCGAGACTGGGGGAGTTTGAAGAACCTCTCGCCCTTAGCCTCCTCCAGCAGTACCATCTGGGAGACGTTGAGAGGGGTGTACTCCTGAAACTTCGGGGAGTAGGGCTTCGGCCGCTCAATTCTCTTCTTCTCTTCCCGGCCCCTTTGCTTATGATCAGCCTGTTCTGTCCGGGGTAGGTTGGAATTCACCTCGGATTCAAGCTGGATCTCACGTTCGGTCCAGGCCTTTATCTCGGCCATAGTCTTAGGTTGCGCTAATGCAAAGGAGAGTAACCACTCCTTGTGCCTAAGACCCGACCGAAGTGTCGTGATGACCGTCTTGTCCCGGTGTTCTGGGACCTCGAGGAGGGCATTGTAGAAGCGGGTGACGTACCCTTTGAAGATTTCTTTATCCCCGCTCTTTATTGTGAAGAGATGGTCGGCGGTCCGCTTCTGCCGTCTATTCCCGACGAAGTGGCCGAGGAATTGGGTGGCCGGCTCATCGAAGGATGAGATTGAGCGTGGCACAAGTCCTCGGAACCAATCTCGTCCGGAGCGGATGAGGGCGGCTGGGAAAGCGCGGCATTGGGCAGGTCGGAACAGTCCTGGAAACTCATCCAGGCCGTGAAAGCGTCCAAATGGTCCTTCGGGTCGGACTTCCTGTCGAAGAGTGAGACCTTCGGGGGCTTGTTCCGGGAGGAGACATGGACGGCGAGTAGCTCCTGGGTGAAGGGCTTCGTTGTCACACCCCGCTTCCCAGTGTACGGCGAAGTGGACGCGACGAGGCCCGCTACGTATATACTCAGAAGTATATACGCTAAGCGTGACTAAGCAATATAAAGTAAATCACAAGAGACGAATAATATGGAAATAACAGCAACTTTCATTAATAACATTCTTTTTACAATGCAGGAAAAGAAAATACAACTGGAATGAAAAAGCAATGCCTAAACAGTGGCATAACAGGAAATGAAATAAACTGGAAAGAACAAGGTACAATTATCTAGAGCTCTGGGTCTGCCTGGAACTGCTCCAAATCTTCACCGGTGGGCTCGATCTCAACTTGGTCCAACGCACCTGACGACATTCAAAGAAGAAAGAGATAGAATGTCGTCAGCGAACAGGTCGCTCGGTAAGTCCCAAAAGACTAAGAAGAATGAGAATGATAGAGTAACAGTATTTTCTAAAGTATTATATTGTTGAAAATTATGGAACATTGTGTAGCTCTGTTGTTTGTAGCTTGGTACAGAAGGATGCCAGTGTATACGAGGGGGATCTCTATATGCTAGAGATCAGGGCAAACGGAAAGTACAAGGAACCGTTATGCCACGGTACAACAGCAACAGGATTCAGGTTAGGTGTCTTAATCTGACTACCTCGTGCCACCTTTAACATCTTCCGTACCAATCTACCCCTTAAACCCCGTAATGTTTTAACAGTATTGTAGTATTGGAATATGTAAGTTGGTTGACTGACCAAAACCATGATATCAGTAAATATGTTGCAACTGTATAATCAGGTAAATGGAATATCAGGATAATGGATGAATATCCATGGTTTGATTCAGTCAAAAATAATATATATTGTTAACTGGGTTCATGGTTTCATGTATTCAAAGTGTGGTGGAATATAAAAGAATATAGATTGACTTGAATCATATTCGAGTCAAGAATAGTCAGACTCTAACCCGAGTCAGACTAAAAGAAGAGAATTTGAAGTTCAATATTAGCTAGGGGCCTTATTGTAATTTGTGAAACTTGAGGGGGTTTTATGTAAAAATGCTTTTGTATAGTTTTCAAAATACACCTCAAGTATTTAATATTCGTCTTTAATATTATAATGAATGAGAATTTTATTTGTGTTATTCTAGTGAATATATCCTAATAAAAGTATTAATTGTTTTATCTGAAGTTCATGGTATTTTAGTATAATTTTTAATCTTGTAATTAATTTTTTTTTTTTAGAAAAATGTGGAAACTTTATATTAGGATAAAATAGGTGTTAAAATGATAATTATATATATATTAACACATGAATAATTTTTAAATGAATATTTTATTTTCAAAGATCTCATTTTCCTTAAATATCGTATTTTAAACCTTTCGAGACCGAATGCTTCTTGCGGAGATCTGAATCTCGCACTACTAGCCTGCGGGTGCACGATGAACCGTACTTTCCCTAACAGGTTCCCCAAAAGTGGGTTGTAGCGGCACTTTACTTAGGTTTTATAAATACTTTTCATTTAGGAAAACGGTTTTATTAATATAGGGTATTTATTTGCAAAAAGTATAGGTTTCCGTATTTTTAGCTATTAGGGTTTCCTAAACCAACTAGCCTATTTTTAAGGTCTAAACGATGAGTCATTAGAAGCCTCAAATCGCCTCTTCACCGTCAATTGCGGTCAGGTAAGTACAAGTGAGGAGGGAGGGATCCGCTCACGAATCGTGAAACGGGCCTTTTAAAGTTACCCAAGCTCACTTGCCTAGCCTAGACACCATAAGACAGTTTAGATAAACGATCGATGTCCATGACCAATCGTGTTTTCATTTTATTAAAATATTTTATCTAAAAAGTTTACAACTTAAAGCTTTAAATAAAAGTTATAAAGATTATGGTATTTTAATGAAAAGTCATGTAATCTCGTATTCTGTATTTTGATGTTTATCAATTGGGGTTATATTGAGTGTGTGTGTAGGGGTAGGACATTACCCCGTGACTTATTTTAGGTTTTGGTGAATTTTAAAGGTAAAATATGACAAGTTAAAGTTGAAGGTATTAAAGTGCAAGAATACAGTATTTAAAAACGTTATCATTTTATGTGTGAAATTTCATTCAAATTGAGTTATACAAGTTTTGTGATCAAGATAAACATATTTATGAGTGAGGTAATTGATTAGACTAAGAGAATTGAACTTCATGGTATTTTTATGAAAGTAATACGGTTTTGCAAAGAACTTATCATTTTATGTGAAAAAGTTTGATTAAATTGGTTTATGGGTGATTAATAATCAACATGCATATGGGTAGATAATAAGTATTAGGTGACAAGTGGAAATTTAGAGAAAAACCGAATCCGAAATCGGTTTGTCCGATTTCCGTCGGGTTCCAAAAATCCGTATTTTTATATGTATAGAAAAGAGAGATAGAGGGGATTGGACTTACGGTTTGGACAAGCTAATGAAGCTATAGGTCGTGATGGTTGCCGATTCATCGAAAGCGTCGCGAAGGTCCCGATCCGGTCGCCGGAATCCGTCGTTGATTTCGGCAGCGCTTCGCTTCTCGCTCTTCGTACCGAGTTCTCGAGAATTTGAGAGAGTGGACTTAGAGTTGTGAAGGGAAAAGGTAGAGGGTAGGGGTCTTTATATAGGGCTAGGCTAGGGTTAGGGTTTGTATTAAAAATATTTTTAAAAAAATGTAAAAATCATTAAAAATTCATTAAATTTTGTCTTAAAAGAGATTTATTTGAAAATGGGTAACAGTAGAAAAAATTTAGAGTATGCAGGTGAAGAGACCAGGTCAACACGAACATTTTTCGTGTTGACGACTCAGCCGACCGGCCTATTCGGCCGAGTCGCCGGCCGAGTCGCGGCCGAGTCAAGTGTCGTTGGGTCGGGTCTGGTCTGGGGGGAATTTTGGTATACTCTAATTTTTCTGATTTGCAATAAATTGTGAGTTATGGCTATTTGACCGTTTGACTTCTAAAAAAAATTAAAACAAAAAGATATAAAAATTATGTAGGGTATGGGATTCGAACTCGGGTGGCTTGGTTCAGCAATGCAAGGTGTTACCAATGAGCTACAAGCTCCTTCTTGTAATTATTGTAAGGAATTAGATACTTAAATTGTTTCCTGCAACATTAATACTCCAAGTGTACACTATATTTAAAGTAAATTTTTTGGTATACAAAATTGGAGTTGTTACAATCTACCCTCCTTACAAAAATTTCGTCCTCGAAATTTACAACTTTTATTTAAGGACTAATTTACAAAAAGGTGCGGATATCTTGCAAGCATCTCATCCTCCCTTTCCCACGTGGATTCTCCTGGAGTGTCTTTCCTCCACATTACCCGGACCAAATTAACTTCTTTGTTTCGAAGTGTCTTCACTTTCCTGTCCAGGATCTCCACAGGTTGTTGCTCACAAGACAAATCGGGCTGTATCGTGAGCTCGGAATGATCAAGTACATGGCTGGGGTCACTCACATACCTTCTGAGTTGGGATATGTGGAACACGTTATGCACTCCTTCCAATGAGGGTGGAAGCGCTAAACGATATGCCACTTCACCGACTCGTTCGAGTATATCGAACGGTCCAATGTATCTCGAACTCAACTTTCCCCGTCTTCCAAATCTGATCACTCCGCGGTTCGGAGAGATTTTCAGGAATACATGATCTCCTGGCTGGAACTCCAAGTGTCGTCTCTTCGCATCAGCCCAGTGTTTCTGTCTATCTTGGGCTATGCGCATTCTTTCCCAGATAGTACGAACCACATCAACGGTTGCTACTATCATCTCTGGTCCAAGGAGTTCTCTATCTCCGATGTCGTCCCAACTCAATGGCGATCGACACTTCCTTCCATACAATGCTGCGAAAGGTGCCATTCCTATGCTTGCTTGGTAGCTGTTGTTGTACGCAAACTCTACAAGATGTAGGTGATCTTCCCACGATCCTTTGAAGTCGAGCATACATGCTCTGAGCATATCCTCCAAGATCTGAATAGTTCGTTCCGACTGACCATCTGTTTGTGGATGATAAGCCGTGCTGAAGTTCAGACTTGTTCCCAAGCTAGCTTGCAGACTTTGCCAAAATTGCGATCGGAACCTGGTGTCACGATCGGAGACAATGCAGACCGGTACTCCATGAAGTCTCACAATTTCCTCCATGTACTTCTTCGCTAATGTCTCAGTTGATTGGCCAACTCGAAATGGGATGAAGTGAGCCGACTTTGTGAGTCGATCCACAATGACCCAAATCACATCGTTACCCTTTGTGCTGCGAGGAAGAGCAGTTACAAAGTCTATCGTGATGTGCTGCCACTTCCATTCTGGGATTGGTAACGGTTGAAGTGTCCAGCTGTCCTATGATGTTCAGCCTTTACCTGCTGACACACCAAACATTTCGCGACGCTTCTGGCTACTTCACGCTTCATTCCATGCCACCAATAATTCTGACGTAGATCTTTGTACATTTTGGTACCTCCAGGATGTACTGAATAGGGAGAGCTGTGAGCTTCTTTCATTAACTCTTCCCGAACAGGACCCTTTGGTACACACAATCTGCTGCCGTATCTCAAAGATACGTCTTCATGGATGATGAAATCTGTTCTGAGTCCATTCTCCACTTGTTCTCTGATCTTTTGCAACTTAGCATCGCTGGCTTGAGCTGCTTTGATCTGATTGACAATAGTTGATTGAACTTGTAGATTCTTCAAATTTGAAACATCACCTGGCATGACTAGTTCAATCTTCATCTGGTGTAGGTCTTGCTGAAGCTTCCACTGGACCGTGAGATTCATTGCTAATGGTTGGCGACTAAGAGCATCAGGTACTACGTTCACCTTTCCTGGATGATATTGCAAATTGATGTCGAAGTCCGCCATGAGTTCTAACCATCTTCTCTGCCGCATATTCAACTCCTTCTGAGTAAACACGTACTTCAGACTTTTATGATCTGTGTAGATGTTTACTCGTTCACCAAGTAAGTAGTGGCGCCAAATTTTGAGAGCAAAAATGATGGCTGCCAACTCTAGATCATGCGTCGGATAATTGCGCTCATGAGTCTTCAGTTGTCTTGAAGCATAAGCCACAACCTTACCGTGCTGATGTAGAACACATCCTAGTCCCTTACCGGATGCATCACAATGCACCTCGAATCCTCCAGATTGATCCGGTATGACGAGAATAGGTGCAGATGTCAGTCTTGACTTGAGTTCTATGAAAACTTGCTCGCATGCTTCTGACCACACAAATTCTTCATCTTTTCTTGTGAGCTTGGTTAGGGGTGTTGCTATCTTCGAAAAGCCTTCAATGAATTTTCTGTAATATCCAGCTAAGCCCAAGAAACTCCGAATATCCTTCACTGATTTTGGTGTAGGTCATTCGCTGACTGCTGAAACCTTTGCTGGATCTACAGAAATCCCTTCTCCTGATACGATGTGTCCAAGAAAACCAACTTGTTTTAGCCAAAACTCGCACTTACTGTACTTGGCATAAAGCTTATGTTGTCGAAGTGTTTCCAGGACAATTCGTAAGTGCTCCGCATGCTCTTTCCGATTCTTAGAATATATCAGGATGTCGTCGATGAAGATGACGACGAACCTGTCTAAATACTCCCGGAAAACTTGGTTCATAAGATTCATGAAGATTGCTGGTGCATTGGTCACTCCAAATGGCATTACTAGAAATTCGTAATGTCCATAGCGAGTTCTGAAATCTGTTTTGTGAATATCAGCCTCCTTAACCTTCACTTGATGATAACCTGAACGAAGATCTAGTTTAGAGAAGACACAAGATCCACTTAGTTGATCGAACAAATCGTCGATGCGCGGGAGAGGATACTTGTTCTTTATAGTAACTTCGTTCAAGGCCCTATAGTCGATGCACATTCTGTATGAACCTTCCTTCTTCTTCACCAATAGTACAGGTGCTCCCCAACTTGAAGTGCTGGGACGAATCCATCCTTTCTCCAGTAATTCGTCCAACTGTGTTCGAACTTCTTTCAAACCTTCTGGACTTAGTCTATACGGTGCTTTGATCACGGGTTGTGCTCCTGGTACTAAGTCAATACTGAATTCAAGAGCTCGATCGGGAGGCAAACCTGATATATCGTCAGGGAATACATCGTCGAACTCTCGAACTACCTCCGGTCTTGATTCTTCCTCTGCATGAGCTACTGCAACTACTGCTTCCCTTGGCTTCGCTTTGTAAGTACTTGGCTCCAGAGTGCGATCTCCACTCTTGAAATAGAAGACCGGATGATCTGGAATCTCAAATACTACCCTCCTTTGACGACAGTCGATGGTAGCATAAAAGGTTCCAAGACAGTCCATTCCTAGAACCACATCGAAGTTTGGTATGTCCAGTACTTTGAAGTCGGCGTAAAACTCTCGACTGCAGACAATGACTGGACACATGCTGTATCCCATAGTTGCCTTTAGAACACCATTTCCAGAACTGACGTTCCAGCTGGATACAAGCGGTGAGACTGGAATCGCATGGGTTCGGACAAACCGTTGCGACATAAAGCAGTGGGATGCTCCAGTATCAAACAGTGCAAGTGCAGGTAGTGAAGCTACTAGGATTGTACCTAAGGTAAATGGGATAGGTTCAGGTATAGGGAAAGGGTGTAGGTAGACAAAACTAAAAGATGAGTTTGAGAAAGAAAGTTTACCAGTAATGACTTGGCCAGTGGCCTCAGCTTCTTCCACAGACATCATGAAAGCCTGGCGCTTCGGCACATTCCTCCTGGCCCGAGGAGCATTCCTCTGGACGTTCCTTTGAGCTTGATGGAACTGTCGAGGATGTGGTGCAGCTTGTGGTCCCCTAGGTGGTGCAGGCAGTGCAAGTTTAGGAGCAGGTGCCGGAAGAGCTGGTCGCTGCTGATAAGTATTTGCTGGCCTGGGTGCAGTAACTGAGTTCTGCCTTTGAGGACAAGATCCAATATCATGAGTGGCTGAACCGCAGATTAAACAGAGGCGGTTGGCTCGACGGCAGTCCTTCATCATATGTCCAGTTCTCTTGCAGTAAGAGCAAAAGGCTGGGCTAGGACGATGAGTTGGTACTCCGGTTCGTCTCGGCACGAAAGATGGTATGGACGTGGCTCCACCTGCCATCTGGTTGGCAGGGCGTTTGACTCCTGCAGACTGAGGTCTGCCCCTCTCTTTTATGACTGCCTCATAACTGCGGGCAGCTTCTGGGGCTTCCTCATGAGTCAAAAACTTTCCTGTGGCTAGAGCAGCCTTGATCTCTGTGTCCAAACCTTGCTGAAAACGACGGGCTCTGATATCGTCCGTCGGTATCAGGTGTGCCGCGAATCTGTTTAAAGATTGTGTTATCTGTGTAATATGTGATATTTAAAAAAAATTGAACTATTTTGACATATCTTACCGGCTCAACATAGTGAACTCAGCATCGTATTCATCTACCGATTTCTCCCACATTGATTCTTGCTGTAGATGAATAAACTGCTGCTCCATAGCGAATCTGGCAGTCACTGGGAAATATTTCGCGTCAAACTTCTCGCGAAATGTCTTACATTCAATCGGTTGCGCTAGACGGGTTTCTTCCGCCTTCCACCAATTTCGAGCATTATCCGTGAGCTGTAGCTTCGCTACATGGACCCAAGCGTTATCTGGCACTTGAGCTGCTGCCAGATCGTCTTCGATGCTTTGTGCCCATTCTTCTGCTTCGAGAGGGCTTCCTTTACCAGAAAATTACTTTGGGTGCAAAGCCCGGAATTGCTTTACTCCCGGTGCATCGTTATCAGGACGGCTCAGAAGTTGTTGCTGTCCCTCGAGAAGACTGCGGATCGCATCGAATAGCATCGTTTGCTCAGTGGGTGGTGGGGTAACAACTGGTGTGAGAGGTAGTGCTGACGGGGTGTTGTTGACGTTGGTGCTGGTGTTGTTCGGGGAATCCATGATCCTGAAGAAAAATTTGGATTAGGACAGATTCAAATACATGAAATGATAAGATTCAAGAAATAGAAATTTGCAAGATTCAAAGAACATGAATTGTAAAGAATGTTTTAGTTGCTGGTTCTTGTGTTATATTGCTTAGGTTGTTCACGCAGACCAGAACTGCATGACAGGGATTCATACAGCTCTGACCTGCATGGGCCACCAACAAAACCTGTCACGCCCCGCTTCCCAGTGTACGGCGAAGTGGACGCGACGAGGCCCGCTACGTATATACTCAGAAGTATATACGCTAAGCGTAACTAAACAATATAAAGTAAATCACAAGAGACGAATAATATGGAAATAACAGCAACTTTCATTAATAACATTCTTTTTACAATGCAGGAAAAGAAAATACAACTGGAATGAAAAAGCAATGCCTAAACAGTGGCATAACAGGAAATGAAATAAACTGGAAAGAACAAGGTACAATTATCTAGAGCTCTGGGTCTGCCTGGAACTGCTCCAAATCTTCACCGGTGGGCTCGATCTCAACTTGGTCCAACGCACCTGACGACATTCAAAGAAGAAAGATATAGAATGTCGTCAGCGAACAGGTCGCTCGGTAAGTCCCAAAAGAATAAGAAGAATGAGAATGATAGAGTAACAGTATTTTCTAAAGTATTATATTGTTGAAAATTATGGAACATTGTGTAGCGCTGTTGTTTGTAGCTTGGTACAGAAGGATGCCAGTGTATACGAGGGGGGTCTCTATATGCTAGAGATCAAGGCAAACGGAAAGTACAAGGAACCGTTATGCCACGGTACAACAGCAACATGATTCAGGTTAGGTGTCTTAATCTGACCACCTCGTGCCACCTTTAACATCTTCCGTACCAATCTACCCCTTAAACCCCGTAATGTTTTAACGGTATTGTAGTATTGGAATATGTAAGTTGGTTGACTGACCAAAACCATGATATCAGTAAATATGTTGCAACTGTATAATCAGGTAAATGGAATATCAGGATAATGGATGAATATCCATGGTTTGATTCAGTCAAAAATAATATATATTGTTAACTGGGTTCATGGTTTCATGTATTCAAAGTGTGGTGGAATATAAAAGAATATAGATTGACTTGAATCATATTCGAGTCAAGAATAGTCAGACTCTAACTCGAGTCAGACTAAAAGAAGAGAATTTGAAGTTCAATATTAGCTAGGGGCCTTATTGTAATTTGTGAAACTTGAGGGGGTTTTATGTAAAAATACTTTTGTATAGTTTTCAAAATACACCTCAAGTATTTAATATTCGTCTTTAATATTATAATGAATGAGAATTTTATTTGTGTTATTCTAGTGAATATATCCTAATAAAAGTATTAATTGTTTTATCTGAAGTTCATGGTATTTTAGTGTAACTTTTAATCTTGTAATTAATTTTTTTTTTTTTAGAAAAATGTGGAAACTTTATATTAGGATAAAATAGGTGTTAAAATGATAATTATATATATATTAACACATGAATAATTTTTAAATGAATATTTTATTTTCAAAGATCTCATTTTCCTTAAATATCGTATTTTAAACCTTTCGAGACCGAATGCTCCTTGCGGAGGTCTGAATCTCGCACTACTAGCCTGCGGGTGCACGATGAACCGTACTTTCCCTAACAGGTTCCCCAAAAGTGGGTTGTAGCGGCACTTTGCTTAGGTTTTATAAATACTTTTCATTTAGGAAAACGGTTTTATTAATATAGGGTATTTATTTGCAAAAAGTATAATTTTCCGTATTTTTAGCTATTAGGGTTTCCTAAACCAACTAGACTATTTCTAAGGTCTAAACGATGAGTCATTAGAAGCCTCAAATCGCCTCTTCACCGTCAATTGCGGCCAGGTAAGTACAAGTGAGGAGGGAGGTATCCGCTCACGAATCGTGAAACGGGCCTTTTAAAGTTACCCAAGCTCACTTGCCTAGCCTAGAAACCACAAGACAATTTAGATAAACGATCGATGTCCATGACCAACCGTGTTTTCATTTTATTAAAATATTTTATCTAAAAAGTTTACAACTTAAAGTTTTAAATAAAAGTTATAAAGATTATGGTATTTTAATGAAAAGTCCTGTAATCTCGTATTCTGTATTTTGATGTTTATCAATTGGGGTTATATTGAGTGTGTGTAGGGGTAGGACATTACCCCGTGACTTATTTTAGGTTTTGGTGAATTTTAAAGGTAAAATATGACAAGTTAAAGTTGAAGGTATTAAAGTGCAAGAATACAGTATTTAAAAATGTTATCATTTTATATGTGAAATTTCATTCAAATTGAGTTATACAAGTTTTGTGATCAAGATAAACATATTTATGAGTGAGGTAATTGATTAGACTAAGAGAATTGAACTTCATGGTATTTTTATGAAAGTAATACGGTTTTGCAAAGAACTTATCATTTTATGTGAAAAAGTTTGATTAAATTGGTTTATGGGTGATTAATAATCAACATGCATATGGGTAGATAATAAGTATTAGGTGACAAGTGGAAATTTAGAGAAAAACCGAATCGGAAATCGGTCTGTCCGATTTCCGTCGGGTTCCAAAAATCCGTATTTTTATATGTATAGAAAAGAGAGATAGAGGGGATGGGACTTACGGTTTGGACAAGCTAATGAAGCTATAGGTCGTGATGGTTGCCGATTCATCGAAAGCGTCGCGAAGGTCCCGATCCGGTCGCCGGAATCCGTCGTCGATTTCGGCAGCGCTTCGCTTCTCGCTCTTCGTACCGAGTTCTCGAGAATTTGAGAGAGTGGACTTAGAGTTGTGAAGGGAAAAGGTAGAGGGTAGGGGTCTTTATATAGGGCTAGGCTAGGGTTAGGGTTTGTATTAAAAATATTTTTAAAAAAATGTAAAAATCATTAAATTTTGTCTTAAAAGAGATTTAATTGAAAATGGGTAACAGTAGAAAAAATTTAGTGTATGCAGGTGAAGAGACCAGGTCAACACGAACATTTTTCGTGGTGACGACTCGGCCGACCGGCCGAGTCCGGCCGGCGGCGCCGGCCGAGTCGGCCGAGTCGCGGCCGAGTCAAGTGTCGTTGGGTCGGGTCTGGTCTGGGGGGAATTTTGGTATACTCTAATTTTTCTGATTTGCAATAAATTGTGAGTTATGGCTGTTTGACCGTTTGACTTCTAAAAAAAATTAAAACAAAAAGATATAAAAATTATGTAGGGTATGGGATTCGAACTCGGGTGGCTCGGTTTAGCAATGCAAGGTGTTACCAATGAGCTACAAGCTCCTTCTTGTAATTATTGTAAGGAATTAGATACTTAAATTGTTTCCAGTAACATTAATACTCCAAGTGTACACTATATTTAAAGTAATTTTTTTGGTATACAAAATTGGAGTTGTTACACTTCGTGAGCGAGTCGGCGGCGTATTTGACCCCGTCGCTCAAATGACCTTCCCGATGCATACCCTCGATCTTATTTTCGAGGGCGTCGAGTCGGCCGTGGTATCCCGATGAGTCGGCATTTTCTGACCTTTGGCCTCTGCTGCTGGAGGCCTCTGCCTGGCCACGGCCCCGATTCCACTCGATGACGTTCCTCAGGTCTCCTGGCGAGGTCGTTTTCGAGCTGCCGTGGCGAGTCCCGTGCGCACGACCCTGTCGAGGGAGGGGCGTCAGTCATACCTGGGTGCAGGCGAGCTGACAGACACCTCCTCGGGAGGGACATGGGCGCGACGGGGCTCGGGGCGAGGTGCTCTGGCATAAGACCTCGGAGTTAAGCTATGTGGCGCCTACCGGGTCATTGAATACGTCGTCATGGGGGACCTGCGGCTGTTGGAGACAGCGAGGCGGTGATCGGTCATGCCAACGTGGGCAGAGTCTTCTCTCCCTCTATAGGGGTCCCGGTCCCGTGGAGGAGGAGCGGCGACCTGGGGAACTTGCCCGGCCGCTTGGACACGGACGAGCGCATCCACGATGGACGTGAGGCGATCTATCCGCGCGGATAGGGCGTGAATGGTGTTTGGGGGAGGAGGGGATTGTCCCTCTTCTCCGCTGCGGGTAGGACGACGACTAGTGCTTGGATCGTCGCGGTGACCGTTCGCCATGTAGTCGAGATTGGAATATGAACTTTTGGTTGAGTGGAACTAGACTTTCCACAGACGGCGCCAACTGATGGATCTCTGGATCTCCTTCAGATGTTATCTTTCGTTGATCTCTTCATGTGTTAATGGACGGCTGAGATTTGAGTTGGAGGGTTGCCTCCTGGAGTGTGTGGATCTCAATGGATTTTGAGTGGTTGTGGCCGAGCTACCTGCAAAGAAGTCCCGGGGTGGTTGTGCCACCGAGGACCCTCTGACGATCAAGTTAGGCGGGGTATTTTGGAAGAGTAATGGCCTAGTGGAGTAAGAATGGCTAACCTCGATCGTCTGAGAGAGGGGTTTATATAGCGGCAGCAATGGGCAGGCGGGCGCGAGAATCACGCCGGCCGTTACGCCCCTCGCGTCACGCCCGCATGATAGGCGGGATCCCGCATTGATGACGAGACAAGCTCGTTAATAGGGGATCGTAATGGCATGGAATGCGGGATCGTGGGCGGCGGATATCTTGCGCATGGCGAGATTCGCGGAGCCGTGGCGGAGGCGCCTGTGGTCGGTGCTGGCGAGACCGAGGAAAATGAGCTCGGCGGGAGGCTCGGGAACGAGCAGGAGGCCGAGGCATCTTAGTTCTGTGATAGCTCGGAGGCGAGCTGGGGGGTGGTCTGGAAGTCCACAGAAGGTCGGGAGAATTCTCGGACCGTAGGCCCGATGTGTGATCCCAACCGAAGTCCATGGTCCTTTCTTGTAGGTTTTGGGACACGTCATCTGCAACGTGTCAGCATATGGAGAGTCACCGATATCGAGCCTCATCATATTCAATCTTCATTTGCTTTGTCAAATCTACCAATATCTCTTCGTGCAAATTTTGTTTTTGCTTATGTTTATTCTCCAAATATTGGCTGCTCGATGTACAAAATCTGAATCGATTTGCATTTTCCCTCGATTTTCGAAAGTTGAGGTTTTTCCTCCGTTATATTTTAAACTTGCTACTTTGCTTAATAGTCGGGCATAACTCATCCTGTCACGCCCCGTTTCCCAAAATACGGAATATGGAAAGCGACGAAGGCCGGCCGTGCTACCTACGGTAAGAAAAAATCTTTCCATAGTCACATAAGGCTGTCTAGATAAACCTGCAAAAAAATAAAATCCAATACCAAAAGGAATAATACCGATAATCATGCTGCAATGAAACCACAAGAAATCCTAAAAATGGGTCCACTAGATAATTGATGCAATTAAAGATCCAATACAATAGGTTCAGAAATAAAATAAGATCCAAAAGAGATACATAAGTCCTAATGTCCCATAAGAGCGCACATGCTAAAAACTAACTGAAAAGGGTAATAAACCTACGGTTACTGATCTTCGGCAAAGTCCTGATAGTCGTTGCGGTCCTGCTCAGCCTGAAAATTTGTCTCTAAACCTGAGATGGCAAATCTCAGGATGTCAGAACATCCCAGCAAGTACTCAACGTATAAGGTGTGTGTAGTATAATAACATGAATATATAAAAGTAGTGAAGCCCGGTGCGCAAGAAAAACAGATATATAAATAATTAGTTGCATTAACACTATGAAACATGTATGTAAGAGGTCGAGTCATAACCTAACTGGTCACTAAAATGTAAACTATCCTATCGTAAGCTCGAGTGTGTGCGTCAACCTCTGCAGGAGTATTCCTAACCCAAGAGTGGTGCCCCAGGGGCTAGGAAACACGGGCTCAACTGTGGAATGAACATGAGACCGATATAGCCCGGTACGAGCTGTAAACATGAGACCGATATAGCCCGATACGAGCTGGAAACATGAGACCGATATAGCCCGGTACGAGCTGCCGGCATGGGACTCCTGAGATCCTGCTGTACGAACGCACACTCAAACCACCCCAACCCCTGCGTATTTATAGCCACTATGGTAAAGACTAAATCACTAATTAAGAATGCTGAAAAGACAGGAACTTGTGGCGTGGTAATTGTATGGAAATAAAACTGGTGAATAGTAGTGTGCCATGGTATGTAGTTCAGCATTCTAATTAGAGATCTCGTCTATTAGGACTGGAGTAATGAATAGTCAAAACATGTCGAAAGTAATTGTTATCTGGTACTGGTAACTGCATGAAAGTTGTACAAGCTGGTTTTAGTCACAATTGTCATCTTTACCGTTAACCTTAATATGGGTATATTAATCACAATCTGACCAGAAATATATAAATGTGAGATAGGTTAACAACTTTCGAACTTTATTTGTAGTTAAAATAAATCTCATTTTAAAACCACACTTGCTAATTATTCTCACTTGCTGCATAAAAGTTTATCTATATATATTTTTGTATGATATAACGAAAAATAACACATTTTCCTTTTGTTCTAACAGTACAGGATATATATATACATATAACCATAAAGGAATGCCGATGTACATCGACCAAAAGTAAAGCAAGAGTACTTGCCTGAGGATAACGATCACGGAAAACGATGTACGAAGATGTGAGGCACGATCTCGGCTAAAGTGCGACTTGGGATCCGAGTTATACGATCCACCTAGATAAATTTACCATCGGTTAAACCATAAATATCTTCATAAATATTGTCACACAACCAAACACAATTATATCAATTTAGGGTTTTGATACTAATTTTCCCCTTTCAATGTTCACTGATTTCTTATCATTTCATTTCATTTCATTTCATTTATTTTCTTTTATTTTTGTTTTAAAAACAGGGATCAAGGAAACTTACAGAGGATGATGGTAAATGCTAGGGTTTGGATGGGTCCTGGTCGAGTCGAGGAAGCGTCGAGGGTTCGAATTTGGCGACGGAAGGGCTGTGATGTTGCTGCAGGGGAGCGATGGAGATCTGGGTGATGGGAGCAGCTGCGAGGCGAAGACGAGGGCTGCAGCGACGTTGAGGGTTCTGTGCAGGTCGCTGGGGGTTGTGGTGGAGTCGGAAATGGTGGTGCGAAGGGGCGAAGGCGATGGTGATGGGATGAGGACGAGGGCGAGGGTGAAGGTGACGACGAAGGGGGAAGGAGAGGGAGGCGAGGGTCGGCGAGTGAGGAGCGGGAGTCGAGGGTTGCGGCGGCGGTGATGGTGGCGAGAGGGATGGATTGTGCGGTGATGGGTTGCAGAGGAGATGCGAGAGAGAGGGAGATGAGGAGGTCGAGGAGGGAAAGAGGAAAGACAGGATCGAGGGTGGAGACGACGACGAGGAGGCTCGACGAAGGCGTGGGTTAGGGTTTCGCCAGGGCGAAGGCGGCGGCGAGACGAGAGAGAAGGTGAGGGTTTTGAGGAGCAGCGGGGGGAGAGAGAGATGTGAGTATGAAAGAGAGAGATATATATTTTGTTTGTATAAAGAAATTTTATAAATATACATACATAGATACATATCTTCAATTGATCGTGTTTAGTGATTCGGTACAGATTTTCTTGTTCTCATATTAACAGTAAACAGATACGCAAAATATTATTTTGCTGCCACTAAGAAAAATATTATATATAATATAAAAACTGAAGATTTTTCCATATCAAAATTGTTACAGTAAAAATTCAAAATAAAATATACCATCGGCCAACTAAAAGTTCTAAAATTATGGAAAAAGAATCTTGATAAATCTTGAACTACTGCATCCAAATAGGGCTGCTACACATCCGGTATAACTTTTCTTTCCGAAGTGAGAGGCCATTGGTTCGCTTCTCGAAGAGATCGCATAAAATAAAAGGACTTCCTCGTTTGCTTTGCATGTTGTTATAAAACAGTCAGAAATAATTATTTATGATTTTTGCCTTGAAAATAATTTTTTATGCTATTAATGAGTTATTTGTACATATGATAATTCAAAAGTCCAAGTCTATTCTCTAAAGGAAAGTACTAATTTTGAAATTGGGACAAAATCCCTAATCCTAATCAATTTATAACGTTAGAAAGAAGAAAAAGATAACCGATTGAGGTTTTTTCGGATTGTTTACTAACCCTCAAATCGTTGTGGATTTCACGGACAACTTATTACTTTGGGAGTGTCTGCCCTTTAGAGGTGATATACAGAATTAACTTATTTTTTGGGGCGGATCACCATTTTTTTTTAAAAAGGAAAAGAAAATCCCATCCATTTATCATCTCCTCAGGTTAAATCAGAACCCGGTTTTCAGCACGGATCCGGGACCAGATCCGACCCGGCCCATTTAACCTCACCTCTTTCCCCCTCTCGCCCTAAATGCTCTTTGCAAATCGCAACACGAATCCAATCTCTACAAGCAAAAAAAATCTCTCAATGGCGGCGAACGGCGGCGACGTGGAGGTGGTGGACTTCGAGCCCGACGAGGACGATCTTATGGACGAGGACGGCGGCGCCGACGTGGACGCCGCCGCGTCCCCGCCGGTCCCCAAGCTGAGGTCCGCCATCACCTCCTCCTCCGCCCCCAAGAAGACCAAAGGGAGGGGCTTTCGCGAGGAGGCCGCGGCCAATCGAACCACGAGGTTGGCCGGAAAGGACTTCGACTCCCTCGATTCCGGCGGCGGTCCCGGCCCCCAACGATGTACGTTTCTTCTCCTTTTCATTTCTTTGATCAGGGCTTCGATCTATCGAGAAAAACTTGATTTTGATGTATTTGGTTAATTATTTGATCAAAATCTCAATATGAGGGCATAATCAGGGCTGTGAATTGTTGGACATGCTTCAGTGCCCTGTTTGGGAATGGAGTTAAGTTTTTTAAATTTAGTTTCATAAAGTTAGCAAAACTAAACTCCAAAATCCTAACTTAACCTTCTTTGGTGATCATTTTGGAGTTGAGAGAAACTGCAGTTATCTCAACTCTGATCTGATCAAAGTTTTGTAAACTCCATTTTTAGAATTATGGGGTTGCAAACCACAGTTTGCATCCTGCTGTCTCCGGTTAAAAATAAGCCACAGTTATCCTAACTCCATATCCAAACTGGGCCTTATGTAGAAAAGGAGAGCCTTTACTTGTTGAATGAAATCGATGCTTTTAAGTAAGGTTAGGATTTCAAATTTAGAATGAAAATGCGAATTAGATTACTGGGCATGCTCCATCTAAGTTATATACTTATACAGTGTGAGATGCTTCCATTGTAGGCGAGCTGATTTGGATGTGTCTGATTAATTAGCTGATCAGAGCTCAACATGGGTAATAATTAGGGCTGCACTTTGTTGGGAATACTGGACTAGGTAGAAAGAGAGAGCCTTGAAGAGAATGCCTTCTTAAGGCCTCATTTGGCAACAAGATTATAGTTTTCGAAACTGCATTTTTGAGGGTTTTCGAAGTCTAACCCAAAAAAATTAAAAAATTAAAAATCGTAGCTTTGATCCACTTGGCAAATTAAAAATGGAGTTTGTTGGAAATTGGGGTTTGATAATTAGGCAGTATTATGATTATGAAGTACCTCTCGTTATAATAGCTGTTGAGGCCAAATCACCAATGTTACGGTGAAATTAATGAGGGTGGTCTCAGATCAATTGAGATTACTTTACATGGTAGTAGATCTGAGTTTTTGATGTAAGACTGCTCTGATTTTTCTTGGTTATTGTTTGTGCATTGTTACTGAAAGTGAGCGCATAGTGAAATTTTTTAAGAGTATAAAGAAAGTTTGGATGGACTTAATGGACAAAGAAGATGAGATCATCTTTGCGGAGTGTTGCTAAAAGCATTTGTTTGCAATATAGGTGACCAAAGGTTAACACTTGTCTGGAACTAACATATTGATTTGAATACCCTCCGTCACGGAAGAGAGTGGTAAGTCGACATCTCTTTATTTCAAAAAGGCTAAACAAGAGGTGGGAAAGGAGCCATTAAGAATATCAAGCTAAGCGCGTTAGTAAGAGGAGGGAAAGCAGACATTATGAATAACAATCACCAATCTATTAACTACTGATTATTTGTTAGGTTTGTCTTTAGAAATGTATATTAACCAACAATAACTGAATGTAAGTAATTAACTTATTTGAAAATTTTAATCAATAGGTTACATGTACATTTAGAAGAGTTACTTAATCTGTAGTAGCTTAATGGATTAATGTAATTTAGACGTTACGCGGTAACACCCATCTTTTTCTTGTGTGCAGCCATTGAAGGATGGATTGTTTTAGTTACTGGAGTTCATGAAGAGGCCCAAGAAGATGACCTCCACAATGCTTTTCGTGAATTTGGACAGGTCAAAAATTTGCATTTAAATCTGGACCGCCGCACTGGATTTGTTAAGGTGAGGAAGCTAATTTTAATCTTTTATATCAATAGTTTATAAGAGGTAGCCAACTGAACATTCATATGTTTAGCATCTTGATATGTTTGTTTTATAGGTTTGACCATTTGTGATGCATCTCTCATCCTTTCAGATACTTAGTTGACATCTAAAACTGCACATTGTGATGCTTCATGTTGTGCTTGTTTCCTCAATGCATTTTCTTTTAGCTTCTAGCTTCATATGGATATCTGAAACATATTCTTTTTCTCAAAGCCATATGTATTTAAGTTCACTCTCAAAAGCAATAAAATTATAACTCATATAATTTGTTGGCGTTCATTGTTGTGGTGGTCTGGGGCTCAGGGTGGGCTTGCTTGCAAGGAGGAGGAATTGTGACAACACTTATATTGTTAGTGATTTCGGATTTACTGGCAAAGATCGGGGGATAACAAAACTGAGGAAAATTTGGAGTGGAAATGATCGCCAAAGCAATGGGAACCTGGCATCTCTTGTTATATTATCAAAACGTTTGCAACATAGTTGAAGACATTGATATCATCAATGCCTCCATAACTTACAAATATTCAGATTCCACATAATGTTTATATAATCAGGACATCACTCTAGCTTTTCAAAGGTCTTCGTAAAAATATTGCTAGCACGAGGCATAAGATAAACAAGTTACTAGCATGATTGAACCTCATACCTCATGTTTGACAACAAGAAGCTTCACCACCGTTCTACACTACTACACTTGCAGTCAGCTTAATTCCTTAATTCATGTTAATTTTAGTGTATGCCTAGACTTATTAGCTACCTCAATTATGATTTTATCAATTTCAAGTAGTTCATTCATCATCTCTAGTTACCCCCAAAACATATGTTGAATCCTATTTGCAAAGCCATTAACTTCCGACACAGGCTTTTATTTTTGGACCAATTGTGTGAATTAGATTGTGAATCGTGACCATGAAGCCCATTTAGTTTCTGGATAATTTGGGTAACCAAAATGGCTACATTTTCTTAAAAATCAATTAGCTTTATTTGGCAGTCCTTTGTTTTCAACTTTGAAAATTTCTATTTATTTTACCTTAAATAAATGCTTGCTTTTATGAATGCTGTATAACATGAGAATCTGAATAACTTTCATTTGCAAATGCGGGCATGTGTATCTTTTTAATCATGGACTTATGGTTTGAGCATGACAATCACCCAAAACCGACCATTAGGACTCAACTTTATATGTGTTAGCTTATGGAATATGCATATACTTAGCAAAAGTATTGTACATTCAGGTTTGTGTTTTTATGTGAAAGAAATTTAAAGTGTACAATAGCTAACAAAGGACTAATATTGACCGTCTTTAAAGTAAATTAAGGCAGTTGTATGTGTTAAAAAAAGCAATGTGCATATATGGGCACACATCACTCAACTCATCTATATTTAGTTAGGAGAATGACCCTACACATTATATCTTTATAAGCATGTGATAGCCATATAATTTTCGATTACGTCTCCCCTTCACTATTTTCTTCATCATTCTCAGATGGCCATAAAGTTTATATATGAAAATATCTAGGGATTGTTAAGGTATATCAATGAATCAAAACCTTTTTGGTAAATAGAAAAGCAGAGTTGAAGGAAAAGTGAGAATAGTAGAATACAAAGAAGTAGAGGATAGGAAAAGACGAATTACATTACGGGGGAAGAATAAGAAAAAGAGGGTAGTAGCAGGAGCAAAGAAGAGAAGGATATAGGAGAGTGTAGAAAAAAGGGCCATTAGCAATGAAGAGTTGTAGGAAAAATAGTGTTGACCATAGAAGGAAAGGGGAGGAGAAGAAAATTGTTTACTGGTTGTATATTTCAGAATGAGGGATCCTCATCAGTTTTGCTTGCTGCATTGGAAGGGAAAGCTCTTTCCCCTCTTTTTTTCTTTTTTCCGGTGGGGGTTTAAACTCCCATCTCTGTTCAATTTAATCTAGCCCATTAATTATATAGTCGATACCGATTTGAAGCCATTAAATCTGAACCACCTTACTCACATATGCAAAGTGGATGGAATCACAGATTATTTCCTCAATAGTCCATCCAAGCTTTGTCCACAGTGGGTTGTTCAAATCAGGAACCCCAAGCCACACAGTACATCCTGGGACCAGTCCGCCTACTACTTTTCAAATGATATCGGATAAAACCAATACTGTTTAGCATATTTTTCTCCCATAGTCTTTATTGTAAAAGCTATACCGATGTTTTTTCTGTCCTATTTATTAGTTAGATATCTGAGCTTTCATTTAGTACAGTTTTGGAGAGTTTATATATATATATATATATATATATATAGATAGATAGATAGATAGATAGATTGGTAGATAGATAGATTGGTAGATATAGCAACATAGCTAGAGGTAGGCTACATGTTATTAATTTGATGTGTTGACTCTTAAAGAATTGAATAGAAGGAAAAACTTCGTGTAGCCACCCTCAAAAGTTTGGAATGAACAATTTGTTTATTGTTGCTGTTTGTATAGCCAAAGGGCTACTTCAATTTTATTATCTGCAGTTTTAGTTTTTGACATTTTGTTTTATGTTAAGGAGATTCTGAGGTAGAGGCAGTTGAAAGTGCTTTTTCCACAGAACTTTGTTATTATTTTTTGGCACTTGGGATGGTGTAAGATTATGATTTCTTGTGCAAAATATTCTGATTGCTTCTTTACATTGGAAGTGCATTCTAATTTATACATAAATGTTATATCTGTGATATACGCTTTCATCTCTATTTCCTTCCCACTCTGCCCCATTTATTGGGGAAATAGGATTGCCGGAGAATCTGTGTGGTGAAAATCATAACTAGCTCAATTTCAACCATCCATCTTAATAGTGGTTGTATATTTAATGTCAACTCTGCTTCAAAGTCCATTTTTCATTTTCTTAATATTTCAATATATCATGGTTTGAAAATCAGTCCTTTACTGCTCTTGAAACTTGAGCATGATGAATCTTCATCCCCCATGTATATTTGTATTGTTCTGGAAAAACGTATTCCGGTCTGATAAAGCAACTTAATGTCATATAGCTATTTATTCTATCAAGTCAGTTGTTATTAACATATATTTTATAGAGTAAGGCAATAGATTTTTCCAAGGCAAAATTGGAATTACAAACATAATAATTATATATTGTCCATTTATGTACAAAGAATGGCTGTGTTCTCGAATAAAACCATACTTGAATTATGTTGGTTCGGTGCTTTCCTAGAAGCAAACATATGAGCTGCAACTGCTGTGGAACTGACCATGTAGATTAGTGAAATCTGCGTGTTGATCGGCATCTTAATCTGCTTCTACATGTAAATGCATCCAACATATTCTTAATCTGATATGTTTCATATTAATTGGAACTGCTTAGTGCTCAACACTAGGGAAGCCCTTAGTTCTACATTGTCTTGGCGATCAAAGTACCTCATTAATATCTATACAGAACTTGCTCCAACCATTATATTAGTAATCATTTTATTCTAATCTGTCGGACAAGGCTGGCAAGAAGTCACACTTTTTATGTGCTGTGGGCTATAGTGGTGAATGGTACACCACCTAATGCTCTTTGCTTTGCTGGGAACTTATCTACCTATTAAAGCTCTTGCTTTTCACTGTCTCTACTACTTGTTCCTTTTCGGGAAACCTTTTAACATTTAGTTCCTCAGTTTAGATTGACTTATTAAAAGCCCTTCCTAGTCACTGTCTCTGCTACAAGTAGCATCTATCTGAAAATTGGAAACATTGGAATATAGTGAACGCGTCTGTTCCCAACAATTCTTAATTTGCTAAAACCGTATAATGCATGCATAAATTATTCATTTATCGTATATCAATACTACTGGAATCATGAAAGTTTGGCTGTATGTGCATTGTGCTGTACGTGGAATTACGTAATTTCTACTCATATGGTGTTTACATTCAACTTTCTTTGATACAGGGGTATGCCCTGATTGAATATGAGAGCTACAATGAAGCACATGCCGCAATTCAAGCTCTCAATGGGACCGAGCTTCTTACCCAAATCATTTACGTTGACTGGGCATTTAGCAATGGGCCTTCCAAGCGTAGAAACGTGAGGAGAAGGTATATATATTTCCTTTCATCATGCTCGCTTGGAAATAGTATTTGCACTTGAACAATTTTCATAATCTACTTAATGTGCTCTCTCTTCAGACCCAGTCGTCCACTTTAAGGCACAACTTTTTTTTAAATGACTGAAGCTGGGAGTTATTTCAAAACTTCTACCTTCTCATACTTACTAAGCTTGCTTTTTTGGCAATTTTTATTTTTCCAGAAGCTCCCATCATATTATCTTTCTCTTGGTTTCTTGTTATCATATGATTTGAAGTTTTCTATTATTGGGGATCATTTACTGATTTACCTTATCAGCATTTTGATTAACCTTATCAATGTACAATAACAAGCAGCCTTGGGGTCGGTTATATGAATCATTCACTTCCGTTCCACTCTATTAAGGACCATCTTCTCGGTCAAATTAACAATTAACATATTGTTCTTCATTACCTCTTTCCATGCCATTTTAGGTCTACCCCTACCCTTAGTAGCGCTATGAACTATAATTGTCACTTTATCTGACCAGGGCATTGATTTGTCTCTGTTGCACATGTCCAAACCCCTACCTTTAATAGCGCTATGAACTATAATTGTCACTTTATCTGACCAGAGCATTGATTTGTCTCTGTTGCACATGTCCAAATCATCTCAATCGGTTTTCTCGCATTTTGTCATCTATAGGAGTTACTTTTACCTTATTACGAATACACTCATTTCTTATCCCATCTTTTAGTTTTTTACCGCTCATCCATCTTAACATTCTCATTTTAGCTACACTCATTTTTTAGGCATGTCGTTTCCTAATTGCTCAATATTTTGATCCACAAAGAAGGCGGGTCTTATTGCCTCATAAATTTTTCCTTGCAATTTCAAAGGTATCCTACGATCACATAGCATTCCTAAAACACTTCTCCATTTCAACCATTTCGTTTTGATCCTATAAGTTGTATCCTCATCAGTCTTACCCTCATGATTAATTATAGAAGCTATGTAATGAAAATGGTTCTTTCTAGATATTTCATGGCCATCAATTTGCTCCAAACACTCATTTCTTCATAGTGTTTTGGTGAAATTACATTTCATATATTCAGTGTTTGTTATGTTAATTCTAAGTTAATTCTAAATCCTTTAGATTCTAAGGCATCTTTTCATTTTTCTAGCACGTTTTATCATGTTTAGGTTAGATTGCACATCATTAAAAATTGAATTTTTTAATTGGATCTGAAAAATAATCTTTAAGCTTTTATAGATCTGTAATTGAATTTTTTTAACGAATCTGTAGAAAGCACAGGATATTCAGATTGCGCTTCTTGTTGATCGTCCCATCAAATGGCTTTTGGGTTAAAGTTGTTTTTGAAGTTAAAAAAATTGGCGACAAAATTGATTTTGTGTGATGATGGCACTGCGGCGAAAAAGCAAGGGCGACAACCACCACATTTGTGATCTTCGCCATTGCCTCTTTGCGACGACGCCATTGCAAACGTGTTTTTTGCCGCTGCGCCTTTTTGCCGCTGCGCCATCATCACACACAAAATTAATCTTTAATTTTTCCCTACATTTTGTGAATTTTCCAGATTTTTAAAACAATTTTAAATTAGAAAAACTGTTTATTTTTTATTTTAAAAATGTCCAACCCTGCATGCAAGACTCATGCTCTTTAGATCAATCAGCTAAAACGATATCATCAGCAAATAACATACACCATGGCACGCCATCTTGGATATATCTAGTAAGTTTATCCATAACTGACGCGAAAAGATAAGGCCTTAACACCGATTTTTGGTGTAAACTCATGGTAATAGGAAATGTCTGTGTCTTCTCCAATCGTCCTCATTCTAGTAATTGATCTTGTTGGGGTAAAAAATTACACCCGATTGACCAAGTCAAAGTCAGGTCAACACCCAAATAAGCGGGCCCAAGCCCAAACCAAGCTGGTTCGAGCCCAAGCATAGGGGCCGGCCCATGCCAAAATCATTATGTAATAAATAAATTTTAATAAATAAATGTAAGGAAAATGGGCATAAAACCAATTTATGTGAAGCTCATGGCTTATGTGCAAAAGAAATGAGCACATGGGCATGAGTGAGGCAAAAGAGCCATTTTGTAAAGCCCGAGGGGCAAAATGTAAAATGTAAGGCCCATAAAAGACAAATATTATGAAGAAATTAATAACTTTGATTCTATAAAATTATTAGGGTTTGTGCCTCCCTCTTCTCTCAGCTCAAGGTTTTTCTTTTTCAATTAAATCAAGAGATTAACCTCTCTTTTTCCAAAACTAAATAGATTTTAGCTATAAACCCCTGCCTATCCTTAGAAGGAGAATCTGTATATGCTTGACAAGCGAGCACAATCCTATCTCAATATGATGGTGAAAAACACTCGACAGATTCCGGCATGCCCGGTGGGACCAGTCTCTCCTCCTATATTCAGGTCAAGTGAACTTAGCCAAAGCATACGTTGTGGTCTTTACGGAACCATGCTCCTTCATTCAGATCATCAACTTTCAACAATAAATGACAATGACGACATTTTGAATGCTTGTTAGTCGCAAGTAACGGATGACGATCAGGGTCCGCTCAACGTTCTTCGCTTCTATTTTGTGTTCGAATGCCAACAAAGAACTACTTCACATACCTGCTCCGTAAGTTATGTTTGAAATGACTTTAAACTAATATATGTTGAATTTTCGGGAAAACAAGTTCAGCTTCCAACGCGACCACCGTCGCATATGCAATCAAGACTACCGCCAAAGCGATTCTCCCATCAAGCCTCATGCAGCAGGGGCATGACATCCAATCTAATTCGGGCCGAACGTCATAATCGCAAGGGTTCCCTAACCAAAGCACAAATCGGTGTTTGAGTGGCTTTCTATCTTTTCGTCTGGAGGAAAAGCCGTCAACTCACATGGGGCAACAAGACGCTCTACGCCAGCTCAGGCAATGCCCATGTTGACCGTAGATGCAAGTGTCTTCTTTAGACTGTATCGGTCGGCCCAAAACGGCCGCCAAGGAAGCAGATGCCTGTCAAGCCCTTAAAACCGAAGAGTTGAAGCAAAAACGGTTTAGATATAGAGCCAATAAAAAGGCTAAGGTTCCCGCTAAATTGGATTTCGTTCGGTTCCAAGAACATGGCTACCCCACGACAAAAGCTAAAACTGCCGTAAAAATCAACAATTCTTTTGAACCTATAGGGTCAGCGCCTAAGTATGCTATGACTATGCGGATCAAGAAGACAACGATTCAAGGAGTTCTGCAAAGAGGCATGTCTAAGCCCCAGAATCAAAAGTATAGCACAGTCTCAAGAAAGGCATGCCAAGCTCTACTCGCCGAGCAAATTCAAAAGAAAGAAATCAAATAGTAGGTATCAGCTTTATCCAAAATCCCGGTCAGACCGACTGCACTCGGCACTTGTCCTACCCTGAAAAGAGCGGGCTACAACAATGGTCCAAAAGCCCAGCAAATATCTCTGCCAATGATGTGGCAATAAACGGATACACAATCCACACAGTCTATATGGTGGGACCCGAAAGAACTAGTCTCACACTTCACAACCTTGATAAGGATATGGTTGCCGCTGACCGATCCCGGATTGGTTCAAAAGACTCTATTCGGGCATCTGGACAAAAGGAACTTACAATTCCTGAAGAGTCAGGCGGCAGGGATAGCCCGGTCTCCGTCCACAAAAATATGGAACAAGTAATGTTCCTAGATCTTCAGAAGCAGCTTCATGATAAAGACAAGACGTCGACAAGGCCAAATAAAAAAATAAGTGTCGCGTTGATCCTTGAGTCGTTAAACTAGGAAATAAAAAAATAAAAGGAAAAAAAGAAAGAGAGAAATAAAAGGTCAGTCTATAAGCAAAGGGGCATGAATGAAAACCTGAAAAGGTTTCGTGAGTAAAAACAGCAGGACTGCCCGCGAGCTTGTGAAAACTCACAAGGGCGCAAAATCGTCAAAAAAATCCTCCAAAGACGAATGGTAAGTCGCTCATGGTATCATATTCCAGTGAACCGATGCAGATGCCAACAAAATCAATATCTTCAAATCCCCCAACGGCGAATGACGAGTCGCTACTTGTACCATTGCAGTATAGAGATGCAGACGCCAGTCCAAATTCTATTCAAAATCTTCAAATTCCAATCAAAACACAATCCAAATTCCAATTCTAAATTCCAATCCTCAACTTCAAATCCTACTTAATGCAAATCCTGGCCAAAATCCAGACAGTCCAAATTTCAACTCCTAAATTTCGGACCTTTTAAGTCCTAATTCAATTCCCAACAATGATCTCTAAGTCATTAAACTGGGAATAGATAAGTCTTAAGTTAAACCGGGAACAAATAAAATCCTCTAAAGGCGAACGATGAGTCGTTCCTGGCACTATTCTAGTGTAGCGATGTAGACGTCAACCAAAATCCAAGTCCCCAAATTTCCGTAACGGCAAATAATGAGTCGCTCCTGATACCATTCCAGTGTTAGCGACACTGATGCCAAACCAAAATTCAAATCCTCAAATCCCCCAACTGTAAAAGATGAGTCGCTCCTGGTACCATTCCAATGTAGCGATGCTGATGCCAAACAAAAATCAAAATTCCAAGTCCTACTCTGCATTGCTTCCAAGGTTAAAGGTCCCGCCGAACAAGGCATGAATCAAATAAATCAAATTATAAGTCCCACCCGACAGTACTTCCAAAGCTCAAAAGTCTTGCTGGATAGATGGGAGAATCCCAAGACAGATCAAATCAATAAGTCAACCAACAACCTCTGCGTCAAAATCATGTTTCGTTTCGGAATATATGTCCCTGCGTCGGAATCAAGCTTTGTCTCAGAACCAGTCCCTGTGCAGAAATCAAGCTTCGTCTCGGGATAAACTCAGCTATCAACTTCTGCGTTGGAATCAAGCTCTCTGATATATTCTCCATGTCAGAATCAAGCTTCGTCTTGAATATCTGCCTTTCTTGTCGAAATCATGCTTCGTCTCGGAATATTTGCACCCGTGTCGGAATTATGCTTCGTCTCGGAACTAACCTCCATCTCGTAATCATGCTCCGCCAAGGAATTATGCTCCAGCTCGGAATTATGCTCCATCAAGGAATCAGGTTCCGCACCTTGGAATCAAGCTCCATCTCGGAATCATCTCGGAATTATGCTCCCCCGAATCACGCTTCATCTCGGAATCAATCTCCGCTTCGAGATATCAACCTCCACGTTACTAAAAAGGGACCAAGTTGACCTTCTTCACGAAAGATCCTTTAATTTCATGCACACAACCGATATATGTGGGCGCATTCATTGATGGGGGGCACTTTGTTGGGGTCAAAAATTACACCCTAGTGACCAAGTCAAAATCAAGATCAACACCCAAGTTAGCGGGTCCAAGCCCAAGCTAAACGGGTCCGAGCCCAAACATGGGGGCCGGTCAATGCCAAAATTATTATGTAATAAATAAATTTTAATGAATAAATGTAAGGAAAATGAGCATAAAACCAATTTATGTAAAGCTCATGGTTTATGTGCAAAAGAAATGAGCACATGGGCATGAGTGAGGCAAAAGAGCCTTTTTATAAAGCTCAAGGGGCAAAATGTAAAATGTAAGGCCTATGAAAGGAAAACATTATGAAGAAATCAATAGCTTTGATTCCCTAAACTTATTAGGGTTTGTGCCTACCTCTTCTCTCTTCAAGGTTCTTTTTCAATTAAATCAAGAGATTAACCTCTCTTTTCCTAAAACTAAATAGATTTTAGCCATATATCCCTGTCTACATTAAGCAGGGGGGATCTGTATGGTTGACAAGCGAGCGTAATCCTATCTCAATACGGTGGCGAAAAACACTCTTCAGCTCCATCATATTATATCTTTAATCACATTAATATATTTATGAGACATTAGTTTCTTTTCTAAAACCCATCATAGTATCATTCTAGGGACCCTATCATGATCCTTTTCTAAGTCGATAAAAACCATACGTAAATCTCCTCTCTATATTTTTCCATTAATCGACTTAATAAATATATTGTTTCCACGGTAGACGTTCATGGCATAAAATCGAATTGGTTTTCAAATTTGGACGTTTTCCCCTCAATATATGTTCGATCACTCGTCCATAGTTTTATTGTATGATTCATAAGCTTAATTCCATGATAGAACAATTTTGCATATCTCCTTTATTTTTATATATGGGTATCAAGATGCTTGTTTTCCATTTATCAGGCATTTTCTTTATATCAATAATTTTATTAAATAACTTGGTTGGCCATATTAAACCTGTATCTTCTAAATATTTTCTAACTTCATTAACAATATTATCAGGTCCTATTGTTTTTTCCTATTTTCATCTTTTTTAAAGCGCTCTTTAGCTCATTAAGCTTTACGACAGTGCAAAATGTCTCTATTATTACCTAAAACGCATGTTTCTATTTTAAGTTCATGATTATTTTTTCTATTTTAGGTTCATAATTATTATTTTCATTAAACAATTTATGAAAGTAACTTCTCGATCTTTTTTTAATTTTCTCGTCTTTTACCAAACCTTTTCATCTTCACTCTTAATACACTTAATGTTATCTAGGTCTCTACTCTTCTTTTCTCTTATCTTAGTCAGTTTATATGTATCTACTTCTTTCTTTTCTAGTTTTTTTCTTATAAATTATCATAAGCTTTAGATTTAGCATCAATAATTACCTTTATAGCTTTATTTGCTAATTTATATTTCTCAAAATTATTTTCGTTCGTTACATTTTTGTCAATATTTATAAGATTCTATTCACTTTAATTATCTTTTGATACTCTTGATTCCACTATCAACTCTTTTTATTAGATACTCAATTACCTTCATATTCACCTAGACTTTCTTTAGCTATCTTTTTGACGCAACTAGTCATATTTTCCCACATAATATTAGCTTCATCTTCAGAATTCCAATTGCCTTCATTTATCATTCTATACTTAAATAAAATTAAGTTGTCATTTTTCTAATTTCACCATCTAGTTCTAGGTTTCCAATCTATTTTAACAGTTCTTTTCCATCGAATTCAAATATCTAATACCATCAATCTGTGTTGGCTGGTCAAACTCTCCCTTGAAATAATTTTGCAAACTTTATAAATTAACTCATCTATTTGTCTTGTAAGGAATAAATATATCTGGCTATTATATAATCCGTTTTTAAATGATATCTAATACTCATCTTTCTTCTTAAAAAATGTATTTGCTATTATAAGATCGCACGACACTGCAAAATCCAATATTATATCTTTCATATCATTCTTTACTTCATACCCATACCCTCCATGCAAGCTTTCATATCCATTAGCATCTTTGCAACATTACCATTTAAATCTTCTCTTATGAGTAACTTTTCATTTAAAGGAACAACCTGAATTAAGCCATCCATCTTTTTCCAAAAAAATCCTTAACGCTTTCCGATAAACCTATTTGAGATGCACAAACGCTAATAATATTAATACCTCTTCTCCTTATACAAGTTTTATTAATATTATTCTATCTTCAATTCTTTTTATATCAACTACATTAAGTTTAAGTGTTTCATCCACGAGTATACCTATCCTATTTTTGTTCCATTCATTCCCCGTGTACCATATTTTATATCCCGTATTTTCTATCACCTTAGATTTTTTGTCTATCCATTTAGTTTCTTGCAAACAAATCATACTAATTTTTCTTCAAATCATTGTATCTACTAACTCCATTAATTTTCTTGTTGTAAGTGTTTCTATTCTATATGGCTAACCTAATCTTACTCTCATGAATAAGTTTCTTCCTTTTTGAATCTGTTAACCCCAAACTTATTCCTATCCCTAGTCATCTCCATACTTCTAATCCTACTTCTATCCCATCTTTGCACACTTGTCATTACATCGGGATGGTGTGGATGCAAAGCGTCACTTACAGGGGATGCCCTATCAAACCACCCTTACTTACTTACCATTGCATCGGGATGGTAACAATGCAACGCGTCGCAGTTGGGACATCCAAACGAAATTTCTTTAGGATTCATTTCATAGAGATCCGACTGTGTTTTATGCGCTGGTTGTCGGCTTCTAACACAACCCTCCTTTATCGGACGGTGAAAGAATAAGACATTTAAGTACGGCACTGGCGGAGTTGGTTTACCTTACCATTGTGAAACAGATAATTAACACCCCCCTTCTCTCACACACACAAAAGCTCACGGTGCATACTTTTAAGTTGGAGACATCAAGAGATCCATTTGTAATCTCTGATCGAACACTTTCTACGTTCAACTATTTGCAGTTTATATATGTCTATTAGACGTTAGATTTTATATTCTACTATTATCCATTTTGCTATTTGAAAAACTAAAAATGTGTTGTCGAATGGATGGACAAATGAATTTGGTCTCTCGAAGTTCATCGCCGTTGTAATTTATGACTTTTCCCCTCAAATGCTATGTGCTACAACCAAGTTTGAGAAATCTTGATCAGAGTGTTATTTTTTTGGCAATGTAGCACGACTTAGTTTTGACAGCCCCTATAGCATGGTGGTAAAGTCATTTATTGTCGAGCAAGAGGACCCCACTTGCATTGGCTTACTGCCTATTATTTTAAAAAATAAAATAAAATCATAGTGTTTTCAGTGTATGGCTTTGTGCATCCAAGGAGCAAGCCTAACAAAATCTCCCTCTAGCTCATAATACGGTCATACTCAAGATGAGGTTACATAGGAAAATTACATTCAGCTTTAGGCAAGAACTAAGCTGCAAAATTAAAATGATACAGAACTCCCAATTGCATTGGAAAAAATTAATCACCGAGACATGTGCAAGAAATAGTGAAAATGGATCAGTTTCCACCTTGTGCTAGCGAAAATTTTTATTTCTGTTTTCTTCTGTTCATTCCTATATTGGTTACTGATACCGGTTTCTGTCTTTCGAAGCAACAAACTTGGATTATGTTTCCAAGTGTCTTCTTTGGTACACAGAATTCTCTCATGATGTATATTTTTTGTAAAGCATAGTTGTAGATTTATGATGTGGTATGTCACATGCTATTTGTGATTTAGCTTTGCAATTCACTTGATGATTCCTAATCATAAATTGTGCTTGGCCTAAAACATTGGCCGACACCAGTTAATGACAATGAAAGAATAATCAAGAATGGACAAGACGATAAATCTGACAGTTAGTTTTCATAGTTTTAATATGAGATTTTAAATCAAAATCAGGTTTTGCATCGAGTTAGCTTCTTCTATAGCAAGTGTGTAGTCATTTGTGTGTGTGTGTGTGTTGGGGGGGGGGGGGGGCGCATGATTCCGATCTGAGTCATTTTACATTTTGCTTCCTTTTATCATCTTTACGCATTTCCCTTTGTTTCTTTTTCTCAATAGATCACCACGTGCCCACCGTTCGAGGAGCCCCCCAAGAAGAAGATATTGAGAGATCGGTGTGTTAAATATGAGATCCAGTGTGGATTTGCTCGACTTTTGCTCTATGTGCTTGAGTTATTTATCAGTTTGATATTTTGGACGGCATGTTGCCTGCATGTATCTTATATCCTGAGTTATTTCGTGTTATCTGATGCTTTTATCCTTTGTTTTCACTTTGGAGCTGTTTTAATCTTGGCTGCAATGAACATTGTATGATTTCAAGATTTGTTAATGCTTGTTCTGATTGTCGCTGCATAGCATGCTAAAGGTTTTGTTGGTTTTGTCAATGCTATGTTTCATTTCATTCTATTGATAATTTGAAAAAGAAAGAAAAAAGATTACAACAGAGAGAAGGAAATGTAAATTTCTATACAAAATTATGAAGAGCTGCTAGTTTCTTTATCTACACTCCTACACATGACCTGCTATACGAACTAGTGCTAGATTGATTCCTGCAAGAAACTGAAGGGTGCAACGTCGACGTCGTCTGCTGTTGTCGATTCTGTGTATTTTCTTCTTTTTGCCTCTGGAAGCTCTGCCTTCTCCAGATCCTCAATGCGCTTTGCATCAACTAAGCATGCGAATGAGCGTGATTTGCCTGAGAAGTGTTTCGACAACCCTTTCCTCCTACAAAAGTACATTTTGCGTTAAGATTTTACCGCACCTTTGGAAAAGTATGGTTTTGGTGAAAAATCAAGGTCGACATTTAAGCTAGCTCGTCATCTATTCTCTTTACACATTTCAAAACAAATATTCTGGTTTCATTTTATGTTTTGCTCTATTGGTGAAAATAAAGTCGAAAGCACCGAAATCATGGTCTGAGGAAACGTTCCTTTTTCCTCCGAACAATAAATGTATATCGGCTTAATGGAATTAATAAAGGATGCTTACTTGTGTGGGAGATGCTGAGAGAGAGAGCGCATATCGTAGATGCCAAATCCTTCCAACTCAACTTTGGAGGTCTCGACGACTTTGGCCGCGGCAACAACGACGTCGGTGTTGTTGTTGATGGTTTCCATGATGTGGCTGGCTTTTCATTTCAATGAAGTAATGTAGAGAATGCTATATATATGGAGAGAGAAGGTAGAAAGAAGAGGGTGGAGGATATGCAATGCAATAGGTGAGAGGTGGCGTGGATGGATTAGAGCATAACGCGGCTCCTACAGAAACGGCCTCAATTTTCCGTCTCATACAGCTAAGGCTTCCTAAATTGCCTTTTTTCAGTGGGGCTATGCCAACCCTGCCCAGTCCTTGTGTCTCTTTTTCCTTCTCTCTCATACCAATACACAGACCCAATAAATAAATAAATAAATAAATAAATAAATAAATAAAAATAAAATAAGCCTCTTATTAATGTAACGGCGGGGGATTTATCCCAACCATTTTTAATAAATAAAAACTTTAAATCTTTCGGGAAAAACCTTTTCTGTAAAGGCCACCTGCGTGCCTTTGAAAGGGCTTTGAGATTCGTGCAAATTCTCTCTCCTTGCACGAATAAAATTGCACGAATCTCAAAGCCCTTTTAAGAGCTTGCAAGTGGATTTAATCTCTTAGAGGTTTTGTAGAAAAAACTTCTCTACAAATTTGAGATTCTATTGGAAAAATCTCAAGTCCATTAGCAAGGGATTTAATCTCTTAGAAGCGGGAGATCTATTCTTAAGGGTAGAGTCAACACGACTCGGTCGGTAACAAATTTATGTATTTATTTATTCATTTCAGAGAATTTTCCAATAAAAATACCTACTTGGTATAGAAGGATTGTCCGAATCCTAATATGTTTTGTCTCATTTGCAACGGCTAACCATTTAGCATTAGGGCTGTGTCTATCAGTTATATGGGCCAGGCTATCTATTGGTGCAAGCTATAATAAGTGGTTTTAGAGTTGCGAGGCTATAAACATCTCTTTTTTGGATGAGATGAGAGGTAGTGTTGCCTCCCCTTTCTTGCGGTGTGAGATCGAGATAGAGAGAAGATGAGATGTGAGAAAGAGTTGACTTGCGAGAGATTTGTACTTTCCTCGTATCAATAAAATCTTCGTGTTTGTGTTTTGCCATGTGGATGTAGGCCGAGATGTAGTCAAACCATGTTAAATTATCCTTTTTGGAGTGATTGTATTATCTTGTAAGCTTGATGTGTTTTGTGTGGCGAGGGATCAGAATTCCTAACAATTATGTATGCCTTAACATTATTTAGTTGATTTCTTTTTCTTTCTTTTTATTTTTTGGCTCCAGATTTTGGACAATTGGCCAATGTTCGTCAAGGTTCAATAATACCTAGGGGTTAATTCCTTATCTTTCAATGAAAAGAAATTATACAAGAAGATGCTTAATTATTTTATTTTACTGTTATGATGCAAACTTCAAGGGTATAGCTAATTTCGTCTATTGCTACTTACTTTTTCAGTAAAAGAATTTAGGAAATAAGAAAAATAAGAAAAATCTACCAATCTATTCTCTCCATTAAGAGATTCATATCATAATCACAATTAAATTTTTTTAATGCGGCTTTTGTTTCAAATTTCAAACCTTTGTTCCTGCCCCAATCTATCTATATAATATAATATAATATATATAAAAGTTACATGAGAGATTCTCTCCTTTAGCTTGTACTTTAGTTCAAAAATTGTTTTCTTGCCCCTATTTAATTTTCTTACTATATTTGGAATATGAATTTTTTTTATTGGCTTCCTATTCAATATTTATCATTTTGTTTCTCCCATGCAGTTAGGATTATATTGTGGAAATTTTTGATTGGCTTATTTTTTAAAATCTATTTCTATTTTTTCTCCCACTATGTTGCTTTACTCGCAAAATATTTTAAAAATTCATGATTTTTTGTGCTTTGTGCTGTAGTATGTAAAATATTGAATTTTTTTTTGAAAGTTAAAATATTTAACATTTTCGTTTGGTATTAAAAAAATAGAAATACCAAAGAAAACAAAATTTTTGATATTTTTGAAAAATCGGCTATTTTATTATGCTATAAACATGTAAAATATTAAAATTTTGAAGGAAACAAAAAATTTAATATTCTTAAAAGTCTTGCAGAAAACATAAAATTTTAATTTTTTTTGAAAAATTACCTTCATGTGTTGTACCATATAAAATATTGAAAAATGGAAGAAAACATAAAATATTATGATATTTAAAAATTTCACGATTTTCATGTGCAAACAGAAAATATTGAAAAACCAAAAGAAAAACCCAGAAAATTCTTGTGATTTTAGAAGATTTTGCGGTTTTTCTATTCTATAACAAGCAAATATTGAAAAACCAAAGAGAACGGAAATTTTTGAGATTATTGAAAATTTTCATGATTTTGATGTGCTATAGTGTGCAAATATTGAAAATTTGAAGAAAATAAAACTTTTTGGGATTTCATGTGTTACCAGGTGTTCCTAATCACTTGGAATTTCGGTCACTCAGACCGAATTTATTTATTTTGCTAGGTTATTAGTTGGAATCGACGAAGTTTTCTTTTCTTTTTACTTTACATAGATTTTTGTGTCATTGATATCGGAAAGTTCTCCAAAAATATGAGTATGCAAGATATTAGAAAACCAAAAGAAAGAAAGAAGTGATTTTCGTGTGCTAACAAGTAAAATAATGAAAAAGAAAGAAAATAGATATTTTTATATTTTAGATAATTTTGTGATTTTCATTTTAAAAAATGTTGAAAATGTGAAAACCAAAGAAAATTTTGCCATTTAAAAAAATGTAAATACCAAAGAAACTTGAAAATTTTGGCATTTTTGAAAATATTGCAATTTTCATGCTCTATATCTAGCAAGCAAAATTAAAAAAATCGAAAATAGAAAAATTTGAGATTTTAAAAAAAATTCATAATTTTCATGTGCACAATTTTTTTATTTAAAATTTAGTGATTTTCGTGCGCTTAAAGCAAAATATTGAAAAGTAGAAAATAATTTTTTTTGATATTTTTGAAAATTTCTCAATCTTTGTTTGCTATAGCAAGCAAAATATTGAAAAACCGAATAAAACATATTTTTTTTTTGAAAATTTTGTAATTTTTGTATGCCATTTTAAATATAGGAAAATTAAAGAAAACAGATCTTTTAAAAAAAATTTAAAATTTTTACGATTTTTATGCGCGTATGTAAAATATTGAAAATTTGAAGGAAATATTTTTTTTGGGATTATTGAAGATACAGTGGTTCTCGTTCTTGTTGGCTAAAGCAAGAAAAATATTTAAAAAATCAAAGAGCACATAAAGTTTTTGAGATTTTATAACACCTCATGATTTTTGTTTGAACAAGCAAAATATTAGAAACAGAACTAAACAACAAAATTTGTAAATTTTGAAAATTACATGATTTCTGAACGGCAGTGTGCAAAATATTTTGTAAATTCGAAGAAAATAGATAATTTTGGAAATGTATAAATTTCGCGATTGTCATGTGCTATACGATATAAAAATATTTAAAATTCGAAGAAAGCAAATTTTTTTTTGAAAATTTTACTATTTTCGTGTGTTATATATCATGTAAAATATTAAAAAACCGAAGAAAAAATATTTTGAAAATTGCATGATTTTTTTGTGCCATAGCAAGCAAAATGTTGGTAAAATGAAGAAACCAGAAATATTGAGATTTCTAAGAGTTTGTCATATCGATTTGTTATAGTGTGTAATATGTTGAAAATTTAAAGAAAACAATTTTTTTGGGGGTTTTTGTATACTTCTTTGGTTCCCGTGTGATATAACAATCAAAATATCGAAAAACCAAAAGGAAAGGGAAATTTTGAGATTTTAGAAATTTTGTGATTTTTATATACTATACCGAGGGTAATATTGCAAAACTTAAATACCCAACTATTAGCAAGTTAATTTTTTATATATTTTACATATAAAGTTCATAAATATAAGACATTACAATTTACAAATTGCATAACAATAAATTTAAATTAATATGGTTTCTCTTCATTTTTGGACTTAGTATCCAAGTACATATAGCATCCATACCCATCTATATATTTAATTAACTTTGCGCTATTGGAAAAGAAATTTGATCCCCCCACAAGATGGGAGATCTTAGGTTCGAATCCCCCCACTTGCAGTTTCCGACCGAATATACAGAGCAATTTCCGACCAAATATGCAGAGCAATTTCCCATCTTTTGCGGCGTGCCCAAAAAAAAAAAGTGTCCATAAAAACTTTACTCTGAAACCCTAATTGTTCAAATCACATCCACATGCATAGCATGGGCAACTATAAAAAATATTTCTCCATATTTTCCTGAATGGACAAGAAAGGAAAACCCCTAAAAAGACAAGCAAATAGAAACATAGAAACTGCTAGCTCAATACTGCTTCAAAATAATTTATAGAAGTTGATGCCAACACTTGGTGCTTGTACATTTGATCAACAGAATGCTAGATAATGATAGCTTACCTACCACCCAAGGAACAAACTTCACCTCCCAGCATTAATCTTTGTCAAGATTTTTTACTACATTTGCTACACAAGCTTTATATAAATCACATCAAAACAACAAAAAGAAGAAAGCTCAAGATTTGCTTCTCTTATTTGATCATCACACAAGCCCTGCTCCAATATAAACTACAAATTAATTTACATGGTGCCATCTTGTACATCACACATGCTCCTTTGCTTGGACATGGAGCTATATATACATCTAAGCCTCTAATGTGTTGCCATCACAACTGAGCTTTCTTCCACCTAAACACAGTCATTAGTGACAATTAATTACACAAGGTAAATTATATACAATCCCATATGCAACTTTCCCTTAGTTATAACAGATGACATGGTCCGCTTTGGGATTTAAAGCGATGCGAAAAATGGTTAATTAATGATTGCAGCGACCTGAAACCCCATTTAATTCTTTCTATTTTACCTTTCCTTGTAGCTTGGAGTTAATTTTAGTGCAATCACAGTAAAAATCAGTAAGAAATAATAGTAATAGTTTCTACCTGGAAAGTTGCCCCACACAATTCCTCTTCAGCTGCTAAGATAGCAGTCACTTTGTTCTTGGGCTTCTCATAACTCTTCAATCCTCCAAGATTATTTGAATAGAAACAACCTATAGTACAAAAAATATATATAATAATTTTATACATTACGTGAAAAGTTTAAACTAATTTATTTATTTTATTTACTCCAAGATTAATTCACAAATTAAGATTGATTTGTGATTACCTTGAGGAAATGGTGCAAGTGATTTTCCACAAGACCCCTTGAGCAAATCCACATCATTGCAAAAGGCTATGCATCCATCTGCAGTTATCCCCCAATACAAGGGCACTTTTCCATCTGGATCCTGTTATATTAATTAGGAAAAAAATTATTTTTTATATTCCCTTAAATAGGTCATATTTTATTTTATTGTTTATTTATTTTGAAGAAATGAGTAGGTCATGTTTGCGTTTCCCTTTGAATTCTTGTAGTTTGTGTATACCCGGCCCTTATATAATCTTTTAAATAGTTAGAATATAAAAATAAAAACAACTTAATTTGAAGTCTGGAATGCAGTTGCATAAATATAATAATAAAGACTTGCTCAAAGTAGTATAAAATGTGGATTTCTTTAAATTAAATGATCAATACGCAAAAGCTTAGGTTTCGGCCAAAAAGAGCTTTCAAGCTACGTGCACATGTTAGAATATGATATAAGCTCAGCTCTCTTGACCTTAATCACAACTTTGGATTTTTGGTGCAATGACAAAAGCATGTATGTACAAATATGAAGAATTCAAGGTGTTTTATGAGACAAACACTATTTCGGATCTGGCCAAAGCAGGCTTTGAAGCTTCTTTACCAAAACCGGTTATCCATCATCCGGATGAGATTGAAATAAAATACATCATACTTTTAAGGATATATTTATTTTCTTAATAAATCTCAGCAGCTCGTGTATTACAGTAAGAACGGCGGATTATCAGCTTTGAAAAATAAGTTTCAAAGCCGGTTTTGACGAGATCTGCGGCCGTTTAAAATGAAGGATAGATGTGTGAAAAGCTACTGGCATAAAAAGCATCAAAAGACGAGAAATTAAAAGAAAACTCACAGAAGCAACAAGCACAGTTGAATTGGATTTGTCAAAGATGATGAATGAAAAGTTGCCATTAAGATGGCCGAGCATGAAGCTTGTTGGATATGGGGCTCTGTCCCTTAGAGTTTTATAGGCCTCTATTACCAACATCACTTCATTTGCTCCTTTTGATAGCCCATAGTGTTGCTTTAGGCTCCCAAGATTATCAAGAACTCCTTCAAATATGCAGTATATCTCATCCTTGGCACCAAATAATCTGTACCAATAATTAATAACTAATGATTAGCTTGCTAATTAACATAACCCTAAGTTAATTTTGTTATCATATTGAGAGAATATATGACCATATAATTTGCTCATAGCGGATACCCTTAAAAAAACCTGCTGCCATCGTACCAAAATTCTGAAGTTATGGTTAAGTCGAAGGAAAATAATAAAAATTAAATTAAGTTACCTTGGAGAGAAAGGAGAGTGATTAGCATGGGAATATGCCATTTGAGCAAGACACCCAAATTGAAGGGACACTGCTGAACTCTCATCACATCCATGGATAAATCGCCTAACGAGCTCCGATCCCCGAGTTTTCGGGGACGGAGTTCTGCTCCCGGCGGCCACCAGCTCCGGCGGTGCCTCCACAACCTCTCCACTGAACACACCCAACATCTTTTTTCCTTCTGTTTTTGGGCTTTCTCTCAAAGGATTCTAGTGAAGGAGAAGGCAACATATACATGCACAAGTGGAAATGTGATGAAGGGGGTCGTTTCCTTATATAGTCAATCAAGCCTGCCTTTCTTTAAATTCCTATACCCTCATGTAGGGTGTGTTTCATGTTGCAGTTGGAAAAGCAATGTATATGTATCAATTGCTGTATATTCGAAACCGCTTGTCTATATTGTTTGGCCGGAATGATATTCTAATTATATGTTTCACAAAACACGTGTGTGTTTGGGTGCAGCTGCAGAGCCGGTATAGTTGAAATCATTAAATTTGAGCGGGGTTTTCCATATGTACATAGTTGGAAAATTGTTAAATCATCTGTCTGGTTTTAAATACTTGTTGCTCTATAATTACAACCATTGTTCCGCCTATATAATTTCTAACTCCAATTATAGTTGAAACTACATATGAAGGAGCAAGTACATAGTACTAACCATATGTAATTGAAACTATACATGACTCCAACTACAACCGACAAAACAACATTTTATGTATTTCTTGAAGATATGAATTATAGCTCTAGCAAATAACTTTATAGCTGCAGTAAAGATGTCAATGAGTACCGCATTTTCCTTGGTCGACATCTTCCATGTTGATATTTATATTTTAAAACATGATATATCATTCATGTGATTTCATACGTCGCTCTTTCATCAAATGGTTGCGAAATGATCTTTTTTCCACGATCGACTATTTTGGGATATATGGATTTTAAGATATACAGTTTCGATCATCAGAAACTTTTCTACGGGGACGTTTTAGCCTACCATTTCTAAAATATATGCCGATCTATTTCCGGCTTTCTTCAAAAAGTAAATAAAAGTTACCCCCATAATTTTGTAGTAATTGAAACCTAATCACAAATGTAAAATCTTTTAAGAAGAAAATGACAATCACCTTATCTGCTTGTGTGTGGTCCTTTCCAGACAAGGATATTAATTGTCATCGATCACCATTATCTCTTGTGTGCAATTCCTTCCTATTATCCTAAATATTTGGGCAATATAATCTTATGATTGCATAGTTATCTTTTCTTAATGAATCATAACAAATTGTAAATATGAAGGAAAAAGGAGAAAATGACATTATCATGGGGTACATCATAGCATTAGGATCCACACAAGGAAGATATGATTCTATCTCATTAGGAGGAAGACTCATCCATGTGGGAGCTGGCTTGGGCACTCATAAGTAGCTTGTTTTCCAACTATTACAATTAATTGTATGCTTTATTAAAATATATGTTTGCTTAGATGTGGACGCAACAACGATGTACATGGTTGGAAAAAAATTCTAGATTTGTGTATAAGTCCAACTGCATTTTTTAAACTCCAAGCACACCTGTGCCATGGGATTGATGGTTTGAACCCGAAGCCCATATGCAGCCATCCACAAATTTTGTGTTTGGCTGAAGGATTTTGTAGGATTCTTGAGTTTTGAATTTGAGGATCCTAAGATTCACAAATTTTGTGTTTGGTTGGTTTGGATTACAAACATGGATTTGTATAAATCGTGTGACGGGGCCCACAGAAAAAAGTAGGATCTCAAAATCCTTCAAAAATGAAAGGATTCTTGAGGATTTCTCGCTATTTGGTGGCTCCCGCGTGTACTTTAGTTATTAAAAAATTCCTCCTCTTTCTGTCTCTCTTTTTAATCTTCAAATCCAAATCTCATTTACTTTTTTCCAACCAAACAAGGATTATAAGGATCTACAAATCCAATACAAGGAATCCAATGCCAAACAAACACAAAATTAGCCAATCCAGGTTTTTGCAATTGTACTATTTAGGAATCCAAATTTCACAATCCAGCGACCGAACAGCCCCTAAGAAATTAGTGACACGGCGGACCCACACACACACCAGTAAATACATGGGTACCCTACATGGGTACCCAGCTATATGCAATTAAACATATCTTCTAAAATAATAATGGTACAACCAAATTAGTGCACACTCGTTGGGGTGTCATAATTGTTCAAGAGTACTACCCCTTGTCAATAAAAAGATTAAAAAAAAATTATCAGATGTGGACCTTTACCAAATAGTTGTTGGAGATAGAATCTTCAATATTTAATCTACTCAAACAAGTTAAATCAAATTAACAATCTATCACGGGTGAATGATGCTAATTGCCGGCCGAGATATATTATTATTATCAGTAGTATTGCACGTGCGATGCACGTGCCTAAATATAAATATGTTTAATTTGTTTCGATTTTGAATTCAAAAAAGTTAGGGACGTCTTAAATCGGATTTTGGGAATATTTTTTAAAAATTGATCCACAACGATTTAGTTGTTTTTAAAATTAAGAGGATTGCATAGTTATGACTAATTAAGTTGGTGATTATATTTGTTAAATATTGTTAAAGAAAAATCTAAATTTAGTTTTTTAACGCTGATATGACGCTATTGAGATTTTGTTAGTCCATCCAATCAAAATCAAAGTTGTGAATCCCCTGAAAGATGAGAAGATTATGATTATTATTATTATTATTTGAATACCTTAAAAAAATTTATGAAAGTGGAAGAATATCTGACATGGTGGTTGATGTGGACAAGGCAAAATAAAATAGAGGAATCAAAGACAAACAAGTGGCAACCTATGACCTTGGAATGGAATCTTAAGAGAAAAATCATCTATTTGAGCATTGAGATCCACCACTTGAAAATTTTTTGTGTGGCCCTTTGTGGTTTGGTATCCTCTCATTTCTGTGGGTGCTGGCCAATAGTTTTCTCGTTTAAGACTTGGAGGCTAAATTTGTGTCTCCATCTTCTTTTTATTTATTTTATCCTTTTTTTGTGGTGGGTTGGGTGGTTTGTAGTCTTTTAAATTAGATCTATCTTGATATTAATTTCTAAAGTTTTGATATCGTAGTATTGTTTCAACGTAATACTTTGTTTCAACCTCAGAAGTTTGATTTTCAGATATCCATTTCTTGTTATAACCGTCTTTTTAATAAACTTTTACCCTTGGTTTCTTTCCTTCTCTAGTTACACTCTTATGATCTAAATTAATATGAGGAAAAACAATACAATAAATCCTTTCTACTTTTCAGATTCTACAAAAATTAATTGAGAAATCTAGCGTATATAATAGACAACATATTTGTCGTCTTTCTAGTCGGCGAGCGATTCCCGTCCGCGACAAAGAATATCTAATTAAGGAATAACTAGGATCCAGAGTTATACAGATTGGTAGATGACACGTAGATACTCAGATTGATATTGGAACCTTATAAACTAGGGTTTTTTACTTGTAGCCCAACAAATTCCTTTCTATCACCTCCAAAAAAAAACTTGGTATTTATTTTTTACCCTCTAAAACTAATAAGTTACATCATTTTACTCCCTTTATGATTTTTTGTTTGAAAAAAAAACCCGTTAGCTTTAACTATAATTTTTTTCCATAGATTTTAGGTTTACCATTTACCGAATACAAGTAAGACCGCAGAAAGGAATTTTGTATGTTTTAAGGAGCTAAAAGTAAAAAACTCTATAATCTAATATCAAAATAACTGTAATTTAAAAACTTATATATGAAAGAAACCCTTTTGTGTGGTAGGTAATTCAAGATTAGCCATCTCCTCTTGCTTTTTCTCTATCTAGATGTGACACATGTTTCTTTACCTTTGTGATCACCCTCTCTTTTGAACTTGTTGAGCTTATAGGCTGGGATGTCTTTTATCAATTAAACATGTGATCTTGTCTTTTAATCATTGAGTGTTATCTAAAGAACTCCCTCTATCTTTGGCTTGTTTTTATTACATCTTTTCTAGGTTTGAGTGTCACCCTCCTTTTCTTAACATTTGTTGTCGCTCTCCATTTGATGGTAACAAGCATGATTGGGGGAGAGCATTATTGAACTCATGAATAGGATTTATATCCTTTCCAAAAAGTGGAGTAATACTTATTATCTTCATCTCCAACCAATTTTACCACTGGCCATGAGAATGACATGGATTACACAACCTCATGAATGGTTTTCTTCATTATCCTCCTATAGTAAACAGAAGTATCAAACATTTCTAACATTTAGCTTGTCGTGCTTTTAATTCTTTTCATGTCAGACGAGTATTTCAGCAACTCCATAGTACATCTCTTGGCAATGATCTGGGCAAATCTAGACATCTTGCTCGGAGACAGTCGAGAAGTAATCTGTCATATTTTATGATTTTTTAAATCATTAGAAATTACCGATATGTTGATTTATTAGAAAGGTTTTTAGTTTCCACATCCTGAAAATCACAAACTTGGTTTGTTATTTATGTTAATATATAGAACATGCTATGGTTAGGCAGGGGCGGATCCTTTAAGGGTCGAGGTTAGGCAGTCGTCTCAGCTGGATTTCGGGGTTTCATATAACTTTATTCGTCATATAAGATCAGAGTTGAAATTAAAACAATATGATGATTGGTCATAGTGGTGAGGACTTTGGACCTATAAGCAATTTTGTGGTCTTTTTTGGCATTTTAAAACTGCTTTATTTTTCATCCTACAGCTGTAACTCTAAAAGATAGTAAATGGAGCCTATTTTCTAATTAATGACATCCATGTTTTACTAAAATTAAATTTGAATACGAAAAAATTCCTGATAAATCATTTTTGGCTCCTAGTTTTATTTGTAAAATTAAAATATCTATGGTATAACTTTGCCCCACCTAAAAAAATGTTTAGGATCCGCCACTGTGGCAAGCTATTTTTAAACATATAAGTTGTGAAAGAGTTCGAAGAATGCTATGCATCACGCAAGTGCATGTGTGAGGGCATAAAAGACCCTTTTGGCCATATGACTTTTCAATCAAAAATACAAAACTACCAAGGAAGCATGAAGAATTATTTTGGAAGAGGAGTTTACCTATACCTTTGCAGTATATGGTATAAATATTGTCGTTGTAAAAAGAAAACCGTAATCCCAGTTTTGTGATGGATACAATGCACACGACTTGTACTAAAAAAGGCTATGATTTGTAAACAATCACAATTAACAGAAAAGACAAAAGAAAATTACTAGCATGGGCATACTCGCATAATGCACGGATGCGAAGTTCAAAGTCAAAAGGAATCATATTAATTTAAAGTTTTATTTTTATATGATTTGAAGTGGTAATATCTTTTATATACGAACTTCATAAGTAAAATATATGAAGGATTAAGTTGTAAGTACTTTTGCATTTTTTCTCCAGTTTTTCAATAATTCCTTGAGAAAGTGAGAGGGGGCATAGGTGGGGATCATCTATATGGGTGGGACCCTTGGGCCCTACCCATCCACTCATCCTCTCTCACGTTCTTAAGCAAAATGGCCCCGAGAAGTTCTCATGGCCATTTTGCTTGATTATTTTATATTTTGCATGCTATTGTATATGATAATAACGAAATTTACAAAATCCTAAAGTTATTTGTTACTTCAAATTCAAAAAATTTTGCACGCTATAGACACACAAATTAAATAGTTTTAAAAAGGGTTTTTTATTTATATCCCCCCTAAAACATAGCAAATTCATTTCTACCATCCAAAAAACTTGGTATTTACTTTTTATCCCCCAAAACTAATAAAATACATCATTCCCTCCCTATGATTTCCATCAACTTTTAACGGCATAACATCATATTTTTCTTTAAAATATCCCAACATCTCTTCTTATTTGGAAATATGCAATTTCTTCCCCAAATTGAAATTAAGGTTTAAGCTTCTGCTGCATCTTTTTTAAAATCGGCCATGAAATCAGGAGCATCTTCAACATCCTTCTCTAGTTATGAAGAAATTGAATGCTTTTGCGGTCTTACTTGTTGTCTTCAGGTAATTGGTAAACCTAAAATCTATGGAGAAAAAATAAAATTAAAATTAACGGGTTTTTTTTTTCTAACGGAAATCGTAAAGAGAGTTAAATGATGTATCTTATTAGATTTTTTTTTGGGAGGGTGGGGTGGTTAAAAAGTAAATACCAAGTTTTGGGGGATTAGAAAGGAATTCGCTATGTTTTGGGGGGCCTACAAGTAAAAAATCCTTTTAAAAAATGTCAAAGTTTTCTATTTTCTTAGGTTTTAAATATTTTGCATGTTATAACACAAAAAGACGCAATTTTTTAAAAGTATCAAAAATTTTCAGTTTTTTTCGATTTTTCAATATTTTTTAAGCTGCACACGATAATCGCAAAATTTTCGAAAATTGAAAATGTTCTATGCTTTAGATTTTCTCAATATGTTGCTTGCAAGCACACGAAAATCACGATATCATCAAGAATCCCAAAATTTTCCTTTTCCTTCAAATTTTAAATAATTTGCATGCGCACGAAAATAGAGAAATATAAAAAAAAAAACAGAAATTTTTTATTTTCGTCCAATTTTCAACGTTATGCATGCTATATAGCACACGAATATGATGAAGTTTTGAAAATCTCAAAACTACTGATTTTTGCGGTTTTCCAATATTTTTCTTGTTGTAACATAAGAAAATTATGAAATATTCAAAAATAAAATGTTTTTTTTTTGGATTTTTAAAATACTTTCCATGATATATAGCACTCGTAAATTACAAAGTTTTCAAAAATCTCAAAATTTTCTACTTCTTTCTATTTTCCAATATTATGCACACACGAAAATCATAAAAATTTCAAATATTTAAAATTTTAGGGTTTTCTACGGTTTAATATAAGGGGTAAATGGCACTGCAAACATGGCCATTTTCCTCGAGAACGTGAGAGAGGGGGAATTGGTCACATTCTAAAATGGTCTTCAGAAGTTCTCACGGCCATTTTACTTGGTTTTTTAATATTTTGCATGTAATGGCTTATGACAGTCATGCAATTTATAAGAATCACAATATTATTTATATTTTCAAATTCATAATATTTTGCACGCAACCACACAAAAATCGATTAATTTTTAAAAATCTTGAAATTTTCTATTTTCTTAGATTTTTCAATATTTCCCTTGTTATATCATATGAAAATCGTAATTCTTTTAAAAATAAAATTTTCAGTTTTTTTTTGATTTTTCAATATTTTGTAAGTTATAGTGCATGAAAATCGCAAAATTTTTAAAAAGCTTAAAACTTTTTTTTGCTTCAAATTTTCAATTTTTTTGCATGTTATATAGCACACAAAAATTGTAATATATACAAAAATCCCAATTTTTTTATTTTCTTCAAATTTTCGATATTTCGGGTTTTCAATATTTTCCTTACACAAGAAAATCATGAGATTTTCAAAATATAAAATAATATTTGTTTACTTTAGTTTTTATATTTTCCATGATTATAGTACAAGAAAATCAGAAATTTTCAAATTTTAAAAAAGTTTCAAATTTTCCACTTTTGTCTTATTTTTCAATATTATTCATAGTATAGCACACGGAAATCATGAAATATTAAAATATTTCTATTTTCTTCATGTTTTTAAAATTTTTGCATATTATAGCACATGGCAATCAAGAAATTTACAAGAATCTCTAATTTATTTATTTATTTTCAAATTCATAATATTTTCTACGCTTCCACACAAAAATCGAGTTATTTTTTTTCAAAAATCACAAAATTTTCTATTTTGTGGTATTTCAATATTTTACTTGTTATAACACACGAAACTATTTTTTTTTAAATAACAAAACTTATCATTTTTTTCGATTATTCGATATTTTGAAAATTGTACCACAATAAATCGCAAAGCTTTCAAAACTCGCAAAATGTTTTGTTCTTTTGGTTTTTCAATATATTGCTTGCTAACGCACGAAAATCATGATATTTTCAAGCCTCATAAAATTTTATGTTTGCTTTAAATTTTCAATGATTTGCATGCTATATTCAAAAACTCAAAATTTATTTTATTTCAAAAACTCAAATTTGCATGCTATATAGCACACGAAAATAGCGACATATTCAAAAACTCAATTTTCAACGTTTTCATTTTGTATAACACACGAATATGTCATTTTGTATAGCTTAAAATCACGACATATTCAAAAACAAAAATTTTATTTTATTTCTTCAATTTTTCAACGTTTTGTATAGCACACGAATATGACGAAATTTTGAAAATCTCAAAATTTCTGATTTCTTCGGTTTTCCAATATTTTTTTTGATACAACACAAGAAAATCATGAAATTTTCAAAAATAAAATATTTTTAACTTCGGACTTTTAATACTTTCCAAGATATTAGCACTAGTAAATCGCAAAGTTTAAAAAAATCTCAGAATTTTCAACTTTCCTCCTATTATTCAATATTATGCATATTACAGCACACATAAATAATAAAATTTTCGATTAAATATTTTTGAGTTTTCTTGGGCTTTTAATATTTTGCATGTATAGCACATGAAAACATGGCATTTGAAAAAATCCCAAAATTATTTGTTTTTTTTTTCAAATTAGCAATATTTTGCACGTAACCACACAAAAATTGAGTAATTCTAAAAAATCTCAGAGTTTTTGACTTTTCAATATTTTGCTTGTTGCACATGAAAACCACAATTTTTTTGATATTTTGTTTTCTTCAAATTTTTCAATACTTTGCAAGGTATAGCACATGAAAACCATAAGATATTCAAAAATATAAAAATGTTTTATGCTTTTCGATCTTTCAATCTATTATTTGCAATATCACATGAATATTACGATACATTCCCAAAATCTTATGTTTCCTCAATTTTCACTAATTGCATGGCATAGAACATGAAAATCATGAAATGTAATAGAATCCAATTATTTTTTCCTTCAAATTTTCATTGTTTTGCACGATCACATGAATATGACGGAATATTAAAAATCTCAAAATTTCTGTTTTTTTCGGTTTTCCAGTAATTTCCTCGATATAACACAAGACCATTATGAAATTTTCAAACATAAAATATGTTTTGTTTACTTTGGTTTAATTTTTTTTTTAATATTTCGTATAGCACAATAAAATCATGAAATATTCAAGTACTCAAAATTTTAAGTTTTCTACTGTTTTATAATATTTTCATGTTATAGCACATGACAATTACGAAATTTACAAGAATCCAAAATTATTTGTTTTCTTAAAATTCACAATATTTTGCACGCAGCCACATGAAAATTGAGTAATTTTCAAAAATCTCAAAATTTTCAATTTGGGGTTTTTCAATATTTTGCTTGTAGCACACGCAAATTGCAATTTTTTTTAAAATTTTAGGTGTTTCAACTTTTTAATATTTTGCAAGTTATAGCACTCTAAAACCGCATGATATTCAAAAATATCATAAAGTTTTGTGATTTTTTATTGTAACAGCCCTATTTGAATGCAGTAGTTCAAGATCTATCAAGATTCTTTTTTCATAAATTTTTGAACTTTTAGTTGGCCGCTAATATATTTTATTTTGGATTTTTACTGTAAACAATTTTGATATGGAGAAATATTCAGTTTTTATATTATATATAATATTTTCTCAGTGGCAGCAAAATAACATTTTTTGCGTATATGTTTGCTGTTAATATGAGAACAAAAAAAATCTGTGCCGAATCTCTAAATGCAACCAATTGAAGATATGCATCTTTATAAGTATATTTATAAAATTTGTTTATATATACAAAACAAATCTCTCTCTCTCATACTCACATCTCTCTCTCCCGCGCTGCTCCACAAATTCCCCATCACCGCCATAGACCCCGACCCCTCCTCTCGCCACCATCACCGCCGCAACCCTCGATTCCCGCTCCTCACTCGTCGACCCTCGCCTCCCTCTCCTCCCCCTTCGCCGTCGCCGTCGCCTTCGCCCTCGCCCTCGTCCTCATCCCACCGACGCCGCCCCATCCCTCGTCGCGGCCACAGACCCCGATCCCCTCATCTCATCTCATCCCATCACCATCGCCTTCGCCTCTTCGCACCACCATCTCCGACTCCACCACAACCCCCAGCGATCTGCACAGAGCCCTCGTCTTCGCCTCGCAGCTGCTCCCCTCTCTCCTCCTCCTCCGACGTCGCCTGCTCCACCATCAACCCAGCCTTTCCATCGCCAGATCCGAACCCTTGACGCTTCCTCGGCTCGACCCAGGACTCATCCAAACTCTAGCAACTGCCACGATCATCCTCTGTAAGTTTTCTCTGATCCCTGTTTTTTCAGAAAAAAAAGAATAAATAAATAAAATGAAATGGTGAGAAAACAGTGAACATTGGAAGGGAAATTTAGGATTTAAAACCCTAAGTTGATATAATTGTGCTTGATTGTGTGACAATATTTATGTAGATATTTATGGTTTAACCGATGAAATTTATCTAGGCGGATCGTATAACTCAGATCTCAAGTCGCACCTTAGCTGAGATCGTGCCCCGCTTTTTCGTACATCGTTTTCCGTGATCGTTATCCTCAGGCAAGTACTCTTGCTCTTTTCATTTTGTCGATGCAACATCGGCGATTATCTAAATTAATTCTTAACCTATGCAAGTTTGGATATTAGAGGAAAGAGGTTTCTTTCGCAGTTTTATCATCTGTCCTTATCGGAACACTTGCTGATATATTGCTGACTGTAAACTTGCAACTACAAATTTCATTATAAATTAGGTGCAATTTAGTTGTACAAAATATTGCTAAATATTCCTCCTAAAATATGAGTGAGTATAGGCACAAAGTTATGAACTTTTTCTAAGGCTAATGGTCACATAAATTTTTCCCCATCGAGCTATACCTGAAAACCATTTCTTTTGCTAATTACCAACTGCTGCTTGCTTTTTCTTGATGTGATGCTATGACATGATTACTACGCACAAGAATCTTTTTACATGCTTTATACACATTCGAGACTCATGTTGATTTACATGTATAGAACACCTTGATTTGACATGTCTATTCATGATCCTTGTTATTTATATTAAAATGAAATTATTAATTGGAATGCTGAACTATATGCCATGACACTACTATTCACCAGTTTTATTTCCATACAGTTACCATACCATAAGTTCCTGTCTTTTCAGCATTCTTAATTAGTGATTTAGTCTTTACTATAGTAGCTATAAATACGCGGGTGTTGGGGTAGTTTGAGTGTGCGTTAGTACAACAGGATCTCAGGAGTCCCATGCCGGCAGCTCGTACCGGGATATATCGGTCTCATGTTATTACAGCTCGTACCGGGCTATATTGGTCTCATGTTCATTCCATAGTTGGGCCCGTGTTTCCTAGCCCCTGGGGCACCACTCTTGGGTTAGGAATACTCCTGCAGAGGTTCCCGCACACACTCGAGCTTACGATAGGATAGTTTAGCTTTTAGTGACCAGTTAGGTTATGACTTGACCTCTTACATATATATTTCATAGTGTTAATGTATCTAATTATTTATATATTTATTTTTCTTGCACACCGGGCTTCACTACTGTCATATATTCATGTTATCATACCATACACACACCTTATACGTTGAATACTTTGCTGGGATGTTCTGACATCCCTGAGATTTGCCATTTCAGGTTTAGAGACAGATTTACAGGCTGAGCAGGATCAGAGCGGCTACCAGGACTTTGCTGAAGACCAGTAACCGTAGGTTTATTTTCACATTTTCAATTAGTTTTTAGCATGTGCGCCCTTATGGGACATTAGGACTTATGTATCTCTTTTGGATCTCATTTTATTTCCGAATCTTTTGTTTTGGATCTTTAATTGCATCAATTATCTAGTGGACCCATTTTTAGGATTTTTGTGGTTCCATTGCAGCATGATTATCAGCATTATTTCTTTTGGTATTGGATTTTATTTTTGACAGGTTAATCTAGACAGCCTTATATGACTATGGAAGGATTTTTCCTTACCGTAGGTAGCATGGCTGGCCTTCGTCGCTTTCCGTATTCCGTATTGTGGGAAGCGGGGCGTGACAAGGTTTTGATGGTATCAGAGCCAGGCTAACGCCAAAGGTTAGTTTGGGTTCTTCCGGCCTTTTAGGCTAGAATCACATGTCTAGGTTTTCCCCAGTATGTCATGCTGCAGATTCCGTTGACTCTGACCGTAGGATTCAGGCGACTTACATAGAGTTACGATATTGTGCCCATGTACCGCGGCATGGATACAATACGGTATTCTGTATGAGTAACTTAGAGTCCTACACTTAATCCGTATTCTTTGAATTGATTATTACATTATTTCTTTGCTTCACTCAGTTTTAATATTTTGAATTTAAAACCTCATTTTCGTTGCTAAACCTCGTCGTTCGTTTTGACTTCAGAGTCATGTTCTCGATCATTCTGAATTAACCTTGAGCACCGATCTCTCGTATGAAGAGCAACCTACAGCCATTGTCGACCGTAAGAAGAAAGTATTGAGAAACAAGATCATCCCTTTAGTCCTTGTATCTTGGGGCGGACGTTCTCGCGGGGAATCCACTTGGGAGCGTGAGGACGAGATTCGTCAAAAGTACCCACACCTATTTTCTTGATTTTGTAGTCGTCCTTCCAATTTCGAGGACGAAATTTTTTGTAAGGTGGGTAGGATGTAACAACCCTATTTGAATGCAGTAGTTCAAGATCTATCAAGATTCTTTTTTCATAAATTTTTGAACTTTTAGTTGGCCGCTAATATATTTTATTTTGGATTTTTACTGTAAACAATTTTGATATGGAGAAATATTCAGTTTTTATATTATATATAATATTTTCTTAGTGGCAGTAAGATAACATTTCTTGCGTATCTGTTTGCTGTTAATACGAGAACAAAAAAAATCTATGCCGAATCTCTAAATGCAACCAATTGAAGATATGTATCTTTATAAGTATATTTATAAAATTTGTTTATATATACAAAACAAATATATCTCTCTCTTATACTCACATATCTCTCTCCCCCCCCGCTGCTCCTCAAATTCCCCATCACCGCCACAGACCCTGACCCCTCCTCTCTCCACCATCACCGCCGCAACCTTCGACTCCCGCTCCTCACTCGCAGACCCTCGCCTCCCTCTCCTCCCCCTTCGCCGTCGCCTTCGCCCTCACCTGGTCCTCATCCCACCGACGCCGCCCCATCCCTCGTCGCGGCCACAGATCCCGATCCCCTCATCCCATCCCATCACCATCGTCTTTGCCTCTTCGCACCACCATCTCCGACTCCACCACAACCCCCAGCGATCTGCACAGAGCCCTCGTCTTCGCCTCGCAGCTGCTCCCCTCTCTCCTCCTCCGACGACGTCGCCTGCTCCACCATCAACCCGGCCTTTCCATCGCCAGATCTGAACCCTCGACGCTTCCTCGGCTCGACGCAGGACTCATCCAAACTCTAGCAACTGCCACGATCATCCTCTGTAAGTTTTCCCTGATCCCTGTTTTTTCAGAAAAAAAAGAATAAATAAATAAAATGAAATGGTGAGAAAACAGTGAACATTGGAAGGGAAATTTAGGATTTAAAACCCTAAGTTGATATAATTGTGCTTGGTTGTGTGACAATATTTATGTAGATATTTATGGTTTAACCGATGAAATTTATCTAGGCGGATCGGATAACTCAGATCCCAAGTCGCACCTTAGCTGAGATCGTGCCCCGCTTTTTCGTACATCGTTTTCCGTGATCGTTATCCCTAGGCAAGTACTCTTGCTCTTTTCATTTTGTCGATGCAACATCGGCGATTATCTAAATTAGTTCTTAACCTATGCACGTTTGGATATTAGAGGAAAGAGGTTTCTTTCGCAGTTTTATCATCTGTCCTTATCGGAACACTTGCCGATATATTGCTGACTATAAACTTGCAACTAAAAATTTCATTATAAATTAGGTGCAATTTAGTTGTACAAAATATTGCTAAATATTCCCCTTAAAGTATGAGTGAGTATAGGCACAAAGTTATGAACTTTTTCTAAGGCTAATGGTCACATAAATTTTCCCCATCGAGCTATATCTGAAAACCATTTCTTTTGCTAATTACCAACTGCTGCTTGCTTTTTCTTTATGTGATGCTATGACATGATTACTATGCACAAGAATTCTTTTACATGCTTTATACACATTCGAGACTCATGTTGATTTACATGTATAGAACACCTTGATTTAACATGTCTATTCATGATCCTTGTTATTTATATTAAAATGAAATCATTAATTGGAATGCTGAACTACATGCCATGACACCACTATTCACCTGTTTTATTTCCATACAGTTATCATACCATAAGTTCCTGTCTTTTCAGCATTCTTAATTAGTGATTTAGTCTTTACTATAGTAGCTATAAATAGGAGGGTGTTGGGGTAGTTTGAGTGTGCGTTCGTACAACAGGATCTCAGGAGTCCCATGCCGGCAGCTCGTACCGGGCTATATCGGTCTCATGTTTACAGCTCGTACCGGGCTATATCGGTCTCATGTTATTACAGCTCGTACCGGGCTATATTGGTCTGATGTTCATTCCACAGTTGGGCCCGTGTTTCCTAACCCCTGGGCACCGCTCTTGGGTTAGGAATACTCCTGCAGAGGTTGACGCACACACTCGAGCTTACGATAGGATATTTTACCTTTTAGTGACCAGTTAGGTTATGACTTGACCTCTTACATACATGTTTCATAGTGTTAATGTATCTAATTATTTATATATTTGTTTTTCTTGCGCACCGGGCTTCACTACTGTCATATATTCATGTTATCATACCATACACATACTTTATACGTTGAGTACTTTGCAGGGATGTTCTGATATCCCTGAGATTTGCCATCTCAGGTTTGGAGACAGATTTACAGGCTGAGCAGGATCAGAGCGGCTATCAGGACTTTGCTGAAGATCAGTAACCGTAGGTTTATTTTCACATTTTCAATTAGTTTTTAGCATGTGCTCCCTTATGGGACATTAGGACTTATGTATCACTTTGGATCTCATTTTATTTCCGAATCTTTTGTTTTGGATCTTTAATTGTATCAATTATCTAGTGGACCCATTTTTAGGATTTTTTTGGTTCCATTGCAGCATGATTATCAGTATTATTTCTTTTGGTATTGGATTTTATTTTTGACAGGTTAATCTAGACAGCCTTATGTGACTATGGAAGGATTTTTCCTTACCGTAGGTAGCATGGCTGGCCTTCGTCGCTTTCCGTATTCCGTATTGTGGGAAGCGGGGCGTGACATTTATGTTTTAATATATTGTTTACAATAGCACACGAAAATCACGATACATTAAAAAATCCCAAGATTTTCCATATCCTTCTAGTTTTCACTTATTTGTACAAAAATCCAATTTTTATTTATTTATTCAAAGTTTCATAGTTTTGCACGCTATATAGCACACGACTATGACGAATTTTAAAAAATCTAAGAGATTTCTGATTTATTCGGTTTTTCAATATTTTCCTTACTACAACACACCAAAATCATGAAATTTTCAAACATTAAATATACTTTTTTGCTGCGTTTTTTAAATATTTTTCATAATATATAGCACTCGAAAATGGCAGGTTTTCAAACATCTCATGTTCTCTATTTCCTTTCTATTTTTCAATATTTTGCATTCTACATAACACACGAAAAATCATGAAATATTCAAAGAAACTTATTTTCTAATATTTTACAAGCTATAACATGACAATAACAAAATTTACAAGAATCCCAAAATTATTTGTTTTCTTCAAATTCACAATAATTTGCACGCTACCATAGGAAAATTCAGCATTTTTCAAAAATCTAAAAATTTCTATATTTTTTTTCCTTTAATATTTTGATTGTTATACCACATGAAAATTGCAAAAAAATTCAGTTTTCTTCGATTTTTTTAAGGTTTGGCAAGCTATAACACACGAAAAAACTAAGGTTTTTAAAAATCTTACAATATTTTGTTCTTTTCTATTTTTTAATATATTGCTTGCAATTATAACACACAAAAATCACAATATATTTAAGAATCTCAAAATTTTTTGCTTTCTTCCAATTTTTCAATATTATACATGCTAGCATATAAAAATAATGATATTTTCAATTACTCAATTTTTTTATTTTTCTTCGGTGTTTTAATATTTCGGATGCTATATAGCGCATGAAAATCAAGAAATCTGCAAAAATCATACAATTATTTATTTCGTTCAAATTTACAATATTTTGCACGTAATCACACAAAAATTGAGTAATATTCGAATATCTCAAAATTTTCTATTTGCCTCGTTGTTCAATACTTTACAAGTTATATATGTACACGAAAATGACAAAAAATTTTAAAATACAATTTTCTTCAACTTTTCATTATTTTTCAAGCTATATAGCTCGTAAAATTTGCAAAAATCTCAATATGTTTCGTGATTTTTGATTTTTCAATATATTTCTTGCTATATAGCGGACGAAAATCACAATATTTTAAAAATCCAAAAAAATCATTTTCTTTAGTTTTTCAGTATTTTACATAACGAAATGTACAAAAATCCTAAGATTTTCGTTTCCTTCAATTTTTCAGCCTTTTGCCCGCTACACACGAATATGAAGGTAATTTCAAAATCTAAAAATTCCTGATTTCTTCGATTTTCCAATATTTTTCTTAACATAAGAAAATCATTAAATTTTCAAAAACAGAATATTTTTTGTTTACTTCTATTTTTATATATTTTCCATGATATATAGCACCATAAAATCGCAAATTTCCAAAATTCACGTTTTTTGCCCGCTTTCTGTGTTTCAATATCTTGCATCCTCACACGAAAATAATGAAGTATTCAAACACTCAAATTTTACTTCTTTCTTCGGTGTTTTAATATTTTGCTTACATAGCACTTGACAGTCAAGAAATTTAAGAAAATTTCAATTTTTTTCTTCAAATTTACAATATTTTATATGCCACCACACGAAAATTAAGTATATTTTAAAAATCTTAAAATTATCTATCTTCTTCGGTTTATCAATATTTTGCTTATTATATATAAGTACATGAAAATTGCAAAAAAAAATTTAAAATAACAAAAAAATCAGTTTTCTTCGAGTTTTCTATATATTGTAAGCCATAAGATATTCAGAATCTCAAAATGTTTTTTGCTTTTCGATTTTTTAATATATTGTTTGCAATAGCAATGAAAATCACAATATATTCAAAAATCACAAAATTTTCCATTTGCATCAATTTTTCACTAACTTGTCAGCTATACACACGAAAATACTGAAATGTACACGAATCCACCATTTTTTGTTCTTTTCAAATTTTCAACGTTTTGCACGTTTCTGAAGTAATTTTCAAATATCTCAAAATTTCTTATTTCTTCGTTTTTTCGATATTTTTCTTATTATAACACAAGAAAATCATGAAATTTTCAAACACAATATATTTTATGTCTATTTCGATTTTTTAATATTTTCCATGACATATTGCACTAGAAAATGGCAAGTTCTCAAAAATCTCAAGTTCTCTACTTTCTTCCTATTATTCAATATTTTGCAAACTATCTAGCACACGAAAATCATGAAGTATTCAAATACTCAAATTTTTCAGTTTTCTTCATTTTTAAAATATTTTGCATGCTATAGCACTCAGCAATCGCGAAATTTACTAGAATCCCAAAATTATTTGTTTTCTTCAAATTCATAGCAATTTTGCCTTCTACAACATGAAAATTAAGTATTTTTCAATTTTTTTTATTTTTTCGGATTTTCAATATTTTGCTTGTTATATACCAAATGAAATTGCAAGAAAATTCAGTTTCTTAGATTTTTTAACATTTTAGAAATTATAACACAAGAAAGCCATATGATTTTAAAAAATCTCACATTATTTTGTGGTTTTCGATTTTTCAATATATTGCGTACTCACACGAAAATCATAATACATTTTGAATTCCAAAATTTATGTTTTCTTCCATTTCTCAATAATTTGCATCCTATAGCATAAAATTCCAAATTTTTTTGTGTTCTTTAAATTTTCAACGGTTTGCACGCAAAAGAATATGACAAAATTTTAAAAATCTCAAAACTTCTAATTTCTTATGTTTTCCAATATTTTCATTTCTATAACACAAGAAAATCATGAAATTTTCAAAAACATTTTTTTTGTTTACTACGGGTTTTTAATACTTTCTATGATATATAGCACCAAAAATCGGAAAGTTTACAAAATTTTTAATTTTTCTCAATTTTCTTCCATGTTTCTAAATTTTATAGCACACTAAATTAATGAAATTTCCAAATACTCAAATTTTTCTGTTTTCATCCCTTTTTAACATTTTGTTCTAACATGAAATTTACAAAATCCCAAATTATTTGTTCTAACACAAAATTTAACATTTTGTTCTAACACGAAATTTACAAAATTATTTGTTTTCTTTATATTTACAATATTTTGCACGCACCACATGAAAATTGAGTAGTTTTCAAAAAATCTCAAAACTTTCTATTTGTTTTAGGTTTTTCAATATTTGACTTGTAGCACACGAAAATCGCAAAACTTTTGAAAAAAAAAAATAAATAAATTTCTTCGATTTTTCAAGCAAATAGCTCATACACTTTTCAGAATCTCAAAATGTTTTCAGCTTTCCGAATTTTCAATATATTGCTTGCAATAGCATACGAAAATCACGATATATTCAAGAATCCCAAAATTGTCTATTTCCTTCATTTTTTTTCAATAATTTGCATGTATAGCACCTCATAATCGCAAAGTTTTCTATTTTTTTGGTTTTTCAATATTTTTTTGTTATATATAGCACACAAAAATTGCAAAATTAGTCAAAATAACAAAATTTTCCGTTTTCTTCAATTTTTCAATATTTTGCAAGCTATAACACACGAAAATTGTATGATTGTCAAAATCTCAAAATGTTTTGTGCTTTTTTATTTTTCAATATATTGCTTGCAATAGCACAAGAAAATCACGATATTTCAAAATTTTCTGTTTTATTTAATTTTTCAATAATTTCGCAGCTATATGCGAAAATCTTGAAATGCATAAAAATACAATACTTTTTGTTTTGTGATACGGCTGTTTACCCCAATCAGAGCAAAGCTCTGTTCAAATTCAAAGGCGGAAGATGAAGCAACGCTTCATCTTCCCCCAATCAGAGCAAAATTCTACTTTGAAAATTCAAACTTTAATTAAAGAAGAAACGTTTCAGCTGGCCTGCGCTCTGCGCTGCACGCCACGTGGCAGCGCAGTTGCGCTGTGCTGCGCGACACGTTTCAGCGCAGTTGCGCTAGCGCAGTTGCGCTGCGCTGTGCGCTGCGCGACACGTGTCAGCGCAGTTGCGCTGCGCTGTGCGCTGCGTGACACGTGTCACGCTCTGGAGCATTTGCGCCAAACAGAATTAAAATTCTAAGAAATCTTTCTGTTCTTGTTAAAACAAGAAGATTTTCTTCTATAAAACAGAAGCCCTTGGATCAAAGATCCAACGGTGGGAAAATTCCCCAAATCACTCAGAGAAATATCTTTTTAACTAATTTATGGGCACTATAAAAAGGACCCTAGACCTCAATTCAAAAGCATCAACATCTTTCTAAAAAAAAAAGAGAGAAGAGAACTCTTGAGAACTCCTCAAGAACAACAGAAGGTAAAAACCTTTGAAAGAAGAGAAAATTCTCTTATGAACAGATCAGTGATCTAAAAACAAGATCATTGATCTTTAAACATAACTAAATAAAATGAATAAATAAAATAAATAGTGCTTTGCACTTTTTCATGAACCTTTGGTTCTTTAAGATAAGAAAAAAAAACTTATCTTTTCCTTTGATCTAAATTAGATCAAGAAATCTAACAGTGCTTTGCACTTCTGTTCTTGAATCTAAAAGATTCTCAAATTAATAGTGCTTTGCACCTATAAATCTGCACTGTTGCGCTCTTGGGCTGGCGCAAGCCACCAGAGAGCGCCACGTGTCAGCGCCTGAACCATTTGCGCTATGCGCTTTTGAATAGAGCTCGCTCTCTGAAATTGGTGCAAGCCACCAGGGCGAGCCACGTGTCAGCAGCGCAAGCGTAGCGCACTGCGCTGCATGACACGTGTCATCACCACGAGCGTTTGCGCTCTCTGATTGGCGCAAAGCGTCTAACAAATGCAAGGCATTTCTTAAAGGGCCAGGCCCAAATCAAAAAGACCAAGCAGGCCAAAATAAATTGCAAAGCAATAAAAGGTCAGAGCCCAAATAAAATTGATGCTCTGCATCATTTATAAAGGGCAGAGCCCAAAACAAATTGATGCTCTGCATCCTTTCTGGGCAAAGCCCAGATAAAAATAAGAAGAAATGCGATGCAAAAGCAAATAAAATGTTGAACATTTTCAACTGGACTTAGCCCAATTTTGGCCGTAAGTCCTCAAATTAAATTGACTGAGCAAGATTGCTCTCTTAAATCAATTTATATCCGGTTCGAGGGTACATTTCCGAGCTCCTCTGACACCTATCGTTGTAATCCTTCAACGACGTCAGAGAGGTGACGAGTCCCAACGACCACACGTATATGGACTGCGGGGTCCTTAAACTCGTGGACCGAAACGTCCCTAAACTAATATCGGACCGAAACGTCCCTAAACTAATGTCGGACCACCACGTCCCTAAACTGGAACATGGACCACTACGTCCCTAAACTGGAGCAATAGAGCCCCCAAATGCTCTTTTGCCGGATCTAAACGGTCCCGTTAAGTTGATCGTAGTCTCAAAACAGGACTAACGACCACACCTATATGTTCAGTTATCCATCCATAGAATTTTGTTTCAAGCCAATCGGGTTCCAGAATCAAAAGTTATAACCATTTCATTTTAAGCGCTCGCGGCTGGAAATCTGGTTTCAGAATCAGGAATCCATTTCGCAACGCATTTTAACCCCAGTTGGGATCATAATTTAGCGACGCTATAGTTGGATGAATTCTAGGGTTTTCAGTAAAGTTTTCAACGCAACAAATGGATCTTTAATCACATCTGTACGTTAGGAGTTATCATCTATTTATTATCAACATGTCAATTCTGAATCTGCTGGGACTGTTATGTGTCCCGATCTTCTAAATTACCGATTAAATATCAAACGGTAACGAAACAGGATGAAATCAATTGTGTTGTCTAGCTAACAGATTTATCTATACTAAACAGTGGAGTTCCGCAATCTACGAGTTAAGGAAAACCTATGGTGTCCAATACGGAACAGCAAGCAAAAACTGGAGTCGCTCTGGACTGCAGTCCAGAGTTGCATTACGATCAAATTTTCATCATGGTTTAAGTATAGAAATGTATGGAAACTAGTATAGGGTTAAAGTTCGTCGAGTTAGCTTCAATTTGAGCCCTCGAGCGCACCATTCTAATGTGTGTATGATTTATGGTGAATTTAACGATTTTCAGATGCAACAGAATTACAGTTTTACGGTCAAACTTGGGGGTAGTTGTTTTGGTCATAAACGATCAAACTATCCAGCGAAACTTGCACACGTTGTTCATCACAGCAAGGGCCCAAGTAATAAATTAAGTTCCGTCAATTTAGAGATGTATTTTCTTTGGGAACACGCACCGAACAGGTACGGCACAAAATCAGTTAAACTTGTAACTCTAATAATCTATGTATTTAATGAGTTTAACTTAAGTAAAATAGCATGAAAGCAAGTAAAAACTTGCCTGGAAGAAGTCTCGGGGTTGCAAGGCAGCAACGTCGTCACGAACGTGTGATATACGCCATGGAACCGATTCGCGCGAGCTTGGATCGAGATGCGAATCTCGCGTCGGAGTTGTCCGGAGCCGTTGCACGGTTACTGGAGATCGAGGGGTGCTTGATGATCCTCTGTGAGTGTACTAGGGTCGACGACGGTCGACGGTGTCGCTCCGGTAATGGTCGTGGTGGGTGTTTGTATAGTAAATGGTTTTGTATGGTTTTTGAGAGAGAATTAGGGAGTGAGAGAGAGAGAGACAGAGAGAGAGGGGGAGTGTGTATGCAGTGAGAGAAACAGGTGAGAGAGAGAGAGAGTGAGATCTGAGATGGGGGTGAAAAACAGAGAGTGTGAGAAAGAGAAAAGGAGATTGCAGGGAGAGAGGAGAGTGAGGGATGGAGCTCGGGTGTGTGCAGGGGTTCGAAGGTGGGAGCAGAGAGCTCGAGAACAAAGGAGGGGAATGCAAGGATGATGGCGAGGTGATGATGGTGGTGGTGCTCGGTCGACGGGGTGGGCACGAGAGGTCGATAAGGCAAACGGGGCTGTGGGTTTGGGGTGGATCTCGGCTGGAGGAAGTGAGGGAGAATGGGTCGTCGTTGATGGATGCAGGTAAGCTCGCCGTGGTGGTTGCAACGACGGTGAGGGGATGAGGAGAGAAGATGAATGGGTCGAAGTCGTCAACGACGACTGGGTAGGGTGCAGGAGATCGAGGAGGAGGGAGGACGAGGAGAAAGGAAACGAGATGAGGAAGAAGGGAAGGTAGGTATGTAGAGGGGAGAGTTAGTGGAGACGGGGTCGTGCGTCGAGGGCAAGGGCGCGGGCGGAGGAGGTGGCGCGAGAAGCGCGCACGCGAGCGGGATTTACGGCAAGGAGCCGTTAGAGAAATTTAAAGACGATGAACAGTGTCGCGGGTCGGGTTGCTGAGAAGGAATGGGCCGAGGAAATAAGGGAATTTTGTGAAGGAAAGTGGGCCGGGCTCAGGAAAAGGATAAATGGTTTAATAGGTTTTCTTGGGCTCGGCTGCTGGGCCTGGAAGAAAACAAAGTAAGTAAAATGAGGGCCGGGCTGAGATGGGCTTAGGGAATTTAAAGGGGGTGGCCCTAGTTATTTGTAAGGAAATTTATGAGAAAGAAATGGGTGGGTTTAATAATTGAAACGGCTGATGGAAATAGTTAGACTGTGGAATTTGTGAAAAAATAGGGATTTTAGGGTTTGGTGTTTTAGGGTTTAATGGAGTTCTAAAATAGTTAAAATAATAAATAATTCTAAATAAAGTAAATTCATATAAGCTAATGAGAAATACGAATTTCAGTATAAAAAGGGCTGGGTGTTACATAACTGCAGGGGCTTGCGCCTGCAGAGAAGAGCGTCCCCACAATCAAAAACCCCTCAAGCGAGGGGGAATCTGACGAAGTCTGCTACATCGGCCGCATCCGTCTAAACCTCCGATACACGGTGCCATAAATCAACTTGGCATCTTCGGAGAGGTGGATGGATAAAACCAAATAGTATCTGCCCCGAATCTCAGCGTCAGGACATCGCAGTCTTGTGCGCCGCGTTTCGGAGGGGAACAAATTCTGGCACGCCCGGTGGGACCTCTTCCTCTTTCCACTCCACACTTTGTGTGTCGTGTTCGCGAACAAATCGCGGTTTGTTGTGGTTGCCTGTGGATTCGAGGTACTAAGATTTGGTGTCTTGCTCCGTGCAGAGAACTGAAGATCGATGGCTTCAAACTGCACTGCCTGCAACTGCAACTCTCACTCCGTCCGCGCTAGAGGAGTGACTTATGGGCCCCGAGCGGCCTCTCTTTTCAAGACGCCAGTGGAGCAGGTAACTCAACCCACCACTGGATTATTCTTCGGGACCATGCTCTCACCGTTGAGCTTCAATGCCACAATGACGTTGCAAAAAACCCCGGAGAAGTTGGTCTTTAATCAGCTTACCACTACCGCGACCCCTCTCAACGGGTCGCCCAGTTTCAGTACCTCAGTTTTCAACGGACTGGGCCAGAACGTCTGCAAACCTGCGATACCCGAAGCTGCCATCCCAAAGCGGATAACTACCCCGGCTCAAGCGGACGAAATCATTGGAAGGGTTTCTCCTTCCGAGAAGTCAGTTTTTACAAGGCTGGCTATTCCGGTTGATGCTCCAGGCGAGGTCCTCAAAGCTGCTTCCCCTACCCAGGGCAGGGGGCATGAAGAAGCTTATCAAACAACGGAGGTGACTCCATCCGCAAGACACGCCCGACGTCGCCACTGGCGCCGAGTGAGGAAGGCTGGGGACAACTCCCCCTCTGGATTTACGCCACCAGCTCCGATGGTAGGGATCGATGCTGCTGTTCCAACCGGGAACAGCTTTGAATTGCTGAATACGGTGCGCAGAAACTCTTCTACTGCAATGTTGAAACGAACTCCTTCAGCTGCGAAGAGTACTCCAGAGAAAAAACTAGAACAGCCCCCTTAACGGCTGTCCTCTAAAATTTACGGAGTCTGGCGACAGGTCCAGGAGTCAGCGATTGATGAAAACTATCTCCGCCAACGGAAAAAGATGAAGGTTCGGCAAGAGAAGGATTACTCCGTCAAGCCATAAAAAACAATAGCTACCCGGGTGCCCATTACTATGGCCCCCTCAACTCCAATCACTCAAAGGAAAAGGAGGCCACAAAAAGCCCCTGTGAACATGGCGAAGCATAAAAGAGCTGAACACAAACGCCCCAAATCTGAGGGCATAGTGGTGCACACTGTTTATATGGCTTCTGGAAAGGAAGAAAGCCGCACTTCTACGGGCCACCGACTGCTCACCCGATCCGTGACGAAATCCCAAGAGCAACAACAAAAACTTCAGGAAATGATGACTGCAATGACTGCGCTTACCAAGCCAAAAGAAAGCTCGGAAGTATCATCAGAACAGCGGCACGAACAAGAAACCGACGCTGACTTTTTACGCAGAGTCCTCGAAAAGTGGGACAAAAAAGCTGCAGAGCAAGCGGCTAACATAAAACGGATGACGCTCCTCTTCCAAGATATGGTAGAGATGATGTTACAACCGGACCCTCCTGCTGAAGATCCTTCGATCGTCCTTGAAGACGACAGGGGAGAAACGTCAAATCCTCCACCGGCTCTGTCAACAGCCAAGGAGGAGGCAATCTCCAAAGCTGACCTGGACGAATATATAGCTCAGCAGATCCGGGTTCATCAGGCAAATGAAGCGGCTGGGCAAATTTCTAGAACCGGACGACCGTATCCGAGCTGGTACGATCAAATCAGTTACCCGCCGGGATATACGATCCCTAAATTCCACGTATATAAAGGGACATGGAATCCGCATCAACATGTCGCTCAATTCAAGGCCTTATGCGGCAATACTGGAGGCGATGACAAATTGTTGTTACGTCAATTCGTCGTCAGCTTAGCAGAAACAGCCTTTGAATGGTATTCAGAGCTACCTAACGACTCTGTCAAAACATTTGCAGAGATGGAGCTGCTGTTTACACAAAGATTTGCGAGTGCTAGTGAACGCACCCCGATTACAGCACTGATAAATGCCAGGATAAGGCCGGGTGAAACGTGGGTCCAATACGCAACACGATGGCGAAACCTATGGTCGAAATGCAAACAACGCATAGAAGAGGCACCTGCAGTAGGCATGTTTGTGGGCACTCTCGATCCGCAGGCGACCATCTCGCAATTCATGATGTTCTTCAGGCCGACCACCTTCCAGGCCTTAATCGACAAATTAGCCCAAATGGACCAGATGGGCCATGGACCGTCTCCTCCAAGACCCGATCCCCGAAATGAGAAAGGAAAAAGGAAAGCGATCATCATCGCCAATGCTCAGCAACAGTCGAGCAACTCAAAGCCGGTCGTTCGCCAAAACAATATGCGTCCACGCCCATCCCTCGAAGAGAGGCTAGGACGTCCTTACTCGTTTCCTCAGAATAAAATGAGAAGACTGTTTGAGCTGGCAGTGCGTAACAAACTCATCAATCTGCCGAGTCCAAAGCGTCTGTCGCAGCCAGGCGATTTTAATAATCCCAATTATTGCCCTTACCACCAAACGGTAGGTCACTCGATTGAGGATTGTTTCGTCTTTAAGGGATGGATCGAGGATCAATACCTACAAGGCAAGTTCGCGCTGTCGGAAAACTGGAAGGTAAACCCACCACAGCCGCACTCTCCAAAGAAGACGGACACGTCGGGGGCAACTTGTTCTTTTGTCAAGGACAAAAATGATGGAGAAAATTCATCAGATGAATCCGAAGACTACGTAACGACTTGTCATGTCATTTCTCATTCACTGACGGATGATGAGGAGGCTTCTTGCGCTGAGAAACCAATGACGAATCCTGAGCCGGAGATTCTACAGCCATCAGACGAGTTGATCGATGTCTTCCTAAATGAAATTCGTCCGAAAGCAAAAGCCAATCAAGAGCGTGAGATGGCCATACTGGAAGGATCCAAGGCATTCCCGTCAAGTCAAAAGCCATCCAATGCGGATAAAAACAACTTCAGAACAAGAAAAAGGTTCGCCAAAGCTCTATCAATAGGAATGAAGCTACCACCCTCTGAAGAAAATACTCTCGTTGAGATAGAGACGCACCCTAACTTCTGTTTATATCATCAAAAGATCATACATCCTACCGAAGACTGCGAATCCTTTAACTGTTGGTGGCAAGGGTATGTCGCTCAAAAACAACACTTCGACAGGACAAAATGTGAAGCTTGTAGACGTCGAAAAAATGCGATAGATGAGCGCAAAAGAGCCGCCGACGATTGTCATATAGCCGACTCTAAGCTATCGCAAATTATCACCTTTGGAAGCGACTCTGACGAAGAAGCTACCCCCAACCCTTCCATCGGGGAATCTATTTCAAAAATGAAGGAATTGAGGAGCTGCGAGAACGTTCAGCCATGCAATCGCACGCTACTCGGAAAAAATCCCGGCCCCGCAAACAACGGAGCGAACAAAAAGGATAAAGGAAAAGGAAAAACGGCCTTCGTCGCCAGCGCTCAACAACAATTAAGTGACCCTAGACCGGTTGCTCACCAAAGCAACAAGCGGCAACCCCTCCAGGAAAAGTTGAAATGTCCTTACTCGTTTCCGCAAGATAAAACAAGGGGACTGTTCGAGCTGGCAGTGTGCGACAGACTCATCGATCTGCCGAGTCCAAAACGTCCGTTGCGGCTAGGCGATGTTAATAATCCTAATTATTGCCCTTACCATCAAACGGTAGGTCATCTGATCGAGGATTGCTACGTCTTCAAGAACTGGGTTGAAGACCAATACCAACAAGGAAAGTTCGCGTTGTCGGAAAATTGGAAGGTGAACCCGCCACAACCGCATGCTCCGAGAAAGATGGATACGCCGGGGGAATCATGGTCAGTCATAGAGAAAGCCCCACAGACCGAAGAGTCAATAAACTAGATATTCGCCTCAAATACGGCGACCCCGGACCGAAACGTCCTTAAACTAATGATGGACCGCAATGTCCTAAAACTTGCAAGGGACCAAAACGTCTTTAAACTACTACCGCAACATCCGTAGGCTGACAAGATGAATAAAAATATATATATATATATAAATATATATATATATATATATATATAATAAACGGTATGTCCATAAGCAAAATGGGCACGGATGAAAACCCGAAAGGGCTCCGTGAGTAAAAACAGCAAGGCTACCGGCGAGTGTTCGTGAAAACCCGAAAGGGCGCGACCTCGTAAAAAAAAACAAGAAGAAGAAAATAAAAAATAAAATAAAAAACGGTATGTCCATAAGCAAAATGGGCACGGATGAAAACCCGAAAGGGCTCCGTGAGTAAAAACAGCAGGACTACCGGCGAGTGTTTGTGAAAACCCGAAAGGGCGCAACCTCGTTAAAAGGACACTTATAGGGTCCTCTCGACCTTGTAAGGAGAAACCACCCGCGTGAGATCCTTACGACTCACAAGGGAGCAACACACTTAGGGATCCCCACGATTCCTAAGGAGAAAATACACTTGCGAGATCCTCACGACTCGTAAGGAGAACTCTCTTATGGGACCCTCACAGCTCATAGGATTTGAAAGTCTTAAGTTACAGAGACCTGAACTTGTGCTTAAGCAATCCCCGCAATTTCCGATACTGCCCTACAAGTGGCTCAATACCGACCCTTGTATACAATCCACGGGCGCGAATAAACATTTCCCTAACTAAGACCCATCCGAGATTAGGGATATGTTCGCACGATGAATAACCCTTGTAAATCCTCTCAACTTACAAGGAGAAAGCCCTCCTGTATGATCCTTACGACTTACAGAGGCACAAATACTTAGGAATCCTCACGATTCCTAAGGAGAAAATACACCTACAAGATCCTTACGACTTGTAGGGAGAAATACCTTTGTGAGACCCTTACGGCTCATGAAGTCAAAAGCCTTAGCCGACAGGACCCTACCCCTGGTCGCTAAGCCATCTTTGTTCGACATTGACAGAGGCAGATGATGATTCGCTCCTAGTAATATCCCAGTTGTAGCGGTGCTGATGCCGAAATTGGTCTACAGCAAAAAGCCAGTAGGCCGCACATGCATACGAAATAGTCGAAATGATGGGGCAACTTGCAATAAAAAGCAGCAAGTAAAAATGTATGCATGCAAAATAGCCAAAATAATGGGGCAACTCGCAATAAAAAGCAGCGAGTAAAAATAAAAATAAATAGCCGAAATTATTGGGCAACTCACGATAAAAAGCAGCGAGTAAAAATAAAAATAAATAGCCGAAATGATTGGGCAACTCGCAATAAAAAGCAGCGAGTAAAAATAAAATAAATAGCCGAAATGATTGGGCAACTCGCAATAAAAAAACAACGAGTAAAAATAAAATGAATAGCCGAAATGATTGGGCACCGCGAAAAATAGCCGAAATGATTGGGCAATCGCGACCTTCGCGATATAAAAGCTGAAATGATAGAGCATCGCGGAAAGAAATAAAATAAAAAATATATATAACGAAATTCATGCCCTACAGACGATAGCACAGCAATCCCTGTATACAATCCAGGGGCACAAATAAAGAGGGAACCATACCTTCCCGACAGGCTCCGCCAAAAAGCGAAGCCAAGTCTCGACGGTTCAGCAACAACCTAGAGACAGCCGTGACATTCGCCTCAATACAGCAGACGAGATGTCATCCCAGCGTTCTTCCTCCAGCGGGATTCGGACGCGACAATCAAACAAACGGAGCTACGGCAATATTCCAGCTCCTCCTCGACGTTCGTTTCGATACAGCTGATAAGTTGTCACCCCAGCGTTCTTCCTCCAGCGGGATTCGGACGTGACAAAGCAAACGAAGCGAAGGCTACATTCCTAGCTTCAACGTCTTTACGGTAACTCACATAAAACCGGAAAGACAATCGGAGATCATCTCGCACCAGCACAGAGTGGTCACCACCTTGACGTTCGTCTCGATACAGCAGACGAAACGTCAACCCCAGCGTTCTTCCTCCGACAGGATTTGGACACACCAAAGCAAACAAAGAGAAGGCCACATTCCTAGCTTCGACGTCTTGACGGTAACTCATATAAAACCGGAAAGACAATCGAAGATCATCTCGCACCAGCACAGAATGGTCACCACCTTGACGTCCGTCTCAATACAGCAGTTGAGATGTCACCCCAATGTTCGTCTCGACACAGCAGACGCAACGTCATTAAACGAATGGAGCCACGGCAAAATCCCTAGTTCCAAACCTCGACGGTTCACCAGCAACCTAGAGATAACCTCGACGTCCGTCTCGATACAGTAGACGAGATGTCACCCCAACGTTCGTTTCGACACTTCAGACACAACGTCATCAAACGAATGGAGCCACGGCAAAATCCCTAGTTCCAAACCTCGGCGGTTCACCAGCAACCTAGAGACAACCTCGACGTCCGTCTCGATACAACAGACGAGATGTCACCCCAACGTTCGTCTCGACACTTCAGACGCAACGTCATCAAACGAATGGAGCCACGGCAAAATCCCTAGTTCCAAACCTCGGCGGTTCACCAGCAACCTAGAGACAACCTCGACGTCCGTCTCGATACGGTAGACGAGATGTCACCCCAACGTTCGTCTCGACACTTCAGACGCAACGTCATTAAACGAATGGAGCCACGGCAAAATCCCTAGTTCCAAACCTCGGCGGTTCACCAGCAACCTAGAGACAACCTCGACGTCTGTCTCGATACAACAGACGAGATGTCACCCCAACGTTCGTCTCGACACAGCAGACGCAACGTCATCAAACAAACGGAGCCACGGCAAAATAAGCCTAACCTAGTTCCCACCGCAACATTCGTCTCGATACAGCAGACGCAATGCCAGCAAACGAAGCAAAGGCCAAATTCCTAGCTTCAGGGTCTTGACGACAACTCACATAAAGCCCGAAAGACTATCGGAGATCATCCCCACACCAGCGCGGAGTGGTTATGACTCATCGGGGCTCTCTAAAATAAGCCTAACCTCAAGTAAAAAGCGACATGGCAAATTCCTAACGCTTGCTCTTCCGACGGTCAAACTGCCAAGGAGGATTGCTTGAAGACGTCTTGTCCAGCCCCCGAAGGGATCAGAGACACGGCAGTTGCAGGGCTACTCGAACAGCACGATTTCCTATCGAGGACTATATCAGCTTATGCGACGGTACGATGGCCAAAACCCTAAGTACCACCAACCTTAACGGGCTTCTGTCGTAAAGAGCAGAGGTTAAATACGACGTTAAGATGTTCTTGCGAGAAACGCTCGATTCGTCTCGACTTGTAAAAAAAATTGTTGAGATGGCTCGACTCGTGAGATAAAGCCTTAGGCAGTGGGCATAAAAGAAGCATGTTTCCTAAGCACTGGGACCCCACAAGTTGGCCCAAAACGGTCTCTTGCGTACCATCCACGGGTCTCACTCTCCAAAGTCGAGTTTCGATAAGGAGGGAAACAACCGCTTACGGGTCCTCTCGACTCGTAAGAGGGAAAAATTCTCTTATAGGATCCTTACGACTTATAAGAGAAAACCACACTTAGGAATCCTCACGATTCCTAAGGAGAAAACCCACCTACGAGATCCTCTCGATCCGTAGGGAGAAAAATCTCTATGAGACCCTCACGGCTCATAGAGTTGAGAAGTCTTAGGCGGCAGATCCGAACCTGCGGCCTAAGCCATCGCTATCTTTTGGAAAAACTAAGTTATCTTCCAATTATGTTTATCAAGATAGCATGCTGATAATAAAAGAAAGAGAGAGGCGACAGAAAAAAAACATCCGATTTGCATTTGATCAAGCGTTCGAGACACACTCATCCATGCATGTACAGAAGATTCAGAACAAGGGATAAGACAAGCTGAAATGGAAATTTTCTATTCATATCATAAAAAGGGGTTCTTACAATCACGGAGAAATGGATAATAACATTATTAAAATGTTTACAAAAGTATAACCTCGAACCCAGGGCATGGATTGAGGAACTCGAAAGCGACCCTATCTATGACTTTCCAAGCCTCGCGGACCATCCTGGTGTGCTTTCTTTCGCGAGCACAAGCGTCAGGATCTCCCCTGATGTCTTCCACCCTCCGATAAGCAGCGAGAATGGCAGACTGTTGAAAGATTTCGTGCAAGAGATCGACGAGACTGTCTCGCCGTCTCTTCGAGATAAAGTTCATCAGGTACACCGAGTGCACCTTATCCTCGGCGGCATCCAACGCCCTAAGCGGCATACCGGAACAGAATAGGGGAAGCGCTTCCCAGATGGCTCCCACGATAAGCTTAAGGAGAGAGGAACGTCGGGGAAGCAGCGAACCGTTGTATGCGTCGAAGCGGCTCATGATTTCAGCACACTCCGCGTTTGTGAACTCTCGATTTTGAGAATGGCCAAGTCGGCGGATGTCCCCGTAAGAGATGATCTCGTTAAGAGCATACATATGGGCGTCCATTGTTTCTGTGAAAGAAAATCAACAAAATGATCAGAAAGACTGATTAAGCAAAACGATATAATGCACTGAGGAATAAAATGCCATCTTTAAACTCCAAGATCAATGAAAAAATCCTAAGAGTTCTATTGTATGATTTGGAAGGAGCAAAGCTCCATTAATGAATTAAGAAAATCCAAGGAAAATCTTTCAGAGAGCAGAGCTCTATGGAACCCTAATAGGGTCCCCTTTAGTTCTCTTTAGATCCCTTTAAGACCTGTAGAGCAAAGCTCTGCTAAGTGAAACCCTAAATGAGTTTCCTTTAGATCAGGGATCTATTGAGAGCGAGGCTTTATCAATGAAAATTAATTTAATTTAATTTAATCCAAATTAAAATTTTCACCTAAAAGTTTTAAGAGTTTAACTCTTGAAGATTCTTGAAAATAAAGAGCAGGGCTCTGAGTTCTGAAAGTAAAATTTTAGAGATGAAAATCACCTAAGGGACCAAAGGTCCTATTTATAGGTATCAAATGTCCTTTTAGCTTCCAAGGGATGGCGCGACGGTTGGGGGTCTGCCACCGCTGCGCTCACGTTTAGAGGCCACGTAAGCACAACGGTGGGGGGGCATTTGTTTACCCCAATCAGAGCAAAGCTCTGTTCAAATTCCAAGACGGAAGATGAAGCAACCCCCAATCAGAGCAAAGCTCTACTTTGAAAATTCAAACTTTAATTAAAGAAGCAACGCTTCAGCTGGCCTGCGCTCTACACTGCACGCCACGTGGCAGCGCAGTTGCGATAGCGCAGTTGCGCTGCGCTGCACGACACGTGTCAGCGCAGTTGCGCTGCGCTGTGCGCTGCGCGACACGTGTCAGTGCAGTTGCGCTAGCGCAGTTGCGCTGCGCTGTGCGCTGCATGACACGTGTCACGCTCTGGAGCATTTGCGCCAAACAGAATTAAAATTCTAAGAAATCTTTCTGTTCTTGTTAAAACAAGAAGATTTTCTTCTGTAAAACAGAAGCCCTTGGATCAAAGATCCAACGGTGGGAAAATTCCCCAAATCACTCAGAGAAAGATCTTTTTAACTAATTTATGGGCACTATAAAAAGGACCCTAGACCTCAATTCAAAGGCATCAACATCTTTCTAAAAAAAAAAGAGAAGAGAACTCTTGAGAACTCCTCAAGAACAACAGAAGGTAAAAACCTTTGAAAGAAGAGAAAATTCTCTTATGAACAGATCAGTGATCTAAAAACAAGATCATTGATCTTTAAACATAACTAAATAAAATGAATAAATAAAATAAATAGTGCTTTGCACTTTTTCATGAACCTTTGGTTCTTTAAGATAAGAAAAAAAAACTTATCTTTTCCTTTGATCTAAATTAGATCAAGAAATCTAACAGTGCTTTGCACTTCTGTTCTTGAATCTAAATGATTCTCAAATTAATAGTGCTTTGCACTTATAAATCTGCACTGTTGTGCTCTTGGGCTGGCGCAAGCCACCAGAGAGCGCCACGTGTCAGCGCCTGAACCATTTGCGCTATGCGCTTTTGAATAGAGCTTCGCTCTCTGAAATTGGTGCAAGCCACCAGGGCGCGCCACGTGTCAGCAACGCAAGCGTAGCGCACTGCGCTGCATGACACGTGTCATCACCACGAGCGTTTGCGCTCTCTGATTGGTGCAAAGCGCCTAACAAATGCAAGGCATTTCTTAAAGGGCCAGGCCCAAATCAAAAAGACCAAGCAGGCCAAAATAAATTGCAAAGCAATAAAATGGCAGAGCCCAAATAAAATTGATGCTCTGCATCATTTATAAAGGGCAGAGCCCAAAACAAATTGATGCTCTGCATCCTTTCTGGGCAAAGCCCAGATAAAAATAAGAAGAAATGCGATGCAAAAGCAAATAAAATGTTGAACATTTTCAACTGGACTTAGCCCAATTTTGGCCGTAAGTCCTCAAATTAAATTGACTGAGCAAGATTGCTCTCTTAAATCAATTTATATCCGGTTCGAGGGTACATTTCCGAGCTCCTCTGACACCTATCGTTGTAATCCTTCAACGACGTCAGAGAGGTGACGAGTCCCAACGACCACACGTATATGGACTGCGGGGTCCTTAAACTCGTGGACCGAAACGTCCCTAAACTAATATCGGACCGAAACGTCCCTAAACTAATGTCGGACCACCACGTCCCTAAACTGGAACATGGACCACTACGTCCCTAAACTGGAGCAATAGAGCCCCCAAATGCTCTTTTACCGGATCTAAACGGTCCCGTTAAGTTGATCTTAGTCTCAAAACAGGACTAACGTATCCTTAACGAACGTTTAAGTTGATCTTAGCCGCAACGCGACTAATTCATCCTTAAACTAAAAACACCAAACCCAAATCTAAGTAAATACGGATTTGGACTAATCCACGTCCTACGGGCGACGGCATTACTCAGTCTCCGTATACAATCCACGGACAACCACAAACAAAACAAATACACACGACACGAAGTGAAATTCTGGAGAAGGAGAAAGTTGTTACCGCGGTGCGGTAGCGTAATTAACTGTAGGGGCTTGCGCCTGCAGGGAAGAGCGTCCCCACAATCAAAAACCCCTCAAGCGAGGGGGAATCTGACGAAGTCTGCTACATCGACCGCATCCGTCTAAACCTCCGATACACGGTGCCATAAATCAACTTGGCATCTTCGGAGAGGTGGACGGATAAAACCAAATAGCATCTGCCCCGAATCTCAGCGTCAGGACATCGCAGTCTTGTGCGCCGCGTTTCGGAGGGGAACAACGGCGAAACTTTAAAATCTCACAAATTTGTGAATATGACGAAATTTAAAATATAAAAATTTTAAAATCTCAAAAAATATCATTTCTTCGGTTTTGCGATATTTTTCTTGATAACACAAGAAAATATAAAAAAATTAAAATATTTTTTGTTTTCTTCGGTTTCTGAATAGTTTCCATGATATATTGCTCCTAAAAATAGGCACGTTTACAAAAATTTCAAATTTTTTTACTTTCTTCCTTTTTTCAATATTATGCATATACAGCACACGAAGATAATGAAAATTTCATATACTCAATTTTTTCTCTTTCCTTCGATGTTTTAATATTGTGCATGCTATAGCATATGAAAATCACGAAATTTACAAAAATTCTAAAATTATTTGTTTTCATTTAATTTACAATAATTTGCACACACCATAGAAAAAATAAGTTATTTTGGAAAATCTCAAAGTGTTTTATTTGCTTTGGTTTTTCAATATTTTACTTGTTATATAGCACACGAAAATGACAAAAAATTTTACAATACAAAAAATAAATTCAGTTTTCTTCGATTTTTTAATATTATTCAACCTATGGTTCATAAAATTTGCAAAAATCTCAAAATGTTTTGTGCTTTTCGATTTTTCAATATATTACTTGCAATATATGATGAAAATGGCGATATATTCAAAAATCTCAAAACTTTCTATTTGATTCAATTTTTCAATAATTTGTATGTAATAGCACATAAAAATCGCGAAATTTACAAAAATCCTAATTTTTTTGTTTTCTTCGAATTTTCAACGTTTTGCATGTAGCACACGAATATGACGAAACTTTAAAAATCTAAAAATTTCTGATATCTTTAGTTTCCAATATTTTCATTGCAATAAGACAAGAAATTCATAAAATTTACAAAAATAAAATATTTTTTTACTTCGGTTTTTTAATATATTCCATGATATAAAAGCACCAGAAAATCGCAAGTTTTCAAAAATCTCAAATTTTCTACTTTCTTCATATTTTTCAATATTATGCATTGATTGATGGCTTATGGTTTTTCACAATCCCATTACTTAGTTTTGATGATATTGTATGATATTAATAGATATATACATGTGTTTATCTTATTGTGTATTATATAACACTATATTTGAGCTTGGTCGTTTTGAGATAAGTTTTCAGGATATCGGATATCTCGCGGCACAAGTTTACGATAAAGGACAAAGGATGTCAAGCATAAACGGCAAATCTATTGGAGATTGGAGGATAACGTACTAGAGCTCCTCAAAGTTCAATGTAACGACCCTAAATTTCATGTACTATCCCTTTCGTTTCAGTTCATAAAAGAGTATGTATTCTATTCTAATTTTGAGTTATAAGAAAATTCTTATGAAATAAGTACAAGAAACAACTTGTAACTCACTAGTTAAGACTCTCCACTGCTGTTTTTAGCCTGCGTGTTCGAATCCCAGTAGCCCCAGTTATTTTAATATTTTTATTTTTTATTTTTTGGAAGCCCAAGAGTTTGCATGAGTATCACACGGAGTTACGAAAAGTCTCAGAAGAAAAGATGAATGTTTTTGGACTCACCAAAGTGACCCGAGCCTACCACCCAAGACCCGACCCCGGACTCCCCAACTTGGCCGAGCTTTGGCCGAGATTGGCGGCCTGGTTAACTCCAAGTGGGTCCGTGTTGGGTCCATGCGTCCCTTGGCTTCTTGACTGTTCGTTTCAATACCCCAAACTTCCCCATTCAACCGAGACTGCTCAATCTTTTCATTTCCTCCATTAAATCTTTTTAATACCAAATTAAAAACTCTTTTTAATGCATTTTTAATTCACCCTACACCCTTTTCCTCATCCTATAAATTCATAGCCGCTCTAAAAGTTTTCTCTCAAAATTCCTCTTTGAAAATTCTATCAAACTAGACTCTCTCAAGTTCTCAATGCATCAAGTTCCTACAAGGAGTCAAGCATCTTCATCTCGCCTCGTTGTTCCCTCAAGCTCCTTCCTCTCTCTATGATTCTACACAACTCGCCTAAGTGACGTCGGTAGATTGAGCTCGCCCTCTTAGTCGTATTCACGGCCTCGGTTCTTCAAACCGAGGCTACTTCTCTTCAATTCCTCGCTCGTACGAGTACGAGCGGTTCGAGTAAGTCGCCTATCCTTCCCTCTCTCTTTTTCCTCTTCCCTCATCAACACTTGATGCGGTGTTCGTATGCTAAGTTTCCTTTGAAAATTTAGTTGCAAATCTTGACATGTCCATTCTCATTTTCATGCTAATAATAAGAAAAATAAATAGATTACCATTCTATTATCCTTGCAATGCCATGTCTCATCTATGTCATGTAAATTTAATATTTATTTAAAACATAATTTCTTTTGATATGTTTCAAACAATATTAGTTAATATCGTAAAAGTTAAGGAAAAACAAGTAACGGATAAATACCTCGTTTTTAATTAAATTCCAAATGCTAAGTTTCGTGATATGTTAGTATAGATAACTCAAGGGGTAACGACCTACCCCACTCATATACACATTTGTTTCATAGCACGATACCTTGGTTACATATTTTATTCTAAAGAAAATAATTTTCAAGAAAATACCCTCGATTTCTAAAACTATTTTTATGAATCAGCGTTTTATGACATTTGCAATTACGCCTTTATAACCCTCGTTAGGAGACCCATTTGTGGATGGTGCGGGTTATCGCACGTCCTTGGGATAGTAGAGCGAGATACAGAACTCCTCACAGAGAATTCGGTCTCGAAAGGAATAAAATACGGTTTTTAAAGAAATACGACTTTTTAAACAAGTTAAATCGTTGGAAAATTATATAAATCATAAATCCGTATTTTCAATGAGAAAAAATTGTGAAAACTATATTTTTTGAAAGATTAAAGTTGTTAAGAAAATACCCTCAAGTTTCCAAAAGTGGTATTTTTCATAAAAATACCATAAACTTTTATAAGCTAAGTTTTATCACTAAAATACCACCAAATATAAAATACATTTTTATAAAAAAAATTATGACTTTTTAATTAACTTAGTAAAAACATATTCGAGGCTTTAGGACGAATTAAAAATCCTCAAGAATTTTTAAAATGACTTTTTACATAAATACCCAAGAAAATCAAAAGACTAGCCGAGCTTACGTATTTAGATTGCAGATTGATTTGAGTGGTATCTTCTCTTGTCAGTTGTCTCGGGGTTGTCGGAGACAATGATGCACCTCTTGCCTCTCCCTAAATATAGATCGTAACCTTAGGGTAGAATTTATCAATGACAATCATCTTTGAAAAGGATACAAATCCTGCTGTCCATGTGCAGCGGTTGTCGATATTTTCCAAACTCAAGAATTCACAAGATTAAATCTATTAATAAGATATGACTATAACCTAAATACAAACTCAAACTTGATTTGAACTCGAACTCGAATCCAAACTCTAACCTAATATTGAACTTGAACACTTGAACTTGAACTTGAACACTTGATTTGACTTGACCAGGCCATGAATATAACTTGACATGAGTACACAAATCCAATACCTATACCTGAACCCAATATATACTCTTGAACCGACTTGACTCGAACTATGATTACAACTTGACATGAATACATGAACACTTGATCTTGACATGAACTCAATCTTGCAACTTGATGTATTCATGGATTCGAGTAAGACTGGTAAATTTAACTATACTCTAGAATATAAGGGGTGTTGGGGTAGTTTGAGTATGAATTCAACGGAATCTTAGGAGTCCTATCACGTCGCTGTGGTACCGGGCTGAAACGGTACAATTAACATCGCTGTGGTACCGGGCTGAAACGGTACATTATGAACTCACTACTCGGGCCTGTGTTTCCTTGCTCCTGGGGTCATACCCTTGAGTTTGAGAATGCTCTTGAGATTGGTTAACATTCATACTTAAACTCACGTTATTTAGATTACTTTTAGTGACCTCTATAGGACACATTGATAGTTCGCTTCATGATCACTATATCTTCATTACACGGCCATGCTATACTTATTTGCTATACTCATGTTATATTTCCATGCTTACATAGTTTCCTTTAACATTGTCATGTTACATTTGTTCATACTTCATTCCATCTATACTATATCACATTACACCTCGCATTTCATTTATATACATCACCCATCTTTTTTGGGGACTTACCGAGTGAAAGTTCGCTGACGGGCATTCCACTCATCTTTGTTATCTTAGAATGTTCGTTAGATAATTTAAAGGCTAAGGAGGTGGAACTAACTTCAGAGGACACTTGCAGTTTGAAGCCCAGGCCGACTACTAGTTCTTCAGCAGTTATTTCTTTTCATTCCAGTATGCCACCTGTTTAGGCAAATTGCATTTTTGTTTATTGTTCAAACATCATGTAAAACCTTGTAAAGTTAGGATGTAAATATATAAAGTGGTTGGATCTTCATTTATCATTGTCATCTCTTGCTTTTTATACTGCTTACTTTACGCTTAGCGTATATCGCGGGTCTCATCACGTTTCTACTCCCGTCTTTTGGGAAGCAGGGCGTGACATTCAAGATCAAGCTTCAAGAAGCTAAGGAGTCGAAGTCCAAGCTAAAAGTGTGCAAGACGTCGAAGTTCAAAAGTTCAAGAGTTTGGGCTACGATTGTAATTTCTATGAAATCGATACAAATACTTCATGATTTATGAGATTAATCTATAAGACCTCTTGCACACATACATTAGCATTCATGAAACATTTGGTTTAAACTTTGCAAAGGATTTCATTCAAAAAAAAATTATTTTGAAAAGAAAAGTTTTCTGAGTTTTTCTTCTTCAGACGCCTGCCCAACGTAAGTGCAGACACTTGATTCTTCTGAAAACCGAATATCGGTTTCAATGTTTGTTTTTGGATTTTACCCAGACGTTTGAAGCTCTATTGTCCATACGTTTGGGACTTGGTCAAACGTCTGGACAAAAGTCTCGGGTTGAAAATTATTTTTTCTTCAAACGTCTGGCAAATACTACTGTAGACGTCTGGGGACTCTCTGTGTTTTCCATCACCTTATTTCATTTTGAGAGGCAAACGTCTGACATTGTTATCGACATATGTCTGTAGTGAAAAATATTTCAAAGAAAAAGTTACCGTTACATGTATTTAATGCCATGACGGATCTATTTTTTGCCTTCAGCCGTCTGGCCTACTTGCCTTCGGACGTCTGTCGACTGGCCCAGATCGCATTTATTGCTTGTACCTGAGAGTGTTGGGTGAGGGTTTTAAATTGCTTTCTCTTGGGATTTCTTTGGTAACCAATATTCTGAAATTGCATTCATTTCTTGAGTTAATCCTCACCCATCCAAAACACAAAACAACACTTGAGCTTTTATTGGAAAATCTAATACTCCATTGAAGTATTCTTAGAGCATTTATTGTAAACTCTTGAGAGAGTAAAAAGAGCCTGTAATATTCTTTTTCTTTCTTTGTGTGGAATCTCTTCGGTGCAAGAAAGTTCTTGTAAGAGAGGAGAGTTTGTTGAGAAGAGTCACGTGTGTCGAGTGACGTGTTGTAAGTGTTGCGTGTGCACGACGTGTTGTAAGTGTTGCGTGTGCGCAATGTGTTGGTATTATTGAAGACGTATTTAGTGGAACGAGCTCGTGCGCTCAAAGAAAGAGGACTAAACGATCTCCCGAACCTCTATAAAATCTATTGTGTTTGCGATTGTCTCTCTCTCTCTCTTTTACTTGCTATTTATATTTGTGTTAATATAGTTTGCAAGTAGAAATTTTAATTTATGGGTTTTGCTAGTATAATCCTATTCACCCCGTCTTTAGGATTATTTCATTGTATAGCACATGAAAATTATGAAATATTCAAATACTTGAATTTATTGTTTTCTCCGTTTTTTAATATTTTGCATACTATATAACACATGACAATCACAAAATTTACAAAAATACCAACATTATTTGTTTTTTTCTTTTCAAATTCATAATATTTTGCATGCTACCATGTGAAAAGTGAGTATTCTTCAAAAATCTCAAAAGTTTTCTTTTTTCTTCGGTTTTTCAATATTTTGCTTGTTATAGCACATGTAAATAGCTAAAAAAATTGTTTTCAGTTTTCTTCGATGTTTCAATATTTTCCAAGCTATATAACACACTAAAAACCGTAAGTTCATCAAAAATCTCAAAATATTTTTGTGTTTTTTATTTTTTAATATATTGCTTGCAATAAACCCACCGTTGTTGGTCCCAGGTTCGGAAGAGAAAGGGTGAAGGTTGTGATAGGCTTGTGACAGCCAACATAAAACTTTGTCACATTTTATGACATGAACCATAATAAGAATGTTGTTAGGGCCTCCCCTACTCAGCGACGTGCTACATCGGATCCCGGATGTAGTATTAAGTATGGAAGGACTTTTAGGTCGTCGTCCGGAAGCAGCGCGCTACATCGGACCCCCGGTGAAGTGACAAATAAACAAGGGTTTCATAGGATCCGTTTAGTTTCTTGGAACATAGGTACCCTTACGGGTAGACTAATAGAATTAATGGAGGTGATGATTAGGAGGAGGGTTGGTATTATGTGTTTATAAGAAACTAAGTGGGTAGGTGAAAATGGTAGAGTCATAGAGCGTTGGGGTTATAAGGTTTGGTATACAGGTAGAAATAAAAATCGTAATGAGGTAAGCGTAATCATAAATAGACGGTTGCTTGAGATTGCAGTTGAGATTATGAGAAAAGGTGATAGAATTTTACTGGTTAAGCTTATTCTATGTAGGGAGATCCTTAATTTTATTAGTGCTTATGCACCACAAATAGGTCTTGATGACGCTAGTAAGCGTCTATTATACGAGAATTTAGACGAGATGGTGCAAAAGATACCAAGTGGAGAGAAGTTATTTATTGGTGGTGATCTCAATGGACATGTAGGTACTAGTCGTAGTGGATTTGATACTATCCATGTAGGTTTTGGTTTTGGGCAAAGGAATGAAGCAGGTAGCTCGATTCTAAATTTTGCTTTGTATTACGACTTGATCTTAGCAAACACTTGGTTTAGGAAAAGAGAGTCTCACCTTATCATCTTTAGGAGCGGATCAAGTGCAAGTCAAATAGACTTTTTTCTGACGAGAAGGATAAATAGAGCTTGTTGCATCGACTGTAAGATAGTGCCAGGTGAGAGTGTAACCACTCAACATATACTTTTAGTTCTAGATTTTCGATTTAGAAGAGGACCTAAGAAGATTAGACGTAAGATAGAACTAAAATTAAGTAATACGACTGAAGGAATGTAGCCAAAAGGCTTTTATAGATCGTGTAGTTCAAGAAGCGGATTGGCAGTCTGAAAATGATTCAGACAAAATATGGAATAAGATGGATAGTTGTATCAAGATGGTAGCTAGAGATCTACTTGGTGAGTCGAGAGGTGGTACTCCACCATATAAGAACACATCATGGTGGAACGAATAAGTAAAGACTGCTATTAAAATCAAGAAAGATTTTTATAAAGATTTGAAGAAAAGTATAGATGCGGAGAGATTTGAGAAGTATAAAATGGCTAAAAGGAAGTTGAGAAAACTGTTCGGGAAGCTAAACCTAAGATTTATAAGGAGGTATATGAGAAGTTGGACACTATGGAGACTGAAAATGATATATACTGGATTGCTCGGATGCGGAAAAAGAAAACCAGAGATTTATGTGTAGCGAAGTGTGTCAAAGATGAAAATCAGATGGTTTTAGTTCGAGATGAGGATATCATGAAAAGGTGGAGAGATTATTTTGACAAACTGTTCAATGAGAGCTTTACTAAGAATTTGGAAGGACTTGTCATTCAATCTCAAGATATAAACCGTGATTTCATGCGTAAAATAAGAATACCAGAGGTTAAAGAGGCTTTGAAGAGAATGGGATCAAGAAAAGCGGTTGGTCCAGACAGGATTTCTATCGAGATTTGGAGATGCTTAGGAGAAATAGATGGTAAATGGCTGACATGTTTGTTTAATAAGATTTGGCAGATTAAAAAGATGTCAAATGAGTGGAGGAAAAATACCTTTATACCTATCTACAAGAACAAAAGTGATATTCAAAGTTGCTCAAACTACCATGGAATAAAACTTATGTGCCATACCATGAAGTTTTGGGAGAGAGTGATTAAACACAGCCTAAAGAAGGATGTTAAGATAACAGAGAACCAGTTTGGGTTCATGCCTTTACGATCGACGACAGAGGCTACTCATTTGCTTCGTCAACTTGTCGAGCGTTTTCGAAAGATGAGAAGAGATTTGCATATGATATTTATTGATTTAGAGAAAGCGTACGACAGGGTACCTAGAAAGATATTATGGGGGACAATGATGAAGAAGGGGCTCCCCGTCAAGTACATTGACATAATCAAGAATATGTACGATGGGGTAGTGGCAAATGTCAGAACTTACGGCGGCCTAACGAGTGATTTTCCGATTACAATTGGTTTACATCAAGGATCTGCATTAAGTCCATTCCTGTTTACTATCGTGATGGATGGGCTTACTAAAACTAACCAAGATGAGGTATCTTGGTGTATGCTATTCCCTGATGATATTGTTCTAGTAAATGAGACGAAACAGGGGTTAATGCCAAATTGAAGTTATGGAGGCAAACGTTGGAATCTCGGAGGTTCAGATTGAGCAGGTCCAAGACAGCATATATGCATTGCAAATTTAGCAAACAGATAAATCGAGACCACATTGGTATAACACTGGAAGGGCAACAGATATCACCGAGCGATCAATTTAGATATTTAGGTTCCATCATCCAAAAGGATGTGGAGATCGATAGCGATATCAAAGAATCCAAGCTGGTTGGTTGAAATGGAGGAGTGCAACAGGGATTTTGTGCGATCGTAACTTTCCGTTAAGGTTGAAAGGGAGGTTTTATCGGAGCACTATTCGACCTGCTTTATTATATGGTACAGAATGCTGGGCTCCTAAGAAGCATCATACACAGAAGATACATGTAGCGGAGATGCACATGCTTCGTTGGATGTGTGGTAACACTAGAAAAGATATGGTTCTAAATGAGAATATTCGTGGAAAAGTTGGTGTAGCACCGTGGAGGAGAAGATGCGGGAAAACTGGTTAAGACGGTTTGGTCATGTGCGACGCAGACTTATGAAAGTATCGGTTCGACGAATGAATACTATCAAAATAGACAATGTCAAAAGGACGAAAGGGAAACCGAAGAAAACATGGATGGAGGTGATACGAAAAGATATGGTTGCTAAAGGCCTCAATGAAAGTATATTGTTTGATAGGAGTGAGTGGAGGCGGAGGATTCATGTGCTGGACCTGGCGTGATTCTCATATGGGTTCATGTAGCCTATCCTATATGCTTAGGATAAAAGGCTCAGTTGTTGTTGTAATATATTGCTTGCAATAGCACACGAAAATCTAGATATATTCAAGAATACCAAAAAAAATTGTTTGCTTCAATTTTTCAATAATTTACATGTTATATAGTACATGAAAATCGCGAAATGTACAAAATTCAAAATAAAATTTGTTTTGTCAGAATTTTCATCGTTTTGCACACTATAGCACACAAATATGACAAAATTTTATGAATCTCAAAATTTCTGATTACTTCAGTTTTCCATCATTTTCCTATCTATAACACAAGAAAATAATGAAATTTTCAAAAGTAGAATACTTTTTGTTTACTTCGGTTTTTTAATATTTTCTATGATATATTGCACCCGAAAATATTCAACTTTCTTCTTATTTTTCAATATTATTCTTGTTATATAGAAACCGAAAATAATGAATTTTCAAATACTCAATTTTTTTGTTTTCTTTGATTTTTTAATATTTTGCATTAGCACATAAAAATCACGAAATCTATAAATATCCTAAAATTATTTGTTTTCTTCAAATTTAAAATATTTTGTACGTAACCACATGAAAATTGATTAATTTTCAAAAATCTCAAATTTTCTATTTGCTTCGGTTTGTCAATATTTTACTTGATAGCACACGAAAATCGCAAAATTTTTAAAATATCAAAAAATTTCAATTTTCTTCGATTTTTCATTGATTTTCAAGCTATAGCTTGTAAAATTTTCCAAATGTTTTGTGCATTTTAATTTTTCAATACAATGCTTGATAACACACATAAATCCCGATATGTTCAAGAATCTCAAAATTTTCCGTTTCCTTCAATTTTTCAACAACCTACATGCTGTAGCAGAAGAAAATCGCGAAATGTATAAAAATCCAAAAAACTTTGTTTTCTTCAAATTTTCAAAGTTTTACCTGCTATATAGTGCACGAAAATCGTAAAATGTATAAAAATCTAAAAAACTTTGTTTTCTTCAAATTTTCAAAGTTTTACACGCTATATAGTACATGAATATAACCAAATTTTAAAAATCTCAAAATTTCTGATTTGTTTGGTTTTCCAATATTTTCCTCGCTATAACATAAGAATATCATGAAACTTTTAAAAACAATTTTTTTTTGCTTACTCCGGTTTTAAATATTTTCTATTATATATAGGACCAAAAATCTTCAATATCATACATGCGAAAATCATAAAATATTCTAATACTCAAATTTTTCTATTATCTTTGGTTTTTTAATATTTTGCATGATAAATGGCACATGACATCAAAAAATTTGAAAGAACCTAAAATTATTTCTTTTCTTCAAATTCATTGTACTTTGCAGCCTATCACACGTAAAATGGTGTAATTTAAAAAAATCTCAAAATATTCTATGTATTTCAGTTTTTCAAATTTTTCTTGGTATACCACCTCAAAATCGCATTTTTTTTATAAAATACAATATAATTTCAGTTTTTTCCGATTTTTCAATATATGGCAAGCTATACCACAAGAAAATCATAAATTTTCAAAAATCTCAAAATGATCTAGGCATTTTGATATTTCAATATGTTGAAGAAAATCACGAAAACTTCAGGAATCCCTAAAATTTCTGTTTCCTTCAAATTTTCAATAATTTCAATACCGTAACACATGAAAATCATGAATTTGTAACAAATCCAATCCTTTTTGTGTTTTTTTAAAAAAAATTTCAATATTCCGCGTACTGTATTACACGAAAATCACGAAATTTTCAAAAATCTCTATATTTTCTATTTTATTTGGTTTTTTAAAATTTTGCTCGTTATATAGCAAACAAAGATTGTGAACTTTATAAAAATGCCAAAAAAAATTTCTTTTTTACAAATATTTTGCTTCTTAATATGGCTCATGAAAATCGCTAAATTTTAAAAAATCTGAAATATTTTTCATTTTTCTTCTGTTTTATATATTTCTGTATGATATATATAACACATGAAAATCGTGAATTTTTTTTTAAAAATAAGTTTTCTACGTTTTTTTAATTATTTTATTTGCTAGAGACTGAAAATTGCAATATTTTAAAAAATCACCAAATATTCTATATTCTTCGGTTTTCCAAAATTTTGCTTGTTATACCACCCGAAAACCATAATTTTTTTTAAAATACAATATATTTTTCAGTATATGGCAAGCTAGCACACGAAAATCGTAAGTTTTCAAAAACCTAGAAATGTTTGCTACTTTTCAATTTTTCATTATGTTGCTTGTTATAGCACATGAAAATCACGATAACTTCAGGAATCCCAAAATTTCCTGTTTCCTTCAACTTTTCAATAGTTTGCATGCTATATACATATGAAAATCATGAATTTGTTACAAATCCAAACCATTTTGTTTTCTTCAGATTTTCAATATTTCGCATGTTATATCACATGAAAATCGCGAAAATTTCAAAAATCTCTATATTTTCTATTTTATTCGGTGTTTCATAATTTTGCTCGTTATATAACAGACAAAGATTGTGGACTTTACAAAAATATCTTTTAAATTCTCCTATTTTAATATTTTTCTTCTTATATAGCTCACGAAAATCTTTAAATTTTAAAAAATCTCAAATACCTTTTGTTTTTCTTCTGTTTTATATAGTTTTGTATACTATAACACATAAAAATTATGATTTTTTTAAAAATCTTAAAAATTTTAAGTTTTCTATATTTTAAAATTATTTTACTTTCTAGAGTTTGAAATTGCAATATTTTCAAAAATCTCAAAATTTTTGTTTTTTTCGGCTTTTCAACATTTTGCTTACCAAACTAAAATTGCAAAAATTTTAGAAATATCAAAAAAATTATGTTTTTATCTCTTTCTCAATATTTTGCATGACATAACACATGAAAATCATAAAAATTTCAAAAGAATCCGTTTTCTTCCTTTTTTTCATTATTTTGCATGGTGCACACGAAAATCATGAAATTACAAAATTCTGGTAATTATCTGTTTTCTTCGGTTTTCCAATATTATATTTGCTCAATATTTTTGAAAACTTCTGAATATCAAGAAGACAAAATCTATGTGAGGTAAAAGAAAAAAAGGTGACGGATTGTTATTAATAACCTAATAGAATAAAGAAATCCGGTCCGCTAAGAACTCTTGGCGACATACGAAAATCTTGAAATTTTAAACAATCCAAAAATTTTGTTTTCTTCAAATTTTTAATATTTTGCATGTAGTACAGGAAAATCTCCAAATTTTCTAAAATCTCAAAATTTCTGTTTTCTTTGGATTTTAAAAATATTTTGTTTGCTATATAGTATATGGAATCGCAAAATCTTCAGAAATCTCAAGAAATTTTTATTTTCTTTGGGGTTTTCAATATTTTTTGTTTGTTACAGCACACGAAATCACGAAATTTTCAAAAGTTTTAATATTTTCTGTTTTCTTTTAATTATATTAAAAAGCTCAAAATTTTCCGTTTTTTTCAATATAATTTTCAATATAATGGATGCTATCACACGAGTATCGCGGAATAATCTCAAATTTTCTATTTTCTTCAAAAATTTTATATTGTATATATATATAGATAATAGAGAAAAGATGCGATAGGAGGGAATTTCCTCCTATGGCGTCGAAAAAATACAACCTCCATCGTGTTTTCTGACGATCGGACGCCATCATCTTTATCTTTATCATCCAAGATGTGGGTACACCAAATTTCATGTGATTCTACAACTTTTTCACCGTTGATTTAGCAATGTAAAAAGTCCTATTGTCGGTAAACCGTTAATTTTGAACCCACTAATTCAACGGTGAAAAAGTTGTAGAATCAAATGAAATTTGGTGTACCCATATCTTATATGATAACGATGAAGATGATGGGTGCCGATCGTCGGAAAAAACGATGGGGGTTGTATTTTTGCGACGCCATAGGAGGAAATTCCCTTCTATGGCCTCTTTTCTCCATTATTCTATATATAGCACGTGAAAATAGCGAAGTTTTCAATATCAAAATTTGCTTTTTTATTTGGTTTTTATATATTTTTCTTGCAACACCAAGCCGGAAATCCCGAAATTTTTAACTCAAAAAAATTTTCTCGCCATTTTGCATGCTGGCATACAAAAATCATGAAACTTTTCAACATCTTACCAGTAAAAGCTAAGTAGTAAGAAAAAAATATAGAAAGAGATTTTAAAGAATGGTGCTAATTAGAGTTTTTCTACCATATAAGCTTGGTTGCATGGGATAAAAAAAAATGTAAATTGTTAAAAGCCGCTAGCCCGCTCGTGAGTCCTCTAAAAATCCCGATATTTTCAAAATTATTGGGAAGGGGCTGCTGTTCAAAATCTCTGTGAAAAGACCCCCGGACCACATTTCATTTAGCTCTTTATTCCCAAAAACCGTTTAAATATTACAGGCAACTGCTTAGATATTAACCGGACCCAGAGGTTTTTGAACAAGAGCAAAAGGCCCAAGGGGTTTTACACAAGTTTGAAGCAGGCCAAGGCCTTTTTGACAATTGACCCTGAAAAAAGATAAATATAGCATAGAAAGCCAATAAAAAAATTACCATTACCAAATGTTCTGAGAATTAAACAGGGGCCAGATACCAATTATTCCACTAAAGTCGAAGCTAAAAAAGAGAATATTCCAAGGAACACTCCATCATGCAACTTTATAGATAGATATAAAAATGGATGAATAAGCAGCGTTGTTTCCCAATATAGAATATGGCAACTCAGGACAATTTGGAGAATTAAGAAAGCAATATAACTACTGACAGATGACGTGGCTCATAAACATATCTAAAACCATGTTAACAAGATATACATCACAAGAATTACAAGATTCAGAATTTAAACTTCATTATCACAAAATAGAATCAATCCTTCATCCTCGCTTATGTTTATTGGTTAGTCTAATATACACTTTGTGTAATCAAACCTGAAAGAATGAAATTGATGTCCATTTATACATCCACATACTTCTCTTCAGATGCTTCAAAGATTATCGACCGCCTGGCTTTTCCTTCGCTCGTCTTTTATCGTGAGCCGATCAACGGAAAAACAAAAATGGCTTATAATCCATCAACCTCCAAATCTAGCAATGACTAAACTGAGCGCAGTGAAAATAAGATACAGCCCCACAAGACAAAAACCCCAGAACCTAGGAACCCGAAACCTGTACCAAGTAACAACAAGAAGCGAGCCCATCAAGCTCAGCAAAAGGAACACAAAAGCAACCACAATACCGACGTTGAACTTGAGCTCGTAAGCTCCCGGATAAACTTCCGCCGTCTCTATCACGAGCGCGGACCCCAGCCCCACGAGCATGTTGAACATGGGGCCCACGAAACAACCTGCCAAGGCCATCGCGGGCTGGCCTGCCTTGGCCAGCGCCACATCAGCAACAAGGTCCCCGACCGAGTTCCCCCATGCCAACACAGTAAGGCCCAAGATAGCAGGTGGTAAATCCATTACAATTCCAATAGTTGCGAGACAATTGAGCAGCTCCCCTGCCATTGTTGATATCCAAAACACACTCATAATAAATGCAAGTAAAGTTTTCGCTATTGCCATTTCTTTTTGTGGGGCTTCTCCTTCCTGTTCTTCTTCTTTTTCGAGAAAGAAATGGGCTAGTGCGAGAGAAAGGCTTACGAAGAGAACGACGGACCAGAGAGGAAAGAGAGTTTGAGGTACGAAGAATATAATCGGGGTGTCCATTGCGATGAAGGAATTGAAGGAGTAGATGAGTGCGAGAGGGCACAAGAAAATGTTGGCTGCCGTGTGAAATTTACTGCATTTTGTAGGTGATGATGATGTTGACGGGATGGTGAGATTCAGAACAGTTGTGACTGGAACTTCCCAAAGCTGTAAGATCTGTAGTAGAATACAAATAATCAGAGAAGCATGTTAAAACAAAGTGAGCAATGTTATTTAAAAGGGAATTAAAGTTATATGATATAAAGCAATTCCTGGGGCGCATCAGTTCATAAAGGAATTATCTGACGAGTGTATGGTTCCACAAATTGCATAACCTATAATCATAAAGGAAACGTTAATTGTATAATAGCCCACATCTATACCTCATAGCACTTGTCGCCTCTCAATTGGTTTATTGCAAGTTTGCAACATGATACACTTGAGTTACCCAACAATCGGATCAAATTTCCTCTTCTAAGTTATGTTGCGAGTCTTGAGACTGGTTATCAGCACTCAACTGGCCTATCGGCACATGCCAATCGAGCTAGTCAACAATCATGTCAACGAAGGAAAAAGGTTGGGAAGTGGGAAGTGAGAAGTGATAGACGAACACATAACCACTTCTATATGCAATTAACCATTTAACCCTGAGGCAAAAGGACACGAAAGCTTGATATAATTTAGGTGCATAGTTTCATGAAACGGGTAGAGTCAACAATCATGTCAAAGGGAAAAAAAACAGTTGGGAAGTGAGATCAGTGATAGACGAATACATAACCGCTGCTATAAGCAATTAATCCTAAAGCCAAAGGACATGAAAGCTTGATATAATTTATTTAGACACATAATTTCATGAAATGGGTAGAGTCAAGGAGTGTACTGATTCCAAGTCAAGGAGTTAGGCAGGTGTTCAATACAGCCCTAAGACAAAACAACTGCAGAAGAGTCGTTAAATTACAGGCTTGAACTCTGCTCAATGTTCCAAATAGAGGCAGGAACTTACAGACATTACAGGCAGGAACTTATAGGTTTGAATAATGTCGTTAAATTACAGCCCCCATTATTTTTTTATGAGTTGAAAAATAAAGTTGTTGCTTTATATTTTATTCATATTTTTGAAACGCTTTTTGGATTTCAAACATGAATCTTAAAAATCATTTATTTTATAACTTAATGAAAAGTGACATTTGTTGTATGACAAAATGTTTGAAAAGGCATCCAAGTATTTATGGAAATTGCAAGTTATTAAATATAACTTGTTTAAAATGATTTCAATTTGAACTGAATATTCATATTTTTACTAAGGAGTTTCTTAAACTTGCTCATATTTATATGCTTAAAAATAAAAAGTGAGGTCTTTTTGAAAGTTCGATCATCGTTGCTTGATTAAAAGAAAAATATTATGATGAAGAAGATTTGAAGTTGATTATTAGAAGCTCATGTTTCGATATGTGTGCTTTTCTTGACTATAACGTTGATAGTCATAACTATAAAATTTTGAATGCTCGTATTGATGAATATTTTGATCTATTTTATATTATGATTATAGAATCAAATGAGATGTTACTTGTATGCATCAAAACTCAAAACTAGTGGGGGTTTTCTGCAAATCCAATTTTCATCGTTGGTAAATAAATGAATTTATCAAGAAATATTTTTGTCTGTTTTTTGCAAATTGTTTTACCCAAATTTATTGTTAATTTGGTAGCATTTCTTTGATGCCAACAATGAAAGCAAGATTGCTAATATATTTATGTATTGATTATGGGTAAATAGAAATTATATTTGTTGGATATTGAAAACCCAACATTGTTGTATTCTTATGAAGGCAACAAATTGTTTTCATATCAACTAGTAAAATGCTAGTTTACTATATTGCGTGATTATCCTATTTCGGAAAATGTTTTGTACTACCCAAATTAATACATTGTGATGACTATTACAATAAGTACAATACCATTTTTCAATGATAAATCCAAACCAATAAAAATAGACAAGTAATGTGAAACCTTACCTGAATACCGGTATTATATTTGTTGCATGTACATGCAAAACGATGATTTTGCTAATTTTATTATAAAGATTGCTAAAAGATAAGGTATGGATTACATTGAGAGGATTAGACTTAAGCCCAATAATAATATATTGCCTATGAGGATACCCAAACCGGGAACGAGAGATCTTCAATGGGAAAAACGGATCATAGAGTAAGTCGGGGCTGGGATGCACCAATTTCGAGTTTACACTTGTGGTCCATTCTTAATAAAGGGTTGAGTTAAACTCTTAATGAAATACTTGTCTTTTATCAGCGGGATACGAAATGTTACAGAGCATTCTTGAAGGTTTCACCTGAGTCTGAAGGTAGGGCTGCTCTCTTAAGAGGATATGGGCTTATCCTTTGAAACAATTCATGAAAACCAGGATCAAGCACAAGGTCGTAGCGTGCTGGTTTAAGGGCTCGATTAGACACATAGAATACTATGTGCACGACACAACATTTCATTTCCTATAAGTGGTCATAATTTAAGGTCAGGTCCACTATGACTCTAGAGTGAAAGTTGTTGACTCCTAAGTGAAAGGTTCAATGCATGGCACATCTTCATGATGTATAGTAATCCATCTCTACCCACCGTTGTGATATTTCATAATTTCCATTATTATTGTTATTTTTATACGCGTAATTTATATATTTTATTTAAATTAGTTGGGGATTGTTGGAATTTTAATAAAATAAGTCCCCACTAACTTGAGCATGCAATTGACCAAGTTTTGTCAATTGATATTTTATCATGGTTTTAACACATGCTTTCATAGACCAATACCTTGGTTGCATGGATATTAGGACTAATATGTAACCTTGGCCAATATTTATTAGATTTATTATTGGTGACATTCATTTGATTGTCAAGGAATTGACTAAGGGCCTTTTAACTTTCCGTCAAGACCTAACATTTTGGCAGCTATAAGAATGGGTATAAAAAGCGGCTTGTAATGGCTATTTATTTTGTGATGTTTTGGATTTATTTCTTAATTAATTCTCTATTAATGCTCTTCATCTTATGTTGTTTTACCACTATGTATAAATATATTGATCTAGAGTCGGCATATAGAACTTTCCCCCTTTTGATTTATACTTGTTTCATACAAAATTACTGCCATCTTCTAATAATATTCCATATACATATACGGGTAGAGTAAGGTGTAGGCAAGAGCTCTTGCACTTTATTCTAGGAATGGGGGAAGAAATGGTGATATTTGTTGGTTGTTGTATCCTGAAGGCAAAGAATCGAAACCCGCTGCATCGATGGAGAACCGCTGGCTTCTTACCGCGATGGCACGAATTGCCTTAAAGAAAGCCAGATACTCATGCCTCAGTCAACGGATTCACCCTCATTCATATTTATTTTTGCTTTATTTCATTATGTAAATATTTATTGTATTCTATATAATTTGATTTAATTTTGGTTCCATTGTATACCACCTAGAAACAAAAAACACCAGTAATATAGCTTCAAGAAGATGCATACAATATTAAGAGAAACCACATAACTATGCAACACTCACAAATCGGTGGGTCCCATTTATATGAATTTATGTGGGGTCCACTATGATATGTAAATTAAATTAGGAAAACCCACATAATTAGGCTTTTATAGAAAGAAACAATACTTTGTATCTGCCAAGCCATCTTTATTTCCTTTTTCTTTGCTCGCTCCAATATTTTAAATATTGCCAATACACATATTAAGAGAAAGGGTTGTGTAGGAACCCTTTTTCCAAAAATGTATTGGTGAAGTTCAGTAGCCAAGGTTAAGGAAGGATTTGAAGGTTATACTAAATTGTGTTGCGAAGCTTGAATGTATTGTCTAAGGAATTAATGTAAGGTTTTTGCAGCGAAAGTGATCTGAGATTGAAATTTTATAACAGAAAGCTTCTTGATGAACTTATTAATATTTAGATTTTCAACGTCTTAAGAAATAAAATATAGTTTATAATATTCAAAGGACTATTGAGGAGTTTCACTTCAGTCAATCAGTCTAGCTGAGAAGTTGCAAAATAATAGAAAGCAGCCGAGGTCAAGCAATTAGCTGAATCTGCTGATTCAATGGATAGAAAGGATGGAAATCGAGATTGAACTCGTAGAAATAGGTTAGATATATGGAGATATAGAATAAGCAGAAAAAGAAGGAAAGAAGATAGAGATGATAAAGAGAACCCAAATTTACACACAAGGAAAGAACATAGAGATGATAAAGAGAACCTAAACGCGCGTACTCCCACTCCCACTCCCACTCCCACTCCCACAATTTTCACTTCTCAGTTAGATTCAACGTTTATATAAGATATCATGTTATTAAAATGTGACTCTTCAAATTTTTTTTAAAAAACGTGGCCCTTAAGATCCCATGATTTATTCCTACAAAGCATGACTCTTGTGCTATAGTAACTATTTCAAAAAGAAACTGCTTCCAATAAAATGTTGCAATTGCTCCCTTGTATTTGACTTACACTGATGACAGTTTGTCCTTGTTAAAAAGTCGAAGTTAAAGAAAAATCTAGTTCAAACGTTGATCGAGATATAAGCATCTAGTTAATCATGGGTTTGAGGTTGATATATTCTCCGCCCTCTCTAAAGGTGGACATTGGTTGAGTATCATGTTTGGACAAATTGTCACGCCCCGCTTCCCAAAATCCGGAATGCGGAGAGCGACGAAGGCCAGCCGTGCTACTTATGGTAAGGAAAGATCCTTCCATAGTCACATAAGGCTGTCTAGATTAACCTGTCAAAAATAAAATCCAATATCGAAAGGAATAATACCGATAATCATGCTGCAATGAAACCAAAAGAAATTCTAAAAATGGGTCAACTAGATAATTGATGCAAAAAGATCCGATACAATAGGTTCGAAAAGAAAACATCTGAAAGATACAAAAGTTCTAACATCCCAGAAGGGCGCACAAGCTAAAAGCTAATTAAAAAGGGTGAAAATAAACCTACGATTACTGGTCTTCAACAAAGTCCCGGTAGCCGCTCTGATCCTGCTCGGCCTGAAACCTGTCTCTAAACCTGAGATGGCAAATCTCAGGGATGTCAGAACATCCCAGCAAGTACTCAACGAATAAGATGTGTGTAGTATAATAACAAGAATATAAGAATGTAGTGAAGCCCGATGCTCAAGAAAAACCTATATATAAATAATTAAATGCACTAACACTATGAAACATGTATGTAAGAGGTCAGGTCATAATCTAACTGGTCACTAAAAGGTAAACTATCCTATCGTAAGCTTGAGTGTGTGCGTCAACCTCTGCAGGAGTATTCCTAACCCAAAAGTGGTGCCCCAGGAGCTAGGAAACACGGGCCCAACTGTGGAATGAACAAGAGACCGCTATAGCCCGGTACGAGCTGTAAACATGAGACCGCTATAGCTCGGTACGAGCTGTAATCATGAGACCGCTATAGCCCGGTACGAGCTGTGAACATGAGACCGCTATAGCTCGGTACGAGCTGCCGGCATGGGACTCCTGAGATCCTGTTGTACAACGCACACTCAAACTACCCCAACACCCACGTATTTATAACTACTATGGTAAAGACTAGAGCACTAATTAAGAATGCTGAAAATGCAGGAACTTGTGGTATGGTAATTGTATGGAAATAAAACTTGTAAACAGTATAGATTGTGTCGTGTCATGTAATGTGGTTCAACATCCTTATCAGCGATCTCGCCCAATAAGACTAGAGTAAAGAATAGTCAAGACATGTCAGTGGTAAAAGTTATCAGGTAATAGAAACTGCATAAAGGTGGTGTACAAACTAGTATGAGTCACAATATATATGGGTATCTTAATCACAATCTGACTAGAAAATACATATATGTGAGATAGGTTAACAACTTTCGAATTTTATTTGTAGTTAAAATAAATCTCATTTTTAAAACCATACTTGCTAATTATTCTCACTTGCTACATAACAGTTTGCTCAAATATATATATTGTATAATATAACGAAAGGATACCAACACATTTATCTTTTATTCTAACAGTGCAGGAAATATATATATATATATATATATATATATATATATATATAACCACAAAGGAATGCCGATGTATATCGACCAAAAGTAAAGAAAGAGTACTTGCCTGAAGGATAAGGATCACGGAAGAACGATGTACGAAGATGCGAGGCACGAACTCAGCTAGGATTCACTTGGGATCAGAGTTATACGCTCATCCTGAAAATTGAGCTTCTAAGAGGCTTCGAAAGTTCTGAACAAACTGATGTAAACATTTCAATACCTCCATTCTGATGGTCCAGTCATCAGGATCTCCCGCCTGCACCCGAGGTTGTAAGATGGTGGAGAAATGTTCCATCAATAAATTCACCATCGACATCATTAATGCAACAGTTTCTGTCTTATAAACACCACTCATTGACCCAAGAATGGAAATGCAGGAGTGAACAATTGATAAAGCTTTTGCACGCAGAGCTTTTTCATAGAGATGAGAAGATGATATAATTGTGTGCAAGTATGGGAACAGAGTGGGAAGTAATTGGGGCACCAACGTATCATCCAAATCATCTCCATCCTTATTGCTCTGATCACTATTCAGCTTCAAAAGAAATGGCAACAATTCAGGCCAGTTCTCTGGCCAAATCCAATCAGCAAAGAACTTCAAACTCAGATCCAGTCAGCATAGAACACCAAGAATATATGAGCACACAAAAATCAAAGAATCTCAAAAATGGAGATCGATGAAAGAAATCAAAACAGAGAAACTGCTCAGGCTTGAAATCAAAGAATCTCTAAGAATTGAAGATAAAGCACAAAAATCAAGCCTTCGAGCTCAGATCCTTAAAAAACCCATCCAATTGAGCTTGGATCTTGAAGCCACGGCGAAGTCGAGGTAAGATCTTATGGCCATGGCGAGGTCGAGCTTGAATCTTGATGCAGTGGCGAGGTCGAGGGTCAATAAAGGTGGATTTAGATCATAATCGAAGTCGACGACAAAGAGGATTGAAGGTGCTGGGAGGTTGGGTTTGCGAGATCGAAGGTGGTGAGGTGCTGGGAGGTTGCTGGAAAGGGTTCAAAGGTGTGGAGGGGCTGTAGTTGGTTGCTGGAGGGAGGTGCGAAGGCCTGTGGGTAAAGATCGAACGTGCTGTGAGGTTGGGTTTGGGAGATCAAGGTGGTGAGGGGTTTGGGTTGTCGGCAGAGGAGAGAGGGAGGTGAGGATGCGGCGTCGACGAGGGGTCGGAGCTCCGGCAACAAGGGTTCTTGCAGTGGCCAGATTTCATCGGGTCTGGGAAAGTTGCAGTGAGGTCGGGGTTCGTCGGAGGTGAAGGAGAGAGGCAGACGAGGTCGAGGAGGAAAGGTGTAGACGAGAGGGAAGGGTGGTCGACAACGGTGAGGGCCGACGGCGAGATGGGTTCCTGGGTTGCGACAAGAAATTGCAACGGGGAGAAAGAGAGGTGAGCGGAGGAGAAGGTGACGCAGGTGGTGGTGGAGGCGAGTTCTTGGCTGTCGGGTTCGGGTGATCGGGCTTGGTGCAGGGGCGAGATCGGGTTGATAGGTTCGGGAAAGATGGGTCGTCGGGGTTTGGAGCTCGGGGAAAGAGAGGGGGAGAGGAGTGGAGGTGACGAGGATGCAAGGCTAGGGTTAGGGTTTCGTAGGCGGGAACGAGTGAGAAGAGAGGAGAAGGAAACGTGAGGTTAAGGAAATAGGGTTTTGTAAAAAAATAATAATAATTTATATATAAAGAGACAGAGTGGGTGAGTTGTTTAGTTTAGGATTTAAAAGATTTAAAAATATATTTGGTTTGGTAAAATTTTAAATGGATAATAGTATAATATAATATTAGTTTGTTTAAAATATGATTGAATAAATTTTAACAGTCTAAGGATATTAGAATATAATATTAATAAAACTTGAGTTTTAGGTTAAATACAAAATAGTCCAAAAGACGTCCGGGTCGGATACCAAGCCCAGGAAACAAAACACTATCCACACCCAAAACAAATAAAGTCAAAATCCCACAAGATAAATAGAATAAACAAATCGAACATGGTATAACTGAACTAGGGTGTTACATTCTACCAGCCTTACAAAAAATTTCGTTCTCGAAATTTGAAGAACGAAAATACAAGGTCGCAAACTAATTACAAGGATCAATGAAAAATAGATGGGTACGAAAAATCAAGGATCAAGAAAACAAATAAGGGTATGAAGAGTCACGGTCTTGGCTCGAGAAATCGGCGTGTTCAAGAAAATCAAATCAGTGGAAACAAATCAAATAGAACTCTAAGTTACTCAAACAGAATGATGCATTGTAACCATGCCGCGGTACATGGATATAATATCGTAATTCTATCTCAGTCGCCCGAATTCTATAATCGGAGTCAAAGAAATATGCAGCATGACACACTGGGGAGAACCTAGACATGTGTTTCTAACCTAAAAGGTCGGTAGAACCAAGACTAACTTTGATGTCAGCCTGGGCTCTGATACCAACAAAACCTTGTCACGCCTCGCTTCCCAAAATCCGGAATCCAGAGAGCGACGAAGGCCAACCTGCTACTTACGTTAAGGAAAGATCCTTCCATAGTCACATAAGGCTGTCTAGATTAACCTGTCAAAAATAAAGTCCAATATCGAAAGCAATAATAATGATAATCATGCTGCAATGAAACCAAAAGAAATTTTAAAAATGGGTCAACTAGATAATTGATGCAAAAAGATCCGATACAATAGGTTCGAAAATGTAACAATTAGGAAAAAGCTAGAAATAAATAAATTTAATTAAATTAAGAATAAGCTGATAAATCACAAAATGGTTAAAATCAAATATGTCAATCTTCATAAGTTATATGTAATACAAATTAAATTAGAATTTTAGAATGTAATTTAAATAAGTTATAAGGGTTTTAATGATAATTTTAGCTTCATTTTAACAAAAGATGTGTTTTATAATAAGTAAGTTGTGAGGGGTTAAATTGTAAAAGTTTAGGTTTTATGCAATTATGAAATTGTGGTGGATGTAAGTGAAAGTGAGTGGAAATTCAAATTGTTTCAGAATTTAAATGGGATTAAAAAGGGGAAAATGTGAAGATAATGTTTAAACACCTCATGCTTGCATGACACCATTCAACCTCCACCTCCTCCTTGCATGAAACCTACACCCTTCAACCTTTGACACCACCTCCTTAACCCTATCCCTTTCTCCTCTCATACAAATAGCTCATTTTAAGTTTAATTTCAGAATCAAAACTGAAGGGAAATAAAAAGAAAAGAAAAGTAAAAGAGAAAAGAAAACAAGAGGAAGAAGAAGATGAATGAGGAGCTTGTTCTTGGTGATGGTTCATCATCAAGCTAGGAGGAACTTGTCAATCTTAGGAGGGTTATTCCTACAGCAATATAGGAGGGTAAGATTCTTAATCATAGTAGGTAAATTAAGCTCTGTAGTTTAGTTAATTATAGTTTAGATAAGTTACATAATATCGTATTTAGGTAAAATTATAGTCTGTTGAAATCTGCTATAATCTGGAACTTAATTAAATAAATTCAACAGAGTAGAAATGATGTAGGAATCAAATAGAACACACCACAAGAAGACGGAGGCAGGGCGCCGGTTTTGGGCCGGCGACAGTAGGGTTTTGGCCGGCGTCGCCGGCCATGTTGGTGGCTTTGGGGGTTTGGTCAATTGGGTAGTCTACAGTATACAATTAAGGATGTTTTGGTACTGTTGATTTAACTTAGTTTTACTGTAGCTAAAATCTGGAATGATATATCGGAAAAAGAATCGTAAAACACTAAATACGACACGATGAAATCAAGTCGCGTGTTAATTTCTGAACCAGTACAGATTTAGGCTAAAATCCAGCAAGACTAAGTATTTAATAACTTGAAGAGATCAGAAAGTATATAACTTATGTGGGTTAGCGTGTTTTTATTTCCGTTATATCGGAATAGCTATTTTGCTTATATACGTAAACTTGGTATATTTAGACGCGGATACGAGAAGTACGGAAGCCGCGAGGAAAGGGAAAGGATTAGCGATTCCGGAGTAGATTCGACTTTCCGGTGAGTAGACTAAATATCTACCGGGGAATTTAGTAAAGATGGCGTGTTTCGCCCATGGTTTTACTTAATGTGATATTCATATCATCATGTGTAAATGTTAGAATTTTATTCATTAAAATACTTGTATATTGCTTAGTTGTTAGAACACTTCACAATTATCGACGAGTCATGCCACGTGCACCTCTTATATGCTACACACACCTCGTCGATATTGCCATGTCACATACACCTAAATATCATACTTATTAACATGAATTATATCGTATTTCACATGTCAAGTATATTGGTAGATTGCATTCTTTACATCCTGTTGCTTTATGCGTATTTCTATGTTGGATATGAGATAGATACAGAATTGAGGATTTATGGTTTTGAGTTTTGAATACTATTACATAAATCCAGTATTTTTCATGATTGATGAGTCATGTCCACCATGAGATGATTTCTGTTTTTGGTTTTATTCCGGACCGAGTGGGGGAGATATACGGTCGCGGATTTACGTTATCCATACTGAGTGGGGGAGATATACAGTTGGATACATGGTGGACCCGGTCGAGACCGAGGGGCAGGATAGCCGTATTGAGACGGGGGAGCCTAGCGAGGTTACTCGATACCGGAGTTGGTTATAGAATTACGGCGTGTATCTAGAGGATAACGACCGATATGATGAGTATAGGATCATTCGGGGAATGATGCCTATAAGAAATGAAGATTTTGTGTCGTTGATGGACACCGAGAAATGATTTACTTGAGTTGTGATTTCAGAAGTATAATGAGATTTATTGTTGGATTTCACATATACTCATATATCATATTGATTCATATTCAGTAGCATGATTGTCATATTTACTTTATTCACCGTTATATGTTAGTTGTATTCACTGAGTTGGCAACTCATCCCCGTTGTGCCACAGTTCCTTGCAGTGATAGAGTGGACGGGTAGCTGCGAGACAGGATCACTTTTGCAGTTGTATTCCTTCTTTTGCTAGGTAGGTTGCATGTGTAGTAACCTTCCATTTTGTATTTTGTATCTAGAAAGACTCCATCAGACTTGTATTTGACATAGAAATGAGAGATGGTATGTATATGTATAGTTGAGATCGGTTGATCAGTTTCATAGCTTCTTTCTTTATGAGATTCAGGGATGTTCATTATAGGTATATTCATGTTCTTTTTGATATTGTTGATTCCAACTAGGAATACAACCAAACTTAATCTTTATTATTGTTTAAATGAATTAACTTCATAACCTGAGATTTTTACTTAAAAACTAAAGTTTCCTAAATAATTCCGAAATAAGGTATTTTGATCTTGGTTTTTGGCTTACTTGGATTTGTGCATATCTTTAGATATGATAAAATCTGAGTGCCTGCCACATCCAAACTTGGGTCGTGACAGAAAAGAAAACATCTGAAAAATACAAAAGTTCTAACATCCCAGAAGGGCGCACAAGCTAAAAGCTAATTAAAAAGAGTGAAAATAAACCTACGATTACTGGTCTTCAACAAAGTCCCGGTAGCCGTTCTGATCCTGCTCGGCCTGAAACCTGTCTCTAAACCTGAGATGGCAAATCTCAGGGATGTCAGAACATCCCAGCAAGTACTCAACGAATAAGGTATGTGTAGTATAATAACAAGAATATAAGAATGTAGTGAAGCCCGGTGCTCAAGAAAAACCTATATATAAATAATTAAATGCACTAACACTATGAAACATGTATGTAAGGGATCAGGTCATAACCTAACTGGTCACTAAAAGGTAAACTATCCTATCGTAAGCTTGAGTGTGTGCATCAACCTCTGCAGGAGTATTCCTAACCCAAGAGTGGTGCCCCAGGGGCTAGGAAACACGGGCCCAACCGTGGAATGAACAAGAGACCGCTATAGCCCGGTACGAGCTGGGGCTAGGAAACACGGGCCCAACTGTGGAATGAACAAGAGACCGCTATAGCCCGGTACGAGCTGTAAACATGAGACCGCTATAGCCCGGTACGAGCTGCCGGTATGGGACTCCTGAGATCCTGTTGTACAACGCACACTCAAACTACCCCAACACCCACGTATTTATAGCTACTATGGTAAAGACTAAAGCACTAATTAAGAATGCTGAAAAGGCAGAAACTTGTGGTATGGTAATTGTATGGAAATAAAACTTGTAAACAGTATAGATTGTGTCATGTCATGTAATGTGGTTCAACATCCTTATCAGCGATCTCGCCCAATAAGACTAGAGTAAAGAATAGTCGAGACATGTCGGTGGCAAAAGTTATCAGGTAATAGTAACTGCATAAATGTGGTGTACAAGCTAGTATGAGTCACAATATATATGGGTATCTTAATCACAATCTGACTAGAAAATACATATATGTGAGATAGGTTAACAACTTTCGAACTTTATTTGTAGTTAAAATAAATCTCATTTTTAAAACCATACTTGCTAATTATTCTCACTTGCTACATAACAGTTTGCTCAAATATATATATTGTATAATATAACGAAAGGATACTAACACATTTATCTTTTATTCTAACAGTGCAGGAAATATATATATATATATATACACATATAACCACAAAGGAATGCCGATGTATATCGACCAAAAGTAAAGAAAGAGTACTTGCCTGGAGGATAAGGATCACGGAAGAACGATGTACGAAGATGCGAGGCACGAACTCAGCTAGGATTCACTTGGGATCAGAGTTATACGCTCATCCTGAAAATTGAGCTTCTAAGAGGCTTCGAAAGTTCTGAACAAACTGAAGTAAACATTTCAATACCTCCATTCTGATGGTCCAGTCATCAGGATCTCCCGCCTGCACCCGAGGTTGTAAGATGGTGGAGAAATGTTCCATCAATGAATTCACCATCGACATCATTAATGCAACAGTTTCTGTCTTATAAACACCACTCATTGACCCAAGAATGGAAATGCAGGAGTGAACAATTGATAAAGCTTTTGCACGCAGAGCTTTTTCATAGAGATAAGAAGATATAATTGTGTGCAAGTATATGGGAACAGAGTGGGAAGTAATTGGGGCACCAACGTATCATCCAAATCATCTCCATCCTTATTGCTCTGATCACTAATCAACTTCAAAAGAAATGGCAACAATTCAGGCCAGTTCTCTGGCCAGATCCAATCAGCAAAGAACTTCGAACTCAGATCCAGTCAGCATAGAACACCAAGAATATATGAGCACCCAAAAATCAAAGAATCTCAAAAATGGAGATCGATGAAAGAAATCAAAGCAGAGAAACTGCTCCGGCTTGAAATCAAAGAATCTCTAAGAATTGAAGATAAAGCACAAAAATCAAGCCTTCGAGCTCAGATCCTTAAAGAACCCATCCAATTGAGCTTGGATCTTGAAGCCACGGCGAAGTCGAGGTAAGATCTTATGGCCATGGCGAGGTCGAGCTTGAATCTTGATGCAGTGGCGAGGTCGAGGGTCAATAAAGGTGGATTTTGATCATAATCGAAGTCGACGACAAAGAGGATTGAAGGTGCTGGAAGGTTGGGTTTGCGAGATCGAAAGTGGTGAGGTGCTGGGAGGTTGCTGGAAAGGGTTCAAAGGTGTGGAGGGGCTGTAGTTGGTTGCTGGAGGGAGGTGCGAAGGCCTGTGGGTAAAGATCGAACGTGCTGTGAGGTTGGGTTTGGGAGATCGAAGGTGGTGAGGGGTTTGGGTTGTCGGCAGAGGAGAGAGGGAGGTGAGGATGTGGCGTCGACGAGGGGTCGAAGCTCCGGCAACAAGGGTTCTTGCAGTGGCCAGATTTCGTCGGGTCTGGGAAAGTTGCAGTGAGGTCGGGGTTCGTCGGAGGTGAAGGGGAGAGGCAGACGAGGTCGAGGAGGAGAGGTGTAGACGAGAGCGAAGGGTGGTCGACGATGGTGAGGACCGACGGCGAGATGGGTTCCTGGGTTGCGACAGGAAATTGCAACGGGGAGAAGGAGAGGTGAGCGGAGGAGAAGGTGACGCAGGTGGTGGTGGAGGCGAGTTCTTGGCTGTCGGGTTCGGGTGATCAGGCTTGGTGCAGGGGCGAGATCGGATTGATAGGTTCGGGGAAGATGGGTCGTCGGGGTCTGGAGCTCGGGGAAAGAGAGGGGGAGAAGAGTGGAGGTGACGAGGATGCAAGGCTAGGGTTAGGGTTTCGTAGGCGGGAACGAGTGAGAAGAGAGGAGAAGGAAACGTGAGGTTAAGGAAATAGGGTTTTGTAAAAAAATAATAATAATTTATATATAAAGAGACAGAGTGGGTGAGTTGTTTAGTTTAGGATTTAAAAGATTTAAAAATATATTTGGTTTGGTAAAATTTTAAATGGATAACAGTATAATATAATATTAGTTTGTTTAAAATATGATTGAATAAATTTTAACAGTCTAAGGATATTAGAATATAATATTAATAAAACTTGAGCTTTAGGCTAAATACAAAATAGTCCAAAAGACGTCCGGGTCGGATATCAAGCACAGGAAACAAAACACTATCACCCAAAACAAATAAAGTCAAGAAAAACCCACAAGATAAATAGAATAAACAAATCGAACATGATATAACTGAACTAGGGTGTTACACAAATGATTGTAAATGAACTGAGCAATGAGGATGTGGCCGACTGGAATAAGCAGCACCAGACCACACATCATTTCCTGTTCCAATGACCACCTCCTTTGAGGAACTGAATAAGCATTGATGCTAGACCACGTGGCGACTCATCATTCACCTATGAATCTCACAAGCTCACACTGCTAAGGCCTTTACATCAAGTTCAGCTTCTCTATTGTTCAGTGGACAGCAATTTCAGTAGTTCCCAATTAAAGACCAACATGCAAAAGGTATCACTCGATCTGACCTTTTTTGTCCCAAGAAAAATGTTGTTAATTAGTATAATGAGGCAGCAGGGAATTCCTAAGTTTGTTTGCGAACCACCAGATCCACAAATAGGATACACAAGTAATCAACAACTATGTCCCTTCAAGTTCAGTTGTTTTCCTTCATGTCTCGTTGTTACTACACGGACAGTCATCTCCCTCGTGCGAGCTAGGTGAATTAAAAACACTTTGGCAAAAAGTATGTCCGTCTATCAATCAAGAAAAGAACCGATGTCTCAGAATTCATCTCTCTGGAATCAAGGCCTTCTAAAGTCAGTCGAAAGGCAACTTCCTTCCCACATACTTCCGCATAGCATACTAAGCATTCAATCCTGTTAGTGGGGCACGCTACATCTCTTCCAAAGAAGATTCCAACTGAGAATTCATCATTGAAGTGTAGAGTGCCCTCTTATTTTCCTTCCTCTTGCCCTCTCACATCCCCATCATTTATGTATGTTGTGAGCATTTTCAGAGGGGGGGGGGGGATGCAAGCCCATGCCTCCTAAATTTAATCGAAACCTATCCTTCTTCTTCAATTGCTCAACAACGGGGGGTAGCTATAAGCTTTCGAATAATGAATATGACTTGCTACGAAGACATCATCAGAATCCTAAAACAAATGCTAAATATTTTTAATACTAAAAAGCCTATCGCTAAAGCAGAGGAGTATGCTATACTAACCAGAGGTCAATAAGATAAGCAGTGACAAGATAGAATATAGGTTATGGACACACAAAGTAAGGTGATTACTTCAAACCTTAGGGTACTTGCAACCATCAATGCTATAATAATGTGAGTTTTTGGATTGATTCTTTGTTCCAAGCGCACATAGAACAAGTTTTCATATTGAGTTGTCAAGTCTACACTTGTTGTAAAGGGTCTTTCCAATCTAAAAGCAAAATACAATCTGGATTTATTGTGAAGTCTCAGGCATGACTAGCTCAATGATTTTATAGCACAAAGACTGCATGTTCTGGAAACTCTCCATATTTGCCATACATATATTAGCATGTATAGACAGAGTCACAGAGCTAGAAGGGATAATGTCCAAACAGAATTTCTTACATAAGAACCTATAGAGATGAGACTGAGTTCAACATGTAAAAGGATGAATTACATAATACGGGTAGAAAAAGACGAACATGGATGGTATGGCCATGTCATATGCATGGAATCATAATTTATAACAGGTCGATGATGTCTGAAAGTTTTACTAGCAAAACCCCAGCCAAGTGATAAACAAGAGAATTTGAAAAGAACAGTTAAATTTTACATTTACTATAGGAAATGCTTCTGATAAATGTTGTAAACCTAACTGCAAAAAGAATACAAAGATAACCACTTCTTTTATACCCATAACTGAGACAAAAGATAAACCAACGCAAAGAGCATTTTGCTTGAGGACGATGATTGAGCGCGTAGAAGGCGTCAAGCTACCTACTTAAAAGGTGTCGCCTGTGTAAGGGTTTGTTGATGTTGTATTATAGCTCTACTTAATATTGAATAGGATTTTTCAGGGGTCATTTGGAGATTTTGAAATGACAAGATGGCTGACAGTAAGTGAGTCAGATTTCTGATTTATTCTTTCTATTGCTATGGAACAAGGGCCAGTGTTTATACTGAAAAATGCATGCTTGATCTATATATCTTGTAAGAATGATATGGTTGGCTATATCGAACTTAGACTGGGGTTAGGTCAAGATATGATCGACTTGATGGGGTAAATGATTATTGGCCACTTTGTCGCGTAGTGTTTGAGAGGATAGAGATATACTGGCCTCCTAAATCAGAGTATGAAGGTAAGAGCTAATAAGACAAAAGTAGATCTTTGCCATTTAGTTCTTGTAAAACACGGTCTGGGCCCACAACACATGATCATACTCATGGATGCACATGGGTTTTTAATATAGTGGGACTCCATCCAAAAGACACTTTATGGAGGTTTATCCCATTTTATATCTTATACCCGTATGCATCCCACAATTTTCCCCATGTGGGACTATATTATCCACATTCTCAACACTCCTCACGTGCAACGTGGACGAACTCCACCTCACGTATAAAGACTCATCTCTCATGGAGGCTTGGAATGGAGTGCTAAGCATGGATTTTGCTTTCTGTGCTGTTGATGGTAATCGCTGGGTGTATAATGAAGGGTTACGCTAGTGCCCCGGCCAACTACCGTGACCAAATGCGGAACAAATTTTTTTCTGCGAATGGAAACATGGCACTAGAATAACCCTTAACCTGGATCTTAACCATAAACCTAACTAGCAAAACTAAAAAAGAGCTATCTACTATGAAAGAAACATCACCAAACGATCCAAGTCCTTCGGTCTTCTTTCCTCGTCATGTGCTCCTAGTGGCCACCTTGAACACGCTTGATCTCCACTTCCGGCTCCATCGGTCCTCCGGATCGAGCTTGTTCTCCGGCCTTCCTTTGTCGTAGATGATCCACCCGAGGGATATAATCCATGGCTTTAGCTCCTCACAATATGTTAAGTGAAGCAACTAGAGAACTTGGGTTGCTAAACTAAGTAGTCTAGGATGTAGTGTAATAATATAAGTGTTTGCTATCTCTTTCTAGTTTCTTCACTTGTTTCTCAACTCATAAGAATGGTAATGAAGAGGAAGAAAATGAAGTTGGGGGAAACTCAAGAGGAAGGGGATGAAGAGAAAATGGGAGCTCATGAAAATAATGAAAACTCAAGAGAGAGAAATTACACACCAAGGTTTTGTGTATGAATTTCTTGAATAAACAATCAACAACCATGCTTCAATAGTAATTCCAAATGAATTAAAAATTCATTTGAAGCATGGTCATTGCCATTCCTCCCATACCTCACACTTTACATCTCATTTCCATTTATCAAATAAATGGAAAAGGCATAATGAGGTGGCCACCTTCTAGAAGATAATTTGTAATAAATACAGATTACAGTCTGTTGTATATACATACCTGCATTCGGATAAAAATCCGAACGCCCAAAAAGATGGAATAATACGAAGAACGTAATACTAGAATATACATATCGAAATACATATATGTAAACTATTAAATCAATACCTGATTTAATAATCCGGCTCATACCCGAGACGGCTAGTATTACCAACTGTCCGATCGAAAGTCCGAGTACAAAGTATATCAATCGATCGAGATCCTACACGTATCCAATACGGCTATTACATCATTTCGCCTGAACCAGGGAAACCCTCTGTGTGGGACTGTAAAGACTCGACAGTACGCCGGCAGTGAGTTACTAAATAAATCCATAACCACAAGCACGTCAGCGGCACTAGCTGTACGTAACGGCTACTTGTCGAAAAGGAAGGCCGACGAACAAACTCATCCGGATCCCTACTGAGCCTATTTATAACAATCTCCATACAGTCCGGTCTTTTCGTCTGAGAGTATCGCATACCGGGTCTAGGGAGTGGTAAACGTCAGACCCTGACAACCTGGTAATTCGTGCTAATGCGGCTCGGGACCAATCCGGAAAACTACTGATCAGCCTATCAGTAAATCCCAACTGCCTTGGCCAAGCTCTTATGGTCCTGACCAATCGAACACGGTGCGATATCGACTCCCTATACCGGGAGAGACGAATCCCCGACAATCGCTCACTGTCTCCATGTGGCTCGGGACTGTACCAACCAAAACCTGTTTGCACGACTCAGCAGAGCCATGGTAGGGTAGTGATCAAAGCACAGTGGGAACTCACACGAGACAAATGACGATCTCAGGTCTAAGGACTAACCTGTACTCATGTCACCTGAGAACTTCCACCTGACGATAGGTATAGTACCATCTGAAAGTTCTCGACGAGTCCGTCCGGTGTACTCACCCCTAGTGAGCACCTGTATACGATCTTAGGTCTAAAGACCAATGGTTGCGGGACCAAACCATCGCCCCTCGTCGGGGTCTAGAAACGTATACACTAGTCTACTCTGGAATATCGATGCCCAGTCTCGATACTCTCACGACTAGGGACCATTTAAGGATGTGCGTACCGACTACCCAGCTCCCACAAGTATGATCGCCATCACAACTCAGGTAGTCTAGCATTGATCCTACGGGCTTTATCAACATGTATAAAAGATATGTACTAGCAAGTAAAACATACACATGTTAAGATAAAGTCAAACCAAATAGCATACTATCATATCGAGCAAGACTGTCATGTACATATATATGTCCAAGCATCCATGTATACATATACAATAATGGCCTCTAGGGCATATATATCCAACAATCTCCCACTAGCACTAAGACCATATATTGGCGTACCGAGTATCCAACGTCTGCTCTAAGGCCAGCTGTTGGCGTACTGCATACCCAACATCTCAAAAAGTCTCTCGAACTGTGCTTAAGGAAGAGCCTTGGTGAATGGATCCGCAGTGTTGTCTTTTGTATCCACTCTCCGGACCTCGATCTCCTGGCGAACTACGATCTCCCTGATCAGGTGATACCGCCTTAAGATGTGCCTGGATTTCTGATGAGACCTTGGTTCCTTCGCTAAAGCTATAGCCCCATTGTTATCGCAATACAAAGGTATTGGGTCAACAATGGACGGAACAACCTGAAGTTCATTAATGAACTTCTTCATCCAGACCGCCTCTTTTGCGGCATCGCTTGCAGCAATGTATTCGGCCTCCATTGTCGAGTCTGCAACGGTATCCTGTTTGGAGCTCTTCCAACACACCGCCCCTCCGTTGAAAGACTTGTTGTCATCCTTGTCACTCTGAAAACTTGAATCGGTAAAGGACTCGGCCTTTAGGTCTCCATTATCGTAAACCCAAGAACATCTCATTTGTCCTTCTCAGGTATTTGAGAATGTTCTTTACTGCTGTCCAGTGGTCCTCACCTGGGTTCGACTGATACCGGCTCACCACGCTTAGCGCATAAGCTACATCTGGCCTTGTATATAATATCGCATACATTATAGATCCTGCCGCCGAAGCATAGGGTATAGTGCTCATGCGAACCCTCTCCTCGTCAGTCTTGGAAGACATCTCCTTGGAGAGGGTGATTCCGTGCAATGCGGGTATGTTACCGTGCTTGGAATCTTCCATACTAAATCTCTTTAGTATGGTCTTTATGTACCTGGACTGTGAAAGTCCCAGTAATCTTTTGGATCTATCTCTGTAGATCTTAATCCCCAGAATGTACGAGGCATCACCTAGGTCCTTCATGGAGAATCTTTGTGATAAGAATAGCTTGACCGATTGTAGCATAGGAATGTCATTTCCTATCAAAAGAATGTCGTCCACGTACAAAACTAGGAACACGACAGTTCGTCCTACAATCTTCTTATAAATACAAGGCTCATTCTCGTTCTTGATGAAGTCAAATTCCTCGACTGTTTCATCAAAACAGATGTTCCAACTCCACGATGCCTGATTTAATCCATAAATGGATTTAAGCAACTTGCACACCTTCCCGCTGCTCCCACTGTCTATGAAACCTTCCGGCTGATCCATATAAACGCACTCTTCTAAACTTCCGTTTAGAAAAGCCGTTTTTACGTTCATCTGCCAGATCTCATAGTCATGGAAGGCAGCAATGACAAGTAGGATCCGAATGGATTTGAGCATAGCCACTGGAGAAAAGGTTTCGTCATAGTCCACACATGGTCTTTGACGAAAACCTTTTGCAACGAGTCTAGCCTTATAGGTTTCCACCTGCCCATCTACACCAAGTTTTCTTTTGTAGATCCGCTTGCATCCAACGGGTTTACCCCAAGTGGAGCAATATCCAAGGTCCACACTTTATTAGTGTACATGGACTCCATTTCGGATCGCATAGCATCCAGCCACTTATAATGGCCCGCCCGTAACTAGTAAGATCATCTTCTTCTAAGATGCAATCCTCTCGATCCCCGTCTATGAGAAAACCATAGTATCTCTCGGGCGGATGAGAAATCCTACCAGATCCTCGGAGTAGCTGAGGTTCGTCCGGGACTGTTGAATCTAGCAGTTCTACCAAATTTTCAGTTATAGTTTGTCCTTCTAGAATTTCTTCCAACTCTACCGTGCCCCCACTTATTTCTTTTTCAAGAAACCACCTTTCAAGAAAGGTGGCGTGTCGAGAAACAAAAACCTTTTGTTCATCGACATGGTAGAATAGATATCCATTGAAATGCCTAGGATATCCTACAAACTTACATAAAACTGACCGTGCCTCAAGTTTGTCCGGATTCTGGTTTTTCACATAGGCTGGACAACCCCATATCTTAACCCTTTTAAGACATGGTCTTTTATTACTCCATATTTCATATGGAGTCTTAGGCACAGATTTAGACGGAACCTGATTCAACAGATACGCTGTTGTTTCAAGTGCAAGCCCCCAGAATGAAAGAGACAATTTTGCATTACTCATCATGGAGCGAACCATATCCAATAGGGTACGGTTTCTCCGCTCCGATACACCGTTGTGCTGTGGTGTATACAGAGGGGTAAGATGAGAGAGAATACCATTCTCTTTCGGAAAGTCCCTGAATTCCGTACTTAAGTACTCCCTCCTCTATCAGATCGGAGAATCTTAATACTTTTACCAATCTGGTTCTCTACTTCCTTTCTGAATTCTTTGAATTTCTCAAAAGCTTCAGATTTGTGTTTCATAAGATACACATATCCGAATCTAGAGAGATCGTCAGTGAATGTGATGAAGTAGGAGAACTCACCCCTTGCATGTATAGACATCAGACCACATACATCACTGTGTATGAGTCCCAAGAACTCTGCCAAGAACTCTGCTGCTCTTTCTCCGTGTCCGGTGAACGGAGATTTGGTCATCTTTCTTTTGAGACAAGACTGACAAGTTTCATAAAATGAAAATTCGAACGTATTCAAGAGTCTATCTTTATGTAACTTACTTAGTCTTTTCTCTCCAATATGACCAAGTCTACAATGCCACAAGTAGGATTCGTTCGTATCTGAACTCTTCCTCTTGCATGTGTTTTGTATATTGAGAACCGTGTTCTGATTTAGAATATAGATACCATTACACAGTGTACCTTCTGCAACAATACCTTATCAAGATAGATGTTCATGATATTTCTATCAAGAACAAAGTTACATCCATCTTTATCAAGTAAAGAAACTGATATGATGTTGCAAACCATGGAAGATACATAGTAGCAATTGTTCAAAATCATAGTATTGCAATTTGGCAATACTATGTGATATTCACTGATGGCTGCAGCATTAACTTTTGCTCCGTTCCCTACTCTGAAGGACATATCACCGGGTCCAATCATCCTACTTTTTCTCAGTCCCTGTAATAAATTACAGATATGAGATGCTGATCCGGTATCTAGTACCCAGGAGATAGGACTAATCGAAAAGCAGTTCTCAACTACAAGAACACCTGAAAGAGATGCAATAGTATACTTCTTCTTCGATGAGGTCATCAAGGAATTCATGCTTTCCTCTTTCCCTTGCTCATACTCATGACTGCTGTCATAGTTTAGAGCCGAACCGACGTTCCTCAGCCCCGAATAAAAATTCGGATCGGTCAGGCGATACATTTTATTATCTTGACTAAGACGTGAAATGGTTGCTACCTGGAGAAAGAGAAAAGGAACACTCAGCGTGCGCTCTTGTAAGATTAGATTGATTATTAGTTTATCTAATCATGATGGCTTCCACTGTTTTCTCGAATTCTTCTTCAAACCTTAAAAGAGAATTAGTTGGGATTAATCGCACGTCACAATACTTGCTTAACCTTTCGGCCAGGCTGGTGTTGGTACTTCGAGGGAGGTTTTCCAACGCTTTCGCGAAGTTCCTTAATTACATGGCCTCTTTTCCCTGGAGGCGTAGCCCCGCTAACACCTTTTTAGACACATACTTGGTTTATAGCATTGATTGTTAAGTGAGAAAATCTCCCAAGAGTAATCATACTCATCAGTGGGATCGGGATCCAACTATCATCGCATGATAACCTAGATGGAAGCCACTCTAGTCATCACACTCCAGAAGGTATGCAAACACTAACAAGTTTCCTGTATATTTGAAACTCCCGATGTGGTTTTTACCCCTAACGACATAAGGTCTTGATAGACACCAACGTACCATAAGTCGCAAGTCAAGTTCAACCCGTCACTATCCTGGATTAACTTACACCCACTCGCATAAGCCCTTGACAGAGACCAAAGTGGCTATGTGACTGTCCGAATCAATCGCATCCTAAAATGCAACAGATAAGTAACACTTAGCTACCGTTCACTATGCCTTGATAGAGACCAAAGTACATAGCACGAATACTAACTGCTTTTTATCTGAAATGACGGAGGGCTACGGCTGGGTTCTTGGCGAAAAACCCGTTAACGCAATGAACTTGATATCGTTGAAGGAACCTGAGCAATTTTGAAAAGAAGTGGTTTAAGCTCCGCCTTTTTGAAAATTTATGGTTTTGAAGGAAAAACCGAGTAATCTATAGTATAGACTTTAGCTCAAGAGGTCACTCCCTGCGAAGGGATATCGGCTCTTGCCTTGTAAAATGAGGTGCTGGAAATTCATGACAGAATACCACTATGCAAAGCGAAAGAATATATTTGTAGTTTTTCGAAATTTGTTCCAACATCTTTTAGGTTTTTTTCTTGCATTAATCAAAATTAATGCGGTCCCATCAATTAACCTATCACACCAGAAAAGAACGAAAATAAAATGTACGTATATGTCATCCGCATTCGCCACGGGGTCCCATCATCACCCATTAGGTTACTTAACTAACGACAGAGCGGGGGCTGGACTAGCGCGGGTGCAAAACATATACAACATCTACTAGTATATATATAAGTATATACAACATTCGCCCCAGGCATGATAATAATCAACATCACAGAATCTCAGCCAATAATACAAAAAATGTGGATAATCTTGGAGCCCCGGGTTTCATTTGAGCCCAAACCCGACGTTCCCGGTCGTGTGGATAGCCTGTGCAATGAAAACCTAGACCCCTACGAGCGCGGCAAGCTACCCGCCAATCCCAGAAATGAGGCAGCCCCCTTCAACAAAGTAAATGGGTCACCCAGCACTTCACGAAATCCGGTAGCTTGGGCGCCCCTCCGTGGGTCATCCTATACCCCCTACGAGTGCCCGCTAATTCTAGAATGAATCCCCCTCTGTCTCAACGTCATGAGATGCGGGCTTGTTGCCTTCTAGAACCCGGCCATTCGTGCACTCCACCACGGGGTAATCCTAGTACAGAAAAAGAAAATAATATGTACAAATGGTGACATCGACCTCAACCCGGTCGTGCCCCAAAATAATATACAACCCGGCAAAGACGGCAGTCTACATGTCGAACGCTCGTCCCGAAATAAATGTACAAATGAATACAAACTGTACCACTAACATTTCACCACATGCTATCCACCACGACTATCCAACCACAATCACAGCACAAGCACAAAACATCAACGCGAATGTCACGTTCGCAAAATCCGTTTAAAAGAACATATAGCAATCAGATGAGTTTTACCGATCGAATGACATTCACGGTCGCAGATAAAAGTGAATGTACTGTAAACTATTAAACAGTGTCAAATATAACGACTTCGAAACACTCCAAATTGCCCCGTACAGAAACTGCAGTTTGGGTTTTGATGTTACGGAGTCGTTTCGGTTTCGTTATTTTAACATTGTTTAAACTTGCTAGTGTAGGGTTTATGGGCTGGCTTTGATACCATGAAGGGTTACGCTAGTGTCCCGGCCAACTACCGTGACCAAATATGGAACAAAATTTTTTCTACGAATGGAAACATGGCACTAGAATAACCCTTAACCCGAATCTTAACCATAAACCTAACTAGCAAAACTAAAAAAGAATTATCTACTATGAAAGAAACATCACCAAACGATCCAAGTCATTCGGTCTTCTTTCCTCGTCATGTGCTCCTAGTAGCCACCTTGAACACGCTTAATCTCCATTTCCGGCTCCATCGGTCCTCCGAGATCGAGCTTGTTCTCTGGCCTTCCTTTGCCGTAGATGATCCATCCGAGGGATATGATCCATGGCTTTAGCTCCTCACAATATGTTAAGTGGAGCAACTAGAGAACTTGGGTTGCTAAACTAAGTAGTCTAGGATGTAGTGTGATGATCTAAGTGTTTGCTATCTCTTTCTAACATCTTCACTTGTTTCTCAACTCATGAGAATGGTAGTGAAGAGGAAGAAGATGAAGGTGGGGGAAACTCAAAAGGGAGGAGATGAAGAGAAAATGGGAGCTCATGAAAATAATGAAAACTCAAGAATGAGAAATTACACACTAAGGTTTTGTATATGAATTTCTTGAATAAACAATCAACAACATGCTTCAATAGTAACTCTAAATGAATTAAAAATTCATTTGAAGCATGGTCATTGACATTCCTCCCATACCTCACTTTACACCTCATTTCCATTTATCGAATAAATGGAAAAGACATAATGAGGTGACCACCTTCTAGAAGATAATCTGTAATAAATACGGATTACAATCTGCTGTACATACATACCTGCATTCGGATAAAAATCCGAACGCCCAAAGAGATGGAATAATACGAAGAACGTAATACTAGAATATACATATCGAAATACATATATGTAAACTATTAAATCAATACCTGATTTAATAATCCGGCTCATACCCGAGCCGGCTAGTATTACCAACTGTCTGATCGAAAGTCCGAGTACAAAGTACATCAATCGATCGAGATCCTGCACGTATCCAATACGGCTACTAAATCATTTCGCCTGAACCAGGAAAACCCTCTGTGTGGACTCTAAAGACTCGACAGTACGCCGGCAGTGAGTTACTGGATAAATCCATAACCACAAGCACGTCAGCGGCACTAGCTGTACGTAACGGCTACCCGGGTACTTGTCGAAAAGGAAGGCCGACGAGCAAACTCATCCGGATCCCTACCGAGCCTATCTGTGACAATCTCCGTACAGTCCGGTCTCTTCGTCTGAGAGTATCGCATACCGGGTCTAGAAGGTGGTAAACGTCAGACCCTGACAACCTGGTAATTCGTGCTGATGCGGCTCAGGACCAATCCGACAAACTACTGATCAGCCTATCAGTAAATCCCAACTGCCTTGGCCAAGGTCTTATGGTCCTGACCAATCGAACACAGTGCGATATCGACTCCTTATACCGGGAGAGACGAATCCCCGACAATCGCTCACTGCCTCCATGTAGCTCGGGACTGTACCCAACCAAAACCTGTTTGCATGACTCAACAGAGTCGTGGTAAGGTAGTGATCAAAGCACAGTGGGAACTCACACGAGACAAATGACGATCTCAGGTCTAAGGACTAACCTGTACTCATGTCACCTGAGAACTTCCACCTGACGATAGGTATAGTACCATCTGAAAGTTCTCGGCGAATCCGTCCGGTGTACTCACCCCCAGTGAGCACATGTATATGATCTTAGATCTAAAGACCAATGGTTGCGGGACCAAACCATCGCCCCTCGTCGGGGTCTAGAAACGTATACACTAGTCTACTCTGGAATATCGATGCCCGGTCTCGATACTCCCACGACTAGGGTCTATTTAAGGATGTGCGTACCGACTACCCAGCTCCCACAAGTATGATCGCCATCACAACACAGGTAGTTTAGCATTGATCCTACGGGCTTTATCAACATATATAAAAGATATGTAACAGCAAGAAAACATACACATGTTAAGATAAAGTCAAACCAAATAGCATACTATCATTTCGAGCAAGACTGTCTTGTACATATATATGTCCAAGCATCCATATGTATACATATACAATAATGGCCTCTGGGGCATACATATCCAACATATAAGCCATGCTCAATATCGGTGAGATTGATAGTATTCTCCATAAGGATTGGTTGTACAATGTGCTAATAGATGAGGACTCTGATTGCCGAATCAATTCGTAGGGCTTTCGTCTCCATGATTACCCGTGACTCGTAATAGAGAATCGACAACCGCAAGATGGTCTTGTGCACAAAAAGAAGCCACCCATTAAATTGTCCCATAACCACATAACCTAAAATTGCCTCCAAATCAACAGGTGACATTCGATCGGGATCGAGCTTGAACACAGACCATCCCTGCTGCTCAACCATTAAGGAAAGCAAAAAGATAGGATTTAAGTAACTTTTTTACTAGCCGCACTGCCCTCCATGATGAGTACACAATTCCAAGCCTCAATCTGTCGTAATCGTGACCGTACTTCTCGAATACGAGCACCAGTAACTCACTCTCCATGGATGAGATCAGCCTAAGGACGCTCATCAGACGTTGATTGCTATAGATCTACTGATTGATGGCGATCAGACATTGATTGTTGTAGATGGCGTAATGAGTAGAGGTAAATTTGGGGAGAAGAGATAGAGTCAGGCTGAAATTTACGAGGATCGGGGTTGAATAGAGATGGAATCACACTGAAAATTTTGGAAATTAGATACTAGGGATTTGGACAACATCCTTCTCGATTTAGGGGGTTGACTTGAGGAAGAGGGTAATATGATGGGATTTAAGTAATTTTCTACTGGCCGCACTGCCCTCCATGATGAGCACCCATTACCCCTTCCCCAAATCAACCCCTAAATCGAGAAGGATGTTACCCAAATCCCTAGTAGAACCCTAATCCCCAAAATTTTCAGTGTGATTCCATCTCTATTCAACACTAATCCTCGAAAATTTCAGCCTGATTCTATCTCTTCTTCCCAAATTTACCTTTACTCGTTACGCCATCAACTCGTAAATCAACAATCAATGTGTGGTCGCCATCAATCAGTAGATCTAGAACAATTAACGTCTGAAGAACGTCCTTAGGCCGATCTCCCACTCATGGAGGGTGAGTTACTGGTGCCCGAATTCGAGAAGTGCGGTCACGATTACGACAGTTTGAAGCGTAGAATTGTGTGATCATCATAATGGAGAGCAGTACGGCTAGTAAAAATTTACTGAAATCCCATCCCTTTGCTTCCCCCAATGGGTGAGCAACGAGAGTGATCTGTGTTCAAGCTTGAGCCTGATCGAATGTCACATGTTGATTTGGAGGCAGCTTTAGGTTCTATGGTTGTCAGACAATCTAATGGGTGGCTGCTTCTTGTGCCCAAGACCACCTTGTGGTTGTCGATTCTCTATTAAGAGTTGCTAGGAACCCGATTTCACTTGTTCATGCCGGAGGTCGTGGAAGACCGATGCGGGAGCGAACATGATAATCAACCATTACTCTTCGGATTGTGCTTTCTATGTTGCAGATGGTATTCGCTGGGCGTATAGAGCCATGCTCAAATCGGTGAGATTGATAGTATTCTCTATAAGGATTGGTTGTTCTACGTGCTAATGGGTGAGGGTGAATTTCTAGTCATAAGGACTGCAAGTACTAAGCAAATTGAGTCCTCGGCTTCCCTGTTCAACCGAGAGCACGGAGCCCAAACGCCTCCGTAACGGATCCGTGTATCTCACCAAAACGAGATCTCCTCCGTTCCACGTCTCGCATCCCACGCTGGCGTGTCTCTCCATTAATGGGCGTATCCCGCCATTAATGGACGTACCCCGCCATAAACGCGAACGAGAGGCTGGGCGTAACGGACAGCGAGAATATCGCGCCGGTTCGCTCCATACGACCGCTATATAAACCCTCTCTCCAGACGACTCAGGTAACTCGAACTCAATCCAATAGGTCGCTACTCTGCCTCATTATTCTTCGGTACTTGCTTGATCGTCGGAGGGTCCTACGATGGTTTTCCACCCGGGACTTCCCTTGCAGGTAGCTCGGCGTCAACAACCCATTAAGATCCACACATTCAACTCTCATATCAAATCTCAACCGTTCAACCCCGCTGGCAATAAAATCGACGGATGACAACATCTGAGGAAGATTCCGACCTTCATCAGCTGAGTGCCATCCGTGGGAAACGGCTTTCCCATCTAAGAAAAATGATTTTCCGTCTTCGGTTCGATGGCCAGCGATCATCGCAACGAAGATCCCAGCACAAGTCATCCCATCCTCCGCAACGGAGGCGGGGGCTGTTCTACTCCGCCTCCCAACGTCGTCGAAATCTTATCTGCACGGATCGACAGACTCATGGCGATGATGGACGCGCTCGCTCGTGTCCAAACGGCCGGCTACGCCCGCCAAACCGCCGTCCCTGCTCCCCGGAACGACGGCGTGCACGAGGCGGCAGATGGACGCGTTCAAGTCCTCGGCCTCGCTCGTGCTAATCTCGACGTCACGGAACACTGGCATGCCGATTCTGGCAGTCACGACCCCTATACGAGGAATGATTTCATGAATCGTTGCGCGCCGGACAATCCAACACCGAGGTCTCGAGACCAACTAGATTATTGCTTCAACGCTCGCCGCGCTCTCTTGCCCACCGAAGAGACGTCGGTCAGGTTGCCTGATTTCAGGAAAGACCGACGTCACCATACTCATCGAGGCCGTGCACATGGCGCACGTCGGGGCGAACCACGAAGGGTTCACCCCGAAGATCTGAGGAACGTGATAGAGCGAAGCCGAAGCCGTTTCGTTGCTCAAGCCCGAAGCGGGTATAACGGGGGCTCCGACCAAGGAGAATTCTCGGGTACCAGCAACGGATCGACGCCCTCGAGAAGAAAATCGAGGACATGTAGCTCGCTACTCGCCAACCTGAGGGGTGACGAGATACTCCTCGGACTCTCATGAAGCCTTTCACCGAGCAGCTACTGAGAGAGCGAGTCTCTTCCCGGAACAAGCCGTCCAAATTTGCTCTTTTCGACAGGAAGTCCGACCCAAAAGACCACCTGGACGCGTTTACTGCGGGCATGAGCTATCAGGATAACTCGGAAGCCGCTCAGTGCCGAGCATTCCCCACCATCCTCATCCGAGCTGGACGAGACTGGTTCCGCGGCTTGACTCTGCACTCGATCTCGACCTTTGAAGAATTGGCCACGCAGTTTCTCAGCCATTTCGTCGGCAACCGACGACAGAAAAAATCGATTGACTACCTGTTCACCATTAAGTGCGAGGACAGGGAGTCCTTCAAAGACTATATTGCCCGTTTCTACAATGCCCTTCTGGAAATACCCGAGCACTGAGATGAGACAGTCATAGCCGTCCTAAGGTCTGGTCTTAAGCACAAAGTGTGACTCCGCTTTTTTGCATTGGCGCAACCTAAAACCTTGGCCGAGGTAAAAGTCTGGACCGAACGGGAAATCCAGCTCGAATCAGAGGTTAACGCTCATTTTTCCTGGGGAGACCGGACAGGCCAAAAGAAAAGGGACCTGAAAGAAGACAAGAAGAAGGCCGATCGGTCAAAACCTTACACTCTGAGGTTTCACGAGTACACGCCTCTCTATGTCTCGCAGGCCGAGCTGCTGAAGGAGGTGAAGAGCGAAAGATTTTTCAAGCTACCACTGATGATACGAAAGCCAGGTAAGCGACTCCATGGCCCATATTGTGCCTATCATCGAACACAAAGACACCCGACTGAGAATTGTAAACAACTGCGTGATTACATCGAGGAGCTGATCCGTTCCGATCACTTGGCAAACTACCTGCAAGACAAACGTGAAACAAATAGGGAGTAAGCCGACCAACTTGAAGCCGGAAAGCTGACGATCGAGCAGATCATGGTCGTCACTAACTGAATCCGGTCATTCAATGCAGGAGAGTCTAAACAGTATCACCGAATCTGTATTTTCTTTAATAATAAAGATTCTTACTTCCCTACAATCCGAGCTGCTTCTTTTTGTTTCCATGCTAAAACATCTCGCAGGGCCAGCGGGTAGCCTCCTGCCCGTCAATCAAAGACCAGCCTCACTCAAATAAATGAAGTTCGGATGTGCCTATAGGTAGCCAATCAAAACCTTCATCATGAGACAACCGGGTGGCTTCTTGCCCGGCCCATCCACATCGGGTAATTTCCTGCCCAACAACGCTATGGATCCAAAGCCCTCATCACGAGGCGGCCAAGTAGCTTCTTGCCCGGCCCATCCACCACGGGTAGCTTCCTGCCCAAAAGCGCCATGGATCCAAAGCCCTTATCACGAGGCAGCCGGATAGCTTCCTGCCCGGCCTATCCACAGCGGGTAACTTCCTTCCCAACAACGTTGTGGATCCAAAGCTTTCATCACGAGGCGGCCGGGTAGCTTCCTGCTCGGCCCATCTACAGCAGGTAGCTTCCTGCCTAATAGCGCCGTGGATCTAAAGCCCTCATTACGAGGCAGCCGGGTAGCTTCCTGCCCGACCCATCCACAGCGGTTAGCTTTTTGCCCAACAACGCTGTGGATCCAAAGCACTCATTACAAAGCCGCCGGGTAGCTTCCTGCTCAGCCCATTCACTATGGGTAGCTTCCGGCCCAACGGCGCCGTGGATCTAAAGCCCTCATCACGAGGTAGCCGGGTAGGTTCCTGTCCGGCCCATTCACAGCGGGTAGCTTCCTTCTCAAAGACGTGGATCCAAAGCACTCATCACGAAGCCGCCGGGTAGCTTCATGCCCGGCCCATTCACTGCAGGTGGTTTCCTGCCCAACAATGTCATGGATCCAAAGCTCTCATCATGAGGCGGCCGGATAACTTCCTGCTCGTCCCATCCACCACGGGTAGCTTCCAGTCCAACAGCGTCGTGAATCAAAAGCCCTCATCACGAGACGGCCGGGCAGCTTCCTGCTCGGCCCATCCACAGTAGGTAGCTCACTGCCCAACAAAGACGCTGTGGATCCAAAACCTTCATCACGAGGCGGCCGGGTAGCTTTTTGCTCGGCCCATCCATAGCGGGGAGCTTCCTGTCCAATAACATTGTGGATCCAAAGTCCTCATCATGAGGCGTCCAAGTAGCTTCCTGCTCGGCCCGTCCGCAGTGAGTAGCTTCCTGCCCAACACCGCTGTGGATCCAAAGTCCTCATCATGAGACGTCCAAGTAGCTTCCTGCTCGGCTCGTCCGCAGTGAGTAGCTTCCTGTCCAACAACGTTGTGGATCCAAAACCCTTATCATGAGGCGACCAAGCAGCTTCCTACTCGGCCTATCCGCAACGGGTAGCTTCCTGCCCCACTATGCCATGGATCCAAAGTCCTCATCATGAAACGGCCAAACAGCTTCCTGCTCAGCCCATCCGCAGCAGACAGCTTCCTGCCCCACTACGTCGTGGATCCAAAGCCCTCATCACGAGACAGCCGGGCAGCTTCTTTCTCGGCCCGTCCACAGCGGGTAGCTTCCTGCTCAACAACGCCGTGGATCCAAAGCCCTCATCATAAGGAGGCCAAGCTACTTCCTACTCGGCCCATCCGCAGCGGGTAGCTTCATGCCGCACTACGCTGCGGATCAAAAACCCTCATCATGAAACGGCCAAGCAGCTTCCTACTCGGCCCATCCGCAGCGGGTAGCTTCCCGCCCCACTACGCTGTGGATCCAAAGCCCTCATCATAAGGCGGCCAAGCAGCTTCCTGCTAGGCCCGTCCACAGCGGATAGCTTCCTGCCCCATTATGTTGTGCATCCAAAGCCCCCACCATGAGACGGCCAAGCAGCTTCCTGCTTGGCCCGTCCGCAGCAGGTAGCTTCCTGCCCAACAACGTTGTGGATCCAACACCCTCATCATAAGGCGGTCAAGCAGCTTCCAGCTCGGCCCGTCCGCAGCGGGTAGGTTTCTGCCCCATTACTCTGTAGATCCAAAGCCCTCATCATCAGGCGGCCAAACAGTTTCCTGCTCGGCCCGTCCGCAGCGGGTAGCTTTCTACCCCACTACACTGTGGATCCAAAACCCTTTTCATGAGGCGGCCAAGCAGCTTCCTGCTTGGCCCATCCGCAGCGGGTAGCTATGGATCCAAAGCCGTCGTCATGGGCGACCAACCAGCTTTCTGTCCGGCCCATCCGCAACGGATAGCTTCCTGCCCCACTACGCTGTGGATCCAAAACCCTCATCATGAGGCAGCCAAGCAGCTTTCTGTTCGGCCCATCCGCAGCGGGTAGCTTCCTGTCCGACAACGCTGTAGATCCAAAACCCTCGTCACGAGGCCGTCGGACGGCTTCCCGCTCAGCCTTAACGGCAGAACATAAGGCCACACGTCAAAGTCGATAGGCCGACCATTCCCCGGGCACGAAATAGATAAACTCCTAACTCGACCCAAGAAGATAAAGCTCGGATTCGGTCGATGACCGACGCAACTCCAACCCTACTCGGATCCGAGGGAGCGACTGCGCTTAGCTCTACTAAGGTCTATTTTTACTTGGTATTCATGTTTGGTGCTCGCTCGGTCTAGTCACCTCGACTCCGAGGTGAGAAGGGACACCTGTCTATTTCCACTTAGTATTCATGTTTGGTGCTCGCTCGGTCTACGCCATCTCGACTCCGGGGTGAGGAGGGACATCGGTCTATTTCTACTTGGTATTCATGTTTGGTGTTCGCTCGTTCTACGTCACCTCGACTCTGGGGTGAGGAGAGACACAAGTCTATCCACGCTTATGAAATAAACAAGGATGGAAACATTACGGCCATGCACATCATAGACAAGCTAAAAATACTTTATTGATGCTCCAAATTATATACAAGGTATTATAAGCTTCTCGGCTTTACAAAATGCCCGAGGGCTTACAAAAATAAAACAAATACAAAAGGGGAGCAAGAAGAACGGTGGCTTCAAACGACGTTCTCAGGCAAGGCCTCCCAGTCGTCCGCCCGCCCGGCACCTCCGCCGGCTGCCTCACCTCCACCTGCCAGGCACCTCCGCCAACAGCTTCGCCCCTGCCCACCGACTCAGTGCCGCCGCCCTTGGGCTCTTCCTCTGCGAAAGGATACCTCGCACAGAGCTATCGGCCGTCGAACTCGAGAGCTATCTCCTTGACGGCGTCGAGGGCGTTGTGTCATCCGACGGCCGCGGAGTCTGCAAGGTCGACATAGAATTGGTCTGGCGTCTTGTAGTCTTCCACGGCCTTCTCCGCCCTAGCCTCGGCTTGCTTCGCCGCCTCGTGAGCCGTCCGAGCATCCCCTTGCAGAGATCCCTCTGCTTCCTCATGGCCTCGAAAAGCTCGTTGACCTCGCCGACCCGGACTTGAAGAACCCGGGTAGACTCGGTCAAGGCCCGGTGAGACTCCTTCAGCCTCGTGGCCTTCAAGCCCTCCGATACCAGTCTAGACACAAAGTAAGCAGTGTTTTCGTCAGACTCCTTCAGCTTGGCGAGGAGCTCTTCCTCATACGAGGATGACTCTTTGGCCCTTTTCATCGTCGGAGCAACCTCCTCGGCCTCCATGGCAGCAAGAAGAGCGCGATGTTGAAGGACCTGCAGAAAAACACGAACATTGGTCAGAAATTAAACAAAGGAAAAGGAACTTGGAAATTTTTTAGAAGATTACCAACCTGTGCTATTGCCGTCACTTGGGCCTTCATGGTGCCCCGAGGAATCTTGGCCCCCGCAGCTTTCTCCATGTCCGCTAGCAAGCTGTCGGCCACGGAGAGCCCCGACGACATCTCAATACAGAAGTCGCCCTCATGCATCTGTATCCCGGCCGAGGGTGGCTGGGTAACCTCTCTTAAGTCTCTTAGCCGGAGACTCAGCGGAGGACGGCGTCTCCGTCCTAGCCCGGAAAGCCTGATCCCGGGCGTGCTTCTGCCCTCCACTCCGGCATTCCTCCGAGACGGGAGGAGAGACGGCTACTTAGGCGGGAGGAGCTTGTCGGGTACGCATCGGGTGCGGGCTTGGACAAACTAGCACCGCCGCCCTTCCTCCCCTGACCCTTGGCGGCCATGATCTTCGATCGATCCATTGGCTCCGTGGAAGAAAACGAAAGAGAAGGTCAGCAACAGGAATGACAAAATTATGCTAAGCCTAAATTAATCGGCGGAGTCCTAACTTACCCCTGAAGCGCACGGGACTGAGTCCCGCCCAGCTCAAAGCCTGCTCAGAAAGCAGGACATCGGTCCATTAGATCGGCTCCCACTGCAACACTATCTCCGCCTCCGGGGCGTTCGATTGCTTGACCCTTGGGCAATACGTCCTATGCCATTTGGTGGGCACGGGTCAATCCTCTCCCTCCGGAGGACCAACGAAAACAAACTTCTCCTTCCACTCATCGATGGAAGAAGGGACGACCACTGCCCCTAACCCGGCCGTCATACCCTTATGTTTTTTTAAAGAAAAATAAACCCAGCTCAGCTCGTCGTTGCGAATGCCAAGGTGATTTTTGTAGCAAAGGAAAGGAGGCTCAAGTCAAAGGAGATCCAATCAATTTTCAACCGGACCAGGAACCCAAGGAGAATTCTCCACGAGTTCGGCGCTAGCTAGCCCAGGGCAAGACGGAAGCAATGAAGTACAACACAAATCTCGGATGAGAAGGGCAAACACAGCCCCGCTCAAAACTCCTTTAGATACAGAGCAATCTCATTGCCCTGTACCTGGTCTGCCCGTTCACCCTCCCTGGCCAGAGGAAATGAATAGCCAGGGGATATAGAAACGAGCCCGGTTATCGAATAGTTTGTCCAATCGATTCAAGATCGAAGGCGCACCGCGAGTATTTTCGATGCGCACCTTGGGGACCCTCGTTGCCACCCGACGATGAAGAATAAGGGCGGCGTCATCCCTTAGGGGCGAGCCCGATGGAGAAGAAGACGAAGAACTTTCTCGGCTATCGGAAGCCGAGGAAGAAGATGGCCCACTAGACTCGGCTTTAGAAGCTGAAGCCTGCCTCATTGCCCGACTCAACCCTAACTACATCAACGAGAACTTCAGAAGAAGACATCTAACCTGATTCAAGGAAAGGTCGGCTGAAGATGGATATTAGCTGAAGATAGGACATAAGTGACGGGGCGCCGGGCAATCTTTAGACAACGGGAGGCAACTAAAGCAAAAGTGTTTCTTAAAGAAAGGCCTCCCCAATTTATACGCCCAGCAAAAGCCATCCGACGGTTCAATTCCACTCCCGCCAAAACGAAGCGTTGCACCCCACGGCTCCGATGACGCCACGTGGCAATCGACATTAGACATTTCCCCTTCACGCGGATCCGACTGGCGACGCCTCGCAATCCGCCGCCTAATAGTGGCCACATGGCACGAGGATTAGCTGCCTGAGCGAGCGAAGCGACGTCTCCTTTATGGTGCAATCATTTTGCTGATCCGTTGACATCATCAAGGATACGCGTGGAAATTTAGGCGTGCCGTAAATCGCCGCGTGGATCCAGAGATCGAAAAGACACGGCCGTCAAACGCCACATCGTTCCCAGACAATCCACCGCGAAGATTCCTCGGCACAAAGCTGAACGGAGAAAACCGAGCAGACCACTCTCGACCCGACTTATAAAAAGGTCGGAACGAGAGTGCGGGGCTAATGATGATACTCGTAAGTGGAAATTCCCCAGAACGCGACACGTAGCGGATAATGTGTCAACCGCTTAATCCCGCTAGATTCCTGAGGGCTACAGAGCTGGAATAAGTATGATGCATTGGAAGCATTTCTCGGCATCTCGTCTCCGAGATTGCATCCGACCTTTTGAAAACCTCTCCGGAGTACCTTCCCAATTCGTCTAGCAACCAGCCAACAGCTCGCTTCCGAGCAATCCTACAGCCGAGCTTCCACAGCCTCCTTGCTCGTCTCCGAGCTGTTACAGAGATGAGCTTCCTCGGGTTCCTTGCTCGCCTTCGAGCTATCCACCGAGCTGAGCTTCTTCGGCTTTCTTATCCAACCGAGAGCACGGAGCCCAAGCGTCCCTGTAACGGCTCCGTGTATCTCACCAAAACGAGATCTCCGCCGCTCCACGTCCCGCATAACGCTGGCGTCTCTCCATTAATGGACGTATCCCGTCATTAATGGATGTATCCCGCCATCAACGCAGACGTGAGGCGGAGGCGTAACGGACAGCGAGAATCTCGCGTCGGTTCGCTCCATGCGACCGCTAGATAAACACCATCTTCCAGACGACTCAGCTAACTCGAACTCAATCCAATAGGCCGCTACTCTGCCTCATTATTCCTCGGTACTTGATCGTCGGAGGGTCCTACGGTGGTTTCCCATCAAGGACTTCCCTTGCAGGTAGCCCGGCGTCAACGACGCATTAAGATCCACACGTTCAATCCTCATATCAAATCTCAACCGTTCAGCCCTGCTGGCAACAAGATCGACGGATGACATCTGAGGGAGATTCCGACCTTCATCATAATGTCAGGCAAATAATTTTATATTCTATAAACGATCGACTTTAAAATCGAATCTCTTGCATGTGTTAAATCATCTAGATTAGGCATTGCGTATGTTAAATTTCATTGCATACACATCATCACATGCTTGCAATTCAATCATGTGTATCCACCACTTAATTTAGCCCTAACTATTCTGTCCTAATCACTGGGCCTAGTTTTATTAGCTTAAATGTAGATAAATATTCTGGTGTATAAATTTGAAATTTCTTCCAAAATATTATAATTAGATTTATTACAGGATCCAATACTTCTTAATAGACTGAAGTTGTGGGTGGAAAACATTGTGTTAAGGGAAAATGATTGTCCTTTTTCTACTTCTTCAGAAGGAAGTTTAAGAACCCAAAAAATAATGAAGGAGACTAATCGTCTTAGAGACCGTAATGATCGTAAAAATATATATGAAGCATTAAGGCTGTTAATATACTGAGTTCTTTTTTCTAAAATTGAAATTTTGGGTTTAAAGTGTTCTGTATTTAGATATTCATAAGATAAATGTTATCACTCATATTATTTATTTAGTATTTTGATTTAGTATTTGAAAAATAGTATTTATCTTTTTATTCTTAGTCCATACGAAATTTATTAAATAAGATGCCATTACCTTCCAATACTTTCTATGTTTGCTTTTATTTTCTAATTTTAAGATCCGTATCCTATAGTTAATTTTTTTGTTCGAATTAATAAAATTTAAACTCGCTTTTCCAATTATATTTTCTTTGATTGAATAGTTTCTAAGCTCTTTAATGAAAGTAAAAATAACTATAGAATTGAACTCTTAGATTATTCTTTTTTTCTAATTTGATTGTCTTTCTATGCTTTGAAAATCATGTAATGATATTTCCCCCAAAAAAATAGGAACTCTTATACAAATAAAAGATTTCAATTTCAAATATTTATACCTTAAGTATATAATTTGTATTCAAGTATTTATATACATCATATTGTAACTTCTTTTTTATCATATTAATGGAACATGCCAAGTAATGTATACTCCTATAAACAGAGGATAAAAATTGAACCAAAAATAGTCTATATAATTAGACTATGAATTTCACTTTACCTTACATTGATTGTCTCTTAAGAATTTATTGCTAGGTATATCTTAGATTGCTTTTAAACTTATACGTGAACACACGAGGTCAATGTCCAGTAAGATTAGGGATGGACCATTATACAATCCTTAACAATATAGTGGGGTGCACTTGGAAGAGAAGATATAGGATCAAAGAATGACCTTGATATTATTTTGAGAGTAATGATGCAACTTGTTAGATTTTTATATTTAAAAATATTCAATTGGTAATTTTATATAAAACTCCACATACTAATAGTTTTATTTTTAAAAATGCATACTAGTAGTTTTACATAAAAATACACACAATTATGTATATTAGACAATATCCCAAAGATTCTTCCATTTATAAAAAAAGAAATAAAAAAATATGTTTAGCTGCAGGTTTACAGTTGATCGTTTTATTATAGGTAGAGTTATATATTCATTATGTTATTAAAATGAGGATAATTATTTCACTGCTCGCTTCTAAATACTTATGTGCTATATAGACCCTGTTTGGATACAATATATAGCAGTGGCAACCTTGTCCTTTTTAATAATTAGTTTGTTTCCATACAATGGGGACTTATCCCTTCTTTTTTAACCGTCTTATTTATCAAAGGACCAGGTTTCATGCGCTTGCAGCTTATACCTTTGTTCTCGGTAAACTTTTTGTTCTTAAAACAATCTACATATATTCTTAATTGTTCTTATCTGATATGTAAACTTGTCTTGCATTTCAGTTAGTACCGTTTTCTTATGTAACTATATGCATTGTATTTGTTGCTATTAAGGTTTGTTCATTTTTGTGGGCTTCATGTATACGTGTTGAAGAAATGTAATACACATTATTTATGACTTTCTTCTCTTAAAAGATATAAACCTTTGGTTTGTTTCCCATTCATTTTCATTCCTGGCTATTTCTTCTTGTCATCAGATATTCTCTTTTCTTAAGTCGTCAATACCCACTGCTTCCAAGTTTTATTCTTTTTTCTCTATCTGCCAAATCTTATTTTTTGTTTCTGTTATATCTTAACAATTTGAATTTTCCGAATAAGGATCTATGTGGATAATGGTTTATTTTCCCAAACATCTTATTTATCAAAATCTTGCAAAAAATAAATATTAAGGTTTTAAATTTCTTTTTCTTTTTTCCAACAATAGCAAAAGGTCACTCTTTGATTTTCTTGATGCAGGTGCTTAGAGATTTTAGAATTGCCAAAAATAGTGTGCTCATGAGATATTTGTCACGTGCAGTAGAATAATTGAAAAACGAAAGTATAGAAATAATTATAGCGGTAAAAGATTAAAAGAATGATGAAGCATTTGTAGATATATAGTCTAATTCTTGTTGTTTGGACTAAGAGATCTCTGCTATCAGAGGTAAAATCCTATAGGACTGTTGTATTTTTCTACTTTTTTATTTTAAAGTCAACTATATCAGTGTTTCATAGTTTGGTGTTCAAGATGTGTAAGGATTGATGATGTAAAACTCGTACTCCATAATTTTATTCAATGAGAGAGGCTCTCTTGAGCCTTGCGTTTCGTTAAAAAAAGGTTGGTCATGCAGAAAAGCTCCATAAAAAATGTGTCAAATTTATGGTCAACTATAAACTAGCAATAACACTCTTATGTAGGACTGGATCTGGTTAATATCTGAATCGAGATATTTTCGAATACGAATATGATTTTTTGGATCCAGTCGAATACACAGATATGGACATAAATTTAAATATTTTCTTGATACGCATGAGTTTTAGCAAAAATGATTTGAATATTGATATAAATATCCAGATATATAAATACGATACGAATCAAAATTCGGATACAGATATCCACAAACAATAAAGAAAATATATCATTTTAAATTTATTTTCGTTGATAACGCTTATTTAAACTATAAATGTTTGCTCAATTCATGTCTTGCATTTTAAGGATGTTTTCACAAAGTATTTTATCATGTTTGTTTCAAAATATGCAAAAGAAGCTATTAATATGTATAGCATGTTGGTTAATGTATTTATTTATTCATATAATATTCATTAGCATGCATATTTATTTTATCAAATGTTTTTAGTACTCACATTAAATAACTATTCAAATTCATTTGAAATGTTCAATTACATATGCATTACCGCCTCACATCCGTATTTCTTTTACAAATCTTTTTTATACATGTATCCAATATTGTATATCTCTATAGCCATCCGTTTCACATCTATATTCAATATTGTCAAATATGGATATAACGTTTTATCATTGAACTCTGTATTCGTATACATAGATGTATCCGTCCCTACAAAACAGGTATGGATATGGTATTTGAACCACATGCAACCTTACAATTAGGCATAGTTTAGCAACAAGGTTTTCGAAACCTTACTTCTGTTTTACGTTAAAGAAAAGCATCGTTTGCGTTCATGGAAACTGTGTACTCGTAAAATTTGGGTTTCAGAAAGTTTAGGCTTGTTTGGCAACATAGTTTATGAAACTAAGGTTTTGTTTACCTTTTTATTGGCACGGGAAAGCAAAAAGAGACGACATGAAACCTTTATGAAGCTCCACCCTTTTTGAGTTTTAAAAATGGACTTCAAGTTCCCAAAACTTTTTGAAACCGCGGTAAGAAAATTGGATAAGAAACAGAACTAAACACTTAAGGCAAACATGTATGATATACTTTCTTTAAGACGATATTTCCCCCACTGCGAGAATTATGGTGGAAAGCAATTGCCTCCAAGATACAACAAGCCTTGAAACTCTTTTTTGGAAATATGAGGAGATGAAACTATGAAAAGTTAAGTTTCTTTTACAAAGTTTGAAAGGGTGCAAAATTGAAAAGTTATGACTGTTAGAAAAACCACTTGGTAGTTTTCTAACATTTTGAGTTCAAATTCAAAAATCAAATTTTGAATTTTGAAATTCAAAAACATTATCTGTTAACAAGTCAAGCCTTAAATGCCCCAAGTGCCCAAGTAACCAATCAAGACCATTAAATAATGATATTATTGGCCCACTAGAATGAGGCTCGTTTGTGAGCCCGCCGACTAAGAAACAAACTTGCAACACACATGATTCAACAATGGATTAGAATTCGTCGTTTTGGTTGTTGCCAGCAAAGAAGCGGAATGGTTACGAAAATTTTTATTGGATATAAAGTTATGGCAACAATTGATGCCATCCATTTCCTTCCAGTGTGATAGTGAGGCTACGATGTTTAGAGCTTATAATAATATTTATAATGGTAAATTTAAATAGATTAGTTTGCAACATGAATATGTTCGATATTTGATTACCAATGGAATAATTACTATTGTATATGTAAGGTCTACAAAGAATTTAGCAGATCCTTTTAGTGTTGAAAAAACGGTATATTCGGTCTGATATTCGGATTCGGTAGCAAAACGAACAGAAATTGCAATATTCAGTCAAATTGCGGTCAAACCGAATATTCGCAGCACAAACCGAATATATTCGACAGAATTAGCACATTAGGCCCAAAACAGAAAAACCGACAACTAAAAAACAAACGTGAGATTCACAACTTAATTAAAAAAAATAAGTGGTACCCACACTTATTATTTCACAAACACCCACCCACATTTCTATATCCTTATTAGTTCGAATGCCTTATCATTAGGCCACGGGTATATTGATTTTCTATATCTTTATATTTTTCGAATTTTTTATATGTAATATTTATATGAAATATAAATGATCGCATAATCAGAATATTCACCGAATAAATCGGATATTCTTTATTCGCATGCCAATCGAACAAACTTCGAATCCGTTCTTTACAACGTTGGATCACTTTACCAAGCCACTAAGTAGAGAATTGGTAAACAGTAGTCAATCGAAATAGGACTTAAACACTTACAATTTGGCAAGAGTAACGATAACCCAATTTAAATTAGTGAAAACTAATTCTAAAAGTTCAATGGGTAACAACAAATTAATGTCATGAGCCTGTAAAGAACTAGTAGTCTCATTCTCATTTAAATCAGTGTTTAGTGTTGTTTGTTACAATTAAAAGGATGAGCAAAGCTCTTAATGGAGTTATTTGTATATGTATTTGAATATCCACAGTAAACAAGGATATAATTGCTCCGCCTATATCAGCACAGAAGTAGTGTTGCTTCGACAAGAAACGTGAGGTGGGTTCTTGTAAATGCTGATGAAGACCAAGATTTAGTACATGGTCATAATAGTGCTAAAACGGCAATAAACCTCTTAGGAAATAAGATGAATATTATATGTGTTATTTCATATTCTAATAATAGAAGCTTTGGTTTAATCTGCGAACTCTAACAACTTTGTTAGATGAATGAAATATATACACTAAAGGTTTAAATCGAGGGATACCTTCTTTTATGAATAATGTTTATCGTGAGAAAGATGTGGTTACAACCAACGTATACAAACTAATAGATTGTTGCTAGTTTGTTTATGTTGGTAGTTTTTATATATGGGAAATAGTCCCACATTGGAAAAAAAAATGAAAAAGTATGCAAGTATTTAAATAAAGGGTTTTTTCCGTAAACCCTCCATCCTTCAACATTTTTCTGCCCCCATAGTTAGTATTTACCTATAGCCCTCTTAAACTTATAAATTACTCATGCAGCCTCTTACTTCATTTTTTAAAATGATTCTTCCTCCTGCCTGGCCATCGCCGCCGTCCCCACCTTCTTTCTTCTCCTCTTCAATACCGCCACCACCATCACCGTCAGCATCACCACCATCTTCCTCTTCTTTTTCAACCCATCAGCACCTCCTTTCTCCTCCTCTTCAACACTGCCACCGCCACCGCCACCAACACCACCTTCTTCAACCCACAACTGCCGCCGCCACCATCATCAATAATACGCCGCCGCCATCCTTCTTCCTCCTCTTCAACCATCACTGTCTCCTTCCCGGGCATCGCCGCCGTTCCCACCGCCACCTCCTCCTTTCTTCTTCTCTTCAAATGGAGGTGGCGGTGTTGAAGAGGAGAAAGGAGGAGATGGCGATAGGGACGGCGGCGATGCCCGGTAAGGAGGAGGAAGAAGAAGGCGGCGGAAGGTTGAAGAGGAGGAAAAAGGATGGCGGCGGCGGTGTGTTGATGATGATGACGGCGGCGGTTGTGGTTGAAGAAGAGGAAGAAGAATGTGGTAGCGATGGTGTTGATGAGAGTGGTGGTTGCGGTGGTGTTGAAAAGGAGGAAGAAGTTGTTGATGGATTGAAAAAGAAGATGAAGATGGCGGCGGTGGTGTTGAAGAAGAGGAGAAAAGAGGTGGCAGTAAGGACGATGATGATGGCCGGGAAGGCGGAGGAAGAATTATTTTCAAAAGTGAAGTAGAGAGTTGCAGGAGTATCTTATAAGTTTAGAGGGGCTACAAGTAAATACTAACTGTGGAGGAAAGAAAAATATTGAAGTATGGGAGGTTAACGGAAAAAAAAAAACAATTAAATTCTCGTAAGTTATCTGACAACTCGAATAAAATAGGATAGACCACAAACGAGCCTCTTTCTAGTAGGCAAATAATATTATTATTTAATGGTCTTGATTGGGCACTTAGGCAATTTAGGCTTAACTTGTTAACAGATAATGTTTTTTGAATTTTGAAATCCAAATTTTGATTTTTGAATTTGAAATTTAAACTCAAAAGCTATCAGAAAACTACCAAGTGGTTTTTCTAGCACTCATAACTTTTCAAGTTTGCACCATTTCAAACTCTATAAAGAAACTCAACTCTTCATATGCTTATCATGTTTCTGAAAGAGTTTCAGTTTGTTGTATCTTGAAGGCAATTGTCTTCCACTAAAATCCTCATAGTGGGGACAATATGGTCTTAAGGAAAGTGTATCATACACGCCTCAAGCATTTAGTTCTGTTTTTGTACCCAATTCTCTAACGCGGTTTAAGAAACTCTATTTTGATTGCCAAATAAGCCATGGTTTCAATTTTTGAATTTTGGCAGAAACCCCACAATACTAACGTTATGTTGCCAAACATGGCCTTAATGTTGAGAAAACTATGTGAAGACATAGACTTTCCATAATCTTATATGACCATTTGCATCCTCCAAATTATGGACAGCCAGGAGAAGTCTAGATGATATGTTTGCTAATTGATATAATGAATTATGCTCAATTCTAAAGGACGAAAGAGAACAATACAATTTCCCACGTATTAGACAACTACCATCAAACAAAAATTAGTAAGTTGTTTTGGATGGAGAAGAAAATGTGTCTGAGGAATGTCCAGCACTAACACAATAAGAGGACTTAATTGTATGTTATCTAGTTCATGAGTTATACATGGTTAATTTAATACATTGACCCTAACTGGGATTACAACAAATAGTATCAAAACCATAAATATCGAAAGAAAAGTCAATGCATACATATCATAAAGGATCATAAGACAAGGTAAAAAAGAAAGCATAAGGCGTTAATACCTATACATATTCTTAGTGTGCAAAATTTAACCATTTTATACTGATATAATGTATATACTGTATAGTTACCTTCTTTTATATATATATATGCAAAACTTTCATGCCTAAACTATAAAGGGTCGTCTATTAAATAACTCATATTTTGTATTGAACATCTAGGTGTAAGGATGGTGACTATTGTTGGACTGTAAAAACGGCACAAACTCATACCTTGCCTAAATTGAATCTATAGGAAACAATTGCGCACTTTAAGATTTTTAGAGAAATTGTATCATGCCTTCATAGCACTTACGATTTTATTGTGTCTTCCATAAATGCTAGTTTTGTATACTATATACCGAAAATTATCTGTGGGAACTAATACATTTCCCACTTATATGATTGTCATAGTTGAAAAGTAGATCCAACATGTTTAGTGATGTAGTGTTCATGTTCAATTTAGAAGTAAATTTAAGCGACATTCAGATCTAACAAAGTTGCAACCTTTGAAGGACATGCATACCTTTGCAAAGAACCTCCATCCAAAAGCAAAAGATGCAACCTTTTCCTTCCCATCATCGTCTTCCCAAACCGACGAACCCTTAGCCTGATTCCTCTCCTTCTCCTTCTCCATCAGCCCCATCTCCACCTCCTTCTCTTCGTCCTCGTACTTCTTCCTCCTCACCCCAAAGAAATCCATCCAAAACACAAGCCCCACAAAAAGCACATAAAGCCCCACAAACCCCACCGCCTGCCAAAGGTAAATCTCCGCGCTCAGATACACATAGAACATCATGGACGCCGCCAGCAAGTAGAAGAACACATCCCTAACAAAGGGCGCGGGTTCGATGGGGAAGGGGGCGGCGACGATGGCGACGGAGCCGACCACGAAGGCGGAGACAAAGGCGCCTGCGGAGACTAGGGCTGCGAGGCCGGTGCGGGGCTGGCCGCGGCGGAGGGCGGCGGCGGAGGAGAAGAGGTCGGGGGCGCCGTTGCCGAGGGCGAGGAGGGTGACGGCGGCCATGGAGGGGGAGAGGCGGAGGGTGGAGGAGAGGAGGGCGACGGCGGGGGAGAAGTGGCGAGCGGCGGTGGAAGAGAGGAAGGAGAAGTGCAGGAGGAGGAGGAGGGTGAGGGCTGGGAGGGAGAGCAGGCGGTTCCCGAGGAGGAGGCAGCTGTGGATCCATGAGTAGTTCACGATCCCTCCTCCTCCGCCTCCTCCGCCACCGCAGATGGATGATTGGAGGAGGAGGCGATGAGGTTGAGATTGGGGATGAGAGTGAGGGGAGAAGAGGAGGAAGAAGAGGGTTATGGCGAGGAGAGAGAAAGAGAGGAGAGAGAGTTTTAATGGGGAGAGAGGAGAGGAAGAAGTGGCCATGCCCCCATTCGATTGGGAAAGAGAGAGCGAGTATTCTTATGGAAAAAGGGGGTTAAGTTGGATCTAGGTTGTTAAAAGCTTGTTTAGCAAAGGAGTTTGGTAATGATTAACAAGATTTTTGTTACATAAATTTCTATAAATTTAGGATTATCGATCTCATGCTTCTCTTTTTTGCTCTTGCAAGTGTTTTTATGTGTTTTGTGTATTGGCATTTTTGCTGTGCATTATACTATAATAAATTTAACCAAATTCCACTACGCTCAGTGAATCTCGTGCGTTCGGTCTTGTTTCTCTATGCTCAAGACGAAATGGAGTAAAGAGCTTGGAATGTCAAGAAATGATCATTTTGGAGTTAACTCACCCTCGCGGGATCATGACCCATTGTCCCACCCATTGTAGCACGTGTGTAGGCGGCCAAGCGAACATTCCTGTGTGATTGGGGATAGGTAGGCCTTTCCTCTCTCGTCTTATCTGACAAGGGATTTTCAACTGAACCAAGCATAAACGATTGCAAATCAAAAGAAACCATTGAAAAAACCGCTTTAGAATTTAGCTTCTGATGTAGCTTGCGTTAGAAATAAGAAATTCAGCCTAATTCCATATTGCAAATCATGAACAACGATTGCTTTTGGATACAACTTGCATTAGAAAGTCCGTATGAAAGTTTTATACAGGATTGAAGTATGAAAGTTTTATGCAGGATTGAAGCGTTCATTAGAAAGTCCGTATGAATGTTTTATACAGGATTGAAGTATGAAAGTTTTATGCAGAATTGAAACGTTCACCGCCGTTTCTATTAATCTTTTCCTTTTTTTGAACTTCGCCTTCTTTCTAGTCTTCTTTCTTTATGGTTGGGATCAAGAATGGATTCAATATTATTATATTATTATGTTTCCAGCTTCATAATAGATTTGAAAGCTTTGCTATTGCTTTCCTGCGGCACAGGCAAGAAAGGGGTAAAGCACGCCGCTTTCGGCTGTAAACAAGCAGCCGGCAAACCTCAGGACAGCGAAGGATCGATATTTAGCAAAACAGGATGGCCAAAACTCTCGACAAGAAAGTTTGAAGGTTGTACACGTTATTATAACATTCGAGCACCACATCGTAGATCAACATAAAACGAGAGAATCACCATGTTTCATCCTCTCACTGTTTGATTTCCTGTAAGCAATACTATTTAGATTGGATGTAGGATTGGATGGTAAAGCCAATGCAAATGCTATACTACCTGATTTGATGCCATTTGAACAGTAATATGTATGCAAGTATCATAATAAACGCAATGTCACAGTAGAAAAATTCCAATAACCCTGAATAAGCAAAACAGACTATACCAGGGAATGATTAAAATAATCTGCTGACTACATATTTCTTACAGTACCATATCTCCTGCCTTGTAATATCATGGATTTGCATTCCTCCAAACATATAATTAACAAGTAAACGGGGACTTAGAAAAATATTTCTTTGTTTAAACACGAAGCTTTTTCCCAGGCTGCGCATCATCCTCATTATCATACCCGCCGTCATCATGGCCTTCACCCTTTTCAGATTTCTTCCTGGCAAGGATCTTGTTGATCTTATGGAGCTCGTTAGTAAGCTTCTGGTCTTTGTTCTGCTTCCTAGTCTTGCGCCCGTCTTGCATTTTGACCCCAAATTGGAACGCTGCCTTTGGCATCGCCTCTTTTTGCTCATTGTAAGTCGCCCACTCCTCTTCTGTCTCAAAGTCCCACCGATGGAGACGACCCTTTGCCTGTTGTAATTTGGAAGGTAAATATCAGAAACTTTATGAGATCGAGGAAGCCTTCTATGAATTACCCTTTGCTCATCGTACAGTAATTTCTGCAAATGAAACTAAACATCTTTTCCACTTTGCCTGTTGTAAATTAATGGTTGGGATGCGATCATGTAGTTCCACTATAAGGTTAGTTAGCATAATTTAGACGAGTTAAACAATTAAAAGACATCCAGGGTCCTTGCTAAGGTAGTATGTGGGTATTTTCGGTATATTAATGTAAATAATTTGGCCCAAACTGTCACCGTAGGCTGCACTTTGCAGCAAAGCTGATGCAATACCTCATTGAGTGCTTCCTACTAAATAAAGTGATATCATGTGAAACCAGTATTTAATATAAGAGATGCATGTCACTTTAAATAATGGATATCACTCAATATAATGTTGTGCCAAGTCAGCATCACAGTAGGGTGCGCCTTACAATGACACTTTTGACCACATTAGCACATGTCATATAATATACCCCCATTCTCGATAAAATAGACAGGCGGACCGATTCCTCTCTTGGGTTGTCGCATTGGATGGAAAAAAGGGCTACTAAATGTAATGTGTGGATGCACAAGATTAAAAACAAGCAGGATATGATATGTGAGTTTTTAACAGGGCATTGTAGATGGAAATTAATGTAAATTAACAATAGGTTTAAGCCTATCTATTTGCGCTTCACACACATGATTTCCAATAATTGAACTACAGTAAAATAGATAATATGAAACTTTGGGCATGACAATCACATTTAAAGTACAAAAATTATAAGATTAACCTAATGTTGAGAACTTGAGATTGATGATTTAATGAGTGTACATCAACTAAAGATTGTCTGTAGCGAATTAAAAGCATAATTTGGAAAGTTCGGATTAAATAAATCCGTCTAGATATTAGAAGAAAAGTGTGATGACTTTCTTGTTTGTTTTCAAAGCACATGACCAACAGATAATCAAGCTATAATTTAAAGGAAACTCGGCCTTTTACCTTTTCTTTTGATGTTTTGGTAAATGTTTTGAATCAAAACTGAATTTGATGTCATATAAATTTCAATGTACGTTGTATTTCATGAAAACATAAATTAAAGAAATTCCGCAAGTTTGCAACTGTAGGAGGTTTTAGTACCTCCGTATAACTTTGCAGCCTAATTCTTCTGTCACTAGGAATATGAGGTGTTTGCAACAAAGAAAAATAAGGGAAAGGTACTTCAAGAGGGTTATAAGATTGTGGAAGCGATATATGGTGCTGCAAAAATGGGCTACAAGATCGACGCTATTGTATGATAAGAAAGAGGACCCAAAAGAAAAATTACACGATAGTTGAGGGACCCGATCTTTCATAGAACAAAGCAATTGATGAGGATATTTGCGCAAGTTATAAACCGAGTTCTGTTAATTTGGTTGTGAAAGCAAGAATAAATCTGTGATTTCTGCACAAGTTATAAGAGGTCTTTATGGTTAATATTTTTTTCTTTAGTTTTACTTTTGCTTTTTCTAAAGAATATTCAGATCTAGTTGGGTACATGCCTTGAGAAGATTTGGCATGCTTGGACGTCCTCTTTTTTTCTTCTTTTTTTTTTTTTGGTTTAATCAGAGATGCCGGGTATTTTTCATTTCATTCCTTTTTAGGTTCTCTTTTCTTAATAATCTGACTTTGATCAATGACCAATAAAATATCATACAATTTCTGAAAAATAACTCTAGCCCTCATTCAATAATACTAGGTCATTAAGAAAATGAAGAAAACCGGCATTCTCTTTCTTCTGGTCTCCAAATTGCGATCATCTTGCTGCGAAGTAAAAACTACATTTCATTTTGTTCTTTTGATGTCCATCGTTCCTCCTATAAAATTGTAATCTCGAGACAGCTCTATATTGTGAATCAGATCAATAAATGAAGTCTTACTTTCTTAGCAAAATACTTCAAAGAGACAAACTCTTGGACAAAGATCCCAAGTAATAACTTTACTTCATGAAAGATTTGGTCCCGTCTACCTCTCTTTCGGATCCTTTCTCTCATCATACAATCACAACTTATAGCCAGATCTGCAAGACTTCATCTCATTCCAATAATCCTAAGACCCTTTTTAAGTTCTGCTCCAGCCCTAACAGTGCACGTGGGAGCTTAATTTTTGGCCTAGGCAACTGAAGGAAGAGAATTAACATATTGAATTCTCGAAAATATATTAAAATTACTTGGGATGTCTTCAAAAGAAGATTTGAGAAAGAACTAGAGTACTGGACACTCAGAAGCAAATTTGGACCAGAACTTAACTTGTGCTACCTGGGATGTCTAGGAAAGGTATCGAACAGGGAATCAGGTATTAGGCGGGCTGTGGATCTGTTCGAGAGACAGTTTTTGGGAGAAAATGATGATGGTGATGGCTATCTAGATGGCTGATTTTGAATGTTGGTATTGATGAAGATGAGTGATGGATAGGTGATCGACCCTAACCAAAAAAAGCTAAGACTGCAGCCAAAGTAGAAGTTTTCCAACCACAGGTAGAGAAAGTTCGATGGTGAGCAACTGCAGCAAGAAAGGAAATTCCGCAGAGTAATCAAAGCATATATCAAATTCCCATGTAATGATTGTTTCCCCCCTCAAAGTGCATGTGTGCGTGCGCCTAAGGCCTAATACATGACCTTTAGACTTCATAGCCTATACCTAATTAAACATAGCTGATGGGATTTATAACTCCGATAAGTGGTAATTAATAGCATAATTTTGAGACATTAAAACTGAAATGATAAAAACAATTCTTGGTATTGAAACTCCTGACTGAGCATGGTGGCTGAGTGCCTCTTTTTCTTTGTAACTGAAATCGTAACTCTTTGTTCCCTCATCAGTTAGGGTTTAGGAATGTATTGACATCATGTAAACATGATATGGAGGAAAACAAGAGAGATTTAGTCTGCTCTCTTTAATTATATAACTAGCAAGGTGCCCCACGCCATGAGTGGGGCGAACACCAATTTCCGAGAAATGCAGGGGCTAAGCGAAATTTCCCCATAGCTGAGTTGGGCAAAGAGAAGGGCCTAAAGCAAATTTGCATGAAATCCAGGGTTTTGCTGAAATTTTTTAGGGATATATGCTGCCTGTTTGTAGAGCTGGAGGGGCCAGTTACGAATTACCATAGACTTCAGGGGGCTCTGGCTAATTTTCAGCTAGAAGACAATTTTGTTTGAAAGCTAGCTTTATATATATATATATATATATATATATATATATATATATATATATATATATATAGCTCGTATTCACATGAATACCAAAAATACCCTCATTCTATCTAAATAAGCATGATATATACTATTTGTTTTCAGGGGAGAAGGCATAGCCAACCTGCCATTTTTGGTCAAGTTTCCTGAGAACAGTCGCTGATAATGCAGAGAATATCTAAAGTTGCATACTAAAGTGTACAAGTAATTGAAAAAAGCAATAAGCATAATTACCCGACCACCCATGTCCATTTTCGACAGGTCATCTTCATCATCGCTGTCTACAACCTCACGGTTATACTCTTGATAACCAGGATAGCATTCAGAGTAGCTCTCCGATATAAAATTTGGGTCTTTTTCACGGGCATCCTTTTCTCTTAGTTGTTGAAGCCTCTGGTCATCACGCTTGAAAACAGAGCCTAAGCCCCGATCTTTGTCTTGTTGGGTCATAAAATGAGGGTCTTGTGTTGTCTCATCCAAACCATCATATTCTTGAACATTTTGTGGCAAGTATTGTTCAGGATAAGCCATTTGCTCCGCATACTGATACTCCTGCTGCCATTCTCCTTGGTAGCCAGCGGCTACCATTTGACCTTGTATTTCGTAACCGTTCTGCACAAGTAAAGAGCTTGTATATATAATCTAGTTAAATTCAATAACGGTTGAGAATTTACAATCTAAAAAACAGAATCATGATATTCAACCGTTATATGGTTCAGCAGCTAATATATTATAATAGGTTAAATTACACTAAAATGCCCTTAACTATCGTTGTTTTTCACTAAACTAATAACAAGTTTTATCACAGATATGGGAGTACTATGATAAAATAAAATAAAATAAAAATACTCAGGGTAGTTTAGTGAGAAACAATAATAGTTTACAGGATTTCAGTTTAGTTTAGCCTGTGTATTATTATGTGAGTTAATCAACAGATTGTATATTCATAATGCATGGCATTTCTTAAAACTTTCGCATTATTTTTTAGTCTTAGCTATAAAATGTCGTGTCAGATTTGCATCAGGTAAAGATCTTGTCTCTTATAATCTAGTAAAAATCCAGAACCTGCAAAAGATCATGAAACACATCATGACCTTTCACTGTCTGGTTCAGCAGCTTATATATGGTTTGTGCAAATCATGCATGAAATTTCTCGACACATCAAACTAGCCCTTCAATCAATCTTTCATAGTCTTAGGTAAAGAAGAAATAGGGAGGGGGAGGGGGGCTTAAACTGCTGGTAAGAACAACTCACTGATTGATTCCAAGCCTGAGCAGGTTCAGACGGTGGGATGGGGCCATACACAAGCTCGTTGAAATAAGATTGCTTATCTTTCCGTGGTGACTCCTCCATGTCCTCGGATAGAGGAGGACTCTCACTCATGTCTTTATTAGGTATTGCATACTCAACTCCTTCCCCTACAAATATGTCATCTTCTTCAGTTCGAGCAATGGGAGGAGGTGGTGGTGGTGGTGGTAGTTGTTCCTTTGACTCGACACTGTTCTTGCGCGGGGGTGGTGGTGGAAGAATTTCTCTTTGTGGATGATGTTTTGAGTTGGTACCATTGAGTGGCTTATCATCCTCAAAGTAATCATTATTGGCATTAGATACTTTTCCTGTAACAGAAGAATCTTCTACTGATCAAGATAACAGCAAATGTGTAATGGAAAAAAGTCCTGACTCTGTGTGGCATAGTTATCTCTACTAGTATAAAGGCAACTCTCAAGCGATGCCAAATTGATTTTGTAACTCACTCACATGTCCATCTCTCATAGAAATACACACACAAAAAATAGAGAAAAAGATGACCATTTATAATGTATTAGGCTATGCATGTCACCATAATAAGACAAAATAAGAATAAAGACAAATTATCTTCATTCTCACTAATTTTTAGAATTCAAATTCAAACAAAAAGGTGGAGCCGATTTTTAATCTTTGCACAACATCAATAAACTACATTTACGAAGCCCAACAAAAATAGATATGAGAATGGAGAAGGGAAAAAAGTACCCATCGCCTAATTAAATCAATTCTAACCAATTAAAAAATACACACTAATAAAAACTATCTCATATTCTTCTCCCACAATAACTACACACAAATAATAATCATCCGATACTTTATAATCTCATGTGCATTGCACGTGCAATATACTAGTATGTTTAATTCGAACATCGACAAGTACTTAGAGCTCTGATATAAAGAATACAGTCTCTTGCATTTACTTAATTTCGCAGCCTCAAAAAGAGTACAAGATGTGGGTTCCATCTTAAGCATAAATGTTTCAGTGGGTAATAATATGTTAATGGCAACTTTCAAGCAATATATGTTTGCATAGCAGCTTTCGGGATTGAAGTAGCAAAATCAGGTAAGATGGAATGTTATAGATGAATTATAAATGGGAAAATGTGTTTAGGGCCCTAGGGTCCAAAGGAATGGGGTTCAGTCCCTGGGCCAAGAAAACTTGCTAAAAACTCCCTTTAAAAGAACTATATGTTAAGTCCTTTAAATACATTAACTGGTCAGGAATTTTTCTATGCCAATACATTAACTGGTCAGTAATTTTTCTATGCCAATACTTCCCCCTTTAAGATAAAAGTACTACATTTATGCAATAACTGCTACATTTATCTGATACAGTACTGCACAATAATACAGTACTTCTACATATATTGGATAACATACCATATTTATACTGAAACTATTACAATTATCTCGTAAGGTACTACATTTATGTTGAAAGTGCTAAATATTTATTAGCAAAACTGTGACACTCTTCTCATCTTTCTTTTATTTTGGACCCATCAAGCCCAAAGCCTATTTTCTCTCATCTTATCCTACTCCATCATTTCCTTTTCATATCAAACCCAACAAATCATTTTCACTCATCAGCATCTCCTCTCTCGTATTCTTCTTCAAAACACATCAAATCTAAATCTTATTTTCCCTTCATCAACATTCTCCTTCCTCATCACCTTCTCCAAAATTCCATCAATCCCATTTGATTCATTTTGAGTGTGATGGGGTTTTGAAAAGGATGCCATAGGGAGAGAAGTGGGAGAGAGATTTGAAATGCTAGGCGTTATTATAAGAGAATGGATGCGAGAAGAAATGGATAGTTCGGGTATTTTCAAAATACACTTGTACAAATACTGGTATGGAACCCTTGAGGAACCTCTAGATTTAAAATTTGAGTATTGAGGAGTTTTTAGCAAATTCTTTTGAGCCCAGGAACCCAAGCCCGCTGCTTTTGGGATTTAGGAACCTAAATACAATTTTCAAGGGAAAAAATGAGAGACTAACATAAACTATATGCTTTGTTGAACAGTGATTATTTCTATCCAAAAGCCAAAAGAATCATCTAAATGTTTGTATGCTTCAAGAGAACATCATTCGTTGGAATTTCAATCAATCAAAAGAACAACAACAAACAGACTTAGGGACTTAGGGCCAGTTGGTTGGAGTCTTGGAGAAATGTATAGATAGGGATAGACTTAGGTATAGTTTCATAACTCATTAAATCTAACGGGTTTGAGACTGGAAAGAAGAAAAAATGGGGTAGGAAGGGAGAGAAAAGATCACAAAGAGCGAAAGAAGTATAAAGTGGGGTGTCTAACCAAGATCAAAAGTAAGAAAAGAGTCTATATATAGAGAGAGAAATTAAATAGCATCAACCCAAAAGTTAAAGAGAACAAATTTTAATTGCCATTTTACTGATGTTCATCAAAATTGGTTTTATGTAATTAAAAACATTATTTCTTAGGTATGCTAGTTTATTAAAACAAATATTAAATCATTTGGGAACTAATTTAACTCTGGCCATTGTATTAGATGAGATTTCTTCAAGCTTAATCTAAAATCCATTATTATTTCCAAAAAAATATGTCAAATAGTGATGGTCTTATAAATGTGTTATAACATAATGAATTTTCTAAAGTTACTAATGCCTAAATCTAAAATTCATCATTATTTTCAAAAATATATTAATATGTCAAACATCGATGCTCTTATATAAGTGCTATAATATAATGAAATTTCTAAAGTTACCGATGCCATTATACACATTTTTTCAATAATACAATGGTGTTTTTGTATTAAGCTTATTTGAAAATTGATGCTTTTTCCCAGTCTCTTGAAAATCAGGGCTCTGCTGCTGGTTTGATCCAATGGTCTTCCCTACTCTTTGATAATTGTCAATTTAATGTAAATCCAACACTAATAGCATCAGACCCTTTTTCCCTCTTAACATGACTTCAGAAGTATGGCTCTTTCTACCCTTAATTGACGATAACTAATCAGCAATGAGAATGCAAACCTTTAATATTGTTATCCTTTTTCTTTTTCTTCAGAACCTTTCCTGAAGATCCAAGCCGAAGATATGACATGATTTTAGAAATGCGCTCAAGAACTGAACCGTCTACACCGACTGTAACCATTTCCTGCATATACAAGGATAAAATGAATTCATTAATACTTCAACAACAATGAAAAGGACGAGCTATAAGAGATAATGAACGATATGGACCTCTGGGACTGGACAATCTTCTTTGCTTCTTTGCAGAGTAGTGGGGATGTCATGAGAAAAAGCATCCTCCTGTCAGGGAAAAAAAAAGAAAGATAAGAAAATAGAAAGAATTACACTTGATAATTTTTCCGTAGGACACTATGATTGTAGAAAAAGAGAAAAACATACAAATAGAATATAAATAATGGCCTAGTGTCCATATATGTATACAGAACAATATATAAAGACACATGTCAAGCTATAAAGCACAAACATAGGCCTATAAAATGTGTTGGAAAGACAAATGCCCGACTATAAAAGCAAATATGTGTCTATAGATTGTGTTGGATATTTTAAAAAATAAGATTGCATTAAAACAAACCCTTAAACATGGAACTGGAAGCCAGCGGTCCAGCCAAGGTAATGGCTGGAATAGAAACATTTCCCGCATACAATCTTAAATGACCGGGATACGAATCCAAACTGTTCCAGCATACTTTATAGACTTACCATACTAATTCTAGAGAAATGCAACAGCATAACCTAACCTATCAGGCCATCACACATTGTAGCGTTTTAAAACAATATATTATCCAAATTATGGGGGAATAAAAAGCATCGCCGCACGCACGCACGCACACAAACAAAAACAAACAAGCACAAGCATATGTATATGAATGCATGTGGATGTATGCATATTGTACATATTTGCATGTATATATGTATATGGATATGTATGTATATGTATGTGCATGTGTATTTGTACACGTATAAGTAATGTGCACATGTGTGTGCAATTTGATGTATTGAACCCAAAACAAAAAAAATCTTTGCGCAAAAAGCATGCACAAATTTTTCTGGTCGAAGAAATAAGTGGCATAAAGTAAGGCAAGGTATGAAGGGTTTGAAGTAAAGAATATTCAGAATCTCCCTTAACATTGCTCATGAAGAAAAAAGGATTCAACAGCTAACCAAAGAACTGGGAGTCTGGGATACGTACTGGTGGCGGTGGTCGTCATTTTAGAATAGAATGCATTGGTCAATTAGCTTCATTTTCCAGAAAGATAATCAATTTGACTTTCACTTGGATTCTATGATCCTTCGGTAATGGGCCAAAGTGGCATAAAGTAAGGCAAGGTATGAAGGCTTTGAAGTAAAGAATATTCAGAATCTCCCTTAACATTGCTCATGAAGAATAAAGGATTCAACAGCTAACCAAAGAACTGGGAGTCTGGGATAAGTACTGGTGGCGGTGGTCGTCATTTTAGAATAGAATGCATTGGTCAATTAGCTACATTTTCCAGAAAGAGAATCAATTTGAGTCATTTTAGAATAGAATGCATTGGTCAATTAGCCACATTTTCCAGAAAGAGAATCAATTTGACTTTCACTTGGATTCTATGATCCTTCGGTAATGGGCCAAAGTGGCAAAAGTAAGGCAAGGTATGAAGGCTTTGAAGTAAAGAATATTCAGAATCTCCCTTAACATTGCTCATGAAGAATAAAGGATTCAACAGCTAACCAAAGAACTGGGAGTCTGGGATACGTAGTGGTGGCGGTGGTCGTCATTTTAGATTAGAATGCATTGGTCAATTAGCTACACTTTCCAGAAAGAGAATCAATTTGACTTTCACTTGGATTCTATGATCCTTCGGTAATGGGCCAAAGTGGCATAAAGTAAGGCAAGGTATGAAGGCTTTGAAGTAAAGAACATTCAGAATCTCCCTTAACATTGCTCATGAAGAATAAAGGATTCAACAGCTAATCAAAGAACTGGGAGTTTGGGATACGTACACTGGCGGCGGTGGTGGTCATTTTAGAATAGAATGCATCGGTCAATTAGCTACATTTTCCAGAATTAGAGAATCAATTTGACTTGGGCCGTATTAAAGTAGAGTAGAGTTTAAAGTTAGAGAATCAATTTGACTTGGGCCATATTAAAGTAGAGTAGAGTTTGACTTGGGCCATAATAAAGTAGAGTAGAGTTTAAAGTTAGAGAATCAATTTGACTTGGGCCATATTAAAGTAGAGTAGAGTTTAAAGTTTGACTTGGGCCATATTAAAGTAGAGAATGCATTGGTCAATTAGCTACACTTTCCAGAAAGAGAATGCATTGGATTCTATGATCCTTCGGTAATGGGCCAAAGTGGCATAAAGTAAGGCAAGGTATGAAGGCTTTGAAGTAAAGAATATTCAGAATCTCCCTTAACATTGTTCATGAAGAATAAAGGATTCAACAGCTAACCAAAGAACTGGGAGTCTGGGATACGTAGTGGTGGCGGTGGTCGTCATTTTAGAATAGAATGCATTGGTCAATTAGCTTCATTTTCCAGAAAGATAATCAATTTGACTTTCACTTGGATTCTATGATCCTTCGGTAATGGGCCAAAGTGGCATAAAGTAAGTTGAAGTAAAGAACATTCAGAATCTCCCTTAACATTGCTCATGAAGAATAAAGGATTCAACAGCTAACCAAAGAACTGGGAGTTTGGGATACGTACACTGGCGGTGGTGGTGGTGGTCATTTTAGAATAGAATGCATTGGTCAATTAGCTACATTTTCCAGAATTAGAGAATCAATTTGACTTGGGCCATATTAAAGTAGAGTAGAGTTTAAAGTTTGACTTGGGCCATATTAAAGTAGAGAATGCATTGGTCAATTAGCTACACTTTCCAGAAAGAGAATGCATTGGATTCTATGATCCTTCGGTAATGGGCCAAAGTGGCATAAAGTAAGGCAAGGTATGAAGGCTTTGAAGTAAAGAATATTCAGAATCTCCCTTAACATTGTTCATGAAGAATAAAGGATTCAACAGCTAACCAAAGAACTGGGAGTCTGGGATACGTAGTGGTGGCGGTGGTCGTCATTTTAGAATAGAATGCATTGGTCAATTAGCTTCATTTTCCAGAAAGATAATCAATTTGACTTTCACTTGGATTCTATGATCCTTCGGTAATGGGCCAAAGTGGCATAAAGTAAGTTGAAGTAAAGAACATTCAGAATCTCCCTTAACATTGCTCATGAAGAATAAAGGATTCAACAGCTAACCAAAGAACTGGGAGTTTGGGATACGTACACTGGCGGTGGTGGTGGTGGTCATTTTAGAATAGAATGCATTGGTCAATTAGCTACATTTTCCAGAATTAGAGAATCAATTTGACTTGGGCCATATTAAAGTAGAGTAGAGTTTAAAGTTAGAGAATCAATTTGACTTGGGCCATATTAAAGTAGAGTAGAGTTTAAAGTTTGACTTGGGCCATATTAAAGTAGAGAATGCATTGGTCAATTAGCTACACTTTCCAGAAGGAGAATGCATTGGATTCTATGATCCTTCGGTAATGGGCCAAAGTGGCATAAAGTAAGGCAAAGGTATGAAGGCTTTGAAGTAAAGAACATTCAGAATCTCCCTTAACATTGCTCATGAAGAATAAAGGATTCAACAGCTAACCAAAGAACTGGGAGTTTGGGATATGTACACTGGCGGTGGTGGTGGTCGTCATTTTAGAATAGAATGCATTGGTCAATTAGCTACATTTTCCAGTTTTAGAATCAATTTGTTTAAAGTTTGACTTGGGCCATATTAAAAGTAAAGTAGACTTGGGCAAGAGTTAGAGGAGTGATAGGCTACATTTTCCAGTTTTAGAATCAATTTGTTTAAAGTTTGACTTGGGCCATATTAAAAGTAGAGTAGACTTGGGCAAGAGTTAGAGGAGTGATAGGCTTTTACGCATGGGCTTTTTAATGATAAGTGGGTTCCAACAATAATACTCAAGCCTTGTTGAGGTGTCACCCATTTTATATTTTATACCCATGTGTTTCTTTTGGTGTTTCCAATGTGGGACTATCTTTAAAGTCCCATCATTTGTTTTTTTTTTACTTTCAACACTATGCAATAAGATTCTATAAGGCCTAGGGAAACTGAAGAGGAGGAAGTTGCAACAGAGTTTTACCATATTAAAAATAAATGCCATCCGACCAGGAAGAAACATCTCACTAGACTTGTTAATGTTGTGCGGCTTGACTGTCCATTGATACACTGACTGAACAAAAAATAGTAAGTAATTGAGATGAGCAAGAAAATTTGAAGAGAGAGAGACAGAGATTAGATATCCCGTGATTCTCAGATTTCGCACCTTCGCTATTGCAGTTCGAAAAGATAGTTGTTTATCATCCTTAGATTCTCTGGAAAGTAAAATATAAGAAAACCCCATGTTAGCAAAGTAATAAACTAAGGTATAAACAGCTAGGGAATTAAAATTACAGAGAAACAGAACACAATGAGTATCTATATGCGAGTAAAGAGAAGATATGGTTCCAAATATCATTTTTCCAATTGACCAGCCATTGCTAGTCTGTTAATATGCAAAATCTAACCCCCAAATATGCACCAAATGAGTTAGTCCAAACCATTGGTTTATCTCTATGATCTTTTTGTGGATCCTTGCAATGTTCTGCTCCATAAAAGCCTTAATTTGACGGTGAAAAGATGAGGAAGACTAGTGACAGTTCATTAATATGGTTGGCTATCTGAATTAATTTATAGTAGCACAAGAGAAAACAATACTAATATGAAACTAGGGGCAAGGAATATCCATTTTGAGCACAGAACTAAAAGGATCAGCATTAAAACTTATCCAAGATGAAAACCTTAATCAAAACAGAATGAAAAGAGAAAGGTAATACTCTGTAACCCTCTTTGTAAAAATTCAAGGGAAAGAAGAAAAGAAAATAATGTTTGAGACTTTGAGATACAAAACCATTTGACCATAAGTCACACCTCATTCTTTCATACTATCAGGATAAGCCACATATACATTCTGGTTCCAAATACTATATTTCAGAGCAACATTGAAATAATGGTGGCCGAATGTTGAAACTGTACATAATAATGGGCATATCTACATATTTGAATACAAAGAAGTAAACAGCAAATGCCCTATCCTGCAAACAAACAGTCATAGAGACACGGAAAACACAAATTAGTTGTACATTATATAGAAACAGGTAATCAACAAAAATGGTTGTTCATGATTTCACAAGTACTGACCAACCAGCCCTTTGAACTTTTCATATGTATCTGTACCACAGTTAAGTAGCATATTTACAATGTACACATCAATAAACATAAACACCAAGAAGCAAAGTTCTGGAACATTTAGGATGCATCCAAATAATAAGAATAGAAGTAAGGGGAACTCAGAAGGTGAAGCGAGGGAGAGGGATAGTAAGCAGAGAGGCAGAAATATATCCGATCAGATCCACAATGCTCCACCAAACAGAATGTAAACTGCACTATACATGAGTTTTAATTTAGTGAACCAGTACCAAGGTGTCAATTGAGACACCATTGGGGACATGTAGAAAGTGTACTGTTGTAATGAATTTTGCATGCAATCATGCATAAGGTACTATTGTACTCAGTAAGTAATTGTTTCCAAATCACATCAACCTAAAGCCATCACCTGACAATAATAAAAGATGGGCCATAAGCATAATGTTTGCTTTTTTCGCGTCACAATACACCTTACGGGGCTGGTAACTTCCCACACAGTGAGCAAGGATATGTAGCAATAAACTGTACATTTTAGTTCGATGGACAACTGATATAGGGAATTTATTAATAACTCAACTCTATATAACCCCTCTCACAAGACTGATGTTCAACTTAGCTAAACTCGATAGTATTGTATGTTTGGCGGTCATGATCTCCATAAGAACATAGATGTCCTCATAACTTTGAAAACTTCGTTTTGTACTTGTCAATGCTAAAGAGATCCTTTTATTACATTCCTCGTATAATTCTGACAAATAAGCTGATTTCAATTTAAAAACAATACAAGCACCAACCAATGCGAAAAATACTTAACATCTTCAGAGTAGCCAGCAGGACCAGCTATTTCAAACCACATACCTAATGCATCTCCAGAGTTTTCAGAGCTGCTTGGAAGGAGATTACTCTGAACTCAGGAGCAATCTAAACTGAACCATCCAAACCCATCCTTTCCCAGTCATAAACCTGACCAAACATATGCTAATACAAATGCTTGATTTTGCCGTAATAACTAACCAAAGCAAGAGCACAAGTAACATCCCCAAGTCTCGAGGGTGAAATTACTTTAAGGATTCACTTTTTAAATCCACAATTCGATCCAAACTCAACATGCATGTGGCATAACAAGGTAGTCCAACCATCATTTAATTTTACATCAAGATCTCGCGTGTGGCATAACAAGGTAGTCCAACCATCATTTAATTTTACATCAGGGTGAAATTACTTAAGGATTCACATTTTACATTGACCAGTAAAAAGAAGAATATTTGTCCTAACCCGGTAACATTTATCATCCCGTCACCAAAAGAAAGAAGAATGGTATGTAGATCTCAACAATATGGCATGTAATGATTCGTGACGCCAACATTTTCCAAAGCAATGTAATAAACTCGTATTGCCTTTTTTTAAAATGTTTTTTCGTCATTGACCATTTCAGTTTAAATCGTCGGCATTGTACTTCTAAACGAAAGCACAACAGAACCTTGCAATATGCTTCCATGTCCAGATAGCACATGCAAAACCAGTATCATACTTGGCTGATTATCGGTCTTCAAAACTTCCCGCGGGCGCTCAGCGCCCAGCGGTCGCGCGCTGCACACGTGCCCAGCTGGCGCCCAGCGGTCGCGCGCTGCACACGTGCCCAGCTGGCGCCCAGCGGTCGCGCGCCAGGCACGTGACCCGTGGGCGCCCAGCGGTCGCGCGCCAGGCACGTGACCCGTGGACGCCAAGCGCCACGCGCCAGGCACGTGACCCGTGGGCGCCAAGCGCCCGCGTGCCAGGCACGCGTCTTTAAGACGCTTCCCCCATTTTTATATGCACTACACACTAAATATACTTTCCCCGTTAGAAAAAAATTCTAACAGGGCGCTGCCCCGCACCCCGCAAAGGGGCTGCTAGCCCTCTTGACCCCCAACCCGCTATCCGGGTAGCGGGACCCCCGTAAAAACTCTGCGGGACCCCCGATATATCCAACACCCTTCAAAACGCACATTGCACACTGAGTTCGCATGACTAGTTGACCCGTCAATCGGAGGTTCTCTCGCTCCAAAGGCGAGGGCTAATTAACGGCAGCTTAGTCCGCGGCTGCCGGAGATTCGGATCCCCACAATCAATAAATCCCCGCCTACCCTAGGAAGGGGGAATCTGTAGTACGTCTGACGAGCGAGCGCGTATTCCCATCTCAATGGGGTGACGAAAAACACCCTACAGATAACTTTTGCACTAAAATATAAAACATGAGCATCCAGATTTACTGATGGTCTAGAGTCTCTAGACTCTAGAATTTAAAGTAGAAAGAGGTGGGAAATAGAATACAACTTCGCCTCTCAAATTAGTACCGGGAAAGAGTTGCATCGGATATCTAATAGGGAATTTCCCTTCAGATAGAACCTAGTATTAAACAGTCTATGGGTTTTCAAAGCTCCCATATGCCTGCTGAAAAAGATTATGTGTCAAGTTTACTAACTTTGAGATCATTCAAAGTTGCCAACAAAACAAAAAATTCAGGCTAACAGCTACAGAGAAAAACAGGCAATATGGTGAGCAGCTATAGAGTGGTAGATACTTGATATGGCTACACATTCCTTTAGCTGTAGCTTCCATGAGTACGGTCTCGTATAGTCAAGGCGAACATACAATGATAAAGGCCATCTAAGTTACTTCTGTTATATAGAGAGAGAGAGAGACGGTGTCCGTAAGTATATTACAGGAGAATTGTAACAAGGTTGTTAGCTGAGAGGGGAGTAAATATGATATTGCACACCTCACTACAATGCAAGGGAAGGAGAGAGAGAGAGAGAGCATTTTCTCTTATCCATTTCTCTTCCCCCAAGTCTCACTTCTCTCTTACAAACCCTAAGCCTAGATTTCTAATATTTCAATGCCTTCTAATACTTCAAACACCAATGCAATATGAGGGAAGATAATTGTTATCTTGTGAACTCACTGTTCCATTCAGCTCAAAGGATGACAAGAGCCAGATACGCTTCATACAAAGGAGTTATTTTTTTAAAACACCCTATTTGCATTGTCATACACCTACTTTAGGGACATCGAGCATCAAGTAAAGTATTTTCCCATGATATATCTTTATACAATTTATAGTCGTCTCACAAGCCAACAAATTGCATCAACCATAAAAAAATATTCGCACAGCTGTAGCCAGAAATTTCAGAGGCCTGAAGAAAAGGTCTGCAACCTAAGTTGCACAGACACTTCCGACGAGTTACCGTATCTGTATCCGAAACGTATCGGACACCGACAATTGCACGACGTGTATTGGACGCGTTGTGTGTGTGTAGTATGCGTTCTATGTGTGTCATATGCAGATGAACATATTTTTGGTATGTTATTTGCGTATTGCGCGCATGTTAAACTTGTTAATTTTTCCTTATTTAATGTCGTTATAATAGTTTGGTATCTTATTTATCTTTATAAGATTAAATATACAGTCGTGTCCCGTATTCTATATTTTGAGATTTTGTTGTGCCGCCATATCGCATCATGTCGTATGTGTGTCCCCGTATCCATGTCTATGCAACCAAGTCTGCAACACAACCAAATGGACCATCTTCTTCCCACCCTCCCCCCTTTAGGTTAATGAAACAGAAATCAAAGATGAGTCCGATAAAAGGGTGGATGCTTGAAATACTGTAAGATGAAGTAGAACACAAAAGCAGACTGCAGACTTATACCTGAAACAAGCCCCAACAAATATTTGGGTTTGGATAGACCTCTATTTCTATCATAAAATTTATTATGATTCATGCATCAATTAAAAATGATATTTTGTCTATTACTTGGTAGATTGGACATATTGTCCGCTTGGCTCCTGGCTTCCTATGACTAGAGTTGGATGTAATTTCCTATAGGGAATCTTTCTTCCTAGACTTCTTTTCCTAGTTAAGAGAATTTTGAGACTGCCAGCTTGTCTTGTGGAATTATGGCAAGCCCCTCACATGTCAATAGTTGGCTCAATCAGGAACCTTACATTTAAGAAGGTTTCAGGTCAGATTGACAATCGACGGTAAGTTTTAGTCAAACTACATGGAACCTTTTTTCCATGGCTGGCCCCATTTTTCAAAACCAGCAGCAAAAGATGACGATGATACAAGCATGGAAGTTTATTAAGGGTTGGTAGGTTTATTAAGAGGTTCTTGGGTTATGGTTTATTTGACATTATTAATGACAAACATAAATTTAAAAAATATTGTATCTTTACAAAGTATCAAAACAACCATTTCAGACATCATTAATTACTAAAGAATTTGCCAAACTGTATATAGTTGTTTCTACTATTTATTTAAAGAACTTCGCAATTTTTAAATGAAAAAATCATCAAATGCTATGGAAAATCGATATTTCCGATTAAAGACAACCGATATGGCCGATTCTATCCCAAAAATGACTGCTCGATACTGATATCCGTACCAATAATTTTAACCTCGGATATAACTTGGCAGACATGATATTTTCACAAAGTTTTCATCTATTATTACCTAGTCACACCATTCTCATAATATAGGGGTGAGCTGTGAATCTCTCACATGCATCCATGCAAGCTTCCATCCATAATTTGTTTACAAAGGCGTGTGGTAAGGAACATGCAACGTTTAAACTTTAAAGAAATATTTCTTATTGTGAAACAAGTGTAAATACTAGAACAAACAGAAAAAACACCTTTGAAATCCTCGACTTTGTATTCTAGTGTTGTGAATCACAAGAATCCCTTGATTGCATATAAAATCAACATGTGGCTTAGGATGACTATACCCCAAGAGGAATTGCATTTAAGCACTAGAAGAATAGATAATAAGAACATCACAATGACATGACGTCATGGACTAAGAAAAGTAATAATCTTAGGAGAAAAGTGCATCAATATGTGAGATGGTGATCCAAATGAAAAATGATTCAATTGTCGTCAAGGGCATGCCATAGAAAATCAGGTATTTAGGATTATATACCTCGTCTTTCCATCAATTTCATCTTCAGCATCCGGTTTTTTATCAATTTCACTCCTAACCTTGTGGAGTAAGGCATAATCCAAACCTTTGACCAAATGTGTGTGCTCAACATCCCCTGGACAAAGTAAATAAAGAAAGAAAAGAAAGAGTCAATAGGTCAGGCAATTATAACCACGGGATAACTATGTTGATAATCAGTACTGAGAGAATCAAATCCAAGGGTTGAGCACAATCAAAGATTATGACTAAAGGAAAATAGTCCATGGTCAATAGCAAAAAAAATTGTGCCATGAACAAAAAATCAGCCAAAGTCACCGATTTGGAAAACAATCACACCCATTAGAAACTTAAAATCATGAAGAAAAAAAGGATAATTCAATAATTAACTGACCCAAGCAGGATGTAAGGTATTGAGAGTTGAGGACAAAAATGCTTAAAACCGGCTAAGACTATAAGAAAATAAAGATAGCCATATTGTAATGTCTGCCGTATAGGCATTCCTAGAACATTATAAATAACCATGGTAGCTAAATCTGAAATTTGAACCCTCAGACTGAGTGTAATTTGTATGAACATACAGTCAGGATCAAACCGACTAAGACAAGGAATTCCAATATTTTATCTTTTATACTTAAATTACTTTTGGTGTTCCCCTATGGCCTACCACCTTCAAGTTATGCAGTAAAATTCTAGTACATTAAATAATGCAACAAGAAAATTTCCTAAAGGAACAATTAACTAAGTTTTTTTGAAAGACGGACATAATTTCAACTCTTGAATTTTAATCATGGAAAATCAGGATACAGACCTCCAAGATATTTGCTGTTCTCAATGGATATTTTTTGTGCATCAGCTATCCTGTAAAAGTAAAGCAGTATGATACAAAAGACAAAAGTAAACACAGAAGTAAGAATAGAAGTCGATATAAAACTAAGCATAAATGACTTTTTTTACCTTAAATCAACTGTCCCAGGAGGAGCTACTGCATGGAACGATCCCAGCTCAGTTGGCTCATAATCAGGGTTCTGATCTTCTCTACGTTCCTTAGCACGATCTCGATACTTAGGAAGTTCGGGTTCTTCTTGTTTCTCCTCTCTATATCAAAAAGAAAGTATGCTACCTTACTTTCATACACAAATTCAAATAAAGGTTGAAGAGAGGGCAGGGAGGGAGAAATTAGAATTATAAGCAAGCTTAACATTTTATCGTGAACACATAACCATAGGAAGGTCTCCCTTAGCAATTGCATATTGCAACTAGCCATTTGCAGCATTTAGTAGTAATGACATTAACATGATAAACCTCAGGTTGTACTGTAATTCTACTAAAATCTATTCATAAGAAGAATAAAAAGCCTTATTGAAGCCACAGCAAGGGAGAATAGTTAAGATAGGTGCAGTTAAGTGGGGACCGTGAGTTGTTGGTAGCCTTTTTTAAAAGGAAAGCCAAATGTCAAATTGGGAGAAGATTTAGCATGGACAAAGCTAAATCATATGGTAACCTAGCTGACCAGGCATGAATCATCATGTTGGTTTCATTATGGATTTAAAATTTAACTTGAATCATTTTCTATTGATTCATTCTGTTATATGTATAGAGTATTAATGTTTCTGGTTTCTAGAATACTATTCATGTTTCCGGTAAAATTTATTATAAATTTGATGTGCAGATAGGTAATATGGTGGATAGCTGATCCGCTTAGCGGGTTCAGTTGAAGAGAATCAAGGTAGAAGGAAATGTTACCCAAGTGTAGCAACGCTAGACCTTTATTGGTCGTTCTAAGGGAAACTTTCAAGGAAGGATCGGATGGTTCCATTTAACATAGTACACAAGCAAGAAGCAACAACCTCTAATTTCCAACTAGAGGGTGAATCCCCTTGTCTTACAACTACTCCCTGCATATAGCACCCTGTGTCCTCTTTTAATTCTGCAACACTTGAATTCCCGTGTGGGCCCAATATTTAGTAATGAACACAAATATCCTTTTTATATATAAATTAACGAGCTTGATGCATGCCCTCAGCTTAACAAAATCCATCTTAATGTACACATACAGTCCTATGCATGTTCTTTTTATTTTTGCATAAATCCCTCTAAACTAAATGCCTAGTTGCTATCCTAATATAAAACGCTGATGCATTTTCAAATATGGGATTTTGGACAGGTGCCATACATGCGATTTAAACATTGGTATGAATGTTTAAACCTTCTATGTTGTAGCCAATATTCCTCTGACAAACCAGCTTAAATTTTTTCATAATGATCTTTGTATCATTCAATATAACATCAATCACTATATAAAAAGCCTCTTTGCCTTTGTCTGAAAAACATGCCTTTCGAACCTAACTAATTTATCAAACATAGACTGTTTAACATGGTCTCAGATCATTATGTAACAAAGGAGAAGCAGACTAAACCTGTTTATCAAAAGCTCTTGATTATGCATGTGTCAATTGGACCCGAAAGTCCCAAACTGATATATCCAACAGAACCATAAATATATTTGGGTATATACAATGAAAGATCCAACTTGATTGCAAATGGACTAATTCGCTTAATGCTTGCATTTCCAGCCATTGTGCTTTTAATAAAATTCATTGGATATCAAGTTGTGTTTTAATCAAATGAATATTGCTATCACATGCAAATAAGATGGGGGCATCGATACAAACACATCATAGCCTTCAACAACAACATAGCATTAATTAATAATCCCAAATCTTTGGGTATGGCTAAATGAATCATTTTCTTTAATTTAGTTCTGTCAGCGGTCATCCGTTATGTTAAATTAACATCTAGCAAATCCTTTTTATTGCCCTCGTCCATGCTTGTTTAGGCCTACCTTCTGGCCCACTCACTTATGGTCTCAGTCGATTATCCCTCACTGTAACATCAACATGAACTACCTCTAACTTGTTATGTGCTCGTTTCTTATACATCTCTTTGGGGACAACTCATTCATATCGACCTTCAAATTACAAGAACATTCGCAATCTAAGACATGTTTTCTTAATTTCCCAAGCATTGCTAGACTTATAGCAGTCTTAATTCTCTCTCTTTACCCCCCACCACCCCCACCATCCCGCGGCGCGGTTCAATTATATAGATATTCTATGACCACATGATACTCTGGAGGCACTATATACTTTCAAATAGCCTCCGCAAATGGAAAAGATTCAACATAAATACCATGCATTGTGACACAGGTACAACATGATACGAGTTGGATTCATGGATTCGCAATTTTCTAAAATTCTAGGATATGATTCATTGGAATACGCTACTTGTTTTGTTGAATATATGGACATGACAACAAAAAAACTATCAGTTTGACAGATTTAAATAGGAATACAATAATTTTTAATTATTAGTGTTTGATGCTTAGATTGTTGGCGTCGTAGCCACGTTTAATAAATCTAGAATATGTAATATTATAGAGTGTGCCAAAAGCGTTCCATAAGTCTCCTCAATGAATTCGAAAGAATCTGCTATCTATGGAAGAATGATATGGATTCAATACAGATATGTCTCCTCGACAAAGAATCCATGAAACAAGAGATTTAACCGTATCAATTAATTTATTACCTCCAACATAATCACATGCAAAATTCCACATGAGTGCATCCACATGTTCCATTTTTTTATCTATAAAAGCAGAGCATCACACATGGGGGTTTAAGCATAACTATTCTAGGTAGTTTTCTGCTAGTTCATGATGCAGAACTTTGACAAAATACTAAGCAAGCATCTATTCCATTCTATGTGTTAATGTCCGCAATCCAAACTTTTTTCTCTCTCTAAAGGTTTATTCTTTGTACTTCTCTCTTTCAGCTGCCCATCTCTATCTTCTTGTCATTTTAGGGTTTTGCATGTTCCCCATCAAGCTTTCTCAGTTGAGACTTCAACTGGTGACTCTAATTCAGGAACCTCACTTCACTTTCATCATTTCATTAACCCTAACCCTATATTTCATCACCTATTGTTTAATCACAGAAACATCGATCAAATTTGTTACCAAAAAAACAAAAGGGGAAGAGTGAGAACTCACTTTTTTCGAAACATCTTCTCCTTGTGATGCTTGCGTGGTGTCGTCATCGTTGAAAAACTCCCCCAAAAAACTAAGAAATCGATTGATGTCTTCAGATGATCGATGAAGGATTTTTCGCGAGCAGCCAAAGACGTGAATTTGAGTACTCGGATAAGCTTATGGTTTTTTTCTATATTCAACCCCAAAACTTTAGTATATTTAAATAAGGCCTTCAAATCTTCATATTTCTACATAAGATTCCAAAACCCTTTAAGTTTGTTTTTTTGAAATATTTATAATTTAAAAATTAATTATTAAAATAGGTGGGTTAAAATTAAAATTACAAGAATAGGGTGGTTTGCCCCTCTACCCCGCCACCCCACCAACCCCAGAATAGAGGGCAGGTTCCTAGAACCCGCCCCCTATACAGTAGTATAGAGGGCGGGCTCTGGGTACCCGCCCTCTATACAATAGTATAGAGGGCGGGTTCCCTTTTCTTTTTTTAATTTAATTTTTAATTTTTAATTTTAATTAATAATTATATAATTATAATTATAAATATAATTATGATTATGATTATAATTATAATTATATAATTATTTTTAAAAAAAATTAAAAATAAATAAACGTAAAAAATATTTGAAAAAAATAATAAAATTTCATTATATCAATGTTTTTTACATAATGAATCCGTCAAAATTTACAATACAAAAAAATCCTATCCGATTTCTATCTCGACGGTCAAATTTATAATATCAAAATGAATCCGTCAAATTTACAATATAAAAAAATCCTATCTGTTTGTAAAATGTAAATTCTATCGTTTTCCTTTTCCCTTTCCCTTATGAGATCCGAGGAGGCTTGACATAAGCCTATGCCTCCTGGGATGACTGGAGGACCCACCTGTTTCTTGGGTAAATGGCGGCGGCGGCGGCGGCTGCTCTTCTGCTTCGGGTTCGGCTTCGGCTTCAGCTTCGTCTTCAGCAGCGTCTTGGACAGGCTGTTGATCCGCAAATCCTGAACCTGAATGTGAGACAGGTGTCGGATATGTGCTACCTCCCAACAACTGCATGTAGGACGATAAATCCGTGTCCCAACTGGGCAGTTGTAGCGAAGAGCATGTCCCGGTTTCATGCGGCTGATGTTGCACAAAACCTTGGCCCCATGGCTGCGCAAATCCTGACCCCCAAGGTTGCTGTTGTTGCGCAAAACCTGACCCCCAAGACGGCTGTTCTGCAAAACCTGACCCCCAAGACTGGTGTTGTTGTGCTTGGCCGGTATGCCAGGGTTGCTGCTGACGGTATGGTGATCCAAACCACTGATCCTGCTGAGCTGGATCTCCGTGATGCTACGGCTCTGGTGCCGGATCATGGTGCTGCTCTGGTGCCGGTTCATACTGCGGCTCCGGTGCCGGCTGATACTGCTGCTCTGGTGCCGGCGATAAATATTGAGAAATATTATATGAACCGAATACACCACCAATTAATTGGTCTACATTTGAAAATCGAGCATGGGTTGCCGGACCAGCATCAATCGGGTATGGTTCTTGCACCATTGTTTGTACGAGATGCAACCCACGAGCCTGTCGTTGCATTAGAAATAAGTATTGACTCATACCGCCGGATGTTAAAAAGTAATATAATATAAAAAATTCAACTTACCAAATCTCGTTCCATGTGGCCTCTAGGCTCGTACCGCGAGATGTTTGGGAAGTTTTTCGGGGGAGCACAAAGATATCTTATGGTGACAGGCTTATACCACTGTAGATATGCTTTGGTAGCGTCGGTGGCTGTTTGGTCACCTATTTGCTGTAAGGCAATTGTAACACCCGAGCCCAATAATACTATGTATATTACTGGTTGAGGGTTATATATTGCTCATTTCCAATTATTCTGATTTTCTGGTGTTTACTGCTAAATTTTAACCGGTTAAGTCATTTTGGCACATAACAAATTTTAACTCCTAAAATGAAATTAAAAGTGTCCATGTTGGCCTACTCGTCGCCACTAGTCGCGTTGTAGCGTCCGCGTGTCGAGATTCCGTCCCGTTCGGCTAAACGGGCAAACTTGGACGACTACGCGCGCGTGCAAGTGTCCGACTTGGGGGCATGCATTTTAATCATTAAACACCTCTTTTCAAAATTTGGAACCCGCTTAAAATCCTATAATTTGAATTTGGAACATTTGGGCGCAACCCGGGCGCGATTTGGAAATGTTTCATTTAGCGCCAAAATCCCAATTTAATTAAATATTATAAAACGATAATATATATTCAAATCTTAACGGTTAGGTATACAATCATTTAATTAGGTTTAGAAATCTTTTAAATTCTTTTGCTGTTGCTCGCTGGCCAATCACAAGAGGTTAGACCCTCGTGGGCCCCGCCTCCATCCATCTCTCTACACTCTCTCCTTTCTCTCTCCAATCCTATTCTTTCTCTCTCTCTATCCCTATATTTTCTTAACGTCCCTCGTCTTCACGAGAGAACCCCCCATCGACGAACCCACGTAAACCCAGCCACCTCGTCGCCGTCGCCGCCGACCTCCCCGCGACCTCGCCACCATCACCTCTGCACATCCCCCGTCTCTTTTTCCTTTTCCCCGAGCCTTCCCTGCAACCCACAGAACCTGCAAACCTTTTCCTGATCCCAGAATCTCCACCGCCTGCACCCCACCGTCGACGGCCCTCGTCGTCGACGACTCCTCCATCTTCCTCTCCTCTCTCTCCTTCCCAACTCAACCTTAGCCCTGCACCCCATTACACCGAGCCTAACCCAAGCCCAAACCCTAACCGGAACCCTAGCAACTCCTCTGGTTCGCCGGAAAAGGACACCGTCAACCCCCTCGTCGTCACCAGCACACCGACGACCACCTCCTCTCCTCCCTGCAACCCAAACCAGGCCTCTACCTCCCCCTACTCACAGCACGACCCGACCCAGCCGCTTCCAGCCCTCGCCGCATCTCCTGTTCACCGCCGGCGCGCCCATCGCCGTCGAGCCGTCGTGGTTGCATCCTGGTGTCTCCCTGTAAGCATCTCTATCTTTCCTTTAATGTTAAACTCCCCCCCCCCCCGCTGATCTTATTACGTATATCTTGTTGCTAACTCGTTGCCGATGACCTTTGCCGGAATCCGACCGTGCCGTCTTTTGAACCCGACGCTCCAGCGAAGTACCTTGGTCCGTGTGATCCCGTTGTTCTCTGTTGGGACTCGATCCGTGGCCCGTGCAACCATATCGTGTTTTCTGCCGACTTTGCATCCGTGCTTTCCGGTTTGCGAAACCGTCGAGGCAAGTATCTGAATACTTGCTTTAACATGCTAGCATACGAGATCTAGTCTTGCTATGCAGTTGAATATCATACTATATAATACACCAACTTAATGATGGTAATTGATATTATATTATAAGTTAAAATTGACGGTTGCAGTTATCTTTAACATGGAATCGTTATAATAGTTTCTCGTAATTAATCAACCCACTATCAATCCATATTTCAACTAAATAAAACAATTGGATCATATCCGCTTTAATTGTTAAATCATCCATGAGACAATTATTATATTTTTAGTTTAAATTCATGTGGTTTCATTACGTATGGTTAATATTGTTTCACTTTGTGACTAGTGCACCCCAGGGTGCTTGAACCTGTTAATAAGAGAATACAAAACATCATTGTGTTTACATGGAATAATATGGTGATTTACTGTTTCCTGCTGCTGTTCATTATTTGATTGTATACCTGTTGTGAGCACATACCCGATTGCACTACATATTGGCCTGACCCTGCTACACATGACATATACATACATACCAACTCATCCTGTTGTACCATGACATTACTTGCTTCATGATTTCATGCCTAATGCCGACAAACCCGACCATCCTTGCTGTCTATCTAGACATACCTACTTTTACCGGATTTTCTGTTGGCATTAGTCCTTGACTACTGAATACCTGACCTGACATACATAGCTTGGGGGTATGGGGAAATCAAAGGTGAAACCGACTTGTAACTCAACAGTTCGATACATGTTCTGATCAGTCTTACGGACTTGGCCAGCCCCGGAGTGTTGATGCTGACATCACTCGCCCATCCTACTACCTTTTACTGCTTAGCGGCACGTCTCGGATTCAGCCCCGAGGGCTTTGACCGTGGTCCCGGGCACGCACGGGATACTATTGAGTTACATCGACGATTCATCAATTAGTTTCAAAGACTATAGAGTAGAAACCTGACAGGATAGTTTAGTCACCACTGCACATTACCCTGCTCTGTTATTTCTTCGTACTGCTTTATTCATGTTCATATTTGCATTGCTTATCACCATGTTTATATTGTATACTTGATGTATTGACGCGCTGACGTCTGGGTTTTGCATGGCTCAGATTCCGTACCACTGTCGACGACCGAGCAGGAGTACTTTAGCCAGCAGGCTGATTTGTGAGTTTTGTAGTGGTCAGTTCATTTATTGCATTTTATTCCCAGGTGTGATCCCGCATTACGGGACGTACCCTTCTATTATTGTATTGGATCATTAGCTTCCGCACTTATTGTTTATTGATTTCTGTTATTATGGATTTGGACATGTGTTAGATTAGTACTTTATCTTGTTCTTGATATCCTTACAACCGTAATGTGACTGTGGATGGATACTTCCTACCCACAGGTAGCATGGTTGGCTATGTTACGTGCCCAATCCTGCGCACTCTGGGAAGCGGGGCGTGACAGCAATATTACGCTACCTATCCTCCCATCTCAGCAAATATTGATGATGATGCTCCCTCCAATCACGCTCCGCCTTTCCTCCTCGCATGTCTCCCTCTATTGGCATAGGCGAAGGCGGCGGGACAGGAATATGTTGCGATCTATCAAACTGTCGCAACACCCGATCCGGGAGGTGCATGACAACGACATTAATGCAGAGGAGTAGGCATCGAGCCCGCCAAACCGGCTCTCCTTCGATACAGATGCCGGGTAAGTTTTGCAGACGATCTGCTGTATAAGGCGTCCACAGGAACTACGCAAATAACATAGTACAAAATTTGTGATGATTGTGTTTCAAAATTGTAAAACAAACTCAATTACCTAAGTTATGGTTACCTGAGTCGCCTCCATGCAATCCAACTCATCTCTATAGTACTTAGGTACTCGACGAGGAGCCTTATACGCTTTCTTCCCATTCCACCAACAGTCGAGCGGCTTTCCAGGAGTATCCAAGCCAGTTATTTTAACATTCGCCGGTCTTCCTATATACATATGCTCTCATGACCAGATATATAAATAAAATTTCAGATTATAAGAGAGAAAACCAATATTACAATTTTGCAAATTTCTAGCTGTGAAAAATAAGGAATTTACCTGAAGTAATATAATGCATCCACAAATTTTATTCTTCGTAGGAGCACATGCCTTATCGAGTTCCTTAGCCGCATGAAACCAGGACAAGCTCTTCGCTACAACTGCCCAGTTGGGACACGGATTTATCGTCCTACATGCAGTTGTTGGGAGATAGCACATATCCGACACTGTCTCACATTCAGGTTCAGGATTTGCGGATCAACAGCCTGTCCAAGACGCTGTTGAAGACGAAGCTGAAGCCGAAGCCGAACCCGAAGCAGAAGAGCAGACGCCGCCACCGCCATTTACCCAAGAAACAGGTGGGTCCTCCAGTCATCCCAGGAGGTATAGGCTTATGTCAAGCCTACTCAGATTTCATAAGGGAAAAGGAAAACGAAAGAATTTACATTTTACAAACAGATAGGATTTTTTTATATTGTAAATTTGACGGATTCATTTTGATATTATAAATTTGACCGTCGAGATAGAAATCGGATGGGATTTTTTTGTATTGTAAATTTTGACGGATTCATTCTGTAAAAAACATTGATATAATGAAATTTTATTATTTTTTTCAAATATTTTTTACGTTTATTTATTTTTAAAAAAATTAAAATAATTATAATTATATAATTATAATCATAATTAAAATTATATTTATAATTATAATTATTAATTAAAATTAAAAATTTAAAATTAAATTAAATTTAGTATAGAGGGCGGGTTCTGGGAACCCGCCCTCTATACTACTGTATAGGGGGCGGGTTCTAGGAATCCGCCCCCTATTCGGGGGTGGGGGTGGGGGTAGGGGGACAAACCACCCTATTCTTGTAATTTTAATTTTAACCCATCTATTTTAATAATTAATTTTTAAATTATAAATATTTCAAAAAAAACCTTGTCTAAAAATAACCTATATCGGTTAAATAGTTATTAATTAGCCTAATTAAGCTGCTAAATCCATAATCTACCCTTAGCAGCCTAATCAACACTCAGCCCATCCTTGCTCAATATATCTGGTCCTCTATAGAAATATCTTGTAATTCATGAATATGGGTTCTGAATGGTTTAAGAGAAGAGCCACTAGAATCATAATTACAGATAGGTGCAATTCTAATAGGTGGTTGTGTGTTGGAATTTGAAAAGAAATACAAGAATGGTGTTGATGGAATATGGAAGAAGAAAATAAGGGTAAATTTGCCATTTTAAATGGAATTTGGATGGAAAATTAACCATAGACATTAGACGGAAGCCTTGATTGTTCGTCTCGATGTTGGCCCTTTCAGTCGGAAAATCTCGAGTGGGCATCAAGATATATAAACCCAAAGATTTTCTTCTTTCTTCTTTTCGTGTATCATCTTCCCATGAAGATAACCCCGATTTTGGATCTTTTTCCTGGTCGGTCTAGCAATCGTCGGACAATTGTTTTGATGAACTGTCACTAAACTCAAAAAGAAATAAGAGAGAGAACCGGGAGTTGGCGTCTGGGTGCTTGCTTACCGAGCCATCCTGGCAAGCTTCTCCGGTTCAATTATTGTTCTTGACTTGACTTGACTTATTATTAAGAAAACAACCAACTGTGAAAATAAAAGACGATTTAGAATTTACCCAAGAAGATAGAGAGTCACACACACGAGAAAAGATCACAAATGGAGTTGAACCAAGTAACATTGCAAAGGTATAATGATAGTAGGGTCAGGATATCCTCGCCCTCCGAATCGGACGTGAGGCTCTCCTCTCATCCGGCTCTCTACAAGGGAATCTCCACTCACTGCTTCCCCTAATATCCTCCTTTTACCAAATAGAATGGGGGTTTATAGGAGATCCCAGAGGGCTATACCAGTAAATAATGATTTACTTAACTACAAAGAAATAAAAGACTTTAGTAGTCACTAGACTCAATATAGTAGTCCATCCAACTTCTCTTGCTTAAATCATTACTATTCATTCTCCCGTGCTCTAGCTAGTTCTTGTCTTTTAGGAGGAGCGGAAAGCTTTTTAAAGAAATGAAAGGCAATGCAATTGTCATCAATATGTCCAGCTTATGATCCAGGTTCCTATTCCTAATTACTACTACTATAGTACTTATAATTTCTAAAGGAGTGTAAAAGTGAACTAATGCCTAATCTATCACGTCCGTGACTTGATGAGCCAAGCCTTACACACTCATAAAACACCCATGAAAATAAAAAGGCTCGGGCTCGGTCAACAATTTTGTCCTTGATACAACTTTTAAGATCGATTAAAGTCTTCAATGTCAAGTAGTTAAAGTGTTCAGTTTTAAGTGGTCAATAAACAAAGAGGAGTGGCAAAGAGAAATTCTCGAAACACTTTTACAGATTATAAGGAAATACCGCAAACTCGTTTGTAAAGACAACAAAGCTTGCAGGGCCTGTTGTCCAGAAAAGTAGGGGTGTCCTTATATGCTGAAGCCCATTGAATAGCAATTGAGGAATTTGACTATAACGACGAGGCAATCCAAACAAAAAACCTGAAAGAAATTGATGCGTTCCTAAAATAGAATCGAAGAAAACACGAATACCGAGTCACATTTAGAAGACATCCACTTCCTTACTTTCTGGGTGAAAGAGGGAGAGCCAAGGCAGGAGATGTATTATTCTCGCTCAGGACCAAGTTCCCTCTCGGATTCGAGGTAAGATTCCAATAATAGCTTGTTGGCTTTCTTAAGTCACCAAATAGTATTCACAGCTCCAGACAGGAAAAATGAAAATAGCAAAATTCATTATTTCTCTTTCCTCCTACGTGTTCAATCTTTTTTTGGTGGTTTTCCTACAGATCTTTCTCGTTAACGTAATCTTCATTTTGCTCATTCATGAAGTTGTATTTAGTACCTCTAAGAAAGATGATTATCCACTGTTAGTCGGTAATGTAGATTGACTTGGATTACTTAGTGTTGCGCGCATAGTAGGGCGGCGCGCTTAAGGATGCAGAGGAGCTATTATCGTATCGCCCAGCTCTCTAACCTAATACAGCCCACAGGGAACCTCGGCATGGGGGACGTCCTAATCATTTTGCTGTCGTAAGGCAGGCTAATCGTACGCAGTAGGAGCAAGGGAACCCTCCTGGTTCTGGAAGGCGTATATGATTCTTAACGCTATTATGAATATGAGACTGACAATACACTACGTAGGTACCCGTGCAGATGAGGCGTCGGTCGGTCCTAGAAACAGCGGCGGCAACAATGGGAGTTAACGACCGGACGTGCTGAAACCTAGGGATCACCAGTCTTTTGCTCTCAGTGGCGGATCCTGGGCATTTTTTTAAGTGCAGCAAAGTTATACCATAGATATTTTAATTTTACAAATATAACTATGTTAAAAAATGATTTATCAGGAATTTTTTTATATTAAAACTTAATTTTATTAAAACATAGATGTCATTAATTAGAAAATAGGCTCCGTTTACTATCCTTTAGAGTAACTACTATAGAATGAGAAATAAAATTGTTTTAAAATGCAAGCCAAAAAAGGCCACAAAATTGTAGGGCACCAAAGGATTCAAACCTGCACCACTTAATTATAGGTCCAAAGTCCCGACCACTATGACCAATCATCATATTGTTATAATTTTAACTTTGATCTTTTATATATATATGAAACCCCGAAATTCAGGTAAGGCGATTGCCTATCCTCGACCCTTAAAGGATCCGTCCATGTTCGCTCTATAGGGATGTAACATCCTAGTACGGTCATATGATATTAATCAATATTTTTTTAATTTTATTTATTTATTATTTAGGTTGTGATTGGTTCGAATGGTATATGTGGTTATTCGATCCGAACCGCTTGCATGAAATCCGTTATGGTGCTAGAGTATCTTTTATTGATATTTATTCGTAGACTAAATCTACATGAATCTTAAATAACATATATGTAATATTTAAATTATATGTATATATTTTCTGGTTGCTATACGTTAGGGATATTTTCATATATTAATTGTCAGTATATTTTATCCTATTTAAATATATCATGATATTATATTGGCAATTATCTATTGCAGGTAAATCTTAAACATCCTAAAATGTTGTTAGATTAGAATGTATTTTTTTCTAAACCATTAGATTTATGGGCTAAATGGTCTACGCATGTGTAGATAATTTCTAGTGTTTTGAGATTTAGCGGACGCGGTTTGGGGTTTGTAGTATCTTTTATAATATTATTAGTTATATACAAAACCATACACGCACACTATATAAACATAGTATATTTATATTTTTCCTATTTAAATTAAAAACTCTCTCTTTCTCTCTTTCTTTCTCCCTCTCCCCTCTCCGATTCACCACGCCCCAACTCCTTCCGTCGAGCTGTGCATCAAAGCTTGGATTTTTTATATCGTATCGTTATGTTTTATCCGTCTCCGAGGCAAGTATTCGATTCTTGCTTATACATGCTAGTTACGACGACGATCACGTATCGTAATAGTTTATAATTACTATATCTCTTACATGGTGTTCACATTAGTAATTATATGTTATACATATGAAAATCTCATATATATTATACATTATGGTTGCTGTTAATAACAAATTAATTATTATGAATATATATAGTTCAGGGAACAATAGCGTTCATATTAGGTAGTTTAAATAACAAAATTATAGTTCACATATTTTGATATTTAGGTTTGTAGTTAGTTCATATGAATTCTCTAATAATAATAAGTTTAATTAGTAATATTTTATGTAAACAATATCTTATTAACAATATTTAATTATCGTAACAAAAGATTATTTTTACTACGGTTAAAATAATATAATAGCTTGTAACAGTTGATACGATCACATTCGCTACTTCGTGATTACTTGGAAATAAATATTCAATACGCTAATCTTATTACCCGAAAATCTACATTATCTGTTTAACAGTACTATTCACTCATTTGATCAATACCGTTATTTAATACCATTAACTGGATTAACAATAATAAGTTTCATTAATAAGGATAAGTTAATTTGTAACAGGTAAGTCCAATTAATATAGTTTATTTTATATAATAATACTTGATAATCGTGACAACATTATTTAAAATATGGTCATACTAATCCATTGCACAAGCAATAGTTGATACATTATTTTCGTCACATCATGTATCATATCTAGATAACTGTTACAACTATATTCCTGATACTCATCATGACTTATTGTGTGATATAAACACTTCACCTATTTTAGTACATTATCCCTGACATACTTGTAACCTTCCATCTTGTTACCGCTATTGCTATAGCTGTATTGTCTATACCTGTTACCTGTAATAGCCATCAATGCCAACAATATCGAATTGTTGTCCTGATTGACCTGACTTGTTATCTTACTAGACAAGATCTGCACATGATTGTCCCAGTATTGGCATTAGGGAGACATTCTATTGATACTTGACTCGAACATGAAACCTAGGGAAAAGGGAAAATCAAGAATGTAACCGAAACGTAACTCAAGAGGATATTATTGTTGCCGTGATTCCGGAAGTGTACGGAATAACCATTGTTTATTGTTCCGTGGTCCCGTAGGGAATGAACGGGATATATTGTGTCGTGGTCCCGTGGGGAATGAACAGGATATATACTGTTAAGTTACGATGAGAATTATATTAATTAGTTTCAAATACCTGTAGGATAGAAATCCTAGAAACACAGACTTTAGGATACACGTGATATATCTATAACCTACTGTTATATCACCTATGATTGGTTTGTTTGTACTCTTCGCAGTTTGCACATAACACCCTATATAGTACATTGCTCGATTTATTATTATTATTATTATGATGATGATATTTATGACGCACTGACGTCTAGGTTTTGCATGGCCAGATACTTGACTTTAACAGATGAGAATCGTGAGTACTTCGATAGGATCGCCGATCAGTGAGGATCATTCTACTGATATAGTTCTTATTTATGATTTAGATATTCTCTTATTTTCTTGGATTTTTACTGCTTCTGCTATCGTTTCCTATTATCGTTTGTGGTTATTTGGACATGTTTAGGGATAAACGGTTTTAATAATGTTCTTGATTACTGATTGACGGCCGTAATATGACCATGAGAGGATATTTCTTTACCGTAGGTAGCATGGTTGGCTTTGTCACGTCCCGAATTGACGTATTTTGGGAAGCGGGGCATGATAAGGGATATCGGGGGCATAACATAATTCTTCTTAGAGAGGGTTAGAAGGCTCCAGGTGACTGATCCTGACATAACGTACTCCTACCTATTCTATTACACCGACAACCGAAGCCGAACATATATACGATGATCTTCATGCGTGAAAGGACGGGAGGAAAGAAAGGGCGGTAGATAATAATGAGAAAAAAGAGATGCGTTTGGACATGCAGGCTGAATGGATGAGCGAAAGGTGCCATGGAGTGAGGAATATCCCGAGTATAAAGTTAGACAACTAAATGCACCTCGAGGTGCAACCCAGGAACCGGGGGACCTTGTCGAGCACAGGATAGGCAATTGAGAGATTGAGTTAGCCTATTCGTTATGGGGAATCAATGCACCGGACCGAATAAAGCTTACCACTGTAAGCTTTCTCCGGTGCATATTAGCTTAGTTGCGCTCAAGAGGCCCTCGTTGGTGTGTCTTACTTTCCTCTCGTAGGCCACCGCTCTATGCCAACAAGAAACCTTATATATAAACTTGCCCGACTTAATATAGCAGGCCATTAAAACCAATTTTGCACTAGCGCACTCATCCTTGTTTGTTGACTCGTGAAAGTCAACAAGTATGAACTACCTTACCCTTGCAACACTCCGACTCCAAGCTACGCCTACTGAACAAGATGCATGTCACGCCTCGCTTCCCGGTGTATGGAAAGGAGACGCAACGGGCCACACGACGTATTTACTCAGAAGTAAACACGCTAAGCGTATCCAAGCAATATAAAGTAAAATGTACACAAGAAGAGATGTAAAAGAGCATCAACTTTTATTTATTCAATATTCCTTTACAGTACAACTAGAAAGTAAATACAAGTCTGAACTGCAATGCCTAAACAATGGCATGAACTGAAAATAAAATGAGTACAAGTAAAGTCAATGCTCAGGGCTTTCTGTGAACTGCTCCAAGTGCTCCTGGCTGGTCTCGAACTCCTCAAAGTTGGGTTCTCCTGACAACATTCCAAAGAAGAAAAGAAATATGAATGCCGTCAGCGAACAATCGCTCGGTAAGTCCTAAAGAAAGAAGGAGAAGAATAAACAGAGAATAGAACATGTGAAGTAAATATGTTATATTTGTTATACTAACATAGTTGTTGTAGCTTGGTACAGAATATACCAGTGTATACAAGAGGAGTCCAACTTACACCGTGGACTTTGGTAACCCGTAGTACAAGGCTCCGTCGATAATACCACGGAACAACGCCATGGATGTAATTATGTCTTTTAGTGACCACATCGTGCCACCTTTAACATGTTCCGTACCAATCTACCCATTTATAAACCCCGTAATATTTATTGTATTGATTGTACTGATTGTATTGTATTGTCTTATAGTAAATGGAAGACTTGCCGAAACCATGATATCGGTAAACGGAATGGATATAAATGGATAGTCATGTAATCAGAGTATATCCATAGTTCGGTTCGGTCATGTTCATATTGATATGGATTGTATTCTAGTATTCGTGAATTCATGTTGTATTGTAGTTATACTAGAATTGAATTCAAGTCGGATTGTATTCAGATTTGACCGTGACTCGAACTGAGACAGACTTTTAAACAGAATTGAAGTCCTGATTATTTTGGAGTTATCGGTAACTGCTGCACATGGACGGCAGGATTTGTATCTTTTTCCAAGACAATTACCGTGTTGATAACACCGTTTTAAGATTGTCTACCTTAGATAGGCAAGCACCCATATTCTCCGACTCTCTGAAGCTCAAGAGAACTGGTCCCGTTTAAACCTATGTTTACTAGGGTCCTTATTGTAAATTAATATAACTTGAGGGGATTTTATGAAAAATAGTTTTGATATATTTTCAAAATAAACCTCAAGTATTTAATTCTCATCTTTAGGGTTTCATAATTGTAATTTTTATAAAGTGAAATATTCTAATGGATATAACCTAGATTCCATCGTATATGGTATTTTAGTAAAATCTTGGAATGGTATTAAATTGTAAAGGTAGTTTCATGATATTTGTGATTCCTTTGATTTAGAAAATATGGAATATATATATAATATATTTAAAGTAGATATTTTGAAAGTATTTATATATTTATATTTATAAAAAATAGAATTTATTTATTAAATAGAGATCACATTTTTCTTAAAAATTACATTAAAAATTCCATCGAGATCGAATGCTCCTTGCGGAGGTCTGCATCTCGCTGTACTAGGCCCGAGGATGTGCGATAACCCGCGCCATCGGGATCAGGGTTCCCCAAAATGGGTTGTAGAGGGGTATTTGTAAGGAATTAAATAACACACTATTTTAAAGAAAACGGTTTTTGAATGTTCATGGTATTTAAATGTAAACTCGTTGTCACGCCCCGCTTCCCAAAGTACACTAAAGTGGGCACGTGACATAGCCAACCATGCTACCTGTGGATAGGAAAATTCCTTCCACAGTCACATTACGGCCGTGGAGATATCAAGAACAGGAAAGTAAATTAACTATCTAGTACATGTCCATAAGCCAGAGTAAAAGAGTCAAGAGATAATAATATGCGGAAGCCAAAAGATACAATAAATGAAACACCTGGAGTGAAACTGCATACCGACAGGAACCTCACCGCTCGTCTAACAGCGGCAAAACTCCTAATCAGTCTGCAACAGGGTAGAAGAATCTGGGCCATGCAAAACCCAGACGTCAGCGCGTCAAGTCATCAAGTAATAACATAATAAACATGCAATGCGAATATAAACATGAATAAATCAAGAGTAACAATAATAAGAATCAGAGCAATACAGGGTAATGTGCAGTAGGTAAACTGGATTATTCTATCTGGTTCTCTGTTCTAAAGTCTTTGAAACCAATTGATGAATCATCGATGTAACTCAATAATATCCCGTACATACCCGGGACCACGGCCACAATATTCTCGGCTGCAGCCGAGACATGCCGCTAGGCACAAAACAGGAATGTGTACACTCGATAGTATCCCGTACATACCCGGGACCACGGCCACAATATTCTCGGCCGAAACCGAGACATGCCGCTAGGCACAAAACAGGAATGTGTACACTCAGGACAGGTAGTGAACTGTCGAGTTACACGTCAGGTTTCACCTTTGATTTCCCCATACCCCCAAGTTATATATGCAAGTCAAGTCAGGTATCCCAAAATCAAGAAACTAATGCCAACACAGGATCAGGTAAACATGTTTGTCTGGATAGACAACAGGAACGGTCCATGAGGACTACATGTCAGGTTTGTTGGCATTAGACACAAGATCAGTTAACGGATCAGGTCATGGTACATCATGTCAGGTCAAGCAGTATACGGTACTATGTCAGGTCAATCAATGTGTAGGTAGCAAGACAGGTCCAGAAGCAAGCGATATCACAGGTGTGCTCACAATCAGTTATATAATCCAGCATGGTTATCAACAACATGAGATAAGCAATGAAGTAAGCAATATGCAGATTCACTGAATTAGCAGTCCAGTTGTCAGTTGTGTCACAGAGATGATTTCAATGTTATGTGAATGCAGTATGACAGTTATGGCCTTTTAATCATGTTAACAAGTTTAAGCAATTCTAGAGGTGCACAGATTTATATAAAGGTTCAATACAACTATTACAGGTTAAAATGCATACGGGTGTCCGAATGGAACAAAACTATAGAGATAAAAGTCATAAGCCATGTCAATATTAAAATGTGATTAAACAGGTAAACGTGGTTATTATGTTCAATTGCAAACTGTAGGTTCCAAGTTTAAGGATGAAATGATATATAACAATATTGTACATGAAAAGGTGGAAATTATAATACCAAAATTAAATTGCGGGTTTTAGGGTGTCATTAATTATAAGTAAATATTGTTTAGCATGTAGCAAGGGTTACTTGCCTCGACGGGTCGCGAATCGGGAAAACGGAACGTAGAATGTCGGCGAGGAAAACTCGCGACGGGCGCACGGTTCACGGAATGAATCCAAACGACGAATAGTGGAACCACACGGGTCGGGGTACCTCGCTGGAACGTCGGGACACGTCGCCGGTACGGCCGGATTCCGGCGAACGATCAGAAATCCGGTCAAGAAACTCAAGATCCTCCAGTGCTAAAAATCAAAGATCTCGAACATGATCACGAAGAAAAATATGCCCACGGAGTCGACGGAGACCCGAAGTAAGATCCATGGTTGATGGTTTGGTTAGGTCTCGGCTCAGCAGCAAGGGTGTCGGCTACAGTATTAGAGGAAGAAGGCAACGGTGAAGTCAGTGACAGTGAGGGGATATCGACGAGGGTGTTACCGTGGTAAGTGGTCGCTAGGGTTCGGTGATGATTGGTTGAAATCGACGGCATAATAGAGGTGTTTAAGATGCCGGTGGTGGAGGTAAGGTGATGCGATGGTGTTGATGGGTTGCTCGGATGTGGGCTGTCGGGGGAAGTGCTACAGCAAGGAAGATGGAGTTGGGTTGCTGGAGGAAGGTGATCGGGTTACCGGCGGCGGTGAGGGGATGAGAAAGGTGGCGCGGTGATTGGTGGTTGAAATAAGATGAAGCGGTGATGGGGTTGAGAGTTTGCCAATGGTGGAAGGTGGCGTCGGCGGGGACTGCGGCGGCGAGAGCAAGGCGGCTGGGGGGTTGCGACGAGGTTTGGGTTTCGTGTGGCTGAAGGAGAATGGAAAGAGGAGGGACAAGGGTTTTAAAATATAGGAGAGAGAGAGACAGAGGAAGTTACGGGGAGAGAGAGAGGAATACGGGGAGAGAGAGGGGAGAGATATAGGGAGATAGAAAGATGAGGAGAGAGAGAGGGGAGAGAGAGAGATAGAGAGAGAGAGACGGTATCGGGGGGAGAGAGAGAGAGAGATACGGGGCCCACAATTAAAGAAAGAGGAAGCTGATTGGTTGCTGAAAAAAGATTTAGATATTAAGAAAAGATTTAAAAGATTATGTATGAACAGTAAAATATATGGTTAAAGAAAATATACGCCGGTTTAAATATAGTAAAATTGGGATTTTGGCGCAAAGTAAAACATTTCTAAATCGCGCCCGGGTCGGGTCCAAAAGTTTGAAATTGAAATAATAGAATTTTAAGCGGGATCCAAAACTTAAAATGAAGTGTTTTACAATCAAAAAGCATACCCCCAAAACGGGCACACGTACGTGCGCGTAGCCGTCCAAACTCGCCCGTTTCACTGAACGGGACGAGAACACGATGCACGGATGCTACAACAGGGTTAGGGGTGTCAAGTAGGCCAAGATGAATATTTTTAATTTTATTTTAGATGCCATAAATTGTTATATGCAGAAATGAATTTGCCGGGTAAAATTTACAGTAAGTAACAATCAAGCAAGATAAATGAAATAAAGGTCATACTCCATTCATAAAGTAACAGAAATTAGTAGCATTGGGCTCGGATGTTACACTCATATTTTCCCATAAACTAACGTCCCAAGAGTTATCGTGCTATGCCAAAAATGTGTGTTATGATGAGGTAGGTCATTACCTCGTGAGTTTTCTAAAGGTAATATAAGGGAATATGTTGAATTGTGTCGAAAGTAAAGTATATGGTATTTAACCGTAAAAATACGATAAAAGTTACATAATAAATTCTTTTGAGATGAAACTTATTTTAATGTGTTTGTTTATGTTTGTTGACCATTATGAGGGAATATGATATTTTATTGTTTAAGAAAAATGGAGTTTTTAAAGAAAAACGAATTGGAAGTCGGAATAACTCCGCTTCCGACGAGTTTTGAAAAGAAGAAGTTTTAGAATAGCAAAAGAGGAGAGGAGAGAAGAGGGGACTTACAGATTTGAATCAAAGAGAAGAGGTAGAGAAAGACTTTGGGATCGCCGGAATCTTCTCGAAACGTCGCCGGAATCTTGCCCTTTGCTAACTCCACTTGCACAACTTGGGACCTGGAAATTTTTAGAGAGTTTTTGTAATGAAATTCTGAATTAGGAAGGGTGAAATGGAATGTGGTATTTATAGGGAAAATTATGGTTTAGGGTAATGAAGAATGGAATTAAAATGTGTATTAAAAATGAATTAAAGGGAGGAATTATCACTCTATGGATGTTTTTAGAGTAAACAAACAACATGGGGGTAGTGGGGTAGGCGAAGGGGTTCAGGGGTAAAAATTTCAGAGCATTACCTACGGGGGGCCCGGCGGCGCCGGCCCCATAGGCAATCTCGCCGGTCCAATACCGGTGAGGGGTTGCGGGATTTTGCCACGTGTTGGTGTCATTTGGTATAACTCAGTACACGTGTTTGATTACTTTGTGACTTTTCATTTTACGTGTGGTGCACGTGCAAACTGTTGGGCTTCTAAAAGATTAAAAGAAAAATCAATTAAAAATTTATGTGGCTGAGGAGATTCAAACACAGGGGCTACGTCACAGCAGTGCAAGGCTTTACCAATGAGCTACAAGTGCTTTCTTGCTATCCAAAAGCAAATCAAATTTATAACTTGTGCTCAGGCTTAAATGTTTCTCTCTGTACTTTTGAAAAAATTCTGTATAGAATGTTTAAGGTTGTTACAATGCATTATGATTTCCTCATATATGGATGAACCTCCGCCTCACTATGACCCAAGACGGGAAGAGAAAGACTTGGATTTTTCCTTAGGGCTTGATCGAGTCAAGCTAAAGATGCCATAAGACAAGGCCGCATGTTATTAGGAAGGGGACATGATCAATAGAACCTGGCTGAATCCAGGCTGGGATAGTGGCGCCCATTCCTCACCAGTTCCAAAAAGGTTCGATCATGCTGGAGAAGGAATCCTACTTAGCGATCGGTCTGCCAGTTCACAAAAATCCGAAGAAGTTATCACGGATGAGCCACATGCAGGGAAACTTGCACGTGTGATTCGGCAGGGCTTTCTGTAACCCCCAGTATCTAGAAATTCTAATAAAAAAATCATTTGAATGTATCCTTTGATTCTATGTTTATGTAACATATCAGTTATCATGTCAAGTAGCACATCAGATATCTTATCAGCTTGAAAACCAACTTGAGCCGGCTCAACATGTGTTTAAGATGGCTTATGAGTCATTCAGAATAAAAAATTCCTCTTTGGTTGTATGAGACGTCTCACAGATGTATGAGCTGGCTCATGAGTTCTCTAGAATAGCTAATTCTTCTCTGTTCACTTGAGACGGTTCACGATAAATTTGAGCCGGCTCGAACTCTCTTTGAGACGGCCTTTCGTTGAGACGGATTATAAAGTACCTGGAAACGTATGTTTCTTCAGTCTCGTTGAGACGGCTCACCGTTCTTTTGAGTTGGCCCAACTTAAAGTTATCGCGTCCCTGAGATCTCGCGAGATCTTATCCTTCGTGTAACTGATCGAGCTCCATATTCCCCTATGTTCTCCTCTTCTCCTCCCTCAAAATCTCAACGAAAATTTTTCATTGAATTCTCTCATAACACCACATCAAAACCCTATCAACTCTCTCAATTCTTAATCCCCTCTCTCATTTAACCCTATGCTTTCCCCTCTCTCCCACGCACACACAACCATGCTCTCTCTCTCTCTCTCTCTCTCTCGTTCTCCTTGCAACCGAGCTCCCCCAACAAACTTCGAGCACCCATCGCCATCCTCACCTCCTACCCGAGCTCCTTGCAAGCATTCGAACCCACTCAAACCCAGCTGTCGTCATCATCGCCGTCGCCTCGCTTCGACAACCGCAACCTAAGTCCAAGACCGAACCCCGCTCGAGCCACCGTCACCGTGAACGTCGTCATCTCCTCGCCTATCGTAATTCTACAATCAAGTCGTCCAGGCAAGTGAACTCCACTCGCTTATCTATATATATATATATATATATATATAAGAATAATGGAGAAAAGAGGCCATAGGAAGGGATTTCCTCCTATGGCGTGGAAAAATTACAACCTCCACCATTTTTTCCGACGATCGGCACCCATCATCATCATCGTTATCATATAAGATGTGCATACACCAAATTTCATGTGATTCCACAACTTTTTCACCGTTGATTCAGTGGGTCCAAAATTAACGGTTTACCGACAATAGAACTTTTTACATTGCTAAATCAACGGTGAAAAAATTGTAGAATCACATGAAATTTGGTGTATCCACATCTTAGTTGATAATGATGAAGATGATGGGGGCCGATCGTCGAAAAAATTGGTGGAGGTTGTATTTTTTCCACGCCATAGGAGGAAATCCCCTCCTATGGCCTCTTTCCTCCATTAATCTCTCTCTCTCTCTCTATATATATATATATAGGATTATTTCAGTTTTATCGTCGTTATAGATGAGTTCTAAACTACAAACCATAATTTTGCTACCGGATTATGCGTGATCGTTGGTAATTAGGTCAAAAGCTCGGTTAGGAATTGTATGAAACTTGTAGGGATCAAATCCTGCTTCATTTGATTAACCGAAACCTAAATTCTTAATTGAAACGAACATGCACGTAACATGCTCGATGAATTATCCAAACCAAACTTTTAAACTCGGAATCACTGACAAACCGTGTTGAACAACTCCTTGATACATGTGCCTAACACCCGCTGTGTAAGAGCCCCGAAACTACTAGCAAATCATACCAAATACCGTATTTTTCTTAAAATGGTATTTGAACAAACCGACAAAATCCTAACCTGGAACCAGTACCTCTCGTTGTTGTTTGGGTGTGTGACCTGAACGAGGCCCTGCGCTTTTTGGATGTTTTACCCACTTTTGTAACACATGCACGCTGCTTGCTCACTACATGTACATTCTCTTCTTACCTTGTACATGTTTATTTAATATTGCTCGTTTGATTACTCATACCTTTATGATTGCTTGATTTCAAGATTTCATAATTACTTGCACGATCTACTGTTTATATCGAATGCTATTGAAAATCCGTTAACATGAATTTGGAACGTAATCACCGATATGCATGCTACCAGTCACGTTCAAGATTGAGATCATGATTGTTAATATTGTCACTTGGCGTTTCACATGCATATAAGTGATCAGGTTTCAATGATAATTGTTGGAGATAGTGCCCTCAGAGTCAATTATTGGATCACAGGCACGTGATTGCAATGATTGAGGGAGGACCTATCCCGGTAGGACAGTCTTACTCGAGATGATAGTATGCTATCTGGTTTACCTTTATCATCATGTACTGCTTCAGGTGACCTTACAGGTCGCTATTACACGCTGATAGAGCCCCTAGGATTCTTGCTTGACTGCCGGCAGTATGATGGCGATCATATACGTGAGAGCTGGTGGTCTATAAGCACATCCTTAAAAGGTCCCTAGTCGTGGGAGTTTCGAGACTGGGCATCGATTCTCCAGAGTAGACTAGTGTATACAGTCGAAACCCCGACGAGGGGCGGTGGCCGGTCTCACAAGCCACTGGTGTCAGTTGGTTCACCTAAGATGTATACAGGTGCTCATTGGGTTATGAGTACACCGGACAGGACTCGCCGGGAACATGCTAGTTGGTCTTATACCTGACGTCAGATAGCAGTTCCCTGGTGACATGTGTACAGGTTAGTTCATCGACCTGGGGATCGTCATTTGTCTCGTGTGAGTTCCCACTGTACTTTGATTACTACCCTACCACGGCTCAAAGGAGTCGTGCAAACAGGTTTTAGTTGGGTACAGTCCCGAGCCACATGGAGGCAGTGAGCGGATCTTCAGGGGTTCGTCTCTCCCGGTATTGGGGGTGAGGTCGCGCTGTGTCTAGGAGAGCCATTACACAAAGCCCTCGGCCGAGGCAGGAGATTTACTGGTAGGTATTCCAGTAGTATCTCATGGTGTTCTGGGCTACACTCCGACACGACTTGTACCGCTTTTGGGGGTCTGACTTTTACCAACCCCCTAGGCCCGACATGCGATGCTCATAGACGAACGGACCGGACTGTTCGGATATTGTCACTGACAGGCTCAGTAGGGTGTCAGGATGAGTTCGCTCATCGACGTCCCTTTGGTCAATAGCTGGTGGCCCGTCACGTATTGGCTTATACCTCTGACGTGCTAGTGGTTAAATCCACAGCCATAGTATTGACGAGTCTTTAGAGTCCACCACACTTTCAGTTACTCAAGCTTTCGGGCGAAACGCTGTAGAGGCCGTATAGAGATATGGCAGGATCCGATCAGATACGTGCGGTATTGCACGGATCAAGATCGGACGGTTTGTACTAGAGGCCGTATAGTTATATGGCAGGGTTCGATCAGATACGTGCGGTATTGCACGAATCAGGATCGAACGGTTTTTACTAGCCGGCTTTGGTTTAAGCCGGATCCTAGTTTAGTACAGTGTAGATTTTGTCTCATTGCATTTGTACCTGGTCGGAATACAGATGCGGGTGTGTATGCACAGTATCGGGGTTCTCCTGTAATTTATTACGGGACCAGTTTTCTGGAGTTGCCAGTTCGCATTCCGTTCCGGCCGGTTTTCCTTTGTTCTTTCCCGGCCGGACTTTTCCGATGGAGGGTGTTATTTGCAAGTTTGCAAATAACATTTTGTGGAGGGGTTTCTTGCATATGGATTAATTATGATAGCATCTTTAGATACCATTCTTTTCTATCATCATTTCTTGCTTTATTAAGATTAGAAATGAGATGAAAGATGATATGACTTTGTTATCATGGTTTTTGGATATGGTCACCCTCCACCTTTTCCTACACTCACCTCCCTTCATGAGTTTGGTTTTTCCCTCCACCATTTCCTCATATCATAGGCCGGCCATATATTTGAGGGAGGGTGAGAGAGTTTCATTTTGGATGTGGGATTTTTCTTCATCTCATTATCTTGCTAGGAAAAATAAAAGCACCATTTTTCCTCAACCTCTTTCCTCCATCACCAATGGCAACTTCACCACCCCAAAAGAGACTATGATTCTACACTACATTCTACAGCAAATCTTGGGCACGTCGACTTGCCAGCTTCATGCCCGAGTTGCCTCGGCATTGAGGTGGGAGCCCGTAAAAGATACAGACGATGTGGTGCCCTTCCGGCAAGGAGGCGACGACCGGAGTTTCCGCGGGAGATCGAGACGATGACGAGAAGACCGGAGGACTCGGATCATTCGGTATATCTCTCACCCTTTCTCTTGATAGCTAGTATCGGTTAATGGTTACGATCCGGGTATATTATCCGCGGTAGCGCCAGCTTAAAAGTTAAGAAAATTTTGATTCCGCATTTTGGCCTCGGATAGACGGCCGGGGCGCTGCCGTGGCGCAACATGGTATTAGAGCCACGCCATTAACCTTGCCTAGCTTGTTCTAATGTGTTTTACTTATCCGATCGACCAAAATTCCAAAATCCGCGTTTTGCATGCATCAGTTTTCTGTCGAATTTTTCCGGGCTCTAAAAATTTTTTAGGTTGTAGAAAACTAATGTACTGGAAGTTCTAAGAATACTGGAAAAATTTGATGACCCGATCCCTCCGTACGACCGCGGAACCGCGGCCATAACCCCACTTTGGCCGCGGTTCCGCCGCAGGAATGTGGGTTCATGTCATCGTTTCTTTGCAGTGGGCTTGTGGGCTGAAAATAAGGGTTTTGGTATACTTTGTCTGGGCCCAGAATTTCTGTGAGTGCTACAATATTGCTTGGGGGCCCACTTGTTAATTTTTGATCGATCGGATATTTTAAACACATTATTTCACAGTATTTACATTATATCTGCGACCGTGAATATCACTTGATCGGTAAATCTTGTCTAACTGCTATAGCCCGGTTAGACGGATTTGCGAACGTGACATTCACGTTGATGTTCTGTGTTTATGCTGTGTTGTTGCGGATCGGTCGTGGGGGATAGCCTGGATGCAATGTTAGTACAGTTTTGTTTTATATGTACATTTGATATTGCGGGGTGAGCGTCCGACATGTGGACTGCCGTCACTGCCTGTTTGTATTATGCTTTTGGGGCACGACCTGGTTGCGGTCGATGTACCCGTTGTATGTATATTTTACTTTCTGTACTAGGATTACCCCACGGAGGGGTGCACGGATAGCCGGGTTCTTGAGGGCAACGGGCCCGCATCTCATGGCATTGAGACGGAGGGGGCTTCACTCTAGGATTGGCGGGCTATTCGCCGCACTCGTAGGGGGTACAGGTTGACCCAGGAGGGGTGCCCAAGTTACCGGATTCTGTGAAGTGCTGGGTGGTCCATTCACGGTGCTGAAGGGGGCTGCCTCGCTTCAGGTTTTGGCGGGTGACTTGTCGCGCCCGTAGGGGTCTAGGATTTCATTGCACAGGCTATCCACACGACCAAGGGAACGTCGGGTTTCAGCATCGGCTCTGTGAAACCCGAGGCTTCCAGATATCTGTATTGTTCTGTGATGCTGTACATTTCTGTGATGTTGCATTTTATCACGCCTTGAGCGAAAATTATATATTGGTATATATATTAGTAGATGTTGTATATGTTTTGCATCCGCGCTAGTCCAGTCCCCGCTCTGTCGTTAGTTAGCTAACCTAACGGGTAATGACGGGACCCAGTGGCGAATGCGGATGGCATATACGTACATCAGTATATTTTCGTTCTTTGTGGTGTGATCAATTGATGGGACTGCGTTGATTCAGATCAATGCAAGCTAAACAAACCTATTCTGATGTTGTTGGAACACTTTTCAAAAAGCTGTTATTGCAAGGACGTTCACTTTTGTTTTGCATCGTGGTATTCATTTGGAATATCCTGCTCCTCAGTCGACGAGGTAAGGGCCGAGATCCTTTCACCGGGAGTGACCCCTTGGACAGAAGTTTGCGTCAGGGCATTAACTTCACTATAGCCGATTACTTTTGCTTTGCATTGTGGTATTCAGTTGGAATATCCTGCACCTCATTCTACGGGGAAAGAGCCGAGATCCCTTTACCGGGAGTGACCTCTTTAGCAAAGGTTTTCGTCACTATATTTTTATAAAAAGTTATCCGGTTCCTTCAACGATATCAAGTTCATTACGTTAAAGGTTTTTCGCCAAAAACCAGCCGTAGCCCTCCGTCATTTCAGATTAGTATTGCTTGGTATTCGCGCTACGTTTGTCGTTGCTATTCGCCGAGGCGTAGTGTGCGGTAGCTTTGTAATGCTTTCTGTCGTATGGATATGTGGATTGGTTAGGACAGTCGTACGACTTTGTTGATTATTCGTCAAGGGTCGTGCGGGTGAGTTTAACACAATCAAGATAATGACGGGTTAAACTTGACTAGGACCTTTTGATTTGTTGATTATTCGTCAAAGTCACTTGGGTCCTAGGGGTAAAAATCACATCGGGAGTTTCAAAAGAACTGAAACTTGCCAGGCATGCGCATACCTTCTGGAGTGTGGTGACTTGAGTGGATTCCGTCAAGTTATCATGCGATGATAGTTGGATCCCGATTCCCACTGATGAGTTGGTCTACTCCTCGGGTGATCCCGACTAATTCTTCTTTCGGGTTTGGAGAAGAATTTGAGGTTACAGTGGGAGGTTTCCTGATTAGATAAAGTTCTGATCTAAGCTAGAGTGCACGCTGAGTGTTTCTTTTCTCTCTCTCTTTGGCAGCGACCAATGACCCGACCCTAGACTATGACTCAGTGACCAAGTTGACCGAACCTTCTTAACACAGGCTTTTGGATTGTCGGAGTTGCAAACCTCATTGCCACTCCTACTTTTACCCTTTTCTCCAGGACACCCCGTATTACTACGAACGTCCACTTCCACTGGACAAAACCATCGTATGGTTATATACGAACTCGAAGGAATTCGAGGATGGTTTCCGGTTTTAGAGAAAACGGATAGGATTATTCAGCTGTCTTTTCCTTTTTCCTTCTCTCAGGTTGCGAGTACTCCTTGGTTTAGGAGATAGTACACCTATTACGCAAATTGGATAGTCTTCTTCCAAACCTTAGGCTGGTGCCGACCGGTAGGGAATGAAGAAAGCCAATTAGCATAACGATGGTGTACAGAAGGTATTAAGTTAAGACAAAGCAAGGGATTAGTAAGAGGGCAAAGTAAATTGTGACTGCTATTCACGATCAAACCAAGTATTTCTTCGCCAATCCTAAATCACCTTTGTATTTCTCCAGGACACTCCGTATCACTACGAAGATCCACAGTTTATTGGATACTCCATCGTATGGTTATATACGAACTCGAAAGGAACTTGTTCCAGTTCGGGGATGGATTCTGGTCCAGGAGAAATTGGAATAAGGTTTATTCGGTTGTCTTTTATCTTCATCTTCTCTCGCATTGCGAGTGCTCCTAGGACTAGGACAGTACACCCATCATGCTCATTGGATAGTCTTCCTCCAAACCATAGGCTGGTGCCGAACGGTAGGGAAGGAAGAAAACCATTTGGCCTAAGGGGTGTGCAGAAGGTAATGACTAAAGACATATAAAGGGATTTGGAGAGGTGGCAAAGAATTATACGGTTATAGTTGTGAATCTGGATAATGGTAGAGGCATTACTAGGAATACCAGGATACCCTATTGAAACATTTCAATGTTTTCAGTTCAACTGTGTACTGTTAAAAGAAAACTGATTTCCTGATTAGACACTTGCTCCAGGGTATGTATTTACCAGGTTTGATTCTCACATCTGTATGGTTTTACAGATGATGGGTGGGAGTAAGTTATTGGGAATAGGGTGATCATCCTCATTATATCGGGATTCGTTGTAATCGGTGATATTTGAGGAGATCATCTGGGCTGTTTGCCGGTCGGCAAATATTTGGTTTTGAATATCCGCTGTTGTGCACCAATTTCAAATTGATATATCTGTACGTCTATTTTCATAGAGTGAGATATACCTTTTGATATTATGTCGATGACATTTACCTATATCAGTGGATGGTTAGGTAAGGAGTATCAAACAGCGGTGTAATTCTTCTTAACCATAAGTACAGTTTTCAACCTACGACGCACAGTGAAAGAGTTGTTAGACTCAGCGGACTTATACAGAGTATTGTATGTTGTCCAGTGTCCATTAGGACAGAGGAGTTGGTCCTCATACTATATTCTGTTGTAACGTTTTAGAAATCGTTATGCGATTTTGTCCGTTTTAGGGTAAGTTTGTCGGTATGTTCCGTTTTTACCCGACTGTGAACAAACGACCATATAGACTTTCCAGCACCTAGATTAGCAAAAGTAAAGCTAGTGCGCGAGCTTTGGGAGTAAATGGGACGTTTTGGTTCAATTTGATTTTTTTCCCCAATTTTTAATATTATTTTAATGCGGTATTCAAATTTTGGGAAAATTTCTGCAAGCGATCTTTTCTTTAAAACTTTTGAGTTAAAGCAATCCTTCTCACTTCACCCTAGGGATTATGTGTGGCCTAGGATTTAAGTTGGGAATTTAAAAGAAAAAGAAAAGAAAAGAGATAAGTAGATGCATGCATGTGTGTGTATGTGTGCAATTGCATTAAAGTTGCAATTAATGAAGGAAATTGCTTGGAAACCCTCTCAAATCTCCACCTCCTCACCCTTGGCCGAAATTCCCTCATTACCTACTGCCTTTGCTAATTCCTTTCTCATATTTTATCATACTAACTCACAAAAATCCTCTAAATCCCTAAATAAATCACTAAATAGCTAAAGCTTTGGTTTTTCTTGGTTCTTGATCACTTGGAGATAGGAAAAGCTTGGAACTTGAGAGCAAAGTTGTTAGGTATATCCCCTATACTGTTAATTTTTAGTTTTTGTGTGGTTTTGATCGTTAATTCCTGCGTAGATTGTAGTTTATATCGATTGAGGCGATATCGGGTTTTTAGTGTCTTTTTAGAGATATTAGTATCTGCTGTGACCTGGGAGTTTTAGTGATTGAGGAAACAACTTCAGAGAGATGTGCAGGTTGACCTGAGACACCACCTAGGAGACGGGGGCCATCCCACCGGCCGAGGCCGGCGAGACTTGAAGAGGGGGCCGGCGACGCCGGCCGAATAGTTAGGGTTTGGGGTGGGGTTTCTGTGGGTGTTGTCTGCTATGGTTTTGGGTTGTTTGGTACTGTTGATTTACTTAGTAAATGCAGTATGCAAAATCTGGGATCGATAACCTATAATCTAGTGTTTTGAGTTCGCGTGATACGTGTTGCGACACGAGTCGTGTGTCGTGCTGCGACGTACTTAGTTTGGGTTTAGGTATCGTTGCGCGTGTTTGCACTAGACGTGTACTCGTGAGTTGGTTTAGTGCGTTGATGCGTTTTATAATACGTAGTTTTGCGTTATTGTGATTGCTTCTAAGATATTCGCTTTATTTCTTGTGTTTGTGATATTATAGCGTCGCAAGCGGGGACTTCAGACGCTGCGAACAAAGGGAAGCAGGTGGTCGGATTTTCATAGCTGGAGACCACAGTGTGAGTAGATTTAACACCTACGGGGAATCGCCCGTATGGCGCTACGCGTCGGGGCTAGACATGATATAATATTAGCCGTATGCTTATTTTCTTATATAGAGATATTGCATGATTCACATTGCATATAGTTACTTGTAGTGCATGATATTATACCTGATGTACACTGCACTATTATCGACAGTCCATGTTGCACGAGCACCAATGATATGCTACACATACACTGTTGATAATTGACATGATAGGCACAACACAATTGCTCATTTATATACCTTGCTATTGGTTAGCGACATTAAACAGTTATACTTGTGCGATAGTGCATATTACATAGAACATACCTGTATACCTGCATGCTCATATGTATGCCATGCTAGATTACTCGTTCGCACATATACCTTGCTATTGTTATATGATCAGTTTTTATTGCATATATATCGGTGGTATGGGACGCCGTATATATATGTATTTTGGATTTGGATTTACATGAATTGTATTGCATATATATCAGTGGTATGGGACGCTGTATATATATGTATTCTGGATTTAGATTCTTGGGAACCGCGAGATACATTTAATGACTTGATGCATTATTTGGCGAATCGTTCCGTGATATGCTCATATTGAGGTTTATGTTGCATATGCTATTTTTATGGAGTTATGCATCTGAGATGCGATATGGGAAATTAAAGTGTCGATCTTGGGCACTTACTTTCCGAGAGATATATGGGATTTGACAGACCGATACGTGGAAATACAAGTGTCGAGGTGGGATACTTGGGTTTCGAGGAACGTATGGATATCAGTATTTATGTGTCGATGTTTGACACTCAGGTTTCATGAGATGTACAGGATTTGAGGGGCCGATATGAGGGCCGATCTGAGTATTTTGGGATTTGGGTGTTGTTGAGATTACACCGTGTTTTCCATGCTTATGATATGTGCATGAGATTATTTACTATTCCGCACTCAGTATTCAATTGATATGGATATCATGATAGTTGCATATTCATATTGTCATACTCATGCTATCAGTTCACATGTTATCGATCATTGCTGTTAGTGCATACTTGCGATTACTGTATGATGTTAATTACTATTCACGAGTTGGCAACTCACCCCCGTTGTGCCACAGTTTTGCAGGACTTACCCTCTGAGTAGTCGCGGCAGGGCAGCTTATCATCACTACTTTTGTGGATACCGCTACCTTGGCAGTGAGGCCGTTGCAGTATAGGTGGGTTTGCGGTTATCCGTTGTACATTGTATATTTTGGTTGGATCTAGTATTCTCCATCTATCCTTGTTGTATATGACTTAGAGACGACTTGTGAGATATCAGTGTTGTATTATATTGGTTTTGGGAACCGTGCTAGTAGAAGCAGGTTATTTGTGGAAATGTTTACTTCCTTTATAGTCGTTCTCTTTGATATTTCTTCGCTTTGGCGTCGTATACTTGTTGTGGTGTTTGTCTCCGCCGGTGGGCGTGATTTTTCTCCCACTTGGGATGTTTTATATATTATCTGTGTTGTACCCGTTTACGGGGCCAGTTTTACAAAGGAGGTGCTGCCGAAATTTTTATGAAAGAAAACTAGAGTTAGAGATTTTAAATGGCGACTTCTAAAATATTTTAAACTGTGTTTCTCCGTTGATCCAGTTTTGGGTGGTTTAGATTTCTGGGTTTTCGGCTTACTTAAGTTACGTACGCCTTTGGACGTTACGTAGTTTAAGTGCCGGTTACGGGCCGAATTTGCGGGTCGTGACAAAGTTGGTATCAGAGCGTTAGGTTTTACCTTTCGGAGTCTAGGATGACCTTGGTATGATGGAGTAGGTAGCTTAAGCAGAGTGACGTAGCGTGTGTATGTTCCGCGGCATACTTACGACACGGTACTCCGCCTAAGTGACCTTAGGACTTGTTGATTGATGTTCCTTCCGTGATTGATATACATCTTGTGATTCGATTTCCGTTTCTTTATCGAATCTTGTTTCAATTATAGCCCATATGCCGCCGAAGACTACGAGGGCTCAGAGAGCGGCCGCGAGGGCCGAGGTCAGGGTTGACTCGCCTGAGGCGAGAATTGACCAGGGTGGTACGCCTGTTGTACCGGAGTATATTGCTATGATTGGAGCTGGTATGCAGGATCTGCGCCAGATTGTGGGGACTTTGGTAGAGACCATCCGAGCGCAGGGGCAGGCAGTTGTTCCACCCGCTGCGGAGGCCACGATGGTACCTACGGTTCCGATAGTCGCAGTTGCAGCTCCGGAGGTTATTGCTGTGTCGTTGACAGATTTCATGAGGTTGAGACCTCCGGTGTTTACGGGCACAGATGCTACTGAGGATCCGTAGTCGTTTATCGACCGGATGGCCAGGATTTGTCGCTCACTCAGATGTTCCGACGAGAGACGGGTAGAGTTTGCCAGTTTTCGTCTGGAGGGTATGGCCCAGAAGTGGTGTGAGTCGTTGGAGAGGGGCAGAGCCGCTGGTCTTGCTCCTATGACCTGGGCTGAGTTTGTGACGTCGTTTCTTGTTCGTTTTCTTCCACCAAGCGTCAGGGATGCGCGAGCGCGCAGGTTTGAGTCTTTACGGCAGACGCCGGGGATGACGGTGTCGGATTATGATGTATTGTTTACTGAGCTGTCGATATATGCTCCATACCTGGTGGCGACTGAGGAGATGAGGGTGAAGCGGTTTGTTCGAGGCCTGCTTACCCAGATATTCTTAGCCATCCGCATTCAGCATTGTGACACGTATGCGGCAGCGGTGGATGCAGCTCTTTTGGTAGAGAAGCGTTTAGCGGAGTCATCAGTTGCTCCGGGACCGAAGAGAGTTCGTATAAGTGATCCGGCAGCGAGGCAGGCGTTTAGACGTCGAGACAGTTTCCGTTCAGATAGTGGCAGTTCGGGACGAGGTAGGCTTTATGGTTCTTACCCTCAGGACGATCGGCAGTTTGCTTCGGGTTGTTACCGGTGCGGTAGTTTGGGTCATCGGGTTCGAGATTGTACAGAGCCGCGTGTGAACGAGCCAGCTGTACCGCAGGTTACTTTACCACCTTCTCCACCTCAGAGAGCGTTGCCTCTTATTCCTGTAGTTGCGCCGCGTCAGCCTCCTGTTCAGCGAGGTCGTGGTCGCGGAGGTTTTGTACCGAGAGGTCGAGGTGGCAGAGGCAGGGGACAGCCAGTAGCCGGTAGAGGTCAGGCTAGGGTTTTTGCCTTGACTCACCAGGACGCTCAGGCGTCCAATGCCGTGGTTTCAGGTACTCTTTCTGTATGTTCTTTTGATGCGCATGTTCTTTTTGATCCGGGATCCACGCATTCGTATGTTTCTACGCACTTCGTGCCGAGGTTAGGCCGAGAGTCGTGTTTGCTGGATCAGCCGCTGGTTGTGACTACTCCTGTGGGAGAGTCGTTTGTTGCGCGTTATGTGTTTCGATTTTGTGTCGTCCATATTGGTGACAGAGATCTGTCCGTCGACTTGATCCTTCTGGAGATGTTGGACTTCGACGTTTTGTTAGGCATGGATTGGCTAGCTACTTGCTATGCGTCTGTGGACTGCCGTGAGAAGACAGTTAGATTTTGTTTTCCCGGCGAGTCAGTGTTTGTTGTGCAGGGGGACCGTAGTGCCGCCCCTCACAGCTTGATTTCTGTTTTGTGCGCTAGTCGGCTTTTGAGGAGGGGATGTCGGGGATTCTTGGCGTTCATTCATGATACTGGAGCCACAGTGGAGTTGTTGGACCAGGTTTCTACCGTGCGAGAGTTTCCCGATGTTTTTCCCGATGAGTTACCTGGGTTGCCGCCAGAGCGCGATATTGAGTTCTGCATTGATCTGATTCCTGGCACGGAACCTATTTCTATACCGCCTTATAGGATGGCTCCGGCAGAGCTTAGAGAGCTTAAAGATCAATTGCAAGAGTTGCTTGATTTGGGACTTGTGCGTCCGAGTGTTTCGCCGTGGGGAGCTCCTGTTCTGTTCGTCAAGAAGAAGGACGGCAGTTTGAGGCTATGTGTGGATTATCGTCAATTGAACCGTGTTACGGTGCGGAACAGGTATCCTTTACCCCGCATTGACGATTTATTCGATCAGCTCCAGGGTGCGAAACATTTTTCGAAGATAGATTTGCGTTCGGGTTATCATCAGTTGCGGGTTCGGAATGATGACATTCCGAAGACTGCTTTTCGTACGCGCTATGGGCATTATGAGTTTTTGGTGATGTCGTTCGGACTCACCAATGCGCCAGCAGCGTTCATGGATCTGATGAACCGGATTTTCAGGCCGTTCCTCGACCAGTTCATTATCGTGTTTATTGATGACATACTGGTTTACTCTAGGAGTCGAGAGGAGCACGAGCAGCACTTGGGGATTACTTTGCAGATATTGAGAGAGCACCAGCTGTATGCTAAATTCTCAAAGTGCGCATTTTGGCTTGATAGAGTGGACTTCCTGGGTCATGTGGTGACTAGTGAAGGTATTCTGGTGGACCCGAGGAAGATCGAGGCTGTACAGCTTTGGCCCAGACCTGTATCGGTGACTGAGGTCCGCAGCTTTTTGGGCTTAGCTGATTATTATCGCCGTTTTGTGCAGGATTTTTCGAGTATCGCTGCACCGCTGACTGGACTGACCCGGAAGGGGATTCCTTTTCTCTGGACTGATGCGTGCGAGCAGAGTTTTCAACAGTTGAAGACTCGGTTGACGACAGCACCAGTTCTTTCTTTACCTTCTGGATCGGGAGGCTACGTTGTGTATTGTGATGCTTCTCGAGTGGGGCTCGGCTGTGTTTTGATGCAGCATGATAGGGTGATTGCATATGCTTCCAGGCAGTTGAAGAAGCACGAGCAGAATTACCCCACTCACGATCTTGAGATGGCAGCGGTAGTCTTTGCGTTGAAGATCTGGAGACACTACTTGTATGGAGAGTCGTGTCAGATCTTCACGAATCACAAGAGTCTGAAGTACATCTTCCAGCAGAGAGATCTGAACCTGAGACAGCGCCGATGGATGGAGCTAGTGAAGGATTATGATTGTGAGATCCTTTATCACCCGGGCAGGGCAAATGTGGTAGCCGATGCTTTGAGTCGTAGGCCCGTGGGTAGCTTGTCCCAGCTGAGCGCCGTTCGGTGTCAGTCTTCTGCAGATTGGCAGCTCTTGTGCGATAGTAGAGTACAGTTCGAGTTCACTTCCACTGGGGGACAGTTTGCTCATGTCCGCGCCCGTCCACTACTTGTTGATCGTATTCGGGAGGCGCAACCCAGTGATGCTCGTTTGTCTGAGATTCTTGAGCTTGTTCGACAGGGTACAGTTTCGGAGTTCATGATTGATGACCAGGGTGTGCTACGATGCGGGACTCGCTTGTGTGTACCGGATGTTGATGGGTTGAGACGCGAGATCCTAGAGCAGGCACATCAGTCGGCCTTTAGCGTTCATCCAGGTTCCACCAAGATGTACCGAGACTTGAGAGACTTCTACTGGTGGGAAGGGATGAAACGCGATATTTCGGACTTCGTTTCGAGGTGCCTGACTTGTCAGCAAGTCAAGGCTGAGCATCAGAGACCGGCTGGAGAGTTGCAGCCTTTACCCATTCCGGAGTGGAAATGGGAGCAGATTTCCATGGACTTCATTGTGGGTCTACCCAGGACCAGTAGAGGGTATGACTCCATTTGGGTTATTGTAGACCGGTTGACGAAAGCGGCTCACTTCCTTCCAGTGAAGACCATTTTCGGCTATGCTCAGTACGCTCAGCTTTATATAGATGAGATTGTGCGTTTGCACGGTGTTCCCACATGCATAGTATCCGACAGAGGTACCCAGTTTACTAGCCGTCTATGGCAGAAGCTTCAGGAAGCTTTGGGTACCAGATTGAGTTTTAGCACCGCTTTTCATCCGCAGACAGATGGTCAGACGGAGCGGACTATTCAGACTCTGGAGGATATGCTCCGTGCATGTGTGCTTGTTTTTGGGGGCAGTTGGGATCGTCACTTGCCGTTGATTGAGTTCTCCTATAATAACAGCTTTCAGGAGACTATTCAGATGGCACCTTTTGAGGCTTTATATTGTAGGAAGTGTCGATCGCCAGTCTGTTGGACCGAGCTTAGTGAGAGTTTGGTGTTGGGACCCCAGCTTGTTCAGGAGACTACGGAGAAGATCCAGCTGATTCAGGACAGGATGAGAGCAGCCCAGTGCAGGCAGAAGTCTTATGCCGACCGTCGTCGTCGCAGACTTGAGTTCGCAGTGGGAGACCATGTATTCCTGAAGATTTCTCCGATGAAGGGCGTTATGCGATTTGGGAAGAGAGGGAAGCTCAGTCCCAGATTTGTAGGTCCTTTCGAGATCCTTGAGCGAGTAGGTTCTGTTGCTTATCGTTTAGCGCTCCCGCCTAGTTTTCCAGATGTTCACCCCGTTTTTCATGTGTCGATGCTTCGTAGATACCTTCATGATCCTTCTCATATGATTCAGCACGAGACCGTTCAGCTTGAGCGTGATCTTTCGTTCACCGAGCAGCCGATAGTTATTTTGGATCGGCAGGTGAAGAAACTTCGGTCTAGGGACTTGCCTTCTGTAAAGGTTCTGTGGCGTAGTCCGACTGGTGAGGAGATCACTTGGGAGATCGAGAGCGAGATGCGGAAGAGTTTCCCCCATCTTTTTGAAGGTACGTTTAGTATGAAATTGTAATTCGGGGACCGAATTGCTATAAGGGGGGAGATTGTAACGTTTTAGAAATCGTTATGCGATTTTGTCCGTTTTAGGGTAAGTTTGTCGGTATGTTCCGTTTTTACCCGACTGTGAACAAACGACCATATAGACTTTCCAGCACCTAGATTAGCAAAAGTAAAGCTAGTGCGCGAGCTTTAGGAGTAAATGGGACGTTTTGGTTCAATTTGATTTTTTTTCCCAATTTTTAATATTATTTTAATGCGGTATTCAAATTTTGGGAAAATTTCTGCAAGCGATCTTTTCTTTAAAACTTTTGAGTTAAAGCAATCCTTCTCACTTCACCCTAGGGATTATGTGTGGCCTAGGATTTAAGTTGGGAATTTAAAAGAAAAAGAAAAGAAAAGAGATAAGTAGATGCATGCATGTGTGTGTATGTGTGCAATTGCATTAAAGTTGCAATTAATGAAGGAAATTGCTTGGAAACCCTCTCAAATCTCCACCTCCTCACCCTTGGCCGAAATTCCCTCATTACCTACTGCCTTTGCTAATTCCTTTCTCATATTTTATCATACTAACTCACAAAAATCCTCTAAATCCCTAAATAAATCACTAAATAGCTAAAGCTTTGGTTTTTCTTGGTTCTTGATCACTTGGAGATAGGAAAAGCTTGGAACTTGAGAGCAAAGTTGTTAGGTATATCCCCTATACTGTTAATTTTTAGTTTTTGTGTGGTTTTGATCGTTAATTCCTGCGTAGATTGTAGTTTATATCGATTGAGGCGATATCGGGTTTTTAGTGTCTTTTTAGAGATATTAGTATCTGCTGTGACCTGGGAGTTTTAGTGATTGAGGAAACAACTTCAGAGAGATGTGCAGGTTGACCTGAGACACCACCTAGGAGACGGGGGCCATCCCACCGGCCGAGGCCGGCGAGACTTGAAGAGGGGGCCGGCGACGCCGGCCGAATAGTTAGGGTTTGGGGTGGGGTTTCTGTGGGTGTTGTCTGCTATGGTTTTGGGTTGTTTGGTACTGTTGATTTACTTAGTAAATGCAGTATGCAAAATCTGGGATCGATAACCTATAATCTAGTGTTTTGAGTTCGCGTGATACGTGTTGCGACACGAGTCGTGTGTCGTGCTGCGACGTACTTAGTTTGGGTTTAGGTATCGTTGCGCGTGTTTGCACTAGACGTGTACTCGTGAGTTGGTTTAGTGCGTTGATGCGTTTTATAATACGTAGTTTTGCGTTATTGTGATTGCTTCTAAGATATTCGCTTTATTTCTTGTGTTTGTGATATTATAGCGTCGCAAGCGGGGACTTCAGACGCTGCGAACAAAGGGAAGCAGGTGGTCGGATTTTCATAGCTGGAGACCACAGTGTGAGTAGATTTAACACCTACGGGGAATCGCCCGTATGGCGCTACGCGTCGGGGCTAGACATGATATAATATTAGCCGTATGCTTATTTTCTTATATAGAGATATTGCATGATTCACATTGCATATAGTTACTTGTAGTGCATGATATTATACCTGATGTACACTGCACTATTATCGACAGTCCATGTTGCACGAGCACCAATGATATGCTACACACACACTGTTGATAATTGACATGATAGGCACAACACAATTGCTCATTTATATACCTTGCTATTGGTTAGCGACATTAAACAGTTATACTTGTGCGATAGTGCATATTACATAGAACATACCTGTATACCTGCATGCTCATATGTATGCCATGCTAGATTACTCGTTCGCACATATACCTTGCTATTGTTATATGATCAGTTTTTATTGCATATATATCGGTGGTATGGGACGCCGTATATATATGTATTTTGGATTTGGATTTACATGAATTGTATTGCATATATATCAGTGGTATGGGACGCTGTATATATATGTATTCTGGATTTAGATTCTTGGGAACCGCGAGATACATTTAATGACTTGATGCATTATTTGGCGAATCGTTCCGTGATATGCTCATATTGAGGTTTATGTTGCATATGCTATTTTTATGGAGTTATGCATCTGAGGATATGGGAAATTAAAGTGTCGATCTTGGGCACTTACTTTCCGAGAGATATATGGGATTTGACAGACCGATACGTGGAAATACAAGTGTCGAGGTGGGATACTTGGGTTTCGAGGAACGTATGGATATCAGTATTTATGTGTCGATGTTTGACACTCAGGTTTCATGAGATGTACAGGATTTGAGGGGCCGATATGAGGGCCGATCTGAGTATTTTGGGATTTGGGTGTTGTTGAGATTACACCGTGTTTTCCATGCTTATGATATGTGCATGAGATTATTTACTATTCCGCACTCAGTATTCAATTGATATGGATATCATGATAGTTGCATATTCATATTGTCATACTCATGCTATCAGTTCACATGTTATCGATCATTGCTGTTAGTGCATACTTGCGATTACTGTATGATGTTAATTACTATTCACGAGTTGGCAACTCACCCCCGTTGTGCCACAGTTTTGCAGGACTTACCCTCTGAGTAGTCGCGGCAGGGCAGCTTATCATCACTACTTTTGTGGATACCGCTACCTTGGCAGTGAGGCCGTTGCAGTATAGGTGGGTTTGCGGTTATCCGTTGTACATTGTATATTTTGGTTGGATCTAGTATTCTCCATCTATCCTTGTTGTATATGACTTAGAGACGACTTGTGAGATATCAGTGTTGTATTATATTGGTTTTGGGAACCGTGCTAGTAGAAGCAGGTTATTTGTGGAAATGTTTACTTCCTTTATAGTCGTTCTCTTTGATATTTCTTCGCTTTGGCGTCGTATACTTGTTGTGGTGTTTGTCTCCGCCGGTGGGCGTGATTTTTCTCCCAGTTGGGATGTTTTATATATTATCTGTGTTGTACCCGTTTACGGGGCCAGTTTACAAAGGAGGTGCTGCCGAAATTTTTATGAAAGAAAACTAGAGTTAGAAATTTTAAATGGCGACTTCTAAAATATTTTAAACTGTGTTTCTCCGTTGATCCAGTTTTGGGTGGTTTAGATTTCTGGGTTTTCGGCTTACTTAAGTTACGTACGCCTTTGGACGTTACGTAGTTTAAGTGCCGGTTACGGGCCGAATTTGCGGGTCGTGACATCTGTTTATTTTTAACTTCTCTAGTTCTTAGACATGTGTTTCGTAGAAACACAGGGTCTAAGTTTTGAGGAGTTATAGGTATTTGAATAGAGTAGAGAACCAGGTGTAGCAAGTATCGGGATTCTTCAAAGTGATCGAAGATGTAGATACTTGTGTATGGTATTCAGTTGATAGTAATGATAAAGAGAAATTGCTTCTCTTTCAGGTTACTCATAATTGGAAGCATTCCTAAGTTGAGTAACGCTGATCGGCCTCCTTCTACTTAGTTGACATGCACCGGAGATAGCTGCATGATTTGAATCTGGTTCAATTAAATCAGTGCCTCTGGTTCTATATTGGATATAGAACAGTTCATATCTTAACGATGTTAAGGTACGGGGAGTTGTCCGGCTTATGATTAAAACCAGACACTGGACAACTCAAGGCACGTTTCTGTAATGGCTGTTTATGGGTTGACCCAGGCTATGACGAGGGTTGACTTTCTACCATCTGGGAGATCAATAGTAATATTGTTCTAGACTAGCCACGGTTTTAATAAAAATGGATTTTTCAGAAAACAGTAGTGGGAGTATGGTAGAACTGGAAGTGATTCCAGAACCGCAAACGATTACTGAAGATTTGATAAGGAACCTAAAGATTCAATCTGGTTTGACATTCCATTGGCCACTCCGCAGATACGGTGGGTAACTTCAGGCACCCGAGAGGTACTCCGGTAGCCTCAAGGACGGTGACAGGGAAGTTCTTGTTTACCCACACTTGCCATTGCTGTTGTTCCAGGCTGCGAGACCCGGCAGGAGGATGAGTATAGCGTCGTTCTGAACTAGCTTTAGAAGTGTACGTCTATATGACTCTGCCAGAGGGTTTTCGTAGTCAGTGGGAGCAGCGGAAGCATTGGTGGACAGTTGGCTTATGTCTATTCATAGACTGAAGCAGATATAGCGGAGATAGATCATCTATTTCTGATGTGAAGTCATAGGTTTGACTTCATCAGAATAGGGAATGGATCTGTTAAGAAGGTAGTAGGGTGTGATGTCCTGGTATTTGATGACATACACAGAGTAGGAAAGGAAACTCCTATACTACGATCGGTTATACTTTGGTTGTCACACAGTGGTTTCTCCACACAGGACTTGGATATTATATCAGACATTCTGGTCACTAGATTTATGGTTTTAGATCTAGATTTGGATGGTTTCCTAATCTGGGTACCTTGACAGCATTCTATGAGTATTTAGAATGGACGACTCCTGGCACGGTAGTGTACCTGCAGGTGATGGAGTCACCCTCTCTAAAGGTGTCTTACAGACTAAAGGGGAGAGGGATATGCATGATTGACAGATCACTTGCTTAGGCAATTGAGTCAATCACGAGATGTCAAGTACCACACCAGATGTTGTTCTTGCAGTAGGTGCAATAAGCTGATATTAATCCAATCCTGGAGAAACAGTCGGAACTAGTTTTAGAACATAAGTTGATGTTCTAGGGATGTGATAACGACAGCCTCTTTTTAGGAGACGGTTATCATTCCAGGCTTCCAAGGTGACATGGATGGCAGAGTGGCTGTCAGAGTTATAGTTTCTCCTTCTGACGAGGGGCAGTATTTTGGACAGGTGGTCCAAGGCAATACTGAGGGAGGCATGGCGCTGGGTACTGATTAAGTTCAGTTATCGATACAGTCTAAGAAGTTTGGATTTGGAGTTCATTTATGAGCTAGGTCCCATCAGATATCCATACATACTCTAAGACAGGTATTGCTCATTTCGGGAGATGGCTTTCTCTGCGAACTTGAGATATAGAGAGAGACATAGAAAGAAACATCACAGCGGATCCACTCACTGAGGCTATTCCTCGAACGCAATAGTTTCGCAAACGAGCTTTGTGAGACTGACTAGTAGAGGAGTTGGGTGTTCGGTATCACACGGGCTGTGAGTATGCGACATCGCAATAATTAGCCTTGAGTGCAAGTGGGAGATTGTTGGAGATAGTGCCCTCAGAGTCAATTATTGGATCACAGGCACGTGATTGCAATGATTGAGGGAGGACCTATCCCGGTAGGACAGTCTTACTCGAGATGATAGTATGCTATCTGGTTTACCTTTATCATCGTGTACTGCTTCAGGTCACCTTACAGGTCGCTGTTACACGCTGATAGAGCCCCTAGGATTCTTGCTTGACTGCCGGCAGTATGATGGCGATCATATACGTGAGAGCTGGTGGTCTATAAGCACATCCTTAAAAGGTCCCTAGTCGTGGGAGTTTCGAGACTGGGCATAGATTCTCCAGAGTAGACTAGTGTATACAGTCGAGACCCCGACGAGGGGCGGTGGCCGGTCTCACAAGCCACTGGTGTCAGTTGGTTCACCTAAGATGTATACAGATGCTCATTGGGTTATGAGTACACCGGACAGGACTCGCCGGGAACATGCTAGTTAGTCTTATACCTGACGTCAGATAGCAGTTCCCTGGTGACATGTGTACATGTTAGTTCATCGACCTGGGGATCGTCATTTGTCTCGTGTGAGTTCCCACTGTACTTTGATTACTACCCTACCACGGCTCAAAGGAGTCGTGCAAACAGGTTTTAGTTGGGTACAGTCCCGAGCCACATGGAGGCAGTGAGCGGATCTTCAGGAGTTCGTCTCTCCTGGTATTGGGGGTGAGGTCGCGCTGTGTCTAGGAGAGCCATTACACAAAGCCCTCGGCCGAGGCAGGAGATTTACTGGTAGGTATTCCAGTAGTATCTCAGGGTGTTCTGGGCTACACTCCGACACGACTTGTACCGCTTTTGGGGGTCTGACTTTTACCAACCCCCTAGGCCCGACATGCGATGCTCATAGACGAACGGACCGGACTGTTCGGATACTGTCACTGACAGGCTCAGTAGGGTGTCAGGATGAGTTCGCTCATCGACGTCCCTTTTGGTCAATAGCTGGTGGCCCGTCACGTATTGGTTTATACCTCTGACGTGCTAGTGGTTAAATCCACAGCCATAGTATTGACGAGTCTTTAGAGTCCACCACACTTTCAGTTACTCAAGCTTTCGGGCGAAACGCTGTAGAGGCCGTATGGAGATATGGCAGGATCTGATCAGATACGTGCGGTATTGCACGGATCAGGATCGGACGGTTTGTACTAGAGGCCGTATAGTTATATGGCAGGGTTCGATCAGATACGTGCGGTATTGCACGAATCAGGATCGAACGGTTTTTACTAGCCGGCTTTGGTTTAAGCCGGATCCTAGTTTAGTACAGTGTAGATTTTGTCTCATTGCATTTGTATCCGGTCGGAATACAGATGCGGGTGTGTATGCACAGTATCGGGGTTCTCCTGTAATTTATTACGGGACCATTTTTCTGGAGTTGCCAGTTCGCATTCCGTTCCGGCCGGTTTTCCTTTGTTCTTTCCCGGCCGGACTTTTCCGATGGAGGGTGTTATTTGCAAGTTTGCAAATAACATTTTGTGGAGGGGTTTCTTGCATATGGATTGATTATGATAGCATCTTTAGATACCATTCTTTTCTATCATCATTTCTTGCTTTATTAAGATTAGAAATGAGATGAAAGATGATATGACTTTGTTATCATGGTTTTTGGATATGGTCACCCTCCACCTTTTCCTACACTCACCTCCCTTCATGAGTTTGGTTTTTCCCTCCACCATTTCCTCATATCATGGGCCGACCACATATTTAAGGGAGGGTGAGAGAGTTTCATTTTGGATGTGGGATTTTTCTTCATCTCATTATCTTGCTAGGAAAAATAAAAGCACCATTTTTCCTCAACCTCTTTCCTCCATCACCAATGGCAACTTCACCACCCCAAAAGAGACTATGATTCTACACTACATTCTACAGCAAATCTTGGGCACGTCGACTTGCCAGCTTCGTGCCCGAGTTGCCTCGGCATTGAGGTGGGAGCCCGTAAAAGATACAGACGATATGGTGCCCTTCCGGCAAGGTGGCGACGACCGGAGTATCCGCGGGAGATCGGGACGATGACGAGAAGACCGGAGGACTCGGATCACTCGGTATATCTCTCACCCTTTCTCTTGATAGCTAGTATCGGTTAATGATTACGATCCGGGTATATTGTCCGCGATAGCGCCAGCTTAAAAGTTAAGAAAATTTTGATTCCGCATTTTGGCCTCGGATAGACGGCCGGGGCGCTGCCGTGGCGCAACAGATTGTTAATATTGTCACTTGGCGTTTCACATGCATATAAGTGATTAGGTTTCAATGATAATAACTTAGCTTTAAAATTGGGGAAATGGGGAAATCGAATGTTGAATCGAACTCGTTTATAACAAGATTAGTGTTTTAGTAAATGATCATTCGAGATTAGTGATAATGATATATTGTTTAGGTTGTGGGCCTAGCGGCATAGATGACAGGATTATGTCTTGGGCACAGCGGACTGTAGTCTTGGACATGCACGAGACCTTTGTTAAACACGAGGACTCTTTTCTCAACGTTCGATTTCAAATGACATAAACTTTATTAGGTTTAGCGACATGAATATTATGTTCACTTTTGCCATGACTCACATACTATGTTTCTCACATGTTCACGTTGTTTCATGTTCTTTTATTACTGCTCTATCGATCATAGTTCATGCTTTTATCCCTGCAATCATTTTATTTACTATTTATATCATTATTATATGCCGCTCTGACGACCTGAGCATGCATACCTAGAAGACGAAGTGGACCTAGCCCCAGAACAGGACCAGACTTACTTCGAAGAGCTCGCGAAGATTTAGATCAGTGCCATCTGCCTCCTTTTATTGTTTAGCTATTACTTTCGGCGTTCGAGCTCTGTGTTGACCTTTCGTTAGTTTATTTTCCCTTTGGTTGTTGAAAACTTTGTATCCGTTGTGAACTCTTGTCTTGTTAAATGCAATAATTAGTGACTATTATTTCTCTGTATATGTGCTTGATATTTTGCTCGTCATGTAACGCTAGAAACCGAAGTGTAACTACGGCGAGATTTTCCTTGACCATAAGAGTATGACTGGCCTAGTCACTCTCCATATTTCCGTATTTTGGGAAGCGGGACATGACACTTTCCTTCGGTATCTAATAGCCTTACTTCTGCTCGCCGTTGGCGCACCTCTCCTAACCATTGCCCATTTATTACGGAATAAACTTTTGAGGAGGAACAATTTTACATATTTCTGTAAAATCCTTCTATTATTAAGTACGACATGTATCATTTCGACGTGTTTTGATTTTTTCGAACAAGAGAGGTTTGATGCTTTTAAATCCACCATATAAATTCCACTTCTTACTCGCAATATGTTGTTAATGATGTTAATGATCTCGGCTCATGATTCAATTTCTATGTATTCAGCTTTTGAACATCAAAGTTTATGTTTTATGTGTTCGCTGCATCAAAAAGAAAGCATGAATTTTCCACATAAGCCGGCTCAAAATATTTGATATTTGGTGCATTTTTCCTCTGGAATATTGTTGTTCAGGTGCGACCGGACTACTTAGATCATTTTTTTGAAAAAGCTACATCACCTGGAGTTGATTACTTCTAGGTTGCCCTTCATGATGGTATTCACGGCCACACCGACGCTCGTGCTTTCCTTTATGGTTGCTTTACTTACCTCCACATTTACGTTGCGTTGGCAATCACATACACGATTTCCATGTCTTTGGTATGTGGCATATACATGTATTTTCCACCAAAAAGCCCATAGAGATGGCCTTTGCGATAAAATTTGGGATTAGGCATTTTTTCGAAACTAATTAAGGATTTAGACTCTTTTTAAAACTATTTAGAGAATTAGCACAATCGAGTCGCATCAATACCACATAGGCGCCATATGGGACTGGCGGTTGGGACAAGTCTTATTCCGCATTTACAAAGTGCAGAATAAGACTTCGCTCACCCAGAGAACCAAGTCTTGATACTTGGCATTTTGGGTTGGCTTGCTGGGGGAAGTCTTATTCCGCACTTGCAAATGCGGAATAAGACTTGGCCTCACCCAGAGAGCCAAGAATTCATTCTTGGCTCTCTGGCTGACGCCAAAACCTATTTCACACTTGCAAAATGCAGAATATGCCTCAGGGAGCCAAGATTTTAAACTTGGTTGAGGCCAAGACCTATTCCGCACTTGCAAAGTGCGGAATAGAACTTCAACAAAATCCCAACCGTCATTTCTATGTGGCGTCTATATGGCAATGATGTGATCCGATTGTGCTAATTCTCTAAATAGTTTTAAAAGGTGTCTAAATCCCTAATTAGTTTCGAAAAAGTGCCTAATCCCAAATTTTGTCCGGCCTTTGCCTCCGCCTTATGGGCAGCGGCACTTACCGTAGCGGTTGCCTGGTTTTTCAACAGATAAAGGTAACGAACTAAAACCATGATTATAGAATAGAACTCAGTTATAGCAATAATATAGGTATTAGAGGGTTTTTTTTGGGGGGTCATTCAACCCCTCTAACAGTAAGAATGAAACTTTAAAAAAAAATTGATGAACACAAATAATGGATCAGGAACCCTCATTTTTTAATTCAATTTAGCTTATCCTTTCAATCTTGGACTGCAATCATCATCTTAATTAAAACATTACATTTCTCTAAGGAAGCAGCATAATTATATTTCAACTTTTAAGGAATTAGACATTTCTTTTGTTTATCACTGTTCAGCCATGTGTCTTTGAGCACGAACTTTGCACTATATGTATGCTAGTAAATATGCTCCTGTCCTCGGACAAGGGAGAAGTTAGATTTTAAATCAAAGAGAAAAATGTAAATTGTTTTCTTTTTTTAAACTCTGTTAATGCTATTATTACTAGGTTGCCATAAGTTCATGGTAGCAACCGTCTAGTGCTAGAAGTAAAATGTAGTTTGGTGAACATGTTACCAATGTTCTTAATATTGCCTACACATCTTCTATATCGACTGATATACCGATTTTGGAGGAAAAACGATACGATATGCTGAATTTATATCTTTTTATAGTTTTTGGTAAATATCGGCCAATATATCGTAGTATCGCGTATATATCTGTTCAAATATCACGATGTTTTCCTATTTTTTTGGGTTATTGGTTTATGGGTAATATTGGTAATGGTTCCGACCCGACTAATAACGAAGCAAGGGCAGATCCATTAAGGAAGTAGAGGGGACACATGCTCCCATTTAAAATTTCGGAATATATAAATTAATATATGTTATATAAGAGATTTTGGAATTTTGGGAAATCTACTATATAGGTTTGTTACAATAAGGATTTCATAGGGGCGTTCTTTACTAAGCAACGCACTACATCGGATTCCGGGTATAGTGTTAAGTATGCAAGGACTTCTGGATCGTCGTCCGGAAGCGACGCACTATATCGGACCCCGGATATAGTGTCAAATGAGTAAGGATTTCATAGGATCTGTCTAGCCTCTTGGAATTTAGGTTTCCTTACGGATATATTAACGGAACCAGTGTAAGTGACGATTAGAAGAAGAGAAATTATTATTTGTTTGCAAGAAACTAAGCGGGTAGCTGAAAAATGTAGAGTTATCGAACCCGGCGTTATAAAATTTGGTATAAGGGTAGAGATAAAAATTGTAATAAGATAGGCGTTGATTATAGATAGACGGTTGCTGGAAGTTGTAGTTGAGATTATGAGAAAAGGTAATAAAATTTTACTGGTTAAGCTTATTTTAGATGGGGAGATCCTTAATATTATTAGTGCATATGCACCACAAATAGGTCATGATGACGCTAATAAGAGTCGATTTTGGGAGGATTTAGACGAGATAGTCCAAATGATACCCAATAGAGAGAAATTATTTATTAATGGTGATCTTAATAGACATGCGGGTTTGATACTATGCATGGAGATTTTGGTTTTGGATTGAGAAATGAAGCAGGTAACTTGATATTGGATTGAGAAATGAAGCAGGTAACTTGGGAGGATTTAGACGAGATAGTCCAAATGATACTATGCATGGAGATTTTGATTTTGGTTTTGGATTGAGAAATGAAGCGATTTTAGATTTTGCCTTGTCTTATGACTTGATATTGGATAATACTTGATTAGAAAAAGTGAGTCTCATTTGATCATTTTTAGGAGTGGATCGAGTGCAAGTCAAATAGACTTTTTTCTGACTAGAAATATCGATAGAGGTTGTTTCACCGATTATAAGGTAGTGCCAGGTGAGAGTGTAGCCACTCAATATAGACTTTCAGTTTTAAATGTTCAGTTTAGAAGAGGGCCTGGAAAGATTAGACGTAAATTAGAGCATAGAATTAAGTGGTAGCAACTAAAGAAAGGCAACCAAGAAGCCTTTGTAGATCGCATGGTTGAACAGGCAAATTGGAAGGCTGAAAATGATTCAGACACAACATAGAAAAAGATGGTTGGTTGCGTTAAGAAGGTAGCTAGAGATCTACTTGGTGAGTCGAGTGGTGATGCTCCACTATTTAAGGACAAGTCATGATGGAATGAAGAGGTAAAGGCTGCTATTAAAATCAAGAGGGATTCTTTGAAGAAGAGCAGCGATGGAGAAAGATTTGAGAAGTATAAGATAGCTAAAAGGGAGGTTAAGAAAGTTGTTCGGGAAACCAAAACTAAGGTCTACACAGATGTGTATGAGAAATTAGACATAAAGTAGATATCATAGTGGTATAACACTGGATGGAAAAGAAATCACCGAGCGGTCAATTTAGATATTTAGGTTCCATCATCCAAAAGGATGGGGTGATCAACAGCGATATCAACCAGAGGATCCAGACTGGTTAGTTGAAACGGAGAAGCGCAACTTGGATTTTGTGCGATCGTAACATTTCGTTAAGACTGAAAGGAAATTTTTATCGAAGCGTTATTAGACCTAGCCTATTATATGGTACTGAATGATGGGCTCCTAAGAAACATCATGCACAGAAGATGCATGTCGTGGAGATGCGCATGCTTCTTTGGATGTATGGTAACACTAGAAAAGATAAGGTGTGAAATGAGGATGTTCGTGCAGAGATTGGTATAACACCTGTGGAGGAGAAGATGCGTGAGAACCGCCTAAGCTGGTTTGGTCATGTGCAACGCAGATCTATAGAAGCACCGGTTTACCGAATGGATATTTTCGATTTAGGCCAAATCAAAAGGACAAAAGGAGACCAAAGAAAACGTGGATGGAGGCGATACGAAAAGATATGGATACCAAAGGCCTTAATGAAAGTATATTATTCAATAGAAGTGAGTGGAGACGGAGGATTTATATGATCGACCCGGCGTAATTCTCATGTTGGTCCATATGCTTGGGATAAAGGCTCAATTGTTGTTATTGTACTATATAATTTGTTGCATAAATAGAGCACAATGAGGCTTCGGTGCAAGTGATGATGTGTTTTGTTTCTCAAAATAGGTCTTGGGTTCAATTCCACTGCATTAATTTCTATATCGTAACTAAATTGTTTTAAAATATTATTTAATTTGTTTTTTTGTAGGTTTGTTATAAATATGATATTATTTTTTTATTGAAACCTTGATCTTTTTCATACCCTGCTAATGAAATCCCTGGATCTATCCTGTACAGAAAGATAAGTTAAAGTTGAAACCGCTGACTAAAAAGCTCAGAATGCATTAGTTTGTTTATTTTATGAGCACTACAAAATATGCATCTACAATATTATTTTATTATTTTTCAAAATATACAAAATCTTAATAAATATATATAATTATTTGTTAATATATTCTATCACGCGCATATTTATTCGTTTCAAATATTTTAAACACTAATATTTAATATGTACTCAGTATTTGTAGTGCGTATTGGTTATATACATATTTTCACTACACATTCACTTATTTTACATTTTAAATATTTATTTATCAATATCTGAATCATATCCGTATCCGTTTCTCTCATATCCGATCCATTCCGCATCTGATTTTGTCAAATATTGTTGAGGTTTTTTTACCGAAATATATCCATTACGACTAGAAAAGGAATATGGACTATTGTGTAGGGTGTCCTAACTTTTATGGATTTTCTTACATCTTGTATTTGGTAGATAAGTTCTTGCTCTATTCTTTTTATATTCATTTTTCATTTTTTTGATTGAAAAAATTTAAGTTAAGTTTTTAAAGAATATGTAGCTACCAGGTAGTAGATGGTATGAACCGGAAAGAAGTGGCTTTTATGTTTGGTTGATCATATCAGTTATTTACATGGAATGGGATAAAAAGTTTGTCTTCTACTCTTTGATTGATTGATACTAATGTATAAAATAATCACATCATAAATAAATTTCTCTCTTGTTCATCTACCCTTAAATCATTTGCTCATTATTGACATGCAATGTTTTAACCTTTATCATCTCTTTTATATATTTATCTAGGCTTCAACAAAATATATTGGTCACTATTTAAAAGATGCATCGAACGTCATCGCAGTCCACCAGTTTGCTTTAAACAGTGGTTGCCAATGCATCATCTCTACAAGTATTGCTGCGATGACTCAGAGAAGAAAGCACTCAAGTTCTTCCTTTCGTAACTCAAAAAACTTTTTGTGTTGATAATTAATATAAAAAAATTTATTGAAAACACATGATCAATCTAAATAGCCAGCAATTTAATACTCGAATCACTGTCACTTGTTATAAAAAATACGAGGCAACAGATCTACATCTATATTGATCAAGTAAGATAAACTATATGTTTTCGACATTTTCTATCAGCCCACAATTTTGGTGTCATGAATTCAGTATAAAGTTTCAGGATCTTACTAGATCTATCTTATTGCCATATTTTGGGCAGTAGGGAATACTAGTTTTAACAAATGAACTGCAGGAATTAGTCATTTGACAATGCTGCGATGCTTTGAATCTGCTGATATATTTTCGTTTAACGTCATTTTCTACCATATATGAAAATATTTCAGGATATATCATTACACTTTTGCACATATGAAAATATGAACGATACTGTTCCCGTTCCCGCTCCAGAATTCTCACCATCAAATACTTCATGGCAACACTTGCAAAACAAAGTTAAGCAAGCGGGGAAGAAAATGGTCGCTACAAAATTAAACAAACATGTTATCTACGACGTTTTGATTCTTTTCTCGTGTCTGCTAGGTAACTCTCCATGTTGCCTTCTTCCCACAAACGTTTGAGGACTAGATCATTCTTCATTTGCTCATCTGCAACAAAAGATATCAAACATACAATTATATCCAGAGACGTGATGAAAAGATGATAAGTGTAGAATTAGTGTAAATATCAACTATATCCACAGAAATGATGAATCATGCTGGACACCAAGTAAGATAGACATGGAAAAAGCATATCCATGATATGTTAATTAGCTGGCAATTAAAACAGAAGACATACATGCAGTAAATAATGTAATAATCTATATTCTGAGGTTGAAGGCAGTTAACATCAATATAGGTGCTGTTTAATTGGCGGTTGGAGCTCAACGAAAATTCAATTACTTCAAAATAAAAAAAATAGGTTTGCTGTTAAATAATTGTCGCTACAACATGTAGTTGGAACTTGAAGCCAAAAGTTGAACTGAAATGCTTCTGGCTGGAATTACATGTATGTCAACCATAGTTTCACCCACGGCTATCGGAATGCTAGAAGCAATACGAGTTCTTATGGAACATCATCCAAAACAACCAAACACATGTTTTCTAAATCCAACCAAACAAAACAATGTAGTTTCTGCTGTAAGAATCGGAATTGGATGCAGTTTGCAACTTCAAGCAACCAAATGAATCATTAACAGCACTAAATTCTTACTTTCGTTCAGTACCAGTAAAGCATTCTGTATGTTATGCGAAGATGGTTACCTATATTTTGCCATGCTTCTAGAGGCACTTTGAGGCGAGTTCTTGTCAAGTAACAAGCATCATCCCATGTGTATGAAGCCTTTTTTACTTGATATCTCCAAAACCAACAAGATCTCCAGAATAACATCTAAAAGAATCGATCATCACAATCAATATAAAGAAAATATATTTGCAGAATTAAAAAGGTGTTGAAATGAACTGCAAGAACTCACTGATAACAAAAGAGTGGAAGTTACCTTGCCAATAGCATAAGGTAGCAACAAAAACTGAACGGCAAAAAGATTCCACATAGATGGTTTCCCAGCTCCTTGTATCTGCAACTCTAGTTCATTGCTAAGATCTTCTTCCACCTTCCTGAATGATTAATAATGTATTCATGTTCCAGTAGTTAATGGCTAAGGGAAACAAAATATATATACTAGTTCAATTCACGATTATAAGAGGCTTTCAATGACCAACAGTGTAAAATCCCAAATTTCCCTATTAACGTCAAGCATAAATATTAAAAAAATTAGGGTGCTTTGTGTACAATATAGGCTATTTGAATTGATACCTAGGACTCATGGTCCCTACACCCTAACCGTAGCCGCCTCTCTCCCTCTCCCTCTCCCTCTCCCTCCCCCCAAAGCCTTCAAGCAAACCATCTCATCTCTTAATCGGGATTCACTCCTCTACTTTTCTGACCTTCCTATCAAGAAGCCTGAAGTCTTCGCTCTCCTTTCCAACCTTTGATATTCAAGTAAAGATCCCTTTTCACTTGTACTCAAACAATTTCCAAAAGAAAAAGGCGAAAAAAAGGAAAAGAAAAGTAAACATATCATTTTGTCGTCCTTATCAGAACTTGTTGGCGACGACCATCATCGTTGTGAAGTCGTTGAGGGTTAGATGTGGTCAGAGATGGGTCATCAACCTTCTTTGTTGAAGAGCTCATGGTGTTGTTAAATTAAGAAGATGATTGGGTTGAGTGGAATATTTCATTTAACCCCCCAATTTTTTTGCATAATGATGTTAGCCTTAAAGTCATAAATCATAATAATATCTGGTAGAAAACATTAGAAAACTAGTGTGTTGTAGATGCTTTTAAGTGGATTTTCTTTGAATCGGAGCTTTAGGGTTCACAGTTTAATTTGGGTACAAGATCAATAGGCGAGGCCTTTGATGCAACGCGTATAATACTTGTATGTTTCTTAGAAATCGATTTGGGAGACGAGGAATTGAAGCCATGGACTTCTCCAAGTTATGCAAGTGGGTACACTATTTAAAAATCTATTAGTATTTTAATACTTGGAGTTATCGTGTTATAAATGTTATAAATGGTTGATGGTTATGTGTGTGATGCTTGGTATAATTATGATATTACATATATAGATTACAGTTGATGCTCTTTATTCATGAGTTAATAAATATTATGCAAAGGATGGCAAATATATGCATGATGCTTATAGTTTGGTGATGTGATGTTTGTATGAAATTATGCTAACCTCACTTGAAAAGGAATTGTATTTTTCATATAGTTAATGAGATGCCCACGGCACAAGAATTTTCCGACCATTTTATTTTTTAAAAAAAGAGATGCGCACACATGTGTCGTGGCTTAGATACTGGTTTTGGGTGTATCACACAGAATTTGTTATAACATTTGGCACGGGTTGTCGTTGGCTATATGGGTTTTATCTTTATTTCGGACACGTGTTGCTCGCAATCTAATGGTCAATACTGGCATGATATAAATTTAAGCGGGCAACATAAGCTAATAGTGAAGCACCGCTAGAATAATTGTGTGCGCCATATAGCATCCTTACCACGGGCCAAAATAGCGATTCTTCCTATTACAACCATAATAGCGTGATTCCTCCTATTACATGCTACTGTTATAGGGTTTTGCCTACATCAACCAGGCTAGAGGTGTTGACTGTTTTAGCTATAACCTAACCTAATTTTCAAGCGTGTGAAAAATAATAGTTTGAAAACCATTGCATCTTCTTCTCTTTAATCGAATGCTGGTTGGTTTAATGAGAATTATCGCGTACTAATTTCTATCGTGTAAAATGATTATTGCTATAATTTGTTATCCCTGTATAGAATTTTTACTTCTACATTGTTAATCATTTTATTTATTCGCTTGTTAGGTTGTAAAACTCATATGCTTGGGATAAAAGTTCAGTTGTTGCTGCTGCTGCTTGTTGGGTTGTAGAACTCATTCATTTTTATGCGGCTGTTAATTAAAATGCAAAAAACTGAAGACGGAGCCTAGCAACATTTATGACGTTAATACGTATAAAGGTGATTTAAGGATGCTATCATCATAGTTGTTTGTATAACATTTTATTTATGTAAAATGAATAATAGCAATTTAAAATTCTTGTCATAATGGACACAATGGTGTGAATTTAGGGTATCTAGATCTTATTATATCTCTCTCTAAAGTTAAAACTATGCACATGAAGATGAACTGTACCTATCGTCCAAAAAGTGGTGGAAAGTACTTTTTTATCACCACGATACCTCTATATAACTCCATTTTTATTCTTTAAGTGTGTGTGTTATGAGCAGTTGGCTACTTCGATCTAATTTTGAGTTCTATTGCTTCTGCCGGAAATTGTTTCCTTCGTTGATTTTTTGGTTTCGTGGTGCAAACTTGAGAGTCAAGTCCTAAAGTCCTTAACGATTGTGTGAATTCACGATATCCGATCTTATTTGCTCATCTCTCTTCTCCTTTTTTACCTTTATTCTCATCCCAAACTCTCCCTGAATCCTAGCTACAGACTAAACCCCAGACATTCATTTCTACAACCGTACTTTAGTTGACACTCCTTCCAATCAACTTGGCAGCAGCATCTCTTGTGTAAGTTATAACAAGCCCTAACCACGCAAAATGTCAAAGAACAAAGAAAAAGCATAGCCGGTGTCTTCTATATTTGCCAATCAATTCCCCAACTCAAAACCCCGGTCAAGCCGCACAAATACATGTGTGAAATGGCCATATCTATGAGCATTCAATTCATTGATACCTGTTGGCATGACCATGCTGTGTTTAGGCTCCAAAACAACCTAAAACGCGATCAACAAGGTTCCATAATGACCCATTCCAAGTAAAATATGACTCTTGAACTTGCATAAATAAAACATTAAGGAGCAAGACAAAGGGAATTCAATATATTGTATAATATATAGCAATTCTCATTTCTATATCTCGTATCCCTGATATTACTTCAATGTGAAGCGTAAAGAGAATTGGACCCATCTTTCATGTTCTAAATCAAGCAATTTTGGCAGGTTAAACTAGTTAAGAAAATCCATACCGCAATGCCCAAGGAAGACACTAATCACCAAAATAAGTTTTGACATGCTCCACTTTGTTGCCTTGATCAATCGACTGCATAATGTTCTTTAAAGAACTATAGAATAACATCCATTTCCCCAAATATCATTATATAGAGGCTTCATTGCTATATTCGTAACTGTTATTTTATGTTCGCGTATTCAAAAAAAACTGACAAGATGTAAACCATACTTGAAATTATTTATACTAATGATTGTAGAACCAAAAAGTTATAAATATATTATATAGAAGTAGTGTATATATGCCAGACAAGCAAAAAAATTTGGGGAATCGCAAAAGATATTTGTTACGAGCACAAGTTCTTACTTATCCAATTGTTTATGACCCTTTTTCTTGGTTGGCACACCACCACTACGTTCAAGCTCCAATGCTTTTAACTTATTTTTGAAAGCCGGTGTCTTTTTTACCATATTTATAGCCTGCAACAAGTGACAAAAGAGAGATATTTAGTATTTTTAAAAGTGTGAAGAATAGGATTATGTCCAATTCAATAAATCAACAAAAATTATATAATTTCTTTCTTATGATTGTAAATTACATAAATTCTCAAGGTAAAGTAGAACTTGTTCATGTAAACATATTAATGTAAATATTATACATTGTGGGAACCCTTAGCTTTCCATTTAAAGATGACCCCAATCTAATACTAAGAAAACGTAAGGGTTGATAAAAGAAATGCATAAAGGAGATCTTGCTAGGAGCGTATATTGACGTGAGAATTTTTGAAATTGAGATACATAGGATTATATGTTCATTTTAACATGTTCAAAAAATAATGGATGATTCTCAAAACTCTATTTTCGAGATTTTCCACTTAACGGAAGGATTCTTCCCATCGTTTAATTCAAAAAAGTTCAACTAGAAATTGAATTATAATAGCAGGAAGTTATGTTGATTAAAAGTTTAAAACTTATCTCTAAATTTATCAATATGTTTTCTTTGTTGTATATCCAATAATTTGTAAAATAATGCTCTAGAAATAAAATTTCAATTGAGCTCCTAGGAAGTCATGCTAATTATTGATGCTAATTACTGAGATATGTGGATAACATAGTCCCACATTGGAAAAACTATAAGAGATGCATCGGTATAAGATATAAGATGGTACGAACCTCAACAAGGCTTGAGTCTTATTGATGGAACCCAGTTATATCAATAGCTCGTGTGTGCCCTCATATATATAAATATATAATCTACCCCCCTCGTTCATGTATATGCAAATTTTACATGGTATGAACACTTGTCATGTTCAATCTGCTCATCAATTAGCAGATTTGTTCACAAAGCATTTGGGAAGGAATAGAGTGCAATTTATTTGTAACAAGCTGAGCATGTATGATATGTATGCTCCGGCTTGAGGGGAAGTGTTAGAATACCCGTATTGTATACATGTTTTTATATGTAATTAGATACTAAGTGGGGTGTAATAGCTAAATGGCATTGTCTGTATAATGAGAAGGATTGGGGCTAATCCAATCTATCCATTTACATTCTCTAATCATTCTCTCCTCTAAATCTTAAAATGGTATCAGAGCTAGGTTAATAACATTCATGGATTAGTACTTAATAGCATCTCTGCGAAAGAGCTGTCTACATGCCCTTGATAGACCAGTCTTCTTGTTCCGGTGTTACACCTTTAAGAGAGCCCTCTACTTACCTCTAAGAGACTAGCCTCTATATGTGTCGTACGATCCACATGACAACTACATTGCACATGAGAGTAGGTGTTGAGATATGTGGATAATATAGTCCCATATTGAAAAAACTATGAGAGGTGCATGTATATAAGATATAAGATTGGACACACCTCAACAAGCCTTGAGCCACGTATATCAAAAGCCCATATGTGCCCTTATATATATAAATATAAAACCCGTCCCCTCGTTCGTGTATATGCAAATTTAATACTAATTAAACCTTATCTTTAATTTGATTTGTAAAATTCATTGATTTCTTCATTAACTACTAAATTTAGTTTGAGATTTCTATACAATCCTTACTCCATAAACTTCTATATTTTTGTTCAAAACCCACTATAAACATCATTGTGCATAAATACAGCATCGTTCATTTTATATATTGAGCTATAACATAGTTGTATTCTACTACTCTTTCCCCAATTTTAAAGAATTCCCGAAACCAGGTAGCGCCCGTCTTCAGCTTCGAATTAAAAAGCCCTCCTCTTCTTCCACTTATATTGGCTTTAAAACATCTCATCTTTTTTTAAACCAAGTTTGAAACCCTAATACAATGGAAGAAAACCAGCCCCAACTGTCTACTAAGGTAAGCATTCCACGTATCTAGCCATCTACATCTAATTCCCAATAATTTCTTCCAAAAAATTGATCTTGGGCTAAGCATACCTCTGCTATTATAACAAAGAGTGCACGTGTGACACTTCTAGTTTCGAGTGGAATAAAAAATTGGGAAAAAGAAAACTCCATAATTCTTAGATAGTACACATCACCAAGACCTCATGTGAGTATTTAAAAAACAACCTAGTAAAATTACCATAAATTACGGTAAAAACTTTTTGGGATTTCATTTGTGAATGTTAGTCAGCTTAATGTCTAGCCTGCTATTTGTCATGCCCAATGGTCCTAGCCCAAATTCTCATGAAATTTTCCCCGCATAATGTACCCATGAAATAGATTCAAAAACTGGCCAATCCATCACCAAATTCTATTAGGCAATCCCACAACAGCTGACCAGTTCAAGGTGAATTCAGTGGCATGAGCCCACGTCTCGTAAGATGTGGAAATTACCAAAAGTGCCTTCTACAGCATACCTATAAAAAGGCAAAAAATCTGAGCTAAGAGGTATTGTATCTCATTTCACCTACAATCTAATCTTCTCTCTTCCAATCCACTTAGATTCCAGATGGTCTTAGGTTTGGTCATTGGTGAAAAGTGAAAGAGTGAAACGCCTCTGGTCCTTGGTTCGTTCTCTTGAAGAAAACATCCTCATGTTAAATCCACAAAGCGTTCATATCAGCTCAACCCAAATCAATTCAACGGCAGTCCATCAATGGCCACAGTGGCCACATCAGGTGCCGACATGGCATGATTAATATATGATTAACAGGGATGTGACGAACACATATATAAGTGTTCGACAGGATAGCACCTGCTCAATCATCCATCTTTTTCTCAACCCCGAAAGATGAGAGGTAATTCTTTATATTGATGTTTACGGGGAAAAAAACTATTGAAGCCTCAAAGGCTTTAGAGACTTCAACAAGCTATAAGAAGAGATTGTGCAGAAAGATCGAGTGACCAGTTGTCACTGCTGTAATCGATTCTCTCTCTATCAAAACCCACGAGTATTTGATATCATCTAAAAGTGCACTAAAATAATTGTGTGTCCTGATTGAATAGTTGTATCAGCTTTCTATCACTCTAAATTCGAGATATTGCATATGAAAAATGAGTCCCGCTAAAACAAATAGAAAAGAAAAGCCTGAAAATAAGAATTTGATGGAGGACTCTAGAGAGCTACCAAAAAATACAAGGGGACCATCCTCAATGTAATGATATATTTCCTTCATAATTCTTCAACCTTGTATTTAAATTCTTATTTAATGAAGAGAGTACAGATAGTACTAAACTTCAGAACTCTTACTCATAAGGAGCAACATGCATCATATTTTCATATAATAGTTGCCTAACCGATTGTAGATTAAGAAAGTAACAAGGTGCCAGATGTTGCTGAATATAACAAAAGTTTTTCCATATTATATAAGACGCCTTGAAAAAAAACCCTGCAATATATTTGCTGCACTTCCAGTTTTCAAGGAAAAGCTTAGGAGCTCAAAGCACTGGATGAAAGAAGAGACTTTTTAGTTTTTTGCTGTGTTTTGGGGGGCGGAGGTCAGGAAAGACAGTTGACATTCAAAGACAGAATATTCAGATGGTCCATAAGCTACTGCCGCAGGTGGGTGTATCCCAAGGTACTTGTTACCTTAGAAGGATATCTATAAATAAATTAATGAATAGAAATCTGTACGATTATCCGAACCTGAGTGTATCTTGACCATTGGTTGAGATATTGCAATGCAGAAACAACCAGAAGAAGGCCCACCAAAACTGCACGAGGATCCTGCCATTAATATTGGAAATAGGAATTGTTTAGTGACTTGCAGTCAAAGAGATTGATGTCATCCTATATACAATTATCAACTAGCCATAATTAAAGATGAACAATATCAGAAATTGCACTTACTGTTTTATGCCCATAGTATGCATGATAGTATCGGGCTGCATTATAAAATACCTGGAAAAGTTATTGAAAAAATTTGTCAATGCATTCTTAGGAAACTGATAAAATTATAAAGATGGGCAGATAATGAACATAAGCATATCTTAATTTATGCCATGATATTGGCAAAACTCTTTTCATCAGCAGAAATATATCTTAATTTATGTCATTAGACAAGTACACCTTCTACCCCTCAACTGTAGTCTGCTTATAAATGACCAGATAATATAAGTCAAATCAGTGTTATAAATGGCAGTCTAATATACTAAACATATACAATCGGTTAGCCAATCATATCTGAAATAACCCGCAACTGATTAGAACTTCTCCCATGGTTTCTGATATGAAGAAAACACATATATCGTTACCCATATATATATATATATATATATATATATATATATAGAGAGAGAGAGAGAGAGAGAGAGAGGCATAGAAGGAAATTTCCTCCTATGGCTTCGAAAAAGTACACCCTCATTTTTTCCGACGATCAGCACCCATCATCTTCATCTTCATCTTCATTGTCTAAGATGTGGGTACACCAAATTTCATGTGATTCTACAACTTTTTCACCGTTGCTTTAGTGGGTTCAAAATTAATGGTTTACCAGCAACAACACTTTTTACATTGCTAAACTAACGATGAAAAAGTTATAGAATCACATGAAATTTGGTGTACCCACATCTTAGACGATTACGATGAAGATGATTGGTGATGATCGTCGGAAAAAACGAAGGAGCGTAAACTTTTTCGACACCATAGGAGGAAATTCCCTCATATGGCCTCTTTCCTCCATTATTCTCATAGGTTCCGTTAGAATCCGGCACAACCGCAGCAATCCCATTCCGTTCTCCGTAACGAAAAAAACCACGTTTTCCCTTCTCTTTTTTATTCGGTCTGCCCCTCCACAAAAAATGGGGAAATTCTCTAGAGAGAGAGAGAGAGCCTAAAAAATGGAAGAAGAAGAATAAGAAGACCGCGGGATCGAAGCGAAGGAGGAAGAAGATTGAAGAGAGGAGAAATGGATCGAAAAAAGAAAACATAAAACTTTCAACTTTGTGAGTTTCTCTTCAGCTTTCTTTATGTTTTAGAATTTTCGCTCTCTTAGAAGATACCCTATATTTCTCTTTGTTCTTTATTCTCCGATTCAGATCTCCTGGCGTTCCATGGATTCGAGCCCAATCTCCTTCGAGGATCCAAAACCCTAGCTTTTTCGAGCCTTTCGCGTTCTCATTTCGTCAAAAATGTTGTAAATTTCGCTGTGATTGTTCAGAATTCAGCAATCGGTTAGGAAAAAGCTCCGATCTAACAGGTTTGATTATTCTTTAACTAGAAAGCTTTCGAATTTTTTTCCACCGGTTCTCTTCTCCTAGGGATTTATTTAATTTGGTGATCCTTGGAATCAATATTATGATTTCATGTCAGGTAATGACACTGCTCATTTCGAACATACTGCCAATTTCATCATTTTCTTGTCTTTTCACATGATTTAGAATGTCAAAGCATGTGTCCTTCTGCACCATCGTAGAGCTCAAATGATTTATTTCAATATCCTCCTCATCATGATAGATTTTCCAACTGGAGCATTACAGTGGATAGTGCAGAAGGAAACATGCTTTGAGCATCTAGCACAACTTCCTTTTTATTTTTCTCTTATTTAGACGTAAAAAAAATCTTCAATTAAGGAAATTGGAAAGAATGATGTTTTCTTTTGCAATCTAGCATATCCCCGCCTAAATATGAATAAGTGAAGGTCATGATTTGTGCTGTGAAATGGTAGATTATATAACATTATGTCAACCTGTTTGTTCAGATGAATGTGGTGAACATGACTGTTACTTACTATTCAATCATTATGATGGCGAAGCAATGCTAGATAATCTCCTCATTGCAGATTACCATTGCAGCCATTTGATGAGGGAATTTACTTTAATCAATTGTTTCAGCAAACTAAAGGACATCTTTGACTAACTTATGCGTTATCACCTTACTGTCTTTTTATCAAGCATAGCCTGACCCTCGCACATCGACATGCTTTCTATGTAAGCTTGCTCCATTGTAAAATATATATATATATATATATATATATATATATATATATATATATATATTATTGATTTATGAACTGAATGGAGCAAGTAGTGCGGGAATGATTACCAAAATCATGTGGGTTATTAGTAATTTTGTTGGAAATTTTTTTCTTGATTTTTTGCTTTATCGGATATCATGTGAAATTCTCAATTCTGAATTTTTTTTTGTTGTAACTATTTTTGGCTATTCCCACCGTGTGCGAAGCACTGGAAAATTAGGAAACACGGCTTTCTATATATATATATATATATTGGAAGTACATATCCTATTGGGCGGGTTCGCGTTTTTAAAAACGCGAACCTGAATGAGGGCTGTTGGATCTTCTGTTTTTAATTAACGGTTAAAATTAATCTAGCTTAATAAATCGTTAATAAATAGAAAGTAAATATCCTACTTCCAAATATTGTGGAAGTAGAATATTTAACTTCCATGTATTAACGATTTATTAAGCTGGATTAATTTTAACCGTTGATTAAAACACAAAATCTAACGGCCCTCATTCCGGTTTGCGTTTTTAAAAACACGAACCCGCCCTATAGCTTTTAACCTGACTTCATATAGGATGTATAATAGAATTCTTGATTATAGACTTGTTATTTTCAATTTTCTGGCCTACTTTATGATACATGTAGTCTCATATTTAAATTGAAGATCACATATCATTTTTCTGTAATAGTGTGCCTTTTTTGTGTTGATATGGGCACGAAGTGCCGGAAAATACATCTTGCGGAGAGTTATTTGGTCCCAAGAATGCCATTTCTTGAGAATTGTTCATTATTCTCCCTACTTGCTTCACTTCCTGCAAAAAGCTGGTGATTTTCATATCAATTCATTATTTCTGTTATATTTTGAAGTCAGTCTAAGTCTCAACGGCTAATGGTAACTTCTAAATTTTTTTAATTCATTTTCGGATCTCCATTTTCTGAACAGTTTTCTATTGTTTCCTCTTTATAGATGATTTTGGACATGATGAGGCATGGAATTCGAAGGAAAGACGTAAGAAAAAGAATAAGAGTTTTTGCTCTGTTTAAAACTTTAAAGTTGATGTGATACATGAAAAAAATTGATCTTTTCGCCATGGTTTTTTTCGCATGTGCTTCTTGCCATCTTGATAAATGATGTGCCCAATTTTATACATGAGACATCTCAATTCTAGAATCTGCATTTTCAAAAATTCTAAAGCTATTTCGCAAAGCAATCGAGCAAAACAGATAAGTGATTTCTTAACTCTTCCCATGGTTATGCATAATAACTAAAATTATACTGGGGTTTTCTTTGCATAAATATAATGCTTAAACTTTGATTATAATTTTTCTGTAAAGTTTTTCTGCATTTAGAACATTTGTCATCCCATCTACATTAGCCGAGTTTAATGGCAGATCCCTGCGCAAGCGCAGGGGCTCCTGCTAGTGTTTTAATAAAGAGAACATAAAAATTACGCACAAAATATATATATATATATAACAAAATTTATCTGCAAGAAATTATCCGACAAACAAGTACTTTAAAAAAAGTCTGATTATTAGTACCTCCTCTGGGTGTGCTATTGCATAATCATATTGCTCCCTAGTGGCATCATCCTTCAAAATCTGCAGAAAATTTTGAACATCATAACATATATAACTACGAACAAAATGATTCTAGTTATTCCAAAATTTATACTAGAGCAAAGGATTATGATTTATAGCAAGATAATTTTCTACTGCATAGGCTAGCAGTAGGCAAATTATGATTAGCCCACTTAGGTCATCACAGAACGGAATGGAAATCGAATTTTAAAACAACAAAGATGCTTTAGCAAGGAATATTTTGAGGGGAACAAAAAAATGTTAGCGCAAGCATAAATATCACCAAATATTGTTGACGTCTAATAGAAGTTATTATAGCATTCAAGCAATAATAATTCGGTTCTGTATGTGAGAATCTTATTGTGTATAAATTTACATTGCAACCACTCTTATTGATACTTGATAATTTCACTTCATTAGACAGCATCAAAATAACTGTTCATTAATTGTTGTTTACGTAATTAATGATAGGATGTGGGTCCAGGAAAGGAAAATGAGAGTATAAATCAAAGTAAACCTTCAATAAGTAAAAGCCACAGGATTACTCCAATAGGTTTATAAAATTTTAACAAGGTTACCAACAATGACCTCCCTATTATTTGATCAAACTCCTTTGAAATTGCAAGTATCAGATAGTTACAAGCAGGTTCAAGGGACCATGAAAAATTATACTGATAGCAAGCAAAGATGCGAAGAACAAATTAGATGTATCACTAACCTATGCCAAAACTAAGTCATCAATAATCTTCTGTTCCACCCTACCTTCAGTATTATTTTGAAAGGAGCACAAGTAACCCAGTAATACTGGCAAATCTTGCACCATCACATATTATTGGCGAAGAGACAGTTTTCTTTCATCATATATTTATTTATCCTCAGAACCTTTGTGGAATCTGGAAAAGAGCAGCCAACTCTTTGCAAACATATTGTAATATGAGTCAGCAACTCTGTTGGACATAAATGTAGTGCTCAGATCAAGTAGTATTGAAAGTGGAAAAAAGCGAAATATGCAGGCGCACCCACATATGCGTATATGCCCGCTTGGCGAATAAAAATGGGGGTATATTTGCAATATGCGGTGCAAAATCAAGCAGTGCCGCATAAAAATCATTATGTCGCTGCATAATGCGATATACGGCCGCATAAAATGCATACAATTAAGACTTCGATTTGGTTCCTGAAACAAGTTGTTTAGGGTGATTAATTTACTTGTATCTATACCTGATAAGGCTATAACTTACACCCTGGTATAAAACCTCTACCCAAAGCAAAAGAATCCTCCCCTCTACTCATTTGTCCTCTTTCTTTCCTATCTAATCTCAAATTAGGGTTTGCTCTTAAGAACTTCTCTGTCCGGGGAAAACTCCCACAAGACCATGCCTTTCTAGGGACTGTTTGGAATGGAGTTTAGTTTTCTAAACTAGAGTTTCATAAAGTTAGCAAAACTTAACTCCAAAATGCTGCCATGTTTGGTATCCATTTTGGAGTTTAGATAACTACGGTTATCTAAACTCCAATATGATCTAAGTTTAGTAAACTCCATTTTCCCAAACACATCTCTACAAACAAACCCATAGTTTATTTCAAAATGGAGTTTCTAGCTTGCAAACCATAGTTTGCATCTATAAACGAATTGAACTTTCTTTCACACAGAATTCAGTATACAGAGAGGTTCTTTTATAGCCTTGTTACACGAGTATAGGAAGAGATGAGGAAAACAATATGGAAGTTACAAACAGATTCTAACTAAGTATAAACAGATTTGTTACAAACAGATTCTAACTAATCTGAGAAATATCTTACTGTTGGCTATTTTCAACACCCCCTCAAGTTGGTGTGTAGATGTCTATCATGCCCAACTTTCTTATGAGTCTCTCGAACACTGCTTTGAATAGCCCCTTTGTAAAGATATATGCAGTTTCTTCTTTTGTCGGAATGTAAGGGATACAGATGGTGCCGGCATCCAGTTTTTCCTTGATGAAGTGGCGGTCGACTTCAATATGCTTCGTTCTGTCATGCTGTATGGGGTTGTGTGTTATGCTGATGGCAGCTTTGTTGTCGCAGTATAGTTTTAGTGGCCGAGTTATATGCTGCTTTATTTCTTGTAGTACCCGTTGAACCCACAGAACTTCACAAATACCGTTGGTCATGGCTCGAAATTCTGCCTCCGCACTACTCCTTGCCACGACACTTTGTTTCTTACTCCGCCATGTAACTAGATTGCCCCACACGTACGTACAATACCCTGAAGTTGACTTTCTGTCTACGATGGAACCTGCCCAATCCGCGTCAGTGAATACTTCGACTCTGCGAGTCTCACCTTTTTTGAAGAATAAACCTCTTCCTGGTGCGCCCTTTAAATACTTCAAAACCCTATATGTTGCATCAAGGTGCTCTTCTTGAGGTGAGTGCATAATTGGCTTATCATACTCACTGCAAAGGTGATATCGGGACGTGTGTGTGAGAGATACATCAATTTTCCCACTAACCTATGGTATTGTGGAATGTCCACTAGCGGGCTCTGTGTAAATTCTCCGAGCTTTTTATTCGGATCTATCGGTGTCTCCGCAGGTTTGCAGTTTGTCATCCCTATTTCTTTGAGAAGATCGAGAACATACTTCCGTTGAGACACGACAATACCTTTCTTACTTCGAGCAATTTCCATACCCAAGAAATACTTCAATTTTCCCAAGTCTTTTACTTCGAACTCCTTGGCGAAACTTCCTTTTAACTGGTTGACCTCTTCCTCGTCATCTCCTGTAACAATGATGTCATCAACGTAAACAATTAGTATTGCAATTTTTCTATGTCTCGAGACTCTGTAGAACATGGTGTGATCTGCCTGAGCCTGATTGTATCCTTGCCCTTTCACAAACTGATGGAAACGTTCGAACCGAGCTCGTGGAGATTGTTTAAGACCGTAAAGTGATATTTTCAATCTGCACACTTTGGAGCCGAACCCTTTTTCAAACCCCGGTGGAGGTTCCATGTACACTTCTTCGTCCAGGTCTCCATTCAAAAACGCGTTCTTCACATCTAGTTGTTGAAGTCGCCAATCGAGATTTACTGCAACTGACAGCAAGATCCGGATCGTGTTTAGCTTAGCCACAGGTGCAAAACTCTTCGTGTAGTCGATCCCGTATGTTTGAGTGAACCCTTTAACAACGGGCCTCGCCTTATATCGTTCTAGGGTTCTATCTGCACAAAACTTTGGTGTGAATACCCATTTGCATCCTAAAGTCTTCTTTCCTCTCGACAGCTCCTCCATGTTTCAAGTCTGATTTTTCTCAAGTGCATTCATCTCCTCGAAAATCGCCTTTCTCCACTCTGGAGCTCAGAGCATCCTGTACAGTTTTTGGAATCTTCACAGCAGATACATTAGAGGTAAAGGCTGAAAAACTGGATGAGAGATTATTTGAGGACACAAATTTTGACATTGGATACAAGGGACGACTAGTACATGACCTTGTGGACTTTCGGAGAGCTATGGGAAGATCCAGCTCACTGTGATCCGGTTCTGTTCTCGAGTCGGATTCTTGGTTGGGCTGGACAGAGTCGGCCTCTGCTTCTGGAGAAGGATCTATCTTAATTAAATGCTCATGTTGCGTTTTTTCCAGATCTGTTTCACGCTGTTTCCTTTTGTAAGTTTTAATTTCCATATTAGCTTCTGGTGGATTTAAATCCACATGGCAAGTTGTTTTAGGAGTCGGTAGTATGTTTCTAATTTTATGGGATTTTTCCGGATTTTCTAATAAAGGAACCGAGTTTTCAACAGACATATTTTCTGAGTTTTCAAAGACCTCTTTTTGAGTGTCCAGTGAATTTTCACTGTTTTGGTTTGCCAGATGTTCAAAAGACTGGTCTAAAATGTCTTGATTTAAAAAATCTAGATGTAACATTTCAGAAACATAAAATATTATTTTTGGGAATTTTTATAATTAAATAATAAATATTATGATTATTTTAATATAACGGTATAATTAAATACCGATAAATTGGCGGAAATTTGGAAAATTATAAGAATTACTGAAATGAGGGTGCTTTATGTGATTTATGCAAATTACAATTTTTATAATTAATTATACACTATTTTAATGCTAATCGCGATTAAATATCGCTAATCGTGCATTAAGCTTATTTTGTGCACATGACATGCACCATTTCATATTACACTTTGTTACATTTTCCTACATGATCTTTTCTTTCATCATGCATGGTTTTAATTTTAAATGAAAAGGAAAGATAAGAAAAGATAAAGAAAAAAAAAGAAAAAAAAGGAATAAAGAATGGAGGTATGGGCAAGAGAGGGTGAGGGGTCAAACATAGTCATGGCTCATTATTTCCTTCTTCATCTCTTCACCATTTCTTCCCCTCTCCTCTCATGGCTGCTGCCCTCTCTCCCTCCCCCTCTACCTCCTCACAACACACCCAAAAATCCATTAAAACCCCGTCCCCACTTCATTAAAAACATGCACAAGCTTCCTACAAGCACTTTGGACCAAGAAATGATAGATTTTGAGCACTTGGGACAACTCAAGAAAATTCTTGAGTTGCCAAATGAGGTACTTTCTTTACCATTAGCATAGTATTACATTCACTTTAGTATCCTTGCATGTTTAGAAGTGATATTATGATGTTTAGTGAGGTTAGAAAATTCCAAGTTAGGGTTTTGAGGAATTCTTGAATTGAGTGACCTTAAACCCCTTTTTAGCGATAGTATATTGGACCAAAATCTGAGACTTAACCCCAAATGCGAACTTTGAAATTCTGCCGATATTAGAAATCGTGGAAATTGTGATAGTATATTGGAATCTGATATGACCCGAGATACCTGAAAATATTTTAGCAAACACAGAGAGTCATGCAGGCAACCTGGAGTGTACCCTAGAGACCCGAGCCCCTAATTCCCTACTAAGGCCGTAGATTTATTCTATCTGGCCGCAATTTGCGGCCAGGGTAGAGAGGAATAGTGTGGTGTTTGGTTCATATATCCATTAGCAGTAAACTAGACCCCTCCTATGTGCAAAATTGGCTAATTCAACCTAGGGTAAAATCTGGAGCAAGTTTTCAAAGTTTCTGATTTCGTTTTGCGGCTTTCAATGAACTGGAATTTGATATTTGTGTTTTATCTCGGTCGATTCACGTTTATACGTCAATCGTTTGGTCATTCTTGCATGTGTAGACCATAGGTTTAAACCTATGTATGATACGCGTGCCGTTTTGGTTTTCGTGTGCGATTTTGGTTTACGATACTATGTATGATATGTAGGTACCCCCACGTGGACTTCGGATGATGAAGAAGAGGATGACGACATCGACTTCGGCGAGCGATGATCAGGTGAGTAGATATATATCTACGGGGAAAGTCGGGTGGATGGCGTATAGCACCCCCGCAATTCGTAGTGTAACCTATGATACTTTATATATATATATATATATATACGTATATGTGTTATGTGAATCATGGATAGTTAGCAAGTAAGGTCTTAGGAAGTCATGGATTGATTCTAGTAAAATTGATTGATAGTGTCGTTAGTTAGTTGTAGTCGCGAACCCTAGAATAAGGTTTACACTCACACACACTCGTATGCATTTTACTTGTGCGTATATAGGGATATGTGTATACACACACACACATAGGTATGGGACTATATATATATATATACATTGATGATGATAATAGTATATGGTACTTGAAGATGAGTCGATGAGTTTGGGCATGGTGCCATGAGATCGGTGATATGATGTGGTTCGTATTATGAGATACGACATGATATTATAGCGGGTCTTTAGGCGATGTGTTTCATACACACGCATATATATATATATATATATATATATATATATATGTAGATCGTATCAGTATTGTACTAGACTTAGATCAGTACCCCCAGTTCACGATATGTGATGATAAGGATACCAGATGAATAACGAGATAAATGTGATATTTGACCCGTACCCAGATTTGGGATGTCGTACGATGGATTTACCATACGAGCTATATATTGATGATAGATCCGCACTCTTGACTCGAGAATGTCATATTATTCATTGTATCGTATGTGATACTATTGAGACGGGATCACCGACTATTATATTTATATATATATATCGACTCAGATTTAGGTGGTTTCCTTACCTTTTCGATTAGCCTGTTAGTTTAGTCATGTAGTTTACTTGTAGACGTTAGACTAGACTCGAATCATACATATTTCAAAACTAACGAATCGTGAGTATTTTAAAGACAGGCTAAGAGATTCTACGGATATTTCAAAAAACGTACCTTTTCTTAAAAACACCGTAGCCCTTATTTTTCTAAACACCACGATTCGTGTTATTTCAAATGTCAAAATGGTATGACTCATACTTAAATGTATATTCTTATATATTGCGTTATTATTCATGTTCTGCATATTATTGCTGTTTGCATCGCATTTCATGCTTATATTGTGTTTTCATTGGTTATTATAAAAATCATGCTGTCAGGACACCAGCACCATTACCGATGATGCGTATGCTCCACGTACACCTGCTTGCCGGCTCACACACATCATCATCGGTAATTGCCATGTCACGTACACGTTAGAAAATACTACTTCATTAGTATAAAATGTTGGCCGATAGTTTCGACATGGTACTAGTGAGCTTGCTTTTATATGATAGCTTAGACATTGCATTTATTACTGTGATTTTCATGCATATTTATATATATTCATTTGCCATGACATTATGGGCCAGTCCGGATTACCGGAGCCCAATATTATGGAATTCATTGTTTATTTACCCTTGGGATTTGGATTTCGGGTTTCCATAAGATTTCTGGATTTGGAGAAACCGCAAGGATTTTATAAACTGATTATCATTTTAAAATGAAAGTTGCGGTTTTCTCATGATATGATATGAGATATGTCCACCATGAGTTTTCTCGGCTCTTGAGCGATATCATACACCCGATTCGAGAAGGAAAAACCGTCTGTGGGTGCATGGTGGACCCGGTGCGGTACCCCGAGGCGAGAAGGTCGCGGATGATGGCGTTGAGCCTGAGATAGGAGAGCATTACTAACCGGTGATTTTATTGTGACGCGCCGGATATCCGGAGGATACCGACGTGGTCTTTTATTTGAGGATTTGGGCCAGTCCGGATAGCCAGAACCCTAGATATTGATATTTAATGATACAGGCCGGTCCGGATAGCCGGAGCCTAAGATATTGAGATTTGATGATATAGGCCAGTCCGGAGAGCCGGAGCCTGAGATATTGAGATTTATATTTTATGTCGATACTTGATACTGACTCTATGTTGATTTCATTGATGATATCTCGATTTATAAATATACAGAAATCTCACTAAATAAAGAAAACAGTTGTCACATTCTTGATGCATTCCGTTTTCATTATATTGCATTCATACCTCATATTTATGATACGTTGCTACCTGAGGCACTGACACGAGCACTTGGTATTGCACTTATATATAGATGTTTACCCTTGCCACATTTTCATGCTTCAGGCTTTATCATATTGAGGATATATATTACTGATCGTATTGACCGAGGATTGAGTCATACATACGATTTCTGCTCTGTGGTGTTTTCTACTCATGAGTTGGCAACTCACCCCAGTTGTGCCACAGTTCCTTGCAGGTTTTGCCGTACAGGTTCGTTGCGGCTTTGCTGGCACACTGCTCCTTTTCGGGTGATTGCCTTGGTAGGTGGGTTCACTTGCATCGTGACCACCATTGTACCTTATTTATTTTCAGTTGTATCTAGTAATTCCATCAACCAGACTTGTATATTATTTAACCTTAGAAAACCAGTTGTATATTCTTTCGACCTTAGAGTCGCGCGTTGTATTATTATGGTTTTCTTGATGATTTGAGTTTCCTATTGAGTTTTGATCCTCACCCTTCGGCGTTGTATATTATGTTGCTTGCGTGGTTGTGACTGTCAATTGACGAAGAGCTAGCTCCCGCTTGGGATACCTTTATTCATTTTATGCATGTTGTACCCCTTTTGGGGCCAGTATTTACAAAGGAAACTCTGCCGAAATTTTCAGAAAGAACTTGATGATTTTAAAAATGCATACTTCGGCTTATATTATTTAAAGCTTTAAAACTAAACTTTCCCTTCCTCCTTCTTTTAAATGGTTTAGATTTCTGGGATTTTTGGCTTACTTGAATTAGATGGGGTCCTATAGACTTTATATGATTCAAGTGCCAGTCACGTACCATTTTGGGTCGTGACACTAGATCTTGTGAATTTGTATGTGGGATTAAGTTGTGTATTTTTGGGAGACTATTTTTTATTGAAACCGTGTTTTCACTATTTGTCTCCCCCTGAAGAGGAGGCTTAAAAAAAGATTTATTTTCAAAAAACAACACATCCATTATGATAAATATTTTATTTGATAAAGGATCAAAGCATTTATACCCTCTTTGATTCGTGGCGTAGCCAATGAAAACACATTTTTTCGATTTTGGATCAAGTATACCCCTAGTGGGGTTGTGATCGTGAACAAACACGGTACAACCAAAAATTTTCAACGGCAGATCCGAGATTGCAAGGCGGCTTTGAGGGTAAAGAGATTTTAACAAGGCAACAGGTCTTTTAAAATTGAGAATTTTCGAGAACATTCTATTAATAAGATAGGTTGCTGTTAAAATTACTTCATTCCATAATGTTTTTGGAACATGCTTAGTGAATAATAACGCCCTAGCAATTTCAAAAATGTGTTCATTTTTTCTTTCAGCCACACCGTTTTGTTGTGGTGTATTAATGCAAGAACTTTGGTAAATGATGCATTTCTTTGCAAAAAAATCTCCAAGGTTTCGTTAAAAAATTCTCGTCCATTGTCATTTCGAAAATTCTGAATATTTGTGTTAAACTGTGTTTCAACCATGGTATAAAAGGTTTTGAAAACTTGTTCAAGTTCTGATTTCTTCTTTAGCAAAAACACCCAAAAGACTCTAATATGATCATCAATAAACGAAACAAACCATTTTTTTCCGAAGACAGATAAAACGAGGGATGGTCCCCAGATGTCACTATGGATTAAGGCAAACGGTGCAGAAGGTTTATAGGGTCGAGGTGGATAAATTGCCCTTTTGTGTTTGGCAAAAGCACAAACTTCACATTGAAATTGAGAAGGATTTTTATTCCGAAACAACTTTGGAAACAAATACTGCATATAATGGAACTAGGATGACCTAGACGAAAATGTAACATAATCAATTCATTGTCACGAGAAACAAACATGGACTAAAAACACAAACTAGATGCAGACTTATTGAGATGCGATCCTTCTTCAAGCAAGTAGAGACCTCCACTGGTCCTAGCATTGCCAATCATCGTCCCCGAGTCCAGAACCTGAATTTCACAATGAGAGGACATGAATTTAACTTGACACTTAAGGTCTTGAGTTAGCTTTATAATGGAAATCAGATTGCAGGAAAGCTTTGGAACATGTAAAACATTAAGGGTTAAGGAAGGAGAGATTATGATGGTTCCTTGGCCGGCTATGGCAAAATATGAACCGTCTGCAATTTTGACCCTTTAATTTCCTGCACAGGGTGTGTAGATTGAAAATAATGTGAAGCAACTGGTCATGTGATCAGTTGCTCCAGAGTCCAGAATCCAAGGAAGTTGATTGATATATGAAAAGGAGATAGGGTGATTGTTACCAATTTGGGCTAAAGAACAGGAGGGTTTTGACGGGTCTGCGGTGGAGTTAAAGAACTTGTACAGGTGCTCCAGTTGTTCCTTTGTGAATGGAGGCGATCCTAAGTTGATTCTTGACTCCTGAGAACCATCGGACTCGATCTGCAAAGCCTGTTTTTGTAAAGGACTCTGGCTGGTGTTCCGATCCCATTGAGTTCCGGACCTGTTGTTGGAAAAATTATGCGACTTCCCATGGATTTTCTAGCACGTTTCCTTAGTGTGCCATGGACGTTTGCAGTGGCCGCAGAAAGGTCTTTCGCGCCTATTACAGCCGTCTTTGAAGGCTCGAGAGACGAGAGCAGATCCTTCTGGTTCGGAGAGGTCAGATCTCGGGTTGCAGAGCATAATCTTGCATCGGCTTTCCTCCTGCCGAACCTCTGAAAATACCTCTCGGATGGATGGAAGAGGTTTTCGTCCGAGAATTCGATCCTTAACTTCGTCCAGGGTTTGATGCACACGGAAATACAAATATGATTTTCCTAACTCCATAGCCAAACGGGGCCTTACAAAAACGGCTAGATGAAGCTCTTTGGCTTCATCATATTGTCATTTTGGATACTCTAATTTATTTGTACACATGTTTAGTATTTTTTCATATTTTCCCATATTGTTTTATCATTTATGTATAACGTTTTCAGTATTTTATTTTTAAAAATACAAATCGCATATGCGATCATAATCCGCTTATGCGGTATGAGGTCCTCAAGCACATGAAATGACATACCGCATTCCGTAAGGTTGGGATCAACTAATCTTGCATCTTGCAAGAAAATCTACTCTAGCAATAAGGCGCGATACTGAGATCAGATTTGGGAATGTCGTGTACGAAGTACCCATAAGAGCAGGTGCGGTTCTAGTTAAGAATTTAAGCAGGCATTACGAGATAGAAAGAGATGAGACTTATGAACAGAACGTGACTTGGAATTCATTATTTTGTTTGATGCAAGCATATATCGTGACCCCATGCAACTGTGTTTCTCATATGCTCGAGCGGCTGATCTCTGCATTGAAAACCATGGCCTATGGAAGCATCAAAGACCCATTGTGGCTTAAGATTCTGCAGCATATTCTTATGTCATGTTGAAAATCTTACTACTTATGATGGCCAATTACATTTACACCCTTCAACTGTATCTCATCCGGGCACTTATCACCCCTCAAGTGTCTTGCCGGCACATAACACCCCTATGGTCAATCTTCCTCTGACTTAGAAAAGGGAATTTGATCTAATTGTTCTGAAGTGCCATTCGTTTATAAACTGGACTAGGGGGGAGATAAGCACTAGACGTGTAACCCTATTGGTAAATAGTTTTTAAGCCATGGTAAATTTGATACATTAGCGTATGCAGCTTAGACTATATGAATGCTAGTTTTATGTTTGCTTGATATATATATAGCCAACAACCCATATCAAAATTAATGCCCTAGAATCAACCAACAACCCATATCAAAATTAATGCCCTAGAATAAAAAATTCAAGCCAGGCATTTATGCTTGATACTAAGCACTACACAAAAATTATACATTTCCACAAAAAGCCAATCAAAATTAAAATAGTCAAACGCATCAAGTAAAGGGATCCACACCTCATAGGCATTGGCAACTTTCACAAACAGCTTTTTCGACTCTGGATCGGGATTTTTATCGGGATGGCTGCAAAAAGAAGAAGAAATCATCAGATTCATTGGAGAAATCAGGAGGCAAAAAGGGGCAAAATACATGCTTTCTTACTATTTGAGGGAGAGCTTGTAGTAAGCTTTCTTGATCTCGGAGGCATTGGCGTTCTGCGAAACCCTAGAAGAATAAGAGAGAAACGATGAGAAACGATGGAAGAAAATAGAGGGATTTGATTGATTGCTTCGAGTACCCGAGGAGATCGTAGCAGTCATCTTCATCGCAGTAAATGGCGTGAGAGATTTGAAGGAGGAGCAAAAGAGAGCAGAGGAAGAGGAGAAGAGAGGAGGAAAAGATCGAGGAACCCATGGATTTTGTTCCCGCACTCTTCCTCCGATCTCTCTCGGTCAAGCAAGCTCTTTTCATATAGTATCTCTCCAGCTACTCTTTTCATCTGCTATTCATTTCATATCAGCATCTGTATTAATGTTTATCAAATTCCACGTTCATTTCTGATACTTATTTGTGTCCTTACTCAAATAAGTCTAAATTGTTACTTACGGATACGGTGACACACATATTCGATATGTATCGAATCCGTTTACAAACATAGCCTCCGGTATTTTACCCGCATTCGATCGACTTGTTCTCAATTTAGTTTTACCCTAGGCTCGATTGCTTGAATATTGAAACAATTAAACGACCGGAAGATACATATCGCAACCTGTTTCCTCCTAGCGCCATATTTTTTCTGAAGAGAATGTACAAATTGTAAATATATTTCAAGGGCATACATAAATATGAAGTTTATGTGCGGTGAAACATAGAGTGGGCTCGATTTTAAAGAGGGTGTGAACAAAAAAATATTTTGGACAACTGGGTTTAGGTCTTTGAAAGTGGAAATACTATGTTAATGTTCATGGGTTTATGCTGTTTTTACCGGGAAAAGCGCACGCGGAAGATTGATAAACCTGTGTTATTCGAGAAATTTTGTTCGTATATAAATAAAACAAAAAAAATAAGAATGAACAAAAAGAATGAAGAGACCCATTTATGATGTATGCTTGATTGAAAAACTCTCGAGCCTTATGATGTTCTTTGATTTTCAAAGTAAATAACTAAAACGAGTTTAAGAAAGACACTTTGTGACCAAATTCACTATAAAGTATATGCAAAACATTAAAGCGGTAATGGGGGGGAGGGGGGCTCTTTCTAAAAATGGATCTTAGTATAAAATTCATGGTCATCTAGACGCGGTGTTATTCGAAATGCTTTATACCGTATTTTTTTAGCCACACTCTGTCTCTGCATAAGATCTGAACATGATAAAGTCCGTGGTATTGTGTCAAAACTCAAAAGCTATGTGAATGTTAAAAAAAAAATTAGATTATAAGGTAATACGCTATAATGGATAGAACATCCTTTTAAAAACAGATCATCAAAACGAAATCATTCAAAAACGTATTTAAGCATGATAAAAACAAAAGCCATAAACCGAAAACCTGGCAAAGGATTAGAACCAAACATAAGAAAACCGCATGCATAAATTTCAAATTCACAATTAAGCTTCAATCCCGCATGTCTTCTTCATTCTATTCATTCTATCACAACGTGTATAAGGAATCTCCAAAGACTTCATCTTCTTCTTGTCATATTGAATTTAGCATGTTTGCATCTTTTTGGTTTTAGATTGTAGTTATATGTGTAAATTCGGTAACCAAACAGTCCAAAGAAAGACGAGATTGTCCCTCATTTCCAATTCACGAAGAAAAAAACCGACAGTTACATTCAAACAACATGCATAAGAAATTTCTTTGACTATTCTTAGTGCAAGGAATCTGTTTGACTTTGCCATATATAAGTGAAAGAGATATGAAAATGAAGGAGTCTGGGCTGGGCCATAGCATGGGCCAAGTATCTATACATATTTAAATGAGTTCGATCGTCAATTTCAAGTAGGCCGAAAAGGCGTTCTTAATAACCAATCATTTTGTAGACATTCGTGGTCAATTGCCTGCTGCAGCAATAGACCTTTCCGCAGGGAGGCTCCACATGGAAATTGAACCTGCATTCTAACGTACGAGTTGGATAATTGCAGCAGTTTTTTGGATTTGGATATGGATCCGGACTCATACTTTCGTGTTGGGCTTGGATTTAGATTTAGACTTTTGGCATGGACTTATTCAGGTTTTTGCACAATTTATATTATGACCCTGGTTTCTATGGAATTTATCGGGATATAACAATTTTGTTATTTAATCCCGATCAAAATCAATCAATTATTGTTTTAATATTTTAATAAGATAATTTTATAAAAAAATTGATAACAAACAACAAGAAGTCAATTATTATTGATTAATACATACTTACAAAAAAGTTAAAATATATAAATTATATGCTATCACATTTCAATCTATATTTTCCTATATTTTCTTGCTATATGACTTTTCCTTCAAAGCAAAAAACAAATACATTGCTCTACACCAAAGTTTTTTCTAGGGTTTTGTAAAGAAGTATGTAATATAACTTAATCGATCAAATCATAAAAAAATAGGACGGGATCTAGAAAAAAACTATTGGAGGATTTATGATAAAAATGCAACGTAGAATTCAATCAATCAAAACATAAACAAGAACGAGATGAGATTAAAACAACGTTTTTTAGGATTTCATGAGTAAGTTGCAGAATATAATATAATCAATCAAACCATAAATAAAAATGAGATGAGATCAAGAATAAAAAGAAATTTTTTTTTTCTAAGATTTGAAGGAGTTCATGAAGATGGAGATACCTCAAAGTCCAAGCATAAAAAATGCTATGTAGGATTCAATTAATCAAAGCATAAACAAAAACCATTCGAGGAATTCATAATCAATATTGCTATATTTTAAAATCCGAATCCGAATCCAAAACTAAAAAAAAATAAAAATTAAAGCGTAAGAAAAAGCCCGAATCCAAAACCAATGACACCATGTGAATAAACTGCGCATAATAATAAAATCATATGGAAACCAGTGTGCCCACTGATCATTAATTTGGTATGAACAATCAAAGATGATTGCAAGTCTTTTTCCATGGACTCAGGGATGAGAAAACAACCAAAGTGGTGGGAGCAAAGGAAAATAAATAAAAACAAGGCCTCACCTACCCCAGCCGATTAAATTGCTTTTGATTCAAGCAAAGCAATGATGTAAATGGGGCCATAGAGTTGGCGAGAAGGGGATTGGTGCAGATGTCAATTTTTGTCACATGATCACCTTTGGAAATCGTTTTGTCCCACACACCAATAACACAACATTAGACAAGTGACCAGATGGATAATGTTTACATCCACAATCTAGTAATATTTTTTATGTAACAAGCCAAGTTTGGTGGACCAATAATACAAAAGTGTTCATCTCTTCTAACTCCCTTAAAACTTATATCTATTTATTTGTACCATTTCTTTGGTTTCATAATTTTATATAGGGCAAATCGTCAAAAAGCCTCAGGTCCGCTCGGCGGTTGTCTAAAACCCCCTATGATTTTAAAAATTGTTGGGAAGGGTCTAATATTCAAAATCTTTATGAAAATGCCTATAGACTGTATTTCATTTAGACATTGTATTCCCTCAACTGTTTAGGTATTACAGTCAACCACAACCGCTTAGATATTACAATCAACTGCTTGGATGTTACAGACAACTGGTATACAGGGGTCTTGATTGGGCCCATGGGGTTTTAACAAGAGAAAAAAGCTCTGGATTTTTTACACAAGTTTGATGCAGACTTGGGGCTTTTTGACAATATACCCTTTTACATATCCTTCCCTTTTATCGAAAAAAGGAATACTTCAGGCTGCTTTTTTTTTTTATCTTCTTTTGTATAATAGACCGTAACATGATGTAAGCGGTGCTTGAACTCTTAAACTTTTTGCTCATCTATAAAGGTCTTTAGCACTAGATATAGTGGCACCCACAAAAAACAAGAATCAGATATTGAACTAGCCATTGTTAATTTTCTCTTCAGTCTAGGCCATTTTAAAGTCTTTCCATTCTTTAAACTTAATTTTCCGAAATTTTCGTTAGGATTAGCTTTTCGATCTTCTTTTCAATTTTACCATTAAGATAGATATTACTCAAAGCGAATGTAAGTCAATTAAAACAAAATAAACAAGATGGGCTAAATTTTTTTCTCATGGTGGTTTTGGATACATTAAATGAAGATTTTAAAGGAGGCAGGGAGATGAAGAAACAAACAAAAAACCACCTTTTGTGCTGTCCACCCAAAGTCCTGGCAAAATATTTCATATTATTACATGAATATTATATACTAAATACAGAGAAAACAGGAAAAGAAAAACGCCGAATAAAACAAGTTTATAAATTAAACTACACAATCATTTACGCCGAGGCTATAAGCGCTAGAGAGAGTAAATTAAATCAGAGGGGTTTAGTGCAATTTTACCCAAGGAATCTAAAATAATAAAAGTCCAAAACCAAAGACCCATTCATAAGTGGGTGCGGCGAGGGCCAAGTCGTTTTCAGTTCATGCGTGGGCCCCCACCCGCCCAAGAACGCACGCTGGATCCCGTCACCTCCTCCCCGCGGTCTGCTCACCTCCTCTTCTTGTTACTTGTTGGTTGGTGACCAGCTCCTCTCTATTTAAAAAAAACCTCAAATTAGAACAAAATAGAAATCGTGCCTTTTGATTTCAAGGAGACGAAGAAGAAGAAGAAGATGCGTTGACAAATCGAAGAAGGAGAAATCGAGCCATGTTGTTGTGGGATGAGGTCGCGGAGTACACCAAGTCAGCGCAGGAGAAGGGCTTGGATCCGGGGGTGTGGGCTGTGCACGTGACGGCGGCGATCTCCGGAGCTCAGCTTCCGTCACCGGAACTCGCTGAGATTTTGGCCAGCCGTTTGGTTTTGAGCGATTATAGTTCTCCGATTGTATGGAAGTATGTCGATAAGGCGCTTTCTGCTAGGCTCGCCTCGGCTCTGCTGCTGCTCGCGTTTCTCTCGTCGAAGTGAGCTTCGTTACACTTCTTGTGTTTGTTGAAATGCTCGTGTTGCTGTTTTTGGTTCTTAATTGTTGTTGATTGAATGAGTTGCTTTTGGAGTTAGGATAGCTGGAGCCGCCTCAGCTCCAAAATCTTGATGGTTCGAGCTCAAAATGTACGGTGTTAGTTTAAGTGTTGATATATGTTGGTATATGTTTACTCCAATCTCTCACCTTGATGAGGTCAACAAAAATATTATTGGCAGCAATGCTCTGAGGCAATTGTATAAAGACGCTAGATTAGCTCAAAGTCTCAAACATAAAGGTATTAATAACCACAATACAAACCAAGCCATTACTTAATTTGTCGTTGGAAATCACGATATTGGAAATTCATGGAGCACCTAACAAGCTCTTGGGTCATGTATAATTCATTTAATTATTCAAAAGTATGACAAATTTGTTTGATGCAGTTTCATGAAGGACAAATGAGAGTGCTTTTTATTTAATATTTCAAATTTACGACTATAAGTATTAAAATCTTTGATTGCTTAAATCAAAATCCTAGGTAGTGGTTCGGCTCTTAAACCGATTCTATATTACTTAATCCTTGCGTAAAGCTATTCTTGTTGAGCTATTATGATCAGTTGGAGATCGTTTGTACGGTTGTCTAGTCATTGTTGTCTTCATAAATACCTTATTGGTTGAGGTTAAGAACTTTATTTTTGTTGAGTTTGCCTCGTATTCTTGATCCCTAGAAGTTGAGTCGATTCAGTAAATTCTGAGACGGCTCACAACATGTCTGGAATTACATATTTCTCTCTGTTTGTATGAGAAGGATCGAGATAATTTTGAGCTGGTTCAAACGTCTGTCGACGAGTCCTTCTAGGTTTTGGTTTAGGTTTTGGTGAAGATTCGTTTTGGAAATTAATTAGAAAAGTTTGTTAGCTAGTTATTTGAAGATTTGTTAGGAGATTTGTGAAGATATTTGTTAGAGATTATTTTAGAGATTTGATGAGATCCTAATTGGAATAGGTTTAGGGATTCTAGGCCAATAAATATAGATTGATTATGATATTTTGTTTAGGAAGAAGAAGAGAAATAGAAGATTTTGTAATTTGTATTAAGTTAAATAAAAGCAGAGAAGTTGGAAGAATTCTTGTGTTTGGTCGTGTTTTTCATATTATCCTTTCTTTTTAAAAATTCCGTATTTGTTTTCTGAATTGTTTGGGACCTAAAAATCCTTACAAATTGGTATTTGAGCTTGGTTGAGAGAAGAACGACGAAAATGAAGACAACTCAAATCAAAACAAGGATGGTATGTTTGAATAACACAAACTGGTCGATATGGAAGCCAATGATGGAGGACATGTTGTGCCTCAACGATTTATGCGCCTTTTGCTGGGATTAGCGTCAAACCAGAGAAGAAGTCTGAGGAAAATTGGGCAAGGATGGATCAGAAGGCGAAGGGTCTTATTTGACGATGGATAGAAGATTCGGTATTCCACCATGTGTCGTCGAAGAAGACAACAGAGACATTATGGAAGAAGTTGACAGATCTCTACGAGAGAATGACGGCTACGAACACGGTTTTTCTAACGAGAGAATTGATGAATCTGAAGTTCCAGAAAGATTCCTCAATAGCGGAGTACGTGAACGAAATTCAGAATATTGTGAATCAACTAGTAGCCATGTAAATGTTGATTGAAGATGAGATGCAAACACTTATAATGTTGAGTTCTCTTCCGAATAGTTGGGAAACTCTAGTAGTTTTTTTGAGCAACTTGTCTCCTGATGGAGTTATTTCGATGAGCACAATAACAAATTGTCGCTTGAATAAAGAACTAAGAAGGAAATTATCAAGTAGACCATCCGATTTATCTGCACTTACTATAAGAGAGGGTTCGAGATGGAGGAAGGAACAAAGCAACGATGGAAGAAATTAGAGATTGTGGTCTGTAAGAGATATTTCGAAGATAAGATGTCATCACTGCAATTAGATGGGTCACTTTAAAACCGACTGCCCCAAGTTGAAGGATGATTTAGATTATCTAAAGAGACTTAGAGAGGAAGAGCAAGCAAACATAGCTCACGATGCTAAAATAAAGTATGATATGCTTATGACTTGTAATGGAGAAGTTAAAAAGAAAGGTACACGGTACATGGATTCGGAAGCATCTTTTCACGTATGTTCAAATAATGAGTGGTTCGATGAGATTGAAGAGAAAAAGGAGACAGTGATATTAGCAGATGACTCTGAAGTACAAGTGGAAGGCGTGGACATCGTAAAGATGGAGATATTCGATGGGAAGTAGATAGTTTTTAGAGATGTCAGGTATGTTTCAAAACCGAAAAGGAATCCAATTTCGCTTGGAAGATTGGATACAAAAGGCTACACAATTATTGCTCAAGATGAAGTAATGGAGGTGTGCCAGAAGAACCGTGTTGTGATGAAAGGAGTCAAAATCTCAAGCAATACATATCAACTTTTGGGAAAGCCCGTGCCTGGAAGATCAACCTTGGAGCAAGATGGAGGAAACTTGAGTCAAGATGAAGTTTTGTGCAGAACTCAGAAGATATTGTGGGTGGAAGTTGTGAAGAGAAGATAGAAGATAGCTTGTTGAATACAAGTCAATATGGAGATTTGTTGAGTTTGCCTCGTATTCTCGAGCTCTAGAAGTTGAGACGGCTCAGTAAGTTCTAAGACGGCTCACAACATGTCTAGATTGCATATTTCTCTCTGTATGAGACGGCTTGAGATAATTTTGAGCCGCCTCAAATGTCAGTCGACGAGTCCTTCTAGGTTTAGGTTTTGGTGAAGATTCATTTTGAAAATCAATTAGGAAAGTTTGTTGGAGAGTTATTTGAAGATTTGGTAGGAGATTTGTGAAGAGATTTGTTAGAAATTGTTTTGGAGATTTGATGGGATCCTAGTTGGGATAGGTCTAGAGATTCTAGGCCTATAAATATAGATTGATTATGGTATTTTATTTAAGAAGAAGAGAAGTGGAAGATTTTGTAATTCTTATTAAATTGAATAAAAACAGATAAGTTGGAAGGATTTATTGTGTGTGGTTGTGTTTATGTTTGTTTTCTGAATTATTTGGGATCTAAAATCCTTACAATTATGATTTATGATTATTCAGCCATATTTGAACCCTTAGATGTAAATTTATACTAGAGCTTAACTCCCTTGTATATTTGGGAGTTGTGTTTTTGTTTATGTATATTAAGGATTTTAGTGTCTAAATTGATATTTCTTTTGAACATTGGGCAGTTATTTTGTTATGATGAATAATTTCTTTCATTATATTAAGTATATACTGTTCTAAAGTGTTTTCCCCTTTACAGGGTGATTCCAACCCGACGCCTGAAACCTATGGCATATAGGCTTTACATGGAGCTACTACGACGGCATGCCTTTTCTCTTGCATTTCAAATAAAAGCATCAAACTTTAAAAAGTGAGCACCATATGCGTTTTGTTAGATCGATAGAACTGAATTCTAGTGCATAATTTTTTTAATACTGTGGCTAAAATATTTTATATTGCATATATTCATTTTCTTTTGCATCTGTTTTCTTACAAGGGGTTTCCTTAGATGGTACATAAGTCTATTTAGACATGTTCAAACCAATAATCGATAAGTTCTTTCAGTTATCTATCTACTAATATTATTGCTTGTGTTTAAGACGTGCTGCAAGATGCTAAGATGTGTCATCGACTCATCAGCGTTAATGTGTTATACAGTAATTTTCTCTTTTTCCAACTAGCTTTGTGTGCATGTGATTCTATTCTATAGATCGTGACGATGTCTTGAAATTTTTCTAGACATCAATTCCTGACCATGATATATAATGTAGGCCATGGATGCATTCTGTATGTGTTGTGGGTGAATCTACATGACATCATTTCCATGTACTGGGAAAGGTTTGTGTTGCCAGTACTCTAATGACTATGATGTAAGTTATCCAGCCAACAAATCTTATTCCAAATTTTGAATGGCTGTCCATTAAATTTAATAACATTTCACCGTGAAGACAACCTCTTGGATTTCCTTGCCAAATTGGTAAAGATGAAGCTTTGGTCAGGAGATGTGCCTGCCAATGTATGATGCGGTGAGCAGGAGTTCAAACCGATAAAAAGAAATGTCATGATGAAACGTAAACCAAGAGACCAGTTATTAAACATTTGTTTTTTTAATGTATGTAGTTGGTGTTTTTTTAATAAATATTATTTTATTTCAATATAAGTAGAAAATTATCTGGCTTTATCATCACAAATGTACATATCAGGTTACCATCTTCTTTCTTGTGAAAGGCTACTTTGTGGATGATTATCTAATTTTTCTTTTTCTGTTTGATTTGCAGAGGATGGTTTTAACTCTTTTAGTCACTTAATATTCTCATAAGTTTACTTGATATTTCACTATTTCTTCCATTTCTTGTTATTTTTAATTTGTTACCTGTTGCAAGTTCATTTACCATAGCAACTTTTGCATCCAAGCAGTGGCAGATCTATTTAGGGCCCGGCGGGGGCAATTGCCCCCACTTAGCTTTTGCAGAAAAACAAAAGACTAATATCAGTAGTAATCAAGTGTCATATTTTAGAATATATTTTTATATATGTACGCAATAAAATAGTGTACCTAGATGGTAAGTTTCTCAATTCCTTAGAAGAAGATCATGGGTTCAATTCACACTACCTGCAAAATTTATCTTTTTGATCTTTTTTAAATGGTATGGATTCCAATATGCCTTTACAATATAGATTGTGTAATGTTTTTAATATCTTATTTAGTTGGACTATTTAATCGAACATTGTTGTCCTTATTCCCCCCCCCCCCCACTAACCAAACTTCCTATATCCGCTCCTGCATTCCAGTACTACCAATACCATATATCTCAAAGTTATTCTACGATGTCCACAGGGTCATGATTTCTGTGGATAATGTTCTTCATCTCTCCCAAGCTTTTGGTATTCAAGCATGCGAACCAGGTGTTCTAGCAGTAGAATTTACCTTTTGTGCTGTATGGCAGTTGCTTGATGCAGCATTAGATGATGAAGGTTTGCTAGATTTGACCCCAGAAAAGAAGTCCAAATGGGAAACTAGACCACAAGATATGGAGGTAGATAGGGATGGCAACTTTGATGAGAAAAGGATGGAATATAGCGAGAGGCTACATAAGATAAATTGTGTGATGGCTATTGAAGTCATCGCACAATTCTTACAACATAAACAGCTTTCAGGGCTTCTTTGCCTAGCATGCGAAAACATGTACGTAACTTTGCCATTTTATATTCTAACTCCTTATTTACAAAATTATCTGTGTCGAATGTCAATAGCTTACTTTTGAATTCCTTTAACTAGCTGGGTTCAAATTTTATTACAATCAGTCTTTCAATCAGAAAATGGAAAAATTTGTTCAAAACACTGTAAAGACTAATGGGATGACAAAATGCAGTCTTCAATGTTGAATTCTTTTCCTCTTGTGTTACCATACCAAGTTATCATGAGGGAAATCAACCTATACACGAATATAATATTCTTATAATTAGTGGGGAAGTTCACAATCAATTCAATCATGAAGCATGAATGGAAAACTAGTTTCTCTGTCATAGACCTGATTCTTAGTGTATCAAAGCGTATTATAGACACGGACTTATTTCTGAAACACGGACAACTTATTGTTAGACAATATGAAACATGTCTTCATGTGAATAAACATAAAAATCTTGAGATAAATATATAAGTTCCAAAATTTTCCATAGCACGTAAAAAATGTGATTGGGAATATAGAATCTTCATTCTTTAAGCACAGATTTATATCTCCATCAAGTCTCCTAAACATGGCTTGAAATCTCGGCCAATCCCGAACCGAGATGGCCGATCCCGATCCCAAAAGTGACCATCTGAGTTTCAAGACTAATATCGTCCAACACCAAGTAATATTGTGTTTGCCACTTTATAATGAGGTTTTCGTAATAAGTTTACTAATGGTTCGTGGGTTTACTAACGGGTTAATGGGTGCATTACTGGGTGCATTACTGGTTTAATGGGTTTATTTATTATAGGTTATTGGGTCACCCCGGATAGATTGACATCATTAATACGATTTTAGACATCAGTAATTACAAAAGAATTTGATAAATTGTTTATAGTTATTTTAAATGTTTATTTTTAAAAATCCTAATCCCTATCAAACGATATAAATTTAAATACTTTGATCTGATATGGCCGATACAACCGATATAGCCTATTATGATCCGAAAAGTGACATCCGATATTGGTCCCGATACTAAGATTTTTAACCTTGCTTACAAGATTTTCTATTGAAATTTTACAAATTTAATTAAAAAAGCGGATTCCCTGCTTCAATTATTTTAGCTGAGACTAAGAATCCAATTGAATTATTGCACAAAAGAGAAAACAATTAAATAGAAAACAAATCTACCTGCTTCATTGGCCATTAGGACAGCTGTAAAGTTAATAACCTTATTAGTCTGGCATGCTGGTATGCAGTCCAGTTTTCAAAAATAACTTTGATCCAAGATTTTCTTACAGATATATATTTTTTGTAGTATTATTTTACAGATAAAATGTAAGGACATTGTAATGCATTTAAAAAAATCCGTTTTCCCTAAGGTCCGTAGTCTTTACTTTTAACCAAGGTTTTAAATCTCAGTATCGGTATGAATATTGGACAATTATTTTTGGGATCGGAATCGGCCATCTCAGCCATCTCAATCTTCTCAGCCATATCGTCCATCTAGGATTGGGATTATTGATCAACGTTTGAGTAAAAGAATTTTAAGGATTAGTAAAATTTCTAAATAAATAGTAAAAATAATTATAAACATTTTGACACATTTCTTAGTAATTATTAATTAATGATACCTAGAATTTTGGAATCGGAATCGGCCTTCTAGGATTGGGATCGGCTGAGATTTCAACCAAGCTTTTAACTTGAAGTCACAAACGACGTTTGTTCGTTACCCAACTATTAACTTCAAGATTCACCCGTCCCTCATGGATTTTTTTTTTGTTGAATACTGCTATTTTGTGCATGACAAATTACGGCTTTGGGAGATTATAAATAATTGAATGGTTTAAAATGGGGAGAAATGACTGTACTGTTACAGAATGCTTCTTATTTCAGTACACAAACATTAGCTAATTGGGATCCATTGGTCACACTTGTGTAATATTTTAGGCCCTCACAGTGGAGAGTTTTCACTCAGCGGTTGCACTTGCTTGTGGAAAAGTCATCAGCATTTCAGAACTCAGCAATATCACAGGAACCATTCCTGCATTTGGTATCAGATAATTTCAGTCCATTCTGCAGAGAAGTAAAATGTGATCGAAACATACGAATACATTCTGGGGTTAATTCTTCAATCTGGATACCTATTGATCTGTATCTAGAGGACTGTATTGATGGATCAGTTGCAGCTACAAGTGCCATCGAATTACTAAGTGGTAGAGATACATTGATATGCACCATAATTTGATTCTTCTACTTTTTTGTCAAAATAATATTCTCATGTTAAATGCTACAAAAAATGGTCTGAACACAGGTCTAGTAAAGGCGCTTCAAGCAATTAATAGGTCGAGCTGGCATGATACCTTTTTAGCTCTTTGGATGGCCTCTCTTCGGCTTGTACAAAGGGTGAGAATCTCACGCTCTTTTATCTCCGGTATTGAAAGCTGTAGTAATTATCAAGAACCACTTTTATCCAAAATTTGAAGCTGGTGGGTTGTGAGATTACAATATGTATCAAGCTTAATATAAACTTAACAGTCCCACCTCATGTGGGCCGTTCGGCACATTCACTTGTAGGCAGAATAAATGAGGATGAATAGATATTCTCAAATTGCCAATGTTGAGATTTGAATCGAGGACCTTTTGAAACTTGATACCCCACAACCTTGTCAAGAACCACTTTACCTAAAAGCATGTGATATATATATATATATATATATATATATATATATATATATATATATATATGAGATTAATGGAGGAAAGAGGTCATAGGAGGGGATTTCCTCCTATGGCGTGGAAAAAATACAACCTCGACCATTTTTTCCGACGATCGGCACCCATCATCATCATCGCTATCATCTAAGATGTGCGTACACCAAATTTCATGTGATTCCACAACTTTTTCACCGTTGATTTAGTGGGTTCAAAATTAACGGTTTACCGACAATAAAACTTTTTACATTGCTAAATCAACGGCGAAAAAGTTGTAGAATCACATGAAATTTGGTGTACCCACATCTTAGACGATAACGATGAAGATGATGGGGGCCGATCGTCGAAAAAATTGGTGGAGGTTGTATTTTTTCCACGCCATAGGAGGAAATCCCCTCCTATGGCCTCTTTTCTCCATTATTCTCTCTCTCTCTCTCTCTCTCTATATATATATATATATATAAACTTAACAGTAATTTTATTTATACTCTTGATACGACAAGGTCATTGTTTCTTTTTAATAGGAAAGGGAACCTCATGAGGGTCCTCTACCTCGCCTTGATGCACGATTATGCATGTTGCTTTCAATCACAACACTATCAATTGCGGATATTATCGAGGAAGAAGAAGTTAGTTTAGTAACTGAACCAGAATACACCCATCAATGGAAAGAGAAAATTGTAAGGGGAAAGCGCCGTAGAGATTTGGTCTCTTGCTTGCAAATGCTGGGTGATTACGAAAGCTTGCTTGTTCCACCTGTGTCTGTGATCTCTGCAGCCAATCAGGCTGCTGCAAAAGCTATGATGTTTGTTTCAGGCCTTAGTGGTACGAACGGTTATTTAGAGAGCAATAATATGGTTGACAAGACAGTCTGTGGTAAGCTACACAACCTGTCCTTTGAAACCTTTTCTTAATTAATTTGATGTCAAATGTATTGCACTTATTTATTTATTAAATTTCCAATAATTTTTTTGGGCTAAATTGTAGGAACCCCTTCACTTTTGCATCTATATCAGTAGCAGGATACCACGGTTTGTTCAAAGACCTGCAGGTTGCCCCTATTTTACCGACCAATAATTTATTCTGTTGTCAATTCTTATTTAGCCAGTGCCTTTAGGTTTTTGTCACTGTTTTTAGAACTGTTCATAGTTTATACTTCTACCAATGGAATTTTAGGAATACCAGTTTGGAAGAAGTGAAAAAGGTTAATTGTTGTCAAAATAGGGGACACAGTGCAGGTTTAGAAATAGAGCGTGGTATCCTGTTATTGTGGTAAAAATGGTCAATGAGGGAGGGGTTCTGCAATCTAGCGATTTCTTTAATTATTGTCTCATATTTGATACACACTTTGCAGCGCAAAATACTAGAAAACAATAATATAGTAACGCTTACGAATCTCGAGATCTCATTGCAGCTGGAAATCTGCGGCACTTAATAGTCGAGTCTTGTATTTCACGGAATCTATTGGATACATCAGCATACTTTTGGCCAGGCTACATCAATGGGCACATCAACCAAATGCCTTATACTCTACCAGGGCAAGTTCCTAGCTGGTCAACATTTATGATTGGTGCTTCTTTAACACCGGCAATGGTAAATGTTTTGGTGGCAACTCCTGCCTCAAGGTGTGTTGAATCTTCAAAACCTTGTTTTGTTTAAACAAGTGACCATATTGTTTATAGTTTAAATCTTTTGAGACTATATTCTCCAACTGCATGTGCAATGCTACATACATAACTATCCTTATAAACACAAATATTGTGGGAGTGTGTAACTGCCATCGATGTGGCTTTTTATTGACAACTCTATAGGCGCAAGTGCCGGTATTAGAATCTGTTTTCTTGCTCTTTTTCAATGTTACTATTTTAATCTCCTAGTCTTCATATATATACCTTGTTATCTGAAGCCATATATATTAGATAATCTTTTTGTAAAATTGCTTGGGAGTAGTACAACTGAATTAAGCTCATGAATTTGATGGAAGTTTAGCAGAACTTGAGAAACTAGCCGAAATTGCAGTGAGTGGATCTGATGACGAAAAGGTATCTGCTGCTACCGTCCTTTGTGGAGCATCTCTTATCTGTGGCTGGAATATCCAGGTAATATAAATATTCTACTGGGGATTAAATTTTTTGGACCTTGTTTATAGACGTGCTTATAAACTAGCAACAATAATGTATAGATACTTTTCATCTGCATGTATATCCTCCTACTGTTTAGACTTGAGTAATGTTTTCACCAAGACAATCTAGTAAGCAGCAACGAGTGCTTAATGCTTCCCCCCCTCCTGTTTGTGCAAAAGCTTAGATAAGGAGCATTGCACTAGATCATTGTCAAGAACCACTTGGTTAGAATATAAAAATAAATCCCTCATCCCTCATCAGTTTTGGGGATGTGGTAGAGACATTTTACATGGTATCAAAGCAGCCAAGATTTGATTCTCATTGGGTGTGTATTAAATGTGGGTTAATTATATAAAAATATCACTGTGCAAAAGTCCAGTTTTTTGGCCCGAAGAGCCTTCGACCTGTGGAGGCGTATTAGAATATAAAAATAAATTCCTCAATTCTTATCATAGCTTTGGAGTTTTGGTGGAGTGGAAGGGACATTTAACACACTTTAACAATGTAAATTAAGCTATATCTTAACGCTTCACACTCACCATCAAGTGGGTTAATGGGCCACAGGCCACTGGAAAGGTGTTATTAGAACCTCTAACTTATAGAACTGAACAAATAGAGGGTAACAAACATAGTTTAAAGGGTTAATTGCAGAAAGCCTCCATATGCTTTATAGAGTTGGGCATTAATATGCCCTCAACTATAAAAATAGGCATTTACCCTAATTTGCAACATATATCCTCTGTCTTTCACCTCTGAAAGCACACACCAAGGCCCAAATGCACTCACGATTACTTTGATCCCAGAGAAAACACCATGAAGCCACAATTCAAAACTAATTTTACTCATTTACTTGCCTTTATAGTTTAATGGTTCTTCATGGTTTTTGTTGAAAATGGAGAGGACGAAATATTCTTGTTTAGGAATGGAGGGAGAAAAGAAGGAAAAAATTGGAATAAAAAAGTATTAAAAAAATAGAGAGGTGTAATGCTCATTTTGATAGTTTACGGGGGTATTAGTGCTTAATCCTCTATAGTACAGTGGGGTTATGTGCAAATGATTCTATGATAAAATAATTAATGAGTTTTGAACTCAGGACCTCTTAAAACCTGTTGCTGTGTTATCATGTCATGAACCACTTCACCCAAAATCTAGTTGTGGTTTGTGGGCCAATAATGAATATATAATATATCACCAAAAAGATTTATCCTCTCTATGATTGTATGACATCAAGCCTTACGGTTGCTTCTCTTTTATTTAACATAGGAACATATAGTCCGCTTTGTTGTGAATCTGCTCGCACCTCCTATTCCTGTTGATCATACTGGAAGCGACAGCCATTTGATAAGCCATGGTCCTGTGCTGAATGTTGTTCTTACAGGAATATCATCAGTTGACTGTGTCCAAGTCTTCTCTTACCATGGCCTGGTACGGATAGATTTTATGGAACATATTCCTATTTTTCTAAACTTCAGCAAGATTTCTAGGCTAAATTGCAGGAAACCCCCTTGTTAATACCCGTGTAGAAGAATACCAATCTTATTCTGATAACGTGCATTTACAGTCTGCCCCTTATTTGAATGACCTTTAAATCTTCCATTTATCTCGAAGTTTTAATTACAAAGTACCCCTTGTCTAAACTGTTTTTTAATGAACTTTCAATGAATCAATGGAGGAAAATGATAGAAAATAATGGATATTTTGAGGATCAAAATTTGACAGTCATAAAACTTTAACGCACTCGTAAAAGGAGAGGCAAGTGCTAGTCTTAAAATAAAAGGTGGTTCTACAGGCAAAAATGAGGGAGGTATCCTGCCATTTAAACCAAAATTTTAATTTTCTATGATGAAATTCTCGTCTACTTGTGTATTTATTTCCAGGTTCCAGAACTCGCAGGCGCGTTGATGGCAATATGTGAAGTCTTTGGGTCTTGTGCTCCAAGCATCACTTGGAGCCATCCATCTGGTGATGAAGTTTCTGCCCATGCAGTCTTCTCAAATGCATTTATTCTCCTTATGAGGTTGTGGAAATTTAACCACCCCCCCTTGGAATATTGCATACTGGGAGACGGTGCTCCTGTTGGCTCACAGCTAACTCCTGAGTACCTTCTATTGTTGCGTAACTCTCGGGTACTCTCTAATGATTTGATGAATAATAATGATAACCCTAGTCATAATACTTCAGCAACCTCGAGCTCATCATCCATGCTTCCAATATTTGTCGATTCTTTTCCAAAGTTGAAACTTTGGTACCGTCAGCATCAGGCTTGTCTGGCATCGACGCTCTCTGGTCTTGTCCATGGAACTCCAGTTCATCAAAATGTAGATAGCTTATTAACAATGATGTTTAGGAGGATGAATCGAGGAAGCAATCAGTCTGCAGGTCCTGGAACATCTGGAACTAGTAGTTTGAGCAGTTCTTCCGGCGGTCCTGGAAGCGAGGATTGCTCTCTTAGGCCCAATTTGCCAGCATGGGAAATTATGGAGGCCGTTCCTTTTGTTGTTGATGCCGCACTTACTGCGTGTTCCCATGGAAGACTGTCTCCTCGTGAATTGGCTACAGGTAGGTAAAGTTTTCCACCAAAAGCTAATTTTCTCCTTTCAGATCTACGGAGTCGTGGTAATATGATATTTCAAATGTTCTAGATCAAGAAAACACAGGGTATGCTCTTAGGAGATTGCATCCATAAGTTATTTCTGGTAGACTGCGCATTACTAACTTATTATTGATATAAGAAATATTTCCCTGAAAAGTGTTTGCTAGGAAAAAGTGTTGGGAGCCTGAAGGACATGAGATTAGGGTTATGGGGCTTAGTAAAGGTTTTGGGCAGGGTTAGGTTTTTGAGCTAGGGTCATACTTAGCAGCAGCAGAAGAAGATTAGATAAGACCAGAAAGGCTGTCTTCCGTCTTATGAATAAGAGGATGCCACTTAGGCAAATCAAACTTAAACGGAATTGCAAAATCCGACCATAGCCCCATTGGACCGGAGAATTAACCTAACTTCATTACTCTCTTGGACGGTTGCCTGACGAAAAAATTCTTTAGGGGTTAATTGCAGATACCCCGATAGCGTAGGAAAAGACTATCAGCAATTATTATTATTATCGAAACTATTAAATCTCATCTTTTTTTAGTATGCATTTTATTGGTGAGGCTTGGCATAGTTTTCATGTCTGCTTGGATATACACACGTCAGAAAATTTTATGATATTTACAGAACTTGTTTTAGTTGCCAACTATATTGGGTCAAAATTTTTGAAGGAAAGCAAAACTAGAATTTAGCAACGACAAGATCGATTTTATGGACTATCCTGTGTATGTATTCTGGTTTAGAAATAGAATTTCAATCTACTGACTGACAGCTTACCCTTAGGCCTCAAAGATTTGGCAGATTTCCTGCCTGCATCCCTGGCAACTATAATTAGCTATTTTTCTGCTGAAGTAACGCGTGGGGTTTGGAAGCCTGCATTTATGAATGGAACTGATTGGCCAAGTCCTGCTGCCAATTTGGCCACCGTTGTAGAACAAATCAAGAAAATTGTGGCTGACACTGGCGTCAATGTACCCAGCCTTGTTGCAGGTGATTTCTGTTTTCTATATGATCTTATTGTTACCGTTTATGGGCATGAACTTATAACCTTAATACATGACTTCAAACAGCATGCCATTTTACCTGTCTTTTATTGTAGTTTTTTATTAGCCTATCTTTAATCTAATACAGAGGGGAGTTAGATATGGCATCTTTGGAGAATCTTTGCACAAGAAGACAAATGCACCATCTTTAGTTTCCCCATTTGCGCACTTTCTAACTATTTTTAATTTTGCCCCTAGATTTGAGCTGCAATGAAATGAATAGATGCTTCATTGGTTTTGCAAAAATAAAAGCATGGGTTCTTTTATGTGAAGCTTAATAGTAGCACTTTAGGTTTATGCTTGATTAGTTTGTTATTTTAGGGATGATGATCTACATGTTTAGAGTAGTTTATGTATCAAATTTCACGAGATTGGAGATCTCTGTCATATCCACCAAGTGATCATATTTTTCACATATTGAAAACCGATAATTTTTTACTCTACCTAATTGATATACTAGAGATCTCCAACCTTCGTGAAATCTGATACACAAGCAATCCAAAACATGTAGATCACAATGACTGATTTAGATCGGTGGAAAACACAGGAAGGGTTGTGTGATTTGAATGTTACTCATTTTATAAAATTAGCATCGGCCTCAATAGATCACTTATATATATATATATATATATATATATATATATATATATATATTAATGGAGAATAGGTGCCATAGGAGGGAATTTTCTCTTATGGCGTCGAAAAATACACCCTATATGATTTTTTCCGATGATCGACACCCATTATCACCATCTTTATCATCTAAGATGTGGATACACCAAATTTCACGTGTTTCTATCACTTTTTCACCGTTGATTTAGTGGGTACAAAATTAATGGTTTACCGATAATAGAACTTTTTACATTGCAAATTCAACGGTGAAAAAGTGGTAGAATCACGTGAAATTTGGTGAATCCACATCTTAGATGATAAAGATGATGGATACGGATCGTCGAAAAAATCGTAAAGAGTATTTTTTCAACGCCTCCCTCCTATGGCCTCTTTTCTTTGTTACTGTCTCCCGCTCTCTCTCAATATATAGAGAGAGCTGAATCTCAGGTGCCACATGAGGAAATTTCCTCCTATAACACCGAAAAAAACCATTACTCTATTTTTTTCGACGATTGGCATCCATCATTTTCATTTTCATCGTACAAAAATATGGATACATTAAATTTGATATGAATCATATATCCTTTCACCGTTGATTGTGTGTAAAAATACTAAAAATGTTATACTATCGGAAAACCGTTAATTTTGCACTCACTACATTAATGGTGAAAAGATGTTGGAATACATATCAAATTTGGTGTATCCACATCTTGCACGATGAATATGAAGTTGGTGGATGCTGGTTGTCGAAAACATTGGTGGAGTGTTTATTTTTTCGGTGCCATAGAAGGAAACTTCCTCCTGTGGCATTTGAGATTCCGTTTTCTCATATATATATATATTCTGTTTTCACACACACACACACACACACACACACACATATATATATATATATATATATATATATATATATATAATGGAGGAAAGAGACCATAGGAGGGGATTTCCTCCTATGGCGTCGAAAAAATACAACCTCCACCATTTTTCCCGACGATCGACATCCATTACCTCCATCGTTATCATCTAAGATGTGCATACACCAAATTTTATACGATTCCACCACTTTTTCACTGTTGAATTAACAATGTAAGAAATTCTATTGTCGGTAAACCATTAATTTTGCACCAACTAAATCAACGGTAATAAAATGGTATAATCACATGAAATTTGGTGTCTCCACATCTTAGATGATAAAGATGGAGGCTCCATATCTTAGATGATAAAGATGGAGGTGATGTATGCCGATCGTCGAAATAAATCATGAAGGGTGCATTTTTCCGACGCCATAGGAGGAAATTCCATCCTATGACACCTTTCCTCCATATATATATATATATATATATATATATATATGCCAAGCTAATACGATAACAGATGTGGTATTGTTGCTTATTTAAATGGGCTAAAAGCCCATGACTTCAAAAACCTGAACATGTTTTACAATTTAGAATTTTATTTCAGAATGTTATTAATACATACTTTTGCAATTTAGACATTTTTGATAAATTTTAAGAAAGAATGTTACTGATATGTCTAGTAGTATACTTTAGCCGACTGGACTACCTTTTTTTTTCCATAATTTATACATATGATAAAATTGAAGGAAATTTTTTTTCTCAAAGGAACCAGTAATGAAATGCATATATGTAAAAGTCAACAAATCTTTTTTTATGGTAATATGACCTACAAAAACCTAGCAAGGCATGTAGACCCCATGCATTAGGTGGGGTATCTGCAAGTAACAAGCAACAAATGTCACATTGCTATATTAGTCCCTCACAAATCCGTATTTTGTCACTATGGCAAATGTTGTAACCACTCATGACGAGTTGTTCCCTTGCTTTTGCCCGACTGACTTACAACCTAACCCATGCTCTTAGAGAATAAAAAGTATGGGGTGTAATCGGGCAAGTTAATTGAGGTGGGATTTTGACAAATTTTATACCCTACCCAAACTCTAATTCCAAAACACGTCCAAATTGGACAGCTATATTATAATTCATACCCGAACCCTTAAATGCGTGCATTGGGTTTCGACAGGCTTCCTGGGTGGGTTAATTAATAGAAAATTGTAAATAACAACAACAAAAAAATTGATGGTAGAATGATAAACACTTGGACTTTTCATGGCTCCTGCTGATAGTAGGGACAGTGATGAAGGATCTCCAACTGAAAGTAAGTGTTTACTATTTTTCATGGCTAGCTAATACGTTCTTAACATTATTTACATGGGCTGCTGATGAAAGATGCATCCAGGCTTTAAGAGCAACAAGGTTTTTAATAGAAAAGGTTTGTGGCCTACATAAAGCTAGATATTACACCATTGACTTATAAGTTGGAGGTCAGAAACAAAAGAGGCCATCGGAATGAACATTGAAGAAGCAACAACAACGTTTTTCTTTCAAAACCTGCACCATTTTGTGTAATAGAACACGCTTGACTATGAAAATGAGGTCTTTTCTTACTTTTAAACCATTTAGCTTTAACCATCCATATTTAAGTTTCAGGCTTCTTTGCACGAGATTTTGTTTTGGTTTCCATTGAGTTAAAGTACAGCTTAAAATTGCAAGTTTGTTTAATTGCAAAAAGTTTATGTTCATTTTAATGAAGTTTAGGCCGAATGTGATCCAACTTTTGAACTACCAATAAAGCAAATGCATGATGCAGACTAACTGCGCTGATAATATTAAATATACACAAAAATATGCTAACAACTATATACAATAAAATTTGGGAGTAATGATACCATTTTTTTCTATTTGAAGAACGGACTAATGACTGTTTAAGTAAATGAAACATCGTTTTTCATTTAATTGCTGCTTACTGGCGTCTCTGCTATTCTTAGTCACCTATTTGTCTGAATTCTGATCCTTTTAATGCGATCAAAATTAACCAAAATATCAAAGAAAATCCAGATATTGCTCCTTTAAACAATTTCTGATTTTTTTTCTTCTGGAATTTAAATTACAATTTAATTACCGTCGGTTTTATTGATTGCAGGAGGGAGCTCTCAAGCCACACTTCCACTCCCCCTGGCTGCTTTCGTGAGCTTAACCATAACATACAAACTCGATAAAGCTTCCGAACGATTCCTAAACCTTGCGGGCCCCGCTCTCGAGAGCCTCGCTGCTAGCTGTCCATGGCCAAGCATGCCAATTGTTGCGGCCTTATGGACCCAAAAAGTAAAACGCTGGAGCAACTTCCTCATCTTCTCGGCCTCGCGCACTGTCTTTGACCACAACAACGATACAGTGGTCCAGCTCCTCCGCAGGTGCTTTGCTGCGGCTGTCACCGACGGGGCCCGTGGAGGCGTCAGTAATCATCTTGGGCATGGATGCGTTGGGTCCCACTTCTGCGGCGGGATATCCCCTGTAGCTCCCGGGATCCTTTATCTAAGGATATATAGGTGCATTAATGATACTGTTCTGCTGACCGAGGAGATCATCTCACTTTTGATGAATCAAGTGAAGGATATAGCCCAAAGGGTGGTTGCGGCCAAAGAGAAGAAGCGACAGGTTTCTTCTGGCTCAATTCTTTTAAAAAACTCAACTTTCTTTCATTGTTAAATTGCATGTACGCCCCTTATTTTTCCTAGTTAGCAGGAAGTTTGAAAAGCATGCATTTCCCCCTTCTTATAACCGCTGTTAACCTTATCCGTTTCTATAAAAAAATTTACTCCCAAAGTACCACTTGATTAACATATTAATTCCAATTAATTAATGCAATAATACTAGAATTGAAAGAAGTTCAGGGACATTTTGGGTATAATTAATGAAAATAATAATGTGCATTGGGGTTGTAGGGAGTAAGGAGAAACTTTTTAAAACTAAGAGAGGTTTCCTGCTATTCTGGAAAAAGTAAGGGGGATTTCCTTCTATTTAGCCTTTTTTAATCGATCAAAAGGGACATTTGACATAAGGAAGACCCATCTTTTTAAATTACATTTGCCTTTTAGCTCTCTAGACAGGTTTTTAAATTTCATAAATAAAGTAGCACAATCTACACTGTACCCAAAATTCCTAGATAATCTTCTTGAACCTTAATAGGCTTCAAATATGATGAAGTATCAACAACTACCTCCTTCAAAAGCCAAGGGCAAAGCCGCTCTTCCATTCAAAATTTCCACCTATATTTTAGAACCTCCCTTGATCTTATCTCAAAATACTAATGCTGTTGCTATTTACACTGCAATAGGTTTCTTCTCTTTCTCTTTCCGCCGCTATGACACAAGTTAAGGCGGCGGCGGCGCTGGGAGCCACATTCGTTTGGTTATCGGGGGGATCGAGCCTAGTACAGGCTTTGATACACGAGATTTTGCCATCTTGGTTTTTATCAGTTCACAGTGAGCTTGACCTTGACCAGCTAGGTGCTAGCGTCGTGCATAGTTTGCTAGGTCGTGGTCTTGCCTACTTTCTTGTGTTTTGCGGGATGTTTGCATGGGGGATTGATTCAATACCCATGTCCAAAAGGAGGCCTAGGGTTGTTGAAGCCCATATGGAGTTCTTGGTGAGTGCGTTTGATGGTAAGATTGCGTTAGGATGTAATTGGGCTTTGTGGAAAGCGTATGTTTCTTGTTTGTTGGGGCTGATGGTGGAGTGCGCACCGAGTTGGGTGGTGGAGGTGGAGGTTGGGGTTTTGAAGAGGTTGAGTAAAGGGCTCAGGCAGCAGAATGAGGAGGAGCTCGCACTTAAGCTGTTGAGAAAGGGTGGGGTTGGGGCGATGGGGCCGGCAGCTGAGGCTATAATTTTTACTGACGAAACTATGAATTGAACAGCACTTTTTTTTGTCTATTTTATTTTTTGATCTGTATATATTGACTAATTGTAGCTGTGCATGCATTCATGCACGTTGCATATAGGTCTATTGGCTGATTGACATTTTCTTTTTCTTTTTGTGAATGTGGAAATGGGCAGTTGGATTTCAGTGGATGAATATGTAAATTTATTCAGGAATATTAATCCGGTTATAGGAATCAACATTTTCGCTTTGTATGTGTGAGAGGATTCTGATAAAGGCTTTGAGGAATTCCTAGTCGAGGTTCTGTAACAAGTTATATGTCTGTAACATCTAAGTTTCTTTTTTTATAGGATGCGAGTCTTGCAACTGGAACTTGCGACCTCGAACTTTTTGGATAGGAAGTATTGGTTGGTTATTACCCATGGTTTATATGTAAGAGTCGTGCACTATTGGAATGAGAGGTGTTTCCAATGGTTTGTTTTGCCGGAATACTTGCAAATCTGTTAGTATAGCTTACTTCCGATATCTGAATTGCAAAGCAACTGCCTAGAGATCTAACATTGAGAAATAAAATGTCTAAAATCTCATATTTTGAAATCCAATATCAGAAATTGGAGTTTAGTAGGCTAAATTGCAAGAAGCCTCTCACTGTTGCCCATATAGCATGAAATTTTCTCATTTTGAAACCTACGATTTACTCCCTTATACTTTAAAAGGTTAATTGCTAAATAATATCTCAATGTTTCACCGATTTTGCATTTATGTATCTTATTGTTTTTCTCGTTACACTTCTATATCCTAAAATGTTAGTACTTGGTGCTAGGATCGCAACACTTGGCGGATTGCGTCGGAATAACGAATAAAAATTTCAAGAGCATAGCACCAAACATAAATTCTAAAATCATTCAAATTCTAATAGTTGTAACTAACTAGAAAGCTAAACAAGGAGTTTAAAGTGGCTACAACTTTTGAAGCGTGTCTATAATTAAGTAGAAGACCTTAACCATGCTCCTTGAGCGTCGGAACGAGCTTACTTATGAATCTCCTCATCTAAGATGATCCACTTCGAGAGAAATCCTATCCATACTTCAACTTCACCAAAATAAAACACTTCTGTGAAGCAATCGCAATTTACTAGAAAGTGAGAAAAAGAAGATGTAGATCACGCTCTCTTTTCTTTCTCTTTTTTTCTTTTGCTCTCGAAAAATGATGAGAGAGAAATGAAAATGGAGGAATGAGTAGAAAGAAAAGACAACAAAGCTAGAATAGTGGTTTATTTACAATAAAATAAAGCCCATACCTTTCTATCCATACCTCATTTCTTTATCAATATAAAGAAATGAGCACCATTTTTTAATCAAATATAAAGAATAAGGTGTCCTTCGAATGCATACATGTGTCATATACAAATAATTAATGAGAGAGAAAAAGAAGAGTGAACATAATAATAATAATAATAATAATAATAATAATGGAGGAAAAAGGCCATAGAAGGGAATTTCCTTCTATAGCGTCGAAAAAAATACACCCTTCATCGTGTTTTCTGACGATCGGAATGCATCATCTTCATCGTTATCATCTAAGATGTGGGTACGCCAAATTTCATGTAATTCTACAAATTTTTCACCGTTGATTTAGCAATATAAAAAGTTCTATTGTCGGTAAACCGTTAATTTTGAACCCACTAATTCAACGGTGAAAAAGTTATAGAATCAAATGAAATTTGGTGTACCCACATCTTAGATGATAACGATGAAGATGATGCATTCCGATCGTCGGAAAACACGATGGATGGTGTGTGTTTTCGACGCCATAGTAGGAAATTCCTTCCTATGGCATATTTCCTCCATTATTCTCATATATATATATATATATATATATATATATATATATATATGAGAATAATGGAGGAAAGATGCCATAGGAGGGAATTTCCTCTTATGTCGTCGAAAAATTATACCATCCCTCATTTTTTCCGACGATTAGCACCGATCATCTTCATCGTTATCATCTAAGATGTGGATACACCAAATTTCATGTGATTCTACAACTTTTTCACCGTTAATTTAGCAATGTAAAAAGTTATGTTGTCGGTAAACCGTTAATTTTGAACCAACTAAATCAACGGTGAAAGGTTGTTGAATCACATGAAATTTGATGTACCCATATCTTAGATGATAACGATGAAGATGATGGGTGCCGATCGTCGAAAAAAATGAGGGAGTGTATATTTTTTCGACGCCATAGGAAGACATTCCCTCCTATGACCTCTTTCCTCCATTAATCTCTCTCTCTCTCTCTCACACACACACACACATATATCAACAACTGATTTAATAATCCGGTTTTACAATAAATATGCTAGAATTTTTAAACGTTCGATTAATGTATATGTATCATATACACATGTTTAATCGAACTCCCGCACGTATCAACATGCGCACACTGCAACGTTGCCTGAGCGGGGAAACCCTCTGTGTAGGACTCTAAACACTCAACAATATATTGGCAGTGAGTTACTGGATCACATCCATAACCCACAAGCACGTCATCGGCACTAGCTGTACGTAACGACTACCAAGGTATATGTCAAAAGAAAGGTCAACAAGCAAACTCATCCGAACCCAACAGAGCCTATCGGTGACAATCACCATACAGTCCGGTCTCTTAGTCAGAGAGTGTCGCATACCGAGTCTGGGGGATGGATATTGTCAGACCCCCAATAATTCAATAAGTAATGCCGATGTCAATTCCATAACCATCTGAGATACAGGTGATAACACTTATCGGTTTATCTCAACCTCCATGGCCAGGGACTTATGATTATAGTCAATCATGTACAGCGGGACATCAATTCCCTATACTGGGAGAGATGAATCCCTTCGATCGCTCACTACCTCCATATGCTTCAGAACTGTATCCAATGAAAACTTGTATACATGACTCTTTAAAGCCGTGGTTAAGTAGTAATCAAAGAACAATGAGAACACATATCTTAGGTCAAAAGACTACCTTGTTCTCTTGTCACCTGAGAACTGCCATCTGACACTAGGTATAATACCATCAAAGAGTTCTCGGCGAGTTCGTTTAGTGTACTCATTCTCCAATGAGCACCTGTATATAATCTTTGGTGTTAAACACCAATGGTTATGTGACCAATTTTTATGCCCCGCTTCCTAGTGTACGGGCAGAGGACGCGACGAGGCCGCTACGTATTTGCTTTAAAGTAAATACGCTAAGCGTATCTAAGCAATATAAATATAAATGCACAAGAGACAAGATATAATAAAACAACAACTTTATTTATTCACATTCTTTTTGTACAATGCATGGAAAGTAAATACACCTGATGAAAGCAATGCCTAAACAGTGGCATAACAGAAAAGAAAAGTACTGAAATAAAATTGTACAATGTAGGTAGAGCTCTGATCGTATACAAGCTGGTCCAAGTCCTCGCTAGTAGGCTCGATATCTGGAAGATCCGAATCACCTGACGACATTCAAAGAAGAAAGAAAGAGAATGTCGTCAGCGAACAAATCGCTCGGTAAGTCCCAAGGATAAAGGGAGAAATAGAATAGACAGAAAGAGAATGTAGCTTTTAAAGTTGTATTATATGAGTATTTGGTGTTAACGCTGTTGTTTGTAGCTTGGTACAGAAGGATACCAGTGTATACGAGAGGAGTCTCTATATGCTAGAGACTAGGGCAAATGGAAAGTACAAGGAACCGTTATGCCACGGTACAACAGCAACTGAATATAGGTTAGGTGTCTTATTCTTGCAGTCTCGTGCCACTTCTAACACCTTCTGTACCAATCTACCCCTTAAACCCCGCGATATTTTGTTTGTATTGCTTGTATTGTATTGTCTTGTAATTTGAATTGTATAGATGGGTGACTTGCCGAAACCATAATATCAGTAAATGGATGTAACTGGAGAATAATGTAAATGGAAGTATATCCATGGTTCGGTTCAGTCAATACAGTTTGAATAGATTGAATATATGGATTCATGGATTCATGTTGAATTGTAATATTGTAGATTATACTTGAATCATATTCAAGTCAGATTATTAATGAGACTCAGTCTGAGTCAGACAATTAGAAAAGAAATTGAAGTCCTGATTGTTTTGATGTTATCGGTAACCGCTGCACATGGGCGGCAGGATTTGTGTCTTTTTCAAAGGCGATTACCGTGTTGATAACACCGTTTTTAAGTTGTCTACCTTAAATAGGCAATCACCCACTTCTCCGGCTCCCTGAGGCTCAAGAGATTTGTCCCGCTTAAACCTATGTTTACTAGGGTACTTAGGGTAATTTATAGAACTTGAGGGGGTTTTATATAAAAATACTTTTGTATAATTTTCAAAATACACCCCAAGTATTTAATTATCGTCTTTAGAGTTGTCATAGATATAGATTTTATATTTGTGATATTTCTAGTGAAATATCCTAATTTCATAATATAGGGTATTTAATTGTAACATTGAACTTGTATGGAATTTATGATATTTTAATGTAAAATGATTCTTGTGATTTTTAGAAAAATTGGAATATTTATATTATTACAAAATAAATTTTTTACTGATATATATATATATATATATATTTATATAAAAATAATTTTACTATATATTATATTTCTAGAAATCTCATTTTCTTAAGATTTTCGTATTTTAAATCTTTCGAGACCATATGCTCCTTGCGGAGGTCTGCATCTCGCACTACTAAGCCCAGGGATGCGTGATAATCCGCACCATCTTAGTCGGGTTCCCCAAAATGGATTGTAGCTGCACTTTGCAAAGATTTATAAAAAATACTTAATCCTTTAGAAAACGGTTTTATTAATTCATGGTATTTATTTGAAATATTTCATTTTCCTGTATTCTAGGTTCCCGAAAGTATTGTGCTATGTTGCATATGAGTGTTGTGAGGAGGTAGGTCATTATCTCGTGATCTATTTAAAAATATAGCAAGCTTGTGATGGTTTAATGTCGAAATGAAACTACAGGGTATTTTAGTGAAAAAGTACGATAAAAGTTACAAAATGAATTAGATTGTCATGAAACTTGTTCAACATGTTTATTAATGATTAATAGTCAACATGTAAGGGTTTTGTGTGATTGTGTCACAAATATATATCTTATTCTTAATACTCCCCCTCAAGCTGAAGGGAACATATGATATGTTCTTAGCTTGTTACAAAGCTAATTTCTCACTCTAAAAATAAAACTTGCAATTTCAGCGGATCTTCTTGCGACTTCTGTGTTGTCTTGAAAATTTAACTTTTATGCTGTCTTGAAATTTTTCTTCAGTAATTCATCTTGGAAATTTGCAATTTGATTTGGTCTTGAAATCTTTCTTCAGTAAGTTATCTTAGAAACTTGCATTTTGATTTGAGCTTAGATAATCTTAAAAACTCATGAATTGTCTTAATAGCTTCTTCAGACACTTTCATGAGTGTGCCTTATCACACAACACTTTTGTGAACTGTCGTTGATAACTTCTTCAAAACAACTAGTTTAATAACTCAGAGGTCAAAACCGTAAGTTTAATGATTTTGATCTCAGTTAACAAATTTAATGACTTTGAGGTTAATATCGCAAGTTTAATGACTTTGAGATCAATCAACAAATTCAACGACTTTAAGGTCAATCAATAAGTTTAACGACTTTGAGGTCAACACCGTAATTTGTAACACTCTAGTACGGTTATACGACATTAATTGGTATTTTAACACTTGCTTTATATTTCTTCTATTTTATTCTTTTGGGTTGCGAGTGATTCGAATAGTAGTAGTTATTTGATCCGACCCGCATGTGTGAAACCCAGTATGGTGCTAGATTATATCTGATATTTATGAGTAAACTGAATCTACATGAATCTAGTATTATATATATATATCATATATTTAGATTATCATATATCTTTTAGTAGCCACAAATTAAGGATATGTTATATTTTGTTAACTGTCATCATATGGTTGCCATTCCATATCTTATTTTGCTTTTATCTTTTACGTTTAAATCTCAAGATATCTAATATCAAATATTTAATAAATCTAGATATATTTTTAGAATCTTTTTAAATTTTAAATTAGGGTATGATTTATTTAAAATATATTCTAGTATTATGGTTGAGAAGTTTACATATGTAAATTATTTTCCAAAATATATTTTTGATGAGATTTTGGTGGAGATTGGTTGTAATTTGATATTATCTATATACATTAAAACCAATATATATTTATAACCTAATTTAAACTATACTATATATTTTTATATTAAACACAAAACCTCTTTTTCTCTGTCTCTCTCCACATAACATATCTCTCTCCCCTCTAATTAAATCTCTCCCTCTTCAATTTATATATTCTTTTTCTTCGTTCTTCAAGTCCACACCCATTCTCACTGATGCAACTCCAGCCGCATTTTAGAACCTTAACCGAGCCATCAAAATTTGGTTTTGATTTGTATAGCGTCGTGTTGCTTCCGCTCGTCGTGTTTGTTTCGAGGCAAGTTTACAACTTGCTACACGCTATGTTTTACATAATTTACTTATATGTTATCGTACTATTATTATTATTATTATCATACAACTATATGTATATAATTTATACACTGTAGTTATTTAACGTTAATCAGTTTTATAATATATAATACATGCAAGTTTACAACTTGCGACATACTATAATTTATACAACGTAGTTATTTATCGTCGTAATATTTCTTATTATTATCATTATACCTTTTATATCTATATAATCCGTATATTATTAATTAGTTTATAATCTGCATTTTATAACTTTGTACAAAATATAGTTTGAAAATATTATAGTTTACACATGAAACGTCGTCGTCAAGCGGGTATGACAAATCTGAAATTTCTTGTACACTTTATCTTATAAAATTCATTATAAATCATATAAAAATCATTAGTGCATGTTCTTTAGTTCGTTATGAAGCTAACCCAGAATATTATAACCCTGTGAAATAGTAACTTACAAAATAAATTATTTAATAACGTAAACTGTAAATGAAAGTACCTCTGAACTGCTGTCTAGGGAAATTCCAGCAGCAAAGTTTCAATTTCGAACGTTCATAAATTTTTGTAAGAACAACTTGAGATACTTTAACTTATAAAAATGAAAACCTTATTGAATTATATTTGTTTTGGTATATGACAAGACCCTTTTGAAGAACGTTTGCTATTTTTAAGCTATTTTACAAATCAGGGTGACGCTGAAATTTCTGAACGGAACTTTCTCATGCATGGTTAATTAATACTGCTTTTACTGTTATTAATTAGATTGAATATGTTATCCCTGTTAATGTTATTTTCTTAGTTTTGTACATGATATGATTATGTTATCCTTGACATGTTTGTAAACTGCCAAATTGTATTATTTTTGTTATCATGTTAATATATGTTGCCTGTAATACTTACCGATGCTAACAATCTTGACTTGTTATTCTGATTGACCTGACTTGTTGCCTTACTAGACAAGACCAATATATGATTGTTCCTGTGTTGGCATTAGGCAGACATTTTATTAATACCTGACTTGAACACAAAACCTGGGGAAAATAGGAAATCAAGAATGTAACCGAAACGTAACTCAAAAGGATATTATTATTGTTTGTCGTAATTCTGAGCGTGAACGAAATAACCGTTGTTTATTATGCCGTGGTCCCATGGTGGTATGAACAGAATATATTGTGCTCTAGTCCCGTGGGGGTATGAATGAGATATATACTGTTGAGTTACAATGAGAATTGCATTAATTAGTTTCAAAGACCTGTAGAATAGATAACCTAGAAGCACAGACTCTAGGATACAGGTGACACACCTATATCCTACTGTGTTTATACCTGCGATTATGATTTACACTCATACTGTAACACCCTAGTTCATTTATACCAATTCCAGTTCGCGTATTTATTTAATTATGGTATTTTCATGATTTACTGTATTTTGGGTGCAAATATTATATCTGACATCTGTATTAGTATCCGACCCGACCCGCTTGCTTGAAACCTGTCTTAATTCATATTTATGATTTATCCTGACTTGTTACGTAGACTGGTGCACTTTCATGAATATTGCATATTGGCATTTTATCTAGCATTCATTTTAAAAAAAAATTTGGTCGTCGCATATATTTTTCGTATTTTAAAACTTAAATTTTAGACCCGACCAGGGCGTGTTTTGGAATATTTTTGTATCCCGCCAAAATTCAAATTTATTTAATACAATATTAAATTTAATTCGACAGTTTAAATTTTGTTAACAGGTTTAACATTTATAAAACTAACTAATATATTTTTAAATTAAATCTAAACCTATTTAACCACTAGAATCTCAATCTCTTTCTCTTTTCCTGTCACCGGCCCCACACTCCCCACCAATCATCTCTTCTCTTTCTCTTCCCTCTCTTTTCTCTTTCTCTCTCTCCCCGCACTGTCGCTCTCTCTCTCTTCTTTCTCTCTCATCTCGCGGCTCTCTTTCTCCTCTCGGATTTACTGTGTATATCCCGATTGTGGTCACCTCCCTCAAGCTTATACTTACCTTCCTTCACGAGATCCCTATATTTTCTCTTCTTCCCTTCTTATAAAACCCGAGCCCTCTTCTCATTAACCCATCAACCCATCTGCCCTCCTCAAACCTTAACCCTAAAAAATCTTCACTACTGCCTCATCGACCCCACCCTCACCTCCTCTTCTTTCTCCTCCTCGCCATCTCCATCTTCTTCCTCCTTCCCGAGCCTTCGCCAACACCACTACACACCGAGAACCCATCACCTCACTCCATCGCCGCTGATCACCTCCACCTCTCGCCTCCACTTTCATCACCTTCTTCTCTCCCTCTCCTCTGCTTTTCTCCTACACCTAACCCTGCAACCAAAACCCCAGCCAACAACCCTAGCTTAACCCTAACACCAAACCCTAGCCTCGCCGGAGCTCCGATCATCTCCTCGACACCAATACTCGTCTCTTTACCCGAGACAACTACAGAGCACCAACCACAGTAAGCCTTTCTCTTCTTCTTCCTCCTTCTTTCTTTCTTTTCTTTTCTTTAGTTCTTGAATCTTACATTTTCATAGTTCGCCGGAGCCGGGCTCGACGCCGGCGATCCAGACGACCCAGAGGTTATATCTTGTCTGCGTGATCACCCTCTTGCGTTACTTGGACCCGTGTCGTATGCCGTGCGTGCGTCGCGAAATTTTGCCGACGTCGGACGTACCGTACATATCCGTTTCGTGATCCGTCTAGGCAAGTTTATTTTGCTACATGCTACATTACTTTATATACATCTATTTTAATAAATATAATACTTGGATTTCAAATCGTGCACCCCATGTTTAGTTTTACAGCTTTCGGACATCCGTATCCATCCGTACATGTTACTTTATATCTAGCGCATGCGAACCTATCACGCTACATACTATATTACTATATACTGCACTCAATGGGATATTTACATCTCATATTGTTTAATTATATATCATGCATTGACCAGTTTATCATTTTATTGTTATATCACGTCCGTGTGCATCCATATCAGTAATTACACATTTAGTTGCATACTAAATCATCTTGCTACATTCTAGGTATAGTTTTACGCATCCATATGAGTAAAATGTTACCCGTTTATCATATTATACATCCATATGCAAGTTTTACAGTTTTCGGATACCCATTTGCATCCATATCATATAGTATACATATAGCTGCATCTACAGATCACATTAATACATAATACTGTTATATTAACACCCCATATTTAATAAAGTGCATCCTAATTAGTAATGGAACTATAAATGTAACCCTAATTGATAATCGTGCATCCATATCGTTGATTTTATATCTATCTGCACACCGTGTCACATTATTTCATTTTATTGTTATATTAGTACTCCATATTTTATTTTGTGCAACCCATACTTACTACAGTTTGATTGTGAGTATCCACTTGATACCTGTGCACTACCTGGCATGACCTGATATACTACTGCATGAATTGATACCTGATCTTGTTACTAATGCTGACAATCATGACCTGTTGTCCCTACGGACATATCTTGTTGTCTATACAGACAAACATGTACCTGCTTGATCCTGTGTTGGCATTAGCTCCAGATTATTCAATACCTGACTTGAACACGTAACTTGGGGGTATGAGGAAATCAAGAATGTAGCTGAACGTAACTCAAAGGGGTATTACATCATGTTACCGTGGTCCCGTGGGGCATGAACGGGACATAGACTCACAGTCTATCATATCTTGTTACCGTGGTCCCGTGGGGAATGAACGGGGCATAGACCGATGGGATACGATGAGGATTACATTAATTGATTTCGAATAAGTTTAGAGTAAATAACCTATAGCACAGTTTAGACTACTCACTGCACTTCACCTATTTATATCCTATTCACTGATCTATATTCTTGTTACTGTTTACTTGTTACTGATGACTTGTTACTGTTCATACTTCATGCCTGCATATTTCATTACATCATGCTTGCTTAATATTATTGATATTATGACGCACTGACGTCTGGGTTTTGCATGGCCCAGATCCCTTATCTTTATCGCAGGCTGTCCAGGAGTATTTTGATCAACAGGCCGAGCAGTGAGGACCTGTTATTAGTTTAGTTTAGTTTTCCTTTCAGTATTTTTTCATTCCTGTTGTGAGCCCGTATTTTGGGACGTACATTCCAGATTATTATTATATTGGATCTTTTGCTTCCGCATTATATTATTTCTTGACTCGTTTATTCTGGCATATGGACATGTACTAGATAGTTTATTTTATTTTTACTGTTCTTGATATCTCTAGACAGCCGTAATGTGACTGTGGAAGGATATTTCCTATCCACAGGTAGCATGGTTGGCTCTGTCTCGTGCATATCTTAGCGTACTCTGGGATGCGGGCCGTGACAGGGTTTGTTTGGTATCTGAGCCATAGGATTTAGGTTAATCGGGGTTGATTCTTTTGTAGTTGGGTATTGGACCCAATACACGAATCAGAATACTCGTGATTAGGAACATGTCCAACCACTTTACCATCTTGCCATTCTTGAATCTTAACTTCCTCCTGATCCTTACCTTGACGATCTGCAAACCTCTTTGCATCTTGATTTGAAACTTTTGTTTCCCTATTGTTTATCTCTAGGATTTGGACGACTTGAGTAGAGTTATGTGATTGTAACTATGTACCACGGCATGGTTACAATGCGGTACTCTATTTAAATAACTTGGAGTTCTAGTCTTGATTCGTATTCTTGATCTATGGTCATTATTCATCAAAAGTTTGAATCTTGTTATCATACTAATCCTTTTCGGTGTTTTGGTTTCAGGAACATGGCAGACAGAAATCTGAGATCGTACCAGAGGCGCGTAGATGACGCCGCCTTACTTGGAGTAACTCGTGGCATGCTAGAGAACCAGAAGCGGCAGACCGAGCTGAACCAGCGGCAAGCCGAAGCTTTTCAGGAATGTTTGTGGACCGTCCAGCAGTCCGTAAACAATGTTGTAGCCAAACCAGTTGAGCGTGTGGGTACTGTGGAGGATTTCAGGAGATTTGGTCCGTCCGTCTTTACTGGTCTGGAAGAGCCGTTGCCAGCGGAGCAGTGGCTGGTTGATACGGAGTATTTGCTCATTGCGGCACAGATTCCAGAAGACAAGAGAGTGGATATGGTATGCATCCAATTGGTGGACTATGCCCGTGAATGGTGGCTTGTGGAAGAGACCCGCTTGCCTAAGCCGATCAGTTGGGCAGATTTTTCGAAGAGTTTTTTGGAGAAGTTCTTCCCGCAGACTGCACGGGAGGAAATGGAAGAAAGGTTTATCAGTTTGAAGCAGAATGGCGGATCCGTGGATGCGCATGCGGCTGAGTGGACACGGCTTAGTCGATTCGCTAGGCCTTTGGTGGCCAAAGAAGATGATAGGGCACGAAGGTTTATGCGCAGCTTGGATGTGGACATCTAGAGGCACATCATATCTCTGGGTTTGACCACTTTCTCGCAAGTGCTTAAAGCGGCCAGAGAACAGCAGAGCTTATCAGTGAAGACTGGGGATACGCAGCAGCAGGCAGTTGCAGTGCGGAAGCCGGCGTTTGCGCCGAACCGAGCGCCTATGCGCAGAGGTATTCCTGTGAATCGACGTGGCATAGTACCGATGAAGAAGCCCGTCGCAACCGAGCAGAAAGGAAGAACATTTTGCGACTACTGCCAACGATCGGGTCATTTCTGGAAAGATTGTCGAAGGAGACTTGGACTTTGTCTGGTTTGTGGATCAGCTGATCATACTATCAGTGTTTGCCCGTCGAAACTTCGTTTGAAGGATGATGTTCAGAGGCCACCGCAGAAACAGTATCAGGGACAGAAGCAGTTGACTCAGGGACCCAATCAAGCTCGAGCCTTTACCCTGACGGCTGAAGAGGCCAAGGTTTCAGACGAAGTTGTTTCAGGTATCCTACTTGTTCATGATTTTCCCGCATTAGCATTATTCGATTCTGGTGCATCCCATTGTTTTATGTCGTCCAAGTTTATTGCTGCACACTCGATTTCTTGCACGACCCTGTCTAGTTGTTGGGACATACACACTGGGAATGGGAAGATCATAGCTAGTAGAGAATGTAAGGATTGTTCAGTTATTATTTGCGGACGGGAGTTATTTGCAGATTTCTTGGTGATTGATACCGGCAGTTATGAAGTTGTCTTGGGAATGGATTTTCTCGGCAATTTCACGCTCACATTGATTGTAGGGCAAAGAAAGTGATTTTCCAGATTCCCGGACATCCGGAGTTTGTTTTTGCTGGAGGAAGCAGTTCTGTCGGGCCAGTCGAGTTTAGGGCTAGGCCGACAAATAATGTTCTTTCGACAATGGAAGTTGATAAGGAGGAAGCGCCAGCTGTAGTTCGAGAGTTTATGGACGTATTCAAGGACATCTCGGGTTTACCGCCAAAACGAGATGTGGAGTTCGCGATCGATCTTATTCCTGGTGCATCGCCAATCTCAAAGGCGTACTATCCAATGGCACCAGTGGAGTTGGAAGAAGTCAAGAAGCAGGTTACCGAATTACTTGAGAAGGGTTGGATTCGCAGCAGTAATTCACCTTGGGGAGCTCCAGTTCTTCTAGTCAAGAAGAAAGATGGCACAAGGAGTATGTGCATCGACTATCGAGAATTAAACCGGGTGACTATTAAGAACAAGTACCCGATCCCTCGCATTGGCGAATTGTTCGAGCAGCTTAGTGGCGCGAGGGTATTCTTAAAGCTGGATTTGCGATCTGGATATCATTAGGTCCGAGTTAAATCAGAGGATATTTGCAAGACTGCGTTCCGAACTCGGTATGGTCATTACGAGTATTTAGTGATGCCATTCGGAGTCACGAATGCACCGGCGATGTTTATGGACTTAATGAACCGAATCTTTTCACCGTTCTTGGACCAGTTTATAGTGGTGTTTGTTCTCCGCCGAAAGACGCGACCGGGACGTCGGGACGTCGGGGCCTGAATTCCGAGGGCAGATGTTAATTGGTGCTATCCATCCACCTCTCCGAAGATGCCAAGTTGATTTATGACACCGTGTATCGAAGGTTTAAACGGATGTGGCCGATGTAACAGACTTCGTCAGATTCCCCCTCATTTGAGGGGTTTTTGATTGTGGGGACGCTCTTCCCTGCAGGCGCAAGCCCCTGCAGTTAATTACACCACCGCATCGCGGTAACCACTTTCTCCTTCTCCAGATGGTCACTTCGTGTCGTGGGTGTTTGTTTTGTTTTTGGTTGCCCGTGGATTGTATACGGAGACTAATGTATGTTGTCGTCCGTAGGGCGTGGATTAGTCCAAATCTGTATTTTCTTAGATTTGGGTTTGGGGGTTGGGTTTAAGGATACGTTAGTCTCATTTGAGACTAAGATCAACTTAAACGTTTATTAAGGATACGTTAGTCCAATTTTAGACTAAAATCAACTTAACGGGATCATTTAGATCCAACAAAAGAGCAATTGGGCTCTATTGTTTAGCTTAGGGACATTGCGTTTGATTAGTTTAGGGACATTACGGTCCATCGTTAGTTTAAGGACATCACGGTCCGTGAGTTTAAAGACATCACAGTCAAGGTTAAGGACATCATATTCCGTGAGTTTAAAGACCTCACAGTCAAGGTTAAGGACATCATAGTCCGTGAGTTTAAAGACCTCACAGTCAAGGTTAAGGACATCATAGTCCGTGAGTTTAAAGACCTCACAGTCAAGGTTAAGAACATCATAGTCCATGGGTTTTAAAGGACCCCACAGTCCGTATCATGTTTGGTTGTCAGGATTCATCACCTCTCTGAAGACGTTGAAGGATTACAACGATAAATATCATAGGAGTTCAGAGATGTACCCTCGAACCTATGTGAGCTGATTGAAAGATCTGTAGTTCAATTTGGAGCTAAGATCTGTTAACATATTTATGAGCAGACGAGCTCAACTAATATGAGTTGAGGACATATGGACAATCTTGGGCTAAGTCCAATAAATGTTTAACATTTTTATTCTGGGCTGTTGAGCCTTTATTTAGGCTTGGCCCTTTTAACAATGCTGAGCATTATATCTTGACAATGTTTTTTGTCTTACATTGAATGCTGAGCATCCATCAGAGCTTTGGCTTATTAAAGAACAATTTATGTTCTGTCAGCGCAATACGTGGCGCGCTAGGCGCTTTGCGCCAGTCAAAGAGTGCAGTGCGCTTCTGCCACATGGCGCACATGTAAGGGACACGTGTCGCGCTTAGCGCTAGGCGCCAGATGATGAGTGCACGATGCCAATTTATGAGCGCTGGGTGCTAATTCATGAGCACATCGTGCTTTCAGTTTAGTGGCGCACACGTGAGTGACACGTGGTGCGCTTGGCGCTGAGCGCCAGCCCATGAGCGCAGTGTGCTATTTCAGAAGCGCAAAGCTCAAGTTGTTAATTGGTACATACGTGGTTGACACGTGGTGCATTTGGCGCTGAGCGCCAGTCCAGAGAGCGCAGAAGCGCAGTTCAAGAGCGCAGTTGATCAATTTTATGATCTGGGAAACAAATTTATGTTCTTTTAAAAGAGACTTTATCTCAAGATCTAAGAACAACAGTTCTTATTTTGCAGGAGATATTTCCAATCTTTTATTTTGATGAAAGGCTTTGCCTTTATAGATCCATGATCTGTGAGAAGAATTATGTTCTTCTTCTTTTATTTTATGATGAGATCTTTTAATCTCTTTGTGAAGGACTTTTGGTCTTTGTAAATCTATAATCCTTTTTAAGAAATGAATTCTTCTTTCTTAATCATGAGATGATTTCATCTCTGTGTTCATCATCCTTCATCCTTACCTTGAAGAAATATCTTCTTGCAAGAGCTTGCTCTTTATCTTTGAGTTTCTCAAAGTTTATGGGGGGGGGTTCTTTATATAAGACTTGAAGTCTTGGGGCCTTTATATAGGGCAAGCTGATTTGTTGAATCAGTTAAAGAGATCTTTCTCTGATTGATTTGAGGATGTTTCCCACCATTGGATCTTTGATCCTAGGGCTTCTGTTTTACAGAAGGCAATCTTCTTGTTTTTAACAAGATTGGAAAATCTTTCCATAACAGAATTTAATTTTGATTAATTAATGATTTATCATTATTATTAGATCTTTTGATCTAACGGTGGGGAGTTTTTTAATTCTAGCGCTAGCGCACCCGTGCTTTGCACGTGGTGCGCTGATCAGAGCACATCACACCTTGTGCTAGCACACCCGTGTTTGACACATGGTACGCTGCTCGGAGCGCAGCGCACCCTGCGCTAGCGCACCCATGTTTGACACGTGGTGCGCTGCTTAGAGCGCAACGCACCTAGCGCTAGCGCACACATGGTGCGCCGCCTAGGGCGCAGCGCACCTAGCGCTGCATCTGAAGCGTTGCTTCAATTTTGAAATTTAAATTTCAAACAGAGCTTTGCTCTGATTGGGGAAAACAGTGTTCATCGATGATATTCTGGTCTACTCGGGGAGCATTGAAGAGCATGCAGAACACTTGAGGATCGCACCGCAGTCATTGAGGCAAGAAAGATTATATGCAAAAATGAGCAAGTGCGAGTTTTGGCTTGAAGAAGTAAAGTTTTTGGGGCATGTCGTATCCGGAAGTGGAATCGTCGTTGATCCTGAGAAGATTGCAGCAGTTCAAGATTGGCCGATTCCGAAAAAAGTTGCAGAGATCAGAAGTTTTCTTGGACTTGCGGCTATTACAGAAGGTTTCTGGAGAATTTTGCTCGTTTGGCTGAGCCTTTGACTAAGCTTACGCGTAAAGAAGTACCGTTCGTATGGACGGATAGATGTGCGTCAGCTTTTGAGGCGTTAAAGCATAGATTGATAAGCGCTCCTATTTTGACCGTACCAGACGGTTCCGGAGGATTGGTGATTCACAGTGATGCATCTGGGAAAGGTTTGGGATGCGTTTTGATGCAGCATGGCAAGGTTATAGCTTATGCATCGCGGCAGTTGAAGACCCATGAGAAGAACTACCCAACTCATGATTTGGAGCCAGCGGCAGTGATTTTCGCTTTGAAGATTTGGAGACACTACTTATTGGGCGAAAGAGTCGAAGTATTCACCGATCACAAAAGCCTAAAGTACGTGTTCACGCAGAAAGAGCTTAACATGAGGCAGCGCAGATGGTTGGAGCTGATGGCTGACTACGATCTTGATCTTAAGTACCATCCAGGGAAAGTTAATGTCGTGCCGGATGCACTTAGTCGGTTGCCAGCAATTCAGATGTTGACTGCACAGAAGGAGTTTATTGAAGACTTTCGGAGATTCGAGTTGGAGATCATGCTACCGCATTCTTCAGGACAGTTGATGCAGCTGCAAATACAGTCGTCGTTGATCGAGAATATTAAAGCAGCGCAGTCGCAAGATCCAAGATTGCAGAAGTTTCGAGAACAGGTTGAAGCTGGACTTCAAACGGACTTGTTGATTCATGAAGATGGTTCGTTGTGATATGGTAGCCGTTTGTGTGTGCCAAAAGGAGATATTCGTGAAGAAGTTATGAAGGAGGCACACAGTTCCGCGTATTCCGTACATCCAGGAGGCACGAAGATGTACCGCGATCTAAGACAGTATTTTTGGTGGGAAGGCATGAAAAGGGAGATTGCTCGCTTTGTAGCGAAGTGCTTGGTGTGTCAGCAAGTTAAGGCTGAACATCAAAAGGTTGCTGGTTTATTACAACCACTTCCGATTCCTCAATGGAAGTGGGAACATATAACCATGGATTTCGTGACAGCTTTACCGCGGAGTCCAAAGGGCAACAGTGCAGTTTGGGTGATTGTTGATCGATTGAACAAGGCAGCTCATTTCATACTTTTTCGAGTTGGTCAATCAACGGAAGCGTTGCAGAACGGTATATGCAGGAGATTGTAAGATTGCATGGAGTACCGGTGAGCATCGTCTCTAATCGTGATACCCGATTTTTGTCGCACTTATGGAGAAGTTTACAGGAAAGTTTGGGGACGCGATTGAAGTTTAGCACAGCTTATCACCCTCAGACAGATGGCCAGTCGGAGAGAACGATCCAAACTCTTGAAGATATGTCGAGAGCTTGCATGTTGGACTTCAAGGGTTCATGGGAGGATCATCTACACTTGTTGGAGTTTTCTTACAACAACAGTTTTCAGGCGACTATTCAGATGGCTCCATTCGAAGCGTTGTATGGTCGCAAGTGTCGTTCACCTGTTTGTTGGGACGATTTTGGAGAGTGGAGATTGTTGGGACCAGATTTAATCGTGCAAATAGTTGAGAAGGTTAATACTATCCGAAATCACATGAAGGCAGCACAAAATCGGCAGAAGAGTTGGGCCGATACATCGAGAAGACCTTTAGAGTTTGCTGTCGGTGATATAGTATTCTTGAAGATATCACCGACCAGAGGAGTGATTCATTTTGGGAGTCGAGGCAAGCTTAGTCCTCGATTCGTAGGGCCTTTCGAGATTTTGGAGCGTGTTGGAGAAATGGCTTATCAATTGGCTTTACCATAATCTTTGGCGAATGTTCATGACGTGTTTCATGTATCTCAACTTCGTAAGTATGTTCGAGATGAAACACACGTGCTGGATCATTCAGAGCTGACTATAAGAGAGGATTTAATCTTTAAGGAACGACCGATGTCGATTGTTGATCGAAGAGAAAAGGTCCTTAAGAACAAGGTTATCCCTCTCGTACTTATTTCTTGGGGGAATCGCTCGCATGGAGAATCGACTTGGGAACGAGAAGACGAAATTCGACAGAAGTTTCCATACTTATTCTTGTAGTTTCTTGATTGTTTATCTTTCCTTGTTCTTGGAATTTCGAGGATGAAATTCTTTTGTAGTTGGGTATAATGTAACACCCTAATTCATTTATACCAATTCCAGTTCGCGTATTTCTTTAATTATGGTATATTCCTGATTTACTGTATTTTGGGTGCAAATATTATATCTGACATCTGTATTAGAATCCGACTCGACCCGCTTGCTTGAAACCTGTCTTAATTCATGTTTATGATTTATCCTGACTTGTTACGTAGACTGGTGCACTTTCATGTATATTGCATACTGGCATTTTATCTAGCATTCATTTTTTTAAAAAAAAATTTGGTCGTCGCATATATTTTTCGTATTTTAAAACTTAAATTTTAGACCCGACCCGGGCATGTTTTGGAATATTTTTGTATCCCGCCAAAATTCAAATTTATTTAATACAATATTAAATTTAATTCGACAGTTTAAATTTTGTTAACAGCTTTAACATTTATAAAACTAACTAATATATTTTTAAATTAAATCTAAACCTATTTAACCACTAGAATCTCAATCTATCTCTCTTTTCCTGTCACTGGCCCCACACTCCCCACTAATCATCTCTTCTCTCTCTCTTCCCTCTCTCTTCTCTTTCTCTCTCCCCCCGCACTGTCGCTCTCTCTCTCATCTCGTGGCTCTCTTTCTCCTCTCGGATTTACTGTGTATATCTCGATTGTGGTCACCTCCCTCAAGCTTATACTTACCTCCCTTCACGAGATCCCTATATTTTCTCTTCTTCCCTTCTTATAAAACCCGGGCCCTCTTCTCATTAACCCATCAACCCATCTTCCTTCCTCAAACCTTAACCCTAAAAAATCTTCACTACTGCCTCATCGACCTCACCCTCACCTCCTCTTCTTTCTCCTCCTCGCTATCTCCATCTTTTTCCTCCTTCCCGAGCCTTCGCCAACACCACTACACACCGAGAACCCATCACCTCACTCCATCGCCGCTGATCACCTCCACCTCTCGCCTCCACTTTCATCACCTTCTTCTCTCCCTCTCCTCTGCTTTTCTCCTACACCTAACCCTGCAACCAAAACCCCAGCCAACAACCCTAGCTTAACCCTAACACCAAACCCTAGCCTCGCCGGAGCTCCGATCATCTCCACGACACCAATACTCGTCTCTTTACCCGAGACAACTACAGAGAACCAACCACAGTAAGCCTTTCTCTTCTTCTTCCTCCTTCTTTCTTTCTTTTCTTTTCTTTAGTTCTTGAATCTTACATTTTCATAGTTCGCCGGAGCCGGGCTCGACGCCGGCGATCCAGACGACCCAGAGGTTATACCTTGTCTGCGTGATCACCCTCTTGCGTTAATTGGACCCGTGTCGTATGCCGTGCGTGCGTCGCGAAATTTTGCCGACGTCGGACGTACCGTACATATCCGTTTCGTGATCCGTCTAGGCAAGTTTATTTTGCTACATGCTACATTACTTTATATACATCTATTTTAATAAATATAATACTTGGATTTCAAATCGTGCACCCCATGTTTAGTTTTACAGCTTTCGGACATCCGTATCCATCCGTACATGTTACTTTATATCTAGCGCATGCGAACCTATCACGTTACATACTATATTACTATATACTGCACTCAATGGGATATTTACATCTCATATTGTTTAATTATATATCATGCATTGACCAGTTTATCATTTTATTGTTATATCACGTCCGTGTGCATCCATATCAGTAATTACACATTTAGTTGCATACTAAATCATCTTGCTACATTCTAGGTATAGTTTTACGTATCCATATGAGTAAAATGTTACCCGTTTATCATATTATACATCCATATGCAAGTTTTACAGTTTTCGGATACCCATTTGCATCCATATCATATAGTATACATATAGCTGCATCTACAGATCACATTAATACATAATACTGTTATATTAACACCCCATATTTAATAAAGTGCATCCTAATTAGTAATGGAACTATAAATGTAAGCCTAATTGATAATCGTGCATCCATATCGTTGATTTTATATCTATCTGCACACCGTGTCACATTATTTCATTTTATTGTTATATTAGTACTCCATATTTTATTTTGTGCAACCCATACTTACTACAGTTTGATTGTGAGTATCCACTTGATACCTGTGCACTACCTGGCATGACCTGATATACTACTGCATGACTTGATACCTGATCTTGTTACTAATGCTGACAATCATGACCTGTTGTCCCTACGGACATATCTTGTTGTCTATACAGACAAACCTGTACCTGCTTAATCCTGTGTTGGCATTAGCTCCAGATTATTCAATACCTGACTTGAACACATAACTTGGGGGTATGAGGAAATCAAGAATGTAGCTGAACGTAACTCAAAGGGGTATTACATCATGTTACCGTGGTCCCGTGGGGCATGAACGGGACATAGACTCACAGTCTATCATATCTTGTTACCGTGGTCCTGTGGGGAATGAACGGGGTATAGACCGATGGGATACGATGAGGATTACATTAATTGATTTCGAATATGTTTAGAGTAAATAACCCTATAGCACAGTTTAGACTACTCACCGCACTTCACCTATTTATATCCTGTTCACTGATCTATATTCTTGTTACTGTTTACTTGTTACTGATGACTTGTTACTGTTCATACTTCATGCCCGCATATTTCATTACATCATGCTTGCTTAATATTTTTGATATTATGACGCACTGACGTCTGGGTTTTGCATGGCCCAGATCCCTTATCTTTATCACAGGCTGTCCAGGATTATTTTGATCAACAGGACGAGCAGTGAGGACCTGTTATTAGTTTAGTTTAGTTTTCCTTTCAGTATTTTTTCATTCCTGTTATGAGCCCGTATTTTGGGACGTACATTTCAGATTATTATTGTATTGGATCTTTTGCTTCCGCATTATATTATTTCTTGACTCGTTTATTCTGGCATATGGACATGTACTAGATAGTTTATTTTATTTTTACTGTTCTTGATATCTCTAGACAGCCGTAATGTGACTGTGGAGGGATGTTTCCTATCCACAAGTAGCATGGTTGGCTTTGTCACGTGCATATCTTAGCGCACTCTGGGACGCGGGGCGTGACATATATCTTCTTATATAGCATCGTGATCTGATTATACTATTATTATTGATATTTATGATGCACTGATATCTGGGTTTTGCATGGCCCAGATACTTGACATAGCATGTGAGTATTCAACAGGATCGCCGATCAATGAGGACCACCTCATTGATATAGCTCTTATGCGGGTTAGTTATTCCTTAGAATTTTATTACTTCCGCTATCTTTTCCAGTTATTGTTCTTATGGCTATTGGACATGTATTAGTTAGATTTTATTTACTGTTCTTGATATCTGATTGACAGCCGTAATGTGACTATGGTAGGATCTTTCCTCGCCATAGGTAGCATGTTTGGATTTATCACATACCGAATTTATGTATTTAGGGAAGTGGGGCATGACAAGGTTTCGTTGGTATCAAAGCCATAGGTTTTAGGTTAGCTGGGTTTGGTTTATTTTGTAGTTGGGTATTGGACCCAATACACTAACCAGGAAACCCAGAATTTTAGGAATATGTTCTGCCACATTATTGTCTTGTCATTCAAATTCTTGAATCTTATCTTTCCCTTAACTCTTTTATCTTGACGATATGGAAATGATATTGCATCTCGGCTTAGAATCGTGTTGATTCCTTATTGTTTCTCCCTTCTTATTCTCTCGATTTTGATAGTAGGATTTGGTCGACTTGGATGGAGTTATGTGATTGTAGCTATATACTATGGTATGGTTACAATACGGTACTCTATTTTGGTAACCCGGAGTCCTATTTCGATTCATTTTCTTGACTTATGGTCATTGTATTACCTTATTTCTTTTCGGAGTCATTGGTTATGAGTTTATGTTTAATCGCTAGATTGAATCCAGCAATCACGTTATATCTTTCCTCTCGTCCCGTAAGAACCAATCCATTTGCATTTCGAAGAATAAGGAGAAACACAAGAGAAGCTTTTGATGATAGCAGTAGTTGGAGATTAACCCCAGCGGGAGGTGGTACAGACCGCTTCAAGGACGATCAGATGTAAGATGTTTGATTGAAGAAGTTTTGACAGACCCGCCTCAAATTATCAGAGTAGCGCAGCGGAAGAGTTATGGGCTGATAATCCACAAGTCTTAGAACAAACTAGCAAATTCATGATGAAGGGAACCGTTTACTGAAGGGTGAAGTTCGTAAACAACTTGCAGATGAAGCGCTGATAGCAGTTCGGGATTTCATGGATGTGTTCAATGACATCTCGAGTTTACTGTCTAAACGAGATATGAAGTTTGCGATTGATCTTATTCATGTAGCAGCGCTAATTCGAAGGCTTTTATCCGATGTCACCGGTAGAACTGAAAGAGATAAAGAGACAAGTTTCTGAGTTATTAGAGAAGAGTTGGATTTGCAGCACTGGTTCGTCATAGGGAGCTCCCGTTCTTCTAGTAAAAAAGAAAGATGACACGCAGAGGATGTGCATCGACTATCGAGAGTTAAATTGGGTGACTATTAAGAACAAGTACCCAATCTCTCGCATAGGCAAATTATTCGACCAACTCAGTTACGCGAGAGTATTCTTGAAGTTGGATTTACGATCAGGATATCATCAAGTTCGGGTGAAAAAAGAGACATTTGCAAGACGGTGTTCGAACTCGATATGAGCATTACGAGTATTTAGTGATTCCATTTGGAGTTACTAACGTACCATCAATATTTATGGACTTAATGAACCGAATCTTTTCACCATATTTGGATCAGTTCATTGTGGTATTTATTGATGATATTTTAGTCTATTCAAGGAGCAAAGAAGAGCATGCAGAACACTTCAGAATCGCACTGCAGATGTTGGGGCAAGAAAAGCTTTATGCTAAGATGAGCAAGTGCGAGTTTTGGCTCGAAGAAGTGATGTTCTTGGGTCATGTGGTAACCCAAAAAAGATTGTAGCTATTCATGATTGGCCGATTCAAAAGAATGTAAGGGAGATCAGAAGTTTCCTTGGGTTTGCTGGATATTATAGAAGGTTTGTGGAGAACTTCACTCGAATAGCAAAACCATTGACTAAGCTAACACAGAAGGAAGTACCGTTCGTGAAGACTGAGAAGTGTGTGTCTGCTTTTGAAGTGTTGAAATAAGGATTGACAACCGCTCCTATTCTGACAGTACCAGATGGTTCCGGAGGACTAGTTATTCACAGCAACGCATCTGGGAAAGGCTTAGGATGTGTTTTGATGCAGCATGGGAAGGTTATAGCGTATGCGTCGAGGCAATTGAAGACCCATCAGAAGAATTACCCAACAAATGACTTGGAGCTAGCAGCAGTGATCTTTGCGCTGAAAATTTGGAGACACTACCAATTGGGCGAAAGAGTTGAAGTGTTTACTGATCACAAGAGCCTAAAGTACGTGATCATATAGAAAGAGCTCAACATGAGACAACGTAGATGGTTAGAGTTGATGGCTGACTATGATCTTGATCTAAACTATCATCCGGGGAGAGTTAATGTAGTGTCGGATGCTTTAAATCGGTTACCAGCGATATAGATGTTGACTTCATGGAAGGAGATTATAGCTAATCTTCAGAGATCCGAGTTGGAGATCGTACTACCAGATTCTTCGGGATAGTTGATGCAGTTGTAAGTACATTCATCCTTGATCGATATCATTAAGGCAGCACAGTTGCATGACTCCAGATTGCAGAAGTTTCAAGGACAAGTGGAAGCGGGGCATAGAACAGATTTGTTGATTCATGAAGATAGATTATTAAGATATGGAAGTCGTTTATGTGTGCCTAAAGGAGATGTTCATGAAGAAGTCATGAAAGAGGCTCATAGTTCGGCATATTTAGTACATCCGGGAGGCACAGAGATGTATAGAGACTTGTGACAACATTTCTGGTGGGAAGGCATGAAATGAGAGATTGCTCGCTGTTGGCTATAGTGCCCTCAAGGCAATTATCATAGTCGCGGACTTGTGATTATGATGATTGAGTGAGGACCTATACCGATAGAACAGTCTTACTTGAGATGATAATATGCTATCTGGTTTATTTTTATCATCATGTTGATAGAGCCCATAGAATTCTTGCTTGACTGCCAGTATTATGATGGCGATCATATATGTGGGAGCTGGGGTCTATAAGCACATCCTTAAATGTCCTTAGTCATAGGAGTATCGAGACAGGGCATCGATACTCCAGTGTAGACTAGTGTATACTGATCGAGACCCCGACGAGGGGCGGTGGCCAGGTCTCACAAGCCATTGGTGTTAGTTTGTTCACCTAAGATAGTATAAAGGTGCTCATTGGGTTATGAGTACACTGGACGGACTCGCCGGGAACCTGCTAGTTGGTATTATACCTATTGTCAGATAGCAGTTCCCAGGTGACATGTGTACAGGTTAGTCTGTCGACCTGAGATCGTCATTTATCTCGTGTGAGTTCCCACTGTGCTTTGATTACTACCCTACCATGGCTCAAAGGAGTCGTGCAAACAGGTTTTAGTTGGATACAGTCCCGAGCCACATGGAGGCAGTAATCGGATCGTCGGGGATTCGTCTCTCCCGGTATTGGGGATTGATGTCGCGTTGTGTACGGATGGCCATCACCATAAATCCGTGGCCACGGTGGATGAGAATTACCGATCCAGGATCGATAGTTTCTCAAGTGGTGATGGGTTTTATACCGACACTAAATATCGCGTTGTTTGGGGTCTAACTTTATCCACCCCCAAGACTCGATATGCGATACTCTTAGACGAACAGACCGGACTGTACGGATATTGTCACTGTCAGGCTCAGTAGGGGTTCTGGATGAGTTTGCTCGTCGGCTCCCTTTTTTTGCTCAATACTTGGGTAGTCGTTACGTACAGCTAGTGCCACTGACGTGCTTGTGGTTAAACCCACTGCCAGCGTATTGACGAGTCTTTAGAGTCCCACACAGAGGGTTTTTCACGGTTCAGACGATATGGTGTACATGGCGTATGTTGGTACATACAGGTGTCCGATTAAATATGTGCACATGCTGCGCAGGCTTTAATGGGACAGTTGATAATACTAGCGGTTTAGGATTAAGCCTGATTATTAAATCAGGTTTTGATTTAATAATTTAAATATGTATTTATATATATGTATGCTAGTATTATTGTTCGCTATTTCTTTTCACTCTTGGCTATTCGTATTTTTGTACGAATACGCGTATACGTATTTTGATACATGTACCGGGAAGTATTCCGTATTTTATACGGAATAGGTTCTAGAAGGTGTCACCTCATTATTGATTTTCTTTATTGAAAATCTTTTGGGAAATGAGGTGGAGGGGTGACATGGCATGAACATGGGCAAAGCATGGGTTTGTGCATGTTGTGAGGCATGTAGCAAAGTATGGTTTGCATTTTTTTAATGCATAATCGGTGGAGATTTTTTTGGGCATGAAAAAAAGGGGGGGCCAGCCACTTATCATGGGGGGTTCTTTTTCATTTGGCAATTTACACACATTACACACTTGCCCCCTCACTCTCTCATGCTCAAAAAAAGACTTAGCCAATTTTTGCTCATGCCATTTTTGGTTTCATCACCTCTTTCATCTTTTTCTTGCATTGCTCATTTGAGTTTTGAGTTGAGAGAAAATTATAGTGACACACTACTACACCCCCACTCTCCATCGTTAGCAACTTTGGAGCGTCGGTTGCCTCGTTTGTCGAGGCTGGAGCTTGCGCCGTTTCCCTCAGGTGGATCATCGGAGATGGAGGAAGACCGGCAACCAAATGTCATCAAAGAATCACTAGGAGCTTGGAATGAAGACCAAAGGACACGGATCAACTCGGTATAACCATTCTAACCTCTATTTTAGCTTGCTAGTTTAGGGTTTAAGGTCGATCCGGGAATCGGTAATGGTAGCGCCAGTTTAGAAATTTTTGTTCCGCATTTTGGCCGCGTTTTGATGGCCGGGGCGCTGCCGTAACCCTTCATGGTATCAGAGCCACCCTTTTAACCCCAATAGCAAGTTTACACAAGCTTAAAATCTCGATCGTCAAATTTTTCCGAATCGTTTTTCCAAATTGATGTGTTTGCTGTCGATTTATAAAAGTGGTCAAAAAATATTTTCAGGCATCTTAAAAATATGTGCAGGAAAAATTATAGCTACTCAAAAAGTTTGGGCACGTAACTCCAAAATTAGGCGGCGGATCCGCCGCAAAATGGACATTTTGAGGCTTTTCCGCGGCCCGTTTGGGGCTACAGTGACCAAAAGTTTTTCTGGAGCTCTAGTTATTGGAAAAATGATTTTTGTGATATATGGTTTTGGCCCAGATTCATTTGAGTACTGGTTATGCACTTGGGGCCAATTTGGGAAAGTTTAATCGATCAAAATTTTAAGCGTGTGTGATTATCAGTACTTACATTACTTTCTGCGACCGTGAAGGTCACTCGATCGGTAAACCCGTCTAACTGCTATATGTTCTTTTAGACGAGTTTGTGAACGTGACATTTACGTTGATATTCTGTGTTGTGCTGTGCTGTTGGTTGGATCGTCGTGGTGGATAGCTATAGTGCAATGTTAGTACAGTTTAATTTCATTTGTACATTTGATATTGTGGGGCGAGCGTCCGACATGTGGACTGCCGTCACTGCCAGTTTGTATATTATTCTTTTAGGGCACGACTGGGTTGAGGTCGATGTCACCCTTGTATATTATTTTCTTTTCTGTACTAGGATTATCCCGCAGTGGAGTGCACGAATAGCCAGGTTCTAGAGGGCAACGGGCCCGCATCTCATGGCGTTGAGAAGGAGCGAGCCTTACTCTAGAATTGGCGGGCTATTCCACCGCACTCGTAGGGGGTATAGGTATGACCCACGGAGGGGCGCTCAAGTTACCGGATTCCGTGAAGTGCTGGGTGGCCCATTCACGTTGTTGAAGGGGTCTGCCTCGCTTCTGGTTTTTCGGGTAACTTGCCGCGCTCGTAGGGGTATAGGTTTTCATTGCACAGGCTATCCACACGATAGGGAACGCCGGGTCTCACTTGCGGCTCAAGTGAAACCCGGGGCTCCAAATTATCCACCATTTTGTGTTGCTTCTGTGATGTTTCTGTGATGTTGCTTTATATCATGCCTGGGACGATTATTATATATATTTATATATATACTAGTAGATGTTGTATATGTTTTGCACCCGTGCTAGCCCAGTCCTCACTCTGTCGTTAGTTAAGTAACCTAACGGGTGATGACGGGACTCAGTGGCGAATGGGGATGGCATATACGTACATTTTATTTTCGTTCTTTTCTGGTGTGATTTATTGATGGGACTGCATTGATTCTTATCAATGCAAAAATAAAACAAACATATATATATGATATTGTTGGAACCAAGTTTTTTAAAAACTGACATTACAGACGTTCTTTTTTGCTTTGCACAGTGGTATTCGGTTATGAATATCCTGCACCTCATTCGACGAGGCAAGGGCCGAGATCCCTTCATCGGGAGTGACCCCTTGAGTAAAAGTTTGCGTCAACGTAATAACTTCACTATAGTCATTTCCTTTTGCTTTGCATTGTGGTATTCAGTTTGGAATATCCTGTACCTCATTCTACGAGGAAAGAGCCGAGATCCTTTCACCGGGAGTGACCTCTTTAGCAAAAGTTTTCGCCACTATATGTTTGTAAAACCACTCGGTTCCTTCAACGATATCAAGTTCATTACGTTAAAGGTTTTTCGCCAAAAACCAGTCGTAGCCCTTCGTCATTTCAGATTAGTATTGCTTAGTATTCGTACTACGTTTGTCGTTGCTATTCGCCGCGTTATAGTGTGCGGTAGCTCTGTAATGCTTTTCTATCGCATGGATATGTGGATTGGTTAGGATAGTCGTACGACTTTGTTGATTATTCGTCAAGGGTCATGCAGGTGGGTTTAATGCAATCAAGATAATGACGGGTTGAACTTTACTAGGACCTTTTGATTTGTTGATTATTCGTCAATGTCACTTGGGTCCTAGAGGTAAAAATCATTTCGGGAGTTTCAAACATACAGGAAACTTGCCAAGCTTGCGCATACCTTCTGGAGTGTGGTGACTTGAGTGGTTCCATCAAGTCATCATGCGATGATAGTTGGATCCCGATTCCCACTGATGAGTAGGATTACTCCTCGGGTGATTCCAACTAATTCTCCTTTTGGGGTTGGAGGAGAATTCGAGGAAACAATGGGAGCCATCCAGATTAGATAAAGTAATTAACCATTCTGATCTAGGTTAGAGTGCACGCTGAGTGTTTCTTTTCTCTCTCTCTCTCTGGCTGCGACCATGACCCGACCGTAAACTAAAACTCATGAACCAAGTTAATCAAACCTTCTTAAAACACTTCAGCTTTTGGAATGTCACGGTGTCGCATATACTGTTGCCACTTCTATATCACCTTTGCATATCTCCAGAACACCTCGTATCACTACGAACATCCACTTCTATTAGATAAATCCATTGTATAGTTACATACGAACTCGAAGGAACTTTTTCGAGGATGGATTCTGGTTCTGGAGAGATTGAATAGGATTATTCGGTTGTCTTTTCCCTTTACCTTCTCTCAGGTTGTGAGGGCTCTTAGTATCAGGAGAGGGTACATCTATTGAGCTTATTGGATAGTCTTCTTCCAAACCATAGGCAGGTGCCGAACGGTAGGGAAGGAAGAAAACCAATTAAGCTTAAATGTGGTGTACAGAAGGTAATAAGTAAAGACATATAAAGGGATTAGAATAATGGCAAAGGAAATTGCAACCACCATCATTCACGACAAAAATCGTGTATACCCCTGCCGCTCCTACATCCACTTTGCTTTTCTCTAGAACACTCCGTATCACTACGGATATCCACTTCTATTGGATATGCCATCGTATAGTTACATATGAACTTGAAGGAATTCATTCCAGATTCGAGGATGGTTTCTGGTTCAGGAGAAACAGAATATGATTATTCATATGTCTTTTCCCATTATCTTCTCTCAGGTTGCGAGGGCTCCTAAGATTAGGAGAGTACACCTATTGCGCTTATTGGATAGTCTTCTTCAAAACCTTAGGCTGGTGCCGAAGGGTAGGGAATGAAGAAAACCAATTAGCGTAAAGGAGGTGTACAGAAGGTAATAAGTAAAGACATAATAAAGGGATTGCAGTGAGGGCAGGTAAGTACATGGTTACTGTTATGATTCAGGATAATGGAAGAGGCATTACTAGGAATACCAGTTAACCCTTTTGAAACATTTCCATGTTTCAGTTTTACCGTGCGATGTTAATTGAAAACTGTTTTCCCAATAATAATCTAACTCCAGGGTATGTATTTACCAGATCAGTTTCTCACATATGTATGTTATTACAGATAGCGAGTGGGAGTAAGATATTTGGAATTAGGTGATTAGATCCTCTTTATATCGGAATTCGTTGTAATTGGTGATATTTGAGGAAATCATCTGGATTTTGCCGGATGGCAAATATTTGGTTTTGAATATCCGTTGTTATGCACCAATTTCAAACTGATATATTTGTACATTTATTTTATAAAGTGAGATATAACTTTTTGATATTATGTCTATGACATTTACCTATATCAGCTGGTGATTAGGTAAGGTGCATTCAACAGCGGTGTAATTCTTCTTAACCATAGTACAGTTTTCAACCTACGACGCACAGTGTTTGAGTTATTGAGCTCAGGAGACTTATACAAAGTATTGTATGTTGTCCAATGTCCATTAGGACAAAAGGGTTGGTATTCGCACTGTATTCTGTTTACTTATAACTTCTCCGATTCTAGACATATATTTCGTTGAAATGCAAGGTTCAGATTTTGAGAAGTTATAGCTATAAGAATAATGTGGAGAACCATTTATTGTAAGTATCAGGATTCTTTGAGGAAGTCAAAGATGTAGATACTTGTGTTTTGTATTCCGTTGATAGTAATGGTTTTTAGAACTTGCTTCTCTTTCGGGTTACTCATATATGGATGCAATCCTAGATGAGTAATGCTGATTGTCCTCTTTCCATTTGGTTGATATGCACTGGAGACAGCTGCATGATTTTGAATCTGGTTCCAAATTAAATTAGTTCTTTTTTTTCTATATCAGATATATATAGAATCAATTTATATCTTGATGATGTTAAGGTATAGAGAGTTGTCCGGCTGATGCTTAAAACCAGAATCCGGATAAACTCAAGGCACGTTTCAGTAATGGCAGTTTGTGGATTATCCAGGGCTTTGATGAGGGATAACTTTCTACCATCAGGAAGATCAGTATTTATGTTGTTCTTGACTCGCCACAGTTTTAGTAAAATTGACTTTTTCAGAAAACACAAGTGGGAGTATGGTAGAACTGGAAGTTATTCCAGAACCATAAACGATTACTGGAAATTTAATAGAACCTAAGGATTCAATTGGATTTGATGTTCCATTAGCCACTCCGCAGATTTGGTGGGTAACCTCAGGCACCCGAGAGGTACTTCGGTCTTCTCAGAGACGGTGACAGGGAGGTTCTTGTTTACCCAGACTTTCCATTGCTGCTGTTCTAGACTATAAGACCCTCCATGAGGATGAGTATAGCATCATTCTAAACTAGCTTTGGAAGTGCACGTGTATATGACTCTGCCAGAGGGTTGTTGTAGTTAGTGGGAGCAACGGAAGCATAGTGGGTAAGTAGCTTATGTCTATTTATAGACTAAAGCAGCTATAGCGGAAATAGATCATCTATTTTTGATGTGACAGTCATAGGTCTTGACCTCATCAGAATAGGAGATGGATCTGGTAAGAAGATAGTAGGGAGTGATGTCCAGGTATTTAGATGACACGCACTTAATAGGAAGAGATATTCCTATACTACGATCGGTTGTACTGTGGTTGTCATAAAGTTGTTTCTCCACATAGGATATGGATATAATATCAGGTTTTCTGGTTACTAGATCTATGGTTTTAGATCTAGATTTGGGAAGTATCCTAATCTGGGTACTTTAACATTATTCTAAAGATATTTTAGAATGGACGACTCCTGGCATGGTGGTGTACCTGCAAGTGATGGAGTCACCCTCTCTAAAAGTGTCTTACAGACTAAAGGGGAGAGGGATCCGCATGATTAGCGTATCGCTTGCTTAGACAATTGAGTTAATCATGAAATGTCAAGTACCACACCAGATGTTGTTTTTGCACTAGCTGCAATAAACATATCCAATCCTGGAGAAACATTAGGAAGTAGTTATTGAACATAAATGGATGTTCTAGGGATATGATAATGACAGCCTCTTTCAGGAGACGGTTATCATTTCAGGCTTCCAAGGTGACCTGGATGACAGAGTGACTGTCTGAGTTATAGTTTTTCCCTCTTCTGAGGGACGGTATGTTGGACAGGTGGTCCAAGCGGATACCGAGGAAGGCATGGCGCATGTTACTGATTAAATTCAGTGGATGATACAGTCTAGGTGGTTTGCTGGATTTGAAGTTCGTTTGTGAACTAGGTCCCATCAGATATCCAGACAAATTCTAAGACAGGTATTGCTCGTTTCGGGAGATAGTTTTCTCCGCGAAGTTGAGATATAGAGAGATACAGAAAGAAACATTGGAGCGGATCCACTCACTGAGGCTATTTCTCAAACGCAATCATTTTCGCAAACGGGCTTTACGAAACTGATTAGTAGAGAAGTTGGGTGTTCGGTATCACACGGGCTATGAGTATGCGACATCGCAATAATTGGCCTTAAGTGCAAGTGGGAGATTGTTGGCTATAGTGCCCTCAAGGCAATTATCATAGTCGTGGACTTGTGATTATGATGATTGAGTGAGGACCTATATCGATAGAACAGTTTTACTTGAGATGATAGTATGCTATCTGGTTTGTCTTTATCATCTTATTGATAGAGCCCATAGGATTCTTGCTTGACTGCCAGCATTATGATGGCGATCATATATATGGGAGCTGGGGTCTATAAGCACATCCTTAAATGTCCATAGTCGTAAGAGTATCGAGACAGGACATTGATACTCCAGTGCAGACTAGTGTATATTGATCGAGACCCCGACGAGGGGCGGTGGCCAGGTCTCACAAGCCATTGGTATTAGTTTGTTCATCTAAGATAGTATACAGGTGCTCATTGGGTTATGAGTACACTGGACGGACTCGCTGGGAACCTGCTAGTTGGTATTATACCTATTGTCGGATAGCAGTTTCCAGGTGACATGTGTGCAGGTTAGTCTGTCGACCTGAGATCGTCATTTGTCTCGTATGAGTTCCCACTGTGCTTTGATTACTACCCTACTACGGCTCAAAAGAGTCGTGCAAACAGGTTTTAGTTGGGTACAGTCCCGAGCCACATGGAGGTAGTGATCGGATCGTCGGGGATTCATCTCTCCCGGTATTGGGGGTTGATGTCGCGTTGTGTACGGATGGCCATCACCATAAATCTGTGGCCACGGTAGATGAGAATTACCGATCCAGGATCGATAGTTTCTCAGGTAGTGATGGGTTTCATACTGACACTAAATACTGTGTTGTTGGGGGTCTGACTTTATCCACTCCCCAAGACTCGATATGCGATACTCTTAGATGAACAGACCGGACTGTACGGATATTGTCACTGTTAGGTTCAGTAAGGGTTCTGGATGAGTTTGCTCGTCGGCCTCCCTTTCGCTCAATACCTGGGTAGCCGTTACGTACAGCTAGTGCCGCTGACGTGCTTGTGGTTAAACCCACTGCCAGCGTATTGACGAGTCTTTAGAGTCCCACACAGAGGGTTTTTCACGGTTCAGGCGATATGGTGTACATGGCGTATGTTGGTATATACAGTTGTCCGATTAAATATGCGCACATGCTGCGCAGGCTTTAATCGGACAGTTGATGATACTAGCGGCTTAGGATTAAACCGGATTATTAAATCAGGTTTTGATTTAATAATTTACATATGTATTTATTTATATGTATGCTAGTATTATTGTTCGCTATTTCTTTTCTCTCTTGGATATTCGTATTTTTGTACGAATACACGTATATGTATTTCGATACATATACCGGGAAGTATTCCGTATTTTATACGGAATAGCTTCTAGAAGGTGTCACTTCATTATTGATTTTATTTATTGAAAATCTTTTGGGAAATGAGGTGGAGGGGTGACATGGCATGAACATGGGCAAAGCATGGGTTTGTGCATGTTGTGAGGCATGTAGCAAAGTATGGTTTGCATTTTTTTAATGCATAATCAGTAGAGATTTTTTTGGGCATGATAAAAAGGGGGGCCGGCCACTTATCATGGGGGGTTCTTTTTCATTTGGCAATTTACACACATTACACACTTGCCTCCTTACTCTCTCATGCTCAAAAAAAGACTTAGCCAATTTTTGCTCATGCCATTTTTGGTTTCATCACCTCTTTCATCTTTTTCTTGCATTGCTCATTTGAGTTTTGAGTTGAGAGAAAATTATAGTGACACACTACTACACCCCCACTCTCCATCGCTAGCAACTTTGGAGCGTCGGTTGCCTCGTTTGTCGAGGCTGGAGCTTGCGCCATTTCCCTCAGGTGGATCATCGGAGATAGAGGAAGACCGGCAACCAAATTTCATCAAGGAATCACTAGGAGATTGGAATGAAGACCGAAGGACACAGATCAACTCGGTATAACCATTCTAACCTCTATTTTAGCTTGCTAGTTTAGGGTTTAAGGTCGATCCGGAAATCGGGTAATGGTAGCGCCGGTTTAGAAATTTTTGTTCCGCATTTTGGCCGCGTTTTGATGGCCGGGGTGCTGCCGTAACCCTTCACTCGCTACGTATCGAGGTGCTTGGTGTATCAGCAAGTCAAGGCTGAATATCAAAAGGTAGCTGGTTTATTACAACCACTTCTAATTTCTCAATAGAAGTGGGAACATATAACTATGGATTTCCTGACAGCCTTACTACGGAGTCCAAAGTGCAATAACGCGGTTTGGGTGATTTTCGATCGATTGACCAAGGCGGCTCATTTCATACCATTCCGAGTTGGTCAGTCGATGGAGGTGTTGGCAGAGCGGTACATGCAAGAGATTATGAGATTGCATGGAGTACCAGTTAGTATCGTTTCTGATCGTGATATTCGGTTCTTATCACACTTTTAGAGGAGTGTACAGGAGAGTTTGGGAACTCATTTGAAATTTAGTAAGGCTTATCATCTTCAGACAGATGGACAGTCCAAGAGAACGATCCAAACTCTTGAAGATATATTGAGAGTGTGCATATTATACTTCAAGGGTTCGTGGGAAGATCATTTGCATTTAGTAGAGTTTTCTTACAATAACAGCTTTTAGGCGACTATACAAATGGCTCCAGTTTAAGCATTGTATAGTCGTAAGTATTGCTCACCTGTTTGTTGGGACAATGTTGGAGAAAGAAGATTGTTGGGACCGGATTTCATTGTGCAAATTGTAGAGAAAGTTAGCTTGATGCGCTATCATATGAAGGTGGCACAGGTCGACAGAAAAGTTGGGCTGATACTGGAAGAAGACCGTTGGAGTTTGCTGTTGGTGACCTTGTGTTCTTGAAGATATCACCAACTAGGGGAGTAATTCGATTTGGTAGTCGAGACAAGCTTAGTTCTCAATTCGTGGAGCATTTCGATATTATTGAGCGTGTCGGAGAGGTAGCTTATCGATTGGCTCTGCCATTATTCTTGGCAGGTGTTCATGACGTGTTTCATGTATCTCTACTCCGCAAGTATGTTTGAGATGAGATGCACGTCCTTGATCACTCGGAATTGACAATGAGAGAAGATTTGACTTATAAAGAGTAACCGATGGTGATTATGGATCGACGAGAAAATGTTCTTAAGAATAGGGTGATCCCTCCGGTGCTTGTTTTGTGGGAAAATTGTTCGCACAGAAAATCTACTTAGGAATGTGAAGATAAGATTCGACAAAACTTTCCACATCTTTTTCCTTAGATCCGTATTTTCTTGTCTTTTCCTGTTCCGTGAATTTCGAGGACGAAATTGTTTTGTACTTGGGTATAATGTAACACCCTAGTATGGTTATACGATATTAATTGATATTTTAACACCTGCTTTGTATTTCTTCTATTTTTTTCTTTTGGGTTGCGAGTGATTCGAATAGTAGTAGTAGTTATTCGACCAGACCCGCTTGTGTGAAACCCACCATGGTGCTAGATTATATATGATATTTATCAGTAAACTGAATTTATGTGAATCTAGTATAATATATATGTATGTATGTATGTATTCATATATCTTTTAGTAGCCACAAGTTAAAGATAAATTATATTTTGTTAACTGTCATCATATGGTTGCCATCCCATATCTTATTTTACTTTTTTCTTTTGTAAGTCTATGTCGCTCACCCCGCAAGCTAGCGAGGAGGCGGAACAAGTAAAAATCAAAGCTTTCTTACAAAAAGCAACATAGACTAAGCCAAGGATCTTCGCCAAACCATATCTAACGAAACTACAGGAGGTTTAATCTACTGTGATATACGATTATACCTCATGAAACTAGTCCTTCGGTTCTTTTCTCCGCTGTCCTCCTCGTCCATGTGAGCTCCGAGGATCGATCCGGATCTTGGTCACCTCCGCGGCCTCCTAGAGTCGAATACGATCCATCCGAGAGTCTATAGTCTGAGCTCCACCTCAAGCCAAGGTAACTAGGGCAACAAGTTTGTCATGCTTGATGTCCTAGGTGATATAGAGAAAGAAGATGGATTTGTTTGTCTATTTAGATTCTATTTTTCTCAACACATGAGAGCTATAGAAATTTCTAGCGAGGAGGAAGAAGAAGAACCATGGGAGCTCTCTTTTTTGATGAGAGAGAATGAGCAAGAGATAATGATCAAGTGAAAAATATATTTACTAATCTTTTATCATGATAATATGTGATGGCTACACATGATTTGACCATTATCATCTCAAGATAAATCCAAAACAAAAGAAGAATCCAGTGCTCACAAAATATCTAAGTGAACAATAGTTAACTAGGTCAAATAGTCAAGCATGGTCAAATGGTCAAACCAATTAGCCATAACACAATTATCATTAAAAAAGATAAGTAAACATTTCCCTCCACCTCATAATGGTTTTGACCAAGTCAATGGTCAAAACCCTAATGAGGCACCTCCTTCTTCGCTCCTCACAACCGTGCACACACACCCGCATCCGCATTCCGTAGAATACGAATGCACAAAAGACAAAACTAATCCATCTATACAATACTAGAATCCGGCTTAAACCAAAGCCCACTAGTATTGTCCGCCCGAACATCATACGCGTACAAGTGTACGTAAGTGATCGTAGCCCAGCCGTAAAACCATACGGCCTTTAAACCTTTTGCCCAGTGCAAGGGAACTCTCTGTGTGAGACTCTAAAAACTCGACACTACGCTGGCAGTGGGTTTAACCACAGACCGCAAGCAGCACTAGCTGTACGTAACGGTCCCCAGGTAGATGTCGATAAGAAGGCCGATGAGGTAAACCCATCCGAACTCCTACTAAGCCTGAATGTGACAATCTCCGTACAGTCCGGTCTGTTCGTCTAAGAGTATTGCATGTTGGGCCTAGGGGGGCAGTAAACGTCAGTGTAACAACCGAGTCCAGTTCTATAAATTTCTGTCACCGTATGTGTGGTGTGTGGTATTTATTTCATCGATCATGCTTTGATTGTTACTAGTTATATTTTACCCGATAATTCATATTCTTGCATATAACAACTTAAGTCATCTAAATTAAATTAAAAATACTTGTCATGGCTTGCTTGACACCCCTAACCCTGTGGTAGCGTCCTTGCATCGTGTTTTCATCCCGTTCAGCGAAACGGGCGTGTTTGGACGTCTACGCGCACGTGCGTGCGTCCGTTCTTGGGGGTATGCTTTTTAATTATAAAATCCTTCATTTTAATTTTTGGAACCTGCCAATAAATTTCATATTTCCAATTCAAATTTTTGGACCTGACCCGGGCGCAATTCTGAAATATTTTGCATTTACGCCAAATCCTATTTTTTCTACATCTTTTACCAGCTAAAGTATTTTTCTTCTGCCAATCAGATTTCTTTAAACCAACGAACTGAATTCTTTATACACAGTAAATATTTGGTAAATCCTTTAGAAACCCTTCTCCAAACCAAAACAAATTTCCCCCAACCAATCAAGTTTTTCCTCTGTTACGTAGCTGGCCCCACACGTTTCATTATTCCACTAAATCTTTTCTCATTTTTTTTCTTTTTTTCCTTAATTCGCCACGAGCCAATCGCAGCGCTTCATTTCCTTCACCGGGCCCCACGAACCTCCCTCTCTCCTTTCCCTTTCTCTTTCTCTCTCTCCCTCTCTCTTCTTTCTCTCTCTTATCGCACTTTCTCTCTCCCCTCACGAGTACTGTGCACTCCTCGATTCTCGTCACCGCGCGTGGATCTCGTCACCTCCCTCTGTATTTCTTCTCCTTCTTCTCTTTTTTTTAACAACCCATACAACCTCCGCTACGAGAAACCCATCTAGGTTAAACCCTAACTTTTCCCTCGTCCCCTCTCTCCTCGTCGACACCTCCTGCATCCCCCTCGTCTCCCTCAACTCCATCATCTCTTCTCCTTATTCCTCCCTCAAGCGAGCCCACTAAACCCAGAAACCCACTGCAGCCTTGAACCCAGCACCGTCTCGTCCCATCGCCGCCGACCACCCTCGCCATTACAACCTCCTCCCTCTCCTCTGCTCTCCCTACAACGCTAGAACCTTTCATCTAAACCCCAACCTACACCTAACCCTAGCACCTGAGCACCCGAGACCTTCCCTGAAACCTTGAACGCGATGCCTTGCTGTCGTTCTGCCGGAGGTCCTTGCCGACGACTGCCGCCTTGCAATCACAGCTGTATCCCAAACCCTGTGAGCAACCTTTCTCTCTCACCCCTCTCCTCTTCTTTCTTTTCTTCTTCTTTATCTTAATTTCTTTTCTGTTCTGTGAAAGGTGCCTCTGTACATCGTCGGAGCTCCGTCGACGACACACCGACGACGCTGTTTCCCCTGTAATCCAGTGAGTGAGTTCTCTCATCAATCCCCTCTATTCGTTTCATTCCTTTTCTTTCTTCTCTTCCATGCATTTTCCCTTAGATTATACTCACTGTTTTTCTTGGTTTGCCGGAATCCGACCGTGCCGGCGACGATCCCAACGACTCAGCGAGTACCTGCGACCTGTATGACTCCACTGTTCATCGTTTGGGTTTATTCCGTGTACCGTGCGCGCGTCGCGACTTTTTCCCGCCGACGCGTAACGTTCCGTTTTCCGTATCGCGACCCGTCGAGGCAAGTGAAACTTTCTACATGCTATTTTAAACTATTCGTATGCTAAATTATTTATTTTCTGTTAAATTTCTAAATAGAATCGAAAGAATTGGATTTCAAGTTAACCGTATAAAGTTCCGTTATACATATTTATACCTAGTAATCACCTGTAAATGATCAACCACATGATCATATTTGTTTATAGCCATGATAACCTTTTTATCCAGTGTAAACCTATCGGACGTCCATGTGCAACTTTAACCGGTTTAATTACAACTGTATCCATTGAACAGATTATACATGTCGTCGCATCCATAGATCACTCAATACTTATTAACCTGGTTTTTAGCATTCACATCTATCATACTGTATTCGTATAATGCTGACACCATCTGATAAACACAACTGATAACTGTACGGCTAATTGATTAAATCTGCTTTATTGCTTAACTTATTGCGTAGATTGTGTTGTTGATAACCATGCTCGATTATTTATAACCATGATTATGCTAGCTGTTTATGAGTACCCACATGTTATCTTTTACACCCTGGCCTGACTTGCTACACACATATTGATTGACCCGACATGGTACCGTACACTACTTGACCTGACCTGTTGTACCATGGCTTGACCCGTTGCCTGATCTTGTGTCTAATGCCAATAAACCTAACATGTAATCCTCACGGACCGTTCCTGTTGTCTATCAGGACAAACCTGCTCTTACCTGATCCTGTGTTGGCATTAGTTCTTGATTACTGAATACCTGACTTGAACACTTATAACTTAGGGGTATGGGGAAATCAATGATGAAACCTGACTTGTAACTCAACAGTTTGATATCTGTTCTGATCAGTCTTACGGGCTAGGCCATCCCCGGAGTGATGATGCTGACATCACTCATCTGTACTTGCTACCTTCTACTGCCTAGCGGCACGTCTCGGATTCGGCCCGAGAATCTTGACCGTGGTCCCGGGCACGCACGAGATACTATTGAGTTATATCGATGATTCATCAAATTGATTTCAAAAACTTTAGAGTAGAAAACCCAATGGAACAGTTTAGTTTACTCACCGCACACTACCCTTCACTGCCCTGATTTATATTACTATTACACATGCTTTTCATTCATGTTTATATTTGCATTTCCTGTTACCCTGTTTATATTTTATCACTTGATGACATGACGCGCTGACGTCTGGGTTTTGCATGGCCCAGATTCCGTACCTTTGCTGCAGTCCGGGCAGGAGTACTTCAGCCAGCAGGCTGAGCAGTGAGGTTTCTGTCGTAGTCAGTTCTTTCATTTTCTGCATTTTATTCCTGATGTGAGCCCGCATTATGGGACATACATTCCAGTTATTTTGTATTGGATCTTTTGCTTCCGCACTTTTATTATTCTTGACTCCTGTTATCTTGGCTTATGGACATGTATTAGATAGTTACATTTTGTTCTTGATATCTCTATAGCCGTAATGTGAATGTGGATGGATGCTTCCTACCCACATGTAGCATGGTTGGCTATGTCACGTGCCCAATTTAGCGTACTCTGGGAAGCGGGGCGTGACATGGTTCTTTTGGTATCAGAGCCATAGGTTAGTCGGGTTGATTCTTTTGTAGTTGGGTATTGTACCCAATACATGAATCAGGATACCCGGGTTTAGGAAACATGTCCTGCCACCTTACCGTTTTACCGTTCTTGAATATAAGTTCTTCCTGATTATATCTTTTACGGTGTGCAAACTTCCTTTGCATATCGACTCGAAACCTGATTCCTTGTTATCTCGAGGACTTAGGCGACTTTGGTGGAGTTATGTAATTATAGCTATGATACCGCGGCATAGTTACAATGCGGTACTCTATTTAAGTAACTTGGAGTTCTAGCCTTGATCTATATTTTGAATCCGTTATCATGCTAATCTTTGGGTGTTTTGGTTTCAGGAGTATGGCAGACAAGAATCTGAAGACGTACCAAAGGCGTGTTGACGAAGCCGCCATGCTTGGAGTGATACGGGGAATGCTGGAGAATCAAAAGAGACAGACCGAGCTGATCCAGCAGCAAGCTGAATCGTTTCAAGAAGGTTTGCGGACCGTTCAGCAGTCCGTGAACAATGTTGGAGCTAAACCAGTTGATTGTGTGGGGACCGTAGAAGATTTCAGGCGTTTGGGTCCGTCTGTCTTTACTGGTTTGGAGGAGCCGTTGCCAGCGGAGCAGTGGCTAGTTGACACGGAGAACTTACTTATCCGTTATCATGCTAATCTTTGGGTGTTTTGGTTTCAGGAGTATGGCAGACAAGAATCTGAAGACGTACCAAAGGCGTGTTGACGAAGCCGCCATGCTTGGAGTGATACGGGGAATGCTGGAGAATCAAAAGAGACAGACCGAGCTGATCCAGCAGCAAGCTGAATCGTTTCAAGAAGGTTTGTGGACCGTTCAGCAGTCCGTGAACAATGTTGGAGCTAAACCAGTTGATTGTGTGGGGACCGTAGAAGATTTCAGGCGTTTGGGTCCGTCTGTCTTTACTGGTTTGGAGGAGCCGTTGCCAGCGGAGCAGTGGCTAGTTGCCACGGAGAACTTACTTATTGCGGCGCAGATTCCAGATGATAAAAGAGTGGATGTGGTGCGCATTCAGTTAGTGGACTATGCTCGTGAGTGGTGGCTTGTGGAGGAGACCCGCTCGCCCAAGCCGATCAAGTGGACGGATTTTTCGAAGAGTTTCCTGGAGAAGTTCTTCCCGCGGTCTGTACGGGAGGAAATGGAAGAGAAGTTCATCAGTCTAAAGCAGAATGGTGCACCCGTAGATGTACATGAAGCAGAGTGGACACGGCTCAGTAGATTCGCTGGACCTTTAGTTGCCAACGATGCAGACAGGGCAAGGAGGTTCATGCGCAGCTTGGATGTGGACATCCAGAGGTAGATTGTCTCCCTGCGTTTAACCACTTTCTCATAGGTACTTACGGCAGCACGAGAACAGCAGAGCTTATCTGGGAAGACTGGGAGTTCACAACAGACAATAGTTGCGGTAAGGAAGCCGGCATTTGTACCAAACCGAGCTCATGGTCGCGGAGGTATTCTAGTGGACCGTCGTGGTGTAACACCGATAAAGAAGCCTGTTGTTGTTTATCGAAGGAGGAGCGTGATTTGTGACTACTGCCATTTACCTGGCCACGTGCAAAAGGATTGTCGAAGGAGGCAGGGACTCTGTTTGGTTTGTGGAGCGGCATATCATACTGTCAGCGCATGTCCGTCGAAGCTTCGTACGAGGGATGATATTTAGAAGCCTCCGCAGAGACCGTTCCAGGGACAGAAGCAGCTGACTCAAGGACCTAATCAGGCTCGAGCTTTTAGCCTGACGGCTGAGGAAGCCAAGGCTTCGGGAGAAGTTGTTTCAGGTATTCTACTCATTCATGGTTTTCCCGCATTAGCGTTATTTGATTCTGGTGCATCCCATTGTTTTATGTCGTCCAAGTTTATAGCTATACACTCGATTACCTGCACGACCCTGTCTAGTTTCTGGGACATACACACTGGGAATGGGAAAATCATATCTAGTAGAGAATGTAAAGATTGTACAGTCGTTGTTTGCGGACGGGATCTTTTTGCAGATTTCTTGGTGATTGATACGGGCAGCTACGAAGTCGTCTTGGGAATGTATTTTCTTGGCACTTTCTACGCTCACATTGATTGTCGGGCAAAGAAAGTAATTTTCCAGATTCCCGGACATCCTGAGTTTACCTTCACTAGAGGAAGCAGTTCTGTCGGGCCAGTCGAGTTTAGGGCTAGGCCGACAATTAATATTCTTGCATCAATGGAGGTTGGTGAAAGTGAAGAGCCAGCTGTTGTTCGCGATTTTATGGACGTGTTTGAAGATGTATCGGGATTACCGCCGAAGTGGGACGTTGAGTTCGCAATTGATCTTATTCCTGGTGCGGCGCCAGTATCTAAAGCGTATTATCCAATGGCACCAGTGGAGTTGGAAGAAGTCAAGAAACAGGTTGTTGAATTGCTTGAGAAGGGTTGGATTCGAAGCAGTAACTCGCCTTGGAGAGCTTCAGTTCTTCTAGTTAAGAAGAAGGATGGCACAAGAAGGATGTGCATCGACTATCGAGAATTAAACCGGGTGACTATTAAGAACAAGTACCCGATCCCTCGCATTGGCGAACTATTTGAGCAGCTTAGTGGCGCGAGGGTATTCTCGAAGCTGAATTTGCGATCCGGATATTATCAGGTCCGAGTGAAAGCTGAAGATATTTGCAAGACGGCGTTCCGAACTCAGTATGGACATCACGAGTACTTAGTGATGCCTTTCGGAGTAACGAATGCACCGGCGATATTCATGGACTTGATGAACCGAATCTTTTCACCATTCTTGGACCAGTTTATTGTGGTGTTCATTGACGATATTCTGGTTTATTCGAAGAGTATTAAAGATCATGCAGAACATTTGAAGATCGCACTGCAGATGTTGAGACATGAGAAGTTATATGCGAAGATGAGCAAGTGCGAGTTTTGGCTGGAAGAAGTAAAGTTTTTGGGGCATGTTGTGTCTGGCGATGGAATCGCCGTCGATCCAGAAAAGATTGCAGCAGTTCGAGATTGGCCGATTCCGAAGAATGTTGCGGAGATAAGAAGTTTTCTTGGACTCGCCGGATATTACAGAAGATTTGTGGAGAACTTTGCTCGTCTGGCAGAGCCGTTAACCAAGCTTACGCGCAAGGAGGTACCTTTTGTGTGGACGGATAGGTGTGCGTCAGCTTTCGAGACGTTGAAGCAGAGATTGATAACCGCCCCTATTCTGACCGCGCCAGACAGTTCCGGAGGATTGGTGATTCACAGCGACGCATCTGGAAAAGGATTGGGGTGTGTCTTGATGCAGCATGGGAAGGTTGTAGCGTACGCATCGAGACAGTTGAAGACCCATGAGAAGAATTACCCAACTCATGACTTGGAGCTTGCGGCTGTGATTTTCGCTTTGAAGATTTGGAGACACTACCTTTTGGGCGAAAGGGTCGAAGTTTTCACGGATCATAAGAGTTTGAAGTATGTGTTCACGCAGAAGGAGCTGAATATGAGGCAACGTAGATGGTTGGAGCTGATGGCTGACTACGATCTTGATCTTAAGTACCATCCGGGGAAGGTTAATGTCGTGCCGGATGCGCCCAGTCGGTTACCAGCAATTCAGATGTTGACTACGCAGAAGGAACTCGTGGAAGACTTTCAAAGATTTGATTTGGAGGTTGTGCTACCGCATTCTTCGGGATAGTTGATGCAGCTACAAGTACATTCGTCGTTGATCGAGAATATTAAAGCAGCGCAACCGCAGGACCCTAGACTGCGAAAGTTTCGAGAACAGGTTGAAGCCGGACTACGAACAGATTTACTGATCCATGAGGATGGTTCGTTGAGATATGGTATCCGTTTGTGTGTGCCAAAGGGAGATATTCGCGAAGAGCTTATGAAGGAGGCACACAGTTCAGCTTATTCCGTACATCCAGGAGGCACGAAGATGTACCGAGATATACGACAACATTTCTGGTGGGAAGGTATGAAACGGGAGATTGCTCACTTTGTGGCAAAGTGCTTGGTATGTCAGCAAGTTAAGGCTGAACATCAAAGGGTTGCTGGTTTATTGCAACCACTTCCGATTTCTCAGTGGAAGTGGGAACATATAACCATAGATTTCGTGACAGCTTTACCGCGGAGTCCAAAACGCAACAATGCAGTATGGGTGTGTAACGTTTAAAAAAAAAATTAAATAAATAATTAAATAAATAAAATCGTTTAAGTGAATTTTATGATTTTCGGTAAAGTAAAACGTATTTTTCGTAAAACAAAACCGTAATTATTTTTCACTATAAATTTAAAAATACCTATTTTAATTATGATATTACTAGTAAATAGTGTTTATTTAGTCACTTATAAATTTTTAGTTTAATTAAATATTTTTCCTAAATTAATTATTTTAAATATTAACATAAGCTTTATTTTTGCACTAAATTAGTGTAAATTTCAAATTTGAAATGGGTTAATTTTACAAAATGAGCCATGCAATATTAGAATCAAGTGTTTTTATGCAAAATTCTTTCTCAAACATTTTCATGATTCTAGATTTTTCTAGGATCAATTTTTGAAGAGGAAAAATTATTAAATAAAGTTATGAAAAGACATTATGATGATGATATTTTGGAGGAGTTTCTACACCATTCCTCATGTGTTTCTTCCTCTCTTTTTCCCTACCTCAAAGTGGCTGGCCTCCTCCCCAAGGCTGCCCCAAAAATCCACCCCCTTCACTTGCATAAAAAAAATTCATCAAATTCCATCAAAAAAATTCCAAAATAAACCCCAAAATCCATATTTAATCTTTACCCAATATTCTTTAACCTCTTGGGCATGGATCTTGAAGATGGAAACCATTATTTTGGGGGCTTATTTCATGCTTGGGTTTCATGTTGTGAAGGTATAAATCTCACTCTTTTGATTATTGTTATTTAATGTTTCATTCTAGCATAATTAGAATTAATAAATTAATTCTATCTTCAAGTTTTAAAAATTCAAGTTAGGGTTATAAAATTAATTTATGGTTTTTATTAATTAAATAGGGTTATAATAATTAGTTTAACACTTTTAGAATTGGAAAATCTTGCATGGTTGTTGAATTATAATTTGTTCATTTAAAATTATTTAAATTAAATATTTTGCTAACTAGGTTTCTATAAAACATAATTTTTGGTGAAATAAAATTCCAATTAATATTTGTAACACTAGATTGTGGTCTTAATGAGGATATTGACATGTTTAAGGAATGAAAAACTTAGTTTAGTCATTAGTTTCTTTTGATAATTGAAAACTACTAATAAAATTGCTGTTTTAGCTAACTAGAATTTGGAAATTCTTAAATAAATGAAATTTAAAATATAATTTATGGTTTCATTATATTATTATCATCATGAATTGTAGGTTAAGATATTAATTCATGTAAAATCAAGTTTAGTTGTGGAATTGTGGAATTTTGCTTGTAAGATTTTGAAAATTGATAAAGGTTGCAAACTAGAAATTTTAAATTCATACAAATTTGTGTAATAAAAATATAGTAATATTTTCTATAGTCTAGTTATGCTATTTAATGAGTTTTATGACCATTAGTTTCATTTAAACACCAAGTTTTGAAGTAAAACGGTGAATTGACATTTTCAAGGTTTTTCGGAATTGGATGATTTGATCGATTTTAGGGTTTCGATGAATTAAATAATGTTTTATATTATAAGTAATGAGTTTTAAAACTATGAGTTGGTTGTTGATGTTTATCTCGATTAATCGGAGTTTGTACGTCGATATCGAGCGATATTTGGTTCTTTTGCGTGAACGGGGCATAGGTTTTGACCTATGCGCGTTCCGTGTGTCGTTTTGACTTTTGTCCGTGATTTAGTTTACGATACTATATATGTTTGCGTATAGGTACCCCTCACGTGGACTGCGGGCGATGAAGAAGGGGATGGCGACACCGTCTTCGGCAGACAAGGACCAGGTGAGTAGTTGTATATCTACGGGGGGAAGTCGGGTGGATGGCGTTTAGCACCCCCGCAAGCGTAGAATAGGATTAAGTACTTATTGTTATTAGGACCCAGACGTGAACTTAGAATTTCGGTGAGTAGGACCCTAGTAGTGACCTTAGGTTGGACTAGATTGATTTAGAAAGACCTTACCCGAGGATGAATATCTTGGAGGAGAGTCGTAGGTTTCAGGTAGATACACGCACGCACACACTGAGACTCGACGTGGTGTATACGTGTATGTATATATATAGAGGACTAGGTGTAGGTATATATATATACACAACACGTATATGTAATATGATGATGTGATATGATACACGGGAATGAAACAGTATAGCTGGGCTTGATGCCGTGATTCTTGACTATACGGTTGTATTATGATGTTAGCGGATCAAAAAAATTTTGATATAATGAATAGGTATACATAGATAATAAAGGGTGGTGATGATATAGAGGTACATGGGACTCTAAAATAGCACCCGAACCGTAACATGTGATTGATATTTCGATATCTTATAGGCGTGACTTAATCACGACTTGACATATGTGACTTGATCAAGATATGATATATGTGACATTCCATTTCTGAGGATAAATTAACGATGTATATTTATGCCGACAATGATATATGATTGATGTATGCGATTACAGTATAGCACCTTGATCATGACATGTGTTGATGATGATATTATACGAATGATGAGACACGTAGGTGATACTTGACCCGTATCCCGATATTGGGATGTCGTACGATGGATTTTACCGTACGAGTCACAGATGTGATGATTGATCCGCACACTTGTTTCGAGGAAACCGTACTACGTTCGTGACGCTATTGAGGCTGGATCGCCGACTATTAGAGATATGGACTCAGACTTTAGGTGTACCCTTATTTCTTATCGATTAGTTCTTAGGTTTAGTTCTTTAGGAGGTTAGATGGACACTAGTTAGGCTCGAGACATATAGTTGTAGTTATACTTGTATATCAAATGAGTGGTTATTGCACATCTGTCTTTACATTCATACTGTAATCATAATGTTGCATGTTCATACATATGTTTCTATAATCAGAATCAAACTCTGCCTGTTAGGACACTAGCACCATTACCGATGATGCGCATATTCCACACACACTTATTTGCCGGCTCACACACATCATCATCGGTAATTGCTATGTCACGTACACTTTAGATCACATTATCGTTTATTGATGCAATCAGCTAACAGCTAGATTGATGTAATATCGTGATTGCTCTCTGGGGTTAGTATAGACATGGCATTGATTACTTAGACATTTCATGCATTCATATTTCCATGTTATCATGCAGTATTATGGGCATATGCCGACACTTATCATATACTTACTCATAATTTTAGGATTTTGGTTTTCTATGAGATTTCTGGATTTTGGGGAAAACCGCAAAAATATATAAAAACTTCTTTCTCTCTCCTCCTCTCTTTTTAAAAAACATAAGATGCGGTTTTCTCGTGATGTATGTGTCGTCCACCATGAGATTTCATGTTTTCTGTTGGATTTCGAGACCCAATTCGAGGAGTGGATGAACCGTCTCGGGTACATGGTGGGCCCGGTATGGTACCCCGGGGCAAGAAGATCGAGTTGTAGACGATGAGCCTGGAAGGGGAGGACTACCTACCGGTGATGTCTGGCGCGGCGGATATCCGGAGGATACCGACCGTTGTCGTGAGATTTGATGATATGGGCCGATCTGGACTGACGGAGCCCGAGATATTGAGACTATGAGGCATTGAGACTTGAGATTTACATGTTTTGTGTCGATGCTTGACACGGATTTCCATGGATTTCATCGTTGATATTTCAGATTTCTATACACACTTTACCATGATAAAAGCTAAAGATTTTCTTTATACAGATACATCTAGATTTCAGGATTGATTGTTTTACATTCATATTGCATGCATATTCATTAACAGGACATATCATTACTTGAGGTACTGATACGAGCACGGAGTATTTGCATTTACACATAGCTTATTATCCTGTCTTACTGAGGACTAGTAGTATATTAGTATATTATTATGACCTAGGATAGCGTTGTGCATTCGATTTCTTTTCGTAGATGTCTTCTACTCACGAGTTGGCAACTCACCCCCGTTGTGCCAAATTTTATTACAGGTTGGTGTACAGGGTCCCTTGGCAGTTGCTGGCACATCATTTTCATTCCGGGTGATTTGCACGGTAGGTTGGTTTATTTGTATCTGAACCGCCGTTGTATTTTTATTATTTCATTTGTATCTAGAAAGCCCCATCAACCAAACTTGTATTTACTTGATAGTTTACTGGACCATTTATTTATTTCGACCTTAGAGTCGCGTGTATTATTCTGATCTGGTGGTTTTGTTTTCTTTTGAGTTTTGAGGCTCGCCCTTTGGCGTTGTATACTATTATGCATTGGTGTGGTTGTTTCCGCTTGTTGGCCTTGAACTAGCTCCCGTTTGGGGATGCTTTTTATTGTTTGTATGTATTTATTCTTGTTTGTACCTGTTTGGGGCCAGTTTTTACAAAGGAGACTCTGCCGAAATTTTTGAGAAAAATTGGATGTTTTTAAACTTGTTTTCTTCATATTTTCCTTTACTTCTTCTTCTTTTATGGTTTAGATTGCTGGGCTTCGGCTTACTTAGGTTACGTTGCGCCTCTATACGCTTCGTAATCTAAGTGCCGGTCACGTTCCGTACTTTCGGGTCGTGACAGGGTGATTGTTGATCGTTTGACCAAAGCAGCTCATTTCATTCCTTTTCGGGTTGGTCAATCAACAGAAACTTTGGCGGAGCGGTACATGCATGAGAGTGTAAGATTGCATGGAGTACCGATAAGTATCGTGTCTGATCGTGACACTCAGTTTTTATCACACTTCTGGAAGAGTTTACAGGAAAGTTTGGGGACTCGATTGAAGTTTAGCACAGCTTATCATCCTCAAACTGATGGCCAAGCGGAGAGAACGATCCAAACTCTTGAAGATATGTTGAGAGAGTGCATGTTGGACTTCAAGGGTTCTTGGGAGGATCATCTACATTTGGTGGAGTTTTCTTACAACAACAGTTTCCACGCAACTATTCAAATGGCTCCATTCGAAGCTTTATATGGTCGCAAGTGTTGTTCACCTGTTTTTTGGGACGATGTCGGTGAACGAAGATTGTTGGGACCAGATTTGGTTGTGCAGACAGTTAAGAAAGTTAATGCTATTCGGAATCATATGAAAGCAGCTTAAGACCGACAGAAGAGTTGGGCAGATACGTCGAGAAGACCTCTAGAGTTCGCCGTGGGTGATTTGGTATTCTTGAAGATATCACCGACTAGAGGGGTGATCCGTTTTGGAAATCGAGGAAAGCTCAGTCCTCGATTTGTTGGACCCTTTGAGATCTTGGAGCGTGTTGGCGAGGTAGCGTATCGTTTGGCGTTACCGCAATCCTTGGCAAATGTTCACGATGTATTTCACGTATCACAACTCCGTAAGTATGTTCGGGATGAAACGCATGTATTGGATCATTTGGTACTGACGGTACGAGAAGACTTGACTTTTGAGGAGCGACCGGTTGAAATTGTGGATCGAAGGGAAAAGGTTCTTAAGAATAAGGTTATCCCTCTTGTACTTGTTTCTTGGAATAATCACTCACAAGGAGAGTCCACTTGGGAACGAGAAGATGAAATCCGGCAGAAGTTTCCTCATCTTTTCTTGTAGTTTTATTTTTGTCTATCCTTTGTATTCTTGGAATTTTGAGGACGAAATTCTTTTGTAGTTGGGTATAATGTAACAACCGAGTCCAGTTCTACAAATTTCTGTCACCGTTTTCTCTCTCTTAATGGCATATACCCATGACTGGACTCAAGCTTCTACTAGATAAAAACAAACTGAATGGAACCAATTATAAAGACTGGCTGAGGAATTTGAATATTGCCTTGACATATGATAAGGTATCATATGTCCTCACGGCTCCAGCCCCGCCCGTCCCAGGCCCAAAATCCTCAGTTGCGGATATTGAAGTCCGCAAGACATGGGATGCTGACTGTGCCATGGCCAAATGCCTCGCGTTTGCATTGATGGACACTACACATCAAAAGCAGCACGAGAATATGGACATTCACGCCATATTGCTCCATACAAAGGAGTTGTATGGAGAGCAATCCCGCGTATTGCGATACGAAGTATCAAAGAAATTGTTTCAGATGCGAATGGCCCCCAGCACACCAGTAGGAGACCATGTTCTGAAGATGATAGCTCTTATAGAAGAGCTTAAGGACCTTGGATGGACTATGGACAATGAACAATATACATATATTATTCTGCAGTTCCTCCCTTCCACCTTTGCTCAATTTATAGTTAACTTCAACATGCATGGCATGGAGAAGGAGCTACCTGAACTCCTTAATATGTTAAGGAGTGCAGAGAGCACTATGAAGTCAGTAAAAACTCCCGTTATGACTGTTGGACAGTCTTCCTCTTCTCGCCCGAAAGCCAAGGCCAAGGGAAAGAAAAAGAAGAAACCCAACAATCCTAAGGGTGGAGTTAAAAAGGTGAAGGGAAAGGAAAAGTTCAAAGCTGGAGACTCGGGGAAAGGCGAATGTTTTCATCGCCACAAGACAGGACATTGGAAGTGCAACTGCACGGAGTACTTAAATCTCAAGAAGAAGCATGGGGATGCTTCTGCTTCAGGTGCGTTTGTAACAGAAAACTGTTTTTCAATAAACTCTGCTTCCTGGGTATTGGATACCGGTTCAGGTTCTCACATTTGCAATTCTATGCAGGGGCTGAGAAATAGCAAAGTTTTGAAGACAGGTGACCATACTCTCCGCGTTGGAAATGGTTCCAATATACATACAGTCGCAGTGGGAGAGTATCACTTGGGGTTTCTATCTGGATGTATTTTGGTTTTGAATCCATGTTATTTTGTACCAAGTATGCTTTGTAATATAATATCCGTTTCTTTGTTAGACAATGAAGGATATAATTTTGTATTGCAGAACAATGTTATGAACATTCATCTGAATCAAATGTTGGTTGGGTACGGTACGCTTAATAACGGAATATATGTCCTAAATCAACACACAGTTTTCAGTATACAACACACTAATAAAAGAAAACTTTCAGAATTAAATGTAGCTTTTCTTTGGCACTGTAGACTTGGTCATATTAACGAAATAGGACTAAACAAGTTACACAAAGATGGTGTTAGTTATATGTATGCCCTAGAGGCCATTACTGTACATAGGATGTATATTGTAGTGGATGCTTGGACATATATAGGGAGGACTTTCTTGCTCGACATGATAGTATGCTATCTGGTTGCTCTTTACCTTAACGTGTATATTGATTGTCTCTCTGTTACATGTTGGTAAAGCCCTTAGGATGTGTACTTGACTACCTGGACTATGATGCGGATCATACTAGTGGGGACATGGTAGTCCATAAGTACATCCTTCAAAGTCCCTAGTCGTGGGTGTATCGAGACGGGGCATCGATATACCAGAGTAGACTAGCGTATACCTTCTCGACCCATACAGATGGGCGATGGATGATCCCATATCCATCGGTGTTTGACATCAGAGATGATATACGGGTGCTCAGTAGAGACTGGGTACACTGGACGGACTTGCCGAGAACTCCCAGATGGTATTATACCTCACGTCAGATGGCAGTTCTCTGGTGACACTGGTACAGAGTAGTCTGTTGACCCGAGATCGTCATAGAGTCTTGTGTGGTTCCCACTGTGCTTTGATTTCCATCTTACCACGTCCAAGAGGGCGTGCAAAACGGTGGTTTTTGGGTACAGTCCCGAGTCACATGGAGGCAATGAGCGATAGGAGGGGATTCGTCTCTCCCGGTATAGGGAGTTGATGTTGCGCTGTGTTCGATTGGCTATAACAGGAAATCCCTGGCCAGGGTTCTGAGATTTACTGGTAAGTGTTACCAGTAGTTTCTCGAATTGTTATAGACCTCATATCGACACGACTTATCGAGCTATTGGGGTCTGATGTTTACCACCCCTAGGCAAGATATGCGACATATCAGACGATCAGACCGGACTGTACGGTAGTGTTACTGGTTGGATTCACTGGAGTGTGAGCGGGCTTGCTCGTCGATCTTCAGATCGCTCAATACCCGGGTGGCCGTTACGTTTAGAAGACCGCTTGCGGCTTGTGGGTGTTTGATATGATCATCACCTGCTGCCGGCGTATTGACGAGTCTTTAGAGTCCTACACAGAGGTTTCCTGGCTCAAGCGAAACGAAATAGGAGCGCATATGAGATATGTGCGGGACCGAGAATAATGCGGGTATGTGATACCGTATTCCATTCTCGCGATGAATGTATCGATTAGGTTATATGCGATATACCCTAGTTATCGAATCAAAGGTTGATTCGATAAGCCGATACATAGGATACTAGTCGGTTATATGCGATATGACCGGATCGTTAAATCAAGTGTTGATTTAATGATTTAATGTATAATTATATATTTGATATATTACTTTGCATTATCTAGTATCGGTTCACTTTAATTGGATTTTCTCGCTCGGATGTGTGCATTACATATGCGATATGATTTTGTGCACTTGCTTGTATCATGTTTGATGATACATGCCTTCTTAGTTAAGTGTATAGAATTAAACCTTGGTTAATGGAATGGTTAGGGTTTACTATTTACTTATTTATTTATTAATCTTTTTCTTTTTGGCAAAAGGAAAAGGAAATGAGAAAATGGTGGCATTCTTTTATTTATTCATGAAGCTTCATGAATACTTTGACCATTGCAACCATTTTTGTCTCATGCTTGACCTAACCATTCCACTAAACCATGATTGATTCTCTACACCTAACTATGGTTCAATTATGATAAGAATGAATTTCTTTTCTCATTTTTATGATGCTTATCATAATTAGCTCCTTCTTCTTCTTCATTTTCTTCAAGTGAAGAAAACCAAACTTCATCAATGGTGGATTGATGAAGAGAGTGAGAAATCCAATTCTAAAGTCTACCCACTTCCTATTTCTTCATCCTCTACCTCTTGCCAAGTAGTAGAGTGTGTTTCCTTCACAAGTTTTCATGACTTGGTGAAGGTGGAGCTTGATCTTTCGATGCCTCGACGTAGATCATCTTCGGCATGGACATCGACGACCTAGCTTGCCCATTCTCCGACGAAGCCGACGCTTGAGCCCGGATTTGATTTGGACAGCGGAGAGGACCTCGTTGCGGAGCCGTGGAGGTGGAGCACCGGATCTACAAAGGTTGTATTTCCGTTAAACCCGTAGTTAAGTGTTAACTAGTTTCTTTTTCGCCTAGTTTTCTAGCAAACGATCCGTACACTAGGGTTTCTCGGCACCGATTTTTTGAAATTGGCATGGTCGATGCCTTGTGAGACCTCCTTAGAGTGCCTAGGAACCCTACAGTGGTATCAGAGCCTAGCTAGAGCCTTAGGCGAAGTCCAGACGGAATTTGAAGTCCGAACGAACCCGAAACCCGATCGCAAACATGCTCTCTGTCCAATTTTTAAAAATCTGTATTTTTCCATATTAAAAATATGCAGAAAATCAAGCAGGGTTTTCTAGGAATTACTGTAAATTTCGTGGACCTAATTCAACTTTACCACCGCGTTTCCGCGGCACGAGCATGGCTCGTGCGGCGGAAGCGCGGCAGTTTTGTCTTTTGTGGCATCCAAATTTGTACAGTAATTCATAAAATACAGTGCTGGTTTTCCTGGGTATTTTTAATATTTTTTCAAGAGTTGAATTTTTCTGGGTTGTTTTGGGGATTCGAATGTTCGATCGGATTATCAAATTTTGTCTGTGTGGCTTTCCGGATATTTTTTAGAATATGTTAAAAAGTTCGACCGGATATAAATACCCAATTTTTCCCCTGTCGGGAAATTTCCAAGTGTTGGATTTTTCCGTAGTTTAACGACGTTCTAAGTAGTGCAAGTAACGCGATGGACCCTCTAGAAGACAACAAACCTTAACTCGATTATGTGACCGTCTTGAACTGCCCTTTGAACCTTCGGGTTTGGGGCAGTACGGCGTGCCACATGTGAGGCGTTGGCTTGACCCTTCTACGGCTGGACCGTTGGTACTGAGGCACGAACTGAATGTTGTTAGACTTATTTCATGTGTTGATCTGTATCGGGAAAAGTTGGGTGTTCGATTGTTCGATCGGAAAGTTTAACATTTTCTGTTTATCTGGAATGGGATACAATAATTGGAATTCACAATAAGTTATGAGATAACTGAATGAATGTTGTAAATCTAGCAATTTAGTCTCACTTGATCGGTTGCCACGGAATTTTGATGTGATCAAAAGTCCGTCGCAATCACGTAGCGTACGCGGATACTCGCCGGGTAAACTTAATAGACAGCCTCACTCCATAGCCCCGACCAAGTGACTGTAGGAGAACCCCGTCGCCGAAAGCATCCGTTCGGGTGCTCGCGGTAGCGGTGTTCCGCCTTGGTGCACTTGGTCGACGGCGTTGGGGGTGCGGCCGCCTACTGAAGTTTGCGACGAGCATTCGATCAGGATGTCGGGAATCTTGTTGAATTGCCCGACCCGATATTGAAAAGTGTTTTCGATAAATGAGACTAAAATGCGGGGTTTATAATTGTTAGGCATGTGATGTCTAAGTAATTCATTTGATCAGGCATGCGATGTCTAAAGAGATTGCGGATTCCAACTGTTGTAGTTTTACACTTTCTTTTCTGTGACCGTAAGTGTAATATGTGATATCGCCGGTTTCGTTGCTATATGCCAACGACAATTGGGATGCGCATATTTACTTGCGTTGATGACATGTGATGTTATGTGTTGCTGGATATGTTATATTGGATCGTCGTGTTTGAATAGCCGGGGGTTTTTTATGTGAGATGAGTGTTTTTCATTTTCATTCATGTAAAAACTTGTATGTAATATTCTTTTATTTGGGGTGCTTCCAGGTAGCGGAAGTTGTCACCTTTTGTATATTATTTACTTTTCCGCACTAGGATAGACCCAAGGAGGGGAGCACAAGTAACCGGGTTCTGGAGTCCAGTGGGAGACCAACTCGAGGAGTCGAGTCCGGGTCTCCTAACTCTAGAATTGGTAGGGTTGCTTGCCGCTCTTGTAGGGGTCTAGGGGTGTGGGTTTGGCTATTCATCACGACCGTGGAATCCGTGTTTTATACTGGCTCGTATTGAAAACACGGACGTCCTAGTATATCCAATATTTCATATGTTTCTTCTGCTGCGATATCTATGTTGTGATTCTGTGATGGATATAGTATATAGTATATATGATATATTATATAGACGTTACTTATGTTTTACACCCGCGCTAGCCCTGCCCTGCTCTGTCGTTAGTTACCTAACCTAACGGTGCACGAGGGGACATCGAGGCGAATGCGGATGGCATAAGTGTACGTCATATCTATCTGTGATGTTTAGGTACTTGAATGATGGGACTTCATTAATGTGATTAATGAAATTAAAGAAACCTAAGATGTTGTAGAATCGAATTTCAAATTAAAACAGGTAGCTACAGTTTTTTGCTTTGCACAGCGGTATATATGATATATCCTGCACCTTATTCGATGAGGAAAGGACCGAGATCCCTTCACCGGGAGTGACTCCTTTAGCAATAACTGGCAGATGCTACACACTCGGTTTGTCTTTTGATTGATTTTAAGTGTTTTTGCTTTGCACAGCGATATATATGATATATCCCGCACCTCATTCGACGAGAAAAGGACGACGATCCCTTCACCGGGAGTGACTCCTTTAGCAAAACTGGAAAAGCCTCAAAAACACTCCATTTTAAAATTCATTCGATCCTACAACGATATCAAGTTCATTACGCAATAGGTTTTCAGAAAAACCTGTCGTAGCCCTCCGTCATTTCAGATAAGTCCTAGTTAGTATTCGTGCTACGTTTGTTGACTATGTTAAGGCGTAGTGTGCGGTAGCTAATTAGTGCTTATCTGCATAAGCATATGATGTGATTGGATTAGGGTAGTCGTGCGACTTTGTTGACTATGTTAAGGGTCGTGCGGGTGGGTTTAATTCAATCGGGAAATGACGGGTTGAACTTGACTAGCACTTATGATTTGTTGACTATGTTAAGGTCATATAGCTGCCAGGGGCAAAATATTATCGGAAATTTCAAGTGTTGAAATTTGCAATGAGATTGCATACCTTCTATGAGATAGTTGGATCCCGATACCCGCTGCGAGTAAGAGTTACTCCTGGGAGAGTTTTATACATTACAATTAGCCGATCAAGTAGGTGTCTAGAAAGGTGTTAACGAGGTTACGCCTATGGGAAAACGAGGTTTACATTAATTAGGTTCGTGCGAAAGCACGGGGGACCTCCCTCAAAGTACCGACACTGACCTGGCTGAAAGATTGGCGAACTTGTTGTGTGTAATTAATCCCGGCTAGTCTTTCCTTTTAGGGTTTGAAGGAAGATTTGATAAAAAGCAGTGGGAGCCATCCTGATTAGATAAAATAATAACCAATCTATTCTTGAAAGAGCGCACGCTGAGTGTTTTCTTCTCTCTCTCTCCTGGTAGCGACCATATCATGCCTTAATCAAGATAATAACACGGATTATTGACCGAACCCGCTTGTTATACGAAACTGGGGAACGTTGGTCCCGCTCCAACTTATAATTGTTATAAGACAGAGCAGGAAATTGGGGAATACCAGATTTCTCGTGCCGCCCAAACGAAGAGAGTGCATGCTGATGCATCATCTTCGGGTGTGTTCATTATACAGAACTGTTTCTCAGTATCCTCCGCATCCTTGGTATATGATACCGGATCAGGATCCCAGATATGTAATCTGTTACATAGGGCTACAAAAGGGTAGAAAAACTGAGAACGGGTGATAAGTTTCATGAGGCAGAAAACGGGGCAAGTGTTGCAGCCAAGTCTGTCGGTCACTGTCACCCTGTATTACCAATACATTGATTCTGAACAAATGTTATTAGATACCGAACCTGATATACAAAATCATATCACTCTCTTTATTAGTAAAGAAATGATAAAATTTTGTATTGTTGGATAATGTTTTGAACATTTCCTATATCAAAAGTTGATCGGTTCAGGCACGTTATCTAAAAGCATTGATGTTCTAAATCAAACTACAGTTCTTAGTATACAGAACACACAGAAGAGGAATAGTTCAGAAATGGACGGATCCTTCTTGAGGTATTGTAGACTAGGTCAGATCAATGTGACCCGACTAGCTAAGTTACATGTAGATGCATATTTAAATCAGTTTGAATTTACATCTTGTGAAACTTGCCAGTCATGTCACAGAGATAAGATGACCACAGCTCTGTTTATTGGAAACAGAGAAAGAGTTAATGAACTCTTGGGATGATACATGTTGATATATGTAAGTCCCCTGTCTATACATACCAAGACCGGTTCTTTATACTTCATTACGTTCTCTGATGATCTCTTTAGATTCAGACATATGTTCCTGTTGAAACACAAGTCCGAACCTTTTGAGATATTCACAGAATATAAGTTAGAAGTAGAGAACCAAAATACGGGTATAAGTATTATGTCCTATGATGAGATCAAGGAGGAGAATACTTGTGCATGGAATTCCTGGACTATTCTAAAGGAGAATGAGATTCTCTCTCAGCATTACTCCTCCGAATACACCATAGCACGATGGTATATCGGGGCGGAGCAGATACACCCTATTTGATATGGTGTGCTCTATGATGAGTACTACTGAGTCACCTTTTTCCTTAGGGGGTTATGCACTTGAGAAGTTGCATACCTATTGAATAGGGTTCCAATCAAATCAGTTGCCTACCGCTTCATATGTGATATGGAATGGGAAGAGCCCATCTCTTAAGTCAGTTAAGATTTGGGGTTGTCCGGCCTATGTCTAAAAGCAAAATCCAGACAAGCTCGAGGCAAGGTCTGTTATGTAGAACTAGAAATGTTCCAGCCATACAAACTACAGAAGATGATTTGGTACAACCAAAGGATTCAGTAGATACCAACGAACCTCAGCCTCTCCGCCGATCTAGTAGGGTTCCTCACCCACCTGAGAGATACTTCGGTTGCTTTATGACAGTGGGAGCGAGGATTGCATCATGAGATGATGACCCAACTAGCTTCGAGCTGGCCATCAGGAGTAAGACTTTGTAAGAATGGCTGGATGCTTAGCGATCTGAGATGGAATCCATATACACCAACAAAGTATGGACTTTAGTTGCTATATCTGAAGGGTTAAATCCCCATCAGGAGCAAGTATATCTTGAGAAGATTACTTGATGTAGATGGAAAAGTTGAGACTTTCAAAGCTAGACTTGTTAAAGGTTTGCATCATTGACCATACATGGATTATAATGAAACCTTTTCTAAGGAGCTATGCTTAAGTCCATCCAGATCCTACTTGCCACGGCTACATACCATGACTACGATATCTGGCGGTTGGGTGCCATGACTGCTTTTCTAAATGATGTTTTAGAAGAGTGTGTCTATAAGTACACAGCCAGAGGTCCTCGTAAACAGTGGGAGCAGCGGAAACGTGTGCAAGATGCTTTATATGATAAAGCAGGCATCGCGGAGTTGGAACATCTATTTTGATGGATTAGTCAAAGAGTTTGACATCATCAAAATGGTAGATGAACCTTGTATAAACAAAAAGGTAGTAAGGAGTATGGTGGTGATCCTCGTAGAGTACGTGGATGACATACTCTTGATAAGAAAGGAGTTTCCTATGCTACGCTCGGTCAATCTCCGATTATCACAATGATTCTCCATATAGGATCACTGGAAGTGTTCCAGAGTGATAAAGATGACTGAATGTCAGTCGCAGGCATTGTCTTTACCCTCACTAAAGGGACGGTATGTTGGAAGAGTTCCAAGCTAGATACCGTAGCATACTAGACGATAAAGGCTGGATACATCGCTACTTAAGATGCTACCAAAGAGGCTGTTTGGATGTATATTGGTTCATGAGATGAACTACGTTCCTACCATTGTGAGACAATGGAGTTGTGGCTTATGCCAGGGAACGCCGGTCCCATCAGTGATCCAGACTTATTCTAAGGCAGTATCATCTGATCATGGAGATGGATGATCTCCAAGGTGATCGAGGCAAGGAGAGCAGACTCAGAGGATAACACGGTGGATCCACTCACGAAGGCCTATTCCCAGAGAGAGACTATTATGGGATGGTTGAGTATGAGATACTTCAACCACTGCTATAGATGGCCCTAGTGCAAGTGGGAGATTGTTAGTTATATGTATGCCCTAGAGGCCATTACTGTACATAGGATGTATATTGTAGTGGATGCTTGGACATATATAGGGAGGACTTTCTTGCTCGACATGATAGTATGCTATCTGGTTGCTCTTTACCTTAACGTGTATATTGATTGTCTCTCTGTTACATGTTGGTAAAGCCCTTAGGATGTGTACTTGACTACCTGGACAATGATGCGGATCATACTAGTGGGGACGTGGTAGTCCATAAGTACATCCTTCAAAGTCCCTAGTCATGGGTGTATCGAGACGGGGCATCGATATACCAGAGTAGACTAGCGTATACCTTCTCGACCCATACAGATGGGCGATGGATGATCCCATATCCATCGGTGTTTGACATTAGAGATGATATACGGGTGCTCAGTAGAGACTGGGTACACTCGACGGACTCGCCGAGAACTCCCATATGGTATTATACCTCACGTCAGATAGCAGTTCTCTGGTGACACTGGTACAGAGTAGTCTGTTGACCCGAGATCGTCATAGAGTCTTGTGTGGTTCCCACTGTGCTTTGATTTCCATCTTACCACGTCCAAGAGGGCGTGCAAAACGGTGGTTTTTGGGTACAGTCCCGAGTCACATGGAGGCAATGAGCGATAGGAGGGGATTCGTCTCTCCCGGTATAGGGAGTTGATGTTGCGCTGTGTTCGATTGGCTATAACAGGAAATCCCTGGCCAGGGTTGCTGAGATTTACTGGTAAGTGTTACCAGTAGTTTCTCGAATTGTTATAGACCTCATATCGACACGACTTATCGAGCTATTGGGGTCTGACGTTTACCACCCTTAGGCAAGATATGCGACATATCAGACGATCAGACCGGACTGTACGGTAGTGTTACTGGTTGGATTCACTGGAGTGTGAGCGGGCTTGCTCGTCGATCTTCAGATCGCTCAATACCCGGGTGGCCGTTACGTTTAGCAGACCGCTTGCGGCTTGTGGGTGTTTGATATGATCATCACCTGCTGCCGGCGTATTGACGAGTCTTTAGAGTCCTACACAGAGGTTTCCTGGCTCAAGCGAAACGAAATAGGAGCGCATATGAGATATGTGCGGGACCGAGAATAATGCGGGTATGTGATACCGTATTCCATTCTCGCGATGAATGTATCGATTAGGTTATATGCGATATACCCTAGTTATCGAATCAAAGGTTGATTCGATAAGCCGATACATAGGATACTAGTCGGTTATATGCGATATGACCGGATCGTTAAATCAAGTGTTGATTTAATGATTTAATGTATAATTATATATTTGATATATTACTTTGCATTATCTAGTATCGGTTCACTTTAATTGGATTTTCTCGCTCGGATGTGTGCATTACATATGCGATATGATTTTGTGCACTTGCTTGTATCATGTTTGATGATACATGCCTTCTTAGTTAAGTGTATAGAATTAAACCTTGGTTAATGGAATGGTTAGGGTTTACTATTTACTTATTTATTTATTTATTAATCTTTTTCTTTTTGGCAAAAGGAAAAGGAAATGAGAAAATGGTGGCATTCTTTTATTTATTCATGAAGCTTCATGAATACTTTGACCATTGCAACCATTTTTGTCTCATGCTTGACCTAACCATTCCACTAAACCATGATTGATTCTCTACACCTAACTATGGTTCAATTATGATAAGAATGAATTTCTTTTCTCATTTTTATTATGCTTATCATAATTAGCTCCTTCTTCTTCTTCATTTTTCTTCAAGTGAAGAAAACCAAACTTCATCAATGGTGGATTGATGAAGAGAGTGAGAAATCCAATTCTAAAGTCTACCCACTTCCTATTTCTTCATCCTCTACCTCTTGCCAAGTAGTAGAGTGTGTTTCCTTCACAAGTTTTCATGACTTGGTGAAGGTGGAGCTTGATCTTTCGATGCCTCGACGTAGATCATCTTCGGCATGGACATCGACGACCTAGCTTGCCCATTCTCCGACGAAGCCGACGCTTGAGCCCGGATTTGATTTGGACAGCGGAGAGGACCTCGTTGCGGAGCCGTGGAGGTGGAGCACCGGATCTACAAAGGTTGTATTTCCGTTAAACCCGTAGTTAAGTGTTAACTAGTTTCTTTTTCGCCTAGTTTTCTAGCAAACGATCCGTACACTAGGGTTTCTCGGCACCGATTTTTTGAAATTGGCATGGTCGATGCCTTGTGAGACCTCCTTAGAGTGCCTAGGAACCCTACAAATGGATATTTAAACTCTTTTGAATATAAATCTTATATGACTTGCCTGTCTTGTATCAAGGGTAAAATGACCAAAACTCCATTTACCGGACACGGAGAAAGAGCTACTGAGCTCCTAGGCCTCATACATAGTGATGTATTTGGGCCAATGTCTACACAGGCTAGAGGCGGTTTTTCTTACTTCATTACGTTCACTGACGATTTCTCAAGATTCGGTCATGTATTTTTATTAAAACACAAGTCCGAAGCTTTCGAGAAATTCATTGAATATAAACAAGAAGTAGAAAAACAAACCGGCTTGAGTATCAAGATGCTTCGATCAGATCGAGGTGGTGAGTATCTCAGTACAGAATTTGCAAACTTCCTAAAAGAGAATGGGATTCTCTCTCAGCTCACTCCTCCTTACACACCACAACACAACGGTGTGTCAGAACATCGGAATCGGACCCTATTAGATATGGTCTGTTCCATGATGAGTGACGCTGAGTTACCCGTCTCGTTTTGGGGGCATGCATTGGAGACTGCAGCGTTTCTACTAAACAGGGTTCTAACCAAAACCGTGTCTACCACGCCATATGAGATATGGCATGGGAAGAGACCATCTCTTAAGAGAATTAAGATTTGGGGTTGCCCGGTCTATGTTAAAAAGCAGAATCCGGACAAACTCGAGACACGGTCAGTCATGTGTAACTTTGTGGGATATCCAAATAATTCTTATGGATATCTATTCTAACACAAAGAGGAACAAAAGGTGTTTGTTTCTCAGTATGCCACATTCTTAGAAAAAGAGTTTTTCACAGATAAAGATGATGGCAAGGTGGTGGATCTAGAAGAGGTTCTAGAAACACAAACTATAAATGACGATTTGGTTGAACCAGCTGTTGCAATAGAAACTGAGGAACCTCGGCCATTCCGTAGGTCTGGTAGGACTTCTCGCCCACCGGAGAGGTACTACGGTTTCCTCATTAATGGTGACGGAGAAGACTGCATCATGGATGATGATGATCCTACCAGCTTTCAGCAAGCTATCACGAGTGGAGACTCTGTGAAGTGGCTGGATGCCATGAGATCCAAAATAGAGTCTATGTACACCAACAAAATATGGACTTTGGACGTTGTACCCCCTGGGGTAAAACTTGTGGGGTGCAAATGGATCTTTAAAAGAAATATTGGTGTAGATGGGCAGGTAGAGACCTATAAGGCAAGTGGCGAAGGGTTTTCGTCAAAGACCAGGTTTGGACTATGACGAGACTTTTTCTCCTGTAGCCATGCTTAAATCCATTCGGATCCTACTTGCTATTGCTGCTCACTACGATTATGAAATCTGGCAGATGGACGTTAAAACCATATTTCTAAATGGAAATTTAGAAGAATGCGTTTATATGGATTAGCCAGAGGGCTTCATTGACAGTGGGAGCAGCGGGAAGGCATATAAATTGCTTAAATCCATATATGGGTTAAATCATGCATCACGGAGTTGGAACATCTGTTTCGATGATGTCATCAAAGAGTTTGATTTCATCAAAAGTCCAGATGAATCTTGTGTTTATAAGAAAGCTGTAGGGAGAGCTGTCACATTCCTCGTATTGTACGTGGACGACATTCTTCTGATAGGAAATGATATTCCTATGCTACAGTCGGTCAAATCTTTTTTATCACTAAGGTTCTCCATGAAGGACCTGGGTGATGCCACATACATTCTGGGCATAAGGATCTATAGGGATAGATCCAAAAGGTTATTGGGATTGTCCCAAACTAAGTACATTAACACCATCCTAAAAAGGTTTAGTATGGAAGACTCCAAGCGGGGTGCCTTATCCGCTTGCCATGGGATCACTCTCTCCAAGGACTCTTGCCCAAAGACCGATGAAGAGAGAGCTCGCTTGAGCGTTATACCCTATGCTTCGGCAGTAGGATCTATAATGTATGCGATGTTATGTACACGCCCAGATGTAGCTTATGCACTTAGTGTTGTAAGTAGGTATCAATCCAACCCAAGGGAGAATCACTGGACAGATGTGAAGAACATTCTTAAGTACTTGCGAAGGACTAAAGAATTGTTCTTGGTGTATGGTAATGGAGATCTCCAAATGGAGGCCTTTACCGATTCGAGCTTCCAGAGCGATAAGGACGACAGCAAATCTATCTCTGGGTTTGTATTTACCCTCAATGGAGGGGCGGTAAGTTGGAAGAGTTCCAAACAGGATACCGTTGCAGACTCTATGATGGAAGCTGAGTACATTGCTGCGAATGATGCCGCCAAGGAAGCCGTCTGGATGAAGAAGTTCGTCTCGGAGCTAGGAGTAGTTCCAACCATTATTGATCCAATACCTTTGTATTGTGATAATAATGGGGCTATGGCGTTAGCCAAGGAGCCCAGATCCCATCAGCGGTCCAGACACATCCTGAGGCGTTTTCATTTGATCCGGGAGATTGTAGATCGCCGCGAGATCGAGATTAGGAGAGTAGATACAAAGAATAACGCCGCGGATCCATTCACCAAGGCCCTCCCTCAGCCACAGTATGAGCGACTTTTTGAGATGTTGGGTATGAGATACGCCAATAACTGGCCTTAGTGCAAGTGGGAGAATGTTGGATATATGTATGCCCTAGAGGCCATTATATGATAGTGGATGTATTTGTACATGTATATATATTCAGTATACATTCTTGCTCGACATGATAGTATGCTATCTGGTTCTTCTTTATCTGACATGTTGATTTGATCATGCTTTTATTCATTCATACATGCTGATAAAGCCCTGAGGATATCGGCTTGACTACTGTGATTATGATGGAGATCAAACTAGTGGGACATCTGTAGTCTATAAGCATATCCTGGAAAGTCCCTAGTCGTAGGTATATCGAGACGGGGCATTGATATACCATAGTAGACTAGCGTATATGATACTAGACCCATACGATGGGCGATGATTGTTCCCACATTCATCGATGTTTGACTTCGAGATCGTATACGGGTGCTCAGTGGTGACTGGGTACACTGGACGGACTCACCGAGAACTCCTATATGGAATTATATCTATCGTCGGATAGCAGTTCTTAGGTGACACTGGTACAGGTTAGTCTGTAGATCCGAGATCGTCATAGAGTCTTGTGTGTTCTCCCATTGTACTTTGATTGCCACCCTACTACGACTCTACTGAGTCGTGCAAACAGGTGGCCGTTGGGTACAGTCCCGAGACACACGAAGGCGATGAGCGATAGGAGGGGTTTCATCTCTCCCGGTATTGGGAGTTGATGCTGTGCTGTGCCCGACTGGTTATATCTGTAAGTCCCTGGCCAGGGCTGCTGAGATTTACTGATAAGTGTTATCAGTAGTTTCTTGATCTGTTATAAACCATTCACCGGCACGACTTATTGAGTTATTGGGGTCGACGTGACCATCCCTAGGCTCGATATGCAGCATATCTGACGAAAAGACCGGACTGTACGGTAGTGTTGCCGGTTGGCTCGACGGGAGTTGTAGCAGGTTCTCTTGTTTTCTTCTGATCGCTCAATACCCGGGTGGCCGTTACGTTTAGCTGACCGCTTGCGGCTTGGGGGTGCTTGATATGATCATCACCCACTGCCGGCTTATTGATGAGTCTTAGAGTCCCACAAAGGAGTTACCTAGTCCAGGCGAAACGTTGTGGTGCGCGTATGCGATATGCGCATGGACCCGGTTAAAATGCGCGTATAGGATACCGTATATTGATCGGACGGCTTGCTTTTGGTGGGGTCGTATGTGATATGGCCGGATTGATAAATCAAGTGTTGATTTATCATTTAACCATTAGTTTTCTCACTTGAAATCTTTTCTTGTATATGATGGATGTATGCATGCATGTATGTTTTCTTTCTTTCTAGATTCATGCACACATGGATGTGCATACACACATACATACATGCATCATCCTTCATGGTTGCTTATACATGGAAAATGGTGGCAATATAAGACTCACACCTTGGTTATTTATATGGATTATTGTTTATATTTGTGTTAAAAACAAAATGGAAAAGGAAAGGATAATTCATGGCTAGTTTCTACATCCTTCTTAAACCTAACCATGCTCACCTACTCCTAACCATGAGTTAACCTTCTCTTTGTGTTTTAAACTCAAATTAAATAATATCTTTATCATCTAACCATGGTTTGAGATGAGGATAAGAAAATATATATACATATATTTTCTTTTTCTTCATATGAGTTATCTTTTTCACTCTTATTAAAAAGAAAAGCCATCATCTTCTTCCTCCTTCTTCACTTGCTCTCTAGACTTTTGTAGTGAGCAAAATACATAACAAGATTGGATTTTGAAGTGAGAATAAGAACCACAACATCATTCTGCACAAGTTTAGCCCACTTGTTTAGAGTGTTTGCTTCATTTCATTCTCTTGGAAAGTGAAGTCGATAGCTTGGACGAAGGAGCTTCGGGTGGATCGTCGTGGACACTAGGAGACTTCAAGCGAACCCTCCTCCAACCCTCAAGTGACCAAGGAGTCCAGCGTAGGAAGCTACAAAGGTTGTACTCTCAAAACCCTAGCCTTTGTCACTTGTAAAATCATGAAACCCTAATTTTCAAGGCTAAGATCCTTTGTATGCTTACTTAGCACCATAAAAATTTGATCTTTGTGACATGTGATGCTTCCAAACCTCTCATAGGGTGCTAGGTAAACCTAACAGATTTAATCCAAACATCCCTTTGACTCCCCCGGGATTGATTTCACCTCCTATGGATTCGATAACCCACAACCACCGTCTGTTGTAGCGCCATAGCGAATCGCGCTCCAGGATCGTTTCTATCCCACCCGCTTTGCACTTCCCAACTATCTTTCCCTTCCACCGGCCAATGGGGATAATTTTGAAATTAAGCCCCACTTCATTAACATGCTTCCGAAATTTCATGGGCTTGAATCTGAAGATGCCTATATCTTCATCAACAAGTTCCAAAATATTTGTGCCATGATGAAAACAACCCAGCTGTCAGACGATGCTATACGGCTACGGGTCATTCCGTTCACTTTATGCGATCTTGCTGAAAAGTGGCTGTATAGCACTGCTTCCCACTCCATAACCAGTTGGGACGAGTTTGTGAAAGCGTTTCTCAAGAAATTCTATCCGAATCACAAGACCGCGAGGATCCGTAACGAAATCAACCAATTTTCCCAGCTTCCTACTAAACCCTTTTGGAAGTGCTTTGACCGGTATAAAGACCTTCTTGTTCAGTGCCCTCACCACGGTATTGAGAAATAGCAACTTTGCCAAACCTTATACGAGGGCCTGAACCTAGCAACCAAGCAGTTGTTGGAAACCATTTGTCAAGGCCACTTCCTGTCCAAATCTGACGAGGAAGCATGACAATTCTTCGACGACCTTGCGGAACAAACGCTTCAATGGGAGAGCACCAGACCAAGTACTTCTTCTTCTTCCTCTACTTCTACTGGTCAGTCGAGGGTAGGCATTGACCAACTCGATGTCTCTATTGCAATGAAAGCCGAAATGGCTGCAATAACGAGAAAACTTGAAGCGATAGAGAGCAAATTTTCATCTCCTGCTCCTGCCCCCGTTCTTCCCTTTCGTACCATTTGTGCTTGTTGTTCCGATCCATCTCACCTAACCGAAGAGTGTCCTTACAATCCACTATCTCAAGGACAGGATCAGGTTAATGCTGCATTTCAGCAAAGACCAAGAAACGATTCATACTCTTCCACCTACAATCCCGGTTGGAGGAACCACCCCAACTTCTCCTGGAATCAGAACCAGCATCAATTCCAAGGCAACAATTTCCAAAGGCCCCCTCCGCCGCAACAACAAGCTCAACAACAAACTCAACATCAATTTCAGCAGCCCTTCCAACCCCAACCTTTTCAAAATCAGATGAACAACTTTGCACCCAACAATTCTTTTCCTCAAAACAACTTTGTTCCATCAAACAATGATAAGGTTTCCTCGCTAGAACGAAGTCTGGAGGCGTTCGTTAAACAATCGACACAATCCACCGCAAACATCCAGTCGTCTATTCAGTCTTTGGTGCAACACGCTGCTGCATACGGGCAAAGCATCAAGACCATCGAAGCCCAGATTGCACAACTGAATACGGTGTTAAGCGAGCGAGAAAAGGGGAAGCTTCCATGTCAACCACTCCCAAATCCTGGTCACCCACATAATGTGCATGTTGCTATTGAACAACAGAACCATAATGTGAGTGCCGTGACTACATTGAGATCTGGAAGGATGCTGCACAATAACATCGGCACAACAATTGAGGATAATGACACCCCGGCCGCTTCGTCTTCTTCTTCTCCTTCCTCATCTTCTGAGCCTATTCTTCAAAAGGCTCTTCTTCTTCTTCTGCTCTGAACGGACCCACTTCTCACTCCACGAAAACTCCAGCTCTGGGATCCGTTCCAACTCCACAATCTCCTCCACAAGCATTGGACTCAACCAATTTTAAAAACGATCCATTTCCAAACCGGTTGAGGTCCAATAAACAAAATCCACAAATGGAGAAGATTCTGGAGTTGTTTAGGCAGGTTAACACCAACATTCCCCTTTTAGATGCTGTCCAACAAGTCCCTTCCTACGCGAAAATCTTAAAGGACTTGTGCACGAAAAAGAGGAAATCTCAGGTACCCAAGAAAGTTTTCTTGGCTAGTGCTATGAGTGATGCTTTTACCCAATCTTTACCTTAAAAACGGAAGGACCCTGGCTGTCCTACGATTTCTATTACCATTGGGGATAAGAACATCAACTGCGCACTTTTGGATCTTGGTGCCAGTGTTAACCTGCTTTCGTACTCATTATATGAGCAACTAGGTGTAGGAGAGCTGAAACCCATACATTGTACTCTCCAAATGGCCGACCGATCGATCACCCATCCTAGGGGTGAGCTAGAGAATGTGTTAATCAAGGTTGGGGACTTCATATTCCCCGTTGACTTCATTGTTTTAGACACACAGCCTGTAGCTAATCCCCGGAATCAAATTCCGGTGATACTCGGTCGCCCATTCCTTGCAACCTCAAATGCTATGATCAATTGTCGAAATGGTTCGATGAACCTATCTTTTGGAAACATGACAATTGAACTCAACATTTTTAGGTTGGGGAATCAGCCCTCCGAACTTAATGCTCATATACTAGACGTTTGTTCAATCCAGTAGATCACCCCAGAAGACTGTGAATTCGAGAAGTTTTTGTTCGATCACAGCAATCTTAACGCCACTAGTGCGTCCCTCTTTGAACCTATTGCTGCTTCTGCGCCCGACAATGAGTACGAGTGTTTCATTTTCTCGAACGATCTTAGCCAGTCACCACCCGAGTTTGAATCCTTCGAATTTCCGGATGAGTTACCTGAACCATCCAACTCGGTCGCTTACACTCGTTTTGAACCTCTGCTTGAATCCTTTGAGTTCGAGACCTTTTCACCAATCTTGCCTTTAATCGTTTCACCTCCAACGCTCGAACTCAAGCCTTTGCCGTCTCACCTTAAGTACGCTTACTTGGGTGAGAACGAGACCCTCCCTATTATCATCTCGGCTTCTCTAGCTCCCGAGCAAGAGAGAGACCTTCTTGCGGTCTTGCACGGCAATAGGCAAGCTTTTGGCTGGTCCATGGCAGACATCAAGGGGATTAGTCCCCTGATCGTTGAACATCACATTCATTTGATGGATGATGCTAAACCAGCCAGGGATCCACAAAGGCGACTCAACCCAGTCATGAAGGAGGCTGTAAAAAAGGAGATCGTAAAGTGTCTGGATAGTGGTATCATTTACCCTATCTCTGATAGCCAGTGGGTTAGCCCCATTCACATTGTCCCCAAGAAGTCGGGCATAACGGTCATAACCAATGAGGAGAACGAGTTAATCCCTACTCGCACCCAGACTGGGTGGCGAGTATGCATCGATTACAGAAAACTCAACACCGCAACGCGGAAGGACCACTTTCCTCTACCTTTCATTGACCAGATGCTTGAACGATTGGCTGGACACGCATACTACTGCTTTCTTGATGGCTACTCCGGCTATAATCAGATTCCCATCGCCGAAAAAGACCAGGACAAGACCACATTCACTTGTCCTTTCGGCACGTTTGCATATCGTCGCATGCCCTTTGGGTTATGCAATGCGTCCGCTACCTTTCAGCGGTGTATGATGGGAATCTTCTCAGACATGGTGGAAAAATTCTTGGAGATCTTCATGGACGATTTCTCCATTTTCGGCGATTCCTTTGATGAGTGTTTGCTACATCTCGACGCTGTCCTTACCCGGTGTAAGGACAAGAACCTCACTTTAAACTGGGAGAAGTGCCACTTCATGGTGCGCGAAGGTATTGTCTTAGGACATATCATCTCGCAAAATGGCATTGAGGTAGATAAAGCAAAGATTGAAGTCATTTCCAATCTCCCTCCTCCCAGATGCGTCAGAGACATCCGAGCCTTCCTTGGCCATGCCGGTTTCTATAGACGGTTCATCAAGGACTTTAGCAAGATTGCTAGGCCCTTGACTCTTTTGCTGGCCAAGGACACGACATTCGACTTCAACTCGAGCTGTGTGACTGCGTTCGAGTCATTAAAAAGCTCACTCACTTCTGTGCCCGTTCTTTCTTCTCCTGACTGGACGCACCCATTTGAGATTATGTGCGATGCATCCGACTTTCCCATCGGTGCTGTCCTTGGACAACACATTAACAAGATGCCGCACGTAATCTATTAAGCTAGCCGAACCCTGAACGACGCCCAACTGAATTATACAACAACTGAGAAGCAATTTTTGGCTGTTGTATTTGCTTTAGAAAAGTTTAGGCCTTACCTCATCGGCTCTCCAGTCATCATCTACACGGACCATTCTGCTCTGCGCCATCATTTTGCGAAGAAAGATGCAAAATCTCGGCTGATACGTTGGATCCTCTTGCTTCAAGAGTTTGACCTTGTCATCAAGGACAAAAGAGGATGTGAAAATGTAGTCGCCGACCATCTCTCATGACTTCCTTCTTCGCCGTCGCTTCAAATTCCGATCAACGACGTTTTTCCGGATGAACAGCTCTTGACAGTATCTTGTGAACCCTGGTTCGCAGATATTGTGAACTATTTGGCCATAGGATTACTACCGACTGAATGGTCAAGTTAGGACAGACTTCGATTCTTATCCCAAGTAAAACACTTTTACTGGGACGAACCCTATCTGTTCAAGTACTGTCCCGACCAGATTATTCGTCGGTGTGTCCCTGACGATGAATTCAAGAGTGTGTTGTCGTTTTGCCACGATTAAGCATGTGGCGGGCATTTTGGCCCCAGAAAGACAGCAGAGAAGATCTTGCAGTGTGGTTTCTACTGGCCATAACTCTTCAAAGACGCTCATGACTACTGCAAGACTTGCTCCCGGTGCCAACACTTGGGCCAGATATCCAGGAGGAATGAGATGCCGCTCCAACCAATCTTGGTTGTGGAGATTTTCGATGTTTGGGGGATTGATTTCATAGGGCCGTTTCCCAGCTCTTTTGGGAACTTGTACATTCTTCTCGCTGTTGATTATGTCTCTAAGTGGGTTGAGGCTGTGCCCAGCCGGACTAACGACAACAAGGTTGTCGTTAGATTTCTTAAGGAAAACATTTTCTCCCGGTTTGGGCACCCCCGAGCGATCATTAGCGACAATGGAACTCATTTCTGCAATAAGACTTTCGAGGCCTTGATACGGAAATATTCCATTAATCATAAGCTATCTACACCCTACCACCCCCAAACCTGTGGGCAAGCCGAAGTTTCAAATCGGCAAATCAAGCAGATACTGGAGAAGACGGTTTCCAAGAACCGTAAAGATTGGTCGTTAAAACTCGATGATGCCCTTTGGGCATTTCGAACTGCTTATAAGACCGATCTTGGCATGTCTCCCTATCGGCTTGTGTACGGAAAGGCTTGCCACCTTCCTGTGGAAATATAGCATCGCGCATTTTGGGCGATAAAGGAGTTGAATCTGTCTCTCGAAGATGCGGGCAGCCATCGGAAGCTGCAGTTGAACGAATTGAGCAAGCTTCGGGATGAGGCTTACGAAAACGCGGTTGTCGTTAAAAACCGAACGAAGGTGTTTCACGATAAACACCTTTTGTGCAAAACTTTCGCACCTGGCTAACAGGTACTGCTTTACGACACCCGGCTACATTTCTATCCAGGTAAGCTCAGATCTCGCTGGAAAGGGCCATATTTTGTGCCGAATGTGTATCCGCATGGCGCTGTGGATTTGGAGAATCCAAAGGACGGTTCATTTGTCAAAGTGAACGGACACAGACTAAAACCCTACCTTAGCGCCGAACCAACAGAGGAGCACCTGGTCTTACAGGAGTCGGTTTACCCTGCATAATCTTCCTCTGCCTACCACCAAACTTCGGTTATCCAGCCAAAACAGTGGACACTGTTTCAAATAAGTTTGGGGGTATGTATATACCATTTTGTATATATATGTGGATATTCGTGTCCGGTGCATATCCATTTTTATTGTTTTTCTTTTCTTTAAAAACAAAAACAAAAAAAATTGTGCATATCTAACCGACAATTTTGACCCTTCAATGATTTCTTCATGCAATGACAGTGAGGACACTGTTCAGTTTAAGTTTGGGGGTACGCTCGGTACGCATTTCTAACCTTCGCATTCATATGTATATTTTGCATCTGCATACTAAAATCCATAAAATCCATAAAAATCTGAAAATTTTCTAAAAACATAAAAACTTTTTCGTCAAATTAGCTAGTGGGAGAACTCAGATTCAACATTTCAACGGTTTTGTTTGATAAAATAGGAATAATTAAATCTTATTCTTAGATTTTGAAAACCTGAAAGATAACTCTCCTTTGAAATTAACTATAGCTGATATATGTCTTTACATCACACTACACGTGACGTGAGTTTTGAAAATTAGATGACAAGTTTATTATGTCTGAAAACTTTTAAATGGATAAATTATTTTCTGAGGATCAAATGGGTTTGTTCTAAAATAAGTAATATCAAGAATAGTTTATGAAGTGAAGCGGATATGAAGGAATGTTATTGATGCTTTAATTGGAACTAATTCTGAAAAATAACCCATCTGGAACTTGATTGGAATGATTATACATCGAACCTACTAAACACATCTTTTATCCAAAAAAATAATTGAACAGCCGGTTATATCTCCGAATCATCATGATTTTCATACTAAATTGTCTTTTGTTTTTGGGCCTAGGTAACTTGAGTAATTAAGTCCGCTGGGGTGTCTCTACACCTAATGCCCTAAAGCCAACTGGTTTGGGTGCATTGGCCCAAAGCTCGTTAAGAAGCCTAGAAAGTCCAAATTAAAACAAAGTCAAGCAAGTGTTCTCTTCGAGATAAAATTCCTAACGGTTCTTTGTGTGAGAATAATCTTGACAAAAGACAGGTTTTTATAAAAAAATATTTCTAGCGGAGATATGAAGGTTTTATTCTATGATAAAGACTATTGCATGTTCACAGAGGTGTGTATGAAATGAAAACAAGAAAAAGGTGGAGTGAAAAATAAGACCTAGTTTCCTGTTAAGTAAGATAGAAATTATGAAATTGAACCCTTACTAAAAAAGGAAACTTGAAAAATACTTAACTCTTTATAAAACTTATGTGATCCTTTTAAAATTTCTATCTGGGCTTTATTTTTTGACATGATGACTTTAATCGATCCTTCTGGAACTTAACGACACTATTTGCACTGCACGTAAAAACATATAAAATCTTAAGTTAAATGAGAAGCGAGGTGTGAAAAATAAAGGTTCGATAGTCTAGACTCAGGATAATAGAATTATTATTTTTAAAAACAAAATCTTAGGGGTTGAATCATAGTTATTTTGCCAAGCTAGCTTGACGGGATTTTGTGGGTAGTATCCGCTGAAAACCCTCAGGAGACAACACTCCTCCTACTAGGGACACCTAGAGGTTTAACGGCTTGTTGCACATGCTCAGTGCAATCGCGTTCCCTGCGAAAGTGAGGTTAGGAATTTTTGTGAATAAATTGGCTTTGCTCGGGATGAGCAAATGATAAGTTTGGGGTTATTTGTTCATATCAGATTTTTGCATTTTTATACCGCCCATTTTTTTATCATATTGCTTATCGGTAGGTACTCTTGAGCCGTGTTTGCTAGTTAATTGCAGGATACAGGTTCTCAGCTCTAAACAGTGAAATTCACGGAAAAGCACGACAAATTCTGGATTACTGCCAACCACAGATAAGATACGGGTCTCCGCTCTCTATCCGTATGTTGCCGCACACCAGTTTAAAGGACAAAATGGCAAATCGATGGTCATTTTCATGCACAAAGCACAATGTCAACACAAGATCCAAGAAATCTACGCGGAGCTCAAGAAAATCATGGAAAAAGATCCACATCAAATCACCTTTTGATCTGTTGAAAATCTGGAAGAAATGTGAAGAGCTTCTGAGAAACCACATATACCATACAGAAGAGAACAGAAAAAAAGGAAAACCCACAAAAAACGAGGATCTAATTCCCCTAAATAGCCGCGGATCCGCGGCCAAGATGGTGACTCGGCCGCGGATCCGCGGCCGAGTTGAATCGGCAGAAGGATCTTTTCTGGGGGCTGTTTGGTAATTTTATTTGGTGGCAGATTGTTGCCCTAGGTTTTCAGTTTCCTGCCTATAAATAGCCCAGAACAATGCCATGCCAAGGGTGCTTATTCTTGTGTGAAATTTTAGATAGATTTTGTAGTTCTTCTTCCTCTTTTCATCTTTCTCCATTAAAACCTTGTAGTGAGCTTGTATGAGTGAAGTGATGAATAAAAGAGTTCTTTTCTTTATCATGCTTGTCTTGTTCTTTTGTTAATTATAATTGCTTGTAATTTTCATTTTCTAATCTAGTTGTTGTTATTTGTTGTTTGTTTCTTTCTTGTTCTATTTTTCTTTATCCTTGACAACAATGATGCTTAAGCTTGATCCTTGCCAAGGTGAGGTCTCAAATAGCTAGTTGTAATCTTCTAACATCTTTCTTTCTATCTTCCTCCTTTGTTTTATTTTCCTTTTTCTTTTAATGGGTAAGTAGTTTTCTCACTTGTTAGGTTAGGATAAGGAAAGTTTGAGAGAAGGAAATCTCTCTCACTCTTTTCTTGCCCAACATCTTAATTCGGACTCCCATTAATTGAACCACAATCCGCTCTCTACGGTACCGTATCCTATATGATAGTGGTGATTCCTTAGTGAGACCGGTTGTGGTTGAATTAACCGGAGGTTAAGGCTAAGAGCCAAGAACGGACGGATAAGGACCAAAAGGAAGAACTTAAGCGTTGGAAAGCCTAGCTTATACTCGCAAGTTCCTTCCTAGTCGTGCTAATCCCCGTTGTTGCCGATTACCGTAACACCGATATTAAGAGTGGTAACGAAATAAGCGAGTGTTCAGTTGATAAAACTGCACATTTGTTATTACATTTTTCCTACCATTTCCATATTTAAAAAGGTCTTTATTATAATATATCATACATATGAGGGTTTATGTGTAAAAATACTATTTTCCATGTGTTGATATATTATAATTAGCATTTGGTAGGAAAATGTATGCAAATAATATTATTGACCAAATCCTAGTAGAACTAAGTCTACTAAATATTATTTAAGTTGTTGTGCAGGATTTTCAGGTCTTCAATCAAGGAAATCAAGCTGTTAAAGCTAACCTGCCTAATTAAGAAATCAAAATTAAGAAATCAATTCTGGTAGAAGAAAAGAAAAGATTTCCAAATTCTGAAGGTCCCAGATATTGCCACATGTCACAAGGATGAAGCCCTAAAATTTTGATCAAGAGATCTTGACCAATGGCCGTGGATCCGCGGCCATACCCCCCTTGGGCCGCGGATCCGCCGCATGTTAGATGAGTTAGGGTTTGCAATTTTTGTGGGAAAATCTGTAGGGTTGCTATGCACGCGCATAAGGGTCTACGAGGCATCAACCATGCCCGATTAAAAATTTAGCCGTGCCGAACAACCCGAAGCCGGATCTTTAAACTAGGGTTTAGGCGAAAACTAACATGTTAAACAATTTAACACTAAGTGAGAGGGATTACAACCTTTGTAGATCCGGTCCTTCACTTCATAAGCTCCGTGTTGAGGTCCCTTCGCTGCGATCATTGTGTTCCGGACTCTCGAGAGGGTTCACGAAGAGAATGATGCAACCTTTGCTTCCGATCTTCGAAACAAAGATGATCTACCTTGAACTTTCGTTAACACAAGCTAACACTCATGAAATGATGTGAACACCCTCATCTAAATGGCAAGGATAGATGAGGATGATGAAGTAGGATTTTTGCTCTCTTTATTTATCTTTTTCTCATATTTATTCGTCACTTGGAAAAAAGCTAGTAAGCTTTTTCCATGAAGAAAGAAGAAGGAAGAAGATGAAGAATGAATATAATTCCTTTTGTGATGAATAATGATAGACTTTGATAAGGTTAGAAATGCAACCATGGTTCAAGTAACCATTGTAGAGAATTAACTAGGGTTAGGGTTTAGGGTTGAGTTAAAAAAATATTTTGCAAAATATCTTTTCCAAAACAAAAAAGAAAACCTTCTAGAAAGTTCTAGAAATGATTAACCCTAATCAAACCCTAACCATATTTAATCTCCACTAAACATGTTGCATTAATAACCATATCATGTTACAATATTATATATCACATATATAATATTTATTGTAACAAAATAAAATAATACAATTAACATATATCGCATATATATCAATGTATTACCCGAGTGAGAAAAAGAATCTTTTAGTGAGCTAATATTAGTTAATGTAATTTAATATATTATATATATTATTATACATTAAATTATCGAATCAACACTTGATCCGACAATCCGGCTATATCGCATATAACCGACTAATATATATCCGTACCAATTCATCGAATCAACATTTGATCCGATGACCCGGCTGATATCAAATATCGCGAGAATACAATACGGTATCTCATATCGTAATATCCTCGGTCCCGCACATATCACATATGTGCTCCTACTCCGTTTTGCCTGAGCCAAGAAACCTCTGTGTAGGACTCTAAAGAATCGTCAATACGCCGGCAGTAGGTGATGATCATATCAAACACCCACAAGCTGCAAGCGGTCAGCTAAACGTAACAGCCACCCAGGTATTGAGCGCTCAGAAGATCAACAAGCAAGACTGCACATTCTCCTGTGAATCCAATCAGTAACACTCCCGTACAGTCCGGTCTCGTCGTCTGATATGTCGTATATCTCGCCTAGGGGTGGTAAACGTCAGACCCCAGTAGCTCGATAAGTCGTGTCGATATGAGGTCTATAACAGTTCGAGAAACTACTGATAACACTAACTAGTAAATCTCAGCAACCTTGGCCAGGAATTTCCGGTTATAGCCAATCGAACACGGCACAACATCAACTCTCTATACCGGGAGAGATGAATCCCCTCCTATCGCTCATTGCCTCCATGTGATTCGGGACTGTACCCAAAAGCCACCTTTTTGCATACCCTCTTGGACGTGGTATGATGGAAATCAAAGCACAGTGGGAATCACACAAGACTCTATGACGATCTCGGGTCAACAGACTACTCTGTACCAGTGTCACCGGAGAACTGCCATCTGACGTGAGGTATAATACCATCTGGGAGTTCTCGGCGAGTCCGTCCAGTGCACCCAGTCTCTACTGAGCACCCGTACACCATCTTTGATGTCAAACACCGATGGATATGGGATCATCCATCGCCCATCATATGGGTTAAGATGCGTATACGCTAGTCTACTATGGTGTATCGATGCCCTGTCTCGATACACCCTCGACTAGGAACAGTTATAGGATGTACTCGTCGACTACCGTGGCCCCACTAGTATAATCTCATCATAGTCCCAGTAGTCGAGTATATATCCTAAGGGCTTTATCAACATGTAACATAGAGACAAGCAGAGTACATGTTAAGATAAAATACAACCAGATAGCATACTATCATGTCGAGCAAGAAAGTCCTCCCTATATATGTCCAAGCATCCATTACAATATACATCGTATGTACAGTAATGGCCTCTAGGGCATACATATAACTAACAATCTCCCACTTGCACTAGGGCCATCTGTTGTGGTATCGCATACCCAACAATTAGCTGCAGTTGAAGTATCTCATACTCAACCATCCCATAAAAGTCTCTACTGGGGAAAAGGCCTTTGTGAGTGGATCCGTGCTGTCGTCCTCTGTGTCTACCCTCCTAACCTCGATCTTCCTGGAGATCAACCATCTCCATGATCAGGTGATACTGCCTAAGAATTATATCTGGATTTCTGATGGGACGGGGGTTCCTTGGCATAAGCCACAACTCCATTGTCACACAATGGTAGGAACGAAGTTCATCTCATGAATTTATATATCCAGACCGCCTCTTTGGTAGCATCCTTGGTAACGATGTATCTTTCCTTTAATCATCTACTAAGTCACGGTATCTAGCTTGGAACTCTTCCAACATACCGTCCCTCCACTGAGGGTAAAGACAATGCCTGCGACTGACATTCAGTCGTTCTTATCACCCTGGAACCTTTCTAGTGATTCTCCCCAGGATCGATTGATACCATCTCACTACAACTAGTGAGAATCCTAACATCCAATTAGATCTATCTCTTAGATCCAAAACTCAGGATTTAGGAGGTATCACCTTGATCCTATATGGAGAATCCTTGTGATAAGCGGAGATTAACTGAGCGTAGCATAGGAAACTCTTTCCCTATCAAGAGTATGTCATCCACGAACTCTACGAGGATCGCCACCATATTCCCTACTACCTTTTTGTATACACAAGATTCATCTACCATTTTGATGAAGTCAAACTCTTTGACTACCATATCAAAACAGACGTTCCAACTCCGCGATGCCTATTTTATCACATAAAATATCTTGCACATGTTTCCGCTGCTCCCACTATCTACGAAGCCCTCTGGCTGTGTACTTATAGACGCTCTTTTTTAAAACATCATTTAGAAAAGCAGTCACGACACCCAACCGCCAGATATCGTAGTCATGGTATGTAGCCGTGGCAAGTAGGATCTGGATGGACTTAAGCATAGCTTTGAAAGTCTCAACTTTTCCATGTACACCAAGTAATCTTCTCAAGATATACTTGCTCCTGATGGGGATTTAACCCTTCAGATAAAGCAACCAAAGTCCATACTTTGTTGGTGTATAAGGATTCCATCTCAGATCGATAAGCATCCAGCCATTCTTACAGAGTCCCACTCCTGATGGCCAGCTCGAAACTAGTTGGGTCATCATCTCATGATGCAATTCTCGCTCCCACTGTCATAGAGAAACCTAAATATCTCTCAGGTGGGTGAGGAACCCTACTAGATCGGCGGAGAGGCTGAGGTTCGTTGGAAACTATTGAATCCTTTGGTTCTACCAAATCATCAGCTGCAGTTTGTATAGCTGGAACATTTCCAGTTCTACATAACAGACCTTGCCTCGAGCTTGTCCGGATTTTGCTTTTAGACATAGGCCGGACAACCCCAAATCTTAAGATATGGGCTCTTCCCTTTCCATATCACATATGAAGTGGTAGGCAATTGATTTGATTTGAACCCTGTTCAATAGGTATGCAGCTTCTCAAGTGCATAACTCCCTAAAGGAAATAGGAAACTCAGTAGTACTCATCATAGAGCACACCATATCAAATAGGGTGCTATTGCTCCGCCCCGATACACCAACGTGCTGTGGTGTATGCGGAGGAGTAATGCTGAGAGAGAATCTCATTCTCCTTTAGAATTGTCCAGGAATTCCGTGCTCAAGTATTCTCCTCCTTGATCACATCAAAGGACATAATACTTTTACCCGTATTTTGGTTCTCTACTTCTAACTTAAATTCTGTGAATATCTCAAAAGTTTCGGACTTGTGTTTCAACAGGAACATATGTCTGAATCTTGAGAGATCATCAAAGAATGTAATGAAGTACAAAGAACCGGTCTTGGTATGTGTAGACGGGAGACTTTCTGTAACCCTTCGAAAATCGTTTAGGCAGTTTTTCGGTAATCGGCTAATTTTTCGGTTTTTTCCGTAAAAAGTCAAAATAGGTGTTTTTCATTGTAGACCTAATTATACAAAATTTAGATAAGATATTACTATAATTTTTTCACTAAAATGTCACTTAAAATTTTCTAGTTAAATAAATTTTTTTTCGTAATTAATTATTTTTTAATTATTTTAAGCTTTTAAAAATATATTAAATTAGGGATAAATACAAATTTAATTAGGTAAATTTCATAATTAGGAATATTTATAAACTAAAATAGAGTGTTAATAAATTGTATCATAACTTTATAAGATTTTAGTTTTAGAGTTTGAAATTTATGAAAAAAAATGATGTAAAAAGGGTTTTTTTTAGAAGAAGTTGATGTGAAATGCATTAAATGAGATTTGAGGGATCTTTTTGACCTAGAAACCTCTACACAAAACCCCCACCACTTCCTTCTTGCTGCTGGCCGAGCCTCCCTGCTGAAAATCCCTCATCTTCTCACTTCATTCTTGCTTCAATTTCATAGCAAAATTCATTAAAAATCCACAAATTCATTCTCCCATTCAAAGCAAAACCCTAATCCACTCTCTCCTCAAGCCAAATTAGTTCAAAACTTGAAGAAAGGAGACTTCTTTGGTGGCTTGAGCATGCTAGGATTCAACTTGTGAGGTGAAATTTCTAAACTAGTTGTTAAATTGTAGATTGAAGGTGCTAAAAATTGAATTTTGAAGTATCAATTTATTAGAATTTGCTTGTTCATGAAAATCAAGAGAGGGATTTGATTTTGAATTAGGGTTTGTAGCATGGTTGTTGGAGTTAAGTTAGGGTTTGGTTACCTAATTGGTTAGAGTGGTTAATTGTGCAATGTCACGCTCGCTAAATCGATAAATTGCGATATTTGCGTCGAATCCGTATGCAATTGCTTACTAGATTTTTATAAAAATTAGGATGTGATCTAATTGCGTTATATTAGCAATGTAATTAGCTTCATATACGACTACTAGAGTGCGCGAATGCGGGGTTTTTTCTAGGCGGGTTTTGGTTTTGTCGATTGCCCCGAAATAACGATTCTAGTTAAGATTTAGCGATTTTCGTGTGTTTTCCCGCGCACCGAGTGCACGTTATGTTTAATTCGAGAGCGTCGATATTTGTATGTTGTGATTTGCATCATTTTAGGATATGTAATCTTATGCTTGGTGTTGTGCAAATATAGGATCGGTCGGGGAAACATCGGACACGGCGCGTAAAGGCAAGGCGGTGGTCGGATCGGATTAGCGAGGCTTTTAGGTGAGTAGATGTATTCATCTATGGAGGAATCGTCTGGATGGCGCGAGGCGCCCCCTAGTTAGGATTACCCTATTTCTTGCAAGATTTATATTGTTAGTTAGCTTATCCCTTTATATACATTGCATACCCTTATAGCTAACCGTATATTAGATTGCATGGACATTCATCTACACTTATGAGATATCACTTCATAGGACACGAACACCATTACCATTGGCATCGGTTGCACGCGCACTATTCATGTGACACACACGCCTTTGGTAATTACCATGCCACGTGCACTATAGAACCTGTTTAACTTAGTATCGCCACTTGCATTCATATATGATATATGAAATTGCATAGCATGCATATACCTCGCATTATCATCATATTTACATAGATTTCTAGCCAAAATTCACATTGTATACATTGATATCATAGACATTTATCATATATAACATGTGAACATTATGATTTTCTTGAGGATTTCAGCAGTGCTGCGATTTCTGGATTTTTGGGGAAAACCGCAAAAATTTAACAAAAGCTTATATTTATCATTTCTAAAAACAAAGTTGCGGTTTTCTCGTGATGTATGTGTCGTCCACCTTGAGTTTTCATGTTTTTTGTTGGATTTCGAGACCCGATTCGAGGAGTGGATGAACCGTCTCGGGTATATGGTGGGCCGGTATGGTACCCCGGGGCAAGAAGATCGAGTTGTAGACGATGAGCCTGGCAGGGGAAGACTACCTACCGGTGATGTCTGGCACGGCGGATATCCGGAGGATACCGACCGTTGTCGTGAGATTTGATGATATGGGTCGATCCGGACTGACGGAGCCCGATATTTGAGACATTGTTACAGTGAGATATTGAGACATATATGATTTCATATTTGGTGTCGATGCTTGACACGGGTTTTCAGATGATTTCTTGATGGTACTTAGCTATTATATAGATATTCATTTTCTAAAGTTAAGAATGCAGTACCCTTAGCATTTAAAACACTTAAAGAGTTAGTAATGACATTGCATACATGTGCATGCATACTAGAGATATTATATCACATATGGACATACATGTTGTGACGCATTGCGTGCATTCTTATGATTGCCTTACTAGATGTTATATTCTACTCACGAGCTGGCAACTCACCCTCGTTGTGCCACAGTGTCTTGCAGGTCGGACTCATCAGTCTTGTAGCGGCGGCTATCTTATCATCAGCTCCTTTTGCTCAGACTCGCGACATTGCCCGTAGGTGGGTTGCGAGCACACTTTATTTCTTTTTGCTCCATCATTGTATCTAGTATTCTCCATCTACCACTTTTTATATTGTATATGCGACCTAGTGATGAGACTGAGAGATTTGTATATTTGTGGTTTCTTTTGGGTCGAGCTCACTTGAGCCGGCGTTGTGTTTTCTGATATTTTGCGTTTCTTTTATGCTCTTTTCTTGATATTACTTATATATTGCATGTGGTTGTGATCCGCCTTGGGCGAAGAGCTAGCTCCCGCTTGGGGATGCCATTTATGATTACAGGTTATATATATCTTGTTGTACCCATTTTGGGGGATAGAAAATACAGGGGAGACTCTGCCGAAATTTTCGGGAATTTTTGATGTTTTAAAAAAAAAAGGGATTCTATGCAACTTGTTTGATTTAAAAAAATTGCTTTCATGTAAGGTTTTCCTTCACTCTCTTTTGATTTTGGTTTAGTTTTTTCTAGGCTTTGGCTGACTTAGGTTACGTTACGCCTTTAGACGTCTCGTAATCTAAGTGCCAGTCACGTTCCGTACTTTCGGGTCGTGACACTTTCATACATCAGCATGTATCAATCCCAAGAGTTCACTAACTCTTTCTCTGTTTCCAATAAACAGAGCTGTAGTCATCTTATCTTTGTGACATGACCGGCAAGTTTCAGAAGATGTAAATTCAAACAAATTTAAATATGCATCTTAATGTAACTTCATCTAGTCGGGTCGCATTGATATGACCTAGTCTACAATACCTCAAGAAGGATTCGTTCATTTCTGAATTATTCCTCTTGTGTGTGTTCCGTATACTAAGAACTGTAGTTTGATTTAGAACGTCAATACTTTTAGATAACGTGCCTGAACCGATCAACTCTTGATATAGGAAATGTTCAAAACATTATCCAACAATACAAAATTATATCCTTTCTTTACTAATAAAAAGACTGATATGATATTGTATATCAGGTTCGGTATCTAATAACATTCGTTCAGAATCAATGTATTCTGGCAATACAGGGTGATAGTGACCAACAGACTTGGCTGCAACACTTGTACTGTTTTCTGTCTCATGAAACTTATCACCCGTTCTCAGTTCTCTACCTATCTGTAGCCCATGTAACAGATTACATATGCGGGATCCTGATCCGGTATCTCATACCCAGGACGTAAAGGATACTGAGAAACAGTTCTCTATAATGAATACACCCGAAGAAGATGCATCAGCATGCACTTTCTTCGTTTGGGCGGCACGGGAAATCTGGTATTCCCTAATTTCCTGCTCTGTCTTATAACAATTATAAGTTGGAGCGGGACCAACGTTCCCCAGCTCAGTATAACAAACGGGTTCGGTTAATTCATCCGTTTTATTATCTTGATTAAGGCGTGATATGGTCGCTACCTGGAGAGAGAGAGAAGAAAACACTCAGCGTATGCTCTTGCAAGATTAGATTGGTTATTTAATATATCTAATCAGGATGTCTCCCACTGTTTTTGTCAAATCTTCGTTCAAACCCTAAAAGGAAAGACTAGCCAGGATTAATTACACGCTACAAGTTCGCTAATCTTTCAGCCAGGCCAGCGTCGGTACTTTGAGGGAGGTCCCCCGTGCTTTCGCACGAACCTAATTAAAGTAAACCTTGTTTTCCCAGGGGCGTAACCCCGTTGACACCTTTCTAGACACCTACTTGATCGGCTAATTGTAATGTGTAAAACTCTCCCAGGAGTAACTCTTACTCGCAGCGGGTATCGGGATCCAACTATCTCATAGAAGGTATGCAATCTCATTGCAAATTTCAACACTTGAAATTCCCGATAATATTTTACCCCTAGCACTTATGACCTTAACTAAGGTCAACATATCGTAAGTACTAGTCATGTGCTACCCGTCATTTCATGATTAATCAGACCCACCCTACATGACCCTCAACTATGGTCGACATAATCACATGAATGTCCTAACTAATCGCATCATATGCTGTGTAGGAAGACATCACTTAGATACCGTACACTACGCCTCAACTAAAGTCGACATACGCAGCACGAATACTAAGTACTCTACTTCCTAAAATGACGGAGGGCTACGCTAGGTTTTTAAGAAAACCCTTTGCGTAATGAACTTGATATCGTTGTAGAATCGAGTGATTTTAAATGGAATGTTTTTGAGGCCTTTTCTAGTTTCGCTAAAGAGGTCACTCCCGGTGAAGGGATCGTCGGCTCTTTCCTCATCGAATAAGGTGCAGAATATTTCAAAAATATCACTATGCAAAGTAAGAACTATAGAAGCAATCAAAAGACAAACCGAGTTTGTAGCAACTGCTAGTTTCACTAAAGTGGTCACTCCCGGTGAAGGGATCTTGGCTCTTTCCTTATCGAATAAGGTGCTGGATGTTCTATAAGGAACACCGCTATGCAAACCAAGAACTAAAGCTACCAGTTTTTAAACAAGTTTCTACAACATCTTAGGTTTCTTTTAGTTTCATTAATCTCATTAATGAAGTCCAATTTTAATATGCTTCACAAGCATCACATTTGAAACGAAATCTGCAATATAACATACATCTCATATATATACAATATAAACATTCGTCTCAGGCAGTAATATGATCTCATCACAGAACATTGCAGCAGAAGAACATATATGAAATATTGGATATACTAGGACGTCCGTATTTTAATACGAGCCTGTATAAAACACGGATTCCACGGTCGCGATGAATAGCCAAACCCACATCCCTAGACCCCTACGAGAGCGGCAAGCAACACTGCCAATTCTAGGGTTAGGAGACCCGGTCTCGACTCCTCGAGATGGTCTCTCACCGGACCCCAGAACCCGGTTACTTGTGCTCCCCGCCTTGGGTCTACCTAATGCGGAAAAGTAAATAATATACATCAACGGTGACATCTTCCGCAACCTGGAAGTGCCCCAATAAAAGAATATTACATACAAATGAATTTTACATGAATGAAAAAGAAAAAACTCTCATCTTACATAAAACCCCCGGCTATTCAAAACGCGACGATCCAATATAACATATCACAGCAACACATAATATCTCATATCATCAACGTAAGCAAGTATGCGTATCCCGATTGTCGTTGATGTATAGCAACGAAGCCGGCGATACACCACATACTACGCTTACGGTCACAGAAAAGAAAGTGTAAAACTACAACAGTTGGAATCCGCAACCTCTTTAGACATCGCATGCCTAACCAAATGAATTCCTTAGACATCTCATGCCTAACAATTATAAACCCCGCATTTTAGTCTCATTATCGAAAACTCTTTTCAATATCAAGTCGGGAAATTCAACAAGATTCCCGACATTATGATCGAATGCTCGTCGCAAACTTTAGTAGACGGCCGCACCCCCGGATGCTGTTGACAAAGTGCACTAAGGCGGAACACCGCTGCCGCAAGCACCCGAACGGATGCTTTTGGCGACGGGGTTCTCCTACAGTCACTTGGTCGGGGCTATGGGGCGTAGCTGTCTATTAAGTTTACCCGGCGAGTATCCGCGTATGCTACGTGATTGCGACGGACTTTTGATCACATCAAAATTTTGTGGCAACCGATCATCTGAGACTAAACTGCTATGTTTATAATATTCAAATTAGTTATCTCATAACTACCTATGGATTCCAAATATTGTATCACATTCCAGATAAATAGACAATGTTAAACTTTCCGATCGAATAATCAAACACCCAAGATTTCCCCAATATATCTCAACACTTGAAATCAGTTTAAAAACATCCATCACATGCCACAGTACCAATGGTCCAGCCGTAGAAGGGTCAAGCCAACGCCTCACATGTGGTACGCCGTACTACCACAAACCCTAAGGTTCAGAGGCAGTTCAGGACGGTCACATAATCGAGTTAAGGTTTGTTGTCTTCTAGAGGGTCCACCGCGTTACTTGCACGACTTAGAACGTTCTTAAACACGAGAAAAAATCCAACTTTTGAAAAATTTTCCGACAGGGAAAAAAGTGAGTTATTGATATCCGTTTGAACTTTTTAACAGTTTCTAAAAATTATCCGGACAAAACTAAACGAAGTTAAATTATTCGATCGAAACATCGAATCCCCAATACAACCCTTGAAAACTCAACACTTGAGTGGAATTAAAATATTCCCAGAAAAAATTGCCAAGAAAGGTCCTAAGAATAAATAAAAGAAATGCCAGGGACTAACTCGAAATTTTGGCCGCGGAACCGCCGCAAAACCCCTAGTTTGGCCGTGGTTCCGCGGTCATTTTAGCGAATTAGAAGTCCATACTTCACAGTAATTCTTAGTTTTTCCTGCTTGTTTTTCTGAGAATTTTTAATTAATAAAAAACCACATTTTTGAAAAATGTACAGAGAAGGGTAAACATCGGGGTTTCGGGTTTCGATCGGACTTTAAACTTTGCCTAGACTTCGCCTAAAACTCTAGCTTGGCTCTGATACCACTGTAGGGTTGCTATGCACGCGCACAAGGGTCTACGAGGCATCAACCATGCCCGATTAAAAATTTAGCCGTGCCGAACAACCCGAAGCCGGATCTTTAAACTAGGGTTTAGGCGAAAACTAACATGTTAAACAGTTTAACACTAAGTGAGAGGGATTACAACCTTTGTAGATCCGGTCCTTCACTTCATAAGCTCCGTGTTGAGGTCCCTTCGCTGCGATCATCGTGTTCCGGACTCTCGAGAGGGTTCACGAAGAGAATGATGCAACCTTTGCTTCCGATCTTCGAAACAAAGATGATCTACCTTGAACTTTCGTTAACACAAGCTAACACTCATGAAATGATGTGAACACCCTCATCTAAATGGCAAGGATAGATGAGGATGATGAAGTATGATTTTTGCTTTCTTTATTCATCTTTTTCTCACATTTATTCGTCACTTGGAAAAAAGCTAGTAAGCTTTTTCCATGAAGAAAGAAGAAGGAAGAAGATGAAGAATGAATATAATTCCTTTTGTGATGAATAATGATAGACTTTGATAAGGTTAGAAATGCAACCATGGTTCAAGTAACCATTGTAGAGAATTAACTAGGGTTAGGGTTTAGGGTTGAGTTAAAGAAATATCTTGCAAAATATCTTTTCCAAAACAAAAAAGAAAACCTTCTAGAAACTTCTAGAAATGATTAACCCTAATCAAACCCTAACCATATTTAATCTCCACTAAACATGTTGCATTAATAACCATATCATGTTACAATATTATATATCACATATATAATATTTATTGTAACAAAATAAAATAATACAATTAACATATATCGCATATATATCAATGTATTACCCGAGTGAGAAAAAGAATCTTTTAGTAAGCTAATATTAGTTAATGTAATTAAATATATCATATATATTATTATACATTAAATTATAGAATCAACACTTGATCCGACAATCCGGCTATATCGCATATAACCGACTAATATATATCCGTACCGATTCATCGAATCAACATTTGATCCGATGACCCGACTGATATCAAATATCGCGAGAATACAATACGGTATCTCATATCGTAATATCCTCGGTCCCGCACATATCACATATTTGCTCCTACTCCATTTTGCCTGAGCCAAGAAACCTCTGTGTAGGACTATAAAGAATCGTCAATACGCCGGCAGTAGGTGATGATCATATCAAACACCCACAAGCTGCAAGCGCTCAGCTAAACGTAACAGCCACCCAGGTATTGAGCGCTCAGAAGATCAACAAGCAAGCCTGTACATTCTCTTGTGAATCCAATCAGTAACACTCCCGTACAGTCCGGTCTCGTCGTCTGATATGTCGCATATCTCGCCTAGGGGTGGTAAACGTCAGACCCCAGTAGCTCGATAAGTCGTGTCGATATGAGGTCTATAACAGTTCGAGAAACTACTGATAACACTTACCAGTAAATCTCAGCAACCCTGGCCAGGGATTTCCGGTTATAGCCAATCGAACACGGCACAACATCAACTCCCTATACCGGGAGAGACGAATCCCCTCCTATCGCTCATTGCCTCCATGTGATTCGGGACTGTACCCAAAAGCCACCTTTTTGCACACCCTCTTGGACACGGTATGATGGAAATCAAAGCACAGTGGGAATCACACAAGACACTATAACGATCTCGGGTCAACAGACTACTCTGTACCAGTGTCACCGGAGAACTGCCATCTGACGTGAGGTATAATACCATCTGGGAGTTCTCGGCGAGTCCGTCCAGTGTCCCCAGTCTCTACTGAGCACCCGTACACCATCTTTGATGTCAAACACCGATGGATATGGGATCATCCATCGCCCATCATATGGGTTAAGATGCGTATACGCTAGTCTACTCTGGTGTATCGATGCCCTGTCTCGATACACCCTCGACTAGGAACAGTTATAGGATGTACTCGTCGACTACCGTGGCCCCACTAGTATGATCTCATCATAGTCCCAGTAGTCGAGTACATATCCTAAGGGCTTTATCAACATGTAACATAGAGACAAGCAGAGTACATGTTAAGATAAAGTACAACCAGATAGCATACTATCATGTCGAGCAAGAAAGTCCTCCCTATATATGTCCAAGCATCCATTACAATATACATCGTATGTACAGTAATGGCCTCTAGGGCATACATATAACTAACAAAATCTTTACAGTTAGTTTACATACTTGGAAGTTAACTTTCTGGCTTTGGGACTATAAATAAAGACCGAGAGCCTCTTGGAAAAATCATCAAGTCGACGCGATCACGAAGTCCAAGACGGCTCACGCATCCAGACTGATCATCAATTATTCGTCTACTTCCTTGGAAGAGATCGAGAAGCAAACTAGTCTTTGTAATCATTTTCTAAGTAATCAAAGTGCAATGAATATTGTTGATTAATAAAGGTAGCTCTTTTTCCTATTCTATTTCTTTGTAGTTTAATTATGCATTTTCTCTCCATCTCTTTTTCTCCCAACATGCACGAGTAATTCTCCGCTTGTTAGGGTTCGTAGGATTAGGGTAGGCTAATGGATGATGAACATCCTTAAACCCTTTTTAAGTCCTATAAAGTTTATGAACTTTATCAAAAGAATCATTAACATCCTAATCGGGAGCGCTAACAATTCTTTGTTAGTTCCGACCACGATTAGAGATTAGATTAATGATTGTTTTGGTAAAGGATAGATATGAACGGAGTTCCGTGTCGAGATAAGGGTTAAGAGTGTGATTCTTTTTCCCTCCAGAAACCCTAATCTACACGCATCACCGTCGTTCTAGTTTTAAATCTATTAAAGGATAAAAAGGGTAACTTTTAATTAATCGTCCATGACTACTAAATCCTAACGAACCCTACAAGCCCCTTATTATATTAACTACATCCCTAAAATATTCTAGATCTATATTTTTGCATTCTTGCTTAACGTAGATCTAGAAACCATTCTTCAAAATTCTTTATCCCTCCTCTCTTTCTCAACACATCTAAAGTAAGAATAAAAGGTTCAACGTTTCCCTGAGGACGACCCGTACTCACCTCGGTCTAGCTACACGCGACACCGTTCTGATTGCGGTTAACTACTACATACACACTCTTTCCAACCAATCAAATGGTGCCGTTGCCGGAGATACGTGTGTAATTTTTTATTCTTACTATTTGTGTTGAATTCTTAAATGATTCATATCATTATTAAAACAAAACTGCAAATTGCATATTTAACGATTTGTGCATGAATTTTTGCAAGGAAATCTGGAGTCACAGACTTGAGGAAACAAGGGATCTAGGGTTTAAACTTCTCTGGTATCTTTCTTAACTCCTTCTCTCTCCTCTCAAATCCAATAAAATCTATTTTCTGCAGGATTCTTTGCAAAATCACGCCGCTCAAAAATCTTTTTGCAAAAGTTTTGTGATTGGTTTTGTTTTGCATATTTTAATACGGACTTTAAGGGGCAAAGACCAAATCAAGATTAGGTGGGGATTTCATCACCCTTCCTAAGCCCCACAAATCACAAACCAAGCATCTACATCAACCCAACATTAATTTAAAAAATATCTAGACCAGACTCTAAGGACTGTTGCGCTCATTAAGGACATAGGAAGGTCGTGGGTAATCTATCGCTTATCCGCATTACTTTTGTAGTGTCTAGGCAAGTGTGTCTAAGGCAAGTGGTTACTTAATTAGGCCCACTACTTACGTAGTGGATACCTCCTACTTACCTGGCACTTACCTGGCCACAAGTGTAGTAAAGAGGTGGTAGAGGATTGATCCTGCGGCTTGTCCTTTGGAAGTCTAGGAGCGCTCTAGAGACTTGACCTAGGTAACCTTAGTTCTAGGGTTGTTTGTGCATTTTTGTGTGATTTGTCTTAAGTCCCACTTTTTCAAAACAAACCAATTTTAAATCATACACACGCTGCCACTTGCACTAAACCCGCTTAGTGCATGCTCGGCTGGAAATGGGATCCTAGTGCCCGTCTTGTCCGCGTTCCTGCTATCGATGCCGAAGTCGGTACTTCTTCATCTTCTTTTCCACCACCACACACCACGACCGAGATGGACGGTACTCCATCAGATTATAACACCACGCTGCCACCGCCCGTAGGTGCGCAGAATCCACCGCGCATCTCTCTCCAAGAGAGATGCTATCCTATCCGTGGTCCTCTTCCCACTTGTCTATCCATTCCACCAGCTAACGGGGATAATTTCGAAATTAAACCCCACTACATCAATCTGCTGTCCAAATTTCACGGGCTTGAGTCGGAAGACGTGTACGTTTTCATCACCAAATTCGAAAATGTATGCGCAATGATGGGTACTTCACAATTGACTGTGGATGCTATGCGCTTGCGTCTTCTCCCATTCACTCTGTGCGACTTAGCAGAAAAATGGCTTTACAATACCGTCGCACACTCTATCACTAATTGGGATGAATTCGTAATAGCATTTCTTAAGAAGTTTTACCCAAACCATAAGACTGCCCGTGTTAGAAGCGAGATCAACCAGTTCACCCAGCTTCCCAATGAACCATTTTGGAAGTGCTTTGAACGTTTCAAAGATCTTCTTGTCCAATGTCCTCATCATGGAATCAATAGATGGGATTTATGCTGAATTATATATGAGGGCATTAATCCAGCGACAAAGCAGATGCTTGAAACAATGTGTCAATGCAATTTCATGTCTAAAGATGACGGTGAAGCTTGGAAGTATCTGGAAGACCTCGCTGAACACACCTTGCAGTGGGAAAGCGTAAGACCACCTTCATCTAGGGGAGGTGTTCACCAGCTCGATGTTTCTATCGCAGTAAAAGCCGAAATGACAGCGATACAGAAGAAACTCGACGCTATTGAGAACAAATTCTCATCATTCTCCCTAAATCAGATCACGCTTCCTAAGACCGTCTATGGTTGCTGTTCGGATCCTTCGCACTTAACGGAAGATTGTCCTATGAATGCACCGTTTCAAGGTCACGAGCAAACTAATGCTGCTTTTCAGCAGCGACCTAGAAATGACCCTTATTCTTCCACGTATAATCAAGGATGGAGGAATCATCCTAACTTTGCTTGGAATCAAAACCAACAAAGCAATTATCAAAGACCTCATCCACAACAACCACAACCACAGAATCAGCCCCCCTTTCAGTCACAGAATTTCCAAAATCCGGCCAACATTTCTACACTACAAGTGGCTGGTACTGACAACTCATTTGCACAAACTTTGGATAAGTTCATAAAACAATCCATGCAATTGTCGGCTGAGATGAAGTTTTCTATTGATACCATAACGAAAAACTCTGCCTCCCATGGTGAGAGTATTAAATCAATAGAAAACCAAATCGCACAGTTAAACGCCGCAATGAGTGCGAGAGAGAAAGGGAAACTCCCATCTCAACCCATACCTAATCCTGGCCACTCACAAAGTTATAATGTGAGTGTTGTTACCACGTTGAGATCAGGAAAAGTGCTGAATAACCGAGTGGGTGAGCAATGTGATGATAGTGACACGAATGATACCCCAGCTTCTTCTTCTTCCCTTAATTCTTCTAATCTCCCACCTTCACCCGAGCCTATTCTCCGTTTTTCCCAAGGCTCGAACATTTCACCGAATCTATCTAAGTCGATTCCCACTCCAATTTTGGGATCGAATCCATCCCCACAGTCTTCTCCACAAACGTTGGACCCAAAACTTATTGATCAAGCACCTTATCCAAACAGGTTAAGAGGCAAAGACCAAATCCATAAATGGAGAAGATTGTGGAAATTTTTAAGCAAGTTAACATAAACATTCCTCTCCTAGATGCTATTCAACAAGTTCCGTCATATGCAAAAATCTTAAAGGACTTGTGCACTAGGAAGAGAAAAGTTCAAGTACCTAAAAAAGTTTTCCTTGCGAGTAATGTGAGCACAGCTTTTACACAACAACTACCCAAGAAACGAAAGGACCCCGGAAGTCCTACAATTTCAATTTCTATTGAGGGTAAAAATATCAATCGTGCTCTACTCGATTTAGGTGCTAGTGTTAACTTACTTCCGTATTCTGTTTATGAGCAATTAGGGATCGGAGAGTTAAAGCCGGCGCATTGCACTCTTCAGATGGCCGATCGATCTATCACCCAACCTAGGGGTGAGCTAGAGGATGTGTTAATCAAAGTTGGGAAATTCATATTTCCTGTGGACTTTATCGTTATTGATACACAACCTGTAGCAAACCCACGCAATCAAATCCCGGTGATACTCGGTCGACCCTTTTTGGCTACTTCCAACGCAGTAATCAATTGTAGAAACGGATCTATGACCCTATCCTTTGGAAAGAAGTCAATTGAGCTTAACATTTACAAGTTGGGAAGTGAACCCTCCAAACCCTATGCTCATGTGTGTTCTGTCGAATTAATGGATGTCGACAGCAGCGAATATGATCAACCTCATAATTCTGACTCTTTTCATATGTTGTTGCTTGACACGGACTCTTCCACCGAGTTGTCCGGGTCAGCATCTAACGCTGATAAAGAACTTTCTATAGAGTCTGACGATCACCCCATTTTTTCTGATGACATTATTTTTCGGGGTATTGATGAAAGCTTTGAGGAAATTTTCATTGATGAACTCGTATTTTTACAAGACACGGGTGTTGAGATGAATCAACTCCAAGATGAAGAAATTGGACCTCCACCCTTTCTTTTGGACAATCTTGATAATGCGAGTAATCCATCATTGCTATCACTGTGTCGTCTCTCCAAATTGAGACGCAATCCTTTTCCATTACACCTCTTATCACCTCCCCACTTCTTCACGTCGAAAGGTGACATGTTCTTCCACCAACCTTGGTGCTTCATCGATAAAATTTTTGAATGGTTGGTGTTGACCTTCGGTCTTTGCAAAGCTTGGCATTGACCAATAACCTTACCCCCCTCGTGTGATTTTAAAAGATTAACATTGTTTCACTCAAGTTTGGGGGGGTATATTTTGGCTCTTGAAAGAAAATGATTTTTAAAAAATTGTGAGCCAAAAATAAGTTTGGGGGAGGATTTCACTTGCATATATTCTTGCCCCTATTAATAATTTCCTCCCAAGTCTACAGGTTTTTGAGCTTAACGGATGACATCAGTGAGGACACTGCTGTAAACAGGTTTGGGGGAGACTTGTGCTTATTTACACAAACTTTGCATTATACTATATATAAGCACAAAATTTTTTTGATAATAAAAGAATAAAGAGTGAAAAATTATATATGAAAGATAGGAATAGTTTAAGAAAACCAAGAAAATTAGAAGTTTTCTTAAACGAACTAGTAATAAGTAGTTATGAGCTGTTGTCCCAAGGGTTAGTAAGATGAAGGAAGTCACTAATCTAAGGATAAAAATAAGTCTGAAAAATAGTTTCTATTCTGGAAGCCAAACATTTGAATGTTGATACCCTACTATATGCACTTACACACGTCTTGAAACTCGGGATAGTAGAGAATACCTTGAAATGCACTTGTCTAAAAGCCAAAGTATGAAGGAAATAAAAAATGAATAAAATATAAAATGGTGAAGAAAAAACTGAACACTGGTTTTGTTATCGCCAAGGCAGCAATCAAAAAATATAGCGAGGGTGCTTCATCCCCTAATGCCCTAAGGCCAACTGGTCTGGGAGTCACTGCTAAGCCTTAGGTGGTGCAAGACGAGAAAAATATTATCACCTAATCAGCAAGCACATGAGTAATCGGTCGGTTAGTACCTCAAGAAGTATTAACGGTCGCATGAAAATGTGTGAGCAAATCTCAATATTCATCAAGTTAAAAAGTACTGAGGTAGATGGACAAGAGTATGATAGCTTGAATTGAATTCTCCGAGTGTAGGGATGTTCTATTCACACACGTAGGGGTATATGATTGATATTTGGATGAAAGATATGAATGAAGAATAAAGACGATGTTTTATTGAGGGATGAAGTTATTTCTAACATTTTTTCATGACTATTAAGATAGGGCTCATAGCAACTGAAAAGTTAGTGTAGTTGAAAACTCTAAATTTTCAAAGTATTTCTTTTATTGTTCTTATCTTAATATGTAAATTTTCCCATCTCTCTTTTGTTATTGGATTTTGTGGGTGTAATCCGCTGAAAACCCTCAGGAGACAACACTTCTCCTACTAAGGACACCTAGAGGTTTAACGGCTTGTTGCACGTGCTCAGTGCAATCGTGTTTGCCTATGAAAGTGTGCTTAGTTTTCTCCTTTCTTTTTCTCCTTCTCTTGAATAAACTAGTTTGCTCGGGACGATCAAAGATAAGTTGGGGGGGGGGGTATTTGTTCAGTTGATAAAACTGCACATTTGTTATTACATTTTTCCTACCATTTCCATATTTAAAAAGGTTTTTATTATAATATATCATACATATGAGGGCTTATGTGTAAAAATACTATTTTCCATGTGTTGATATATTGTAATTAGCATTTGGTAGGAAAATGTATGCAAATAATATTATTGACCAAATCCTAGTAGAACTAAGTCTACTAAATATTATTTAAGTTGTTGTGCAGGATTTTCAGGTCTTAAATCAAGGAAATCAAGCTGTTAAAGCTAACCTGCCTAATTAAGAAATCAAAATTAAGAAATCAATTCTGGCAGAAGAAAAGAAAAGATTTCCAAATTCTGAAGGTCCCAGATATTGCCACATGTCACAAGGATGAAGCCCTAAAATTTTGATCAAGAGATCTTGACCAATGGCCGCGGATCCGCGACCATACCCCCTTGGGCCGCGGATCCGCCGCATGTTAGATGAGTTAGGGTTTGGAATTTTTGTGGGAAAATCTTTACAGTTGGTTTACATACTTGGAAGCTAACTATATGGCTTTGGGACTATAAATAAAGACCGAGAGCCTCTTAGAAAAATCATCAAGTTGACGCGATCACGAAGTCCAAGACGGCTCACGCATCCAGATTGATCATCAACAGTTCGTCTACCTCCTTGGAAGAGATCGAGAAGCAAACTAGTCTTTGTAATCATTTTCTAAGGAATCAAAGTGTAATGAATATTGTTGATTAATAAAGGTAGCTTTTTTTCCTATTCTATTTCTTTGTAGTTTAATTATGCATTTTCTCTCCATCTCTTTTTCTCCCAACATGCGCGAGTAATTCTCCGCTTGTTAGGGTTCATAGGATTAGGGTAGGCTAATGGATGATGAACATCCCTAAACCCTTTTTAAGTCCTATAAAGTTTATGGACTTTATCAAAAGAATCATTAATATCCTAATCGGGCGCGCTAACAATTCTTTGTTAGTTCCGACCACGATTAGAGATTAGATTAATGATTGTTTTGGTAAAGGCTAGATATGAACGGAGTTCCGTGTCGAGATAAGGGTTAAGAGTGTGATTCTTTTTCCCTCCAGAAACCCTAATCTACACGCATCACCGTCGTTCTAGTTTTAAATCTATTAAAGGATAAAAGGGTAACTTTTAATTAATCGTCCATGACTACTAAATCCTAACGAACCCTACAAGCCCCCTTATTATATTAACTACATCCCTAAAATATTATAGATCTATATTTTTGCATTCTTGCTTAACGTAGATCTAGAAACCATTCTTCAAAATTCTTTATCCCTCCTCTCTTTCTCAACACATCTAAAGTAAGAATAAAAGGTTCAACGTTTCCCTGAGGACGACCCGTACTCACCTCGGTCTAGCTACACGCGACACCGTTCTGATTGCGGTTAACTACTACATACACACTCTTTCCAACCAATCAGTGAGCGACTCCTAACTCAAACTAACCTAATCCTAACCCAAACTAACCTAATCCTAACCTTAATAAGCTCTCTTTATATACATTTTAGCACATAGTTAATCTCAAACAAACCTGGACATTTGAACTTAACTCGTTAAAGCACATAGAAAAGATTCCCATCTCCCTGTGGACGACCTGTAATCAACCGGCTAGCTACAAGCGAAACCGTCTTGATTGCGGTAATTAAACTTGAACATGCAAAAACTCTAACAATCAAGATACTTATGAGTCCTCATGATTCGTAAGGAAGAATACCTGAGTGAGATCCTTACGACCCATGGTGGCGATGAACACTTAGAAATCCTTACGATTTCTAGGAAGAATTTGCACCTACGAGATCCTCTCGACTCGTAGGGAGAAATAACCTTCTTGAGACCTTTACGGCACATAAAGATGAAAGAAGTCTTAGGCTACAAGGACCCTAAAACTTGTCTCCTAAGCCCTCAATTTTATGGCCATGCATAACTCTGCACTACATACTTATGTGGGCAAAGTAGTGGGGGGCATTTGTTTCCGCCAAAATCTCCGGCCAAGAGCTATTTTTTCCTGTTTACACCGGTTTAGGTTTCGTTTACAGATATGTATGAAATCGGACTCATTCATATACGCACATGCACACATCAGAGAAAGAACAGGTGTTAGAAAGCGAGCACTTGGTGGTCAACGACAAAAAGAAAGTATTTAATTGAATATTTTATTCTACAGGAAATAGATCACCAAATATGGGATCGAAAGTACAGGGATTCACAAAACTATGGATAAAATTATCTAACTGTAACATTTCAGAAAAATAAAATATTATTTTTGGGAATTTTTATAATTAAATAATAAATATTATTAATATTTTAATAATGCGGTATAATTAAATACCGATAAATTGGGAAATATTTGGAAAATTATAGAAATTACTGAAATGAGGGTGTTTTATATGATTTAAGTAAATTATGAATTTTTATGATTAATTATATTCAATTTTAATGCTAATCGCGATTAAATATCGCTAATCTTGCATTAATCCGGTTTTGTGCACATGACATGCACCATGTCATATTTCATTTTGTTACATTTTCCTACATGGTCTTTTCTTTTTATCATGCATAGCTTTGTATTTATTGGGAGAAGAAAAGGAAAAGGAAAAGGAAAAGAAAAAGAAAAAGAAAAGAGAAAATGGGATTAAACAAATAGTCATGGGCAAGAGAGAGAGAGAGGTGAGGGGTTCCCTTTGACCTTAGCCATCCCCCCATCTCACCATCTTCATCATTCTCTCTTCTTTCTTCCTCCATGGTTGCTGCCCTCCACCTCCCCCTCCTCAAACACCTCACTTCATCATCAAAAACACCTTAAAACTCTATCCCACTTCATTAAAAACATGCATAATACCCTCACAAGCACTTTGGACAAAGAAAAATCGGATTTTGAAGACTTGGGGCAACTCAAGAAATTTCTTGAGTTGCCAAATGAGGTAATTCCTTTACCATTAGCATTGTATTTCATTCATTTTAGCACCTATGTAAGTTTGGAAGTGATTAAGTGATGTTTAGTGGGGTTTGAAGATTTCAAGTTAGGGTTTTAAGGAATTCTTGAATTGAGTTAGTGTAATTGAGTTACTAGTAACCTTAAACCCCCTTTAATGATAGTACATTGGACTGAAACCAGAGACTAACCCCAAACCCCAAAACTTAGAAACCCCGATATCGGGGAATTTTGGATTCTGTGAGGATATATTGGTATCTGCTATCACCCGGGACACCTGAATACAGAGATACAAGCAGGCAACCTAGATGCAAACCCCAAGACCCCAACTCATTGTCCAGGCCGCAGATTAATTCATTCTGGCCGCAATTTGCGGCCAGGGTAGGGGAAAAATGGTTCATGTTGGGTTCAGGGCTCCAGTATCTGTAAAATAGACCCTTTACATATGCAGAATTAGATAATTGTCACCTGAGGAAAATCTGGAAGTGTTTTACATAGTTTCTGAAATTTTTTTGCGGCTTTTAATGAATTTGGATTTGTTATTTGATATTGTGTTTCCGTCGTGTGGCGTTTGAACATCAACGACTAGGGTTATTGGTCGTATTTTGCATGCGAGGCTATAGGTTTTGACCTATGAGTGAAACGTGTGCCGTTTTGGTTTTCCGACTTGGTCTTAATAAGGTTTTGCGAATGTGATATGTAGGTATCCCCACGTAGAATTTGAGACGACGAGGATGAGCGTAGCATCATCGACTCCAGCAGGCGAAGATCAAGGTGAGTAGATATATATCTACGGGGGAAGTCGGGTGGATGGCGTATAGCACCCCCGCAGTTTGAAGTGTAGTATATTATATATACTGTCTATGTGTGTGTGTGTGTGTGTGTGTGTTATGTGAATCATGGATGGCTAGCAAGTAAGTTTTAGGAGATCATGGGTTAAGTTTACTGAAATTATTTGATAGTGTCGTTAGTTAGTTGTAGTCGCGAACACTAGAATAAGGTTTACATACACGCACGCACACACACTTGTATATATTTTATTACTTGTGCGTATATGGGGATATGTATATATATACACACATAGGTATGGGACTATGTATATATATACGTATACATATACATGGATGATGAGGATAGTAAATGGTATTTGGAGATGAGTCGATGAGATTGGGCATGGTGCCATGAGATCGGTGATATGAATTGGTTCGTATTATGAGATACGACATGATATTATAGCGGGTCCTTGGGCGTTGTGTTTCATACACACGCATATATTTATGTTGATGGTATCAGTATTGTACTAGACGTAGATCAGTACCCCCAGGTCATGATATGTGATGATAAGGATACCAGATGATTGATGTGATAAATTTGATATTTGACCCGTACCCTGATTTAGGATGCCATACGATGGATTTACGGTACGATCTATATTGATGATAGATCCGCACTCTTGACCCAAGAATGTCATATTATATAGTATATCGTATGGGATACTATTGAGGCGGGATCACCGACTATTATATATATATATATATATATCGACTCAGACTTAGGTGGTTTTCCTTACCCTTTTCGATCCGTCTGTTAGTTTAGTCCTGTAGTTTACTTGTAGATGTTAGACTAGACTCGAGTCATACCTATTTCAAAAACTAACGAATCGTGAGTATTTTAAAGACAGGACAAGGGGTACTACGGATATTTCAAAGGACGTACTTTTCCATAAAAACACTGTAGCCTTATTTTCTAAACACCACGATTCGTGCGATTTCAGATACCAAAAACTGTATGACTCATATATAGGAATGTATATTTTGTTATTGCTGCATTACTATTCATGTTCTGTATATTCATGTTGTTCGCATCGCATTTCATGCTTATATTGTGTTTTTCGTAGTTATTATCAAAATCATGTTGTCAGGACACCAACACTATTACCGATGATGCGTATTCTCTACGTACACCTGATTGCCGGCTCACACACATCATCATCAGTAATTGCCATGTCACGTACGCTTTAGAGAATATTAATTCATTGATATCACTTGTTAGCTGATTGTTCCGATATACTATTATTGTGATAGCTTAGACATTGCATTTATTCTGTGATTGCCATGCATATTTATATGTTCATTTTCATGCATTATTATTAGGGCCAGTCCGGATTGCCGGAGCCCAATATTTTAGAATTCATTGTTTATTTATACTTGAGATTGGGATTTCGGATTTCCATGAGATTTCTGAATTTGGAGAAACCGCAAGGATTTTATAAACTGATTATCATTTTAAAATGAAAGTTGCGGTTTTCTCATGATATGATTTGAGATATGTCCACCATGAGTTTTCTCGGCTCTTGAGCGATATCATACACCCGATTCGAGGAGGAGGAGGAACCATCTGTGGGTGCATGGTGGACCCGGTGCGGTACCCCGGGGCGAGAATATCGCAGATGATGGCGTTGAGCCTGTGACAGGGGAGCACTACTGACCGGTGATTTTATTGTGACTCAACGGATATCCGGAGGATACCGATCAGAGTATGGGCCAGTCCGGATAGCCGGAGCCCTAGCTATATTTGATTTGATGAATTGGGCCAGTCCGGATAGCCGGAGCCCTAGATATTGAGATTCGAGGTTACATGCCAGTCCGGATTGCCGGAGCCTGAGATATTGAGATATTTGGATTTATGTTTTATGTTGATACTTGACGCTTATTTCATTGATGATACCTCGATTTATAAATATATTCATTGATGATACCTCGATTTATAAATATACAGAAATCTCACTAATTAAAGAAAACAATTTTCACATTCATGATACATTATGTTTTCATTATATTGCATTCATACCTCATATTTATGATACGTTGCTACCTGAGGCACTGACACGAGCACTTGGTAGTACACATATGTATATGTTCAACATCCCAATACTTATGGGGAGGCGGAAATATGAATAACAATCTTGTTCTATGATTAAACATCGAATAACCGTATGAATCGTTTGCTAAACAAGTTTTAACAAAAACTATAGAGTTCTAAACTACTATGTTAAGAGATTATACCAAACGGTTCTAGTCCTTCGTCTTAATGTTATCTACGGCCTCTTTGGATCTCCACATCCTCTTCGGCTTTCTTCCGTGATAGACGATCCACCCGAGAACCCTAATCCAAGCTATAACCTCTAAACTTGAGGTTACTTAGTTTCTCTAGTTGCTAAATAGAGTAGCTAATGTGATGTAGAGATAGGTTATGGAGTAATTAGTCTTTCCTAATCCTTGTTCTCAACTCATGAGGGTAGGATTAGGTTTGGTGAAGGAGAGAGAACTTGAAGAGAGAGAGTGAGAAGATGATAATGATAATAATAATAATAATGAAATAGCTTCTCACTTGATATATGAAACATAATGAATAAAAAGAAATGAATAATATGAGATTATTCATCATGTTTCATAAATGCAAGTGGGTGATTCATTATGTGAGTCATTAAGCATTTAATAATGCATTAATGACATGATGAATCACTTACAATGAGTCACTAAATCATTAAATGAAAATGCCACCTCTCCCTCCATGTCACATCCTTCTAGAAGCTTCTCGGAAAATTACGAGAACGCCCCTCTCATCCGTGAAAACACGGAAAAACTTTAGACTGTATAAATCCAATAACCTGATACTAGAATCTGGCTTAAACCAAAGCCGGCTAGTAAAAACTATCCGAATGTCGTACGTGCGTTCAAACACGTATGCGTCCGAACCTTTGTCGTAAAACCATACGACCTCTATATCTTTTCGCCTGGGTTTGGGAAATCTCTATGTGGGACTCTAAAGACTCAATTACTACGCTGGTAGTGGGTTTAACCACAGACCGCAAGCGGCACTAGCTGTACGTAACGGTCCCCAGGTAGTTGTCGATAAGAAAGCTGATGAGGTAACCCATCTGAAATCCTACTGAGCCTGTCTGTGACAATATCCGCGCAGTCCGGTCTGTTCGTCTAAGAGTATCGCATGTATAGTCTAGGGTGGTGGTGGACGTCAGACCCCTAACAACCGTACAAGTCGTGTCGATATGGTTCAAGACCATCCGAGAATCTACTGATCATTCCATCAGTAATTCTCAATCAGCCCTGGCCAGGGACTTATGGTAATGACCAACCGACCACAGTGCGATATCAACTCCCTATACCGGGAGAGACGAATCCCTAACAGTTGCTCACTGCCTCCACGTGGCTCGGGACTGTGCCCAACTGAAACCTGTTTGCACAACTCCTTTGAGCCGTGGTAGGGTAATAATCAAAGCACAGTGGGAACTCACACGAGACAAATGATGACCTTAAGTCAACGGACTATCTGCACACATGTCACCTGAGAACTGCTATCTGACGTTAGGTATAATACCATCCAGTCAGTTCTCGGCGAGTCCTGTCCGGTGTACTCACACCCAGTGAGCATCTGTATACAATCTTAGGTGAACACCACCAATGGTTGCGGGACCAATCCATTGCCCCTCGTCAGGGTCTAGATATGTATACACTAGTCTACTCCGGAGTATCGATGCCCAATCTCGATACTCCTGCGACCAGGGACATCTAAGGGTGTGCCTATTGACTATCCAGCTCTCACTAGTATGACTGCCATCACAACGCCGGTAGTCAGACAAAACACCCTATGGGCTTTATCAATATATATATATATAAATACCAAGTAAAAAATATCATACGTTAAGATAAAGTCAAACCAAATAGCGTACTATCATATCAAGCAAGACTGTCATGTTCATACATATCCCAAGCATCCTATACAATGTAGGCCTCTAGGGCATATATATCCAACAGTATAGATGTTTACCTTTGCCACCTTATCATGCTTCAGACCTTATCATTTTGAGGATATTTATGTTATGATCGTATTGACCTAAGATGGAGTCATACATACGATTTCTGCTCTGTGATGCTTTCTATTCACGAGTTGGCAACTCACCCCCGTTGTGCCACAGTTTCTTGCAGGTTTTGCTGTACAGGTTCGTTGCGGCTTTCTGGCATACTGCTTCCTTTTTGGGTGATTACTTTGGTAGGTGGGTTCACTCGCATCATGACCATCCTCGTACTTTATTTACATTGTTGTATCTAGTAAACTCCATCAACTAGACTTGTATTATTTATAGACTTAGAAGACCAGTTGTATTTTATTTCGACCGTAGAGTCGCGCTTGTATTATTATGGTTTTCTTGTTGTTTTGAGTTTCCTTTTGAGTTTTGATCCTCGCCCTTCGGCGTTGTATATTATATTGCTTGCGTGGTTGTGACCGTCAATTGACGAAGAGCTAGTTCCCACTTGGGGATGCCTTTTTTCATATTATGCATGTTGTACCCTTTTTGGGGCCAGTATTTACAAAGGAAACTCTACCGAAATTTTCAAAAAAGACTTGAGATTTTAAAAATACATATTCGGCTTATTTTATTAAAACCACTTGCTTTAAAATAAGTTTTCTTTACCTTCTTCTTTTAAAATGGTTTAGATTTCTGGGATTTTTAGCTTACTTGAATTAGATGGGGTCCTATAGACTTCATATGATTCAGGTGCCAGCCACATGCCATTTCGGGTCGTGACAAAGTTGGTATCAGAGCGCTAGGTTAACCTTGGTTAAGTCTATGTTTGACTATGCGGAGCCTAGGGCGTTTGTATATATACGGAATCTAGGCTTGACCTTACGGAACTTAGACTTGGTCGAGGGAGTATTAGACTCGAAATTTTGTCGCATAGGTTGACCTTGGTTGATGGAGTAGGTGACTTAAGGAGAGTGACGTACCGTGTGTATGTTCCGCGGCATACTTACGATACGCTACTCCGCTTAAGAAGCCTTAGGATGTACATTTCCTTGCACAACATTATATTCATTCATGATCTATCCTCATCGATATTGGTTTATGATTTTGCTGCCATGATTACACGGGCAGAGAGAGCTACGGCTAGTGTTGCGTCAGCATGAACTCGTCACAGACGAGGACTGACCAGGGCGTGATTCCAGGGACATACGATTGCATAGAGGCGTCGTTTTATTGTGTTTTTGCACCATGAGCGTTTGATGGATCGCTATTACGAGATTTCTCGGACGTGCAGATCAGCACCAGAGGATTTGGCTACCGCTAGAAGGCAGCCAGAATGTGATGACCGTCAATGCACCGATTATTTGATGATTGAGGCACTGTTCAGCGTGCGGACGAATGAGCCAGTTGTTGCTGCGAATAACGAGATATCGTCCCAGATGTTTGGATCTATTGCCGCACGAGTTGTACTTAGAGATATGATAGAAGATTGCTAGTCATCCAAGGAGGAAGGACTAGGACATGTGATTCGTTGCCTACCCCAATGCCAGGTCATCAGATTGATTGATTCCAGCTAGAGACGACTTCACGCAGGTACGTTGAAAGTCGATAGAAGACGATCGAATGTCAGAAATGTAAGTCCACGTTGCCAACCCCGGTCCTTGCGGGAAGGCGGAAACGGTATAAAAACAAATTTTTAGCGCATTAGGCAACATGGACTAACAAAAGTCGGGATCTTTTCTAAACTAAACTAGCTACTACGCTAAAGAGAGTTAGCTACTCGGAAAAGATGTTATACCTAACTTGAACTCCTTCTTCTTGAAACCTTTGTAGAGCTTGGATGGTGCTTTCCTCGTCTCCTTCTTCCGTCAAAGATGGATCCACCTGAGGGTTCAACCTTCGGGCTCTTTTCTCGAACTTTGAGAGAACTAGGGTCTATGGCTTGCTAGACCTCTAACCCTAGAGTGAGTAGAGAGTGGTTTTGGGGTGTTTTTATCTCAAAGAGGGGGTTTCTCAACACATGAGAGTGAGTCTCCTTGAACTAGAGGAGGAGGAAGAAGAAGAAGAGGAGAGAGAGTTGTTATGATAGAATGAAACTCATTTTACAACCATGACATAATATGAAATGAATTATCAAATTAATAATAATAATCTAAATGAAATAGTTGATGGATGGTTTGGAATGACAATTATCATTACACACATTAAATGGTTTTGCTAGAATCAAAGAGCATCTTTGATATGTAATGATGATAGTCAAAGTTTCAACCATAGTCAACAAGTCAACCTTGGTCAACAAGTCAACAAACCAAACCATGACACAATTTCATTTAATTAATATTATTAATTGATATATCATAAATTCATTAGGGTTTGGAAAAAGACGACTGTCAACTGTGCATACACACCCGTTCCGAAACCCTAATGAAAATCCTCTTCCTCCGCCTCAATCAACCGTGCATACACACCCGCATTCTTGTTCCGAGGAACATGAATACAGTGAGATAAAACTAACCCCAAAACATATACTAGTATCTGGCTCAAACCAGAGCCCGCTAGTAATATCCGTCCGGACTCCAAACGTGCACAAGTGCGCGGATGAGAACGAACCCTGTCGCAAAACCATGCGACCTCTACTCTTTTTTTTGCCCAAAGGCGAATAGCCCTCTGTGTGGGACTCTAAAGACTCAACTCTACGCTGGCAGTGGGTTTAACCACAGACCGCAAGCGGCACTAGCTGTGCGTAATGGTCCCCAGGTAGATGCCGATAAGAAGACTGACGAGGTGAACCCCATCTGAACTCCTACTGAGCCTAAACGTGACAGTCTCCGTACAGTCCGGTCTGTTCGTTTGATACATCGCATGGCGGGCCTAGGGGGCGGTAAACGTCAGTCTCCTAAAAGCGGTACAAGTCGTGTCGGAGTGAAGCCCAAAACACCCTAAGATAACACTGGAAGCCTACCAGTATATCTCGCTTGCCTTGGCCAGGGACTACTCGTGTAATGGCTCTTCTAGACACAGCGCGATGTCAACCCCCAATACTGGGAGAGACGAATCCTGTCTAACCGTCACTGTCTCCAATTGCTTCGGGACTGCACCCAACCACTACCTGTTTGCACGACTCCTTTGAGCCGTGGTAGGGTAGTAATCAAAGTGCAGTGGGAACACACTCGAGGCGAAGTGCCAGTGTCAAGTCAGCGGACTAAGCTGTACTCATATCACCTGGGAACTGATAACTGACGATAGGTATAAAACCAACTAGTCAGTTCCCGACGAGTCCTGTCCAGTGTACTCATAACCTAACGAGCACCCGCATACTATCTCAAGTACGACGTACTGACGGCCGTGGGACAGACCGTCTCCCACACTGGGATGAGAAGCGCATGCACTAGTCTACTCCGGAGTATCGATGCCCTGTCTCGATAGTCCTGCGACTAGGGACCTGCATAAAGATGTGCTTATAGATTACCCAGCCCCACTAGTGTGACTGCCATCACAACGCTGGTAATCAAGCAAAGATCCTAAGGGCTCCACTAATGCGTATAGGTGATATCATAAAATAAACACATGTACACATTGAAGTAGAAACAAACCAAGTAGCATACTACTATTTTGAGCAAGATTGTATATACAAGGTGAATATCCCAAGCTTCCATTAAGTAATATACAAACCAGTATGATACAGTAATGGCCTCTAGGGCATATACACTAACAATCTCTCACTTGCACTAAGGCCATGTACTGGCGTATCGAAGACCTATCATCTCGATCAGCCGCTTGAACTGAGTCTGGGGCAAGGCCTTGGTGAATGGATCTGCAGTGTTTTCTTCTGAAGCAACCCTCCGTACCTCGATCTCCTGGCGATCCACGATCTCCCTGATTAAGTGATACCGCCTCAAGACATGTATGGATTTCTGATGGGACCTGGGTTCCTTCGCTAAAGCTATAGCCACGTTGTTGTCGCAATACAAAGGTATTGGATCAATAATGGACGGAACCACCTGAAGTTCTTTCAAGAACTTCCTCATCCAGACGGCTTCTTTTGCGGCATCAGATGCAGCGATATATTCCTCTTCCATAGTCGAGTCTGCAACGGTTTCCTGTTTGGAACTCTTCCAACACACCTCCCCTCCATTGAGGGTAAAGACAAAACCCGACATGGACTTGGAATCATCCTTGTCACTCTGGAAGCTGGAGTCAGCAAAGGCCTCGATCTGGAGGTCTTTTCCGCCATACACCAAGAACATCTCCTTAGTCCTTCTCAGGTACTTGAGAATGTTCTTTACCGCTATCCAGTGTTTCTCCCCAGGGTTTGACTGATACCGGCTTACCACACTCAGTGCATAAGCTACATCCGGTCTGGTACACAACATCGCATACATTATAGAGCCTACCGCAGAAGCGTAGGGTATAATAGACATGCGATCCCTCTCCAAATCAGTCTTGGGAGACATCTCTTTAGAGAGGGTGATCCCGTGACAAGCCGGTAGGTTACCGCACTTGGAATCTTCCATACCGAATCTTTTTAGTATGGTGTCGATGTACCTGGACTGTGAAAGTCCTAATATCCTCTTGGATCTATCACGATGGATCCGGATCCCCAGGATGTATGAGGCATCACCCAGGTCTTTCATGGAGAACCTGTGCGACAAGAACCCCTTGATAGATTGTAGCATAGGAATGCCATTTCCTATTAAGAGAATGTCATCCACGTATAAAACGAGGAATACTACAGTTCTCGCTACAAATCTACTATAGATGCATGGTTCATCTGTATTTTTGATAAAGCCAAATTCTTTGACCGTCTCATCAAAGCAGATGTTCCAACTCCGTGATGCCTGCTTTAGTCCATAGATGGACCTAAGCAACTTGCTTATCTTTCCGCTGCTCCCACTCTGAATGAAACCCTCTGGCTGGTCCATATAGACACACTCCTCTAAATTTCCATTTAGAAAAGCGGTCTTTACGTCCATCTGCCAAATCTCATAATCGTGGAAGGCAGCAATGGAAAGAAGGATCCAAATGGATTTCAGCATAGCTACTGGAGAAAATGTCTCGTCATAGTCCAAACCAGGTCTTTGACAAAAACCCTTTGCAACCAGTCTAGCTTTATAGGTCTCGACCTGTCCATCTACACCAATCTTCCTTTTGAAGATCCACTTGCATCCTACGGGTTTTACCCCGTCTGTAGCAATGTCCAACGTCCATACTTTGTTGGTGTACATGGACTCCATTTCGGTCCGCATTGCATCCAGCCATTTTACCGAGTCAACGCTCTGAACGGCCTGCTGGAAACTAGTAGGCTCATCATAATCTATGATGCAATCCTCTCTATCCCCGTCTATGAGAAAACCGTAGTATTTCTCAGGCGGATGAGAATGCCTACTACTCCTGCGGAGCGGCGTAGGAATGTCCTGTTCTTTTGAACCCTCTGGTTCCACTAAGCTTTCAGTAATAGCTCGTGGTTCTGGAATTTCTTCCAGTTCTACTACGCTCCCACTTATCTGGTTTTCCAAAAACTCAGTTTCCAAGAAGTAGGCATGACGAGAAACAAAAACCTTTTGTTCCTCTTCGCAGTAGAAGAAATATCTCTTGGAGTTCTTTGGATATCCCACGAACTTGCACTGTACTGAGCGTGCCTCGAGTTTGTCCGCATGCTGCTTTTTAACAAAAGCTGGACATCCCCATGTCTTAATGTGATTAAGATGGGGCCTCTTTCCACACCACATCTCATATGGTGTGGTAGGCACAGTCTTAGTGGGAACTCGGTTCAAAAGGTATGAAGCTGATTCTAGTGCATACCCCCAGAATGATCGCGGTAACTCAGCGTTACTCGTCATGGACCATACCATATCCAATAGGGTCCGGTTCCGTCTCTCCGATACACCGTTATGTTGCGGAGTGTACGGAGGAGTAAGCTGAGAGAGAATTCCATTCTCTTTTAAGTAATTCAGGAACTTGGCACTTAAGTATTCTCCACCTCGATCCGATCTTTGAATCTTGATAGTTTTGCCGGTTTGTTTTTCTACTTCATTCTTATATTCCTGGAACTTTTCAAAAGCTTCGGACTTATGTTTCATTAAGAAGACATAACCGTATCTTGAAAAGTTATCCGTAAAAGTAATGAAGTAAGAATAACTGCTTCGCGCATGTGTAGACATCGGACCGCACACGTCGCTGTGTACGAGTCCCAAGAGCTCGCTCGCTCTAACTCCGTGTCCAGTGAACAGAGTCTTTGTCATCTTTCCTTTGAGACAGGATTGACAAGTGGCATACGATTGATATTCGAACGGATCCAAATATCCTTCTGTATGTAACTTAGTCAACCTTCTCTCATTGATGTGACCCAGTCTACAATGCCATAAGAAAGTCTGATTTTTTTCCGGAGACTTTCTTTTGTGTGTATTCTGGACATTGAAAATTTATGGTTGGTTTAATACGTATATACCATTGCTCAATGTACCTGACCCAATCAGAACTTGATTAAGGTGAATGTTTACAACATTTCTTATAAACGCAAATTCATAACCTTCTTTAGAAACCAAAGATACAGAAATGATATTACAAGTTGCGTTGGGTACAAAAAAGCAATTACGCAAAACCAAAACATGTCCATCTGACATTCCCAGGTGATAGTCCCCCACGGCCTTAGCATCCATGCTAGCTCCGTTCGTAACTTTGAGGGTCAAGTCACCTGCCTTCAAAACCCTATGGTTTCTCAACGCCTGCAAAGAATTACAGATATGAGATCCTGATCCGGTATCCAATACCCAGGAAGTAGAGTTTATCGAAAGACAGTTTTCAATAACATACACACCTGAAGCTGAAACCGCAACCTGCTTCAGTTCCTGTGTCCTGGCCTTCCAAGCCCTGCAATCTTTCTTCCAGTGTCCACTCTTTTGACAATAGAAGTATTCTTCTTTACCCACAAGCTTCCCCGCTATCTTTGTTGCTTTTGCCTTTCCCTTCGTATCACTTTACTAACACCGCCCCTTGGTTTGGCGGGGGCTTTCCTCTTCTTTCCCTTGGCTTTCGTCTTGGACCTAGAAGAAGAAGATCCTCCTACAAACAAAGTGGATGTTTCCCTACCTTTCTGTAGGGTGCCCTCTGCGCTCCTCAGCATGTTGAGGAGTTCTGAAAGTTCAACCTCTTTTTCTTGTAAGTTGAAGTTCAGTATAAACTGGGCGTAAGTGGAAGGAAGGGACTGGAGAATCAAGTCCGTATAGAGCTCACTCTCCAACGTGGTCCCAAGTTCCACGAGCTCCTCAATGTAGCCAATCATCTTAAGCACGTGTTCCGCTACCGATGATCCGACGGCGAATTTTGCCGAAAATAACTTCTTCGACACTTCGTATCTTGCGATACGAGACTGCTCTCCATACAGTTCTTTTGTATGGAGAAATATGGATTCCAGGTCCATATTCTCGTGCCTCCTCTGATATTCATTGTCCATAGAGGCAAGCACGAGGCACTTGGCCTTCGCGCAATCAATCTCCCAAGTCTTACGGATTTCCTTATCCGCGACGCTGCAGGTGGGACCTGGGACGGGGGGAGCTTTGGTGGTAAGAAGATACCCCAGCTTGTCGTAAGTGATTGCCATTTTGACATTCCTGAGCCAATCTTTGTAGTTTGGCCCTGTCAGTATGTTTTTATCTAGAAGTAACTTAAGTCCAGTCATGTCGATTGGTCGCTGCAATTAGGAGAGAGAGAAGAAACACTCAGCACGATGCTCTTGCAAGTTTAGAATGGTTTTTAGTTTGTCTAAACAGGATGGCTCCCACTGTCTCTCGAATCCCTCCTCAAACCATAAAAGAAGAATTAGTCGGGATCAATCCCACCGCACAATACTTGCTTTAACCGTTCAGCCAGGCCAGTGCGGTACTTTGAGGGAGGTTTTCCAACCCTTTCGCGAAGTTCCTTAATTTAAGAACCTCTTTTCCCTGGGGGCGTAGCCCCGCTAACACCTTTCTAGACACCTACTAGGTTTATAGCATTGATCGTTTAGTGAGAAATTTCCCGAGGAGTAGCATTTACTCACAGTAGGATCGGGATCCAAATATCACTGCGTGACGAAACTGAAGGAATCCTACCAGAATCATCACACTCCAAATGGTATGCAAATCTAGCAAGTTTCAGTACTTATGAAACTCCCGATGTGGATTTTTGCCCCATGCTCTTATGACCTTGACTTTGGCTAACAAATCATAAGTCACATGTCAAGTTCTACCCGTCGTTCTCTAGGTTAATTTGAATCCACTCGTACCTACCCTTGACTTTAGCCAACAAGGCAGTACGACTGTTCCAAATCAACGCATCTATCTATGCTGCGCATGAATACCCAATAGCTACCAATCACTATGCCTTGACTTCGGCCAACAAACATAGCTTGAATACTATTGACTATTCATGTGAAACGACGGAGGGCTACGAATGGTTTTGGTAAAACCGTGAACGTAGTGAACTTGATATAATTGATGGAACGAGATAGCTTTTAAAAGGAGTGGTTCAAGCTCCGCATTTAAAAGTTGGTTTTGAAAAGAACCGAGTGGTTTTTCGAAAGTGTTCCTGTTGAAGATAGTGCCCTCAGAGTCAATTATTGGATCACAGGCACGTGATTGCAATGATTGAGGGAGGACCTATCCCAGGAGGACAGTCTTGCTCGAGATGATAGTATGCTATCTGGTTTACCTTTATCATCGTGTACTGCTTCAGGTGACCTTACAGGTCGCTATTACACGCTGATAGAGCCCCTAGGATTCTTGCTTGACTGCCAGCAGTATGATGGCGATCATATACGTGAGAGCTGGTGGTCTATAAGCACATCCTTAAAAGGTCCCTAGTCGTGGGAGTTTCGAGACAAGGCATCGACTCTCCAAAGTAGACTAGTGTATACAGTCGAGACCCCGACGAGGGGCGGTGGCCGGTCTCACAAGCCACTGGTGTCAGTTGGTTCACCTAAGATGTATACATGTGCTTATTAGGTTATGAGTACACCGGATAGGACTCGCCGGGAACATGCTAGTTGGTCTTATACTTGACGTCAGATAGCAGTTCCCTGGTGACATGTGTACAGGTTAGTTCATCGACCTGAGATCGTCATTTGTCTCATGTGAGTTCCCACTGTACTTTGATTACTACCCTACCACGGCTCAAAGGAGTCGTGCAAACAGGTTTTAGTTGGGTGCAGTCCCGAGCCACATGGAGGCAGTGAGCGGATCTGCAGGGGTTCGTTTCTCCCAGTATTGGGGGTGAGGTCGCGCTGTGTCTAGGAGAGCCATTACACAAAGCCCTCGGCCGAGGCAGGAGATTTACTGGTAGGTATTCCAGTAGTATCTCAGGGTGTTCTGGGCTTCGCTCCGACACGACTTGTACCGCTTTTGGGGGTCTGACTTTTACCAACCCCTAGGCCCGCCATGCGATGCTCATAGACGAACGGACCGGACTGTACGGATATTGTCACTGACAGGATCAGTAGGGTGTCAGGATGAGTTCGCTCATCGACGTCCCTTTTGGTCAATAGCTGCTGGCCCGTCACGTATTGGATAATACCTCTGACGTGATAGTGGTTAAATCCACAGCCATAGTATTGACGAGTCTTTAGAGTCCACCACACAGACAGTTACTCAAGTTTCGGGCGAAATGCTGTAGAGGCCGTATGGAGATATGGCAGGGTCCGATCAGATACGCGCGGTATTGCACGGATCAGGATCAGACGGTTTGTACTAGAGGCCGTATAGATATATGGTAAGGTTCGATTAGATACGTGCGGTATTGCACGGATCAGGATCAAACGGATATTACTAGCCGGCTTTGGTTTAAGCCGGATCCTAGTTTAGTACAGTGTAGATTTTTGTCTCATTGCATTTGTATCCGGTCGGAATACAGATGCGGGTGTGTATGCACAGTATCGGGGTTTTCCTGTAATTTATTACGGGACCAGTTTTCTGGAGTTGCCAGTTTGCATTCCGTTCCGGCCGGTTTTCCTTTGTTCTTTCCCGGCCGGACTTTTCGATGGAGGGTGTTATTTGCAAGTTTGCAAATAACACATTGTGGAGGGGTTTCTTGCAAATGCATTGATTATGATGGCATCTTTCTTTTCATGCATCATTACATGCATTAATGAGATGTGAGTTGATTAAGTGTTTGATTTGAAGCTTGCTTTAGGATATGGTCACCCTCCACCTTTTACTACACTCACCTCCCTCTTGTATGATTCAATTCCTCCACCATTTCCTGGTGAGGGGGCCGACCATATTTTGGTGTGGGTGGGGTTTTTATTTGGATAAGGAAAATTTTGTTCATCATATATCTCATGCCACAAAATTCTAGCTCCACTTAAAATTTCATTTCATTCCCTTCTCCATCCATGGCAACTTCACCACCCCAAAAGAGACAATAGATTCTACACTACATCTACAGCAAATCTTGGGCACGTCGACTTGCCAGCTTCGTGCCCGAGTTGCCTCGGTATAGAGGCGGCAGCCCATAAAAGATGCAGACAATGTGGTGCCCTTCCGGCAAGGATGCGACGACCGGAGTTTCCGCGGGAGATCGGGACGACGACGAGAAGACCGGAGGACTCGGATCACTCGGTATATCTCTCACCCTTTCTCTTGATTGCTAGGATTAGGTTAATGGTTACGATCCGGGTTTATTGTCCGCGGTAGCGCCAGTTTAAAAGTTAAGAAAATTTTTGATTCCGCATTTTGGCCTCGGATTGACGGCCGGGGCGCTGCCGTGGCGCAACATGGTATCAGAGACACGCCATTAACCTAGTCTAGCTTTGTTTAATGTGTTTACTTTTCCGATCGACCAAAATTCCAAAAACCCGCGTTTTCACATACATCAGTTTTCTGTTGAATTTTTTCTTGCTCGAAATTTTTTTCAGGTTGTAGAAAACTGATGTATTGGAAATTGTAAGAACACTGTAGAAATTCGATACAGTGACTCCATAGTGGGAGCGCGGAACCGCGGCCAAACACCCCTTTGGGCCGCGGTTCCGCCGCACTATGTTGAGATCACTGCATGAAATTTCTGCAGTTGCTCTCTGGGTTGATTTTAGGGTTTCTGGAATATTAATTTTGGGCCTAGAATTTCTTGATGTGCTACAGTAGTACTTGGGGGCCCACTTGTTAAAATTTGATCGATCGGATATTTTAAACACATTATTTCACAGTATTTACATTATATCTGCGACCGTTAATGTCACTCGATCGGTAAATCCCGTCTAACTGCTATATCCCTTTTAGACGGATTTGCGAACGTGACTTTCACGTTGATGTTCTATGTATTGCTGTGATGTTACGGATCGGTCGTGGGGGATAGCCTGGATGCAATGTTAGTACAGTTTTGTTTTATATGTACATTTGATATTGCGGGGCGAGCGTCCGACATGTGGACTGCCGTCACTGCCTGTTTGTATTATTCTTTTGGGGCACGACCTGGTTGCGGTCGATGTACCCGTTGTATGTATATTTTACTTTCTGTACTAGGATTACCCCGCGAATGGGTGCACGGATAGCTGGGTTCTAGAGGGCAACAAGCCCGCATCTCATGGTGTTGAGACGGAGGGGGCTTCACTCTAGGATTGGCGGGCTATTCGCCGCACTCGTAGGGGGTACAGGTTGACCCAGGAGGGGTGCCCAAGTTACCGGATTCCATGAAGTGCTGGGTGGTCCATTCATGGTGCTGAAGGGGGCTGCCTCGCTTCAGGTTTTGGTGGGTGACTTGCCGCGCCCGTAGGGGTCTAGGATTTCATTGCACAGGCTATCCACACGACCAGGGGAACGTCGGGTTTCAGCAGGGGCTCTATGAAACCCGGGGATCCCAGATATCTGTATTGTTCTGTGATGCTGCACTTTTCTGTGATGTTGCACTTTATCACGCCTTGAGCGAATATAATATATTGGTATATATATTAGTAGATGTTGTATATGTTTTACATCCGCGATAGTCCAGTCCCCGCTCTGTCGTTAGTTAGCTAACCTAACGGGTAATGACGGGACCCAGTGGCGAATGCGGATGGCATATACGTACATCAGTATATTTTCGTTCTTTGTGGTGTGATCAATTGATGGGACTGTGTTGATTCGGATCAATGCAAGCTAAACAAACCTATTTTGATGTTGTTGGAACATTTTTCAAAAAGCTGTTATTGCAACGACGTTCATTTTTGTTTTGCATCATGGTATTCAGTTGGAATATCCTGCTCCTCAGTCGACGAGGCAAGGGCCGAGATCCCTTCACCGGGAGTGACCCCTTGGACAGAAGTTTGCGTTAGGGCAATAACTTCACTATAGCCGATTGCCTTTTGCTTTGCATCATGGTATTCATTTGGAATATCCTGCACCTCATTCTACGGGGAAAGAGCCGAGATCCCTTCATCGGGAGTGACCTCTTTAGCAAAGGTTTTCGTCACTATATTTTTTATAAAAGGCTATGCAGTTCCTTCAACGATATCAAGTTTATTACGTTAAAGGTTTTTCGCCAAAAACTAGACGTAGCCCTCCGTCATTTCTTACAAGTATTACTTAGTATTCGTGCTGCGTTTGTTGACTGTGTCAAGGCGTAGTGTGCGGTAGCTAAGTAGTGTTTGTTTGTAGCATATTAATGGAATTGGTTAGGACAGTCGTGCGGCCTTGTTGACTGTGTCAAGGGCTCGTACGGGTGGGTTTAATGCAATCCAGGATAATGACGGGTTGAACTTGACTAGGACTCTTTGATTTGTTGACTGTGTCAAGGTCACTTGGGTCCTAGGGGTAAAAATCACATCGGGAGTTTCAAAAGAACTGAAACTTGCCAGATATGCGCATACCTTCTGGAGTGTGGTGACTTGAGTTGATTTCGTCAAGTTATCATGCGATGATAGCTGGATCCCGATTCCCACTGATGAGTTGGTTTACTCCTCGGGTGATCCCGACTAATTCTTCTTTCAGGTTTGGAGGAGAATTTGACGGTACAGTGGGAGGTTTCCTGATTAGATAAATTGGTAACCATTCTGATCTAGGTTAGAGTGCACGCTGAGTGTTTCTTTTCTCTCTCTCTTTGGCAGCGACCAATGACCCCACCCTAGACTATGACTCAGTGACCAAGTTGACCGAACCTTCTTAACACTGGCTTTTGGATTGTCAGAGTTGCAAACCTCATTGCCACTCCTACTTTTACCCTTTTCTTCAGGACACCCCGTATTACTACGAACGTCCACTTCCATTGGACAAAACCATCGTATGGTTATATACGAACTCGAAGGAATTCTAGGATGGTTTCCGGTTCTGGAGAAAACGAATAGGACTATTCAGTTGTCTTTTCCTTTTACCTTCTCTCTCAGATTGCGAGTACTCCTTGGCTTAGGAGATAGTACACCTATTACGCAAATTGGATAGTCTTCTTCCAAACCTTAGGCTGGTGCCGAACGGTGGGGAATGAAGAATACCAATTAGCCTAAACGGTGTACAGAAGGTATTAAGTAAAGACGAAGAAAGGGATTAGTAAGAGGGCAAAGTAAATTGCGACTGCTATTCATGACCATACCAAATATTTCTTCGCCAATCCTAAATCACCTTTGTATTTCTCCAGGACACTCCGTATCACTACGAAGATCCCAAGTTTATTGGATAATCCATCGTATGGCTATATACGAACTCGAAAGGAACTTGTTCCAGTTCGGGGATGGATTCTGGTTCAGGAGAAATAGGAATAAGGTTTATTCGGTTGTCTTTTATCTTCACCTTCTCTCGCATTGCGAGTGCTCCTAGGATTAGGACAGTACACCCATTATGCTTATTGGATAGTCTTCTTCCAAACCATAGGCTGGTGCCGAACGGTAGGGAAGGAAGAAAACCATTTGGCCTAAAGGGGTGTGCAGACGGTAATGACTAAAGACATATAAAGGGATTTGGACAGATGGCAAAGAGATATACGGTTACAGTTGTGAATCTGGATAATGGTAGAGGCATTACTAGGAATACCAGGATACCCTATCGAAACATTTCAATGTTTCAGTTCAACTGTGTACTGTTAAAAGAAAACTGATTTCCCGATTAGACACTTGCTCTAGGGTATGTATTTACTAGGTATGATTCTCACATCTGTATGGTTTTACAGATGATGAGTGGGAGTAAGTTATTGGGAATTAGGTGATCATCCTCATTATATCGGAATTCGTTGTAATTGGTGATATTTGAGGAAGTCACCTGGGTTGTTTGCCGGACGGCAAATATTTGGTTTTGAATATCCGTTGTTATGCACCAATTTTAAATTGATATATCTGTACGTCTATTTTCATAGAGTGAGATATACCTTTTTGAAATTATGTCTATGACATTTACCTATATCAGTGGATGGTTAGGTAAGGAGCATTGAACAACGGTGTAACTCTTCTTAACCATAAGTACAGTTTTCAACCTACGACACACAGTGAATGAGTTATTAGACTCAGGGGACTTATACAGAGTATTGTGTATTGTCCAGTGTCCATTAGGACAGATGGGTTGGTCCTCGTACTATATTCTGCTTATTTATAACTTCTCTAGTTCTTAGACAAGTGTTTCGTAGAAACACAGGGTCCAAGTTTTGAGAAGTTATAGGTATATGAATAAAGTAGAGAACCAGGTATTGCAAGTATCGGGATTCTTCAAGGTGATCGAAGATGTAGATACTTGTATATGGTATTCAGTTGATAGTAATGATTAAGAGAACTAGCTTCTTTTTCATGTTACTCATAATTGGAAGCATTCCTAAGTTGATTAACGCTGATTGGCCTCTCTTCCATTTAGTTGATATGCACTGGAGACAGCTGCATGATTTGAATCTGGTTCTAATTAAATCAGTGCCTCTGTTTCTGTATTGGATATAGAACAGTTCATATCTTGACATTGTTAAGGTACGGGGAGTTGTCCGGCTTATGCTTAAAACCAGACTCTGGATAACTCAAGGCACGTTTCTGTAATGGCTGTTTGTGGGTTGACCCGGGCTATGACGAGGGTTGACTTTCTACCATCTGGAAGATCGATAGTGATATTGTTCTTCACTCGCCACAATTTTAAAAAGAAATGGATTTTTTCAGAAAACAGTAGTGGGAGTATGGTAGAACTGGAAGTGATTCCAGAACCGCAAACGATTACTGAAGATTTGATAAGAACCTAAAGATTCAATCTGGTTTGACATTCCATTGGCCACTCCGCAGATATGGTGGGTAACCTCAGGCACCCGAGAGGTACTCCGGTATGCTCAAGGACGGTGGCAGGGAGGTTCTTGTTTACCCAAACTTGCCATTGCTGTTGTTCCAGACTGTGAGACCTGGCAGGAGGACGAGTATAGCGTCATTCTAAACTGGCTTTAGAAGTGTACGTATATATCACTCTGCCAGAGGGTTGTCGTGGTCAGTGGGAGCAGCAGAAGCATTGGTGGACATGTAGCTTATGTCTATTTATAGACTAAAGCTGATATAGCGGAGATAGATCATCTATTTCTGACATGACAGTTATAGGTTTGACGTCATCAGAATAGGGGATGGATCTGTTGAGAAGGTAGTAGGGTGTGATGTCCTGGTTTTGGTAACATACACAGAGTAGGAAAGGAAACTCCTATACTACGATCGGTTATACTTTGGTTGTCACACAGTGGTTTCTCCACACAGGACTTGGATATTATATCAGACATTCTGGTTACTAGATCTATGGTTTTAGATCTAGATTTGGGTGGTTTCCTAATCTGGGTACCTTGATAGCATTCTATGAGTATTTAGAATGGACGACTCCTGGCACGGTAGTATACCTGCAGGTAATGGAGTCACCCTCTCCAAAGATGACTTACAGACTAAAGAGGAGAGGGATACACATGATTGACAGATCACTTGCTTAGGCAATTGAGTCAATCATGAGATGTCAAGTACCACACCAGATGTTGTTCTTGCAGTAGGTGCAATAAGTTGATATTAATCCAATCCTGGAGAAACAGTCGGAAGCAGTTTTAGAACATAAGTTAATGTTCTAGGGATGTGATAACGACAGCCTCTTTTAGGAGACAGTTATCATTCCAGGCTTCCAAGGTGACATGGATGGCAGAGTGGCTGTCAGAGTTATAGTTTCTCCTTCTGACGAGGGGCAGTATTTTGGACAGGTGATCCAAGGCAATACTGAGGGAGGCATAGCGCTGGATACTGATTAAGTTTAGTTATCGATACAGTCTAAGAAGTTTGGATTTGGAGTTCATTTATGAGCTAGGTCCCATCAGATATCCAGACATACTCTAAGACAGGTATTGCTCATTTCGAGAGATGGATTTCTCTGCGAACTTGAGATATAGAGAGACATAGAAAGAAACATCACAGCGGATCCACTCACTGAGGCTATTCCTTGAACACAATAGTTTCGCAAACGAGCTTTGTGAGATTGACCAGTAGAGGAGTTGGGTGTTCGGTATCACACGGGCTGTGAGTATGCGACATTGCAATAATTAGCCTTGAGTGCAAGTGGGAGATTGTTGGAGATAGTGCCCTCAACGTCAATTATTGGATCACAGGCACGTGATTGCAATGATTGAGGGAGGACCTATCCCAGGAGGACAGTCTTGCTCGAGATGATAGTATGCTATCTGGTTTACCTTTATCATCGTGTACTGCTTCAGGTGACCTTACAGGTCGCTATTACACGCTGATAGAGCCCATAGGATTCTTGCTTGACTGCCAGCAGTATGATGGCGATCATATACGTTAGAGCTGGTGGTCTATAAGCACATCCTTAAAAGGTCCCTAGTCGTGGGAGTTTCGAGACAGGGCATCGACTCTCCAGAGTAGACTAGTGTATACAGTCGAGACTCCGACGAGGGGCGGTGGCTGGTCTCACAAGCCACTGGTGTCAGTTGGTTCACCTAAGATGTATACAGGTGCTCATTGGGTTATGAGTACACCGGACAGGACTCGCCGGGAACATGCTAGTTGGTCTTATACTTGACGTCAGATAGCAGTTCCCTGGTGACATGTGTACAGGTTAGTTCATCGACCTGAGATCGTCATTTGTCTCGTGTGAGTTCCTACTGTACTTTGATTACTACGCTACCACGGCTCAAAAGAGTCGTGCAAACAGGTTTTAGCTGGGTGTAGTCCCGAGCCACATGGAGGCAGTGAGCAGATCTGCAGGGGTTCGTCTCTTCCAGTATTGGGAGTGAGGTCGCGCTGTGTCTAGGAGAGCCATTACACAAAGCCCTCGGCCGAGGCAGGAGATTTACTGGTAGGTATTCCAGTAGTATCTCAGGGTGTTCTGGGCTTCGCTCCGACACGACTTGTACCGCTTTTGGGGGTCTGACTTTTACCAACCCCCTAGGCTCGCCATACGATGCTTATAGACGAACGGACCGGACTGTACGGATATTGTCATTGACAGGCTCAGTAGGGTGTCAGGATGAGTTCGCTCATCGACGTCCCTTTTGGTCAATAGCTGGTGGCCCGTCACGTATTGGCTAATACCTCTGACGTGCTAGTGGTTAAATCCACAGCCATAGTATTGACGAGTCTTTAGAGTCCACCACACAGACAGTTACTCAAGTTTCGGACGAAACGCTGTAGAGGCCGTATGGAGATATGGCAGGGTCCGATCAGATACGTGCGGTATGGCACGGATCAGGATCGGACGGTTTGTACTATAGGCCGTATAGATATATGGCAAGGTTCGATCAGATACGTGCGGTATTGCACGGATCAGGATCGAACGGATATTACTAGCCGGCTTTGGTTTAAGCCGGATCCTAGTTTAGTACAGTGTAGATTTTTGTCTCATTGCATTTGTATCCGGTCGGAATACAGATGCGGGTGTGTATGCACAGTATCGGGGTTTTCCTGTAATTTATTACGGGACCAGTTTTCTGGAGTTGCCAGTTTGCATTCCGTTCCGGCCGGTTTTCCTTTGTTCTTTCCCGGCAGGACTTTTCGATGGAGGGTGTTATTTGCAAGTTTGCAAATAACACATTATGGAGGGGTTTCTTGCAAATGCATTGATTATGATGGCATCTTTCTTTTCATGCATCATTACATGCATTAATGAGATGTGAGTTGATTAAGTGTTTGATTTGAAGCTTGCTTTAGGATATGGTCACCCTCCACCTTTTACTACACTCACCTCCCTATTGTATGATTCAATTCCTCCACCATTTCCTGGTGAGGGGGCCGGCCATATTTTGGTGTGGGTGGGGTTTTTATTTGGATAAGGCAAATTTTTTTCATCATATATCTCATGCCACAAAATTCTAGCTCCACTTAAAATTTCATTTCATTCCCTTCTCCATCCATGGCAACTTCACCACCCCAAAAGAGACAATAGATTCTACACTACATCTACAGCAAATCTTGGGCACGTCGACTTGCCAGCTTCATGCCCGAGTTGCCTCGGTATAGAGGCGGGAGCCCGTAAAAGATGCAGACGATGTGGTGCCCTTCCGGCAAGGATGCGACGACCGGAGTTTCCGCGGGAGATCGGGACGACGACGAGAAGACCGGAGGACTCGGATCACTCGGTATATCTCTCACCCTTTGTCTTGATTGCTAGGATTAGGTTAATGGTTACGATCCGGGTTTATTGTCCGCGGTAGCGCCAATTTAAAAGTTAAGAAAATTTTTGATTCCGCATTTTGGCCTCAGATTGACGGCCGGGGCGCTGCCGTGGCGCAACAGTTCCAACGACTTTTTCTTGGTTTATTATCTTGCATTAGTTCTTTTAATGCGTGATTTTCTTGCATTAGTTCTTTTAATGCATCCCATCATTTAATCCTACCATTGCAGAAAACAACCAAAATATGACGTACGCTTATGCCATTCGCATTCGCCACGGGGCCCCGTCATCACCCGTTAGGTTACTTAACTAACGACAGAGCGGGGGCTGGGCTAGCGCGACTGTAAAACATAAGCAACGCCTAAATAGTTATAAATATATAGCAATGATAGACATTACAGATCACAGATGAATACATTGGATATACTAGGAATCCGCAATCCATTCGAGCCTGCAACGAAAAGCGGATTACACGGTCGCGGTGAATAGCCAAAACCCCACCCAAGACCTCTACGGGTGCGGCAAACTACCCGCCAAGTACCCGAAGTGGAGCAACCTCCCTCAACGCTGTGAGTAGGCCACTCGGCACTTCGAGATACCCGGTAGTTTGTGCACCCCCTCCATGGGTCTATCCTAGGAGCAAAAACAGTAAAAAGAAATTATACAATGACGGCTACAACCCCGACCCGGTTGTGCGGCCATACAAATAATATTACATCAATTTACATATTACATGAATGAAAGAAAAAGAAACACTCATCTCACATCCACCCCGGCTATTCACCCGCGACAATCCAACGCATTCATATACACATACCATCATCAAACACAGATCACAGATATGTATAACCCCGACTAATCGACATATAGCGATTAGCCGACGTTCAATACATATAAACATCACAGATATAACCGTTTAGTCAAAGTATAGTGAAGTTCGATCAAAATTACGGATTTATAGGCCCCCAAAAACAAATTTTTTTTCTGGAAAACCTGGGCACAAATAAACCATCTTAAAAATCCCAAAACCCTACCAGAAAAACACTGCACCAAACCCGGTCACGAGACAAGCCAAAACGGCGGCGGTTCCGCGGCAAATGTATACCCATTGCCGCGGAACCGCGGCGGTTTGAAGGGTTCAGGTGACCGTTTTTGGTGGGTGTCTTCACAAAACCCTGAGCCGATTTTTGGAGTAAAACTTTTTATCTTTAGAGTACAAAAAATTTCAACAGAAAGTTAGGGTTTTTGCATGTTGTAGTTTTTGCGATTTTTCCGATCGAATTTCTATACACTTTACTACTAAGCTAGTTTAAGTTTAGTTAGGCTCTGATACCACTGTAAGTCCACGTTGCCAACCCCGGTCCTTGCGGGAAGGCGGAAACGGTATAAAAAACAAATTTTTAGCGCATTAGGTAACATGGACTAACAAAAGTCGGTATCTTTTCTAAACTAAACTAGCTACCAAGCTAAAGAGAGTTAGCTACTCGGAAAAGATGTTATACCTAACTTGAACTCCTTCTTCTTGAAACCTTTGTAGAGCTTGGATGGTGCTTTCCTCGTCGCCTTCTTCCGTCAAAGATGGATCCACCTGAGAGTTCAACCTTCGGGCTCCTTTCTCGAACTTTGAGAGAACTAGGGTCTATGGCTTGCTAGACCTCTAACCCTAGAGTGAGTAGAGAGTGGTTTTGGGGTGTTTTTATCTCAAGGAGGGGGTTTCTCAACACATGAGAGTGAGTCTCCTTGAACTAGAGGAGGAGGAAGAAGAAGAAGAGGAGAGAGAGTTGTTATGATAGAATGAAACTCATTTTACAACCATGACATAATATGAAATGAATTATCAAATTAATAATAATAATCTAAATGAAATAGTTGATGGATGGTTTGGAATGACAATTATCATTACACACATTAAATGGTTTTGCTAGAATCAAAGAGCATCTTTGATATGTAATGATGATAGTCAAAGTTTCAACCATGGTCAACAAGTCAACCTTGGTCAACAAGTCAACAAACCCAACCATAACACAATTTCATTTAATTAATATTATTAATTGATATATCATAAATTCATTAGGGTTTGGAAAAAGACGACAGTCAAATGTGCATACACACCCGTTCCGAAACCCTAATGAAAATCCTCTTCCTCCGCCTCAATCAACTGTGCATACACACCCGCATTCTTGTTCCGAGGAACATGAATACAGTGAGATAAAACTAACCCCAAAACATATACTAGTATCTGGCTCAAACCAGAGCCCACTAGTAATATCCGTCCGGACTCCAAACGTGCACAAGTGCGCGGATGAGAACGAACCCTGTCGCAAAACCATGCGACCTCTACTCTTTTTTTTTTGCCCAAAGGCGAATAGCCCTCTGTGTGGGACTCTAAAGACTCGACACTACGCTGGCAGTGGGTTTAACCACAGACCGCAAGCGGCACTAGCTGTGCGTAACGGTCCCCAGGTAGATGCCGATAAGAAGACTGACGAGGTGAACCCCATCTGAACTCCTACTGAGCCTGAATGTGACAGTCTCCGTATAGTCCGGTCTGTTCGTCTGATACATCGCATGGCGGGCCTAGGGGGCGGTTAACGTCAGTTCCCTAAAAGCGGTATAAGTCGTGTCGGAGTGAAGCCCAAAACACTCTAAGATAACACTGGAAGCCTACCAGTATATCTCGCTTTCCCTGGCCAGGGACTACTCGTGTAATGGCTCTCCTAGACACAGCGCGATGTCAACCCCCAATACTGGGAGAGACGAATCCTGTCTAACCGTCACTGCCTCCAAATGCTTCGGGACTGCACCCAACCACTACCTGTTTGCACGACTCCTTTGAGCCGTGGTAGGGTAGTAATCAAAGTGCAGTAGGAACACACTCGAGGCGAAGTGCCAGTGTCAAGTCAGCGGACTAAGCTGTACTCATGTCACCTGGGAACTGATAACTGACGATATGTATAAAACCAACTAGTCAGTTCCCGACGAGTCCTGTCCAGTGTACTCGTAACTTAACGAGCACCCGCATACTATCTCAAGTACGACGTACTGACGGCTGTGGGACAGACCGTCTCCCACACTGGGATGAGAAGCGCATGCGCTAGTCTACTCCGGAGTATCGATGCCCTGTCTCGATAGTCCTGCGACTAGGGACCTGTATAAGGATGTGCTTATAGATTACCCAGCCCCACTAGTGTGACTGCCATCACAACGCTGGTAATCAAGCAAAGATCCTAAGGGCTCCACTAATGCGTATAGGTGATATCATAAAATAAACATATGTACACATTGAAGTAGAAACAAACCAAGTAGCATACTACTATTTTGAGCAAGATTGTATATACAAGGTGAATATCCCAAGCTTCCATTAAGTAATATACAAACCAATATGATACAGTAATGGCCTCTAGGGCATATACACTAACAAGAAACCCATTTTTCCAAGTTTAAAGTATTCGGAGAAACATGCAAGTAATTCCGTGGACCCTCTAGAAGAATGAAACCCTAACTCGATATAATGACTATGAGAACGCTTTGAAACCTTAGGGTTTGCAGCAGTTCCGCGGTGCCATTAATGAGGCTTGGGTTTGCCCTTCTACGGCTGGTCCATAGGTACTGTGGCATGTACTGGAATACAATTAAACTGTACCCAAGATGTTGAGCTCTTAGGGGATTATGGGACTTTGACGAATCGATCGAAAGGTTCGACGTCATTCTGATATCATGTGATAGGATACATTGCTTGGGAAACTCCAGATACGAGTATAGCCGTTGGAGTGTAGTCCATGCAGCCACAAAGAGACGAGTCCGAATCGGTCGATATTAGAGAAAAGTGGAGTAAGAAGTTCGTATGAGATCGTGATGAGATAACGTTTCACTCCACTGACATCAGAGATGTGATACACATGCAGAGGCGTTGTACATGGATATATCTTCCAGAACGAGTCACGAGGAGTATGCAGCCGTTTTGGAACAAGAATAAAGATTTAGTGAAGGGTGATAACTTCCGGGCAGTTCGGCAGAAACAAGATTTGGGAGAGACTTCGACAGAACCTTTCTGGAATACTATACGAGAAGACTTAGACCCAGGATCGGTAATATTACGCACACCCAGTAGGCCAGAGTTCGTCATCGTCGACGAGATATGTTATGAGTGACCATGATAGTTGGCCAGAAATCTTTAGAGGACGTGCTAGAGCGGGACTGTTTCCGCCATTTTGATTTCGGTATTTTAGGTGATTTATTTGCATGATTGAGATTTTATGCACCACAGTTGCACTTGAATTTGATTTGATGTCATTCGAGATGTTGATTTTGATTTCATGCATATGGTATGCATGTGATTTTACTTATGCTTTCGGTATAGTTTACATGTACTTTTAGCATTTTGATTCGATTTTGTGCACGCTGATGCACATGATGGCGAGATTATATACCACGGTATACCTGATTTGGATTTGGATTGAGATATGTTGTATACCATCGATTTCGATTGTGATATTTGATATTTGTTTTCGTGCACCTTGTCCACTTGATTTGGATTCTTGCGCATAGCCTAAGGCGATTTTGGTGCACACCAGATGCACCAAATCGAGATTCTTCGTGCATATCAGATGCACCTGATATTGCTGTCAAGCACACACGTTGCCCTTGGCAGGTGTTTTCGTGCACACCCATTGCACTTAGATTTTGTTTCTGTGCACATGTATGGTACATTCAGGGATTTTGATTTCCGTGCGCACCAGACGCACGCGGCATTCATATATACATTTTGGATTGATTTCTTTTGGAGCAGCATGTTTTATGATACTTGCCATATGGTATAGTGGCTGAGCAGGACTAGTCCGAGGACAGTACCTGACTATATTTTTGCATGCATTGATAGTTATCGAAGGGATTTCCAAAAAGGGAGCTATAGTCTCAGTATTTACCTACGTGTCCGTGATGACACAAGACATTTAACAAAGGAAACCCTTCTAAATTATTTTCAAAACGGCGGAACGTGTATGTTAAACAAGGGGTATATATATACATATATATAGTTATTTTCTTAAAATAAACGCCCGCCACTGTGCAGCGATACGTGCATCGCACAACGACTTGAAAGGTTTTGGCATGCATTTCTTTCAGACGCTTTGACGAGTTACAAAGATGTTACATGTAGAGTTTGATGTATATCATGTTGGTTTTCGTATTGGATCTAGATATTGGTGTCTTCACCATAACTCCAATGATTGAGGGATGCTTGACGGAGTTTTGATTTTGGTTTATATACTCGTTTTTCATGCGCATGCATTGCGCTACGATGTGTTTTATGTATTTATGATTTCGGAGCCCAGACGACTGGATCATTTTACTGAAATATTTTAGAAATTGAGGGAGCTTAAATTTAAATTCGGGGACCGAATTTCTTTAAGGGGGGAAGACTGTAACATTTCAGAAAAATAAAATATTATTTTTTGGAATTTTTATAATTAAATAATAAATATTATGAATATTTTAATAATGCGGTATAATTAAATACCGATAAATTGGGAAATATTTGGAAAATTATAGAAATTATTGAAATGAGGGTGTTTTATATGATTTAGGTAAATTATGATTTTTTATGATTAATTATATTCAATTTTAATGCTAATCGCGATTAAATATCGCTAATCTTGCATTAATCCGGTTTTGTGCACATGACATGCACCATGTCATATTTCATTTTGTTACATTTTCCTACATGGTCTTTTCTTTTTATCATGCGTGGCTTTGTATTTATTGGGAGAAGAAAAGAAAAAGGAAAATAAAAAGAAAAGAGAAAATGGGATTAAACAAATAGGCATGGGTAAGAGAGAGAGAGGTGGTGGGTTCCCTTTGACCTTAGCCATTCCCTCATCTCACCATCTTCATCATTCTCTCTTCTTTCTTCCTCTATGGCTGCTGCCTTCCACCTCCTCCCTCCTCAAACACCTCACTTCATCATCAAAAACACCTTAAACCTCCATCCCCACTTCATTAAAAACATGCACAAGACCCTCACAAGCACTTTGGACAAAGAAAAATTGGATTTTGAAGACTTGGGGAAACTCAAGAAATTTCTTGAGTTGCTAAATGAGGTAATTCCTTTACCATTAGTATTGTAATTCATTCACTTTAGCACCTATGTAAGTTTGGAAGTGATTAAGTGATGTTTAGTGGGGTTTGAAGATTTCAAGTTAGGGTTTTAAGGAATTCTTGAATTGAGTTAGTGTAATTGAGTTACTAGTAACCTTAAACCCCTTTTAATGATAGTATATTGGACTGAAACTAGAGACTAACCCCAAACCCCAAAACTTAGAAACCCCGATATCGGGGAATTTTGGATTCTGTGAGGATATATTGGTATCTGCTATCACCCGGGACACCTGAAAAATATTTAGCAAATACAGAGATACAAGCAGGAAACCTAAATGCAAACCCCAAGACCCGAGACCCCAACTCATTGTCCAGGCCGCAGATTAATTCATTCTGGCCGCAATTTGTGGCCAGGGTAGGGGAAAAATGGTTCATGTTGGGTTCAGGGCTCCAGTATCTGTAAAATAGACCCTTTACATATGCAGAATTGGATAATTGTCACCTGAGGAAAATATGGAAGTGTTTTACATAGTTTCTGAAATTGTTTTGCGGCTTTTAATGAATTTGGATTTGGTATTTGATATTGTGTTTCCGTCATGTGGCGTTTGAACATCAACGACTAGGGTTATTGGTCGTATTTTGCATGCGAGGCTATAGGTTTTGACTTATGAGCGAAACGCGTGTCGTTTTGGTTTTCCGACTTGGTTTTAATAAGGTTTTGCGAATGTGATATGTAGGTACCCCCACGTAGACTTTGAGACGACGAGCATGAGCGTGGTGTCATTGACTCCAGCAGGCGAAGATCAAGGTGAGTAGATATATATCTACGAGGGAAGTTGGGTGGATGACGTATAGCACTCCCGCAGTTCGAAGTGTAGTATATTATATATATATATGTATGTATGTATGTATGTATGTATGTATGTATATGTTTATGTGTTATGTGAATCATGGATAGCTAGCAAGTAAGTTTTAGGAGATCATGGGTTAAGTTTTAGTGAAATTATTTGATAGTGTCGTTAGTTAGTTGTAGTCGCGAACCCTAGAATAAGGTTTTACACACACGCACACACACACACACACACTTGTATACATTTTATTACTTGTGCGTATATGGGGATATGTATATATATACACACACACACATAGGTATGGGATTATATATATATATATATACGTATACATATACATAGATGATGACGATAGTATATGGTATTTGGAGATGAGTCGATGAGATTGAGCATGGTGCCATGAGATCGGTGATATGAATTGGTTCGTATTATGAGATACGATATGATATTATAGCGGGTCCTTAGACGTTGTGTTTCATACACATGCATATATTTATGTTGATGGTATCAGTATTGTACTAGACGTAGATCAGTACCCCCAGGTTCATGATATGTGATGATAAGGATACCAGATGAATAATGAGATAAATTTGGTATTTGACCCGTACCCTGATTTGGGATGCCGTACGATGGATTTACCGTACGAGCTATATTGATAGATCCGTACTCTTGACTCGAGAATGTCATATTATATAGTGTATCGTATGGGATACTATTGAGGCGGGATCACCGACTATTATATATATATATATATATATATATATATATATCAACTCAGACTTAGGTGGTTTTCCTTACCCTTTTCGATCCGTCTGTTAGTTTAGTCCTGTAGTTTGCTTGTAGATGTTAGACTTACCTATTTCAAAAACTAACGAATCATGAGTATTTTAAAGACAGGGCAAGAGGTGCTACGGATATTTCAAAGGACGTACTTTTCCATAAAAACACTGTAGCCCTATTTTCTAAACACCACGATTCGTGCGATTTCAGATACCAAAAACTGTATGACTCGTATATAGGAATGTATATTTCTTTATTGTTGCATTACTATTCATGTTCTGCATATTCATTCTGTTTGCATCGCATTGCATGCTTATATTGTGTTTTTCGTAGTTATTATCAAAATCATGCTGTCAGGACACCAGCACCATTACCGATGATGCGTATGCTCCACATACACCTGCTTGCCGGCTCACACACATCATCATCGATAATTACCATGTCATGTACAATTTAGAGAATATTAATTCATTGATATCACTTGTTAGCTGATAGTTCCGATATACTATTATTGTGATAGCTTAGACATTGCATTTATTACTGTGATTGTCATGCATATTTATATGTTCATTTTCATGCATTATTATTAGGGCCAGTCCGGATTGCCGGAGCCCAATATTTTAGAATTCATTGTTTATTTATACTTGAGATTGGGATTTCGGATTTCCATAAGATTTCTGGATTTGGAGAAACCGCAAGGATTTTATAAACTGATTATCATTTTAAAATGAAAGTTGCGGTTTTCTCATGATATGATTTGAGATATGTCCACCATGAGTTTTCTCGGCTCTTGAGCGATATCATACACCCGATTCTTGGAGGAGGAGGAACCGTCTGCGGGTGCATGGTGGACCCTGTGCGGTACCCCGGGGTGAGAAGGTCGCAGATGATGGCATTGAGCCTGTGACAGGGGAGCACTACTGACCGGTGATTTTATTGTGACTCGACGGATATCCGGAGGATACTGATCGGAGTATGGGCAAGTCCGGAGAGCCGGAGCCCTAACTATATTCGATTTGATGATTTGGGCCAGTCCGGATAGCCGGAGCCCTAGATATTGAGATTCGAGGTTACAGGCCAGTCCGGATTGCCGGAGCTTGAGATATTGAGATATTTGGATTTATGTTTTGTGTCGATACTTGACACTGATTTCATTGATGATACCTCGATTTATAAATTTACAGAAATCTCACTAATTAAAGAAAACAGTTTTCACATTCATGATGCATTCTGTTTTCATTATATTGCATTCATACCTCATATTTATGATACGTTGCTACCTGAGGCACTAACACGAGCATTTGGTAGTACACTTATGTATAGATGTTTACCTTTGCCACCTTATCATGCTTCAGACCTTATCATTTTGAGGATATTTATTTTATGATCGTATTGACCTAAGATTGAGTCATACATACGATTTCTGCTCTATGATGTTTTCTACTCACGAGTTGGCAACTCACCCCCGTTGTGCCACGGTTTTTTGCAGGTTTTGCCGTACAGGTTCATTGCGGCTTTCTGGTATACTGCTTCCTTTTTGGGTGATTGCTTTGGTAGGTGGGTTCACTCGCATTGTGACCACCCTTGTACTTTATTTACATTGTTGTATCTAGTAAACTCCATCGACCAGACTTGTATTATTTATAGACTTAGAAGACCAGTTGTATTTTATTTCAACCATAGAGTCGCGCTTGTATTATTATGGTTTTCTTATTGTTTTGAGTTTCCTTTTGAGTTTTGATCCTCGCCCTTCGGCGTTGTATATTAAATTGCTTGCGTGGTTGTGACCGTCAATTGACGAAGAGATAGCTCCCGCTTGGGGATGCCTTTTTTCATATTATGCAAGTTTTACCCCTTTTGGGGCCAGTATTTACAAAGGAAACTCTACCGAAATTTTCACAAAAGACTTGAGATTTTAAAAATACATATTCGGCTTATGTTATTAAAACCACTTGCTTTAAAATAAGTTTTCTTTACCTTCTTCTTTTAAAATGGTTTAGATTTCTGGGATTTTTGGCTTACTTGAATTAGATGGGGTCCTATAGACTTCATATGATTCAGGTACCAGTCACGTGCCATTTCGGGTCGTGACACTAACTCTCTCTCTGCCTTCTCCACCAAGTCAAAGCGACGATCTTCATGAACAGTCGCTTCCCATCTGTCCCCATCAGCGAAGGCAGACATGACAACACGCTGAGCCCGTATCTGGCTTAGCAGCTGAACAGAGCGATCCCTCAGAGCTCTGGTAATCAAAAGTGACTCATAAAAGCACTCGATCTTGTCCTCTGCGGCGTCGAGCATTGTTGGAGTCATCTCCTCTGGATGAGGAGGGATGCCATCGAGCACGGACAAGAAGACCATCCGAAGCTAAATGGAGCCGATGAGGAGAGGAGATCCTCTATGAGCAAGAGTTCGTATCGCACCGTATTGCATTGGTCATCCATAAGAACAGGGTTCACCAAGCGTGCAGCAAAACAAGGAACGATTTCCTCAATAGGCACCTCCCATGGTTGCCGGCGAGCATGTGGACGATTACAAGCCATAGCTCTTCTCTTTTAAAATAATTCTCTGAAAGTGAGAGAGAAGAGAAGCATTGCTTCAAATTATAAAGAGAGACATTTAAGTCTAGGCACAGAAAATTTTGTGCATGATGGAACTGTTTCCAAGCTCTGTTAAGAGAATGCTTTGGGAAAGAGAAGTTTGACTCAGGAAAAGCAGAGAAAGAAGGTGAAAAGACACCTTCAGTAAAGAGGCAGCGCCTCACGTACAAAGCACGAGAGCGCCAGCGCCCAGAGTTAAAAACTCTGAGGCAGCGCCAAGGGTTAAAAACTCTGAGCCAGCACCTCACGTGCAAAGCATGAGAGCGCCAGCGCCAGAACTAAAAGTTCTCCACCCTTGGATCAAAGATCCAACGGAGATGATAAATCATCAGAGCACATAATTAAATTCTGATTGAGGAGATACTCCTCGAATCTTTCTAGACAAGAAAGATTGTGCTCTGTAAATCAGAGCACCATCGGATCAAAGATCCAATGGTGATTAAAAATCACCAAGATACAGAATTAAATTCTGATTGAGGAAATACTCCTCAAATCTTTCTAAATAAGAAAGATTGTGCTTTGTAAATCAGAGCATTGTTGGATCAAAAATCCAGTGGTGATTAAAAATCACCAAGATACAGAATAAGTTTTGTATGGGAAAATATTTTTCCAATTTTGTTAAAAAACAAGAAAAATGTCTTCTGTTAAACAGAAGTCCTTGGATTAAAGATCCGACGGTTGATAAATTCCCCAAATCAATTAAGAAATCTCTCAATGGGAGTTTTTCTTAACTGAATCAACATATCAGCCTTCACTATATAAAGGACCCAAGACTTCAAGTCTTGAAGAGAGAGGAACCCCCTCCTCCCCCGCCATAAAATTGAAGTTCTCAGAAGAAAAAGGAAGAGCAAGCTCTAAGAAGAAGAATTCCCTTCGAGGAAAAAACAAAAAGGTAATAGAGATCAGAACATCTCATCTGCAAGGCTTTAACCCTAAAAAAAAGAACATGGTTCTTTCCTCGGATCTGAGATCCATGAGACAAGTCTCCCAGAAATAAGAATTTAATTCTTACGGGGATGAATTTGTTCTTAGGGATCGAAGATCCAGGGAAGAACAAAGAATTGAACTTTGCAGAACATAACACAAAAAGAAAAACCTAGCGTCAAGCGCTGCAAAATAAAGAGTGCTTAGCACTCAGTGGTTGGCGCTCAGCGCCAAGCACCTCACGTGCCACTCACGTGGGTGTTGCTCAATAAAGAGCGCTTAAATTTTGGCGCTCGGCGTCAAGCACTTCACGTGCCCCCCACGTGGGCGCTGCTCAATAAAGAGCGGTCAACACTTAAATGCTGGCGCAAAGCACTCCACATGCCCCTCATGTGGGCACTGCTTAATAAAGAGCGCTTAGCACTCAGTGGTTGGCGCTCAGCGCCAAGCGCCTCACGTGCCCCTCACGTAGGCGTTGCTCAAAATAAGAAGTGCTTAACACTCAAATGCTGGCGCTCAGCGCTAAGCGTCCTATGTACCCCTCACGTGGGTGCTACTTAACATAGAGCGCTCTGCAGTCCTCAAGAAAAGCCTAGCGCCATAAAGAGTGTTCAACACTCATATAAAAAAAACAAAATGAAAGTGGGAAAAGCAAAGCAAAGTGTGAGTGTCAGTACTCACATAAATGTTTAGCATTATCTGCACAGAGTAAGGACTGTGTCCTAGTAAGTGTCTAACACTTTATTGAAATAGGAAACGATAGAGATTCAATGGGCTAAGCCCAAGTTAGCCAAATTCCTAATCAACCGAGCCCATGTGCTCTTTATTTTTCTAAACTGGTTTTAGTCCCAAACAAGACCACCGATCTTTTGACGAATATCCATTGGTTCAAGGGTACATCTCTCCATACCTCTGATACATGTTGTTGTAATTCTTCAACATCTTCAGAGAGGTGGAGGGTCCTATTAACCAATAACCCTTGGTATACCCCCAAACTAAAAAACTATAAACCCTTTGGACCGCAACGTCCTTAAAACTAAATTGCGGACCGTAACATCCTTAAAACTAAATTTTGGACCGCAACGTCCCTAAAAACTAAATTGCGGACCGCAACGTCCCTAAAAACTAAATTCTATGGACCGTAATGTCCCTAAACTAAATTCCATGACCGTAACGTCTTTAAACTAAACCCAATGGAACTCAACATCCCTAAACTAAACTCTATAAACTATAATGTCTTTAAACTCTATGGACTATGATGTCCTTAAACCACGGACTATGATGTCCTTAAACCTAATGGACCGTAACGTCCCTAAACTAAACTTTATTGACTATGATGTTCTTAAATTTCATGGACTATGATGTCCTTAATCCCAATGGACCGCAACGTCCCTAAACTAAACTCTATGGACTATGATGTCCTTAAACTTCACGGACTATGATGTTCTTAAACCCAATGGACCGCAACGTCCCTAAACTAAAACGACAGAGCCTAAATGCTCTTTTGTTGGATCTAAATGATCCTAAAACCTTGTTAAGTGGATCTTAGTCTTAAACTTGGACTAACATATCCCTAACAAACATTTAAGTTGATCTTAATTTCAAATGAGATTAACGATCCTTAAATCAACCAAACCCAAATATAAGAAAATATAGATTTGGACTAATCCACGCCCTACGGGTGACAACATAAATTAGTCTCCGTATACAATCCACGGACAACCTAAAACAAAACAAACACACACGATACGAAGTGATCTTCTGGAGAAAGTGAAAGTGGTTATCGTAACCCGATAGCGTAATTAACTGCAGGGGCTTGCGCCTGTAGGGAAGAGCGTCCTCACAATAAAAAACCCCTTGCAAGCGAGGGGGAATCTGACGAAGTCTGCTACAGCAGCCGCATCCGTCCAAACCTCCGATATACGGTGCCATAAATCAACTTGGTATCTTCGGAGAGGTGGACGGATAAACCCAAATAGCATTTGCCCCCAAATTCAGGCAAGACGATCCATCCCGGATCCGTCTCCGTTTTTAGTGGTAAACAGTCCCCTTATACACATGGAACTTGGGGATTGTATATCCTAGAGGGTACTTGATTTGATCATACCAACCCGGATAAGGTCGCCTAGTTTTGACAGTTTGGCCAGCCGCTTCACTAGCTTGATGAGCTCGTATTTGTTGAGTTATGTAATCATCAAAGGCAGCCTTAGAGATCGTTTCCTCCCTGGCTGTTGATAAAGCTAGAAGAGAGTTTGATATTTCCCCTCTGTCGTCCTCGATGATTATCGGCGGGTCTTCAGCTGGAGGTTCTGGTTAGATCATCATTCCAACCATGTCTTAGAACAGAAGCGTCATCTGTTTTATATTAATAGCCTATTTTGTGGCCTCCTTATCCTTTCTTTCCAGTACCCTTCGCAGGAACTCTGTATCGGTCTCCTGCTCCTGGCGCTGTTCAGACGCCGATTCTGGGATTTCTTTCTTCCCAGTGAGTGCTGACATTTTCATCGGCATCTCTTGGAGCTTTTGTTGTTACTCCTGAGCTTTTGTCAACGAATGAGTTTGCGGTTGATGACCCACGGAAGTACGGCTTTCCTCTTTCCCGGAAGCCATGTAGACCGTGTGTATAACTATGCTCCAGACTTGGGGCGTTTGGGTCCAGCACCTTTGGAATTTTCCACAGGCAATGGGATTCTCTTCAGCCTCCTCCTTTTGTGGGAGGTCGAGGTTGAAGGAGCCGTTGTAACTGGCGCCCGTGTGGAAGAAGTCCCTCGTTGTATGACGGAGGGATGGTCTTCCTCTTGTCGAACCTTCATTTTCTCCGATTGACGAGAGTAGTTCTTGTTGATCACAGAGTTTTCGATTTTCCGCCAGACCCTGTGAATTTGGGAGGAGAGCCATTGATGGGATGGCTCCGGTTTTGCCTGCGTCTTGTTTTCAACAGGAAGTAGAGATTTCTTCAACACCGCGGTTGGGGAGTTCTTTTGCACCCTCCTAAGCGATTCAAAGCTGTTCCTGGTTGGAACAGCAGCATCGACTTCCACCGTTGGAGCTGGTGGAATAAGTCCTGAGGGGGAGTTTCCCCCAGCTCTTCTCACCCGGCGCCAGTGGCGACGTCGAGCGTGTCTTCCAGACGGGACCACCTCAGTTGTGGAAGCGGCTTTGTCATGTCCCCGGCTTTGACGAGGGGTTACTGTTGGTGCCTGACTATCGAAGACTGACATCCATTGAGAAGGAACGGTCAATCTTTTGAAGACCGATTTTCTGGTAGGGGAAGCACTTTTGAGAACTTCACCCACAGCAGGAGTTGGAATGGCCAATTTGTTGAAGACCGATCTTTTGGTAGGCGAAGCACTTTTGACGGCTTCACCTGCCGGAGGAGTTGGGAGAACAATCTGTTTTGGGATAGCCCCTTCAGGTATCACGAGCCTCTTTGCGGGCCCACTTAATCTTCGGCTCAGCCTATTGAAGACTGAGGTGGCAGACTTGGACGGCCCGTTGAGAGAGGCCGTAAAGGTTGCAAGTCGATCGAAGATCGACTTTTTGGGAGCTTCCTGTGGTGACACCGGGGCGCTAAAACTCGTTTATGGTAGCATGGTCCCGAAGAACAATCCAGTGGTGTCTTGAGTAACCTGCCCCACCGACATCGAAAAGATGGAGGCCACATTAGGGCCGTAAGTCACTCCTCCAGTTGGGGCGGAGCGGGAGTTATTGTTGCAGCTTGTGCAGCTAGAAGCCATTGATGTTATCTTCTGCCTAAACAGGAGCATGACACCAAATCTTAGTACCTCGAATCCAAGGGCAACCATAGCAAACCGCGATTTTGTTTGTGAACACGACATACGAAGTGTAGAGTCGAAAGAGGAAACGGTGTCCCACCGGGCACGCCAGAATTTGTTTACCACCGAAAACTAGGCTGAGACGCAGAGGGCGTCTAGTCTGAATTTGGGAGCAGATGCTATTTGGATTTATCTGTCCACCTCTCCGAAGATGCCAAGTTGATTTATGCCACCGTATATCGAAGGTTTGAACGGATGCGGCCATTGTAGCAGACTTCGTCAAATTCCCCCTCGTTTGCAAGGGGTTTTTGATTGTGGGGACGCTCTTCCCTACAGGTGCAAACCCTTGCAGTTAATTACGTTACCGCATCGCGATAACCACTTTCTCCTGCTCCAGAAGTTCATTTCGTATCGTGTGTGTTTTTTTTATTTTTGGGTTGCCCGTGGATCGTATACGGAGACTAATTTATGTCGTAGGGCGTGGATTGGTCCAAATTCGTATATCTTAGATCTGGGTTTGTTTTATTTAAGGATCGTTAATCTGGTTTGAGATTAAGATCAACTTAAATGTATATGAGCAGTTGGGGCTCGGTTGGTTTTTTGTTAAGGATACGTTAGTCCAATTTGAGACTAAGATCTACTTAACAAGATCTTAGGATCATTTTTACTTCAGATCTAACAAAAGAGCATTTAGGCACTGTTGTTTTAGTTTAAGGACGTTTCGGTCTATTGATGTAAGGTTTTAGTTTGAGGACATCTCGATCCGTTGATCACCATTTTTGAGGTGGAATTTTAGTTTAAGGACGTCTCGGTCCGTTGATCACCATTTTGAGGTGAGATTTTAGTTTAAGGACATCTCGGTCCATTGTCGCCATTTTGGAGGCAACCATTAGTTTAAGGACATTTCGGTCCGTTATCGCCATTTTGGAGGTGACGGTTAGTTTAAGGACATTTCGGTCTGTTGATCACCATTTTGGAGGTGACAGTTAGTTTAAGGACATTTCGGAGGTGACAGTTAGTTTAAGGAAATTTCGGTCCGTTGATCACCATTTTGGAGGTGACAGTTAGTTTAGGGACGTTTCGGTCCCTCACCCGTCCTGTGCGCACGTGTATTTGTTATGTGACAGAACGAACAATGGAGATATGGAACGTGCCTAATTTAGGGCATGATCCGGCTTGAAGCGTGCACGTCAATTTGGAAGTGCACCGAAGAGTTGTTGGTTGTCGGGACCCACCGCCTCTCTGAAGACGTTGAAGAATTACAATGACATATATCAGAGGTGTGAAGAGATTATAGGGTTAGAATAGCACCTTAGCAAGGTTTAGGAAGGCATCACGCATGCCATATTGAAATTTTTGGGGTGCTAAACAATGCCTAACCAAGATCATAACTAGAGAATTAAGCAAACAAGCATGTTAAACACTTTAACATATAAGAGTTTGGGATTACAACCTTTGTAGACCGGTCCTTCATTTCAAATAGCTCCGTGTAGTAGTCCCCTTCGCTGCGATCATAAACTCCAGACTCTAGAGAGGCTCTATGAAGAAACAAACGTGCTTGCTTCGATGACTTCAAGGCCGAAGATGATCTACGTCGAGGAGACACTAACTCAAGCTATTCCTTCACTAGGTCATGAACTTTGTGAAGAGAACACACTCTACTACATGGCAAGTGGTAGAGGATGAAGAAGTAGGAAGTAGGCTCACTTTAGAATTGATTTTCTCATATTATTTCTCATACCTCCATTGAAGCTAGCAAGCTTTTCATGGATCTTGAAGAAGAAGAAGAAGAACTCACGAATAATTCATCCAAATGAATTATTGCACCCATGGTTGAGTTAAAACTATCATGCCTAACTCATGTAGAGAATTAACTCCACACTATGGTTAAGGTTTGGGTTTGATAAATATCTTTAACTAGACAAAAGTGTTGACTTTGTCAAAGCTTATCCAAAAGCTTTTGTCCAAGCTTTACCATGACAAAGTCAATCTCTTTTGAATTAGCTTAACATAAATAGAAACCCTAACTTAACCCTAGCATGGTATTAATCTCATACACCCATCTTGTATGTATCATCAAACATGACACAATACATATACACAAATATACATATCACATATATACAATGTGCACATCAAGTGAGAAAAGAAATCATTAGTGAGCTAAATATTAGTTAATGTAATATATCAAATATATAATTATACATTAAATTATCAAATCAACTCTTGATTTAATAATCCGGCTATATCACATATGATCGACTAATATCAAATGCAACAACTTATCGAATCAACGCTTGATCCGATAACTCGGCTATATCACGTATAACCAATCATGTCACACATCGCGAGAATAGAATGCGGTATCACATACTCGCATTAATCTCGGTCCCGCACATATCATATATGCGCTCCTACTCCGTTTCGCTTGAGCCAGGAAACCTCTGTGTAGGACTCTAAAGACTCGTCAATACGCCGGCAGTAGGTGATGATCATATCAAACACCCACAAGCCGCAAGTGGTCTGATAAATGTAACGGCCACCCGGGTATTGAGCGATCAGAAGATCAACAAGCAAGCATGTTCGTACTCCTGTGAATCCAATCAGTAACACTCCCGTACAGTCCGGTCTCTTCATCTGATATGTCGCATATCCAGTCTAGGGGTGGTAAACGTCAGACCCCAGTAACCGATAAGTCGTGTCGATATGAGGTCCATAATAGTTCGAGAAACTATTGATAACACTTACCAGTAAATCTCAGCAATCCTGACCAGGGATTTCCAGTTATAGCCAATCGAACACAGCGCAACATCAACTCCTTATACCGGGAGAGACGAAACCCCTCCTATCGCTCATTGCATCCATGTGATTCGGGACTGTACCCAAAAGCCACCGTTTTGCATACCCACTTGGACGTGGTATGATGGAAATCAACCACAGTGGGAATCACACAAGACTCTATGACGATCTCGGGTCTACAGACTAACCAGTACCAGTGTCACCAGAGAACTGCCATCTGATGTGAGGTATAATACCATTTGGGAGTTCTCGGCGAGTCCTTCCAGTGTACCCAGTCTCTACTGAGCACCCGTATACTATCTCTGATGTCAAACATCAATGGATATGGGATCATCCATCGCCCATCTGTATGGGTCAAGAAGCATACGCTAGTCTACTCTGGTATATCGATGCCCTGTCTCGATACACCTGCGACTAGGAACATTTAAAGGATGTACTTTGCGACGACACTGTCCCCACTAGTATGATCTGCATCATAGTCATGGTAGTCAAGTACTCATCCTAAGGGCTTTATCAACATGTAACATAGAGACTATTAGAGTACATGTTAAGATAAAGAGCAACCAGATAGCATACTATCATGTCGAGCAAGAAAGTCCTCCATATATATGTCCAAGCATCCACTACAATATACATCGCATGTACAGTAATGGCCTCTAGGGCACACATATCACTAACAGAGATGTACCCTTGAACCAAATCTCTTATTTGAGGGAAACGGGGTTATTGTACCTAAGAATCATTAGTCATATTTGAGAATAAGATTACTTTAGGAGACATAGGATGAATATCATTTTGGATATCATCAATAAGAAATCATTAGTCATGGTTGAGAATAAGATCAGTTTAAGCAATCATGAGCATATGGGCTTAGTTGATTTGAATCAAAAGAGATTCTATCCTTAGAAGACCTAGCCAATTTGGGCTTGATCTGCTCAATGGTCTTTCTTTTTTTTATTGAAAAAGTGCTAAGCACTTGCTTGGGCTCTGTTTAATCAGTCCCCTTTTTATACAAAGAGACGCTTACATATAATCATATGGGGTTTTCAGTCATGGGGATTGCCCAATAAGTGTTAAACACTTTACCCCCTTTGTCTTTATATGGAATGATAGACACTCTTTATGGCGCCCACGTGCGAAGCACGTGAGACGCTGGGCGCTAGGCGCTGCCTAGCGTGTGCTAAGCACTCTTCAATTCTGTGGCGCCCACATAAGGGACACGTGAGGCGCTGGGCACCGCTCATTGAGTGATAAGCACTCTTTTCTTATGTAGCGCCCACGTAAGGGGCACGTGGGGCGGTGGGCACCGCTCAGTGAGTGCTAGGCACTCTTTTCTTCTATGGCGCCCACGTGAGGGACACGTGAGGCGCTGGGCGCTGAGCGCCGCTCAATGAGTGCTAGGCACTCTTTTCTTCTGTGGCGCCCACGTGAGAGACACGTGAGGCGCTGAGCGCCGCTCAATGAGTGCTAGGCACTCTTTTCTTCTATAGCGCCCACGTGGGGGACACGTGAGGCGCTGGCGCTGGGTTCTTTTCTTCTTAAATGATCAACATGATCTTTATTTTGTAGATGAATTTTTGGTTCTAAAGAACAAGTTTTCCCCAATGAGAATTAAATTCTCATCATATGGGAGACTTGTCTTGTGGATCTCAAATCCGGAGAAAGAACCCGATTCTTTGAGAAGAGCTAAACCCTCTAGTAGGTATTTCTATATATATATATATATATATATATATATATATATATATATATATTTTATTTACCTAAAATTTTCAAGAAGAGAGCCTTTATTCCTCGAGAATTTAATTCTCTCTTCTTTTGAAGCTTTCTTTTTTTTTTCCAAAGCTTATGGGGGGCTTCCTCTATCTCAGACTTGAAGTCTTGGGTCCTTTATATAGTAGAGGCAAGTTTGTTAATAAGTTTTCGAAGAAATCTCTCATTAAGAGATCCTAATTGATTTAGGGATTTTTACCCACCATTGGATCTTTGACCTAAGGGTTTCTGTTTTACAGAACATATTTTCTTGTTCCTAAAAAGATTGGGAAAATATTTTCCCCTGCACAGAATTTATTCTGTAAAACGGTGATTTTTTAATCACCGTTAGATTTTTAATCCACCGGTTCTCTGTTTTACAGAGGGCAATCTTTCTTGTTTTGAAAGATTGAGGGAATATATCCCAAAATATAATTTTATTCTATAATCCAATTTGGAGAATGTTTTCTCCCGACAGAATTTAATTCTGTATTTTTGATAATTTATCATCTCCGTTGGATCTTTGATCCAACGGTTCTATTTAACAGAGAGTAGAATTTAATTCTACCTAGGCACTGGCGCTCACGTGTTGTGCATGTGGGCACAACTCAAAGTTTTAATTCTTATAATGGGTATTCATGTGCTTTACACATTGGCGTCCGCGTGAGGAGCACGTGCGGCGCCATATAAGAGTTTTTAACTCTGGCGCTGGCGCGCTCGTGGAAAGCACGTGAGGCGCTGCCTCATTAATTTTTAAACAGAGCTTTACACTTTTATTGGGGAAACAACAATAAGTGCACAGATTTACAAAAGTATATTGACGCACTGGAGGAGTACAACCAGAAAGCGCGGAAACCGGTCACGCTCGAAAAGTTTCTTAAGCATATTCTTGAGAACGAAGATAGTGACAACGATGAGGATAACGACTCATCAGAAGAAACAGAAGACTATATAGCAAGTTGCTACATGGTCTCACATTCATTGTTAAATGACGAAGAAACTCTCTGAGCATCAGAAAACAACGCAGAGGAACTGGGGGCAGAATCGGCGCTAAAATCCCCGAAACTGCCAGAAGACCCGATCAATAGACTGTTAAACGAAGCCTTTCAAAAAATCAAAGCTGACTGAGAACGCGGAACAACCATATACAAAAAGGCTTAGTGTCAACGTCAAGATGAAGAAGCTGCGGCAAGATGGAGTCGTAAAGTACTCCAACCAAACCAAAGAATACATGTGACAACTAAGAGCAGGATCAAGGCAGAGAAGCGGTTCGCCAAATCCCTGTCAATAAGAATGAAAATGCCACCTCTAGTAGACACCTGGGGTCATATGCCTCGACGGAAAGGATTCACATCCAAACTAATGCCTATATCATCGGAGGGTTACCCACCCCACCGAAGAGTGCAGTACCTTCAAGATCTGGTGGCAAGAATACGTTGCTCATAAAAAACACTTCAAGAGGATGAAGCGCGAAGCTCGTCGATAGCAAAAGAGTGCGACAAATGCGCGGGAAAAAATGACTGGCAACTGTCATATGGTTGATACCAGTCCGGAAGGGGAAAATCCCCAAGTTCTTACTTTTGGGCGCAATTCTGAGGACGAAATATCCCTCAGCCCTCTCTTTAAAGACCCCACCTCCGAAAAAGAAGAGAAGGAGAAGAGCTGCGAGAATATTCAGCTGCGTAGCCGCATGCTACCTGAAAAGAAGCTCGGACCTACAATCAAAGGTTCGAGCAAAAAAGACAAAGGGAAAGAAAAAAATCCCAGAGGAAATTGCCCTCGATGGTGAAGTTGTCAAAGAACTCGGAGCAAGGGACCCGCCTAAGAAAAACAAGGTGGATTACAACGTCCTGGTACATCTGAAGAAAATACCCTCACAACTGAGCATATTGGATGCTCACCTCCTCTCCAAAGAGGCATGAGATTCTCTGATGAAGGCATTATAAGAGTCTGATCAGTTCTAAGATTTTCTCGCAGAAGAAAAGATGAAGGATGAGCTTGTAGGGTGTTTTTCGTCACCCCATTGAGATGGGAATGCGCGCACGCTTGTCAGGCATACTACAGATTCCCCCTGCCTAGGGTAGGCGGGGGTTTATTGATTGTGGGGATCCGAATCTCCGGTAGCCGCAAACTAAGCTGCCGTTAATTACCCCTCGCCTTTGACACGAGAGAACCTCCGATTGACGGGTCAAACAGGTCATGCGAACTCAATGTGCAGTGTTGTATTTTGAAGGGGTTTCTGCATCGTTGCACTGGAATATGGTACCAGAAGCGACTCGTCATTTGCCATTTTTTTTACCGCGATTGCTCGATCATTTCAGCTTTTCTTATCGCGAAGGTCGCGATTGCCCTATCATTTCGGCTATTCATTCGCGGTTGCCCCATCATTTCGGCTATTTATTTTTATTTTTCTCGCTGATTTTTATTGTGAGTTGCCCCATCATTTCGGCTTTTTATTTTTTATTTTTTATCTTTTTTTTGTTTTATTTACACATTTTTATATCCCCAGTTTAACGACTTAGAGGTCGATTGTTCCCAATTTAACGACGTGGTGGTCATCGGTTCCCAGTTTAACGACGTGGTGGTTGGTTGTCCCCCAGTTTAACGACCTGGTGGTCGACTGTTTCCAATTTAACGACTTAGAGGTCATCTGTTTCCAGTTTAAAGACTTAGAGGTCTACTGTTTCCAGTTTAACGACTTAGAGGTCATCTATTTCCAGTTTAACGACGTGGTGGTCATCTCTTTCCAGTTTAACGACTTAGAGGTCATCTGTTTCCAGTTTAACGAAGTGATGGCCATCTGTTTCCAGTTTAACGACTTAGAGGTCATCTGTTTCCAGTTTAACGACGTGGTGGCCATCTGTTTTTAGTTTAACGACTTAGAGGTCATCTGTTTCCAGTTTAACGACGTGGTGGTCATCTGTTTCCAGTTTAACGACTTAGATGCCATCTGTTCCCAGTTTAGAGACTTAGGGGTCTTCTGTTTCCAGTTTAACGACTTAGAGGTCATCTGACGGGGAGCTTAGAGAAGATAGTTGATTGAGTAGTCGTCAGGGACGCTGCTGGAGCATGCCCGAGATGCCTTGTTGCTTTGTTGGTGTTGATGGCCTTTCCCCCAGTTGAGGCTAAGTAAAGTCATTCAAACACCGACTTGTGTTTGGGTTGGTGGTGTCCTCGAGATTACCACATTTGGCCTCTTGCCTTTCGAGGCCGGTCTGTCTAATGCTAGTGCTTGAGAAGTTGGGATGACGCTAGCTGGCATGAACAGAATAAAGCCAAATGGTAGCGGCGGCTCCTCCCACTATCGCCTGAGACTGGCCGGGAGGACCGTCCTGGCATCCATCTTCATTGTGTAGGAGATATGAGTTGTGCTGAGAGCTGAGATTGTCCTCAGAGACATTTTGTTGCGTCCGAAGATTACAGTCGAAAGACGTTAACTTGTACAAAGAAGTATGACTTCAGTACAGGCAATTGAATTTTATATTGACCAAGTTCGCATGAACGTTTAACCCGAAATATGGGAGGAGAGATCGGTCCCACCAGGCGTGCCAGAATCTAGAGGGTGTTTTTCGTCACCCCATTGAGATGGAAATGCGCTCGCGCTTGTCAGGCATACTACAGATTCCCCCTACCTAGGGTAGGCGGGGGTTTATTCATTGGGGGGATCCGAATCTCTGACAGCCGCGAACTAAGCTGCCGTTAATTACCCCTCGCCTTTGGCGCGAGAGAACCTCCGATTGACGGGTCAAACAGGTCATGCGAACTCAATGTGCAGTGTTGTGTTTTAAAGGCGTTTTGGATATATCGGGGGCCCCACAGAATTTTACGGGGGTCCCACTACCCGAATAGCGGGATGGGGGTCAAGGGGGCTAGCATTCCCTTTGCGGAGTGCAGGACAGCACCCCGTTAGAAATTTTTTCTAACGAGAGATGTATTTTTAGTATGGAGTGTATATAAAATAAGGAGGGAAAGGTGTCCAAAGGACGCATGAGCGCCAACGCCTCACGTGCCTAGCACGCGGGCGCCTTACGTGCCTCGCATGCGGGCGCTGGACGCTGGCGCCTTACGTGCCTAGCACGCGGGCGTTGGGTGCTGGCGCCTCACGTGCCTAGCACGCGGGCGCTTAGGTGCTGGGCGCCAGTGCCCTTCGTGCTAGGCACGTGGGCACTGGGCGCTAGCGCTCCACGTGCTAGGGTATCAGCAGGAAAAGAGACTTGGTCCCTACACTGGGAGTTGTGCTCCCGATTTGACTTATGGAGTTGAACTCCTGACAGAGAGGACAAGTAGGCTTAGCCCCTGCACTGGGAGTTGTGCTCCCAAAAAGAAAGATCTATTATTATGTGTGTGTGTGTGTGTGTGTGTGTGTGTTGAGGAGTTAAACTCCTAAGATATTTTTGGAGCTGATGAAAGGGGCTTCTCCCTTAAGCCCTGGATCTTCCCAAGATAGGATTTTTGGAGATGGGTCTCCTTCTTCTTCCTCTCGGTTGGCCGGATCTTGGAGAAAGGGGGTGAGATTTAACAATCTCCTCTTTTTGAGATCTGATGGAAGATCTGAGCTCCCCTTTGTGGGTTTTGTGGTGAAAAACTATTTATTATTGGAAAAGGAAGAGTGAAACTCTTGATTTAATTTAAAAAAATGAGAAGAAGGTTTAGAACCTTAAGGAAGGAGAAAGAGACACAAAGAACCCTAGATTTTGAGAGAATGAAAAAGTTTTTTTAATTTCATCATCATGTTGCCTTTTATAGGCTTACACATTTACATATAGCCTCTTGGGCTTTACAAAATAGTATTTTGCTCATCACATGTCTCATGTGCTCATTTCTTTTGCACATGAGCCATGGGCTTACAAAAATTTGGTTTTATACCCATTTTGCTTACATTCATGCATAAAAAAAATTACATCAAAATTATTTATTACATGATTTCATTTTGGCATGGGGGAGATTAGCCGCGGGGCTCGACTCGGACATCGGCCCACTTAATCTGGGCTTGGGCCCGCTTGTTTTGGTTTGACTTTGATTTTGACTTGGTCAACCGGGGTGCAATTTTTGACCCTAACAAAGTGCCCCCCATCAATAAATGCACACCGCACATGAGTTGTGTGCATGAAATTGATGGATCTTGGAGTTGGACTTCAAGGTGAAACATCCTTCCGGGGGCAGAGTATCATTCCGGGAGCATAATTCCTGGGATTGGAGCATAATTCCAATTTGTGGAGCATGATTCCGGAGGTCAGAGCATGATTCTGAAGATCAGAGCATGATTCCGAAGAGCGGAGCATGATTCCGAAGATCGGAGCATAATTCTAAAGAGCGGAGGTCGCTGGTCGACTTGATTCCAAGGCAGAGCATAATTCCGACAGGGAGGTCGTTTGTTGATTCCAAGTCGAAGCATAATTCCGACAGGAAGGCATATACACCGAGGCGAAGTATGATTTTGATACGGGGTACACTCTGAGATGAAGCATGATTCCGATGCAGAGATGGTTGGGTGACTTGATTCTGAGACGGAGTGCCCGTGGTAGACATTTCCCCGGCACGGAGTGATTTGTTTCCTGCTTTTTGGGAAGCTGGCACTGCCCTTTTTACGACATGGACGGTAGATTTGATTTCAAGTCGATGTATAATTCCGACATGGAAGGAGGATACACCGAGGCAAAGCATGATTTCGATACGGGAAACACTCTGAGACGAAGCATGATTCCGACGCAGAGCTTGTTGGTCGACTTGATTCCGAGACAGAGCTTACTTCCGATGGGGAGGTCGTTGGTTGACTTGATTCCGAGACGAAGCATAATTCCGACAGGGAGGTCGTTGGTTGACGTGATTCTGAGTCGAAGCATAATTCCGACAAGGAGGTCGCTGGTTGACTTGTCCCCGGCACGGAGTGTCTGTGGTAGAAGTTTCCCCAGCACAGAATGTCACTGGTTTTAATGTAGAGGCTGATTCCCAGGTGAAGCATAATTCCGATAGGGAAGGTAGATACTCCGAGGCAAAGCATGATTTCGACACGGGGCACATTCTGGGGCGAAGCATGATTCCGACGTAGAGCTTGTTTGCTTGATTTGATTTAGGTTGACATCAGCATCATTACATTGGATATGGTACCAGGAGCGAATCATCATTTACCATGAGAGGATTTAGGGATTTTGGTTTTGTTTTGGCATCAGCACCGCTTACACTGGAATATGGAACCAGGAGCGAATCATCATTTTCCATGAGGAGATTTCCCTCGTTCCCAATTTAACGACTTAGAAGTCATCTGTTCTCAGTTTAAAGACTCAGGGGTCTATTGTGCCCAGTTTAACGACTTAGAGGTCATCTGTTCCCAGTTTAACGACTTAGGGGTCTACTGTTCCCAGTTTAATGACTTAGAGGTCATCTGTTCCCAGTTTAAAAGACTTAGGGGTCTTCTGTTTCTAGTTTAACGACTTAGAGGTCATCTGTTCCTAGTTTAAAGACTTAAGGGTCTATTAGATCGATTTGGTTTGGGTAAGGGTCGGCATCAGCATTGCTAACACTGAAGCACATGTGCCAGGAGCAATTCATCATTTGCCTTTTTCCTATTAGGGAGAGATGGCTTAGGAGACAGGTTTAAGTCCTTATCACCTATGGCTTTTCAATTTTATGAGCCGTAAGGGTCCCATAAAAGCATTTTCTCCCTACGAGTTGAAAGGATCCCGTAGGTGTATTTTCTCCTTAGGAGTCATGAGGACCCCCAAGTGTGGTTTTCCTTTGTGAGTCGTAAGGTTCCCACGAAGGTGTTTTCTTACGAGTCGAGAGGATCTTGTAAGTTTGTTCTCCTCATGTATCGTGAGGACACATGAGTGGGTCTTCCTAAATGGAGCATAATTCCAAGGACAGAGACCGGCCGCTGGATTGGTGGTTGTGGTAGGGCATGGGTGTGATGAGAACTATTTGAGCCCGTGAATTGTATACGGTAGTCAACTTGGGGATCAACCGTAGGGCATGGGAGAATTTCAGGATTTTGTTGGCGTCTGTATCGCTGCACTGGAATATGGTACCAGGAGCGACTCATCATCGCCGTTGGGATATCCAGAGATTTAAAATTTTGGTTGGCGTCTGCATCGCTGCACTGGAATATGGTACCAGGAGCGACTCATCATTCGCTACTTAGGAATTTGTATTTTGGTTGGCGTCTGCATCGCTGCACTGGAATATGGTACAAGGAGCGACTCATTATTCGCCATTGGGACATCCAGAGATTTGAAATTTTGGTCGGCGTCTGCATCGCTGCACTGGAATATGGTACCAGGAGCGACTCGTCATTCGCCATTTTTTTTACTACGATTGCTCTATCATTTCAGCTTTTTTTATCATGAAGGTCGCGATTGCTCTACCATTTCGGCTATTCATTCGCGGTTGCCCCATCATTTCGGCTGTTTATTTTTATTTTTATTTTACTCGTTGATTTTTATTGCGAGTTGCCCCATCATTCTGGCTTTCTATATTTTTTTAATCTTTTTTTTGTTTTATTTACACATTTTTACATCCCCAGTTTAACGCCTTAGAGGTCGACTGTTCCCAGTTTAACGATGTGGTGGTCGGTTGTCCCCCAGTTTAACGATGTGGTGGTCAACTGTTTCCAGTTTAATGACTTAGAGGTCATCTGTTTCCAGTTTAAAGACTTGGAGGTCTACTTTTTCCAGTTTAACGACTTAGAGGTCATCTGTTTCCAGTTTAAAGACTTAGAGGTATACTTTTTCCAGTTTAATGACTTAAAGGTCATCTGTTTCCAGTTTAACGACGTGGTGGTCATCTGTTTCCAGTTTAACGACTTAAAGGTCATCTGTTTCCAGTTTAACGACGTGGTGGTCATCTGTTTCCAGTTTAACGACTTAGAGATCATCTGTTTCCAGTTTAACGACGTGGTGGTCATCTGTTTCCAGTTTAACAACTTAGAATTCATATGTTCCCAGTTTAGAGACTTAGAGGTCTTCTGTTTCCGGTTTATCCTTTTAGAGGTCATCTGACGGGGAGCTTAGAAAAGATACCCGATTGAGCAGTTGTCAGGGGCGCCACTGGAGCATTCCCGAGATGCCTTGTTGCTTTGTTGGTGTTGATGGCCTTGCCCCCAGCTGGGGCCAAGGAAAGTAGTTCAAACACCGACTTGCATTTGAGTTGGTTGTGACCTCGAGATCTCTACATTTGGCCTCTTGCCTTTCGAGGCCGGTCTGTCTGTTGCTGGTGCTTGAGAAGCTAGGATGGCGCTAGCTGGCATGAACAGAATAGAGCCAAATGGTAGCGGCGGCTCCTCCCACTGTCGCCCGAGACTGGCCGGGAGGACAGTCCGGGCGTCCATCTTTATCGTGTAGGAGATGGGAGTTGTGCTAAGAGCTGAGATTATCCTCGGAGACATTTTGTTACATCTGAAGATTGTAGTCAAAAGTCGTTAACCTATACAAAAAGCATGACTTCAGTACAAGAAATTTATATGTATATTGATTAAGTTCGCATAAACATTTAACTCGATATATGGGAGGAGAGATCGGTCCCACCGGGCGTGCCAGAATCTGCAGGGTGTTTTTCGTCACTCCGTTGAGATGGGAATGCGCGCACGATTATCAGGCGTACGATGGATTCCCCTTGCCTAGGGTAGGTAGGGGTTTATTGATTGTGGGGGATCTGAATCTCTGGCAGCCGTGAACTAAGCTGCCGTTAATTACCCATCGCCTTTGGCGCGAGAGAACCTCTGATTGACGGGTCAAACAGGTCATGCGAACTCAATGTGCAGTGTTGTGTTTTGAAGGGGTTTTGGATATATCGGGGGCCCCGCAGAGTTTTACAGGGATTCCACTACCCGGATAGTGGGCTGGGGGTCAAGGGGGCTGGCAGCCCTCTTGCGGGGTGTGGGACAGCACCCCGTTAGAAATTTTTTCTAACGGGGGATGTAATTTTAGTGTGGAGTGTATATAAAATGAGGGGAAAAGGGGGTCCAAAGGACGCGTGAGCGCGGGCGCCTTACGTGCCTAGCACTCGGGAGCTAGGCGCTGGCGCCTCATGTGCCTAGCACGCGGACGATGGGCGCTGGCGCCTCACGTGCCTAGCACGCTGGCGCTTAGAGGCTTGACACTTAGGCGCTGGACGTCAGCATGAAAAGGGACTTGGTCCCTGCACTGGGAGCTGTGCTCCCGATTTGACTTATGGAGTTGAACTCCTGACAGAGAGGACAAGTGGGATTAGCCCATGCACTGGGAGTTGTACTCCCAAAAAGAAAGATTTATTATTTTGTATGTATGTATATGTGTGTGTATATATATATATATGTATATATATATATATATATATGTATCTATATATGTATATATATATGTATATCTATATATGTATATATATATATATGTATATCTATATATGTATATATATATGTATATGTATATATATGTGTATGTATATATATATATATATATATATACTCCTAAGATATTTTTGGAGCTGATGAAAGGGGCTTCTCCCTTGAGCCCTGGATCTTCCCAAGATGGGATTTTTGGAGACGGTTCTCCTTCTTCTTCCTCTCGGTTGGCCGGATCTTGGAGAAAGGGGGTGAAATTTAACAATCTCCCCTTTTGAGATCTGATGGAAGATCTGAGCTCCCCTTTGTAGGTTTTGTGGTGAAAAACTATTTATTATTAGAAAAGGAAGAGTGAAAATCTTGATTTAATTCAAAAAAGAGAGAAGAAGGTTTAGGACCTTGAGGAAGGAGAAGGAGGCACAAAGAACCCTAGATAAAACGTTTTTATTATTTCATCATCATGTTGCCTTTTATAGGCTTACACATTTACATATAGCCCCTTGGGCTTTACAAAATGGCATTTTGCCCATCTCATGCCTCATGTGCTCATTTCTTTTGCACATGAGCCATGGGCTTACAAAAATTCGGCTTTATGCTCATTTTGGTTACATTCATGCATAAAAAATTACATCAAAATTATTTATTACATGATTTCATTTTGGCATGGGGGAGATTGGCCGCGGTGCTCAACTCGGACATGGGCCCACTTGATCTGGGCTTGGGCCCGCTTTCTTGGGGTTAACTTTGATTTTGACTTGGTCAACTTGGGTGCAATTTTTTACCCTAACAGAGCTGGCAGAGGTCTACACGGCTGATATTACATTCAGCGATGAAGATCTCCTCCTCGATACGTGTGAACATAATCGCCCGTTATACGTCACCGGGTACTGCCACAACATCAAGATAGGAAAAATCCTTGTCGATAACGGATCCTTCGTCAACCTTTTCAACGTGAGTGTGCTGAAGGAGATTTGCATGAACGTTCAGCACCTGGCCCGAGACAAAATTTCCATCTCTGGGTTCAACTCACAGTCGTCACGGACACTTGGGTTCGTAATTCTGACTTTACACTTCGGGCTGCCCATCACTGACATCAAATTTCGCGTCATTGACGCCAAGACTTGCTAAAATACTTTGCTCGGCAGGCCCTGGTTACACGAGTACAACGTCATCCCTTCTACACAACATCAGTGTATGAAGTATTTTAAGGACGGCTCGGAATACATAGTCACAGGGGAGCTAAATCCGTTCTCCATAAACGAGGTCCGGAAATATGAAGACGTAAATTATTTCCTACCAGACTTTGAAGATACAGAAAGGTGTCATAAGCCAGAGGATAAACAGAAGTCTGTCGCCACTATCCCGATCTTTGGGAGCGATTCCAAGGAAGATGAAGAAATAGTCTACTCGGGGCAACCTCAGAAAGAAAACAACATGCCCAGACCATCTACCCCTATTCTGGTCTTTGGCAGCGACTCTGAGGACGATGCCAACACAGCGTTCTCCATTCGCCCATCAGTGCAAACCCTTGATGAAGTAGATCAGAGTCTGCAAATCACAATGGCTCCGCCTCAGCATTACAAGAAACTTGACGCGCTCCATACATACAGCGTACAAAAACTACAGAGTTTCTACGTCCCTCCCAGGTGAAGAGGTGAAAAGGCGATCCTCTTCTACCAATCTACGGAAACCAAAGTAGAAAAAGAAGTCTGGCATGGTGCCGATTTTTCACTCGGCGGGCTTCAACCAATCTTTCTGCCAAGATACTATGTGGAGGGATTGAAAAGACTGTTAAGACACCAAGGTGTACCCCTCAAACAAACAGTTCGACAATCTCAATTCTACTAAAAGATTTGGGATAATCCCAGGACTCAGCGAAAGATGCCCAATAGGAAGATGGAGACAGCCGGGCTCGGATACGTTAGGTCTAAGAAACGGGATCAGTTCCACAGCTGCTGCGTCATAAACAACTTCAGCGAAGAGGAAAACACTTTTCCAAATGGCTGTGACGTTGAAACAGAGCGAAATCCCGCTTTAAGAATGTTAAGTACGTCGCTCGAAGAACAAATAGACAAGCTAATAAAAGAATCTTGTCAAAAGAGCCGAGACAATCACAGCCGTGAAATGGCCATTTATGAAAAGGACAGGACGCAGCGCCTACATAAGCAATCCGCGGAGAAGGAAGACTATAATGTTCTTTATCGACGACCCGCTGTATGTCCTAGCAAAAGGGAAAAAACCCAAAACAGAGGAAAAAATAGGGCAAAGTGCGCAAACAACGTTCGCAAACAACAAGGCGGATCTAAGAAGCCGTGCTATCAAGAAAAACTCAGTTGGAACCCGTCCTTTATAAAGAAGATGGGTCAGGAATACTCCTTCCCTTAAGGAAAGACGAGGAAAATATTCAACCTTGTCATGAAACATCAAATGATGATGCTCCCGGAGTCTCGGCACCCCGAACAAATAAACAAGGTGCGTCATCTGGATTATTGTTCCTACCACCGAGCAATAGGTCATCCCCTTGAAGATTGCTTCACCTTAAAAAACTGGGTAGAAGACCAGTATCAACAAGGCAGGTTCGCTTTATCCGACAGTTGGAGGGTAACCTCGCCACAAAACCATAAGCCAAAAAGGACCTATACCGTGCGGCTAGACCAGCTCAACCACAAAAAGGGAAGCGAACTCATACCTTCCATATGATAACACTTTCAAAAGAGGGAGGGCACGAGACTATGGATGAACCCCGCATGTGCTTCGCAAATGAAGACGAGGACGAGGTAATCTCCGAGTTTCCACCAGCACCAAAGGAGCTGGAAGACGGGATACAACCCACGGCGTACAACCTAAGAAAAATTGACTTAGGGACAAAAGACGATCCGAGGCCAACATTCGTCAGTGAGCTATTATCTGAAAAACAGGTAGCCACGTTAAAAGACGTGCTCATACAATATAAAGACTGTAAGTCGATGTCATGAACCCCGCGGGTTCACGGGGAGGTGGAATTTACAAAAAACAAGTTTTCTAAAGCTCGCAACACCGATGAAACTCCAGGATCTTAACAGAAACCTTAACTAGCTATTACTACTTAGAGGTTTAACTACTCGGTAAGAGTTTTATACCTCCTAGATTACAAGTCCTTTGGGTCTTCATCTCTTCCTCCTCTTCTTTAGCTCCTCGAAGATCGGATCACGCTTGATCGTCGGCCTCCTCGTATCGAAGATGATCCACCCGAGAGTCTATACCTCAAGTTCCAACCTCTAAACTTAGGTAACTAGGGTACTTAGTTTGCTAAGCTAAGTAGACTAGATGATGTAGAGTATCTAATAGAGTGTTTTATCTCATAAGACCCTAGGGTTGACAACTCATGTGAGGATTAGGGTCTTGAGGAAGAAGGAGAGGAAACTATGGAGAGAGAAAGCAAAAATGTAAATGAGCTAAGGTCGGCAAGTGTAGAATGGCTCCTCTCTCTTCACTCATTCAAGCATGCAATATTTTCCAATAGAAAATATCAACCATGCTTGAATAGTGACTCCAAACAAATAAACAAATACCAAGAGCCATGCTTCACTCCATGCCACAAAAATCTCCAATTCCACTTTATTAATCTATTTCTCAAAATTAGATAAACCAAATAATGAGGCGTCCCTTTCTAGAAGCATGTCATGTAAAATTACAAGAATACCATCACCGTATATACATACCCGTATTCATATTCCAAAAAATACGAATACAATGAGATGATAACAATCCAATAATATAATACTAGGATCCGGCTTAAACCAAAACCCACAAGTATTATCCGTCCGAACATCACCCGTATAGCCTGTACATGTATGTGATCGGAACCCAGCCATAAAACCATACGACCTCTACATTGTTTTGCTCGAAGTAGGGAAATCCTCCGTATGGGGCTCTAAAAACTCAACAGTATGCTGGCAGTGGGTTTAACCACAAGTCCGTCAGTGGTACTAGCTACACGTAACGGCTACTAAGGTATCTGTCGATAAGAAGGCCGATGAGCAAACTCATCTGAACCTACTGAGCATATCTGTGACAATCTCCGTATAGTCCGGTCTGTTCATCTAAGATACTCGCATATTGGGCTTAAGGGGTGGTAAACATCAGACCCCTAATAGCGCAATAAGTCGTGCCAGAGTAAAGCCTAATACACCCTGAGAAACTACTGGAGTAGCTACCAGTAAATCTCATTTTCCTTGGCCAGGGACTTTGTGTAATGGCTTTCCGAACACAGCGCGATATCAACCCCTAATACCGGGAGAGAAGAATCTTATCTAACCACTACTGCCTATAAGTGCTTCGGGACTGCACCCAACTACTACCTGTTTGCACGACTCCTTTGAGCCATGGTAGGGTAGTAATATAAGTGCAGTGGGAACACACTCGAAACAAATAGCGATGTCACGTCAACAGACTAACCTGTACTCATGCCATCCGGGAACTGCTACCTAACGATAGGTATAATACCAACCAGAAGTTTCCAACGAGTCCGTCCAGTGTAATTCATTACCCAATGAGCACCTGTATACTATCTCCAGTACGACGTACTAATGGCTGTGGGACAGACCATCTCCCCTACTGGGATGTGAAGCGTATACACTAGTCTACTCTGGAGTATCGATGCCCCGTCTCGATAATCCTACGACTAGGGACCTGTATAAGGATGTGCTTATAGACTACTCATCCCCCACTAGTGTGATTACCATCACAACGCTGGTAGTCAAGCAAAGATCTTAAGGGCTCTGCCAATATGTATAAGCGATATGCTAAAAGAAACATATGCACATATTGAGGTAGAATCAAACTAAGTACCATACTACCATTTTGAGCAAGACTATTATTATAACTGTGAATATCTCAAGCTTCCAATATGTAATATACAATCTAGTATGATACAATAATGGCCTTTAGGGCAATTATCACTAACAAAGACTGCTTCGTGTGGAACTATTCCGATATGCCGGGTCTAGATCCAAAGGTAGCAGTATATAAACTGGCCATATCGTCGGATATAAAGCCAGTCAAATAGGCACTAAGAAGAATTCGGCTCGAACTTGAGATGAGTATAAATGCTGAAATCAAGAAACTAATCGACTCCGGCTTCATCCAAGAGGTTCAATACCCTGACTGGATCGCTAACATCGTCCCGGTGATGAAGAAAAATGGGATGGTGCGCATCTCCATGGACTTTCGGGACCTCAACAAAGCTTGCCCGAAGGATGACTTCCCAGTACCTGCTACCGAGCTGATGATCGATAACACGTCTACCTATGAAGTCTTCTCCTTCATGGATGGATCTTCGGGATACAATCAAATAAAAATGCATCCTGAAGATCAAAAGCATACCGCCTTCCGGACTCCGCTGGGTATATTTTGCTATAAGGTGATGCCCTTTGGTCTGAAGAACACCGGTGCTACCTACCAAAGGGCCATGACAAAGATCTTCGATGACATCATCCATGAGATCGTCAAATGCTACATCGACGACCTTGTGGTAAAAAGAAGATCTCATGAGGAACATTGGGAACACCTAAAAATAGTGTTCCGACGGCTTCAGAAGTATAATCTGAAGATGAATCCTCTAAAATGCGCATTTGGAGTCTCCTCAGGCAAATTCTTAGGATTCATCATATGGCACCAGGGTATCGAAATCGATCCCTCAAAGATCAAGGCGATTATGGAAATGCCCACGCCAAGCTCTCTCAAACAATTGCGATCTCTTCAAGGAAAGCTCACATATCTCCGGCGGTGCATAGCCAACCTCTCCGGAAAATGCCGTCCCTATGGTCATTTAATGAAGAAGGGAGCCCCATTCGTCTGGGATCAAAAGTGCCAAAATGCACTAAACGAAATCAAGCAATACCAGCAAAATCCGCCGTTATTAGCCGCTCCGGTTAAAGGAAAATCCCTTATCTTATATACAACAGCCCTTGAGGGTTCTCTAGGCGCTCTATGGGTATAAGAGAACGATCAAGGAAAATAGAGAGCTTTATACTATTTGAGTCGAGTTCTCCTGGGGGCAGAAAACAACTACTCCCCATTGAAAAGAATTTCCTGGCACTGATCTTCGCGATAACGAAGCTCAGACATTACGCCTTGGCGCATGAGGTCTATTTCATATCAAAATTGGATCCTCTCAAATATCTGATGTCAAGGGCCATACTAACAGGAAGGCTTGCCAAATGGGCCCTCCTCTTGATGGAGTTCTCGATAACATATCGACCCCTTAAAGCAGCGAAAGGCCAGGTCATTGCTGACTTTCTCACGGAGCATCCGATACCAGCCGACTCCCCCTTAAATTGCAAGTTGCCGAATGAATATGCGTTCGACACAATCAAAGGAGAGAAGGAAGAAAATGATTCCCAATGGGAACTCTACTTCAATGGAGCATCTTCAATGAAGAGGCGAAAGCAAAGCACCCCCATAATCAAAACCGGGATGGGCCTTATCTTCATGACTCCGCAAGGAGGGATATTACGTTGCGCCCTCTCCTTAACGGAGCCAAGAACTAATAACGAAGATGAATATGAAGCTTTGATGGCATGTCTCGAGATCGCTGTCGACATGGGAATCAAAGACCTCCTCATATATGGAGACTCCCGGCTAATCGTTAGCCAAGTAAACGGCGACTATCAAACATGCAAGCCAGAGCTGATAAAGTATGGCGAAAGAGTACAGCAACTGCTGACAGAAATCCCCTCCTATATCCTGAAGAGTATACCGTGTGCAGAAAACAATAAGACGGATGCATTGGCCAAATTGGCTAAGAAATTGACCGATGAAGACCTCGATGACGTAAAAATCATCGTGCAAAGCCGCAGGAATCCCGCGCCAACAAAAATATCTTCGGGAGACTTAACGGAGCCGTCCGAAGGAAAAGAAATGACCGAAAAAGTAACCCTTCAAATAAGGGACAAAGAAAAGGTCAACGATTGGAGAGAAGTCTTTATAGACTACTTCAAATCTCAATATACGCCCAAAAATGCGTCGTCTAGACATCAGTTCATGAAACGAGCTTTGTCCTTCACCTTCGTCAATGATACTCTACATAAGAGATCGTTCGACTGTTTGTGCCTAAGATGCCTGGGGCCGGAAGAAGCAAAGAAAGTCGTCCAAGAAACTCACGACGGACTCTGCGGTTCTCACCATGCTGGGCCAAAGATGAAGCTGAAGACCTAAAGAATGGATTACTATTAGCCCACAATGATTCAGGACTGCCCCGAATATGCGAAGCAGTGTCACTCGTGCCAAATTCATGGGGACTTCATCCACCAACATCCAAATCCGCTATACCCAACAGTAGCTAGCTGGCCGTTCGAAATATAGGGAACAGATATAATTGGCTCCATTGAACCAGCACCGTCCAAAGGACATCGGTTCATACTGGCAATGACGGACTACTTTTCTAAGTGGGCAGAAGTAGTGCCACTAAGGGAGGTGAAGACGGAGAATATCCTCCATTTCTTCAGGACACATGTCATCTATCGGTTCGGCACTCCGCGACGAATTATCTCGGATAATGGGCCAGCTTATAGTAGTTATAAAATCAGCCGCTCACACTAGCATAAAATAGATTGGAGATACTTTTCAGTCTATAATCCTCGGGCCAACGGTCTAGCTGAAGCTTTCAACAAGACCTTGACGAAGATTATAAAGAAAATGGTGTCCAGAAACAAGATAGACTGGTATGAAAGGTTGCATGAAGCTCTCTGGGCATACCGAACAACGTTCAAAACAAGGACGAATACAACACCATATGCATTGGTATTCGGCATGGAAGCAGTGCTTCCCCTGGAAATAAATCTCTCTTCTCTACTAGTAGCGGTTCGATACGAGCTGACAGATGAAGAAAATGCTCATCTTCGGCTTGAGGAGCTCGATACCCTCGACGAAACTCACCTTATAGCACAGCAAAACCTGGAGGCTTATAAGGAAAGGATGACACGGTCATATGAAAGACTGACCAGGCCGAGAACATTCTGCCAAGGCGAACTCATGCTAGTCATCAAAAGACCAATGATCCCCAATCGTGCAAAACAGGGGAAATTTGAGCCGAACTATGAAGGCCCGTACATCATAGACAAAGTCTACCAAGGTAAAGCCTACCTGCTCATGGACATGCATGGCGAAGACCCTTCCGGCCAATAAACGACCGATTCCTCAAAAAATACTACGCTTGATGAGTCCCAACTTAGGTCTATGTTAGATGACGACGCTCGTATCCGCTCTCTATCTTCCTGAGTCAGAACTTTGAGAGTAGTATACAAAGAAGCTCCGTCGCCTCAAATATGGTGATAAAGGACCGAGATATCTTTAAACTAGAAATTCGTCTCAAACATGGCGATAACGGACCGAGATGTCCCTAAACTAGAACCTTGCTTCAAATGTTGCGATATAAGACCGAGAAGTCCTTAAACTAATTATCCGCCTCAAATATGGCGACAACAAACCGAGATGTCCCTAAACTAACAATGGACCGAGATGTCCCTAAACTAACAAAGGATCGAGATGTCCTTAAACTAGAAATTCACTTCAAACATGGCGATAACCGACCGAGATGTCCTTAAACTATAACCTCGCCTCAAATGTGGCGATATAGAACCGAGATGTCCTTAAACTAATTATCCGCCTCAAACATGGCGACATCGGACCGAGATGTCCCTAAACTAACAATGGACCGAAAATTCCTTAAACTAGAAATTCGCCTGAAACATGGCGATAATGGACCAAAACATCCCTAAACTAGTGTGTCGCCTCAAACATGGAGCATCGTCCCAAATACGGCGATATCCTCCCTTGAGATCTATATTGCAATCGAAGTCTCGAAGGCGAAGGTTGCAACTCAAGTCCTACCAGCTACACAACTACTCCAGCAATGAAGCCACTCTCAAATCCCATCAGCAAACGGATGGGTCACCTACGATGAAGCTACTTTCGAGAGTTTTATTATTATTAAAAAAAAGACGATATGTCCACAAGAAAAATGGACAGGGATGAAAACCTGAAAGGGAACCGTGAGTAAAAACAGCAGGACTGCCGGCGAGTTTATGAAAACCCGAATACGGCACAAACTCGTAAAATAAAAAAATTCATGTGCACTTGCAAGGTCCTTTCGACCTTGTGGGGAGAAAATACCTGCGTGAGATCCTTACGACTTACAAAGGAGAAACAAACTTAGGAGTCCTCATGATTTCTAAGGAGAAATTACACTTATGGGATCCTCACGACTTGATTGATATGAAAAAAGTGTTTGTAGTTAGCGCAATCAATAACGGTGTCGCGAGTAACTAGCCGAGATGAGTACGGATCGTCCTCAGGGATGCGTGGAACTTTTAATCTTGCTTTAGATGAGTTGATTGAAAGAAGGGATGATTAGTTGTAGATCTACGATATACGGATGCAGAATCTATAAAGAAGAGGCTTGAAGGATTCATAGAATTTAATAGTAATAGATGATTAATTAAAGATGACTCATTTTATATTTTAATAGATTTAAAACTAGATCGATAGTGATGAATGTGAATTAGAGTTCTTTTGGAAGAAACTAGGGTTTCCCCACTCTTAACCCTTATCCTTGCATTGATCTCTATTCATGTCTAGTCTTTACCAAAACAATTGTTAATCTAATCTCAAATCGCGGTCGAGACTATCAATAAATTGGTAGCGCGTCCGATAAGAATGTTAACATTTATTTTACTAAAATTCATAAACTTTATAAGATGTAGAAGAAGTTAAGAGATCTATTTTAATCCATTGATCTACCCTAATCCTACGAACCCTAGTAAGCTAAGAATTACTCATGCATGGTTGAGATAGAAGAGAAGATGAAGAAGGAGATCATGATGTAAATGCAAAATGTAAAATGCAAGAATTAAACTAATGATCTACCTTTATTAATCAACGTTACAAATACAAATCCTTCGAATTTAGATTATAAGAAGAAGTTGCTCTCGATCTCTGCCTCGTAGGAAGTAGATGTTCCGTCAATATTCACGTCGCTCTATCACATCGAATCGCGGACCTGTCGTGGATCTCTTGTTCTTTGAAGGTGATTTGCTTCGTGTTAAAAGTGATCGATTTCTAACTTTTGCCCTCGGTCTTTTAAATAGCTCAGAATTAGAAACCCTAGATCCCATGTGTTGGGATTTGCTGTTGTGATCATCCACCAAAAATATTAGATCCAACGGCTACACGAAGGCCGCAGATCCGCCGCGAATAGAGCATATTGGTCGTGCAACCACGGCTGTTTAGGGGAGTTAGGGTTCCAAATTTCTGGGCCTTCTACATGTTGACACGTGAAGATTTTTCCATGTCTAGATTCTACAAATATTTCTCTAAGTCTCTGCCAATATTGATTCTACGATTTTATTGGCAGATTTTTTTATCCTGACATCTTGAATATCTCGATTTTCCGACCTGAGCTAAATCTGCACAATATCTCCATGAATAATGTTAGTGATATTTTTTATATTAGAAATATAATCTTAATCATTTTATATGGTAATAAATCTTTAAGAAATTTGATTAAGATTATTTGATATGATATGCATAATAAAAATATTATATAAATATTATATGCATATATTTTCCTTCATAATGTTAATTATAATAAATAAACATATGGTAAAGAGTATTTTGCAGATAAACCCACATATGTTCTATATTTATAATAAACACTTTTAAATATTTAAGAAAAGGAAAATTTTATATCAAAAGTGCAATATTTTCGGCTGAACACGACTCATAAGGAGAATTCCCCTTATGAGACCCTCACGGCTCATAAGATTCAAAAGCCTTAAGCTATAGGGACCTGAACCTGTTCTTAAGCCGCCACACCCCCCAAGTTGCCCTACATGCGGTCCAATATTGACCCTTGTATACAACCCACGGGCAAGAATAAACATTCCCCCATCAAGTTCCACCAACGACGAGAAATGTCCCCGTATGGTGAACAACATTTGTAAGTCCTCTTGACTTATAAGGAAAAAACACTCTTGCAAGATCCTTATGACTTACAAGAGAAAATACAGGAATCCCTACGATTACTAAGGAGAAAATACACTAACGAGATCCTCATGACTTGTAGGGAGAAATAACTTTATGAGACCCTTACGACTCATAAAGTTAAAAAGCCTTAGTCGACAGGATCCTAACCCTGTTTGCTAAGCCACCTTTGTTCAAATCAGTAAAGGCAAATGATGAGTCGCTCCTGGCAATGTTCCAGGCGTAGCAATGCAGATGCCTAAATAGGTGTCAAACTCCAAGTCTTTTCACGGCAAATGATGATTCACTCCTGGCAATATTCCAGTCGTAGCGATGTTGATGCCAAGGTTGGTATCAGATTCTAAACTTGCAATAAAAACAGCAGCGAGTAGCAAAAAATGCATATAAAAATAGCTGAAATGACGGGGCAACTAGCAATAAAAATCAGCGAGCAAAAAATATGCATAAAAAACAGCCGAAATGTTTAGGCAAATCGCAATAAAAATTAGCGAGTAAAAATATATAAAATAAAAAATAGCCGAATTGATTGGGCACCGTGGATAAAAAGCCGAAATGATTGGGCAATTGTGACTTTCGCGATATGAAAAACTGAAAAGATAGAGCATCGCGGCAATAAAAAATAAAATAAAATAAAATTTTCTCTGCCCTACAAGTATGTCCATATTGACTCTTGTATATGATTCATGGGCACAAACAAAAGAAAAGGGAACTATATTTTACCACCAAGCTCCGTCAAAGGGAGAGCCAGATCTTGATGGCAACATCTACAGCCTAAAGATCAGCTCGACGCTCTTTTCATTCCAACAGGGTGCAGATGCGACGTCAACAAAGGCTCCAAGAAGCCAAATCAAAAAGGAGTGACGGAAAAATCCTAAACTCCAGCTCGACGTGCTTCTCATGCCAGCAGGATGCAAACGCAACGTCAACAAAAGACCCAAGGGTCGAAACAAAAATGGAGTAACGGCAAAATCCTAAACTCCAAGTCTCGATGGCATATATACAACCTACAGACCATCCCGACGTTCTTCTCATTCCAACAGGGTGCAGACGTGACGTCAACAAAGCTCCAAGGAGCTAAATCAAAATGGAGTAATGGCAAAATCCTAGCTCCAATTCGGCGTTCCTTCTCATTCCAGCAGGATGCAGACACAACATCAACAAAAGACCCAAGGGTCGAAACCAAAAATGGAGTAACGGAAAAATCCTAAACTCCAAGTCCCGACGACACATATACAACCTAGAGACCATCCCGACATTCCCCCTCGTTTTAGCAGGATGTGAATGCGGCTATCGAATGAAAATGGAGCAATGGCATATTCCTAGCTCCGGAATTCAATTGCAGTACATACATCATAGAAGTGTTACAGATGTATACCCTACTTTAGCAAAGAATCGGCGCGGCATCATCAAAACAAAAAAATGAAGCAACGACATATTCTCAGTTTCAGGTCTTGAAAGCAACTCATATAAAGCCTAAAAGAATATCGGAGATCATCCCCACACCAGAGCGGAGTGGTTATGACTCATCGGGGCTCCAAACTGAGCCTAACCTCAAGTAAAAAGCGTCATGGAAAATTGCTAACGTTTACTCTTCCGAAGGTAATATGACCTAAGGAGATTACTTGAAGACGTCTTGTCCAGCCCTCGAAGGAATCAAAGACACGACAGTCACGGGGCTACTCGAACAACAGCTTAAAGACCGCATATCGAGGAATACATCAGCCAACGCGACGGTACTACGGACTAAAACCCTAGTACCACAAGCCTAACAGACCTCTGTCATAAAGAATGGGGGTTATCTGCATATAACGTTAGGACAAGTTTGCCTGTAAACCTAAGGGAGGTAAACTACAAACTCCGAAATGAGTACATAAACTAGAAACTCCGAAACGAGTGAATAAACTACAAACTCCAAAATGAGTACATAAATTATAGACTCCAAAATGAGTGAATAAACTATGGAATGGGTACATAAACTAGAAACTCCGAAATGAGTGAATAAACTACGGACTCCGAAATGAGTACATAAACTAGAAACTCCAAAACGAGTGAATAAACTACAAACTCCGAAATGAGTACATAAACTAGAGACTTCGAAACGAGTGAATAAACTACGGACTCCGAAATGAGTACATAAACTAGAAACTCTGAAATGAGTGAATAAACTAGAAACTCCGAAATGAGTACATAAACTAGAAACTCCGAAACGAGTGAATAAACTACAAACTCCAAAAGGAGTGCATAAACTACTTCGCGCCAAATCAAGATGATCAAGAAAAGAAAAGTTCAAATATGAAAGGAAAAAAGGGTTTATCATTCATACTTCAAACAAGACTACACAGTGATGATAAGAACGACTAAAAAGGAGGGCTACTACATCATCTGAGGTCTACAACGGTAGGACGCCAAACTCCGGGCACGGATTCTCAAACTCAAAAGAAAGTTTGAGCAATGCGCCTTCAGCTTCGTCGACCATCTTTTTATGCATCTTCTTTCGGATGTGATGTCCTCCACCCTCTGATATGCTGATACTATTGTTTTCTGCTGAAAAACGCGATGCAAGATGATGACGAGATTATCTCTCCGTTTCTTTGAGATCAACCCCATCAAATACACTAAATGTACCTTATCCTCAGCATCATCGAGCGCTTAAAGCGGCATAACCTCAAGTGTCACGACCCAAAATTGGCCCGTGACGGCCCTAATACTACACAACGCCAAAAGACGTAACGCAGTAAAAGAAAGCCAAAACCCAGAAATCTAAACCAAGAAAATACGGAAAAGATAATATAAGTTTTTGAAACATTTGAAATCACAATCCAAATTCTTTAAAAATCCCACTTTCTTTCTTTAAAATTTTGGCAACACCCCCTTTATAAAAACTAGCCAAGAAGAATACAATACAAATATACGACGCCGTAGCGAAGAAATAAAGACAATAGGAAGGAAACTGTATATAAAAGGCAACAATCCACAAATAATATACAAAAGCGTCCTCACCAAGTCTCTAAGTCAACAATACAATAGTATATAACATATGCAGGTAATCGCAGGAATGTACGTACAGCATGAATCTAAGATATGCGATTACAGTAATAACATGTCATGCAAATGCTGAATAAAGGAAAGTACACTAGCAGGTACAATCGATATGTGAAGCAATAGTAACATGACAATAATATGCAATAACCATGCAATAGGGATATGAAAAAGTAGATATGCAACTATCATAAGGGTACGCTAACAGGTACAACCAATATATGAATCTGTGCATAAAAAGGGTAAGTGTGAGGTATAGGGTGGAATATGTCATTTCCACGGAAACCTGACATCGTGGCCGGATCACAATCCATCAAGACACTCAAATCCCAAATTCTCAAACCAGCCCCCAAGTCGGACTCTCATATCATATAAGTCTCACATCTTCTCAATGTACAATATCGAGTAGATCTCCTACATCCCGAATGTACAAATCATCAATCTCTTTCATATCCAATATCCAATCTCAATGAATCACCTATATCCCAAGTAAATTTCTAATATCCTAGATAAATATATATGCAGAAATAAACATGATGGGGGCAATACACATATATTAGCGTCCCATTCCACTAATATTGGTGTAAGGGTATATATAACAACGGCTAAATCCCCTGTTATATATACAAAGGTATTAAAAGAAATATCATGAAAACCAATGTGCCAAGCATCGACACAGAAATCCTGATCACGTATCATACGCTATCCCGAAAGCACGAGATGTATGCATACGTACATGACTCCCAGCGGTGTCTCCGTGATCCCCCGCCGAGTCATGGGTACTGTCACCGGTAGGTACTCGCCCGCCTCCAGGCTCAATCGGCAAAGTCCATCGATCTTGTTGCCGAGGGGAACCATACCGGGCCCCACCATGTACTCTCATACGGCAACCACACCTCGTATGGAGTATATAATCAGCACCGATAAAACTCAAGGTGGACGCGCAAATATCATCTCAAGGAAACCGGGTTCTTCAATGTATGCTTAATTTCATGAACTCCTACGGTTCCCAAATCCAGAAAACACCATGTAAAATCCAAATAAACAATGAGCAAATCCAGGAACAAATAAATGCGATATATCTAAATGTGAGCATGTAAATGAAAGTATATAGCTGAAACCAGAAGTATGCAAAAATCAATAAGGTACAGCTAAGTAACATCAGTGAAAATAAAAATGTACTGCCGCTGAATATGCATGAAACATACAGGTGTAGCAGTGTATAGGTATCTACCTATAAGAACTGATGTCGTATACCCCTCTGGGTACAAGAAAATATGAGTAAGGTATACCTGTAGATGTATCGTAAAGGGTATGTGTACCTATCACTAATGGTATGATACTCTATAGGTATATAGGTATGGTAATGTCATATGTGATAAGCAATACGAATCAATGTCACAAGGTCCCTAACCAAGAAATATAATGTCTATAATGGTTTGTGTGTGACATGGCAATTATTGACGGTGCGTGTGTAACATACAATCCGTGCTCGTGCAACATGAACCGTCAATAATATGTGCAGTGTCCTACGGCTGCTACAGTATAACTATATCAAGGAAATAAAGTAAAGGCGCAATTCTAACAATGACGTAGAATGTGCGACAGGTATTTGAATCCTAGCCCAGACGCATAACGCCATGCGGGCGATTCCCCTGTAGATGTTAAATCTACTCACCTACACTCCACGCTAGGTGAATCCTACCATCTGCTCCCCCCTGTAGCAGTGTCCGTAGTCCCTGCCTGCAAACCTGCAAACAAGACATGGAAATCACATATAAGCCAAATATTCCGCGAAACGCGATATCGAACCAAAACGAGAAACTCGCGTCGTGAACTAAACGCGCGTGTGCACGATACGCTGAATCGTGTGTGTACGCGTCTAAAACTATCGCGACACGCCGCGATATGCTGGATCACAGAACCCACTCACGTATCGCGCGTATCGCGCAAACACAACGGACATGCAAAACGATATATTGTCCCAGATTTTCCTACAGGTCAAATCTTACAAAACTAGACATGCCAAGGCACTAGACAATACTGCAGAGTACCCTACCCAAAACCCCAAGACCCTACCCCTCTTCCTGGCCGCAAATTGCGGCCAGATTGATTAAACCGGCGGCCATAATTGGGAGTGGAGGGTTCGTATTCTGGTGATGTGTTCTAGACCTAATCAGTATGCTCCAGTTTTCTCAATTTTGTTCTGAAGGATCCGGGTCAAAAGCAGATCACAAAATGTCACATTGTCGCATTAAAACACCAATTTTGCACAAATTAGAAACCTTATGGTATTTTAGTGTAATCCAGGGCTAGCTCAGTTCAGTGACCCTAAAAACACTTAAATAAACTAAGGTAGCTAACACAATCAACAATTTACCACCACATCTCACAAATCACCAAAACTAGCACCAAACTAGCTAATTAACACTAACCGAAGCTAATCAATGCACAACTCAAGCAAACTAGGAATTTGGGTTAAGAAATTATACCCTAATGGACCCTAGAGAGCAGGAGAGGAAGTGTATGGAGGAGGTGAGAGCTTCTGCAAGTGCTGGGGCTCCTCCTGCTGCTGTTGATGCCTGCTGTTGCCACTGCTGCTGCTTGCTGATGCTGATGTTGTTGTCACTGCTGTTGCTGCTGCTGTCTTTTGCTGCTGCTGCTTCTCTCTGGTGTGAGTGTGTGTGTGTGTGAGTTTGAGAGTGAGAGGATGATAGAATGAGTGAGAATGAGGGAACACCAACAAGTCAAACCCCCTCCTCTCTCTCTCTCTTCATTAATGAAGGCATGGGCAAGCCATGATGCCCCATCATGCACTCTCTCTCTCTCTCTCTCACCATGTGTTGGAGATAGTGCCCTCAGAGTCAATTATTGGATCACAGGCACGTGATTGCAATGATTGAGGGAGGACCTATCCTGGTAGGACAGTCTTACTCGAGATGATAGTATGCTATCTGGTTTACCTTTATCATCGTGTACTGCTTTAGGTGACCTGACATGTCGCTATTGCACGTTGATAGAGCCCCTAGGATTCTTGCTTGACCACCAGCAGTATGAGGGCGATCATATAAGTGGGAGCTGGGGTCTACAAGAACATCCTTAAAAGGTCCCTAGTCGTGGGAGATTCGAGACAGGGCATCGTTTCTCCAGAGTAGACTAGTGTATACAGTCGAGACCCCGACGAGGGGCGGTGGCCGGTCTCACAAGCCACTGGTGTCAGTTGGTTCACCTAAGATGTATACAGGTGCTCATTGGGTTATGAGTACACCGGACAGGACTCGCCGGGAACATGCTAGTTGGTCTTATACCTGACGTCAGATAGCAGTTCCCAGGTGACATGTGTACAGGTTAGTTCATCGACCTGGGGATCGTCATTTGTCTCGTGTGAGTTCCCACTGTGCTTTGATTACTACCCTACCACGGCTCAAAGGAGTCGTGCAAACAGGTTTTAGTTGGGTACAGTCCCGAGCCACATGGAGGCAGTGAGCGGATCTTCGGGGGTTTTCGTCTCTCCCGGTATTGGGGGTGAGGTCGCGCTGTGTCTAGGAGAGCCATTACACGAAGACCTTGGCCAAGGCAGGAGATTTACTGGTAGGTATTCCAGTAGTATCTCAGGGTGTTCTGGGCTACACTCCGACACGACTTGTACCGCTTTTGGGGGACTGACTTTTACCAACCCCCTAGGCCCGACATGCGATGCTCATAGACGAACGGACCGGACTGTACGGATATTGTCACTGACAGGCTCAGTAGGGTGTCAGGATGAGTTCGCTCATCGACGTCCCTTTTAGTCAATAGCTGGTGGCCCGTCACGTATTGGCTTATACCTCTGACGTGCTGGTGGTTAAATCTACAGCCATAGTATTGACGAGTCTTTAGAGTCCACCACACTTTCAGTTACTCAGCTTTCGGGCGAAACGCTGTAGAGGCCGTATGGAGATATGGCAGGGTCCGATCAGATACGTGCGGTATTGCATGGATCAAGATCGGACAGTTTGTACTAGTGGCCGTATAGTTATATGGCAGCGTTCGATCAGATACGTGCGGTATTGCACGGATCAGGATCGGACGGATTATACTAGCCGGCTTTGGTTTAAGCCGGTCTTAGTTTAGTACAGTGTAGATTCTGTCTCATTGCATTTGTATCCGGACGGAATACAGATGCGGGTGTGTATGCACAGTATGGGGTTTTCCTGTAATTTATTACGGGACCAGTTTTCTGGAGTTGCCAGTTTGCTTTCCGTTCCGGCCGGTTTTCCTTTGTTCTTTCCCGGCCGGACTTTTCTGATGGAGGGGGTAATTTGCAGTTTTGCAAATTACATTTGTAGAGGGGTTTTCTTGCATAATGATTGATTATGATAGCTTTCATTTCTTTTGCTCCATGATGCATTAAATGATGATTAGATATAAGCATGGTTGGTTTTAAATGAAGCATGCTTGTATGTTTTCTTGTCTTGGGTTGTGGTCACCTCCTTCTTCTCCTACACTCACCTCCCTTTGTATTAGTATTCTTCCTCCACCATTCTCATTCTAAGAGATGGTTGAAAAACATTTGAGAGAGAAAGAAAAGAATGAGAGAGTTCATCTTTGATTTGTGAGGAATTCTTCATCTCCTTCTTCTTCTTGTTTTGGAAAAATGAAAGCACCATTTTTCCTAACCCCATTCCTCCATCAAGGCAACTACAAACCCCAAACGAGACTAGCATCATCTACACTACATTCTACAGCAAACCTTGGGCATGTCGAGTTGCCGGCTTCATGCCCGAGTTGCCTCGGTATAGAGGCGGGAGCCCGTAAAAGATGCAGGCGACGTGGTGCCCTTCCGGCGAGGAGGCGACGACCGGAGATCCCGCGAGGAGATCGGAGTGGAGATGAAGACCGGAGGACTCGGATCAGTCGGTATATCTCTAACCCTTCTCTTGTTTGCTAGAATAAGTTTAATGGTTACGATCCGGGTGTTTAGTGCGCGGTGGTGCCGGTTTGCTAAGTCCGCAAATTTTTAAGTTTATCACCGTTTCCGCGTTTGGCCGTCGGATTGACGGCCGGGGCGCCGCCGTGCACTTACAGTGGTATTAGAGCCTCGCCATTAACTTCGTCTAGCTTTCGTTTGATGTGTTTTACGTTTCCGATCGAACAAAATCCCGAAAACGCGTTTTACATGCACATCAGTTTCTGTCGAATTTTTTTTAAGTCCAAAAATTTTTCAGGTTGTCTCAGAGTGATGTGCAGGGAAATATAAGCATACTGCAAAAATTTGGTGCCATGAACTCACTGTTCCACCGCGGAAGGGCGGCCAAACCCCTGCTTGGGCCGCGCTTCCGCGGCAGTGTTGACTGTTCATGCCCCCAAAACTTTGCATAATCTTCCTCATTTGAAAATGTGTTTTCTGGAATATTAAAATTGGGCCCAGGTTTTCTGTGAGTGCTACAGTTTTGGTTTGGGGGCCCACTTGTTAAGGTTTGATCAATCGGAAAATTTTAAACACATTTTTCACAGTATTTACATTATATCTGCGACCGTGAATGTCACTCGATCGGTAAATCCGATCTAACTGCTATAGCCCGGTTAGACGGATTTGCGAACGTGACTTTCACGTTGATGTTCTATGTATTTGCTGTGATGTTGCGGATCGATCGTGGGGATAGCCTGGATGCAATGTTAGTACAGTGTTGTTGTATTATGTACATTTGATATTGCGGGGCGAGCGTCCGACATGTGGACTGCCGTCACTGCCTGTTTGTATTATTCTTTTGGGGCACGACCTGGTTGCGGTCGATGTACCCGGTGTATGTATATTTTACATTCTGTACTAGGATTACCCCGCGGTGGGGTGCACGGATAGCCGGGTTCTGGAAAGCAACAAGCCCGCATCTCATGGCATTGAGACGGAAGGGGCTTCACTCTTGGATTGGCGGGCTATTCGCTGCACTCGTAGGGGGTACAGGTTGACCCAGGAGGGGTGCCCAAGTTGCCGGATTCCGTGGAGTGCTGGGTGGTCCATTCACGGAGCTGAAGGGGGCTGCCTCGCTTTAGGTTTTGGCGGGTAACTTGCCGCGCCCGTAGGGGTCTAGGATTTCATTGCACAGGCTATCCACACGACCAGGGGAACATCGGGTTTCAGTAGTGGCTCTGTTAAACCCGGGGATCCCAGATATCTGTATTGTTCTGTGATGCTGTACATTTCTGTGATGTTGCATTTCTTTTCACGCCTTGAGCGAAATATAATATATTGGTATATATATTAGTAGATGTTGTATATGTTTTTCATCCGCGCTAGTCCAGTCCCCGCTCTGTCGTTAGTAAGCTAACCTAACGAGTGATGACGGGACCCAGTGGCGAATGCGGATGGCATATACGTACGTCAGTATATTTTCGTTCTTTATTGGTGTGATCAATTGATGGGACTGCGTTGATTCGGATCAATGCAAGTTAAACAAACCTATTCTGATGTTGTTGGAACACTTTTCAAAAAGATGTTATTGCAAGGACGTTCACTTTTGTTTTGCATCGTGGTATTCATTTGGAATATCCTGCTCCTCAGTCGACGAGGCAAGGGCCGAGATCCCTTCACCGGGAGTGACCCCTTGGACAGAAGTTTGCGTGAGGGCATTAACTTCACTATAGCCGATCACTTTTGCTTTGCACCGTGGTATTCAGTTGGAATATCCTGCACCCCATTCTACGGGGAAAGAGCCGAGATCCCTTCACCGGGAGTGACCTCTTTAGTAAAGGTTTTCGTCACTATATTTTCTAAAAAGCTATCCATTCCTTCAACGATATTAAGTTCATTACGTTAAAGGTTTTCGCCAGAAACCATTCGTAGCCCTCCATCATTTCAGTTAAATATTCGGTAGTATTCAAGCTATGTATTTTGACCTCACGCCAAGGCATAGTGTTTGGTAGTTACCGGGTATTTATCTGTAGCATAGATAGATGCGTTGGTTTAGGACAGTCGTACTACTATTTTGGCCTACGTCAAGGGTATGTACGGGTGGGTTCAGATTAACCTGGATAATGATGGGAAGAACTTGACATGTGACTTATGATATTTTGACCTCACGCCAAGGTCATAAGAGCATGGGGCAGAAATCACATCGGGAGTTTCAAAAGAACTGAAACTTGCCAGATATGCGCATACCTTCTGGAGTGTGATACCGTGAGTGGATTCCGTCACGTTGTCATGCGATGATGGTTGGATCCCGATTCCCACTGATGAGTTGTTTTACTCCTCGGGTGACCCCGACTAATTCTTCTTTTTGGTTTGGAGGAGAATTTGAGGTACAGTGGGAGGTTTCCAGATTAGATAAATTGATAACCATTCTGATCTAGGTTAGAGTGCATGCTGAGTGTTTCTTTTCTCTCTCTTGGCAGCGACCATTGACCCGACCCTAAGACTACGACTCAGAGACCAAGTTGACCGAACCTTCTTAACACAGGCTTTTGGATTGTCAGAGTTGCAGACCTCATTGCCACTCCTACTTTTACCCTTTTTTCCAGGACACCCCGTATTACTACGAACGTCCACTTCCATTGGACAAAACCATCGTATGGTTAGATACGAACTCGAAGGAATTCGAGGATGGTTTCTGGTTCTGGAGAAAACGGATAGGATTATTCAGTTGTCTTTTCTTTTCACCCTCTCTCAGGTTGCGAGTACTCCTTGCTTTAGGAGTAGTACACCTATTACGCAAATTGGATAGTCTTCTTCCAAACCTTAGGCTGGTGCCGACCGGTAGGGAATGAAGAAAACCAATTAGCCTAAACAGTGTGCAGAAGGTATTAAGATTAAGACAAAGCAAGGGATTAGTAAGAGGGCAAAGTAAATTGCGACTGATATTCACGACCAAACCAAATATTTCTTCGCCAATCCTAAATCACCTTTGTATTTCTCCAGGACACTCCGTATCACTACGAAGATCCACAGTTTATTTGGATGCTCCATCGTATGGTTATATACGAACTCGAAAGGAACTTGTTCCAGTTCGGGGATGGATTCTGGTCCAGGAGAAATAGGAATAAGGTTTATTCGGTTGTTTTTTATCTTCACCTTCTCTCGCATTGCGAGTGCTCCTAGGACTAGGACAGTACACCCATTATGCTTATTGGATATTCTTCTTCCAAACCATAGGCTGGTGCCGAACGGTAGGGAAGTAAGAAAACCATTTGGCCTAAGGGGTGTGCAGAAGGTAATGACTAAAGACATATAAAGGGATTTGGAGAGGTGGCAAAGAATTATACGGTTATAGTTGTGAATCTGGATACTGGAAGAGGCATTGCTAGGAATACCAGGATACCCCATCGAAACATTTCAATGTTTTAGTTCAACTGTGTACTGTTAAAAGAAAACTGATTTCCTGATTAGACACTTGCTCCAGGGTATGTATTTACCAGGTTTGATTCTCACATCTGTATGGTTTTACAGATGGTGAGTGGGAGTAAGTTATTGGGAGTTAGGTGATCATCCTCATTATATCGGGATTCGTTGTAATCGGTGATATTTGAGGAGATCATCTGGGTTGTTTGCCGGTCGGCAAATATTTGGTTTTGAATATCCGCTGTTGTGCACCAATTTCAAATTGATATATCTGTACGTCTATTTTCATAGAGTGAGATATACCTTTTGATATTATGTCTACGACATTTACCTATATCAGTGGATGGTTAGGTAAGGAGCATTGAACAACGGTGTAATTCTTCTTAACCATTAGTACAGTTTTCAACCTACAACACACAGTGAAATAGTTGTTAGACTCAGCGGACTTATACAGAGTATTGTATGTTGTCCAGTGTCCATTAGGACAGAGGGGTTGGTCCTCATACTATATTCTATTTACTTTTGACTTCTCTAGTTCTTAGACATGTATTTCGTAGAAACACAGGGTCTAAGTTTTGAGGAGTTATAGGTATTTGAATAGAGTAGAGAACCAGGTATAGCAAGTATCGGGATTCTTCAAAGTGATCGAAGATGTAGATACTTGTGTATGGTATTCAGTTAATAGTAATGATAAAGAGAAATTGCTTCTCTTTCAGGTTACTCATGATTGGAAGTATTCCTAAGTTGAGTAACGCTGATCGACCTCCTTCCATTCTGTTGACATGCACTGGAGACAGCTGCATGATTTGAATCTGGTTCAATTAAATCAGTGCCTCTGGTTCTATATTGGATATAGAACAGTTCATATCTTAACGATGTTAAGGTACGGGGAGTTGTCCGGCTTATGCTTAAAACCAGACTCTGGATAACTCATAGGCACATTTCTGTAATGACTGTTTGTGGGTTGACCCAGGCTATGACGAGGGTTGATTTTCTACCATCTGGGAGATCAATAGAAATATTGTTCAAGACTCGCCACAGTTTTATTAAAAATGGATTTTTTCAAAAACAGTAGTGGGAGTATGGTAGAACTGGAAGTGATTCCAGAACCGCAAACGATTACTGAAGATTTGATAAGGAACCTAAAGATTCAATCTGATTTGACATTCCATTGGCCACTCCGCAGATAAGGTGGGTAACTTCAGGCACCCGAGAGGTACTCCGGTAGCCTCAAGGACGGTGACAGGGAAGTTCTTGTTTACCCACACTTGCCATTGTTGTTGTTCCAGGCTGCGAGACCCGGCAGGAGGATGAGTATAGCGTCGTTCTAAACTAGCTTTAGAAGTGCACGTCTATATGACTCTGCCAGAGGGTTGTCGTAGTCAGTGGGAGCAGCGGAAGCATTGGTGGACATCAGGCTTATGTCTATTTATGGACCAAAGCAGATGTAGCGGAGATAGATCATCTATTTCTGATGTGACAGTCATAGGTTTGACGTCATCAGAATAGAGGATGGATCTGTTGAGAAGGTAGTAGGAAGTGATATTCCTATACTACGATCGGTTGTACTTTGGTCATCACACAGTGGTTTCTCCACAAAGGACTTGGACATTATATCAGACATACTGGTTACTAGATCTATGGTTTTAGATCTAGATTTGGGTGGTTTCCCAATCAGGGTACCTTGACAGCATTCTAAGAGTATTTAGAATGGACGACTCCTGGCACGGTAGTGTACCTGCAGGTGATGGAGTCACCCTCTCTAAAGGTGTCTTACAGACTAAAGGGGAGAGGGATACGCATGATTGGCAGATCACTTGCTCAGGCAATTGAGTCAATCATGACATGTCAAGTACCACACCAGATGTTATTCTTGCACTAGATGCAATAAGTTGACATTGATCCAATCCTGGAGAAACAGTCGGAAGCAGTTTAAGAACATAAGTGGCTGTTCTAGGGATATGATAACGAAAGCCCCATTCGAGAGACAGTTATCATTTCAGGCTTCCAAGGTGACATGGACGACAAGGAGGTTGTCAGAGTTTTAGTTTTTCCCTCTGACGAGGGGCAGTATTTTGGACAGGTGGTCCAAGGCAATACTGAGGGTGGCATGGCGCAGGATACTGATTAAGTTCAGTTGAAGATACAGTCTAAGAAGTTTGGATTCGGAGTTCATTTATGAGCTACGTCCCATCAGACATCCAGACATTCTAAGGCAGGTATTGCTCATTTCGGGAGATGGCTTTCTCCGCGAACTTGAGATATAGAGAGACATAGAAAGAAACATCAAGGCGGATCCACTCACTGATGCTATTCCTCGAACGCAATAGTTTCGCAAACGGATTTTGTGAAACTGACTAGTAGGGGAGTTGGGTGTTCGGTATCACACGGGCTGTGAGTATGCGACATCGCAATAATTAGCCTTGAGTGCAAGTGGGAGATTGTTGGAGATAGTGCCCTCAGAGTCAATTATTGGATCACAGGCACGTGATTGCAATGATTGAGGGAGGACCTATCCTGGTAGGACAGTCTTACTCGAGATGATAGTATGCTATCTGGTTTACCTTTATCATCGTGTACTGCTTTAGGTGACCTGACATGTCGCTATTGCACGTTGATAGAGCCCCTAGGATTCTTGCTTGACCACCAGCAGTATGAGGGCGATCATATAAGTGGGAGCTGGGGTCTACAAGCACATCCTTAAAAGGTCCCTAGTCGTGGGAGATTCGAGACAGGGCATCGTTTCTCCAGAGTAGACTAGTGTATACAGTCGAGACCCCGACGAGGGGCGGTGGCCGGTCTCACAAGCCACTGGTGTCAGTTGGTTCACCTAAGATGTATACAGGTGCTCATTGGGTTATGAGTACACCGGACAGGACTCGCCGGGAACATGCTAGTTGGTCTTATACCTGACGTCAGATAGCAGTTCCCAGGTGACATGTGTACAGGTTAGTTCATCGACCTGGGGATCGTCATTTGTCTCGTGTGAGTTCCCACTGTGCTTTGATTACTACCCTACCACGGCTCAAAGGAGTCGTGCAAACAGGTTTTAGTTGGGTACAGTCCCGAGCCACATGGAGGCAGTGAGCGGATCTTCGGGGGTTTTCGTCTCTCCCGGTATTGGGGGTGAGGTCGCGCTGTGTCTAGGAGAGCCATTACACGAAGACCTTGGCCAAGGCAGGAGATTTACTGGTAGGTATTCCAGTAGTATCTCAGGGTGTTCTGGGCTACACTCCGACACGACTTGTACCGCTTTTGGGGGTCTGACTTTTACCAACCCCCTAGGCCCGACATGCGATGCTCATAGACGAACGGACCGGACTGTACGGATATTGTCACTGACAGGCTCAGTAGGGTGTCAGGATGAGTTCGCTCATCGACGTCCCTTTTAGTCAATAGCTGGTGGCCCGTCACGTATTGGCTTATACCTCTGACGTGCTGGTGGTTAAATCTACAGCCATAGTATTGACGAGTCTTTAGAGTCCACCACACTTTCAGTTACTCAGCTTTCGGGCGAAACGCTGTAGAGGCCGTATGGAGATATGGCAGGGTCCGATCAGATACGTGCGGTATTGCATGGATCAAGATCGGACAGTTTGTACTAGTGGCCGTATAGTTATATGGCAGCGTTCGATCAGATACGTGCGGTATTGCACGGATCAGGATCGGACGGATTATACTAGCCGGCTTTGGTTTAAGCCGGTCTTAGTTTAGTACAGTGTAGATTCTGTCTCATTGCATTTGTATCCGGACGGAATACAGATGCGGGTGTGTATGCACAGTATGGGGTTTTCCTGTAATTTATTACGGGACCAGTTTTCTGGAGTTGCCAGTTTGCTTTCCGTTCCGGCCGGTTTTCCTTTGTTCTTTCCCGGCCGGACTTTTCTGATGGAGGGGGTAATTTGCAGTTTTGCAAATTACATTTGTAGAGGGGTTTTCTTGCATAATGATTGATTATGATAGCTTTCATTTCTTTTGCTCCATGATGCATTAAATGATGATTAGATATAAGCATGGTTGGTTTTAAATGAAGCATGCTTGTATGTTTTCTTGTCTTGGGTTGTGGTCACCTCCTTCTTCTCCTACACTCACCTCCCTTTGTATTAGTATTCTTCCTCCACCATTCTCATTCTAAGAGATGGTTGAAAAACATTTGAGAGAGAAAGAAAAGAATGAGAGAGTTCATCTTTGATTTGTGAGGAATTCTTCATCTCCTTCTTCTTCTTGTTTTGGAAAAATGAAAGCACCATTTTTCCTAACCCCATTCCTCCATCAAGGCAACTACAAACCCTAAACGAGACTAGCATCATCTACACTACATTCTACAGCAAACCTTGGGCATGTCGAGTTGCCGGCTTCATGCCCGAGTTGCCTCGATATAGAGGCGGGAGCCCGTAAAAGATGCAGGCGACGTGGTGCCCTTCCGGCGAGGAGGCGACGACCGGAGATCCCGCGAGGAGATCGGAGTGGAGATGAAGACCGGAGGACTCGGATCAGTCGGTATATCTCTAACCCTTCTCTTGTTTGCTAGAATAAGTTTAATGGTTACGATCCGGGTGTTTAGTGCGCGGTGGTGCCGGTTTGCTAAGTCCGCAAATTTTTAAGTTTATCACCGTTTCCGCGTTTGGCCGTCGGATTGACGGCCGGGGCGCCGCCGTGCACTTACACCATGGTCAATACAAGAAGTCAAATTTAAACCCCCTTTTTAAATTCATTTTAAAACAACCATCATACTTAAAACCCATAATACTTAAAACAAAACTAAAAGCTAGATTAGAGAAAATGGTTAGTTAACCATGATTGCTAATCATGGTTAAACCCCAAAAACAACCCTAGTTATCATGCATAAGTATGTGCAAGCCTAGGAAAAATCTAATAAAATACTCAATAAATAGGATAAAATATTTGAAACTTAATTTGGTAAACTTTTTATTAAAAACTATATATTAAAATATAATTAGTCACAAAACACATTCTAAGGTGTTACATCAAGACGCCCGAGTATAGCTTCCCAGATCGACCCAACGATGATCTTCAAAAGGGCAGAACGGAGGGAGAGCAATTGACCATTGTTATCATCAAAGCGACGTATTACCACGTCGCATTGGGCGTCAGTGAACTCTTGGCCTTGACAGCGGCCTTATATGCGAATCTCCTCGTAAGAAATAATCTTTTCAAGATTGTACAGATGACCAGCCATGGTACCTTAAAAAAAGGGGGTGGAGAGTTAGCGATTTAATATTAAAGTTACTACAGTGGGCCCTACAAAATCAAGGTGATGACTCATCAATGATGAGATATGTGGCCATTGTGAGAATCCGAAAGGATTCTCATTAAATAAATAATGCCTATTAAACAGTGGAGTAAAACTCCCAATAGTCCCCAAAAGGCGAGCTCTTTAAAACAAACAACAGATTAAAATCTGTGAAGAAAAAAAGGATTAAAACCCCAAAAATAAAAATAATAATAATGAGAAAACATACAAGAATGGTAAAGGGAATAAAATTCCCAAAGTTCTTAAGATCTAAATCAGAGCCAAGCTCTGCAAAAAAATATGAAATTAAATTCCCCTAAACAGTGAGATCAAATCCCAGAACAATCCACATGCTAAAAGAATTCATCGGTTAATTGATGGAATTAAATTTCAGAACAAGTGTCAAGATTGACAGTAAGGTAAAACCTTAAGTAAGAGAATTAAAGATTCTCAAGTCTTGGATGAAAGCATTAAGATCCATGATCCGTAAAAAGAAAGTTTTTAGATCTCCAAGAGATAGATTCCAAAAAAAAAGAGCTAATCTCTGTCGAAAATGATAATGAACTTAAAATCCAAAACTAAGAAAATATATATGCTCAAAAAGAGTTAAAAGCTAAGCTCTGTTCATAGTTCTTACCAAGAAATCTGGCAAAGTTCTGAGAGACAGAGATCTAAGCTCTAGGAAACGAGAATTAAATTCTCAAAAGAAAAGAAGGTTTAAGAAAGAAGATGAAAAGATGACAGTCATCTCAAGGGCCAAAGGCCTTATTTATAAGATGTGAAGGAACGGTTCAACTCCCTAGAAAATCAATCGGTGGAAAAGGTGACACCGTTGCATCCATATGTAAGCCACGTGAGAGCAACGCTGGGGAGTATTTGGCCCCTCATAAAAAAGAGAAAGAGAGGGGAGAAAAATCCCTATAACTCAAGCCTCACGTGTTAAACATGCGAGCGCCTATATGCAAAGCATATAGGCGCTGCAATCAAACAATTAATAGGCTAAATAAGCCTTACGTGTTAAACACGTGAGCGCCTATATGCAAAACATATAGGCACTACAATCAAACAATTGGTAGGCTAAATAATCCTCACGTGTTAAATACATGAGCGTCTATATGCAAAGCATATAGGCGTTGCGGTCAAATAACTATAGGCCAAATTGGCCTCACGTGTTAAACACGTGGGCACCCATATGCAAGGTATATGGGCGCCAAATTAGAGGAGCTAAATAAGCTCCACGTGTTAAACACGTGAGGGAACCTGTTCATATCATAATATTGCAGTTTATATTCCCCAATTCTTATTCGTTTTATAAATAAACAGGTGCTTTTGACCCATGTCTGCTACATGTTACAGGTTACAGGTTCTTAGACAGAAAACAGTGCAAATGATGTAAAGACGATGAAAATGTGGACTTTAACCAACAAACAGAGAATCTTGATCAAGCCTACATAAGAACAACTCACAAAGCAAGATTCAAGACATCGACTCAAAGCGAACGGTTAAAAATCCATTGCAAATTGTTCACTGAAGATCTGGAACCAACCTAGAAGCCCAAATGGAAAAAGATATATATAAATAAGAAGCCCAAGCCATCAAGAAGCAAACCAGAAAATTTCACTGAGAGATTCCCCCAAAGGGCCGCGGAACCGCGGCCCAAGCGCGCCAATGCCGTGGTTCCGCGGCCATTTAAAGCCCGTGTCGGTGGATTTTTCTCGTGTCGGTGCGTCGGTGCGGGTGTTGGGATTTTTCGTGGGCATATCTGTAATTGCACATGCGCGAGACTCTGTAACCCTAGTTTTCATGTTTTCCTATAAATTGTAATCACAGATTTGTAAAACTGATGCCTCTTTTTAATCAATAAAATTCAGAATTGCTTGAAGTTGATTCAGATCTGTTCTATATTGCTTGGAGAGAGCCATCGAACTAGTAAGTTAATTTTAATACTTTGTTTTAATTCTTTTAATTAGTATGTCTTTTCATCCCCTAATGAGCGAGTAATCTCCTCGCTTGTTAGGGTTAGCCTTATGGAAAGGTTTGAGCGATGAGATCTCTCACTCCTTTCATGCCATCCACACCTAAGAGTTAGAACTCCATGCATGCACGCACAACCGCTCCTGTCACGCCCTGCTTCCCAGAGTACGCAAGATTGGGCACGTGACACAGCCAACCATGCTACCTGTGGGTAGGAAGTATCCATCCACAGTCACATTACGGTTGTAAGGCTATCAAGAACAAGATAATAAGCTAAACTAATACATGTCCAAATCCATAATAACAAGAATCAATAAACAATAAGTGCGGAAGCTAATGATCCAATACAATGAATAAACAGTATGTCCCATAATGCGGGCTCACATCTGGAAATGAAAAGAAATAAATAACTAAACCCTAAGGACTCACTGTTCAGCCTGCTGGCTGAAGTACTCCTGCTCGGTCGTCGATAATGGTACGGAATCTGGGCCATGCAAAACCCAGACGTCAGCGTGTCATGATATCAAGTATATAGCATAAACAAGGTAATAAGCAATGCAAGTATGAACATGAATAAAGCAGTAATAACAAGCAGGGTAACGTGCAATGGTGACTAAACTGTCCTATCAGGTTTTCTACTCTATAGTCTTTGAAACCAATTGATGAATCGTCGATGTAACTCAATAGTATCCCGTACATACCCGGGATCACGGCCACAATATTCTCGGCGGCAGCCGAGACATGCCGTAAGGCACAGAATAGGAAAGTATTAGTATCCCGTACATACCCGGGACCACGGCCACAATATTCTCGGCTGGAACCGAGACATGCCGTAAGGCACAGAAAGGAAAGTATACACTCGGTATTACCCCGTACATACCCGGGATCACGGCCACAATATTCTCGGATGAAACCGAGACATGCCGTTAGGCACAGAAAGGAATGTGTACACTCGAACGGTAGTGAACTGTCGAGTTACAAGTCAGGTTCATCTTTGATTTCCCCATACCCCCAAGCTATGTATGTCAGGTCAGGTATTCAGTAGTCAAGGACTAATGCCAACACAAAGTCAAGTAAAAATAGGTCTGTCTGGATCGACAGCAGGAAAGGTCAGGGTTGTCGGCATTAGGCATGAGATCAGGTAACAGGTCAGGTTACTTTCAACAGGTAGAGTCGATATGTACAGGGTGTCGTGTCCGGTGTATCAGTACATGTGTCAGGTGTATCAAGATCGGTCAATATGTAATGCAATCAGGTATATGCTGATAACAGGTATAGTAACGAATAATGAACAACACAGGAACAGTAACTAACAATATTATTCTATGTGAACACAGTGATGTTTGTATTTTCATATTAACCGGTTCACGCACCTTTGGGGTGCAAAAGCCACAAGGTGAAGCAATATCGATAACATACGTAATGGAGTTGCATGAATTTAAACTAAGCATAATAATAGTTATAAGGATGATCTAGCAATTTAAGCAATGACGTGCCAATTGGTTAATTAGTTAAAGTGTGGATTGATAGCATACCGATTAACTACAAGTAACCACTACAATGATTTAACGTTACGGATGATTGTAAATGTCACCAAGTCGTGTGATTATAACGGATAACATGATTATTAAGTTTGTAGCATGTTAAAGCAAGTATTCGGATACTTGCCTCGACGGTTTCGCAAACCGGAACGCACGGATGCAATGTCGGCAGAAACGCGATAATATAGCACGGGCCACGGATCGAGTCCCAACAGAGATCAACGGGATCACACGGACCAGGGGGCTTCGCTGGAGCGTCGGGTTCGCCAAGACGGCACGGTCGGATTCCGGCAACGACAAAAGTAGTGAAGTTAGCAATACAATAGGATACAAGCGAATAACGACCAGCAAGGGGGATGATTTGCACAAAGGAAGGAAGAGGAAACTTACAGAGAGGTATACCAGGTGACCCCGGCGAGCTCGACGGCGCTGGAACGCCGGCGAAGCAACGGCAGCGGCGGCTGCAAGGCTGAGAGGCCTCGGGTGTGCAGGAGAAGGTGCTGCGGTGATCTGGAGGAGAGGGGGGTCGGCTCTGGTGGTCGAGGGGGAGAAGTAGGTGGCCCTGGTGACGACGGAGAGGTCGCCGGCGCGTTCTCCGGTGAACAGCGGGGTAGGCGATGGGTGAAGGCTCGGGTTGGTGGTCCGGCGAGGAGAGGAAGGGAGGTGATGACGAGGTCGCGACGAGGAGGAGGGGAAAAGGATCTTGGTGTCGGCGGCAGTGAGAGACGGCGGCGACGGCGGCTCTGTAGGGTTGGAGGCGACGTCGGGGATGGGTGCAGTTGCGGGAATCGTCGGGGAAACGAGGTGAGTGGGTGCAGTGAGTCTCGTGGTGGCGAGGGCGGCGACGGCGAGGTCGCGGGGGAACCGGAGGTGAGGTTGCGAGGCTAGGGTTAGGGTTTGCTTGGGTGTCTCGCGATGGAAGAGGAGTTGGGGAGAGGCGGCTGCATGGTTCATTATATATAGAGGAAGAGAGAGAGAGTGATTGGAGAGAGAGAGAGATAGAGATTTGATGAGAGAGAGAGAGATTGAGGGAAGAGAGAGAGGGAGATGGGGAAAAGGAGGCGGGGCCCACGAGCTCAAAGGGAGCTCGTGATTGGCTGCAGGGAGGTGAGGGAAATATTGAATAAGGATTTGAGGGAAATAAACTGTTAAGGAATATATTCGTATATATATAATTTAGTTTTAGATATTAAATTGAAACGAGTCTTTTTTGGCGCGAAATGAAACATTTCCAAATCGCGCCCGGGTTGCGCCCAAATGTTCCAAATTCAAATTATAGGATTTTAAGCGGGTTCCAAATTTTGAAAAGAGGTGTTTAATGATTAAAATGCATGCCCCCAAGTCGGACACTTGCACGCGCGCGTAGTCGCCCAAACTTGCCCGTTTAGCCAAATGGAACGGAATCTCGACACGCGGACGCTACCACGCGACTAGTGGCGACGAGTAGGCCAACATGGACATCTTAAATTTCATTTTAGGAGTTAAAATTTGTTATGTGCCAAAATGACTTAACCGGTTAAAATTTAGCAACAAACACCAGAAAATCAGGAAAATTGGAATGAGCAGTATACAACCCTCAACTAGTAATATAAATAGTATTATTGGGCTCGGGTGTTACATCATACCCAACTACAAAAGAATTTCGTCCTTGAAATTCCAAGAATACAAGATAGCTAACTACTGGAAAAGGTGAGGGAATTTCTGCCGGATCTGTCTTCTCGCTCCCAAGTGGATTCTCCATGCGATCGGTTACCCCAAGAAACTAGCACAAGAGGGATAACCTTGTTCTTAAGAACCTTTTCTCTTCGATCCTTGATTTCAACTGGTCGCTCCTCAAAAGTCAGGTCCTCCCGTACGGTCAACTCTGAATGATCCAAGACATGAGTCTCATCGCGAACATACCTCCGTAGTTGAGACACATGAAACACGTCGTGAACTCCTGCTAATGACGGTGGTAACGCCAACCGGTATGATACTTCTCCAACACGCTCCAATATCTCGAAGGGTCCAACGAAACGAGGACTAAGCTTTCCCCGACTTCCAAAGCGAATCACCCCTCTAGTCGGTGATATCTTCAGGAATACCAAATCACCCACGGCGAACTCTAGAGGTCTTCTTGACGTGTCGGCCTAACTCTTCTGTCTGTCTTGAGCTGCCTTCATATGCTTTCTGATGGTATTCACCTTCTCGACTGTCTGTACCACCAAATCTGGTCCTAGTAACCTTCGTTCACCAACATCATCCCAACAAACAGGTGAACGGCACTTACGACCAAATAGTGCTTCAAACGGGGCCATCTGAATAGTTGCTTGGAAGCTATTGTTGTACGAAAACTCCACCAGGTGTAGATGATCTTCCCAAGAACCTTTGAAGTCCAACATGCAGGCCCTCAACATATCTTCAAGGGTCTGGATCGTTCTCTCCGATTGTCCATCAGTCTGAGGATGATAAGCTGTGCTAAACTTCAATCGAGTCCCCAAACTTTCTTGTAAACTCCTCCAAAAGTGCGACAAGAACCGAGTGTCCCGATCGGACACGATGCTTACCGGTACTCCATGCAATCTGACAATCTCTTGCATGTACCGCTCTGCCAAAGTCTCTGTCGATTGACCAACCCGGAAAGGAATAAAGTGAGCTGCCTTGGTCAACCGATCGACAATCACCCATACAACATTGTTGCCCTTTGGACTCCGCGGTAAAGCCGTCACGAAATCCATGGTTATATGTTCCCACTTCCATTGAGGAATCGGAAGTGGTTGCAACAAACCAGTAACCCTTTGGTGTTCAGCCTTGACTTGCTGACACACCAAGCACTTAGCCACGAAGCGAGCAATTTCCCGTTTCATACCTTCCCACCAGAAATGCTGTCGAATATCTCGGTACATCTTTGTCCCTCCTGGATGTACAGAGTAAGCTGAACTGTGTGCCTCCTTCATAAGCTCTTCACGCACATCTCCTTTTGGCACACACACACGGCTACCATATCTCAACGAACCATCTTCATGGATCAGTAAATCGGTTCGTAGTCCGGCTCTAACCTGCTCTCGAAACTTTTGCAGTCTAGGATCCTGCGATTGCGCCGCCTTAATCTTCTCAACTAAGGACGATTGTACTTGCAACTGCATCAACTGTCCTGTAGCACGCGGTAGCACAACCTCCAAGTCAAATCTCCGAAACTCCTCAATGATCTCTCTCTGTGCAGTCAATAACTGAATTGCTGGTAACCGACTTAGCGCATCTGGCACGACGTTAACTTTTCCCGGATGGTACTTAAGATCAAGGTCGTAGTCGGCCATCAGCTCCAACCATCTGCGTTGCCTCATGTTCAACTCCTTCTGAGTGAACACATATTTCAAACTCTTGTGATCCGTAAAGACTTCAACTCTCTCGCCCAGAAGGTAGTGTCTCCAAATCTTCATGGCGAAGATCACGGCTGCAAGCTCCAAGTCGTGAGTCGGATAGTTCTTCTTATGAGTCTTCAGCTGTCTCGATGCGTAAGCGACGACTTTCCCGTTCTGCATTAAAACACATCCCTATCCTTTTCCAGATGCGTCGCTGTGAATCACCAGTCCTCCTGAATTATCCGGTACGGTCAGGATCGGGGCGGTTATCAACTTCTGCTTCAACGTCTCGAAGGCCAATGCACATCTATCCATCCAAACAAACGGTACCTCCTTACGCGTGAGCTTGGTTAACGGCTCAGCTACGTGAGCGAAGTTCTCCACAAACCTTCTGTAGTATCCGGCGAGTCCAAGAAAACTCCTTATCTCCGCAACATTCTTGGGAATAGGCCAATCTCGAACTGCTGCAATCTTTTCGGGATCGGCGGCGATTCCATCGCCCGACCCGACATGCCCCAGAAACTTCACTTCTTCCAGCCAGAATTCACACTTACTTATCTCCGCAAATAACTTCTCTTGTCTCAGCGTCTGCAGTGCGATCCTCCTCCCTCACTAAAAGAACTGGAGCTCCCCAAGGTGAGTTGCTACTTCGAATCCATCCCTTCTCGAGTAGTTCACCAACTTGTTTCTTAACTTCTTCTAATTCCACCGGTGCCATTGGATAATAAGACTTTGATACTGGCGCTGCACCGGGAATAATGTCAATCGCAAACTCTACCTCTCGCTTCGGCGGTAAGCCCGAAATGTCTTCAAACACATCCATAAAGTCGCGAACAACTGCCGGCTCTTCATTACTACTAACCTCCATAGCTGCAAGAACACTGTCTGTCGGCCTAGTCCTAAACTCGACTGGCCCTACAGAACTGCTTCCTTACCGCAACTGCTGTCTACATCGTTGGCCGCGAAAGGTCCAGCGAGACTACTGAGTCTCGTCCACTCTGCTGCATGCACATCCACGGTTGCTCCATTCTGCCTTAGTCCGATGAACTTCTCCTCCATTTCCTCCCGTGCGGTCCGCGGAAGGACTTCTCCAGTAAACTCTTAAAGAAATTCGCCCACTGCCTGACTTGGGCAAGCGGTTCTCCTCCACAAGCCACCACTCTCGGCGTAATCCACTAGTTGAATGCGCACCACATCAACTCCTTTGTCCTCTGGAATCTGTGCCGCAATCAGCAAATTCTCCGTGCTGACTAGCCACTGCTCGGCTGGCAACGGCCCCTCCAGACCAGTGAAAGTAGATGGACCCAAAAGTCTGAAATCTGCTACAGTCCCTACTCGTTCGACTGGTCTAGTTCCATCGTTGTTTACAGACTGCTGAACGATCTGCAAACCTTCCTGAAACGAATCTGCTATTGCTGGATCAGCTCAGTCTGTCTCTTTGATTTCCAGCATTCCTCTTATCACTCCAAGCATGGCGGCTTCGTTCACACGCCTCTGGTACGTCTTCAACCTCTTACCTGTCATAATCCTGAACTCAAAACACCCAATATTAGCATGATGATAGATTCTGAATATGGATCAAGGCTAGAACTCCAAGATACTTAAATAGAGTGCTGCATTGTAGCTATGCCGCGGTATCATAGCCGCAATTACTTAACTCCACTCAAGTCACCCAAGTCCTAGGGATAACAAGAAATCAAGTTTCCGAGTCGACATGCAAAGTAAGTTTGCACGTCGTAAAAAATATAATCAGGAAGAATGTGATTCAAGAATGGTAAAACGGTCAATGTGGCTGGACATGTTTCCTAAACACGGGTATTCTGATTCGTGTATTGGGTACAATACCCAACTACAAAAATCAACCCAATTAACCTATGTCTCTGATACCATAAAACCATGTCACGCCCCGCTTCCCAGAGTACGCAAGATTGGGCACGTGACACAGCCAACCATGCTACCTGTGGGTAGGAAGTATCCATCCACAGTCACATTACGGTTGTAAGGCTATCAAGAACAAGATAATAAGCTAAACTAATACATGTCCAAATCCATAATAACAAGAATCAATAAACAATAAGTGCGGAAGCTAATGATCCAATACAATGAATAAACAGTACGTCCCATAATGCGGGCTCACATCTGGAAATGAAAAGAAATAAATAACTAAACCCTAAGGACTCACTGTTCAGCCTGCTGGCTGAAGTACTCCTGCTCGGTCGTCGATAATGGTACGGAATCTGGGCCATGCAAAACCCAGACGTCAGCGCGTCATGATATCAAGTATATAGCATAAACAAGGTAATAAGCAATGCAAGTATGAACATGAATAAAGCAGTAATAACAAGCAGGGTAACGTGCAATGGTGACTAAACTGTCCTATCAGGTTTTCTACTCTATAGTCTTTGAAACCAATTGATGAATCGTCGATGTAACTCAATAGTATCCCGTACATATCCGGGATCACGGCCACAATATTCTCGGCGGCAGCCGAGACATGCCGTAAGGCACAGAATAGGAAAGTATTAGTATCCCGTACATACCCGGGACCACGGCCACAATATTCTCGGCTGGAACCGAGACATGCCGTAAGGCACAGAAAGGAAAGTATACACTCGGTATTACCCCGTACATACCCGGGATCACGGCCACAATATTCTCGGCTGAAACCGAGACATGCCGTTAGGCACAGAAAGGAATGTGTACACTCGAACGGTAGTGAACTGTCGAGTTACAAGTCAGGTTCATCTTTGATTTCCCCATACCCCCAAGCTATGTATGTCAGGTCAGGTATTCAGTAGTCAAGGACTAATGCCAACACAAAGTCAAGTAAAAATAGGTCTGTCTGGATCGACAGCAGGAAAGGTCAGGGTTGTCGGCATTAGGCATGAGATCAGGTAACAGGTCAGGTTACTTTCAACAGGTAGAGTCGATATGTACAGGGTGTCGTGTCCGGTGTATCAGTACATGTGTCAGGTGTATCAAGATCGGTCAATATGTAATGCAATCAGGTATATGCTGATAACAGGTATAGTAACGAATAATGAACAACACAGGAACAGTAACTAACAATATTATTCTATGTGAACACAGTGATGTTTGTATTTTCATATTAACCGGTTCACGCACCTTTGGGGTGCAAAAGCCACAAGGTGAAGCAATATCGATAACATACGTAATGGAGTTGCATGAATTTAAACTAAGCATAATAATAGTTACAAGGATGATCTAGCAATTTAAGCAATGACGTGCCAATTGGTTAATTAGTTAAAGTGTGGATTGATAGCATACCGATTAACTACAAGTAACCACTACAATGATTTAACGTTACGGATGATTGTAAATGTCACCAAGTCGTGTGATTATAACGGATAACATGATTATTAAGTTTGTAGCATGTTAAAGCAAGTATTCGGATACTTGCCTCGACGGTTTCGCAAACCGGAACGCACGGATGCAATGTCGGCAGAAACGCGATAATATAGCACGGGCCACGGATCGAGTCCCAACAGAGATCAACGGGATCACACGGACCAGGGGGCTTCGCTGGAGCGTCGGGTTCGCCAAGACGGCACGGTCGGATTCCGGCAACGACAAAAGTAGTGAAGTTAGCAATACAATAGGATACAAGCGAATAACGACCAGCAAGGGGGATGATTTGCACAAAGGAAGGAAGAGGAAACTTACAGAGAGGTATACCAGGTGACCCCGGCGAGCTCGACGGCGCTGGAACGCCGGCGAAGCAACGGCAGCGGCGGCTGCAAGGCTGAGAGGCCTCGGGTGTGCAGGAGAAGGTGCTGCGGTGATCTGGAGGAGAGGGGGGTCGGCTCTGGTGGTCGAGAGGGAGAAGTAGGTGGCCCTGGTGACGACGGCGAGGTCGTCGGCGCGTTCTCCGGTGAACAGCGGGGTAGGCGATGGGTGAAGGCTCGGGTTGGTGGTCCGGCGAGGAGAGGAAGGGAGGTGATGACGAGGTCGCGACGAGGAGGAGGGGAAAAGGATCTTGGTGTCGGCGGTGGTGAGAGACGGCGGCGACGGCGGCTCTGTAGGGTTGGAGGCGACGTCGGGGATGGGTGCAGTTGCGGGAATCGTCGGGGAAACGAGGTGAGTGGGTGCGGTGAGTCTCGTGGTGGCGAGGGCGGCGACGGCGAGGTCGCGGGGGAACCGGCGGTGAGGTTGCGAGGCTAGGGTTAGGGTTTGCTTGGGTGTCTCGCGATGGAAGAGGAGTTGGGGAGAGGCGGCTGCATGGTTCATTATATATAGAGGAAGAGAGAGAGAGTGATTGGAGAGAGAGAGAGATAGAGATTTGATGAGAGAGAGAGAGATTGAGGGAAGAGAGAGAGGGAGATGGGGAAAAGGAGGCGGGGCCCACGAGCTCAAAGGGAGCTCGTAATTGGCTGCAGGGAGGTGAGGGAAATATTGAATAAGGATTTGAGGGAAATAAACTGTTAAGGAATATATTTGTATATATATAATTTAGTTTTAGATATTAAATTGAAACGGGCCCTTTTTGGCGCGAAATGAAACATTTCCAAATCGCGCCCGGGTTGCGCCCAAATGTTCCAAATTCAAATTATAGGATTTTAAGCGGGTTCCAAATTTTGAAAAGAGGTGTTTAATGATTAAAATGCATGCCCCCAAGTCGGACACTTGCACGCGCGCGTAGTCGCCCAAACTTGCCCGTTTAGCCAAACGGAACGGAATCTCGACACGCGGATGCTACCACGCGACTAGTGGCGACGAGTAGGCCAACATGGACATCTTAAATTTCATTTTAAGAGTTAAAATTTGTTATGTGCCAAAATGACTTAACCGGTTAAAATTTAGCAACAAACACCAGAAAATCAGGAAAATTGGAATGAGCAGTATACAACCCTCAACTAGTAATATAAATAGTATTATTGGGCTCGGGTGTTACAGCTCCCTACGGCATCCTACCCCTCGAGGTAACGATGAACCGTAGTATAAAGGGCCGGTTGCGCGTGTTTTCCATGGGGGTTAGGGTAATTATCTATAAAGGAAGGATAAGAATCTAGAGGAAGAAACATCTTCCCAAAAGATTCTAATCCACTTTATTGATAATTACACCAACATCTAATAGATCAAAAATAGGGCAATGAAAGCGGTGAGGAAACCTTTAATCTCCAAACTTTCCCTAATCCTAACCCTAGCAAGACTTTAATTTAGATTAATTTAGTTTAGTGATAGATCTAGTTTTTAGATTTAATCAATCCAAACAACATTTGGAATCAACTCGTGATAACACAAAAAGGAAATTACCCATCTCTGTGGATCGACCCGTACTCACCGGCTAGCTGCAAAGCGCCGCCGTTTCTGATTGCGGTAAACAAGTATTTTTTTTGGATCAATCAAATGGCACCGTTGCCGGGGAAGGTGTAAAATTTCTTTTATGTGATTTCGGGTTGATATAAATTTTAAAAATTATAAAAATCTGAAAAAAAAGAAATAAAAAAAATTATCAATTTTGATCTGTTTGAAGGGTGTATCTTTTGAATCTTGCAGGAGCGGCGAGGAATCGCGGATCTGAAAATTTAAAGAAGGTTAAACAGAAAAGTGAACATCAGAATAGAAGGGAAATTGAATAACAGAGCAGCAATTTTTTTTTCAGAGAGTGATTCCCTCACAAGGCCGCGGTTCCGCCGCGTGGCTGCCACGTCAGCACTTCAAAATTGCAGGGTTTGCTTTCTTTTACCCCCCTCTGTCAACCTCCATATATCTCTCTGTAAAAACTTTCTGCAGGAATTCTTTGCGCTAAAAATCTTCTCTTCCCTTCTAAATAACAGATTTTCTGCAGGTTTCTTTGCACCGCGCTAAAAATTTGATTGCAAGTGAATTTTATTGTTTTGCATAATTTAATCGGACTTTAAAGGGCTAATTGACCAAACTCAGATTGGGTGGAGATTTCATCACCCTTCCCAGGACCCCAGAAAACACCTAAAGCATTTTGCATCGACCACAATTAATAAAAAATACTAGACTCAGCCCTAAGGACATCGAGCTCAATAGGAAAAGGACTAGTATAGGCATCGACCGTTTATCCTAACTGATTTTGCGGTGTCTAGGCTAGTGGTTTTTAATTAGGCCCACTACTGTGGTTCCTTCCCACTTACCTAGCCGTACTTGTCGGTGAAGAGACGGTTTGAGGTCCTATTTCTAGCCCCAGTTAGGAGCTGTCTAGCAGACCTAGGTGACCCTAGATCTAGGCCTGAGTGTGCATGTGTGGTTGATACATTTGTGTCACGAGTCTCTTTTCAAAACCTCTTTGCAAAACTCTTACATAAAAAAAGGGAAAAATCTTTTCAAAACTTGCAACTTGTCGCTAAGAAACCTTGCAACTCACTTCCATCACTTCCCTTCATTGACGTTATCTTACCCCCACATTCTGTTTTTCTATTTTTCTGACTACACTACTCCTTTAGTGTATGTCACTTTGGACTAGGGATACTAACTCCCGATTAGTCCGTGTTTCGTTGGTACCGACCGACGAACCCTTCGACGAACCCTTCGTCGAAATTCCCTCCATTTCCTTACCTCCGCTTTCAAATTCTTCTTTCGAAAGTATGTCGGGACACGACACCAACAATACCTTACCGACGGGAATGATTCCACCTCCGTTAGGTCCGAATAACCCGAATCTTCCGCCTGTTGTAGCGCCCGCATGAGTTGCACTCCAGGATCTCTTCTACCCCGTCCGCACTTCTTTACCTACATGTCTTTCACCCCCACCGGCAAATGGGGACAACTTTGAAATAAAACCACATTTCATCAATATGCTGCCAAAATTTCACGGTTTGGAATCCGAAGATGCATATATCTTTATCAATAAATTCCAAAACGTTTGCGCTATGATGAAAATGAACCAATTAAGTGATGACGCTATAAGGCTAAGGGTCATTCCTTTCACCTTATGTGACCTAGCCGAAAAGTGGCTATATAGCACCGCATCACATTCCATTAGAAATTGGGACGAGTTTGTGAGAGCTTTTCTGAAAAAGTTCTATCCTCATCACAAAACTGCTAGAATCCGCAACGAGATTATACAATTTTCACAGCTTCCTTCCGAACCATTTTGGAAGTGCTTCGAGAGATTTAAAGACCTACTCGTTCAATGCCCTCATCATGGGATCGAAAGTTGGCAACTTTGCCAAACATTATACGAGGGATTGAACTCAGCAACGAAGCAGTTGCTAGAAACCATATGTCAAGGTCATTTTCTCTCCAAGTCTACTGACGAAGCTTGGCAGTTTCTTGAGGATCTTAGTGAGCAAACAATTCAGTGGGAGAGTACCAAGACCACCTCATCTTCTTCTATTGGTCAATCTAGGGCAGGCATACATCAAGTAGATATGTCGATTGCTATGAAGGCCGAGATGGCCTCACTTATGAAAAAGCTAGAAGCCATTGAGACCAAAATCTCATCGTCTTCTCCTGCCCCGGTTTTACCCACACGAACTGTTTGTGCTTGTTGTTCGAATCCATTGCATCTAACCGAAGAGTGTCCTTATAATGCACCTATTCAAGGACAAGATCAAGTCAATGCTGCATTTCAGCAACGACAAAGAAACGATCCGTACTCTTCGACATATAATCCGGGGTGGAGGAGTCACCCAAATTTCACTTGGAACCAAAATCAACAAGTCCAAGGAAATAACAATTTTCAAAGACCTCCTCCTCCACAACAACAACAACCACCTCCACAAACTCAAAACCAGCAACCTTTCCAACAACAACCTTATACAAATCAAACGAACAATTTAGCTCAACCAAATGATGATAAGGTTATCTCGCTAGAAAAAAGTCTAGATGCATTTCTCAGGCAATCTATAGAATCCGCAGCAAGATTTGAAAATTATGTTCAATCTTTGATGCATAACAATGCCTCACACGATCAAAGTATCAAATCTATTGAGGCACAAATTGCACAATTAACTGCTGCGTTGAGCGAGAGAGAAAAGGGAAAGCTTCCGTCGCAACCATTACCAAATCCCGGTCACACACAAAACGCATATCCCAATCACAATGTAAATGCGGTGACCACGTTGAGATCCGGAAGAATGTTGCAAAATAATGTGGGAACTAGTGATGACATCCCCGCCGGTGGTTCTTCTTCTTCTTTTTCTCCATCGTCATCTTCCCCTTCTTCATTTTCTTCACTTTCTTCTTCACCTTTTTCTTTAGAGCCTATTCTCCACCCGTCACACGGCTCTACTTCTTCTAGCTCGAACGGACCTATTTCTCACAACACGAACACATCCACACTGGGATCCGTTCCTACTCCACATTCTACTCCACAGACATTTGACTCAACAAATTTTCAAAATGCTCCATTTCCAAACAGATTGAGTCCTAATAAACCAAATGCACAAGTGGAGAAGATTGTGGAGATATTTAAGCAGGTTAGCATAAATATACCTCTCTTGGACGCAATCCAACAAGTCCCTGCATACGCGAAAATCTTAAAGGGCTTATGCACCTCGAAGAGAAAGGCATCTCAAGTACCCAAGAAAGTGCTAGTGGCTAGTGCAGTGAGCAATGCTATTAACCACCATCAAACCTTACCCCAAAAACGAAAGGACCCCGGCTGTCCTACGATTTCAATAACAATTGGGGATAAGAAAATTAATCGAGCACTTTTAGATCTTGGGTCTAGTGTTAACCTGATTCCATACTCCGTGTACGAACAATTGGGGGTTGGAGAGTTGAAACCCACTCGTTGTACTCTCCAAATGGCTGATCGATCAATCACCCATCCAATGGGTCAGCTAGAGGATGTGTTGATCAAAGTTGGGGAGTTTATATTCCCCGTTGATTTTAGTGTCATAGATACACAACCTGTTGCTAACCCAAGAAACCAAATTTCGGTGATTCTCGGTCGACCATTTTTGGCCACTTCCAATGCCGTAATAAATTGTCGCAATGGCTCCATGACTCTATCCTTTGGGAAAATGTCTAGTGAGTTCAATATTTATAAGATGGGAAGTCTGCCCCCCGTGCCTAAAACTAGTACACGAGAAGTTTGCTCTATTCACGAAATCACGCAGGAGGACTGCGAGCTTGAAAGATTCTTGTTTGATGAAAACAGTTTTGACGCCACTAGTGCGTCCCTCCTTGAACCCACCACCGTTGACACAACCGACATTGATTATGAATGTTTCACTTTTTCGGATGATGACGACTCACAACCTGAATATGAGTCTTTTGAATTTGTGGATGAGTTAGTTGAACCATCCGAATCGGTTGTTTGCAGTGATTTCGAACCTGTGTTGGAGTCCTTTGAGTTCGAGGTAGATTCCGGAATGATTCTTTCGCCTCCGAAACTCGAACTCATGTCCTTACTGCCTCACCTTAAATATGCTTACATAGGTGAGAATGAGACTTTTCCCATTATAATATCAGCCTCTCTAGCCTTCGAGCAAGAGAACGCTATTTTAAAAGTCTTACAAGATAGGCGGCAAGTTTTCGGTTGGACTATGGCGGACATCGAGGAGATCAGTTCCCTTATAATTGAATATCATATGAAATTGATGGATGATGCCAAGTCAATAGAGGACCCACAGGAACATTTTGGAGGTATTTTGGTTAGTCAAGCTCCTCTTTTAGAAATTGAACCACCCCCATTTCTTTTAAGAAGCTACGAGAATGCCAACATTCCACTGATTGCTGATCATTCGCATTCTCGTTTTGATGCATCACCACCTCATGTATATTCACAGATGCATCCCTCCAATCATCCACACCTTCCATACCACCACTTCTATCTTCCCCAATTCTTTGTGGATCACCATAACTTATTCTTCCACCAACCAATACTCTTTACTGATAAATTTTTCAACTGGTTGGTGTTGACGTTTGGGTTATGCAAGGTTTGGCAGTAATGTCTAACATAGTTTAAATGAAGTTTGGGGGAGGGCCTTTCTGTATATATTTTTGTTTTTTTTCTTAATAAAAAAAAATTATAAATAAATAAACAGGGAAGTGCCGGTATTTTGACCCTCTTGGTTTAGCATGACAGTGAGGACACTGTCAAGTTCAAGTTTGGGGGTATGCTCGGTACGTCTTCTTCCTTCGCATTCATTTGTACATATTTTTGCATTTGCATATTTATTTTAAAACCCATAAAAATTGAAAAAAATTTCAAAAATTATAAAAATTATTGTATTCAATTTTGGCTTATTTGACTAGAGTTTGACAGATAGGTTAACTGGCTAGAAACAACTAGATCTTTGACGTAGTAAATTAAAAACCCTAAAGATAACCTTCCTTAAAGTTTAACGCTAGAAAGTATATGCCTTGTAGTTTATTTAGAAATAGGCAAATTTTGGGTTCACTTCTTGGGCTTAAGTCGAAACGAAGGAAAAATATTGAAGCTTTTATTAGAGTATAAGTTTGAAAAACAGTTCCTAGCTTAAGTCTAGATTCTGGAAATGTATACCCTACAATTTGCACAATCACGCATCTTGAAACTTGGAATAGTAGAAGAGACCTTGAAATGCTCTTGTCTAAAGTCCTTAGTACAGTGAAAATAAAAGAAAAAAATGTGAATGAAGAATAAAAAAAATGGACACTGGTTTTTGTGATTACTTAAGGCTGCAAAAATAGAAAAATATTTAGCGAGGGTGCCTTATCACCTAGTGCCTTAGACCAACTGGTTTGGGAGTCACTGCTAAAGCCTTGGGTTTTGCAAAACTAGGAAGTACGCCTTAAAGTGCTAACGCATCTTGTAATCGGTTGTTGGTACCTCAAGAAGTATTAACGGTCGCATGAAGGATGTGTAAGCAAAAATTCTATTGAAAAATTCACTAATTAATAAGTGCTTTGGACAATGGACGAGAGTACGATTGCTTAATTTGAATTTCCAAATGTAGGGGTGATCTATACACACACGTGGGGATATGTGATTAGAGTTTAGATGAGAGAAAGGAATGAAGAATAAAACTTGTATCTTTAGTAGGGTTGATAGAAATTCCTAAGTGGAGATGGAACCCTAGAAGGAAAACTTAGGAGAGGCCGAAAGTTAAGTAATTCTATAGAACATATATAATCTTAAGTTAGATGATGAGGAAGTGTGAAGAATATGGGTGGATAATTTGCGGGTCGATGATAATAGAATTCTTAGTTAGAAAACCTAATTGGAGAACAAAAGTCAATGGGCCGAATTGATAGGATTTTGTGGGTGTAATCCGCTGAAAACCCCCAGGAGACAACACTCCTCCTACTAGGGACACCTAGAGGTTTAACGGCTTGTTGGACGTGCTCAGTGCAATCGTGTTTCCCTGCGAAAGTGTGGTTAGGATTTTAGTGAATAAAAAAATAAAAAGTTTGCTCGAGGACGAGCAAAAGATAAGTTTGGGGGTATTTGTTCATATCATAATATTGCAGTTTATATTCCCCAATTCTTATTCGTTTTATAAATAAACAGGTGCTTTTGACGCATGTCTGCTACATGTTACAGGTTACAGGTTCTTGAACAGAAAACAGTGCAAACGATGTAAAGACGATGAAAATGTGGACTTTAACCAACAAACAGAGAATCTTGATCAAGCCTACATAAGAACAACTCACAAAGCAAGATTCAAGACATCGACTCAAAGCGAACGGTTAAAAATCCATTGCAAATTGTTCACTGAAGATCTGGAACCAACCTAGAAGCCCAAATGGAAAAAGATATATATATAAATAAGAAGCCCAAGCCATCAAGAAGCAAACCAGGAAATTTCACTGAGAGATCCCCCCAAATGGCCGCGGAACCGCGGCCCAAGCGCGCCAATGCCGCAGTTCCGCGACCATTTAAAGCCCGTGTCGGTGGATTTTTCTCGTGTCGGTAAGTCGGTGCGGGTGTTGGGATTTTTCGTGGGCATATCTGTAATTGCACATGCGCGAGACTCTGTAACCCTAGTTTTCATGTTTTCCTATAAATTTTAATCACAGATCTGTAAAACTGATGCCTCTTTTTAATCAATAAAATTCAGAATTGCTGGAAGTTGATTCAGATCTGTTTTATATTGCTTGGAGGGAGCCATCGAACTAGTAAGTTAATTTTAATACTTTGTTTTAATTCTTTTAATTAGTATGTCTTTTCATCCCCTAATGAGCGATTAATCTCCTCGCTTGTTAGGGTTAGCCTTAGAGAAAGGTTTGAGAGATGAGATCTCTCACTCCTTTCATGCCATCCACACCTAAGAGTTAGAACTCCATGCATGCATGCACAACCGCTCCCTATGGCATCCTACCCCTCGAGGTAACGATGAACCGTAGTATAAAGGGCCGGTTGCGCGTGTTTTCCATGGGGGTTAGGGTAATTATCTATAAAGGAAGGATAAGAATCTAGAGGAAGAAATATCTTCCCAAAAGATTCTAATCCACTTTATTGATAATTACACCAACATCTAATAGATCAAAAATAGGGCAATGAAAGCGGTGAGGAAACCTTTAATCTCTAAACTTACCCTAAACCTAACCCTAGCAAGACTTTAATTTAGATTAATTTAGTTTAGTGATAGATCTAGTTTTTAGATTTAATCAATCCAAACAACATTTGGAATCAACTCGTGATAACTCAAAAAGGAAATTACCCATCTCTGTGGATCGACCCGTACTCACCGGCTAGCTGCAAAGCGACGTCGTTTCTGATTGCGGTAAACAAGTATTTTTTTTGGATCAATCAGAACCTCCTTACGTAGAATTAAATTCTACTCAATGAACCGTTGGATCAAGGATCCAATGATGGTTAAGCATAGAATTAAATTCTATTGAGAAGGATATTTTCTATTCAATAGAAAGTTAGTGGATTAAAGATCCAATGAGATGGTAAATATTTCCCATATCTTACTAAATAAAGAAAGATTGTACTCTATTAAATCGAGCACCCTTAGATTAAAAATCCAATGGTGATGAAAATATCACCGTTCAATAGAATTTTATTTTATACATGAGAGAATATTCCCTCCATCTTGTTAAAACAAGAACAATATATTCTGTAAAAACTATGACACTTGGATCAAAGATCCAACGGTGGGTAAAATTTCCCAAATCAATTTTGAGACCAATTAAATCAACTGGAATCTCTCAATAAGTGATTTTTTCAAAACCAATTAACAATTTGCCTCCACTATATAAAAGACACGAGACTTCAAGTCTCGAGACACAGAAGGAAAGAGAAAAAAACCCCTATAAGCTCCTGCCAAAATACAGTGAGCTCTTGAGAGAACAGAGAATTTAATTCTCAAAGAAAGAAGACCTTCCACTTTCAAAACACTCTTGGTAAATAAAAAAGGAGAGATTATAAGTATCCTTCTTGCCTAGTATAACGGATATAAGGGTTTAACCTTTTATACAAGAACTTAGTTCTTCCTCTGGTTTGAGATTTGCAAAAGCAAATCTTCTCACAAGTTGAGAATTTAATTCTCATCGGGGAGATGTTCTTCAGACTCAAAACATAGAAAAAAGAACTAGGTTAAAAAGAAAAAGAAAAAGAACATATATTCTGGGAATTTAACTCCCCCGAAATTAGGGTTTAACCCTACATAAAAAACTTAGTTCTTATAAAAATAAAAGAGAACTTTGTTCTCCAATAATAACAATGATGATTCAAGATCTTCAAAACAGAAATCTTGATGATCATCAATGACTAAAATGTCATTAACAGAGATTAATATCTCTGAAAACAAGAAGAACTTGGCGTCTTACGTGAAACACACGTGAGTAAAATTAGTGCTTAGCACTATTATTTTTCCTCATGTGTTTCCCACGTGAGTGCTTAAAAAAGACAGAAGAAAAACTAAAATGCCTCATGTGCTTCCCACGTGAGCGTCCAATGAGCAAAGGAAAACCCCTTTGTGTTGATTAGGCAGCCACCAAAGAAAGCAGCCCAATATCCCAAAATAAAGCAATCACGTGAAATACACATGACACACTCTTGGAAACCCAAAATCTGGCGTTTCACGTGCTTCACACGTGAGCCCCAGCCAAGTGCTTAGCACTTATGTCAAAAAGGAGGTGAGCAAATAAAACCTAAAATCAACGCTCAACACTCATGTGCTTCCCACATGAGTGTCATACAAAGTGTTTAGCACTCCATGTTCAGTCAAAATGACTAAGTGCTTAGCCCTGGTTGGGCATCGCCCATATCGGAGCTTCTCACGTGAAAAACACGTGAGTGCCAGAAAAGTTTAGTGCTCAGCACTATTCCAGTGCCCCACGTGAAATACACATGAGCACTGCATATATTAGCGTTTAACACTACTGGGTAGTATAGAAACCCAATCTCAACTCAAATTGGCTAAGTTTCCTGAGCTTAAATCTCTTTGATTTTAAATCAACCGAGCCCATATTGCTCATAATCTCTTAAACTGATTTTAGTCTCATGCATGACTAAAGATCTGTCATTGATGATATCCAAAATGATATTCATTCTATATCTTCTAGGGTAATCTTAGTCTCAAATATGACTAACGATTCTTAGGACCATCACCCCTTTTCCCCTCAAATACGGAATTTGGTTTAAGGGTGCATCTCTTCACACCTCTGATACATGTTGTTGTAATTCTTCAACGTCTTCAGAGAGGTGGCGGGTCCCAATGACCAACAACTTCTTTCGTCCTATATTGATGCACTTCCAAATTGACGTGCATGCCTCAAATCGGATCGTGCTCCAAATTGGGCACATTCCATATCACTATTGTTCACTTCGTCACGTAACAAATACATGTTTGCGCAAGATGAATAAGGGACCAAATTGTCATTAAACTAATATTTGCCTCAAAAACGGCGATAAGGGACCGAAACATCCTTAAACTAACATTCATCCCCAAAATGGGAATGTTGGACCGAAATGTCTTTAAACTAATATTTGCCACAAACATGGTGATAATAGACCATGACGTTCTTAAACTAAAACAAACTGAGTGCCAAATGCTCATATATATTTAAATTGATCTTAATCTCAAACCAGATTAACGGCCTTTAAATTAACCAAATCCAAATATAAAAATATACGGATTTGGACTAATCCGCGCCCTACGGGCGACGACATAAACTAGTCTCCGGATAAAATCCACGGGCAACCAAAACAAATAATAACACACACGACACGAAGTGAACTTTCGAAGGAGGAGAAAGTGGTTATCGTAATGCGGTAACGTAATTAACTGCCGGGGCTTGCGCCTGCAGAGAAGAGCGTCCCCACAATCAAAAACCCCTTATAAAATGAGGGGGGATCTGATAAAGTCTTCTACAACGGCCGTGTCTATCCAAACCTCCGATATATGGTGCCATAAATCAACTTGGTATCTTCGGAGAGATGGACGGATAAATTCAAATAGTATATGCCCCTAAATTCAGGCAAGACGATCCTTCCCAGTTCGTCTCTATTTTCGGCGGTAAACAGACGCCATTTGATTGATGTTAAAAAGTGTCTTTATATACTTTTTAATTACCGCAATCAATAACGGTGTCGCAATAGCTAGCCGATAGTGAGTACGGGTCGTCCACAGGGAAATGGTGAATTACTTATCTTATTTTAGACGGGTTAATAAAGAAAGTTAGGATTTTTATCGTTTTATACTAAAAAGATTTGAAAACTTTATAAGAGAGGGGCTTGTAGGGTTTATAGGATTTAGTAGTTAATGGATGAAGTTTTAAAAATATTTTTTTTTTATCTTTTAATTATTTAATACTAGAGAAATAGTGATGAATGTGGATTTGGGTTCTTGGAGGGATTAGGGTTTCCCTCTACTAGCCCTTGTCCTTCCATTGATCCCTATTTATCTTAAGCCCTCAACAAAGCAAGTATTAACGAATCTCAAATCGTAGTCGTAACTATCATGAATAGATAGCACGTCCGATAAGAGGGTTAATATTCATTTTACTAAAATTTATAAAATTTAAAACTTAAAAAGAATTTAATGATTTTGTTCATCCATTATACTATCTTATTCTACAGACTCTAACAAGCGAGAATTTACTCGCTCATGGGAATAAACAAAGTAAATGATGAAAAATAGATGATTAATGAACCCATACGAAATAACAAAATTAAAATTGTGGAAAGTAAATGCAGAAATTAAAATGCGGAAAGTAATGAGACAGGATAAAAATAATAATCTACCTTTTATTTAATAAACTATTGCATTACAGAAGTTTCTCCCTGAAAAACTAAATTACAAACCCTAGTTTTCTCGAGATATCTAGATTGCTTGATTGGTAGATCAGTCGATAGATAGTTCGAATTGCTCTCGGTCCTTTTATAGGATCTGAAACTTGAAACCCTAGAAGTCATATTAAGGTGTGTGAAAAGATGATCAAGCCTCTAAATTTTCATATCCAAAGGCCACCAATGACTGCGCTTCCGCCGCCCCTTGCCCCTAACAGCCGCGATTCCGCCGCCTTATTATAGGGTTGCATTTCTGGATTTCTCATACCTTCCTCTCTCAATATTTGGAGATTCTTTTGATAAAAATATTCTGAAAATATCTTTTTTTCTCTGCCGTTGCGAGATTCTTCAATTTGCTCCTAACATTCGGCAGATTTGGTTCGATAATTCGATTTGATATGGATCTCCTACTTATATTTCAGAACTGAACTGATTTATTTTAATACCTTTACAATATCTCAAACCAAATTGTTAGTAGCATTTATATTTGAGATAATATTCCATCCAATTAAATGATATGATATCTTAATAATATTGGTAAAGAATATTTAATATGACATTATATGCATATTTTAATAATTAACAATATTATGGATATTTTATTTAAATATGATATGGCCCTAATTATATTAATTATAAATAAAAAAACATATGACAATAATCTTTTTACAAATAAACCCACATATGTTCTTAATTTACAATTAACACCTTTTAGTAATTAATAATAATAGGGAAAATGATCGTACAAATGTGTAATAAATATGACTGATTAGATATCGAAACAAGTTCTAAGACAAGTATCACACATTTCGGGAGATAGTTGTTCTCCGCGAAGTTGAGATATAGAGAGATAAAGATAGAAGTATTGGAGCGGATCTACTCAGTGAGGTTATTTCTCGAACGCGAATATTGCGCAAACATGATTTGCGAAACTGTTCGATATCACATGGGTTATGAGTATATGACACTGCAATAATTACCCTTAAGTGCAAGTAGGAGATTGTTGGATATAGTGCCCTCGATGCAATTATTGTAATCGCAGGCAGGTGATTATAATGATTGCGGGAGGACCTATACGGGTAGAAAAGTCTTACTCGAGATGATTGTATGCTATCTGGTTTAACTATATCATCATATACATTTATTATATGGTATTACAGATCATTGTTACATGTTGATAGAGCCCAAAGGATTCATACTTGACTACCGGGGTTATTGTGGTGATCACACTTATGAGAACTGGGCAGTCTATAAGCAAATCCTTAAATGTCCCTAATCATGGGAATGACTGAGCATCGATATTCCAAAGTAGACTAGTGTATACGTTTCTTGACCATGATGAGAGGCGATATTCGGTCTCACAGCTATTGGTGTTAGTTAGTCACCAAAGATTGTATACAAGTGCTTATTGGGTTATGAGTTACTGTCACACCCCGCTTCCCAGAGTGCGCTAAGATCGGCACGTGACAGAGCCAACCATGCTACCTGTGGTTAGGAAACATCCCTCCATAGTCACATTATGGTTGTCTATAACATATCAAGAACAGTAAAATAAAATAAACTATCTAGTACATGTCCATATGCCAGAATAAACGAGTCAAGAAATATAAATGTGCGGAAGCAATAAATCCAATAAGCAATAACATCTGGAAGTACGTCCCAAATACGGGCTCACATCAGGAAATGAAAATGCTAAAAGAAAACTAAACTAAACTAAACTAAACACCAATATGCTCCTCACTGTTCGGCCTGTCGGCTAAAATACTCCTGGTCGGCCTGTGAAAGAGATAAAGGATCTGGGGCATGCAAAACCCAGACGTCGGTGCGTCATAATATCAAATAATAGAATATCACCGGTAGGTAACAAGATATGCAGGCATGAATTATAAACAGTAACCTGAATGTAATAAATAAACACGGATATAGAACAGTGAAGTGTATCAGTATAAGCGACGTGCAGTGATCAATCTAATCTGTGCTACTGGGTTATCAATTCTAAAGTTTGTTTGAAATCAATTAGTGTACTCCTCTATGTAACTCAAAAGAATATGTCTCGTTATCCCCCGGGACCACGGATCAGGCAATGAGAGTCACGAATGACTCTGTCCTGTTATCCCCCGGGACCACGGATCAAGTAAGAACCATGAATGATTCTGTCCCGTTTTCCGCCAGGACCACAGATCAAGTAATACCCTTTTAAGCTACACTTCAGTTACACTTTTGATTTCCCCATGCCCCCAAGGTTATATGTTCAAGCCAGGTATTGCTAATCTGGAGCTAATGCCAACACATGATCAAGCAGGTACAGGTTTTTCGATGTAGACAATAGGATACGTCTGTCAGGACGACAAGTCAGGATTGTCGGCATTAGAAAAAAGATCATGTATCAAGTCAAGCAGTGGTGTATCAGGTCATATCAGGTAGTGCATATGTATCACATGGATGCTCAAAAGTAAAACTGTAGCAAGTATCAGAACACGGTAAAAGCACGGATGCAGGAATAGTAATTAGTGATAACATATAATGAGTCCATGAGTTGTATGATGAATACTAGCAAGCATGGTATATGAATCTAGTATTAACATGAAGCAATCAGGTTCCGGCATGCAACTAAATATGTAATATACAGTACGGATATTAACAGGTGTCGTAAAAATGGTAAACTATAACATGGATACACAACATAATAAACATATAATATTTTTATTCTTATGGATGCAAATATAATAGCATAGCATGTAGCAAGATAAACTTGCATGCAGCTAGATATGTAATAAATGATACGGATACGAACGGCTATCCGAAAACAGTAAAATGGTAACATGGGATGTATAACTAAACAATATGTAATATTATTATTCACATGAATGTAAAATATAGTAATATAGCATGTAGCAAGATAAACTTGCATGCAACTAGATATGTAATAAACGGTACGGATACGTACGGGTATCATAAAACTGTAACATAGAATGCACGATGCAATAAACATGTAATATTTTTATTCATATAGATGTAAATATAATAACATAGCATGTAACAAGATAAACTTGTATGCGACCTGATATGTAATAAACTGTGCGGATGCGAACAGGTATTGTAAAATTGTAAAACTGTAACATATGATGCATAATTAAACGACATGTAATACTTTTATTCATATGAATATAAATATATTAGTATAGCATGTAGCAAGATAAAATTTCCTGATCGGATCTCACGACGGGGTGCGTACGCCGCGTACGATGTCGGTAAATGTCGCGATGCACACGCGCGCATACAGAACTGACCAGGCAAAGCAAGAACACGATCACGTTGGCTGGGGATGTCCACTGGGTCACCCGGGTCGTCGGTGATGGCACGGCACCAGCGATCACCGGTAAATGCGAATCCAAGAAAGCAAGAGAAGAAAAGAAGAAGAAGAAGAAAAGAAAGGGCTGGGGTTTGGTGTGGCTCTGGGTTTGGATTCTGGGGTAGAGAAGAAGGCGAGGGGACGACGACGATGGGTCTTGGGTTTTCCGGCGAGGTTTCATGGCGAGGTAGTGGGTTGCGGAGAGGATGTTGGAGTCGGGTTTAGTGCAGGGAAGAGGAGCTCGGGGGTTGGCTTGGGGGTGTTGGTGAGGAGGAGGAAAGGCGATGAGGGTGGTGACGAGGTCGACGAGGGAGATCGGCGGCGAGGGAGAAGTTGACGGAGATGGGTGCGTGGGGTTGCAGTGGGTTCGTGGTCGGGGCTGCAGCGGTTGCACGGGAGAGGAGATGACGTGAGGTGGTGGTCGAGGAGGTGAGGGAATCGAGGGTGATAGGCGAAGGTGAGGTCGGTGACGGCGACGTGAGGAGAGGGCATGGGTTAGAGTTTCGAGTTGAAGAGGCGAAGGTGGCAGGAAAAACGAGGTGAGGAAGAAGAGATATACTTGGGAATAAAATAGGTTTTGGGTTTTTCAAGAAAATTTTTAATATAATACATATACACATATATATGTGGAGGAGAGAGAGGGATCTGTTAGGATTGTGTTAAGATTTGATTGGGATTTAGGATAAAAATATATTTTGTTAAATAAAATATGAAACACATATATATAAAACAGTAAATATATATATAAAGAATTTAATATTAGTTAAATTTGAGATTTTGGCTAATACGAAATTACTCCAAAATATGCCCGGGTTGGGTCTAAATTTACGGTTTGAAATTACGGATAATATACGTGTTAACAAAAACCAAAATACGATATCCGGGTAACGAAAATGCATACCCCCAAGAACGGATACACGTAGCGTGCACGTAGCGATCCAAATGAGTCTGTTTCACTAAACGGAACGAGAACGAGATGTATGGATGCCACGACAGGTTTAGGGGTATGATGCAAGCCATGCTAGATATTTTTAAAATATATTATTTAATTATAATTGTATTATTAAAAATGCAGATGCTAGATAGAATGCAGGTATACAGGACATAGAACTTGAAATTGCACGGATCCTCCGCATTAGCAGGGATAAATCATAAGCAGGTGTCAAGACGGGTTTCAAGCATACGGGTCAGGTCGAATACCAAGCAGATACTAAAACACTATCCGCACCCAAAACTAATAAACAAGAAAATAGCCACACGATAAATAAAATAATCAATTCGAAAATGGTATAATTGAACTAGGGTGTTACATTATACCCAACTACAAAAGAATTTCATCCTCGAAATTCCCAGAACAAGAAAAATAAGTAGACATGAAACTACGAGATTAGGTGTGGAAACTTCTGCCGAATCTCATCTTCTCGTTCCCAAGTCGACTCTCCGTGCGGGCGATTCCCCCAAGAAACAAGTACTAGAGGGATAACCTTGTTCTTGAGGACATTTTCTCTTCGATCAACAATCGACATAGGTCGTTCTTCATAGGTTAAGTCCTCCCTTACTGTCAGCTCTGAATGATCTAGCACGTGCATTTCATCTCGAACATACTTGCGGAGTTGAGATACATGAAACACATCATGAACACTCGCCAACGATGGTGGTAAAGCCAATCGATAAGCTACTTCTCTAACACGCTCAATAATATCGAAAGGCCCCACGAATCGAGGACTAAACTTGTCTCGACTCCCAAAATGAATCACTCCTCTAGTCGGTGATATCTTCAAGAATACAAGATCACCAACAGCGAACTCTAGAGGTCTTCTCAATATATCAGCCCAACTGTTCTGCTGATCTTATGCCGCCTTCATGTGATTTCGTATTATATTAACTTTCTCCACGGTTTGCACGACCAAATCCGGTCCCGACAATCTTCGTTCTCCAACATCGTCCCAACAAACGGATGAGCGACACTTGTGACCATACAACGCTTCGAATGAAGCCATCTGAATAGTCGTCTGAAAGCTGTTATTGTAAGAAAACTCCACCAAGTGTAGATGATCCTCCCACGAACCCTTGAAGTCTAAAATGCAAGCTCTCAACATGTCTTCAAGAGTTTGGATCGTTCTCTCAAACTGGACATCTGTCTGAGGGTGATACGCGGTATTAAACTTCAATCGTGTTCCCAAACTTTCTTATAAACTCCTCCAGAAGTGTGATAAGAATCGGGTATCACGATCGGAAACGACGCTTACAGGTATTCCATGCAATCTCATAATTTTCTGCATGTACCGCTCTGCTAACGCTTCCGTTGACTGACCAACACGAAACGGTATGAAATGAGCTGCTTTGGTTAATCGATCAATAATCACCCAAACTGCATTATTGCCTGCGGTAGTGCCGTCACGAAATCCATGGTTATATGTTCCCATTTTTATTGAGGAATCGGAAGTGGTTGCAATAGACCAGCTACCCTTTGATGTTCAGCCTTAACTTGCTAACACACCAAGCACTTCGCAACAAAGAGGGCAATCTCCCTTTTCATTCCTTCCCACCAGAAATGTTGTCGTAGAGCATGGTGCATCTTTGTGCCTCTTGGATGTACGGAATATACGGAACTGTGCGCCTCTTTCATAACTTCTTCGCGAATGTCTCCTTTCGGCATGCACAAACGGCTACCATATCGCAACGAACTATCTTCATGAATCAATAAGTCCGTTCGAAGTCCCGCTTTTACCTGTTCTCAAAACTTCTGCAATCTTGGGTCCTGTGACTGTGCTGCTTTAATAGTATCGATTAACGATGACTGTACTTACAGCTGCATCAACTGTCCTGAAGAATGCGGTAACACGATCTCCAAATCGAATCTCCGAAAAATATCGATAAGCTCCTTTTGTGCAGTCAACATCCAAATCGCTGGCAACCGACTAAGTGCATCCGGCACTACATTAACTTTCCTCGGATGGTACTTGAGATCAAGATCATAGTAAGCCATCAGCTCTAACCATCTACGCTGCCTCATATTGAGCTCTTTCTGTGTGAACACGTACTTTAGGCTTTTGTGATCGGTGAATACTTCGACCCTTTCGCCCAATAAGTAGTGTCTCCAAATCTTCAAAGTGAAAATCACAGCTGCAAACTCCAAATCGTGAGTTGGGTAATTCTTCTCATGGGTCTTCAACTGTCTCGATGCGTAGGCTATATAAACTCCCCATGATGCATCAAAACACATCCCAAACCTTTTCCAGATGCGTCATTGTGAATCACCAATCCTCCGGAACTGTCTGATACGGTCAAAATAGGAGCGGTTATCAACCTTTGCTTTAATGCCTCAAAAGCTGACGCATAACTATTTGTCCATACGAACGGTACATCCTTCCGTGTAAGCTTGGTCAAAGGCTCGGCCAAACGAGCAAATTCTCCACGAATCTTCTGTAATATCCTGCATGTCCCAGAAAACTTCTGGTCTCCGCTACATTCCTCGGAATTGGCCAATCTTGAACTGCTGCAATCTTCTCAGGGTCAACGGCGATCCCATCTCTGGATACGACGTGCCCCAAAAACTTCACTTCTTCAAGCCAAAACTCGCACTTGCTCATCTTTACATATAATCTTTCTTGCCTCAACGTTTGTAGTGCGATCCTCAAGTGTTCTGCATGCTCTTCTAAGCTCCTCGAATAGACCAGAATGTCATCGATAAACACCATAATAAACTGGTCCAAGAATGGTGAAAAGATTCGGTTCATCAAGTCCATAAATATCGCCGGTGCGTTTATGACTACGAATGGCATCACTAAATACTCATAATGTCCATATCGAGTTCGGAACGCAGTCTTGCAAATATCTTTTGATTTAACTCAAACTTGATGATATCCAGATCGCAAATCCAGCTTCAAGAATACCCTCACGCCACTGAGTTGCTCGAATAATTCGCCATTGCAAGGGATCGGGTTGTTGGAGATAGTGCCCTCAGAGTCAATTATTGGATCACAGGCACGTGATTGCAATGATTGAGGGAGGACCTATCCCGGTAGGACAGTCTTAGTCGAGATGATAGTATGCTATCTGGTTTATCTTTATCATCATGTACTGCTTTAGGTGACCTGACATGTCGCTATTGCACGTTGATAGAGCCCCTAGGATTCTTGCTTGACTGCCAGCAGTATGAGGGCGATCATATAAGTGAGAGCTGGAGTCTATAAGCACATCCTTAAAAGGTCCCTAGTCGTAGGAGTTTCGAGACAGGGCATCGATGCTCCAGAGTAGACTAGTGTATACAGTCGAGACCCCGACGAGGGGCGGCGGCCGGTCTCACAAGCCACTGGTGTCAGTTGGTTCACCTAAGATGTATATAGGTGCTCATTGGGTTATGAGTACACCGGACAGGACTCGCCGGGAACATACTAGTTGGTCTTATACCTGACGTCAGATAGCAGTTCCCAGGTGACATGTGTACAGGTTAGTTCATCGACCTAGGGATCGTCATTTGTCTCGTGTGAGTTCCCACTGTGCTTTGATTACTACCCTACCACGGCTCAAAGGAGTCGTGCAAACAGGTTTTAGTTGGGTACAGTCCCGAGCCACATGGAGGCAGTGAGCGGATCTTCGGGGGTTCGTCTCTCCCGGTATTGGGGGTGAGGTCGCGCTGTGTCTAGGAGAGCCATTACACGAAGTCCTTGGCCAAGGCAGGAGATTTACTGGTAGGTATTCCAGTAGTATCTCAGGGTGTTCTGGGCTACACTCCGACACGACTTGTACCGCTTTTGGGGGTCTGACTTTTACCAACCCCCTAGGCCCGCCATGCGATGCTCACAGACGAACGGACCAGACTGTACGGATATTGTCACTGACAGGCTCAGTAGGGTGTCAGGATGAGTTCACTCATCGACGTCCCTTTTAGTCAATAGCTGGTGGCCCGTCACGTATTGGCTTATACCTCTGACGTGCTAGTGGTTAAATCCACAGCCATAGTATTGACGAGTCTTTAGAGTCCACCACACTTTCAGTTACTCAAGCTTTCGGGCGAAACGCTGTAGAGGCCGTATGGAGATATGGCAGGGTCCGATCAGATACGTACGGTATTGCACGAATCAGGATCGGACGGTTTGTACTAGTGGCCGTATGGTTATATGGCTGGGTTCGATCAGATACGTGCGGTATTGTACGGATCAGGATCGGACGGATATTACTAGCCGGCTTTGGTTTAAGCCGGATCCTAGTATAGTACAGTGTAGATTTTGTCTCATTGCATTTGTATCCTGACGGAATACAGATGCGGGTGTGTATGCACAGTATCGGGGTTTTCCTGTAATTTATTACGGGACCAGTTTTCTGGAGTTTCCAGTTTGCATTCCGTTCCGGCCGGTTTTCCTTTGTTCTTTCCCGGCCGGACTTTTCCGATGGAGGGGGTTATTTGCAAGTTTGCAAATAACACTTTGTGGAGGTTTTTCTTGCAAATGTATTTATTATGAAAGCATCTTTTGATACCATTCTTATCCATCATTATCACTTGCTTTTTGTTGATTAGAAGTGATTAGAGTTTGATGTGAGATGGTTATGATGATGTTTTTGGATGTGGTCACCACTTATGCTCCTACCATCACCTCCCTTCATGCTTCATATTCTTTCCTCCACCATTTCTAAGAAGAGAAGTTTTTTCATGGTTGAGAGAAAGAAAAAGATGAGAGTTTTCATTCTTGAGAGTTTCATTTCTTGATCTCATTTAATGCTAGAAAAATGCAAGCACCATTTTTCTTATCTTGTTTCCTCCATCATCTTCAAATGGCAACAAACCCCAAATGAGACATAGCTTCAACCCTACACATTCTACAGCAAATCTTGGACGCGTCGGCTAGCCTACTTCGCGCCCGAGTTGCCTCGGTATTGAGGTGGGAGCCCGTAAAAGATACAGGCGATGTGGTGCCCTTCCGGCAAGGAGGCGACGACCGGAGATCCCACGAGGAGATCGGAGTGGAGATGAAGACCGGAGGACTCGGATCAGTCGGTATATCTCTTTCCCTTCTTATAGTTTGCTAGATCTAGTTTAATGGCACGATCCGGGGTTTAGTGCGCGGTGGTGCCGGTTTCCTAAGTCCGCAAAATTAAAGTTTATCACCGTTTCCGCATTCCGGCGTCGGATTGACGGCCGGGGCGCCGCCGTGCACTTACACTGGTATCAGAGCCTCGCCATTAACTTCGTCTAGCTTCGTTTGATGTGTTTTGCATTTCCGATCGACCAAAATTCCAAAATCTAATTTTTTCCTCACATCAGTTTTCTGTTGAATTTTTTCTTGCTCTAAAAATTTTTCAGGTTGTCTCAGAATGATGTGCAGGAAATTCTAAGACCACTGGGAAAATTCGACACAGTCAGTCGACCAATGTAGCGCGGATCCGCGGCCAAAACCCCCATTGGGCCGCGGTTCCGCCGCACATTGGTGACGTCACTGCATCATTTTTTCCCAGTGGGCTTCTGGGCTAAAAATAGGGGTTTTGGAATATTAAAATTGGGCCCAGAATTTCTGTGAGTACTACAGTATTGCTTGGGGGCCCACTTGTTAATTTTTGATCGATCGGATATTTTAAACACATTTTTCACAGTATTTACATTATATCTGCGACCGTGAATGTCACTTGATCGGTAAATCCAGTCTAACTGCTATAGCCCTGTTAGACGGATTTGCGAACGTGACTTTCACGTTGATGTTCTGTATTTATGCTGTGATGTTGCGGATTGGTCGTGGGGGATAGCCTGGATGCAATGCTAGTACAGTGCTGTTGTATCATGTACATTTGATATTGCGGGGCGAGCGTCCGACATGTGGACTGCCGTCACTGCCTGTTTGTATTATTCTTTTAGGGCACGACCTGGTTGCGGTCGATGTACCCGGTGTATGTATATTTTACTTTCTGTACTAGGATTACCCCGCAGTGGGGTGCACGGATGGCCGGGTTCTAGAGGGCAACAAGCCCGCATCTCATGGCATTGGGACGGAGGGGGCTTCACTCTAGAATTGGCGGGCTATTCGCCGCACTCGTATGGGGTACAGGTTGACCCAGGAGGGGTGCCCAAGTTGCCTGATTCCGTGGAGTGCTGGGTGGTCCATTCACGGAGCTGAAGGGGGCTGCCTTGCTTCAGGTTTTGGCGGGTAACTTGCCGTGCCCGTAGGGGTCTAGGATTTCATTGCACAGGCTATCCACACGACCAGGGGAACGTCGGGTTTCAGTAGTGGCTCTGTGAAACCTGGGGATCCAAGATATCTGTATTGTTCTGTGATGCTGTACATCTCTGTGATGTTGCATTTTATCACGCCTTGAGCGAAATATAATATATTGGTATATATATTAGTAGATGTTGTATATGTTTTTCATCCGCGCTAGTCCAGTCCCCGCTCAGCCGTTAGTTAGCTAACCTAACGGGTGATGACGGGACCCAGTGGCGAATGCGGATGGCATATACGTACATCAGTATATTTTCGTTCTTTGTGGTGTGATCAATTGATGGGACTGCGTTGATTCGGATCAATGCAAGTTAAAACAAACCTATTCTGATGTTGTTGGAACACTTTTCAAAAAGCTGTTATTGCAAGGACGTTCACTTTTGTTTAGCATCGCGGTATTCATATTGGAATATCCTGCTCCTCAGTCCACGAGGCAAGGGCCGAGATCCCTTCACCGGGAGTGACCCCTTGGACAAAAGTTTGCGTCAGGGCAGTAACTTCACTATAGCCGATTACTTTTGCTTTGCATCGCGGTATTCATTTGGAATATCCTGCACCCCATTCTACGGGGAAAGAGCCGAGATCCCTTCACCGGGAGTGACCTCTTTAGTAAAGGTTTTCGTCACTATATTTTCTAAAAAGCTATCCGTTCCTTCAACGATATCAAGTTCATTACGTTAAAGGTTTTCGCCAGAAACCATTCGTAGCCCTCCGTCGTTTCATATGGGTAGTCAATAGTATTCAAGCTGTGTTTGTTGGCCTTAGTCAAGGCACAGTGTTTGGTAGCTATTGGATATTCATATGCTGCATAGATAGATGTGTTGGTTTGGGACAGTCGTATAGCCTTGTTGGCCCTAGTCAAGGGCTTGTACGGGTGGGTTCAAATCAACCTGGACAATGACGGGTAGAACTTGACATGTGACTTATGATTTGTTGGCCTTAGTCAAGGTCATAAGAGCATGGGGTAAAAATCACATCGGGAGTTTCAAAAGAACTGAAACTTGCCAGATATGCGCATACCTTCTGGAGTGTGATGACGTGAGCGGATTCCGTCACGTTATCATGCGATGAGAGTTGGATCCCGATTCCCACTGATGAGTTGGTTTACCCCTCGGGTGACCCCGACTAATTCTTCTTTCAGGTTTGGAGGAGAATTTGAGGTACAGTGGGAGGTTTCCAAATTAGATAAATTGGTAACCATTCTGATCTAGGTTAGAGTGCACGCTGAGTGTTTCTTTTCTCTCTCTCTTTGGCAGCGACCATTGACCCGACCCTAGACTATGACTCAGTGACCAAGTTGACCGAACCTTCTTAACACTGGCTTTTGGATTGTCTGAGTCGCTAACCTCATTGCCACTCCTACTTTTACCCTTTTCTCCAGGACACCCCGTATTACTACGAACGTCCACTTCCATTGGACAAAACCATCGTATGGTTAGATACGAACTCGAAGGAATTCGAGGATGGTTTCTGGTTCTGGAGAAAACGAATAGGATTATTCAGTTGTCTTTTCTTTTCACCTTCTCTCAGGTTGCGAGTACTCCTTGGTTTAGGAGTAGTACACCTATTACGCAAATTGGATAGTCTTCTTCCAAACCATAGGCTGGTGCCGACCGGTAGGGAATGAAGAAAACCAATTTGCCTAAACGGTGTACAGAAGGTATTAAGATTAAGACAAAGCAAGGGATTAGTAAGAGGGCAAAGTAAATTGCGACTGATATTCACGACCAAACCAAGTATTTCTTCGCCAATCCTAAATCACCTTTGTATTTCTCCAGGACACTCCGTATCACTACGAAGATCCACAGTTTATTGGATACTCCATCGTATGGTTATATACGAACTCGAAAGGAACTTGTTCCAGTTCGGGGATGGATTGTGGTCCCGGAGATATAGGAATATGGTTTATTCGGTTGTCTTTTATCTTCACCTTCTCTCGCATTGCGAGTGCTCCTAGGACTAGGACAGTACACCCATTATGCTTATTGGATAGTCTTCTTCCAAACCATAAGCTGGTGCCGAACGGTAGGGAAGGAAGAAAACCATTTGGCCTAAGGGGTGTGCAGAAGGTAATGACTAAAGACATATAAAGGGATTTGGAGAGGTGGCAAAGAATTATACGGTTATAGTTGTGAATCTGGATAATGGTAGAGGCATTACTACGAATACCAGGATACCCCATCGAAACATTTCAATGTTTCAGTTCAACTGTGTACTGTTAAAAGAAAACTGATTTCCCGATTAGACACTTGCTCTAGGGTATGTATTTACCAGGTTTGATTCTCACATCTGTATGGTTTTACAGATGATGAGTGGAAGTAAGTTATTGGGAATAGGGTGATCATCCTCATTATATCGGGATTCGTTGTAATCGGTGATATTTGAGGAGATCACCTGGGCTGTTTGCCGGTCGGCAAATATTTGGTTTTGAATATCCGCTGTTGTGCACCAATTTCAAGTTGATATATCTGTACGTCTATTTTTAATAGAGTGAGATATACCTTTTGATATTATGTCGATGACATTTACCTATATCATTGGATGGTTAGGTAAGGAGCATTAAACAGCGGTGTAATTCTTCTTGACCATAAGTACAGTTTTCAACCTGCGACACACAGTGAAAGAGTTGTTAGACTCAGCGGACTTATACAGAGTATTGTATGTTGTCCAGTGTCCATTAGGACAGAGGGGTTGGTCCTCATACTATATTCTGTTTACTTTTAACTTCTCTAGTTCTTAGACATGTGTTTCGTAGAAACACAGGGTCTAAGTTTTGAGGAGTTATAGGTATTTGAATAGAGTAGAGAACCAGGTGTAGCAAGTATCGGGATTCTTCGAAGTGATCGAAGATGTAGATACTTGTGTATGGTATTCAGTTGATAGTAATGATAAAGAGAAATTACTTCTCTTTCAGGTTACTCATAATTGGAAGCATTCCTAAGTTGAGTAACGCTGATCGGCCTCTCTCCATTTAGTTGACATGCACTGGAGACAGTTGCATGATTTTGAATCTGGTTCAATTAAATCAGTGCCTCTAGTTCTATATTGGATATAGTACAGTTCATATCTTAACATTGTTAAGGTACGGGGAGTTGTCCGGCTTATGATTAAAACCAGACTCTGGATAACTCAAGGCACGTTTCTGTAATGGCTGTTTGTGGGTTGACCCAGGCTATGACGAGGGTTGACTTTCTACCATCTGGCAGATCAATAGAAATATTGTTCTAGACTCGCCACAGTTTTATTAAAAATGGATTTTTTCAAAAACAGTAGTGGGAGTATGGTAGAACTGGAAGTGATTCCAGAACCGCAAACGATTACTGAAGATTTGATAAAGAACCTAAAGATTCAATCTGATTTGACATTCCATTGGCCACTCCGCAGATAAGGTGGGTAACTTCAGGCACCCGAGAGGTACTCCGGTAGCCTCAAGGACGGTGACAGGGAAGTTCTTGTTTACCCACACTTGCCATTGTTGTTGTTCCAGGCTGCGAGACCCGGCAGGAGGATGAGTATAGCGTCGTTCTAAACTAGCTTTAGAAGTGTACGTCTATATGACTCTGCCAGAGGGTTTTCGTAGTCAGTGGGAGCAGCGGAAGCATTGGTGGACATCAGGCTTATGTCTATTTATAGACTAAAGCAGATATAGCGGAGATAGATCATCTATTTCTGATGTGACAGTCATAGGTTTGACGTCATCAGAATAAGGGATGGATCTGTTGAGAAGGTAGTAGGAAGTGATATTCCTATACTACGATCGGTTATACTTTGGTCGTCACACAGTGGTTTCTCCACAAAGGACTTGGACATTATATCAGACATACTGGTTACTAGATCTATGGTTTTAGATCTAGATTTGGGTGTTTTCCCAATCAGGGTACTTAGACAGCATTCTAAGAGTATTTAGAATGGACGACTCCTGGCATGGTAGTGTACCTACAGGTAATGGAGTCACCCTCTCTAATGGTGTCTTATAGACTAAAGTAGAGAGGGAGGTGCATGATTGGCAGATCACTTGCTTAGGCAATTGAGTCAATCATGAGATGTCAAGTACCACACCAGATGTTCTTGCAGTAGGTGCAATAAGTTGACATTGATCCAATCCTGGAGAAATAGTCAGAAGCAGTTTTAGAACATAAGTGAATGTTCTAGGGATATGATAGCTGTCTCCTTTGGGAGACAGTTATCATTCCAGGCTTCCAAGGTGACGTGGACGACAAGGAGGTTGTCAGAGTTATAGTTTTCCTTCTGACGAGGGGCAGTATTTTGGACAGGTGGTCCAAGGCAATACTGAGGGTGGCATGGCGCAGGATACTGATTAAGTTCAGTTGACGATACAGTCTAAGAAGTTTGGATTTGGAGTTCATTTATGAGCTAGGTCCCATCAGACATCCAGACATTCTAAGACAGGTATTGCTCATTTCGGGAGATGGCTTTCTCCGCGAACTTGAGATATAGAGAGACATAGAAAGAAACATCTAGGAGGATCCACTCACTGAGGCTATTCCTCGACCGCAATAGTTCATAAACGGGATTTGTGAGACTGACTAGTAGAGGAGTTGGGTGTTCGGTATCACACGGGCTGTGAGTATGCGACATCGCAATAATTAGCCTTGAGTGCAAGTGGGAGATTGTTGGAGATAGTGCCCTCAGAGTCAATTATTGAATCACAGGCACGTGATTGCAATGATTGAGGGAGGACCTATCCCGGTAGGACAGTCTTACTCAAGATGATAGTATGCTATCTGGTTTATCTTTATCATCGTGTACTGCTTTAGGTGACCTGACATGTCGCTATTGCACGTTGATAGAGCCCCTAGGATTCTTGCTTGACTGCCAGCAGTATGAGGGCGATTATATAAGTGAGAGCTGGAGTCTATAAGCACATCCTTAAAAGGTCCCTAGTCGTAGGAGTTTCGAGACAGGGCATCGATGCTCCAGAGTAGACTAGTGTATACAGTCGAGACCCCGACGAGGGGCGGTGGCCGGTCTCACAAGCCACTGGTGTCAGTTGGTTCACCTAAGATGTATACAGGTGCTCATTGGGTTATGAGTACACCGGACAGGACTCGCCGGGAACATGCTAGTTGGTCTTATACCTGACGTCAGATAGCAGTTTCCAGGTGACATGTGTACAGGTTAGTTCATCGACCTGGGGATCGTCATTTGTCTCGTGTGAGTTCCCACTGTGCTTTGATTACTACCCTACCATGGCTCAAAGGAGTCGTGCAAACAGGTTTTAATTGGGTACAGTCCCGAGCCACATGGAGGCAGTGAGCGGATCTTCGGGGGTTCGTCTCTCCCGGTATTGGGGGTGAGGTCGCGCTGTGTCTAGGAGAGCCATTACACGAAGTCCTTGGCCAAGGCAGGAGATTTACTGGTAGGTATTCCAGTAGTATCTCAGGGTGTTCTGGGCTACACTCCGACACGACTTGTACCGCTTTTGGGGGTCTGACTTTTACCAACCCCCTAGGCCCGCCATGCGATGCTCATAGACGAACGGACCGGACTGTACGGATATTGTCACTGACAGGCTCAGTAGGGTGTCAGGATGAGTTCACTCATCGACGTCCCTTTTAGTCAATAGCTGGTGGCCCGTCACGTATTGGCTTATACCTCTGACGTGCTAGTGGTTAAATCCACAGCCATAGTATTGACGAGTCTTTAGAGTCTACCACACTTTCAGTTACTCAAGCTTTCGGGCGAAACGCTGTAGAGGCCGTATGGAGATATGGCAGGGTCCGATCAGATACGCACGGTATTGCACGGATCAGGATCGGACGGTTTGTACTAGTGGCCGTATGGTTATATGGCAGGGTTCGATCAGATACGTGCGGTATTGTACGGATCAGGATCGGACGGATATTACTAGCCGGCTTTGGTTTAAGCCGGATCCTAGTATAGTACAGTGTAGATTTTGTCTCATTGCATTTGTATCCGGACGGAATACAGATGCGGGTGTGTATGCACAGTATCGGGGTTTTCCTGTAATTTATTACGGGACCAGTTTTCTGGAGTTGCCAGTTTGCATTCCGTTCCGGCCGGTTTTCCTTTGTTCTTTCCCGGCCGGACTTTTCCGATGGAGGGGGTTATTTGCAAGTTTGCAAATAACACATTGTGGAGGTTTTTCTTGCAAATGTATTTATTATGAAAGCATCTTTTGATACCATTCTTATCCATCATTATCACTTGCTTTTTGTTGATTAAAAGTGATTAGAGTTTGATGTGAGATGGTTATGATGATGTTTTTGGATGTGGTCACCACTTATGCTCCTACCATCACCTCCCTTCATGCTTCATATTCTTTCCTCCACCATTTCTAAGAAGAGAAGTTTTTTCATGGTTGAGAGAAAGAAAAAGATGAGAGTTTTCATTCTTGAGAGTTTCATTTCTTGATCTCATTTCATGCTAGAAAAATGCAAGCACCATTTTTCTTATCTTGTTTCCTCCATCATCTTCAAATGGCAACAAACCCCAAATGAGACATAGCTTCAACCCTACACATTCTACAGCAAATCTTGGACGCGTCGGCTAGCTTACTTCGGGCCCGAGTTGCCTCGGTATTGAGGTGGGAGCCCGTAAAAGATACAGGCGATGTGGTGCCCTTCCGGCGAGGAGGCGACGACCGGAGATCCCGCGAGGAGATCGGAGTGGAGATGAAGACCGGAGGACTCGGATCAGTCGGTATATCTCTTTCCCTTCTTATAGTTTGCTAGATCTAGTTTAATGGCACGATCCGGGGTTTAGTGCGCGGTGGTACCGGTTTGCTAAGTCCGCAAAATTAAAGTTTATCACCGTTTCCGCATTCCGGCGTCGGATTGACGGCCGGGGCGCCGCCGTGCACTTACACGGGTACTTGTTTTTAATAGTCACTCGGTTTAATTCTTGATAATCGATGCACATCCTCATTGTGCCATCTTTCTTCTTGACTAGAAGAACTGGAGCTCCCCAGGATGAACTACTGCTGTGAATCCAACACTTCTCTAGCAATTCGGTAACCTGCTTCTTTACTTCTTCCAACTCCACTGGTGCTATCGGATAGTACGCCTTTGAGATTGACACTGCACCAGGAACAAGATCGATCGCGAACTCCATATATCGTTTTGGCGGTAAACCCGAGATGTCGTCGAACATGTCCATAAACTCTCGAACTACAGCTGGTGCTTCCTCCTTATCAACTTCCATCGACAAAAGAACGGTGTTTGTCGGCCTAGCCCTAAACTCGACTGGCCTGAAAGAACTGCTACCTCCAGCAAATACAAACTCTGGATGTCCGGGAATTTAGAAAATCACTTTCTTTGCCCTACAATCAATGTGGGTGTAGAAAGTGCCGAGAAAATCCATTCCCAAGACAACATCATAACTGCCGGTATCGATCACCATGAAATCTGCAAATAACACTCGTCCGCAGATTACAACTGAACAATACTTGCACTCACTGCTAGATATGATTTTCCTGTTCCCAGCGTGTACGTCCCAACAACAAGACAGGGTCGTGCAAGAAATCGAATGTGCAGCAATAAACTTGGACAACATAAAATAATGGGATGCACCAGAATCGAATAATGCTAATGCGGAAAAACCTTGAACAAGTAGGATACCTGAAACGACTTCATCTGAAGCCTTGGCCTCTTCGGCCGTCAGAGTAAAGGCTCGAGCTTGATTAGGTCCCTGAGTTATCTGCTTCTGCCCCTGAATTTGCCTCTGCGGTGGCCTCTGAGCATCTTCCTTCAAACGCAGCTTCGACGGGCAAACACTGATAGTATGATCAGCTGATCCGCAAACCAAACAAAGTCCAAGCTTCCTTCGACAATCCCTCTGCTGGTGCCCAGGTAGGAGGCAGAATTCACAAAACATCCTTCTCTTCTTCTCAGGTACGATGGGCTTCTTCGTAGACACCACGCCACGTCGGTTTACTGGAATACCTCTGCGTATAGGAGCTCGGTTCGGAGTAAACGCCGACTTCCATACCATAACTGCCTGCTGCTGTGTACTCTTGGTCTTCATCAATAGGCTCTGCTGCTCTCTGGCTGCCTTGAGAACTTGCGAGAAAGTGGTCAATCCCAGAGATATAATGTGCCTCTAGATTCCACATCCAAACTGCGCATGAACCTTCGTGCCTTATCAGCCTTGTTGGCAACCAAAGGTCCAGCGAATCGACTGAGCCGTGTCCACTCAATCGCATGCGCATCCACGGATCCGCCATTTTGCTTCAGACTGATAAATCTTTCTTCCATTTCTTCCCGTGCAGTCTGCGGAATGAACATCTCCAAGAAACTCTGCGAGAAAGTTGCCCAACCGATCGGCTTGGGCAAACGGGTCTCTTCCATGAGCCACCACTCGTGGGCATAGTCTACCAATTGTATGCGTACAACATCCACTCTCTGGTCCTCCGGAATTTGTGCTGCAATGAGAAGATTCTCCGTATCGACTAGCCACTGCTCCGCTGGCAACGGCTCCTCCAAACCAGTGAAAGCGGACGGACCAAGTCTCCTGAAATCAGCCACGGTACCCACACGTTGTACTGGTTTGGCTGCAACAGCTTCTACGGACTGCTGTACTATCCGCAAACCTTCCTGAAAAGCTTCGGCTTGCCGTTGATTCGGCTCGGTTTATCGCTTTTGGTTCTCCAGAATCCTAAGAATTACCCCAAGCAATGTGGCGTCATCAACACTCCTCTAGTACGGCCGTAGATTCCTGTCCACCATGATCCTGAAGCCAAGACACCAAAGAGGATCAGTATGATAAACAAGATTCAAACTTGTGATAAAACATAAACTGGTAAGCAATGAAACCGAGAGAAGTAAGGTAATATAACAACCATAAAACAAGGAGATGAATCAAGACTAGGATTCCAAGTTACTTAAATAGAGTACCGCATTGTAACCATGTTGCAGTTCATAGGTACAATCACATAACTCCGTTCAAGTCGTCCAAGTCCTAGTATCAGAATCAAAGGAATAGGAAAGGATAAACAATAAGGAACCCAAAAGATTTCAAGCCGAGATGCAAAATTGTTTGCATATCGCCAAGACAAAAGGTCAAGAGAAAGAAATGATTCAAGAATCACGATAACAATGTGGCAGGACATGTTCCTAGTTATGGGTTTTCTGATTCGTGTATTGGGCCCAATACCCAACTACAAAAGAATCAAACCCGATTAAGCTAAATCCTAGGCTCTGATACCAAACAAACCCTGTCATGCTCCGCTTCCCAGAGTGCGCTAAGATCGGCACATGACAGAGCCAACCCTGCTACCTGTGGTTAGGAAACATCCCCCCACAGTTACATTACGACTGTCTATAAGATATCAAGAACAGTAAAATAAAACAAACTATCTAGTACATGTCCATATGCTAAAATAAACGAGTCAAGGAATATAAATGTGCGGAAGAAATAAATCCAATAAGTAATAACATCTAGAAGTACGTCCCAAATACGTGCTCGCATTAGGAAATTAAAATGCTAAAAGAAAACTAAAGTAAACTAAACTAAACACTAATATGCACCTCACTGTTCGGCCTGTCGGCTGAAATACTCCTGGTCGGCCTGTGAAAGAGATAAAGGATCTGGGGCATGCAAAACCCAGACGTCAGTGCGTCATAATATCAAATAATAGAATATCACCAGTAGGTAACTGTTGGGTTACGGGGGTGCCCCGGCAGTCTAAACGACGCCAAATGCGGAACAAAAACTTTTTACGGAACTGGCGCCACCGCGACCCAAATACCCGGATTGTTCTATTAACCGTAAACTAGCAATATTTAAAAGAGTTTGGAAATTATACCGATCGATCCGTGTCCTTCGGTCTTCAATCTCCGCGTCTAACTCCTCGCTGCTGCGCCGATGAAGTTTGCTCCGCGATCAGGTCCGTCAAAGTGGCACTACATTGAAGAATCTATATACGGGCTTCCACCTCGAACCGAGGCAACTCGGACATGAAGTATGCTAGCCGACATGTCCAAGATTGAAGTAGAGATAGTGTGGAATATATTGTCTCAAGACACCCAAGCCTTCGGGTGGAGGTAAATCGAAGTTGCCATTGGAAATTGTGAGCAAAGAAAATGAAATTGGATGAAAACTAGAATTGAGCTTGCACAAAATGTGCTTGGCCACTATGAAGAATTCCTCACTGTGAGTGAGGAGCCGGCCACTATATGCACACCAGTGCTCTCTGGGAATTCTTAAGTTGAAGTGGAGACCCCGAAATGAATGAAGCAAGAAAAAGTATATATGTAGCAAGCAAGACCCACCAAAACCAATCACCAATCACCAATCACCAATCACCAAAACAAAATATATATAACCTTTTCTCACACTCACCCATGACCACAAAAAAAACCCTGCATTAATGAAACATGCAGGCACAACTCGGCCAGAAAACAGTGGGAGGAGGAATGGTCAAAGGGGAAAGGGGAAATGCTCACAACAACAAGGTGTTAAAGACGGAAAAATAAACTGGCAGCTCCCAAAATAATCTCGTAATGAATTATGAGATTATCACTCGAGTGTAAATACATACCCGCATTTGTATTCCAACCAAATACAAATGTAATGAGACAAAAATATTCCTACACAATAATACTAGGATCCGGCTTAAACCAAAGCCCGCTAGTATTATCCGTCTGATCCTGATCCGTGCACAAGTGTACAGATATGATCGAACCCCGCCATATATCCATACGGCCTCTACAACGTTTCGCCCGAACTTGGGAAACTGTCTGTGGGGGACTCTAATGACTCATCAATACACTGGCACTGGGTATAACCACTAGCACGTCAGAGGTACTAGCTGTACGTAACGGTTGCCCATGTATTGATCGGAAGGGAAGTTGACGAGCGAACTCATCCAGAAACCCTACTGAGCCTGACAGTGATAATATCAGTACAGTCTGGTCCGTTCGTCTATGAGTATTGCATATAGGGCCTAGGGGGCTGGTAAACGTCAGACCCCCAATAGCTGTATAAGTCGTGTCGGAGAGAAGCCCAGAACACCCTGAGATACTACTGGAATACCTACCAGTAAATCTTGATTACACTGGCCAGGGATTTCGTGTAATGGCTCTCCTAAACATAGCGCGATCTCACCCCCAATACCGGGAGAGACGAATCCCTGACGATCCGCTCATTGCCTCCATGTGGCTCGGGACTGTACCCAACTAAAACCTGTTTGCACGACTCCTTTCAGCCATGGTAGGGAAGTAATCAAAGCACGGTGGGAACTCACAAGAGACAAATGATGATCTCAGGTCGACAGACTAACCTGTACACATGTCACCTGGGAACTGCTATCTGACGATATGTATAATACCAACTAGCATGTTCCCGGCGAGTCTTGTCTGGTGTACTCATAACCCAAAGAGCACCTGTATACAACTTAGGTGAACCAACTGACACCAATGGCTTGTGAGACCGGCCACCGCCCCTCATCGGGGTCTCGACTGTATACACTAATCTACTTTGGAGTATCGATGCCCTGTCTCGAAACTCCCACGACTAGGGACACTTTAAGGATGTGCTTATAGGCCCCAGCTCCCACGTATATGATCGCCATCATACTGCTGGCAGTCAAGCAAGAATCCTATGGGCTCTATCAACATGCAATAGTGAACTAAAGCATGTATACGATGATAAAGACAAACCAGATAGCATACTACCATCTCGAGCAAGACTTTCATATCGGTATAGGTCCTCCCTCAATCATTGCAATCACGTACCTGCGATCCAATAATTGACTTTGAGGGCACTATATCCAACAATCTTCCATTTGCACTTAAGGCTAATTATTGCGATGTCGCGTACTCACAGCTCGTGTGATACCGAACATCCAACTCCTCTACTAATCAGTTTCATAAATCTCGTTTGTAAAACTATTGTGTTCGAGAAATAGCCTCAGTGAGTGGATCCGCCCTGATGTTTCTTTCTATGTCTATCTTTTTCTCAAGTTCGCGGAGAAAGCCATCTCCCGAAATGAGTATTACCTGTCTTAGAACATATCTGGGTATCTGATGGGACCTAGCTCACAAGTAAACTCCAAATCCAGCAAACTTCTTAGACTGTATCGTCCACTGAACTTAATCAGTATCCTGCGCCATGCCTCCCTCAGTATCCGCTTGGACCACCTGTCCAAACTACCGCCCCTCGTCAGAGGAAAAACTATAACTCTGACAGTCACTCTGTCATCCGGGTCACCTTGGAAGCCTGGAATGATAACTGTCTTCTGAAGAAGGCTGTCGTTATCAAATCCCTAGAACAACCACTTACGTTCACAAGCTGCTTCCGAACATTTCTCCAGGATTGGATTAATATCAACTTATTGCATCTAGTGCAAAAACAACATATGATATTATATCCATATCCTATGTGGAGAAACTACTGTGTGAAAACCACGGTATAACCGATCGTAGTGTAAGAATTTCACTTCCTACTATGTGTATGTCATCCAAATATCAGGACATTACACCCTACTACCTTCTTAACAGATCCATCCCCTATTCTGATGAAGTCAAAGCCTACGACTGTCACATCAAAATTAGATGATCTATCTCCGCTATATCTGCTTTAGTCTATAAATAGACATAAGCAACTTGTCCACTTTGCTTCCGTTGCTCCTACTGACCACAACAACCCTCTGACAGAATAATATTTACGTGCACTTCTAAAATTAGTTTAGAACGACGCTATACTCATCCTCCTGCCGGGTCTCATAGTCTAGAACTACAGTACTGTCAAGTCTGGGTAAACAAGAACCTCCCTGTTACCGTCCTTGAGGATTCCAGAGTACCTCTCGGACGCCTGAGGTTACCCACCATATCTGCGGAGTGGCTAATGGAATGTCAATCCTGATTGAATCTTTAGGTCCTTTTAAATTTTCCGTAATCGTTTGCGGTTCTGGAATCTATTCCAGTTCTACCATACTTCCACTACTGTTTTCTGAAAAGAAACATTTTACTAAAACTGTGGCGGGTCAAGAACAATATCACTATTGATCTTCCAGATGGTAGAAAGTCAACCCTCGTCAAAGCCCGGGTTAACCCACAAACTGTCATTATAGAAACGTGCCTTGAGTTATCCGGAGTCTGGTTTTAAGCATAAGCTGGATAACTCCCCGTACCTTAACATCGTTAAGATACGAACCATTCTATATATAATATAGAAATAGAGGCACTGATTTAATTGGAACTAGATTCAAATCATGCAGCTGTCTCCAGTGCAGCTTAACTAAATGGAGAGAGGACGATCAGCATTACTCAACTTAGGAGTGCATCCAATTATGAGTAACCTGAAAGAGAAACAAGTTTCTCAAAACCATTACTATTAACTGAATACCAAACACAAGTATCTACATTTTCGATCACCTTGAAGAATCTCAACACTTGTAACACCTGGTTCTCTACTTTATTCTTTCACCTATAACTTTTCAAAACTTAGACCTTATATTTCTACGAAACACTTGTCTAAAACTTGAGAAGTCATAAGTAAACAGAATACAGTACGAGGACCAACCCCTTTGTCTTAATGGACACTGGACAATATACAAACTTTGTATAAGTCCCCTGAGTTGAATAACTCAAACTCTATGAGTCATAGGTTGAAAACTGTACCCAGGCGATTTCCTCAAATATCACCAATTACAACGAATTCCGATATAATGAGGATGATCACCTAATTCCCAATAACTTACTCCCACTCATCATCTGTAAAACCATACAGATGTGAGAATCATACCTGGTAAATACATACCCTGGAGCAAGGGTCTAATTGAGAAATCCGTTTTATATTAACAATACACAGTGAAACTGAAACATGAATATGTTTCGAAGGGGAATCCGGGTATTCCTAGTAATGCCTCTTCCATTATCAGATTCATGACTGTAACCGTATATTTCTTTGCCATCTCTCCAATTCCCTTTATTTGTCTTTAGTCGTTAACGTCCGTATACCATCGTTAGGCTTAATGGTTTTCTTCCTTCCCTACCGTTTGGCACCAGCCTATGGTTTGGAAGAAGACTATCCAATAAGCATAATAGGTGTACTCTCCTAATCCTAGGAGCACTCGCAACCTGAGAGAAGGTAGAGATAAAAGACAACTGAATAAATCTTATTCCTATTTCTCCTGAACCAGAATCCATCCTCGAAGAAGTTCCTCCGAGTTCGTATATAACCATACGATGGATTTATCCAATGGAATTGGATATTCGTAGTGATACGAGGTGTTCTGGAGAAATACAAAGGTGAATTAAGAGTGGCGATGAAATATGTGGTTTGGTCGTGAATGATAGCAGTCACTATTTACATTGCCCTCTTTCTAATCCCTTTATTTGTCTTTACTTATTACCTTCTGTACACCCAACTTAGGCTAATTGGTTTTCTTCATTCCCTACCTTTCGGCACCTGCCTATGGTTTGGAAGACTATCCAATAAGCGTAATAGGTGTACCCTCTCCTAATCCTAGGAGCCCTTACAACCTGAGAGAAGGAAAAGGAAAAAACAACTGAATAGTCCTATTCTATCTCTCCAGAACCAGAATCCATCCTCGAAGAAATTCCTTCGAGTTCGTATATAACCATACGATAGATTTATCCAATGGAATTGGATGTTCGTAGTGATACGGGGTGTTCTGGAGAAATACAAAGGGTAAGAGAAGGAGTGGAAATGATGTATGCAACTTAGACAATCCAAAAACCAGTGTTTTAAGAAAGTTCGGTTAACTTGGTCACTGAGTTATAGTCTAGGGTCGGGTCATGGTCGCAGTCAAAGAGAGAAAAAGTAGAAACACTCTACGTGCACTCTAACCTAGATCAGAATGGTTAATCATTTTATCTAATCAGGAAACCTCCCACTATATTCTCAAATTCTCCTCCAAACCTGAAAGAAGAATTAGTTGGGATCACCCGAAGAGTAAACCAACTCATCAGTGGGAATCGGGATCCAACTATCATCGCATGATAACTTGATGGAAGCCACTCAAGTCACCACACCCCCAAAGGTATGCGCAAGGCTGGCAAGTTTCCTGTATGTTTGAAACTCCCGATGTGATTTTTACCCCATGCTGCTTATGACCTTGACAGAGGTCAACATATCATAAGTCGCATGTCAAATTCAACCCGTCATTGTCCTGGATTAACTTAGACCCACCCGCACGTGCCCTTGACAGAGGTCAAAATGGCCGTGCGACTGTCCTAAATAATCGCATATCTATGCAACAAACAAGCATTACCCAGCTACCAAGCACTGTGCCTTGATAGAGTTCAACATACACAGCATGAATACTAAGTAATACCTGTAAGAAATGACGGAGGGCTACGACTGGTTTTTGGCGAAAAACCTTTAACGTAATGAACTTGATCTCGTTGAAGGAACCAGATAGTTTTTATAAAAATATAGTAGCGAAAACCCTTGCTAAAGAGGTCACTCCCGGTGAAGGGATCTCGGCTCTTTCCCCGTCGAATGAGGTGCAGGATATTCCAACTGAATACCACGATGCAAAGCAAAAAGTAATTGACTATAGTAAAGTTATTACCCTGACGCAAACCTCTGTCCAAAGGGTCACTCCCGATGAAGGGATCTCGGCCCTTGCCTCGTCGAATGAGGTGCTGGATATTCATAACCGAATACCACTGTGCAAAACAAAAGAGAACGCCCTTGTAATAACAGCTTTTGAAAAATTGGTTCCAACAACATCAAAAATAGGTTTGTTTTTCTTGCATTGATAAGAATCAACGCAGTCCCATCAATTGATCACACCATAAAAGAACGAAAATAAAATGTACGTATATGCCATCCGCATTCGCCACTGGGTCCCGTCATCACCCGTTAGGTTACTTAACTAACGACAGTGTGAGGACTGGACTAGCGCGGGTGCAAAACATATACAACATCTACTAGTATATATATCAATATATAATAATCTCTCCAGGTATGATAAATGCAACATCACAGAAAAGTAATAAGCATCATAGAACAATACAGATAATCTGGGAGCCCCGGCTTTCACAGAGCCGCAAGTGAAACCCGACGTTCCTCTGGTCGTGTGGATAGCCTGTGCAATGAAAACCTAGACCCCCTATGAGTGCGGCGAATAGCCCGCCAATTCTAGAGTGAAGCCCCCTCCGTCTCAACGCCATGAGATGCGAGCCCGTTGCCCTTTAGAACCCGGCTATCCGTGAACCCCACACGGGGTAATCCTAGTACAGAAAAGAAAATATATACAACGGGTACACCGACCTCATCCCGGTCGTGCCCCCAAAAGAATAATATACAAACAGGCAGTGACGGCAGTCCACATGTCGGACGCTCGCCCCGCAATATCAAATGTACAAATAAATCCAAACAGTACTTATATTGCACCAAGCTGTCCACCACGACAAATCCACAACATCATAGCACAACACAGAACATCAACGTGAATGTCACGTTCGCAAACCCGTTTAAAAGGACTATAGCGATTAGACAAGGTTTACCGATCAAATGACATTCACGGTCACAGATAGAAATGTAAAGTACTGAAAAATTACACAGTTAAAATTTCGATCGACTAAATTTATCCGCAAAGGCCCCAAAAGCAAATCCAGTACTCAAAAAATTCTGGGCTAAAAAAAAACATCACAAAAATCAATTTTCTTTGTCAGATAGCTCCAGAAGAAATTTGGAGGCATGTTGCCACAAAAGCGCGGCGGAACCGCCGCTAAATGGCATGTTTCGCGGTGGTTCCGCGTCCAAAATCTTGAATCATGTTCCCAAATTTCTTTTGGTGCCCTATATTTGCCCTGCACGGATTTTTAAGCTATAAAGAAAAAATTTTCGAGCAAGTTTTAAAATCGACAGAAACTTGGCAAATCGGAATATTGTTTTTGAAATTTTGATCGATCGAGATTTTAAGCTTGTGCAAACTAGCTAGTAGGGGTTAATGGGTGGCTCTGATACCATGTTGGGTCACGGGGGCATCCCGGCAGTCTAAACGACGCCAAATGCGGAACAAAAACTTTTTACGGAACTGGCGCCACCGCGACCCAAATACCCAAATCGTTCCATTAACCGTAAACTAGCAATATTTAAAAGAGTTTGGAAATTATACCGATCGATCCGTGTCCTTCGGTTTTCAATCTCCGCGTCTAACTCCTCGCTGCTGCGCCGATGAAGTTTGCTTCCCGATCAGGTCCGTCAAAGCGGCACCACATCGATGAATCTGTATACGGGCTCCCACCTCGAACCGAGGCAACTCGGACATGAAGTTTGCAAGCCGACATGTCCAAGATTGAAGTAGAGATAGTGTAGAATATATTGTCTCAAGACACACAAGCCTTCGGGTGGAGGTAAATCGAAGTTGCCATTGGAAATTATGAGCAAAGAAAATGAACTTGGATGAAAACTAGAATTGAGCTTGCACAAAATGTGCTTGGCCATTGTGAAGAATTCCTCACTGTGAATGAGGGGTCGGCTACTATATGCACACCAGTGCTCTCTGGGAATTCTTAAGTTGAAGTGGAGACCTCTAAATGAATGAAGCAAGAAAAAGTATATATTTAGCAAGCAAGACCCACCAAAACCAATCGCCAATCACCAAAACAAAATATATATAACCTTTTCTCAGGCTCACCCGTGACCACAAAAAACACCCTGCATTAATAAAACATGCAGGCACGGTTGCAGGGAGCCCCCTCCTGCACCAATCAGCACCATGCTTCCCAGGCCAAATCGACACAATAATACCATGTCTCATAAATGAAGCATGCCCAGCACAGTGCTCGGCCAGAAAACAGTGGGAAGAGGAATGGTCAAAGGGGAAAGGGTCAATGCTCACAACAACAAGGTGTTAAATACGGAAAAATAAACTGGCAACTCCCAAAATAATCTCGTATTAAAGACGGAAAAATAAACTGGCAACTCCCAAAATAATCTCGTAATGAATTACGGGATTATCCATTGAGTGTAAATACATACCCGCATTTGTATTCCAACCAAATACAAATGCAATGAGACAGAAATATTTCTACACAATAATACTAGGATCCGGCTTAAACCAAAGCCCGCTAGTATTATCCGTCCGATCCTGATCCGTACACAAGTGTACGGATATGATCGAACCCCGCCATATATCCATACGACCTCTACAACATTTCGCCCGAACTTGGGAAACTGTCTGTGGAGGATTCTAATGACTCATCAATACACTGGCACTGGGTATAACCACTAGCACGTCAGAGGTACTAGCTGTACGTAACGGTTGCCCATGTATTGATCGGAAGGGAAGCTGACGAGCGAACTCATCCAGAAACCCTACTGAGCCTGACAGTGACAATATCCGTACAGTCCGGTCTGTTCGTCTATGAGTATCGCATATAGGGCCTAGGGGGCTGGTAAACGTCAGACCCCCAATAGATGTATAAGTCGTGTCGGAGAGAAGCCCAGAACACCCTGAGATACTACTGGAATACCTACCAGTAAATCTTGATTGCCCTGGCCAGGGATTTCGTGTAATGGCTCTCCTAAACACAGCGCGATCTCACCCCCAATACCGGGAGAGACGAATCCCTGACGATCCGCTCATTGCCTCCATATGGATCGGGACTGTACCCAACTAAAACCTGTTTGCACAACTCCTTTGAGCCGTGGTAGGGTAGTAATCAAAGCACAGTGGGAACTCACACGAGACAAATGATGATCTCAGGTTGACAGACTAACCTGTACACATGTCACCTGGGAACTGCTATCTGACGGTATGTATAATACCAACTAGCATGTTCCCGGCGAGTCCTGTCCGGTGTACTCATAACCCAATAAGCACCTGTATACATCTTAGGTGAACCAACTGACACCAATGGCTTGTGAGACCGGCCACCGTCCCTCGTCGGGGTCTCGACTGTATACACTAGTCTACTCTGGAGTATCGATGCCCTGTCTCGAAACTCCCATAACTAGGGACACTTTAAGGATGTGCTTATAGGCCCCAGCTCCCACGTATATGATCGCCATCATACTGCTGGCAGTCAAGCAAGAATCCTATGAGCTCTATCAATATGCAATAGTGAACTAAAGCATGTATACGTTGATAAAGACAAACCAGATAGCATACTACCATCTCGAGCAAGACTGTCATATCGGTATAGGTCCTCCCTCAATCATTGCAATCGCGTACCTGCGATCCAGTAATTGACTTTGAGGGCACTATATCCAACAGTAACAAGATATGCATTCATGAATTATAAACAGTAACTTGAATGTAATAAATAAACACGGATATAGAACAATGAAGTGTATCAGTATAAGTGACGTGCAGTGATCAATCTAAACTGTGCTGCTGGGTTATCCATTCTAAAGTTTGTTTGAAATCAATTAGTGTACTTCTCCATGTAACTCAAAAGAGTAAGTCACGTTATCCCCTGGGACCTCGGATCACGCAGTGAAAGTCACGAATGACTCTGTCCCGTTATCCGCCGGGACTACAGATCAAGTAAGAATCACGAATGATTCTGTCCCGTTATCCCCCGGGACCATAGATTAAGTAATACCCTTTTAACCTACACTTCAGTTACACTTTTGATTTCCCCATGCCCCCAAGGTTATGTGTTCAAGCCAGGCATTGATAATCTGGAGCTAATTCCAACACAGGATCAAGCAGGTACAGGTTTGTCGATGTAGACAACCGGATACGTCCGTCCAGACGACAAGTCAGGATTGTCGGCATTAGAAATAAGATCATGTATCAAGTCAAGCAGTGGTGTATCAGGTCATGTCAGGTAGTGCATATGTATCACACGGATGCTCAAAAGTAAAACTGTAGCAAGTATCAAAACACGGTAAAAGCACAGATGCACGAATAGTAATTAGTGATAACATATAATAAGTCCATGAGTCGTATGATGAATACTAGCAAGCATGGTATATGAATCTAGAATTAACATGAAGCAATCAGGTTCCGGCATGCAACTAAATATGTAATATAAAATACGGATAAGAACATGTGTCGTAAAAACGGTAAATTATAACATGGATGCACAACGTAATAAACATATAAAATTTTTATTCATATGGATGCAAATATAATAGTATAGTATGTAGCAAGATAAACTTGCATGCAACTAGATATGTAATAAATGATACGGATACGAACGACTATCCGAAAACAGTAAAGCGGTAACATGGGATGCATAACTAAACAATATGTAATATTATTATTCACATGAATGTAAAATATAGTAGTATAGCATGTAGCAAGATAAACTTGCATGCAACTAGATATGTAATAAATGGTATGGATACGTACGGGTATCGTAAAACTGTAAAACTATAACATAGAATGCATGATGCAATAAACATGTAATATTTTTATTCATATAGATGTAAATATAATAACATAGCATGTAACAAGATAAACTTGCATGCGACTAGATATGTAATAAACTGTGCGGAGGCGAACATGTATTGTAAAAATGTAACATATGATGCATAATTAAACGACATGTAATACTTTTATTCATATGAATATAAATATATTAGTATAGCATGTAGCAAGATAAACTTTCCTAATATGATCTCATGAAGGGGTGCGTACGCCGCGTACGATTTCGGTAAATGTCGCGATGCACACACGCGCGTACAGAACAGGACCAGGCAAAGCAAGAACATGATCACGCTGGCTGGGGATGTCCACTGGGTCGCTTGGATCGTCGGTGACGGCCCGACTCCGGTGATCACCAGGAAATGCGAATCCAAGAAAGCAAGAAAAGAAAAGAAGAATAAGAAGAAAAGGAAGGGCTGGGGTTTGGTGTGGCTCTGGGTTTGGATTCTGGGGTGGAGAAGAAGGCGAGGGGATGACGATGATGGGTCTTGGGTTTTCCGACGAGGTTTCACAGCGAAGCAGCGGGTTGCGGAGAGGCTGTTGGGGTCGGGTTTAGTGCAGGGAAGAGGAGCTCGGGGTTGGCTTGGGGGTGTTAGTGAGGAGGAGGACAGGCGATGAGGGTGGTGACGAGGTCGACGAGGGAGATCGGCGGCGAGGGCGAAGTTGACGGAGATGGGTGCGTGGGGTTGCAGTGGGTTGGTGGTCGGGGATGCAGCAGTTGCACGGGAGAGGAGGTGACGTTGAGGTGGTGGTCGAGGAGGAGAAGGAAGCGAGGGTGATAGGCGAAGGTGAGGCCGGTGACGACGACGTGAGGAAAGGGCGTGGGTTAGGGTTTTGAGTTGAAGTGGCGAAGGCGGTAGGAAAAATGAGGTGAGGAAGAAGAGATATACTTGGGGATTAAATAGGTTTTGGGTTTTTCAAGAAAAAATTTAATATAATATATTTACAAATATATATGTAGAGGAGAGAGAGGGATCTGTTAGGATTGTGTTAGGATTTGATTGGGATTTAGGATAAAAATTTATTTTGTTAAATACAATATGAAGAGCATATATATAAAACAGTATATATATATATATATATATATATAATTTAATATTAGTTAAATTCGAGAATTTGGCTAATAAGAAATTACTCTAAAACATGCCCGGGTTGGGTCTAAATTTACGGTGTGAAAATACGGATAATATACGTGTTAACAAAAACCAAAATACGATATCCGGGCAACGAAAATGCATACCCCCAAGAACGGATACACGTAGCGTGCACGTAGCGATCCAAACGAGTCCATTTCACTAAACGGAACGAGAACAAGATGTACGGATGCCACGACAGGGTTAGGGGTATGATACATGCTATGCTAAATATTTTTAAAATATATTATTTGATTATAATTGTATTATTAAAAATGCAGATGCCAGATAGAATGCAGGTATACAGGACATAGAACTTGAAAATGCACGGATCCTCCGCACTAGCAGAGATAAATCATAAATAAGTGTCAATACGGGTTTCAAGCATGCGGGTCGGGTCGGATACCAAGCACCGATACTAAAACTCCATCCGCACCCAAAACTAATAAACAAGAAAATAGCCACACGATAAATAAAATAATCAACTCAAACATGGTATAACTGAACTAGGGTGTTACAGTTACACTGGACGGACTTGTCGGGAACATGCTAGATGGTATTATACCTATTGTCAGATATCAGTTATTTGGTGACCTGAATACTGCTTAGTTTGTCTACCTGAGATTTTCATTTGTCTCGTGTGAGTTCCCGCTGTGTTTTGATTACTACCCTACCACGGCTCTACTGAGTCATGCAAATAGGTTTTAGCTGGATATAATCCCAAGCCACATGGAGGCAGTAAGCGGATCGTCAGGGATTCGCCTCTCCCGGTATTGAGGGTAGATGTCATGCAGTGCACGAATGGCCATCACCAGAAATTCTTGGCCAAAGTGGACGAGATTTACTGATTTTGTTCAATAGTTTCTCTGTAGGTGATGGGCTTCAAACCGACACGACTTATCGCGTTATTAGGGGTCTGAATTTATCCACCCCCTTAGACTCGATATGCGATACTCTTAGACGAATAGACTAGACTGTACGGAGACTGTCACTTTCAAGCTCTGTAGGGATATGGACGAATTTGCTTGTCAATCTTCCTTTCATTCAATACCTGGTTAGCCGTTACGTATAGCTAGTGCCGCTGACGTGCTTGTGATTAAGCCTACTGCCAACATATTTTCGAGTCTTTAGAGTCTCATACAGAGGGTTTCCCAGCTCAGAAGAAAAGATGTAGTGTGCGTATTTTAATACGTACTTAAGTTCGATTAAATACGTGTTTTTATACACATACTTTTAATCGGAAATTTTGTTAATACTAACCGGTTTGAAAGACAGCTAGATTATCATATTTAGATAAAACGTGAGTTAGCGTTATATATCTCTTTTCGATCTCTCTCTTTTTGGTATTTGTATTTTGACAGAATACGGTATTTGTATGAATACGAGTATTTGTATAAATACGTGTATTTTTGTCTTAATATAAATACTCATGACCCACCTCCAAACATAGAAGGTATTGTCCGCTCTGGCCAAAACCGCACGGTTTTGTCCCTTGGAATGAACCGGGCTCAAGAAAGGGTTACTTCCAAGGAGGTCACCCATCCCAGAATTTCCCTAACTCGAGCACGCTTAACTATGAAGTTCTTCAAACTCCGGAGTTCCGATTCATCCAAAAGGTGCCTCCATATTATAGGAGTGGTATCATTCCATTTATACTTCTGAACGTGCTCTCTTTCGGAATGGAATTCGATACTTCCCATTGTTCTACAGTGGGTCTCTGTGTGTATCTGTATCAGTTATATCCCCACCACGATACCGGATAACACCTCACTTCCCACAGGGTAGATGGTATTCATCCCCAACTCCACCTAGGGTATTACATTCTCTCCCACTTAGAACAATGGTTCGTCCTCAAACCACAGACCTACTTTTTTAGGGGCCGGCTCTGATACCATGTTTGTCACGACCCACCCCCAAACACAGGTGGTATTGTCCGCTCTGGCCGAAGCCGCACGGTGTTGTCCCTTGGAATGAACCGGGCTCAAGAAGAGGCTACTTCCCAGGAAGTCACCCATCCCAAAATTTCCCTAGCTCGAGCATGCTTAACTATGGAGTTCTTCAAACTCCGGAGTTTCGATTCATCCAAAAGGCGCCTTCGTGTTATAGGAGTGGTATCATTCCATATATAGTTCTGACTGTGCTCTCTTTCGGAATAGAATTCGATACTCCCCATTGTTCTACAGTGGGTCCCCGTGTGTATCCATATCGCTTATATCCCCATCACGATACCGAATAACACCTCACTTCTCATGGGATAGGTGGTATTCATCCCCAACTCTACCTTATGTATTACAGGGTATTCGTGTTTGAAAACAAATACGGGTATTCGTATTTTATACGAATATGGGTGTATGTATTTTGATACAAATACGGGTGTATGTATTTGTAGCATATACTTGTTTTAGTATATGTATGTATGTGTGTGTGTCTATATATATAGACACACACACATATATATATGTGTACACTTGAGGTGGCATTCTATTCTCTTCTCTTCTCTTCAAGTTCCTTTTAGAATATTGTGGACTTGTGACTCACAATTGCGAGCCACAATTCCACTAATTATTCAAAAGAGAAAAGAAGAAAAAGATAGAAATAAGATTTTTAGTAGCCATGCTTGCTCTTTTGAGTATTCTTCGCCCTTTGCTTCTTCTTTCTCCTTTCTTGATTTTTTGAAACTTGAGAAAGGAAAAAGAAAAGAGAGAAAACATAAAGATTAGCCACTACTACATGCTAGTGATTAATTCTTAGCAAGTTTTGTTCACTAGTTACTTCACTTAGTTTTTATTGTGAAGCTAGAGCCTAGGTTAGGCTTTCTTAGGGTGAATCATCTTTGACAAAGAAAACCGCCTCCCAAGCTTGTTTCCGGTGGACCTAGAAACTAAAGAAGTACATAGAAGATGAAGGACACAAATACAAAGATTGTAATTACTAACTGAATAGCTAAACTCCTTCTAATGTTACTAGTTTAGTATTTGGATTCGATTCTAATTCTTAGTAGTTCGTTCTCTTGTTCTTGAAATTTTTGATTTTGTATTGCGCTTTGGCCGCAAGTTTGCGGTACGAGCGTCGACTTACTGGAGCTACTTAGAGTTGTGAGTGTTGCTAACGTTAGATTGCAGAGGTTGGAAATTATCTGCAAGACAAGGTTATTTTCATGATTTTACATGAGAGAAAAGGTAACTAAAGTGTAAAGGTGGTGCTTAGAGATCCCTGACGAACCTGATGAATCCATAGAGTTTAGAGATATCAATGAATCTAATTTTGAGGGCAATTGCTATGCTTCATCGTCTGATAGTAATAGCTTTGAACGTTTCGGGTATGCAAATGCAAACAATGGGATCTTTTCTAGAAACCCTAGATTTCGAGACATCTTAAGGTAAAACCCTTTTCTCTAAAAAAAATGGTGAAGTTGAAAAAAAATATTTCGTTGGTAAAGTTAAAATAAAAATTTGAAATTGTTGGAAGTTATGCATGTTTTTTTCGTGCTGATTGTTCGTTATGATAATCTGTAAAGAATAAGATTTTTTTCCTCGTGAATTTTCTTTCAAAAATCCACGTGCGGGTAAGATATAGAGTATATAGGGTATACGGGTAAAGTACCCATTGAAGATGAAATTGAGATTTGAAGTTGAAGAGGAAGTTGAGATTGAAGATGTTGAAGTTGAGATTTGAAGTTAAAGTTTGTTGGTTCGTTGAATTTGTTAGAAATTGAGATTGAAGATGTTTACTGGAAGTTGTTGAAGTTGTTGGTAGAACTTGTTGATTGAAGCTCCTTCTTAATTGACCTCAAAGTCGTTAAACTTTTGATTGAATTCAAAGTCATTAAACTTGCGGTGTTGATCTCAAACTCATTATACTTGCTGGTTGACCTCAAAGTCATTAAAATTGTGTCACGCCCCGCTTCCTAAAATACGTAAATACGGTACGTGACAAAACCAACCATGCTACCTATAGCGAGGAAAGATCCTTCCATAGTTACATTACGGTTGTCAATCAGATATCAAAAACAGTAAATAAAATCTAACTAGCACATGTCCAATAGCCACAAGAACAATAACTGGAAAAGATAGCGGAAGCAATAAAGATCTAAGAAATAACTAACCCGCATAAGAGCTATATCAAAGAGGTGGTCCTCACTGATCGGCGATCATGTCGAATACTCACATGCTATGTCAAGTATCTAGGCCATGTAAAACCCAGACATTAGTGCATCATAAATATCAATAATAATAGCATAATCAGATCAGGATGCTATACAAGATGATATGAGTGTAAATTATAATCACATGTATAAACACAGTAGGATATAAGTGTGTCACGTGTATTCTAGAGTATGTGCTTCTAGGTTATCTATTGTACATGCCTTTGAAACCAATTAATGTAATTCTCATCGTAACTCAACAGTATATATCCCGTTCATACCCCCATGGGACTACGACACAATATATCCCGTTCATACCCCCACGGGACCACGGCACAATAAACAATGGTTATTCTGTTCATGTCCGGAATCATGGAAAACAATAATAATATTCTCTTGAGTTACGTTTCGATTACATTCTTTGTCATGTCCCGCTTTCCAGTAGATGGAAACGATGACGTGGTAAGCCCGCGGCATATTTATTCAGAGAAGGTCATTCCCTAAATAAATATACTAAGCGTGTTGAAACAATAATACACAATGCAAGAATAAATTGAGACTGTAAAAATTTTCAACAAACATCTTTATTTATTAGATTCAACTTCCAATATTTACAAGTACATGAGTATCAACTGGAAAGTAAATACAATAAAAGAAATTGCCTAAACATATGGCATACATAAACTGAAGAAAAGTGAAGCTGGGCTAGTCCTGAGTAGCGATCCGGTTGTAGTCCTCCTCTATGGCCTCCACCTCCTCCATCTTGACCGTATCCGACGAACATTCCAAGAGAAAAAAAGTGGGTGGAATGCCCGTCAGCGAACTAGCGCTCGTTAAGTCCCAAGGATAAAGTAAAAGCAAAAAATCACAAATATAGAATATATAGATGACAAGTAAGAGTAAATGTTCATGGATGAATAAGCACTATAGGTCTTTATATGGTCACTATGTTAACGTTAAGTTTCAAGTATGAATGTCAACGCAGTCGTAAAAGTGTTCATGAGCTCAAGAGTGGGACCCTAAGAGCAAAGAAATACGGGCCCATTTCATGTGTTAGTATCGGGGTTTTAGGCTATGGATGACTCAACCGGACTGATATTCGAGTAAAAATAAAAATGAGTTTAATGCAGGACTCCTGAAGCTCCGTTGGATTCATACAAGAAACTATCCCAACACCCCGAGTATAATATATATTATAATTGTAAGATAGCCTTAGTTAATTTGATTGGTTAATTATAACATGATTTGATCGAAACCGTAGATTGAAAAAGGTGAAATAATGAAGTCGAGTGAGTCGAGTAAAGTGCGAGTCATGTCAATTGCAATCTTGGTTTGAATCAAGTTAGTTCGAGTAGACTGAGTTTGAGTTCAAGTTCAAGTTTAGATTCAAGTTGGGTAAGAGTTCGAGTTTGTATTCGAGTTCGAGTTCGAGTTTAGATTCGACTTTGGATTCGAGTTCAGGTCTTTTTCATATGATTTGATTTAAACTTTTAAAACTCTTATATTCGGGAGAAATCGACAACTGGTACACATAGACGGCAGGATTTGTGTTTTCTCCAAAACAATTGCCATTGAAAACTCCGTTAAGTTATCTAACCTGAATAGGCAAGCACTCACTTTCTCCTGCTCCCTAGGATCCAAGAGAAATGATACCACTTAAACCTATATTAATTTAGAGTTCTTAAAATATTGTTTGGATATCTAGAGGCGGTTTATGAAAAATACTTTAATATAGTTTAAAAATAAACCTCGAGAGTGATTTATAATATTTAAGATTTTCATGAACATGTATTTTAATTGTTGTGATATTTTAGTGATAAAACCTAGATTTTTGAAAGTTTATGGTAATTTTATGAAAAATACTATTTTTGGAAACTTGGTGGTATTTTATTAAAAATTCTAATATTTCATTTCAAAAATATAGTTTCATAATATGTTTTTATTGAAAATACGAATTCATAGTTTTATATAATTTTCCAAAATTTAGTTTTGTTTAGAAAAGTCATATTTCTTTAAAACGTAATTTTATTTCTTTTCGCGACCGAATACTCTGTGAGGAGTTTTGCATCTCGTTCTACTATTCCAAGAATATGCGATAACCCGCACCATCCATTAGCGGGTCCCCTAACGAGGGTTCTAGAGGCGTATTTGCCAAGGATTTAAAATGTCGATTTAAAAGAGACCCGCTTTGAAAAAATATGGTATTTTAATGAAAAGATTCTTCTTTGAATTACCCATATACCTAAAATACTGTGATATGAAGCCATAGTGTGTGTGTGGGGTAGGTCGTTACCCTGTGAAGTTTTTCTAAAGGTAGATAAACTAGTTATTGAGAAAGGTTATATTAAATTTCATGGTATTTTAATGAAAAAGTTTGTTATTTGATTATTTCTCATGAAAACTTTATTAAACTAAAATCTAAATAATTGCAAATAAGGTTACGAATGGTGTGAGAAAGTTAGTCTGATCTATCTTACTTAATGAGGGGAATATAAGAGGTTAAAATTACACATATCAGAGTTAACTCCACTTTACCGATATGTTTTTTAGAATATGATTTGAGATGAAAGAAAAAGATATAAGAAGGACTTACTGTAGGGTTCCTAGGCACACTAATGAAGTCTCACAAGTGATCAAACATGCTCAATTCAACAATTTCCTTGTGCCTACAAACCCTAATACGGATCATTAACTAGATATATAGGTGATGCGATGCAAGTAAACGAATTTATAGCTAAAGGGAAGGGGCTACAACCTTTGTAGATCCGGTCCTCCACCTCCTAGGCTCCGTGATGAAGTCCCCTCGCTGTCCATATCGGATCCCGGACTCTAGCATCGGCTTCATCGGAGAATGGGTGGGCTAGGTCATCGACTACGATGCCGAAGATGATCTACGTCGAGGCATCACAAGATCAAGCTCCTACTTCACCAAGTCATGAAAACTTGTGAAGGAAACACCCTATACTACTTGGCAAGAGGTAGAGGATGAAGAAATAGGAGGCGGGTTCACTTTAGAATTGGATTTCTCACTCTTATTCTCAAGTTGCCATTGATGGTGGCATAGTTTCTTCATGTTGAAGATGAAGAAGAAGAAGAAAAGAATATGATAGAAAAAAATGATAAGTATTTTTAAAAAAGAAAACAATATGATACTTATCATATGTTCAACCATGGTTTAGTGTAGAGATTTAACTTAGGTTAGATGAATGGTTAGGGTTAGACATGAGACAAGAATGGTGGACTTGTTCAAAGCTTCAAGAAGCTTCAACAAACAAACAAAACAAGCCACCATTCTTTTCTCTTTATCTTTTCCAAAAGAATGATAAATAAATAAATAGATAATAAGTGAATAAAAAAAACCCTAACCACTCTCACAACCATGGTTTAATCTTTACACAAACCCAAGTGAGCATGTATCATCAAACATGATACAAACAAGTGCACAAATATATGTGCATCAAGTGAGAAAATCCTTTTAAAATGAACCAATACTAGTTAATGCAAAGTAATATATCAAATATATAATTATGCATTAAATCATTAAATCAATACTTGATTTAACGATCCGGTCATATCGCATATAACCGACTAATATCCAATGTATCGGCTTATCGAATCAATCCTTGATTCGATAATTAGGTTATATCGCATATAACTAATCGATACATTAATCGCAAGAATGGAATACGGTATCACATACACGCATTATTCTCGGTCCCTCACATATCTCATATGCGCTCCTATTTCGTTTCGCTTGAGCCAGGAAACCTCTGTGTAGGACTCTAAAGACTCGTCAATACACCGGTAGCAGATGATGATCATATCAAACATCCACAAGCCACAAGCGATCTGCTAAACGTAACGGCCACCCGGGTATTGAGCGATCAGAAGATCGACGAGCAAGCCCGCTCACACTCTTGTGAATCCAACCAGTAACACTTACCGTATAGTCCGGTCTGTTCGTCTGATATGTCGCATATCTCGCCTAGGGGTGGTAAACGTCAGACCCCAATAGCTCGATAAGTCATGCCGACATATGGTCCATAACTATCGTGAAACTACTGATAACTCTTACCAGTATATCACAGCAACCCTGGCCAGGGATTTCCTGTTATGGCCAGTCGTGCATTGCGCAACATCAACCCCCAATACCGGGAGAGACGAATCCCCTCCTATCGCTCATTGCCTCCATGTGAATCGGGACTGTACCCAAAAACCACCAGTTTGCACGACTCAGTAGAGCCGTGGTAGGGTGGAAATCAAAGCACAGTGGGAGACACACAAGACTCTATGACGATCTCGGGTCTACAGACTAAGCTGTACCAGTGTCACCAGAGAACTGCCATCTGACGTGAGGTGTAATACCATCTGGAAGTTCTCGGCGAGTCCGTTCAGTGTACCCAGTCTCCACTGAGCACCCGCATACCATCTCCGATGTCAAACACCAATGGATATGGGATCATCCATCGCCCATCACATGGGTCGAGAAGATATACGCTAGTCTACTCTGGAATATCGATGCCCCGTCTCGATATTCCCACGACTAGGAACAATGAAGGATGTACTCATTGACTACCCAGGCCCCACTAGTATGATCTACATCATATTCCTGGAAGTCGAGTACACATCCCAAGGGCTTTATCAACATGTAATCAGAAAGACAGAGAGTATACATGTTAAGATAAAGAGCAACCAGATAGCGTACTATCATGTCGAGCAAGAAAGTCCTATCTATATATGTCCCAGCATCCACTACAATATACATCCAATGTACAGTAATGGCCTCTAGGGCATACATATAACTAACACTTACTCATTGTGTAGCGTTAGGAAGAGATTAAAAAAGAGTGAGGGGGTTCCGTGGTATCGTGGAAACTCCAGAAACGACTTCAATCTTCAACGAAAAGAGCTTAGTTGCTAACTCTACTCGACTCCACTTGCACTTAGAAACTTTTGGAAGAATTTGTATAGAAATTTTCAAAATAGATGGGAGTTAGGGCATGGGTGGTATTTATAGTGAAGAATTTAGGGTTTGGGAATTAAAAATTGAATAGTCTTTGTTTGATTGCAGGAAAAAATCAAACAGTGCAGGGAAGTTGAGGGCAGTCGAAGGGACGAGTGTGCAAAGCACGTAGGCGATTGGGGGTAATCCAACCGTCGGCACCAGCCAATAGAAGGAAACGAATGGTCGGATTTGGTTGGTTTGCCTCGAGATTTGTGCCACGTGTCTAGTTTGGTGTTTACTCCTCTTTATGCCTGTTTGATTTTTCTGAAACTTTTCGTTTCTCCGTGAATTGCACGTGCAACTCTTGGGCTTCCAAAATATTAAAAAGAAAAAATCCAAAAAATATAATTGGGTCTGATAGGATTTGAACATACAGGTTATGTCGCAGCAGTATAGAGGCTTTACTAGTGGGCTACAAGTTGCTTCTTGGTTTTATTAAATAAAAATAACTTATAACTCTTATACAGGCTAAAATGCCTTTTTCTATACATTTAAATAAATTATTCTGTACAGGGGTTTTAGAGTCGTTACATTCTTGATTTCCCCTTTTCCCCAGGTTTTGTGTTTAAGTCAGGTATTAATAGAATGTCTACCTAATACCAACACAGGAACAATCGTGTACTGGTCTTGTTTAGCAATACAATAAGTCAGGTCAATCAGAATAACAAGTTTAGATTGTTGGCATCGGTAAGTATTACAGGCAACATGTATTAACATGATAACAAAAATAGTACAGTTTAGCAGGTTACAAACATGTCAAGAATAACATAATCATATCATGTATAAGACCAAGATAATAGCATTAACAGAGATAACATATTCAATCTGATTAATAACTATAAAAGTGGTATTGATTAATCATGCACAATAAAATTCCGTTCAGAAATTCAACGTCATCCTGATTTGTAAAATATCTTAAAAATAGCAAACGTCCTCCAAAAGTGACGTGTCATATACCCAAACAAAGATAATTCAATAAGATTTTCATTTTTATAAGTTAAAGTATCTCAGGTTGTTCCTACAAAATGTTATGAACGTTCGAAATTAAAAGTTTACTGCTGGAATTTCCATGGACAGCAGTTCAGAGGTACTTTCATTTACAGTTTATATTATTTAAATAATTTATTTTGCAAGTGAATATTTCACAGGGTTATAGTATTCTGAGTTAGCTTCGTAACAAACTAAAGAACATGTGCTAATGATTTTTATATGATTTATAATGAATTTTATAAGGTAAGATATATTGTAAATTTCAGATTTGTCTTATCCGCTTGACGACGACCTTTCATGTGTAAAATATAATATTCCAACTATATTTTGTATAACGTTATAAAATGCAGATTATAAAATAATTAATAATATACTGATTATATAAATATAAACGGTATAATGATAATAATAAGAAATATTACGACGATATATATATATATATATATATATATATATATATATATATATATATATATATAGTATGTCGCAAGTTGTAAACTTGCATACACTATATATTATAAAACTGATTAACGTTAAATAACTACGGTATATAAATTATATACATATAGTTGTATAATGATAATAATAATAGTACGACAACATATAAGTAAATTACGTAAAATATAGCATGTATCAAGTTGTAAATTTGCCTCGAAACAAACGCGATGAACGGAAGCAATACGACGCTATACAAATCAACACCAAGTTTTGATGGCTCAGTTAAAATTCTAGGATGCGGCTGGAGTTGTGTCGGCGAGAATGGATGTGGACTTGAAGAACGAAGAAGGAGAATATATAAATTGATGAGGGAGATATTTAGTTAGAGGAGAAAGAGAGAGACAGAGAAAGAGAGGCTTTGTGTTTAATATAAAAATATATGATATAGTTTAAATTAGGTTATATATATATATTAGTTTTAATGTATATAGATAATATCAAACTACAAACAATCTCCACCAAAATCTCATCAAAAATGTATTTTAGAAAATAATTCATATACGTAAACTTTTCAACCATAATACAAGAATATAGTTTAAATAACTCACACCCCTAATTTAAGATTTAAAAGGATTCTAAAAATATATCTAGATTTAGTAAATATTTGATATTAGATATCTTGAAATTTAAACGTAAAAGATGTTAGTGTATATGCCCTAGGGGCCATTATTATATCATACTAGTTTGTATATTACTTAATGGAAGCTTAGGATATTCACAGTTGTATAGACAATCTTGCTCAAAATGGTAGTATGCTACTTGGTTTGTTTCTGCTTCAATATGTGCATATGTTTCTTTTAGCATATCGCTTATACATATTAGTGGAGCCTTTAGGATCTTTGCTTGATTACCAGCGTTGTGATGGCAGCCACACTAGTGGGGGCTGGGTAATCTACAAGCACATCCTTATACAGGTCCCTAGTCATAGGATTATCGAGGCGGGGAATCAATAATCCGGAGTAGACTAGCGTATACGCTTCTCATCCCAGCAGGGGAGATGGTATGTCCCACAGCCATTAGTACGTCGTACTGGAGATAGTATGCAGGTGCTCGTTAGGTTATGAATACACAGGACAAGACTCGTGGGGAACTGTTGGTTGGTACTCTACTTATCGTCAGATAATAGTTCCCAGGTGACAGGAGTACAGCTGAGTCCGTCGACTTGACACTGCTACTTCGTCTCGAGTGCGTTCCCACTGTACTTTAATTACTACCCTACCACGGTTCAAAGGAGTCATGCAAACAGGTAGTAGTTGGGTGCAGTCCCGAAGCACTTGGAGGCAGTAGCGGTTAGACAGGATTCGTCACTCCCGGTATTGGGGGTTGATATCACGCTGTGTCTAGGAGAGCCATTACATAAAGTCCCTGGCCAGGACAAGCAAGATTTACTGGTACTGTTTCCAGTAGTTTCTCAGGGTGTTCTGGGCTACACTCCGGCACGACTTGTACCACTATTAGAGGTCTAACGTTTTCCGCCCCCCTAGGCCCGACATGCGATACTCTTAGACGAACAGACCGGACTGTACGGAGATTGTCACATGTAGGCTCAGTAGAAGTTCGGATGGGTTTACCTCATCGGCCTTCTTATCGACATTTACCTGGGGACCGTTACGTACAGCTAGTGCCGCTTGCGGTCTATGGTTAAACCCACTGCCAGCGTAGTGTCGAGTCTTTAGAGTCCCACACAGAGAGTTTCCCTGCACTGGGCAAAAGGTGTAGAGGCCGTATGGTTTTACGGCAGGGCTACGATCACTTACGTGCACTTGTGCGCGTATGATGTTCTGGCAGACAATACTAGTGGGCTTTGGTTTAAGCTGGATCCTAGTATTGTATAGATAGATTAGTTTTATCTTCTGTGCATTCGTATTCTACGGAATGCGGATGCGGGTGTGTATGCATGGTTGTGAGGAGCGAAGAAGGAGGTGCCTCATTAGGGTTTTGACCATTGACTTGGTCAAAACCATTATGAGGTGGAAGGAAATGTTTACTTATCTTTTTTAATGATAATTGTGTTATGGCTAATTGGTTTGTCCATTTGACCATGCTTGACCATTTGACCTAGTTGACTATTGTTGACTTAGATATTTTGTGAGCACTGGATTCTTCTTTTGTTTTGGATTTATCTTGAGATGATAATGGTCAAATCAAGTGTATCCATCACATATTATCATGATAAAAGATTAGTAAATATATTTTTCATTTGATCATTATCTCTTGCTCATTCTCTCTCATAAAAAAAGAGAGCTCCTATGGTTCTTCTTCTTCCTCCTCACTATAAATTTCTATAGCTCTCATGTGTTGAGAAAAATAGAATCTAAATAGACAAACGAATCCATCTTTTTCCTCTACATTACCTAGGACATCAAGCATGGCAAACTTGTTGCCCTAGTTACCTCGGCTTGAGGTGGAGCTCAGACTATAGACTCTCGGGTGGATCGCCTTCGACTCTAGGAGGCCGCGGAGGTGACCAAGATCCAGTTCGATCCTCGGAACTCACATGGATGAGGAGGACAGCGGAGAAAAGAACCGAAGGACTAGTTTCATGAGGTATAATCGTATATCACAGTAGATTAAACCTCCCATAGTTTCGTTAGATATGGTTTCGAAAAGAACCGAAGGTGTGAGTCTTATATTGCCACCATTTTCCATGTATAAGCAACCATGAAGGATGATGCATGTATATATGTGTGTATGCATATCCATGTGTGCATGAATCTAGAAAGAAAGAAAACATACATGCATGCATACATCCATCATATACAAGAAAAGATTTCAAGTGAGAAAACTAATGGTTAAATGATAAATCAACACTTGATTTATCAATCCGGCCATATCACATATGACCCCACCAAAAGCAAGCCGTCCGATCAATATACGGTATCCTATACGCGCATTTTAACCGGGTCCATGCGCATATCGCATACGCGCACCACAACGTTTCGCCTGGACTAGGTAACTCCTTTGTGGGACTCTAAGACTCGTCAATACGCCGGCAGTGGGTGATGATCATATCAAGCACCCCCAAGCCGCAAGCGGTCAGCTAAACATAACGGCCACCCGGGTATTGAGCGATCAAAAGAAAACAAGCGAACCTGCTACAACTCCCGTCGAGCCAACCGGCAACACTACCGTACAGTCCGGTCTCTTCGTCAGATATGCTGCATATCGAGCCTAGGGATGGTCACGTCGACCCCAATAACTCAATAATTCGTGCCGGTGAATTGTCTATAACAGATCGAGAAACTACTGATAACACTTATCAGTAAATCTCAGCAGCCCTGGCCAGGGACTTACTGATATAACCAGTCGGGCACAGCACAACATCAACTCCCAATACCGAAAGAGACGAAACCCCTCCTATCGCTCATCGCCTTCGTGTGTCTCGGGACTGTACCCAACGGCCACCTGTTTGCACGACTCAGTAGAGCCGTGGTAGGGTGACAATCAAAGTACAGTGGGAGAACACACAAGACTCTATGACGATCTCGGGTCTACAGACTAACCTGTACCAGTGTCACCTGAGAACTTCTATCCGACGATAGATATAATTCCATATAGGAGTTCTCGGTGAGTCCGTCCAGTGTACCCAGTCACTACTGAGCACCCGTATACGATCTCGATGTCAAACATCGATGAATGTGGGAACAATCATCGCCCATCGTATGGGTCTAGTATCATATACGCTAGTCTACTATGGTATATCAATGCCCCGTCTCGATATACCTACGACTAGGGACTTTCCAGGATATGCTTATAGACTATAGATGTCCCACTAGTATGATCTCCATCATAATCACAGTAGTCAAGCCGATATCCTCAGGGCTTTATCAGCATGTATGAATGAATAAAAGCATGATCAAATCAACATGTCAGATAAAGAAGAACCAAATAGCATACTATCATGTCGAGCAAGAATGTATACTGAATATATATACATGTACAAATACATCCACTATCATATAATGGCCTCTAGAGCATACATATATCCAACAAAATCCTGACATCGCAGAAGACGAGGTTGGTGATAGTGAAGGTGAGGATGTATGAACAGAATTCCGGTCAACGTCGGAGTTGGCCGGCAAAGGTAAGGGTGAAAGAGGCGAGGAAGGAGTTTCGATGTCTGAGTCGATCACGTAGTCGGTAGCGACTAACGTAACGCGGACTAGGCTGGCACTAGTGTCCCGAGTCCAACCGGACATACACTAAACGAGTTTAGTGTAGTCAAAGCGGAGAAGGTGAGGGTAAGAAAACGTCAATGGAGAAATACGATAGGAGGTGAGTGCAAAATGGGATTCTGGCGACAAAGGGCAAGTTTTTATAAAAGTTTTTGTTTTGCTGTTTTTTTTCTTTTTTCTTTTAGAAAGAGCTTTACAAAAATATGCACGGACTTACGGTTTCAAACAATCACAGACAAAATATGCACAATCATACCTAGATCTAGGGTCACCTAGGTCAGCTAGACAGCTCCTAACTGTTCCAAAGGGCTAGAAATAGGATCTCAAACCACCTCTTCTCCGCCAATTGCGGCCAGGTAAGTGCCAGGTAAGTGGGAGGCTCCCCACTACGTAAGTAGTGGTCCTAATTAAGTAACCACTTGCCTTAGACACACTTGCCTAGACACTGCAAAGTCAGGATAGGATAAACGGCCGATGCCTACAACCAGTCCTCTGTCCTATTGAGCGCGACGTCCTTAGGGCTGAGTCTAGTATTTTTTAATTAAATAATGGTCAATGCATATGCTTTTTGTGATTTCTGGGGTCCTGAGAAGGGTGATGAACTCCCCACCCAATCTGGATTGGTTTCAAGCCCCTTAAAGTCCGATTAAAATATGCAAAGCAGTAACAATCAACAGCAATCAATTTTTTATTTTTTTAGTGCGGCGCAAAGAATCCTGCACAAAAACAATTTATTGGAAGGGGGAAGAGAGTTTGCGCAAAGAATGCAGCAGAAAACACAGTTCAGTGGAGTTCAGAGGAGTGGGGAAGAGGGTAGAAGGACTTACAGAAATTTTTGGTTGCTGATGTCATCAAACGGCCGCGGTTCCGCGGCTTGACACGTGCTTAGGCGGTGGTTCCGCGGCTTTATGGTGGCCTTGGAGCTTCATTTTTCTTGTATGTGTTGCCTTGGCTGTCCTCTTCTTGTGTGGAGCTCCTGAATCTTGATTTGCTCACTGGAACTGCTCCAGAATTTTACAGTAGACCGTTGGCTCCGTCTTGATTCGTCGCGGTGTAGCCGCGAGATATGGGTGTAATTTCCCACGCCTTTGGCACTGAACTCAAACTTCTTTTTATCCTGCACACTTGCACAAAAACTAATCAAAAATAACAAGATGATTTTTTACAATGTATATTTTTTTTGGTTATATTCACAAATTAACCCGAAATTACACAAAGAAATAAACTACCGTCTCCCCGGCAGCGGCGCCATTTGATTGTTAGAGTTTTTGCTTGTTCAAGTTTAATTACCGCAATCAAGACGGTTTCGCTTGTAGCCAGCCGGTTGAGTACGGGTCGTCCGCAGGAAGATGGGAATCTTTTTCTATGTGCTTTAACGAGTTAAGTCCAAATATCCAGGTTTGTTTGAGATTAACTATGTGCTAAAATATATATAAAGAGAGCTTGTTAGGGTTAGGATTAGGTTAGTTGGAGTTAGGAGTCGCTCACTTCTTTCGTTGCCACTCTTAATATCGGTGTTACGGTAATCGGCAACAACGGGGATTAGCACGACTAGGAAGGAACTTGCGAGTATAAGCTAGGCTTTCCAACGCTTAAGTTCTTCCTTTTGGTCCTTGTCCGTCCGTTCTTGGCTCTTATCCTTAACCTCCGGTTAATTCAACCACAACCGGTCTCACTAAGGAATCACCGCTATCATGTAGGATAGGGTGCCGTAGGGAGCGGATTGTGGTTCAATTAACGGGAGTCTGAATTAAGATGTTGGGCAAGAAAAGAGTGAGAGAGATTTACTTCTCTCAAACTTTCCTTATCCTACCCTAACAAGTGAGAAAACTACTCACCCATTACAAGAAAAAGGAAAATAAAACGAAGGAGGAAGATAGAAAGAAAGAGGTTAGAAGATTACAACTAGCTATTTGAGACCTTACCTTGGCAAGGATCAAGCTTAAGCATCATTGTTGTTAAGGATAAAGAAAAATAGAACAAGAAAGAAACAAACAACAAATAACAACAACTAGATTAGCAAATGAAAATTACAAGCAATTATAATTAACAAAAGAACAAGACAAGCATGATAAAGAAAAGAACTCTTTTATTCATCACTTCACTCATACAAGCTTACTACAAGGTTTTAATGGAGAAAGATGAAAAGAGGAAGAAGAACTACAAAATCTATCTAAAATTTCACACAAGAATAAGCACCCTTGGCATGGCATTGTTCTGGGCTATTTATAGACAGGAAACTGAAAACCTAGGGCAACAATCTGCTACCAAATAAAATTACCAAACAGCCCCCAGAAAAGATCCTTCTGCCGATTCAACTCGGCCGTGGATCCACGGCCGAGTCACCATCTTGGCCGCGGATTCGCGGCCATTTAGAGGAATTGGATCCTCATTTTTTGTGGGTTTTCCTATTTTTCTGTTCTCTTCTGTATGGTATATGTGGTTTCTCAGAAGCTCTTCACATTTCTTCCAGATTTTCAACAGATCAAAAGGTGATTTGATGTGGATCTTTTGCCATGATTTTCTTGAGCTCCGCATAGATTTCTTGGATCTTGTGTTGACATTGTACTTTGTGCATGAAAATGACCATCGATTTGCCATTTTGTCCCTTAAACTGGTGTGCGGCAACATACGGATAGAGAGCGAAGACCCGTATTTTATCTGTGGTTGGCAGTAATCCAGAATTTGTCGTGCTTTTCCATGAATTTCACTGTTTAGAGCTGAGAACCTGTATCCTGCAATTAACTAGCAAACATGGCTCAAGAGTACCTACCGATAAGCAATATGATAAAAAATGGGCGGTATAAAAATGCAAAAATCTGATATGAACATAGCTTCTTTGTTTCATTGGCGAATGTGGCTTTGGCAAATGTGGCTTTGGCAAATGTGGCCCGTAGATGGTATATAATAGTCCATCTTGGCCTCCTTGCAGGGCAGTGATGGCTTCGGGAGCAGGTTCAGATATGCCGCCTAAGACTTTTCAATTTTATGAGCCGTGAGGGTCTCATAAAGACTTTTCTCCCTACGAGTCGAGAGGATCCCGTAGGTGTAAATTCTCCCTAGAAATCATGAGTATTTCTAAGTGCGTTTTCTCTTTAAGAATTGTGAGGATTCTCACAAGTGAATTTTCTTTTTATGTGCGGCGACACTAATTTCCCTGTAGGTCGAGGCAAATCGAGAGATTCTCGCAAAGACATTGATTTCCTTGCGGGTCGAAATGAATCGAGTGGTTCTCGCCAACGACACTGATTTTCCTGAATCGAGAGGTTTTGCCAAGGACACTAATTTCCCTGGGGGTTGGCTAACTTGTTTCTGAGACGGAGGTCATTGGCTGACGTGTTTCCGAGACGGAGGTCACTGGCTGACGTGTTTTTGAGACGGAGGTCACTGGCTGACTTGTTTCCGAGACGGAGGTCACTAGCTGACTTGTCTCCGAAACGGAGGTCACTGGCTGACGAGGTCAGTGGCTGACTTGTTTCCGAGATAGAGGTCATTGGCTGAATTGTTTCCGAGACGGAGGTCATTGGCTGAATTGTTTCCGAGACGGAGGTCATTGGCTGATGTGTTTTCGAGACGGAGGTCATTGGCTGACGTGTTTCCGAGACGGAGGTCATTGGATGACGTGTTTCCGAGACGCAGGTCATTGGTTGACTTGTTTTATAGACGGAGGTCACCGGCTGACTTATTTCCGATATGGAGGTCACTGGCTGACTTGTTTCCAAGACGGAGGTCACTGGCTGACTTGTTTCCGAGACGGAGGTCATTGGATGACTTGTTTCCGAGACGGAGGTCACTGGCTGACTTGTTTCCGAGACGGAGGTCAGTGGCTGACTTGTTTCTGAGACGGAGGTCATTGTCTGACTTGTTTCCGAGACGAAGGTCATTGGCTGACGTGTTTCCGAGACGGAGGTCATTGGCTGAATTTGTTTTCGAGACGGAGGTCAGTGGCTGACGTGTTTCTGAGACGGAGGTCAGTGGCCGACTTATTTTCGAGACGGAGGTCACTGGCTGACTTGTTTCCGAGAAGGAGGTCATTGGCTGACGTGTTTCTGAGACGGAGGTCATTGGCTGACATGTTTCCGAGACGGAGGTCATTGGCTATCTTGTTTCCGAGACGGAGGTCAGTGGCTGACTTATTTCCGAGACGGAGGTCACTGGCTGACTTGTTTCCGAGACGGACGTCAGTGGCTGACTTGTTTCCGAGATGGAGGTCATTGGCTGACGTGTTTCCGAGACGGAGGTCATTGGCTGACTTGTTTCCAAGACTGAGGTCATTGGCTGACTTGTTTCCGAGACGGAGAGAAGGAACGCCGTGTTGATCTTCTGAGATGAAGATATTGCCGTCGAGATCTGACTCCACCTTTGATAGAGTTTGTTGGGAAATGTGGTTCCCCTTTTCATTTATGCCCATAGATTGTTTACAGGGGTCAGTATGGACTCGCCTGTAGGGCAAAAGTTTCATTCTTTCATTTTTTTTTATTTCTTTTCGCAATGCTCTATCATTTTAGCTTTTTATTTCGCGAAAGTCGCGATTGCCCAATCATTTCGGCTATTTTTCGCGGTGCCCAATCATTTCGGCTATTTTTCTTTTTTACTCGATGCTTTTTATTGCGAGTTGCCTAATCATTTCTACTATTTTTATATGTATTTTTGGCTCGCCGATTTTGTTGCGAGGATGGACTTGAGATCTGATACCAATCTTAGCATCAATATCGCTGCGACTGGAATATTGCCAGGAGCGAATCATCATTTGCCGTGAAAGGAATTGTAATTTGATAATGATTTAGGCATCAACATCGCTATGACTGGGATATCGCCAGGAGCGAATCATCATTTGCCTCTGTCGATTTGAACAATGGTGGCTTAGCAAACAAGGTTTGGATCCTGTCGACTAAGTCTTTTTGACTTTACGAGCCGTAAGGGTCTCATAAAGGTATTTCTCCCTGCGAGTCGTGAGGGTCTCGTAGGTTCGTTTTCTCTTTAGGAATCATGAGAATTCTTAAGTGTGTGTTCTCTTATAAGTCGTAAGGATCTTACAAAAGAGTTTTCTCCTTATAAGTCAAGAGGACTTATGAGTGTCGCTCACCATATGAGGACATTTCGCGCCATTAGCGGAACATGGTGGGGGAGACGTTTATTTGTGCCCGTGGATTGTATACAAGGGTCAATATTGACCGCCTGTAGGGCAGCTTGGGAGGATATGATGGCTTAAGAACAGGTTCAGGTCCCTGTATCTTAAGACTTTTGAATCCTGTGAGTCGTGAGGGTCTCATAGGGGGATTCTCCTTACAAGTCGTGAGGATCTTGTAAGTGTAACTTCTCTTTAGGGATCGTGAGGATTCTTAAGTGTTTTGCTCCTTTGTGAGTCGAAAAGATCTCACGCGGGTATTTTCTCCTTACAAGGTCGAGAGGACCATGCAAGTGCACAGGAAATTTTTACAAGTCTGCGCCATTTCAGGTTTTCAGAAACTCGCCGGCAGTCCTGCTGTTTTTACTCACGGCGCCCTTTCGGGTTTTCATCCGTGCCCATTCTGCTTGTGGACGTACCTTTTTTTTGCCGCGTTAGCCTAAGGATGTTGTGGTTCATAGTATTTTAGGAACGTTTCAGTCCGTAGCTAGTTTCAGGATGTTTCGGTCCGTTGTTAGTTTAGGGACGTTTCGGTCCGTAGATAGTTTCAGGACATTACGGTCCATTATTAGTTTACAGACGTTTCAATCCGTTGTTAGTTTAGGGACGTTTCGGTCCGTTGTTAGTTTAGGGACATTTCGGTCCACAGCTAGTTTAAGGATATTACGGTCCATAGTTAGTTTAGGGACGTTTCAGTCCGTTGTTAGTTTAGGGATTTCGGTCCGCTGTTAGTTTAGGGACATTTCGGTTCGCAACTAATTTAAGGACATTACGGTCTATAGTTAGTTTAGGGATGTTCCGGTCCGTTGTTAGTTTAGGGACGTTCCGGTCCGTTGTTGTTTTGAGGCGAGATTTCGCCAGATACTACTTACAGAGTTTGGACTCGGGAAGATAGTGAGCGGGCATAAGCGTCGTCATCTATCATTGACCCGGGCCGTGACTCATCAGGCGTAGTATTTTTTCAGGAATCAGACGTTTATTGGCCGGTGTACAGAGCTTCGTAGTTTGGCTCGAGCTTCCCTCGTTTTGCACGATTGGGAATCACTGGCCTCTTTACGACCAGTACGAGTTCGCTTTGGTGGAATGTTCTCGGCCTGGTCAATTTTTTGTACGATCGTGTCATCTTTGCCTTATAGGCTTCCAGGTTTTGTTGGGCCATAAAGCGAGTTTCGTCGAGGGCATCGAGCTCCTCGAGCCTGAGGTGAGCATTTTCTTCGTTTGTGAGCTCGCGTTGAATTGCAACTCGTAGAGAAGGAAGTTTGACTTCCAACGGGAGCATGGCTTTCGTACCAAACACCAGTGCGTATGGTGTGGTATTTGTGGCCGTTTTAAATGTGGTTCGGTACGCCCAGAGTTCTTCGTGCAGTCTCTCATGCCAGTCCTTTTTATTTCTGGACACCGTTTTCTTTATGATCTTTGTCAAGGTCTTGTTGAAAGGTTCAGCCAGACCGTTGGCACGAGGATTATAGACTGAAGAATATCTCCAATCTATTTTATATTGCTCTGCGAAGCGACTGATCTTATGGCATCTGTAGGCAGGTCCGTTGTCCGAGATAATTCGTCGTGGAATATTGAACCAGGAGATGACATGAGTCTTGAAGAATGGAGGATATTCTCCGTCTTCACTTCCCTTAGCGGTACTGCTTCTGCCCTACCGTTGGTGTTAAAGGGAGAACTGCGAGGAGCCAACCCTAGTACGAGGGGACTGGGTTGGGTCCCACTTAGAAAAGTAATCGGTCATCGCTAGTATGAACCGATGTCCTTTGGAGGATGCTGGTTCGATGAGACCGATTATATCAGTTCAGCGGCCAGCTAGCTACTGTCGGGTGGAGCGGATTTGGATGCTGGTGGATGAAGCCCCCGTGAATTTGGCACGAGTGACACTGCTTCGCATATTCGAGGCAGTCCTGGATCATCATGGGCCAGTAGTAACCCATTCTTTGATCTTCGGCTTCATCTTTGGTCCAACCTGATGGGAACCGCAGAGTCCGTCGTGAATTTCTTGGACGACTTTCCTTGCTTCTTCTGGTCCCAGGCATCTCAGCCATAGGGAGTCAAATGATCTCTTATATAGAGTATCATTGACGATGGCGAAAGGCAGAGCTCGCTTTATGAGCTGATGTTTTGCCGATGCCTCCTCGGACGTTTGGCAGGATTTGAAGTAATCTATAAAGATTTCCCTCCAATCCATAGCCCTTTCTCGGTCCTCTATTTGCAGGGCTGTTTTCTTGGTCGTTTCCTTTTCTTCAGACGACTGCGGAGATATTTCTGCAGGTGCAAGAACTCAACGGCTTTGTATAGTGATCCTTACGTCATCGAGGTTTTCGTCAGCTAGTTCTTTAGCGAGTTTGGCTAGTGCGTCCGCTTTGCTATTTTCTATACGCGGTATGCTTTCTAGGGCGTAGGAAGGGATTTGAGTCAGCAGTTATTGCACTCTCTCACCGTACTTTACCAACTCTGGTTTGCACGTTTGATAGTCGCCGTTTACTTGACTAACGACCAGCTAGGAGTCTCCGTATATGAGGAGATTTTCTATTCCCATGTCAAAAGCGATCTCAAGACCTGCTATCAAAGCCTCATATTTCACTTCGTTGTTTGTTCTTGGCTCCGTTAAGGAAAAGGCAAAGCGCATTATCCCTCTTTGTGGAGTTACGAAGATGAGGCCTAACCCAGATTTGATTATGGGGGAGATGTGCTTTCGCTTCTTCATGGAAGACGCCCCATCGAAGTAGAGTTCCCATCGGGTATCACTCCCTCCTCTCTCTCTGTCGATTGTGTCAAACGTATGCTCGTCTGGCAATTCGCAATTTAAGGGTGAGTCGGTAGGTATCGGATACTCAGCGAGGAAATCGACGATGGCTTGGCCTTTCATTTCCTTGAGGGGTCGATAGATTATCGAGAACTCCATTAAGAGTATGGCCCATTTAGCGAGTCGTCCTGTTAGTATGGCTCTTGACATCAAATACTTGAGAGGATCCACCTTTGATATGAGATGGACTTCATGCATTAAAGCATAGTGTCTGAGCTTCGTTATCGCGAAGATTAATGCCAGGCAATGTTTTTCGATGGGGGAGTAGTTGTTTTCTGCCCCCAGAAGAACTCGACTCAAATAGTAGAGGGCTCTCTCTTTCCCTTGGTCGTTCTCCTGTGCCCATAGCGCGCCCAAAGAACCTTCAAGGATGGTTGTGTACAGGATGAGGGGCTTTCCCTCGACCGGAGCGGTCAATACCGGTGGATTCTGCAGGTATTACTTGATTTCGTTGAGTGCACTCTGGAATTTACGATCCCAAACGAACGGGGTTCCCGTCTTCATCAGGTGACTGTAGGGACGGCATTTTTCGGAAAGGTTAGCTATGAACCGTCGGATATACGCGAGCTTTCCTTATAGAGACCGCAACTGTTTTAAAGATCTTGGAATGGGCATTTCCATAATTGCTTTGATCTTAGATGGATCTATTTAGATGCCCCGGTGTCGTAAAATGAACCCTAGAAATTTTCCTGAGGAAACTCCAAATGTGCATTTCAAAGGGTTCATCTTCAGGCTGTATTTCCGAAGAAGCTGGAACACTATTTTCAAATGCTCCCAGTGTTCTTCGTACGATCCGTTTTTCACTACGAGGTCATCGATATAGCATTCAACGATTTCATGTATGAGGTCATCAAAAATCTTTGTCATGGCCCTCTAGTAGGTAGCACTGGCGTTCTTCAGACCGAAAGGCATCACTTTGTAGCAGAATATGCCCAGAGGAGTCCGAAAAGCGGTATGCTTCTGGTCTTCGGGATACATCTTTATTTGATTGTACCCTGATGAGCCGTCCATGAAGGAGAAGACTTCGTGAGTGGACGTGCTGTCTATCATCAGCTCGGTAACCGGTACGGGAAAATCATCCTTCGGACAGGCTTTGTTGAGGTCCCGAAAGTCCACGCAGATGCGCATCGTCCTATTTTTCTTCATCACTGGGACAATGTTGGCGATCCAGTCGGGGTATTGAACTTCTTGGATGAAGCCGGAGTCGATTAGCTTCTTGATTTCGGCGTTGATACTCATTTCAAGTTCGAGCCGCATTCTTCCTTGCGCTTTTTTGACTGGCTTGACGTTCGCAGATATCGCCAATTTATGCACAGCTATTTCTGGATCTAGCCCCGGCATCTCGGAATAGTTCCATGCGAAACAGTCTTTATACTGCATGAGCATATCTTTTAGCGTAGCCACCCGCTCTTTAGATAGCAGATCACTGACGAACGTTGGTCGCAGGTCGTTTGTTGTCCCCAAGTCGATTTTTCTCAGGTTGTCCGCTGTGGTGCGTATCCCATCTTCCTATTCTTTTAGCGCCGGTGGAAATTCTGAGATCACCTCGTTTTCATCCTCATTTTCGAAGCACCAAGAGAGGTCATCTATATTCTCATGCACTCCTTCTTCCGACAGCGTTATCACGTGGTAGGTATAAGATCGTTTCCAAGACCGATGTTGATCTGGTTCCACACTCGCTATACATGTTGCTTTTGGCACATGCTTTTGTGGTGGGGCTACTTTCCAATTGTTGGATAGAGCAAACCTGCCTTGCTGATATTGGTCTTTAACCCAGTTTTTGAAGGTGAAGCAGTCTTCAAGAGGATGTCCTATCGCTCAGTGATACGAGCAATAATCCGGGTGATGAACCTCGTTTGCTTGATCGGGGTGCCGAGACTCCGGGAGTGTCATCATTTGATATTTCATGACACGGTCAAAGATTCTCCTTGTCTTGTCTCGAGGGAAAGAATATGCTCGACCCATCTTTTTCATAAGAGACGGATTCCGGCTGACCTTTTCTCGATCGCGTGGCCTTTTGGATCCGTTTTGCCGCTGTTGAACGTTTTTTCCGTTCTTTAACTTGTTTTTGCCTCCGCGTCGAGCCTTTTTCTTATCTTGGGAATGCATGGCGGGCTGACGGTGAAGGGCATCGTCATACCTCGTAGCCCGCTGAAGGAGGCGTTGCATCTTGGTTTTCTCGTAAATGGTCATTTCGCGGTTGTGGTCGTTCCGAACCTTTTGACTCGCTTCCCTTACTACCTTTTCCATCCGTTCTTCAAACGACGGACTCGGCATTTTTATGGCATGACCTCGTTCTGGTTCAACGTCGGCGTCTTTTAAAAGAGCATCCCCTTCTTCATCGAGGTCATTTATGACATGGCAGCCATGGAATTGTTCCCGTTTCTTGGACTGGACATATCCAAGCCCGATCGTTTTCATTTTTCCGTGGGGCAATTTTCGCTGAGTTCCGGGGACGTTCCAGATCCTGTTGTAGAACTGAGCTTGTCGAGGAGTCTGTTTGAAAGGTACGCCTTGACATCTTAATAAACTTCTCAATCCCTCCGTGTAGTATCTGGATAGACGGATGGGTTGGAGCCTGTCAAGCGCAAAATCGGCACCATGCCAGACTTCTCTTTCGAATTTAGTCTCCGCGGATCGATAGAATATGATCGCTTTTTCATCTCTTTTCCTGGGAGGGATGTAGAATGTCTGTAGCTCTTTCACGCTATATGTCTCAAGCATATCAAGCTCCCTGTAGTGCTGCCACGGAACCATGGAGATTTGAAAACTCTGATAATTTCCAGTGAGGGCCTGCATTGATGGACGGACCGAGAACACTGCGTTGAATTTGTCTTCAAAGTCACTGCCAAAGACCAGAATAGGGGTAGATGGTCCCGGCTTGTTGCGTTGGGGCGGTCCTGAAAAGACTATCTCTTCTTCCTCTTCGGTATCGCTCTCGAAGACCGGAATAGTGGTGATAACTTTTTGCTTATTCTCCGGTTTATGGCATCTTTCCGTGTCTTCAAAGTCCGGTAGGAAATACTTTGCATCTTCGAACTTTCGGACTTCATTTACGGAGAATGGGTTTAGTTCCCCCGTCACGGTATACTCAAGACCATCTTTGAAATATTTCATACACTGATGTTGTGTAGAAGGGATGATGTTGTACTCGTGTAGCCAAGGTCTGCCGAGCAAAGCGTTGTAGCAGGTCTTGGTGTCAATGACATGAAATTTGATGTCAGTGAGGAGCAGTTTGAAGCGTAATGTCAGTATTACATGTAAGTCCTTGTCACGCACCCCACGAACTTGCGGGGAGGAGGAATATATGAAAAACGATTATCAAAGCTTCGTAACGCGGACTTGAGCGCATGAATCGTTTCTAAACCGTTACTAGCAAACTACGAAAGGTTTAACTACTCGGATTCGAAGTTATACCTCACGTTACTTGTCCTTCGGGTCTTCATCGCGGTACTCCACTCCTCGTAGGCTCCTTAGAACATTGACACCTCAACGGCCTCCTCGAATCAAAGATGATCCACCCGAGAGCTCCTACTACAAGCTTGATCTCTAACTTGAGATAACTAGGTTGCTCAAAGTGCTAATCTAAGCTACCTAGGGGATATAGAAAGAGGTTATGGATGTATTAGTCTAGCTAACCCTTGATCTCAATGTTGGAGATAGTGCCCTCAGAGTCAATTATTGGATCACAGGCACGTGATTGCAATGATTGAGGGAGGACCTATCCCGGTAGGACAGTCTTACTCGGGATGATAGTATGCTATCTGGTTTACCTTTATCATCGTGTACTGCTTTAGGCGACCTGACAGGTCGCTATTACATGTTGATAGAGCCCCTAGGATTCTTGCTTGACTGCCAGCAGTATGAGGGAGATCATATACGTGGGAGCTGGTAGTCTATAAGCACATCCTTAAAAGGTCCCTAGTCGTGGGAGTTTCGAGACAGGGCATCGATACTCCAGAGTAGACTAGTGTATACAGTCGAGACCCCGACGAGGGGCGGTGGCCGGTCTCACAAGCCACCGGTGTCAGTTGGATCACCTAAGATGTATACAGGTGCTCATTGGGTTATGAGTACACCGGACAGGACTCGCCGGGAACTTGCTAGTTGGTCTTATACTTGACGTCAGATAGCAGTTCCCTGGTGACATGTGTACAGGTTAGTTCATCGACCTGGGGATCGTCATTTGTCTCGTGTGAGTTCCCACTGTAGTTTGATTACAACCCTACTACGCTCAAAGAAGACGTTCAAACAGGTTTTAGTTGAGTACAGTCCCGAGCCACATGGAGGCAGTGAGCGTATCTTCAGGGGTTCTTCTCTCCCGGTATTGTGGGTGAGGTCGCGCTGTGTCTAGGAGAGCCATTACACGAAGTCCTTGGCCAAGGCAGGAGATTTACTGGTAGGTATTCCAGTAGTATCTCAGGGTGTTCTGGGCTACACTCCGACACGACTTGTACCGCTTTTGGGGGTCTGACTTTTACCAACCCCCTAGGCCCGCCATGCGATGCTTATAGACGAACGGACTGGACTGTACGGATATTGTCACTGACAGGCTCAGTAGGGTGTCAGGATGAGTTCGCTCATCGACGTCCCTTTTGGTCAATAGCTGGTGGCCCGTCACGTATTGGCTTATACCTCTGACGTGCTAGTGGTTAAATCCACAACCATAGTATTGACGAGTCTTTAGAGTCCACCACACTTTCAGTTACTCAAGTTTCGGGCGAAACGCTGTAGAGGCCGTATGGAGATATGGCAGGGTCCGATCAGATACGTGCGGTATTGCACGGATCAGGATCGGACGGTAAGTACTAGAGGCCGTATAGATATATGGCAAGGTTCGATCGGATACGTGCGGTATTGCACGGATCAGGATCGAACGGAGATTACTAGCCGGCTTTGTTTTAAGCCGGATCCTAATATAGTACTGTGTAGTTTTGTCTCATTGCATTTGTATCCGGTCGGAATACAGATGCGGGTGTGTATGCACAGTATCGGGGTTTTCCTGTAATTTATTACGGGATCAGTTTTCTGAAGTTGCCAGTTTGCATTCCGTTCCGGCCGGTTTTCCTTTGTTCTTTCCCGGCCAGACTTTCCGATGGAAGGGGTTATTTACAAGTTTGCAAATAACTTATTGAGGAGGGGTTTTATACATTTGTGGGGCTTCATGATGGTTCATAATCATGAGATGCTTTCTTAGTCTTTTCCTTTGCTTTTTGTGATGAGAAAGGATTAGATATTGATTTGAGTTTTGTTATCATGATGTTTGGATGTGGTCACCCTTCACCTTTTACTACCATCACCTCCCTTCTTGATTTGTATTTTCCCTCCACCATTTTGTGAGATGATAAGGGGGGGGCCACTTTGATAAAGGAGGATGAGAGGTTCATTTTTCATGAGGGATTATTCACATCTCATTTTGCATCCTTGCTAAATTCTCAACCTCTCTCCAAAGTTCTTAATTCCTCCATCATCCAAAGGCAACTTCACTACCCCAAAAGAGACAACATGTTCTACACTACTTCTACAGCAAATCTTGGGCACGTCGGCTTGCCAGCTTCGTGCCCGAGTTGCCTCGGTATAGAGGCGGGAGCCCGTAAAAGATGCAGACGATGTGGTGCCCTTCCGGCAAGGAGGAGACGACCGGACATTCCGCAGGAGATTGGGACGACGACGAGAAGACCGGAGGACTCGGATCACTCGGTATATCTCTAACCCGTCTTGTAGTTAGTTAGGACTAGTTAATGGTTCGATCCGGATGAAAAGTACGCGGTGGTGCCGGTTTGCTAGTTTGCAAAATTAAAGTTTATCACCGCTTCCGCATTTGGCCGTCGGATTGACGGCCGGGACGCCGCCGTGCACTTACAGTGGTATCAGAGACTCGCCATTAACTTAGTCTAGCTTTGCCTAATGTGTTTTACGTTTCCGATTGAACAAAATATCGAAACCGCGTTTTCAAGTACTATCAGTTTCTGTCGAAATTTTTTGGAGTCTAAAAATTTTTCAGGTTGTCTCAGAATGATGTGCAGGGAGTTCTAAGAACACTGGAAAAATTTGATGACCCGATCCCTCCGTACGACCGCGGAACCGCGGCCATAACCCCTCTTTGGCCGCGGTTCCGCCGCAGGAATGTGGGTTCATGTCATCATTTCTTTGCAGTGGGCTTGTGGGCTGAAAATAGGGGTTTTGGTATACTTTTTTTTGGGCCCAGATTTTCTGTAATTGCTACAGTAATGTTTGGGGGCCCACTTGGTAAATTTTGTTCGATCGGATATTTTAAACACATTATTTCACAGTATTTACATTATATTTGCGACTGTGAATGTCACTTGATCGGTAAATCCAGTCTAACTGCTATAGCCCGGTTAGACGGATTTGCGAACGTGACTTTCACGTTGATGTTCTGTGATTTTGCTGTGATGTTGCGGATCGGTCGTGGGGGATAGCCTGGTTGCAATGCTAGTACAGTTTTTGTTGTATTATGTACATTTGATATTGCGGGGCGAGCGTCCGACATGTGGACTGCCGTCACTTCCTGTTTGTATTATTATTTTGGGGCACGGTCAGGTTGCGGTCGATGTACTCGTTGTATGTATATTTTACTTTCTGTACTAGGATTACCCCGCGGAGGGGTGCACGGATAGCCGGGTTCTAGAGGGCAAAAAGCCCGCATCTCATGGCATTGAGAAGGAAGGGGGCTTCACTCCAGAATTGGCGAGCTATTCGCCGCACTCGTAGGGGGTACAGGTTGACCCAGGAGGGGTGCCCAAGTTACCGGATTCCGTGAAGTGTCGGGTGGTCCATTCACGTTGCTGAAGGGGGCTACCTCGCTTCAGGTTTTGGCGGGTAACTTGCTGCGCCCGTAGGGGTCTAGGATTTCATTGCACAGGCTATCCACCCGACCAGGGGAACATCGGGTTTCAGTAGTGGCTCTATGAAACCCGGGGGTCCCAGATATCTGTATTGTTCTGTGATGCTGTACATTTCTGTGATGTTGCATTTTATCACGCCTTGAGCGAATATAATATATTGGTATATATATTAGTAGATGTTGTATATGTTTTGCATCCGCGCTAGTCCAGTCCCCGCTCTGTAGTTAGTTAGCTAACCTAACGGGTAATGACGGGACCCAGTGGCGAATGCGGATGGCATATACGTACATCAGTATATTTTCGTTCTTTGTGGTGTGATCAATTGATGGGACTGCGTTGATTCGGATCAATGCAAGTTAAAACAAACCTAATCTGATGTTGTTGGAACACTTTTCAAAATGCTGTTATTGCAAAGACGTTCACTTTTGTTTTGCATCGTGGTATTCATTTGGAATATCCTGCTCCTTAGTCGACGAGGCAAGGGCCGAGATCCCTTCACCGGGAGTGACCCCTTGGACAGAAGTTTGCGTCAGGGCATTAACTTCACTATAGCCGATTACTTTTGCTTTGCACCGTGGTATTCAGTTGGAATATCCTGCACCTCATTCTACGGGGAAAGAGCCGAGATCCCTTCACCGGGAGTGACCTCTTTAGCAAAGGTTTTCGTCACTATATTTTTCTAAAAAGCTATCCGTTCCTTCAACGATATCAAGTTCATTACGTTAAAGGTTTTCTCCAGAAACCATTTGTAGCCCTCCGTTGTTTCATATGGGTAGTCAATAGTATTCAAGCTGTGTTTGTTGACCAAATTCAAGGCACAGTGTTTGGTAGCTGTTGGTTATTTATATGCAGCATAGATAGATGCGTTGGTTTGGAACAGTCGTACTGCCTTGTTGGCCAAAGTCAAGGGTAGGTACGGGTGGATTCAAAACAACCTGGAGAATGACGGGTAGAACTTGACATATGACTTATGATTTGTTGGCCAAAGTCAAGGTCGTAAGAGCATGGGGTGAAAATCACATCGGGAGTTTCAAAAGTACTGAAACTTGCCAGATATGCGCATACCTTCTGGAGTGTGATAGCGTGAGCGGATTCCGTCACGTTATCATGCGATGATAGTTGGATTCCGATTCCCACTGATGAGTTGGTTTACTCCTCGGGTGATCCCGACTAATTCTTCTTTCAGGTTTGGAGGAGAATTTGAGGTTACAGTGGGAGATTTCTAGATTAGATAAAGAGATAACCATTCTGATCTAGGTTAGAGTGCACGCTGAGTGTTTCTTTTCTCTCTCTCTTTGGCAGCGACCATTGACCCGACCCTAGACTATGACTCAGTGACCAAGTTGACCGAACCTTCTTAACACTGGCTTTTGGATTGTCAGAGTTGCAGACCTCATTGCCACTCCTACTTTTACCCTTTTCTCCAGGACACCCCATATTACTACGAACGTCCACTTCCATTGGACAAAACCATCGTATGGTTAGATATGAACTCGAAGGAATTTATTCAAGGATGGTTTCCGGTTCTGGAGAAAACGGATAGGATTATTCAGTTGTCTTTTCCTTTTACCTTCTCTCAGGTTGCGAGTACTCCTTTTTTTAGGAGATAGTACACCTATTACGCAAATTGGATAGTCTTCTTCCAAACCTTAGGCTGGTGCCGAATGGTGGGGAATGAAGAAAACCAATTAGCCTAACGATGGTGTACAGAAGGTATTAAGTTAAGACAAAGAAAGGGATTAGTAAGAGGGCAAAGTAAATTGCGACTGATATTCACGACCAAACCAAGTATTTCTTCGCCAATCCTAAATCACCTTTGTATTTCTCCAGGACACTCTGTATCACTACGAAGATCCCAGTTCATTGGATAATCCATCGTATGGTTATATACGAACTCGAAAGGAACTTGTTCCAGTTCGGGGATGGATCCTGGTTCAGGAGAAATAGGAATAAGGTTCATTCGGTTGTCTTTTATCCTCACCTTCTCTCGCATTGCGAGTGCTCCTAGGACTAGGACAGCACACCCATTATGCTTATTGGATAGTCTTCTTCCAAACCTTAGGCTGGTGCCGAACGGTGGGGAATGAAGAAAACCAATTAGCCTAACGATGGTGTATAGAAGGTATTAAGTTAAGACAAAGAAAGTGATTAGTAAGAGGGCAAAGTAAATTGCGACTGATATTCACGACCAAACCAAGTATTTCTTCGCCAATCCTAAATCACCTTTGTATTTCTCCAGGACACTCCGTATCACTACGAAGATCCCAGTTCATTGGATAATCCATCGTATGGTTATATACGAACTCGAAAGGAACTTGTTCCAGTTCGGGGATGGATCCTGGTTCAGGAGAAATAGGAATAAGGTTCATTCGGTTGTCTTTTATCCTCACCTTCTCTCGCATTGCGAGTGCTCCTAGGACTAGGACAGCATACCCATTATGCTTATTGGATAGTCTTCTTCCAAACCATAGGCTGGTGCCGAACGGTAGGGAAGAAAGAAAACCATTTGGCCTAAAGGGGTGTACAGAAGGTAATGACTAAATACATATAAAGAGATTTGGAGAGGTGGCAAAGAATTATACGGTTATAGTTGTGAATCTGGATAATGGAAGAGGCATTACTAAGAATACCCGGATACCCCATCGAAACATTTCAATGTTTCAGTTTCACTGTGTACTGTTAAATGAAAACTGATTTCCCGATTAGACACTTGCTCCAGAGTATGTATTTACCAGGTATGATTCTCACATCTGTATGGTTTTATAGATGATGAGTGGGAGTAAGTTATTGGGAATTAGGTGACCATCCTCATTATATCGGGATTCGTTGTAATTGGTGATATTTGAGGAAGCCACCTGGGTTGTTTGCCGGTCGGCAAATATTTGGTTTTGAATATCCGCTGTTATGCACCAATTTCAAATCGATATATCTGTACGTCTATTTTCATAGAGTGAGATATACTTTTTTGAAATTATGTCTATGACATTTACCTATATCAGTGGATCGTTAGGTAAGGAGCATTAAACAGCGGTGTAATTCTTCTTAACAATAAGTACAGTTCTCAACCTACGACACACAGTGAATGAGTTATCAGACTCAAGGGACTTATACAGAGTATTATATGTTGTCCAGGGTCCATCAGGACAGAGGGGTTGGTCCTCGTACTATATTCGGTTTACTTATGACTTCTCTAGTTTTTAGACAGGTGTTTCTTGGAAACACAGGGTCCGAATTTTGAGAAGTTATAGGTATTTGAATAAAGTAGAGAACCATGTATTGCAAGTATCGGGATTCTTCAAAGTGATCGAAGATGTAGAAACTTGAGTATGGTATTCAGTTGAAAGTAATGATTAAGAGGACTTGCTTCTCTTACAGGTTACTCATAATTGGAACTATTCCTAAGTTGAGTAACGCTGATCGGCCTCTTTCCATTTAGTTGACATGCACTGGAGACAGATGCATGATTTGAATCTAGTTCAATTAAATCAGTGCCTCTGGTTCTATATTGGATATAGAACAGTTCATATCTTAACGATGTTAAGGTACGGGGAGTTGTCCGGCTTATGATTAAAACCAGACACTGGACAACTCAAGGCACGTTTCTGTAATGGCTGTTTGTGGGTTGACCCAGGCTATGACGAGGGTTGACTTTCTACCATCTGGGAGATCAATAGTAATATTGTTCTAGACTCGCCACAGTTTTAATAAAAATGGATTTTTTCAAAAACAGTAGTGGGAGTATGGTAGAACTGGAAGTGATTCCAGAACCGCAAACGATTACTGAAGATTTGATAAGGAACCTAAAGATTCAATCTGGTTTGACATTCCATTGGCCACTCCGCAGATAAGGTGGGTAACTTTAGGCATCCGAGAGGTGCTCCGGTAGCCTCAAGGACGGTGACAGGGAAGTTCTTGTTTACCCACACTTGCCATTGCTGTTGTTCCAGGCTGCGAGACCCGGTAGGAGGATGAGTATAGCGTCGTTCTGAACTAGCTTCAGAAGTGTACATGTATATGACTCTGCCAGAGGGTTGTCGTAGTCAGTGGGAGCAGTGGAAGCATTGGTGGACAGGTAGCTTATGTCTATTTATAGACTAAAGCAGATGTAGCGGAGATAGATCATCTATTTCTGACGTGACAGTCATAGGTTTGACTTCATCAGAATAGGGGATGGATCTGTTGAGAAGGTAGTAGGGTGAGATGTCATGGTATTTGGATGACATACACAGAATAGGAAAAGAAACTCCTATACTACGATCGGTTATACTTTGGTCGTCACACAGTGGTTTCTCCACATGGGATTTGGACATTATATAAGACATATTGGTTATTAGATCTATGGTTTTAGATCTAGATTTGGGTGATTTCCCAATCTGGGTACTTAGACAGCATTCTAAGAGTATTTAGAATGGACGACTCCTGGCATGGTAGTGTACCTGCAGGTAATGGAGTCACCCTCTCTAAAGGTGTCTTACAGACTAAAGGGGAGAGGGATGTGCATGATTGGCAGATCACTTGCTCAGGCAATTGAGTCAATCATGAGATGTCAAGTACCACACCAGATGTTGTTCTTGCACTAGATGCAATAAGTTGACATTAATCCAATCCTGGAGAAACAGTCGGAAGCAGTTTTAGAACGTAAGTGGATGTTCTAAGGGATATGATAACGACAGCCTCATTCAGGAGACAGTTATCATTCCAGGCTTCCAAGGTGACCTGGACGACAAGGAGGTTGTCAGAGTTATAGTTTTCCTTCTGACGAGGGGCAGTATTTTGGACAGGTGGTCCAAGGCAATACTGAGGGTGGCATGGCGCAGGATACTGATTAAGTTCAGTTGACGATACAGTCTAAGAAGTTTGGATTTGGAGTTCATTTATGAACTAGGTTCCATCAGACATCCAGACACATTCTAAGACAGGTATTGCTCATTTTGGGAGATGGTTTTCTCCGCGAACTTGAGATATAGAGAGACATAGAAAGAAACATCTAGGCGGATCCACTCACTGAGGCTATTCTTCGAACGCAATAGTTTCACAAACGGATTTTGTGAGACTGACTAGAAGGGGAGTTGGGTGTTCGGTATCACACGAGCTGTGAGTATGCAACATCGTAATAATTAGCCTTGAGTGCAAGTGGGAGATTGTTGGAGATAGTGCCCTCAGAGTCAATTATTGGATCACAGGCACATGATTGCAATGATTGAGGGATCACCTATCCCGGTAGGACAGTCTTACTTGGGATGATAGTATGCCATCTGGTTTACCTTTATCATCGTGTAATGCTTTAGGCGACCTGACAGGTCGCTATTACACGTTGATAGAGCCCCTAGGATTCTTGCTTGACTGCCAGCAGTATGAGGGCGATCATATACGTGGGAGCTGGTAGTCTATAAGCACATCCTTAAAAGGTCCCTAGTCGTGGGAGTTTCGAGAGAGGGCATCGATACTCCAGAGTAGACTAGTGTATACAGTCGAGACCCCGACGAGGGGCAGTGGCCGGTCTCACAATCCACCGGTGTCAGTTGGATCACCTAAGATGTATACAGGTGCTCATTGGGTTATGAGTACACCGGACAGGACTCACCGGGAACTTGCTAGTTGGTCTTATACTTGACGTCAGATAGTAGTTCCCTGGTGACATGTGTACAGGTTAGTTCATCGACCTGGGGATCGTCATTTGTCTCGTGTGAGTTCCCACTGTACTCTGATTACTACCCTACCACGCTCAAAGGAGACGTGCAAACAGGTTTTTGTTGGGTACAGTCCCGAGCCACATGGAGGCAGTGAGCGTATCTTCAGGGGTTCGTCTCTCCCGGTAATGGGGGTGAGGTCGCGCTGTGTCTAGGAGAGCCATTACACGAAGTCCTTGGCCAAGGCAGGAGATTTACTGGTAGGTATTCCAGTAGTATCTCAGGGTGTTCTGGGCTACACTCCGACACGACTTGTACCGCTTTTGGGGGTCTGACTTTTACCAACCCCCTAGGCCCGCCATGCGATGCTCATAGACGAACGGACTGGACTGTACGGATATTGTCACTGACAGGCTCAGTAGGGTGTCAGGATGAGTTCGCTCATCGACGTCCCTTTTGGTCAATAGCTGGTGGCCCGTCACGAATTGGCTTATACCTCTGACGTGCTAGTGGTTAAATCCACAACCATAGTATTGACGAGCCTTTAGAGTCCACCACACTTTCAGTTACTCAAGTTTCGGGCGAAACGCTGTAGAGGCCGTATGGAGATATGGCAGGGTCCGATCAGATACGTGCGGTATTGTACGGATCAGGATCGGACGGTAAGTACTAGAGGCCGTATAGATATATGGCAAGGTTCGATCGGATACGTGCGGTATTGCACGGATCAGGATCGAACGGAGATTACTAGCCGGCTTTGGTTTAAGCCGGATCCTAGTATAGTACTGTGTAGTTTTGTCTCATTGCATTTGTATCCGGTCGGAATACAGATGCGGGTGTGTATGCACAGTATCGGGGTTTTCCTGTAATTTATTACGGGATCAGTTTTCTGAAGTTGCCAGTTTGCATTCCGTTCCGGCCGGTTTTCCTTTGTTCTTTCCCGGCCAGACTTTCCGATGGAAGGGGTTATTTGCAAGTTTGCAAATAACTTATTGAGGAGGGGTTTTATACATTTGTGGGGCTTCATGATGGTTCATAATCATGAGATGCTTTCTTAGTCTTTTCCTTTGCTTTTTGTGATGAGAAAGGATTAGATATTGATTTGAGTTTTGTTATCATGATGTTTGGATATGGTCACCCCTTCACCTTTTACTACCATCACCTCCCTTCTTGATTTGTATTTTCCCTCCACCATTTTGTGAGATGATAAGGGGGGCCGGCCACTTTGATAAAGGAGGATGAGAGGTTCATTTTTCGTGAGGGATTATTCACATCTCATTTTGCATCCTTGCTAAATTCTCAACCTCTCTCCAAAGTTCTTAATTCCTCCATCATCCAAAGGCAACTTCACTACCCCAAAAGAGACAACATGTTCTACACTACTTTTACAGCAAATCTTGGGCACGTCGACTTGCCAGCTTCGTGGTCGAGTTGCCTCGGTATAGAGGCGGTAGCCCGTAAAAAATGCAGACGATGTGGTGCCCTTCCGGCAAGGAGGCGACGACCGGACATTCCGCAGGAGATTGGGACGACGACGAGAAGACCGGAGGACTCGGATCACTCGGTATATCTCTAACCCGTCTTGTAGTTAGCTAGCACTAGTTAATGGTTCGATCCGGATGAAAAGTGCGCGGTGGTGCCGGTTTGCTAGTTTACAAAATTAAAGTTTATCACCGCTTCCGTATTTGGCCGTCGGATTGACGGCCGGGGCACCGCCGTGCACTTACACTCAACATATGAGAGGTTAGGGTTAGAGTTTCAAGAATGAGAGCTTGAGGAGAGAGAAGGTGACAAAATGAATTAGTTTGGTTGAATGAAATCATTTGTGTATATATGAAACATATGATATTGTTAAGTAAATAATAAATAAAGCTTTATCATCATGTTTCATTAATACCCTAAGTGATTCATCATATGAGTCATATAAATCATTAAATGAATCATTAACTCATTGCATGAATCACTACAAGACTCACTAATCCAATTAATGCAAATGCCACCTTAGCCTCCAACTCACCATGCTTCTAGAAACTTCCCGGAAAATTACGAGAACGCCCCTCCAATCCGTGAAAACACGGAAAAACTTTAGACTGTATAAATCTAATAACCTTTTACTAGAACTGGCTTAAACCAAAGCCGACCAGTAAAAACTGTCCGAACGTCGTACGTGCGTAAACACACGTATGCGTCCGAACCCTTGTCGTAAAACCATACGACCTCTATATCGTTTCGCCTGGAGCAGGGAAACTCTCTGTGTGGGACTATAAACACTCGAAACTACGCTGGCAGTGGGTTTAACCACAGACCGCAAGCGGCACTAGCTGTACGTAACGGTCCCCAAGTAGATGTCGATAAGAAGGCCGATGAGGAAAACCATCCGAACTCCTACTGAGCCTGATGTGACAATCTCCGTACAGTCTGTTCTGTTCGTCTAAGACTATCGCATATCGAGCCTAGGGGGCGGCAAGCGTCAGTCCCTAATAGCGGTATAAGTCGTGTCAGAGCATAGCCCATTACACCCTGAGAAACTACTGGAACCTACCAGTAAATCTCGCTTGCCCTGGCCAGGGACTTTGCGTAATGGCTCTCTGACACAGCGCGATATCAACTCCCAATACCGGGAGAGACGAATCCTATCTAACTGCCACTGTCTCCAAGTGCTCGGGACTGCACCCAACTGCTACCTGTTTGCACGACTCCTTTGAGCCATGGTAGGGTAGCAATCTAAGAACAGTGGGACACACTTGAGGCGAAGTAGCAGTGTCAAGTCTGCGGACTATGCTATACTCATGTCACTTGGGAACTGTTAACTGACGGCGGGTATAATACCAACCAATCAGTTCCCCTGCGAGTCCTGTCTGGTATACCCGTAACCTAACGAGCACCTGTATACTATCTCCAGTACGACGTACTGATGGCTGTAGGATAGACCATCTTCCCAACTGGGATGAGAAGCGTACACACTTAGTCTACTCCGGAATATCGATGCCCTGTCTCGATAATCCTACGACTAGGGACAAGTATAGGATGTTGCTTATAGACTACCCAGCCCCCACTAGTGTGACTGCCACCACAACACTAGTAATCAAGCAAAGATCCTATGGGCTCTACTAATATGTATAAGTGATACGTTACAAGAAACATATGCACATATTAAAGTAGACACAAACTAAGTAGCATACTACCATTTTTAGCAAGATTGTATATACAACTGTGAATATCACAAGCTTCCATTAAGTAATATACATACAAGTATGATACAATAATGGCCTCTAGGGCATATACACTAACAATCTCCCACTTGCACTAGGGCCATGAGCTGGCATATGGTAGACCTATCATCTCGAATAGCCTCTCGAACTGCGTCTGAGGAAGGGCCTTTATGAATGGATCAGCAATGTTATTCCCTATCTCTACTCTTTTCACCTCGATCTCCCGGCGATCTACGATCTCCCTGATCAGGTGGTACCGCCTTAAGATGTGTCTGGACTTCTGATAGGACCTGGGTTCCTTCGCTAAGGCTATAGTGCCGTTGTTGTCATAATACAAAGGTATTGGATCAACACTGGTAGGAACCACCTGAAGTTCTGTGAGGAACTTCTTCATCCAGACTGCTTCTTTTGCGGCATCGCAAGCAGCTATGTACTCTGCTTCCATCGTTGAGTCAGCAATGGTCTCCTGTTTGAAACTCTTCCAACAGACCGTCCCTCCATTAAGGGTAAAGACATAACCCGACATGGATTTGGAGTCATCTTTGTCACTCTGGAAGCCGGAGTCGGCAAAGGCCTCAATCTGGAGGTCTTTTCCGCCATACACCAAGAACATATCTTTAGTCCTCCTTAGGTACTTGAGAATGTTCTTTACTGCTATCCAGTGATTCTCCCATGGGTTTGCCTAATACTGGCTTACAATGCTCAATGCGTATGCTACATCTGGTCTGGTACATAACATCGCATACATTATAGAGCCTACCGCAGAAGCGTAGGGTATAATCGACATGCGATCTCTTTCCAAATCAGTCTTGGGAGACATCTCTTTGGAGAGGGTGATTCCGTGACAAGCCGGTAGGTTGCCGCGCTTAGAATCATCCATTTTGAATCTCTTCACTATGGTGTCTATGTACCTGGACTGCGAAAGTCCCAACATCCTTCTTGATCTATCACGATAGATCCGGATCCCCAGAATGTAGGTGGCATCACCCAGGTCTTTCATGGAGAATTTCTGTGATAAGAATCTTTTGACTGACTGTAACATAGGAATATCATTTCCTATTAGGAGAATGTCATCCATGTACAAGACTAGAAATACTACAGCTCTCCCTACAATCTTACTGTATATGCATGGTTCATTTGGCTTTTTGATAAAGTCGAATTCTTTGACAGCATCATCAAAACAGATGTTCCAACTCCACGATGCCTGCTTTAGTCCATAAATGGACTTAAGCAACTTGCATACTTTACCGCTGCTCCCACTCTGAATGAATCCCTCTGGCTGATCCATATAGACGCTCTCTTCCAAATTTTCATTTAGAAAGGCCGTCTTTACATCCATCTGCCAGATTTCATAATCGTGGAAGGCAGCAATAGCAATAAGGACCCGAATGGATTTAAGCATAGCCACTGGAGAAAAGGTTTCGTCATAGTCCAAACCAGGTCTTTGATGGAAACCCTTTGCAACAAGTCTAGCTTTATAGGTTTCAACCTGTCTATCTACACCAATCTTCTTTTTGAAGATCCATTTGCATCCTACGGGTTTTACCCCATCTGGAGCAATATCCAAAGTCCATACTTTGTTAGTGTACATAGACTCCATTTCGGTCCGCATTGCATCTAGCCATTTTACTGAGCCACCGCTCTGAATGGCTTGCTGGAAGCTAGTAGGGTCATCTTCATCAATGACACAATCCTCTCTATCCCCATCTATGAGAAAACCGTAGTATCTCTCAGGCGGATGAGACGGCCTACTACTCCTGCGGAGGGGTGCGGGAATGTCCAGTTCTTCTTGAACTACTGGTTCTACCAAACTTTCAGTTGTAGTTTGTGGTTCTGGAATTTCTTCTAGTTCTATTGCGCTCCCACTCTTCTGATTTTCTAAAAACTCAGTTTCCAAGAAGCAGGCATGATGAGAAACAAAGACTTTTTGTTCCTCTGCGTAATAGAAATAATATCCCTTGGAGTTCTTTGGATATCCTACAAATTTGCATTTTACTGAGCGTACTTCGAGCTTGTTCGCATACTGCTTCTTTATAAAAGCTGGACATCTCCATGTCTTAAGATACTTAAGACAGGGTTTCTTCCCACTCCACATCTGATATGGTGTGGTAAGCACAGTCTTGGTTGGAACTCGGTTCAAAAGGTATGCAGCTGATTCTAGTGCATATCCCCCGAATGATTGCGGCAACTCAGCGTTACTCATCATGGAACGAACCATATCTAATAGGGTTCGGTTCCGTCTCTCCGATACACCGTTATGTTGTGGTGTGTATGGAGGAGTAAGCTGAGAGAGAATTCCATTCTCTTTTAAGTAACCCAGGAACTCGGCACTTAAGTATTCACCACCTCGATCAGATTTCAGTGTCTTGATACTTTTGCCTGTTTGGTTTTCCACTTCATTGTTGTATTCCTGGAATTTTTCAAAGGCTCCAGATTTATGTTTCATTAAGAAGATATATCTGTACCTCGAAAAGTCATCCGTAAAAGAAATGAAGTAAGAATAACCGCTTCGCGCATATGTAGACATTGGTCCGCACACATCACTGTGTACGAGCCCCAAGAGTTCGCTTGCTCTTACTCCGTGTCCAGTAAACGGAGTTTTTGTCATCTTTCCTATGAGACAAGATTCACAAGTGGCATACGATTGATATTCGAACGGATTCAAATATCCTTCTCTATGTAACTTAGTTAACCTTCTCTCATTGATGTGACCCAGCCTACAATGCCACAAGAAAGCCTGATTTAATTCTGGAGACTTTCTTTTAAGTGTGTTCTGGACACTGAAAACCTGAGCTTGATTTAATACGTATATCCCATTTTTTAATGTACCCAACCCAATCATAACTTGATTTAGGTAGATGTGAACCACATCGCTTATAAAAGTAAAATCATATCCTTCTTTAGAAAGTAAGGATACAGATATGATATTACAAGTTGTACCTGGTACATAAAAACAGTTATGCAGAATCAATATCTGCCCAGTTGTCAGTCCAATATGATATTCCCCTACGGATTCAGTGTTCATGCTCATTCCGTTAGCAACCCTAAGGGTCATATCACCTATCCTGATAACCCTACGGTTTCTCAGAGCCTGTAACGAATTACAGATGTGAGATCCTGATCCGGTAACCAATACCCAGGAAGTAGGGTTAACTGACAAACAGTTCTCTATTACAAACACACTCGAAGCTGAAGCCACAACATGCTTCGAATCCTGGCTACTTGCTTTACTAGCCCTACAATCCTTCTGCCAATGTTCATTCCCGTAACAATAGGAACGTCCCTCTTTTACTACTTCCAGTCCCGAAACTTTTGCCCTTCTCTTTCCTTCCACTTTCCTGGTTTCCTTCAGGGTAGGAGGCAAAGATTGTAGAATCAAGTCAGTATTTGACTCGTTTCCCAACGCGGTCTCCAGGTCCTGGAGCTCATCAATACAGCTAGTCATTATAAGGACGTTGTCCCCTACAGATGACCCGTTAGCCAACCTCGCTTGAATTAATTCGTTCGAGGTTTTATATCCAGTGATATGAGATTGCTCTCCATATAAATCTTTATTATGGAGAAAGATGGAAACTAAGTCCATCTTCTCGTGCTGCTTCTGGTATACACCATCAACTGAAGCTAACACGAGGCACTTAGCTTTCGCTTTATCTTTTTCCCTTGTCTGACGGATATCCATATCCGCGACAGTGGAAACTGGACCTGGGATGGCGGGATCTTGAGTAGTAATAGGGTGGTCCAGCTTGTCATAGGCAATGGATATCTGGACAGACCTTTGCCAGTCATATAAGTCAGATTCAGTCAATTTATTATCTAGATGTAACCTAGTCATGGTCATAAGGTCGCTGCAATTAAGAAAGAGAGAAGAAAACATTTTAGCATGATGCTGTTGCAAGTTTATATTGGTTTTAAGTTTATCTAAACAGGATGGCTCCCACTGTTTCTCAAATCCCTCTTCAAACCATAAAAGAGGAATTAGCCAGGACTATTCTCACCATACAATACTTGCTTAACCGTTCAGCCAGGTCAGTGTCGATACTTCGAGGGAGGTTTTCCAACGCTTTCGCGAAGTTCCTTAATTAAATAACCTCTTTTCTCTGGGGGCGTAGCCCTGCTGACACCTTTCTAGGCACCTACTTTGTTTATAGCATTGATCGTTAAGTGACGAATCTCCTGATAAGTAGTTTGTACTCACAGTAGGATCGGGATCCAAAATATCATCGTATGATAATGTTGAAGGAATCCTACCAACATTCATCAAACTCCAAAATGGTATGCATCTCTCTACAAATTTCAGTTTCTTTAGAAATTCCCGATGTGGATTTTTACCCCATGCTCTTATGACCTTGACTTTGGCTAACAAATCATAAGTCACATGTCAAGTTCTACCTGTCAATTTCCAGGTTAATTTGAACACATCCGTACATACCCTTGACTTTGGCCAACAAAGCAGTACGACTGTCCCAAACCAACGCATCTATCTATGCTGGATATGAATATTCAATAGCTACCAAACACTGTGCCTTGACTTTAGCCAACAAACACAGCTTGAATACTATTGACTATCCATATGAAAAGACGGAGGGCTATGACTAGTTTTGGCAAAACCGTGAACGTAGTGAACTTGATATAATCGAAGGAACCTGATACTTTTTAAAAGGAGTGGTTAAAGCTCCGCAATTAAAAATTGTGATATTTTAAAATAACCGAGTGGTTTCTTTTAAATTTGTTCCAACGATTGAACTTTAGTTTATTTTCTTTGCATTATAATAATGCGTCCCATCATTAAACCTATCATTGCAGAAAACAACGAAAATACCACGTTCTCTTATGCCATCCGCATTCGCCACGGGGTCCCGTCATCACCCGTTAGGTTACTTAACTAACGACAGAGCGGGGGCTGGGCTAGCGCGGGTGTAAAACATAAGTAACGTCTAATAGCTATCATATATAGATATTGTACATTTGTCAGACGCAATAATAAGCATTCCATATCACAGATGAACTTTATTGTATATACTAGCAATCTGCATTTGCTTTGAGCCTGCAATAAAAGACGGATTACACAGTTGTGATGAATAGCCATTACCCCACCTCAGACCCCTACGGGTACGGCAAACTACCCGCCAAGTATCCGAAGTGAAGTGGTCTCCCTCAACGACGTGAGTATGCCACTAAACACTTCAACGTACCCGGTAGTTTATGTACCCCACCTTGGGTTTATCCCAGGAGCAAAAACAGTAAAAAGAAATAATACAACGGTGGCTACAACCGCAACCTGGATGTGCCCCGCAAAAGAATATCACATCATATTACAATTACATCGAATGAATGAATATTAAACCCATCTCAAACCCCGGCTAATCATCACAACACTCCAATCAAGTCCATATACACAAACAGTAAACATTACAGAAATGTGCAACCCCCTGCCAACCGACATACTAGCAGTTAGGGGAGGTTTACGAACACATTAAACATTACAGATAAAAACCCAATTAGCAAATATCTTAGAACATCGATCGACAACCATTTTCCGTGTCTACCTCAATAGCAAGCCAGCACAGAACTAACCTGAGTAGAAACAGAACATACAGGAAACCAAAACACCAAAAATATGAATAACAGAGTAAATCCGAGTCAACTCGGCGTTGACTCGGCGGCGGATCCGCGGCCAAAAGCACCTTCTTGCCGCGGATCCGCGGCCGTCTTGCCGAGTTAGAGTCTCGTATTTTCCCAGTATTCTTATAATACCCTGCTATGAATTTTAAGGCATATCAAATAATTTTTGTGACATGTTTAAAATTAACAGAAACTGTTAGGGGGTTAGGGTTTTGTTTTCGTGTTTTCCGTCGATCGAACTTCTAATTAGTTGCTAACAAGCTAGTAATGGTTTAGTTGGCTCTGATACCACTGTAAGTCCATGTCACACACCCCACGAACTTGCGGGGAGGCGGAATATATGAAAAACGATTATCAAAGCTTCGTAACAAGGACTTGAGCGCATGAATCGTTTCTAAACCATTACTAGCAAACTACGAAAGGTTTAACTACTCGGATTTGAAGTTATACTTCACGTTACCTGTCCTTCGGGTCTTCATCGCGGTCCTCCACTCCTCGTAGTCTTCTTGGAACATCGGCACCTCAACGGCCTTCTCGAATCAAAGATGATCCACCCGAGAGCTCCTACTACAAGCTTGATCTCTAACTTGAGATAACTAGGTTGCTCAAAGTGCTAATCTAAGCTACCTAGGGGATATAGAGTGAGGTTATGGATGTATTAGTCTAGCTAACCCTTGATCTCAACACCATGAGAGGTTAGGGTTAGGGTTTCAAGAATGAGAGCTTGAGGAGAGAGAAGGTGACAAAATGAATTAGTTTGGATGAATGAAATCATTTGTGTATATATGAAACATATGATATTATTAAGTAAATAATAAATAAAGCTTTATCATCATGTTTCATTAATACCCTGAGTGATTCATCATATGAGTCATATAAATCATTAAATGAATCATTAACTCATTGCTTGAATCACTACATGACACACTAATCCAATTAATGCAAATGCCACCTTAGCCTCCAACTCACCATGCTTCTAGAAGCTTCCCGGAAAATTACGAGAACGCCCCTCCAATCCGTGAAAACACAGAAAAACTTTAAACTGTATAAATCCAATAACCTCTTACTAGAAACTGGCTTAAACCAAAGCCGACTAGTAAAAACTGTCCGAACTTCGTACGTGCGTAAACACACGTATGCGTCCGAACTCTTGTCGTAAAACCATACGACCTCTATATCGTTTCTCCTGGAGCAGGGAAACTCTCTGTGTGGGACTCTAAAGACTCGACACTACGCTGGCAGTGGGTTTAACCACAGACCACAAGCGGCACTAGCTGTACGTAACGGTCCCCAGGTAGATGTCGATAAGAAGGCCGATGAGGAAAACCATCCAAACTCCTACTGAGCCTGATGTGACAATCTCCGTACAGTCCGGTCTGTTCGTCTAAAACTATCGCATATCGAGCCTAGGGGGCGGCAAGTGTCAGTCCCCTAATAGCGGTATAAGTCATGTCGGAGCGTAGCCCATTACACCCTGAGAAACTACTGGAACCTACCAGTAAATCTCGCTTGCCCTGGCCAGGGACTTTGCGTAATGGCTCTCCGACACAGCGCGATATCAACTGCCAATACCGGGAGAGACGAATCCTATATAACCGCCACTGCCTCCAAGTGCTCGGGACTGCACCTAACTGCTACCTGTTTGCACGACTCCTTTGAGCCGTGGTAGGGTAGCAATCTAAGAACAGTTGGACACACTCGAGGCGAAGTAGCAGTGTTAAGTCTGCGGACTATGCTGTACTCATGTCACCTGGGAACTGTTAACTGACGATAGGTATAATACCAACCAATCAGTTCCCCTGCGAGTCCTGTCCGGTGTACCCGTAACCTAACGAGCACCTGTATACTATCTCCAGTACGACATACTGATGGCTTTGGGACATACCATCTCTCCAACTGGGATAAGAAGCGTACATACTTAGTCTACTCCGGAATATCGATGCCCTGTCTCGATAATCCTACGACCAGGGATAAGTATAGGATGTTGCTTATAGACTACCCAACCCCCACTAGTGTGACTGTAGGGTTCCTAGGCACCCTAGTGAGGTCTACCAAATGATCAAACACGCAAATTTCTAAAAATTACGGTGCCGAGAAAACCTAGAACGGATCGTTAACTAGATGTTCAGGCAAAGCAAGCAAGTAAATGGAAATATAGAAATAGGGAAGGGGCTACAACCTTTGTAGATCCGGTCCACCACTTCCTAAGCTTCGCGATGATCTCCCTCCGCTTTCCAAATCAACGAAGAATAGGCGGCCTTGATCGTCGGTTCGATGCCGAAGATGATCTACGTCGAAGCATCACAAGAACAAGCTCCAACTTCACCAAGCTTTGAAAACTTGTGAAGGAAACACCCTATACTACTTGGCAAGAGGTAGAGGATGAAGAAATAGGAATTGGGTAGACTTTAGTTTTGGATTTCCCACACTTTTTCATCAATCACCATTGATGTAGCAAGCTTTTTCTCATGTTGAAGAAGAAGAAGATGATGAAAAAGAATATGATAAGTATTATGTAAATGATAAATAAATCAATACTTATCATTTACTAACCTTTGGTTAGTTGTAGAGAATAGACCATGGTTAACTAGAATGGTTAGGGTTAAGTATAAGACAAGGATGGTGGACTAATTCAAAGCTTCAAGAATCTTCAACTAGCAAACAAAAATAGCAACCATTCTTTTCTCATCTTTTTCCAAAATAAATAAATAAACAAATAAGAGGAAAGAAAACCCTAATCATAATCTTAACCATGGTCTAATTCTTTACACTAACCCTAGCTTGCATGTATCATCAAACATGATATAATCATGTGCACAAAATATATCACATATGCAATGTGCACAAACCAAGTGAGTAAATCCATTTAAAGTGAACCAATACTAGTTAACGTAAAGTAATATATCAAATATATAAATATGCACTAAATCATTAAATCAACACTTGATTTAACGAACCGGACATATCGGATATAACCGACTAGTATCATATGTATCGGCTTATCGAATCAATCCTTGATTCGATAACCAGGTTATATCGCATATAACCAATCGATACATTCGTCGCGAGAATGGAATACGGTATCACATACACGAATTATTCTCGGTCCCGCACATATCTCATATGCGCTCCTATTTCGTTTCGCTTGAGCTAGGAAACCTCTGTGTAGGACTCTAAAGACTCGTCAATACGCCGGCAGCAGATGATGATCATATCAAACACCCACAAGCCGCAAGCGGTCTGCTAAACGTAACGGCCACCCAGGTATTGAGCGATCAGAAGATCGATGAGCAAGCCCGCTCACACTCCTGTGAATCCAACCAGTAACACTTACCGTATAGTCCGGTCTGTTCATCTGATATGTCGCATATCTCGCCTAGGGGTGGTAAACGTCAGACCCCAATAGCTCGATAAGTCATGCCGATGTAAGGTCCATAACATTCATGAAACTACTGATAACTCTTACCAGTATATCACTGCAACCCTGGCCAGGGATTTCCTGTTATGGCCAGTCGAGCATAGCGCAACATCAACCCCCAATACCGGGAGAGACGAATCCCCTCCTATCGCTCATTGCCTCCATGTGAATCGGGACTGTACCCAAAAACCACCTGTTTGCACAACTCAGTAGAGCCATGGTAGGGTGGAAATCAAAGCACAGTGGGAGACACACAAGACTCTATGACGATCTCGGGTCAACAGACTAAGCTGTACCAGTGTCACGAGAGAACTGCCATCTGACGTGAGGTATAATACCATCTGGGAGTTCTCGGCGAGTCCGTTCAGTGTACCCAGTCTCCACTGAGCACCCGCATACCATCTTCGATGTCAAACACCAATGGATATGGGATCATCCATCGCCCATCGCATGGGTCGAGAAGATATGCGCTAGTCTACTCTGGAATATCGATGCCCCGTCTCGATATTCCCTCGACTAGGAACAATGAAGGATGTACTCATTGACTACCCAGGCCCCACTAGTATGATCTTCATCATAGTCCTGGAAGTTGAGTACACATCCTAAGGGCTTTATCAACATGTAATCAGAGAGACAGAAAGTATACATGTTAAGATAAAGAGCAACCAGATAGCGTACTATCATGTCGAGCAAGAAAGTCCTATCTATATATGTCCCAGCATCCACTACAATATACATCCAATGTACAGTAATGGCCTCTAGGGCATACATATAACTAACAATCTCCCACTTGCACTAGGGCCATCTGTAGCAGTGGTTGCAGTATCTAATACTCAACCATCCCATATGAGTCTCTCTCTGGGAAAAGGCCTTCGTGAGTGGATCCGCCGTGTTGTCCTCTGAGTCTACTCTCCTAACCTCGATCAACCTGGAGATCAACTATCTCCATGATCAGGTGATGCTGCCTCAGAATTTGTCTGGGTCACTGATGGGACCAGGGTTCCAGGGCCGAAGCCACACTTCCATTGTCATACAATGGCATGAACCTAGTTCATCTTATAAACCAATATACACCCAAACTTCCTCTTTGGTAGTATCTTCAATAGCGATATTACCAGCCTTTATCGTCTAGTTTGCCACGGTATCTATCTTAGAACTCTTCCAACATACCGTCCCTCTACTGAGGGTAAAGACAATGCCCGTGACTGACATTCAGTCGTCTTTATCACCCTGGAACGTTTCCAGTGATTCTCCCCAGGATCGATTGATACCATCTCACTACATCTAGTGAGAATCCTAGCATCCAATTACATCTATCTCATAGATGAAAACTCAGGATTTAGGAGGTATCACTTTGATCCTATTTGGAGAATCCTAGTGATAATAGGAGATTGACCGATCGTATTATAGGAAACTCTATTCCTATCAAGAGTATGTTGTCTACGTACAATACGAAGATCACCACCTTACTCTCTACTACCCTTTTGTATATACAAGGTTCGTCTACTATTTTGATGAAGTCAAACACTTTGACTATCACATCAAAACAGACGTTCCAACTCTGCGATGCCTGCTTTATTCTGTAAAGCAACTAGCACACGTTTCCGCTGCTCCCACTGTTTACGAAGACCTCTGGCTGTGTTCTTATAGACGTTCTCTTCTAAATCAGTATTTAGAAAAGCAGTCAGGGCACCCAACCACCAGATATCGCAGTCATGGTATGTAGCCGTGGCAAGTAGGATCTGGATGGACTTAAGCATAGTCACTTGGAAAAGGTTTCATCATTATCCATGCCTGGTTGATGACTAAAACCTTTAATAAGCCTAGCTTTGAATGTCTCAACTTTTCCATCTACACCAAGTAATCTTCTCAAGATATACTTGCTCCTGATAGGGATTTAACCCTTCAGATATAGCAACCAAAGTCCATACTTTGCTGGTGTATATGGATTCCATCTCAGATCGCTAAGCATCCAGCCATTCTTACAGAGTCCCTACTCTCGATGGCCTGCTCGAAACTAGTTGGGTCATCATCTCATGATGCAATCCTTGCTCCCACTGTCATCGAGAAACCGAGGTATCTCTCAGGCGGATGAGGAACCCTACTAGATCGGCGGAGAGGCTGAGGTTCGTCGGGAACTATAGAATCCTTTGGTTCTGTCAAATCATCAACTGCAGTTTTGTATAGCTGGAACCTTTCCAGTTCTACAGAACTGATCCTGCCTCGATCTTGTCCGGATTTTGCTTTAAACATAGGCCGGACAACCCCAAATCTTAACTCGCTTAAGAGATAGGATCTTCCCACACCATATCTTATATGGAGTGGTAGGCAGTGATTTGATTCAAACCTAATTCAATAGGTATGCAGCTTCTCAAGTGCATAACCCCAAAAGGAAATAGGTAACTCAGTAATACTCATCATAGAGCACACCATATCTAATATTGTGCAATTGCTCCGCCCTGATACACCGTTGTGTTGTGGTGTATTCAGAGGAGTAACACTGAGAGAAAATCTCATTCTCCTTTAGAATAGTCCAGGAATTCTATGCACAAGTATTCTCCTCCCTGATCTTATCATAGGACTTAATACTTATACCCGTATTTTGGTTCTCTACTTCTAACTTACATTCTGTGAATATCTCAAAAGGTTCGGACTTATGTTTCAACATGAACATATGACTGAATCTTGAGAGATTATCAGAGAATATAATGAAGTATAAAGAACCAGTCCTGGCATGTGTAGACAGGAGACTTTACATACATCATCATGTATCAGTCCCAAGAGTTTACTAACTCTTTCTCTGTTTCTAATAAACAGAGCTATGGTCATCTAATCTTTGTGACATGACTGGCAAGTTTCACAAGATGTAAATTAAAACTGATTTAAATATGCATCTAAAATGTAACCTCAGCCAGTCGGGTCGCATTGATGTGACCTAGTCTACAATGCCTCAAGAATGATTCGTTCATTTCTGAACTCTTCCTCTTGTGTGTGTTCTGTATACGAGGAACTGTAGTTTGATTTAGAACGTCAATGCCTTTAGATAACGTGCCTGAACCGATCAACTTTTGATATAGGAAATGTTCAAAACATTATCCAACAATACAAAATTATATCCTTCTAATAAAGAGACTGATATGATTCTGTATATCAGGTTCGGTATCTAATAGCATTTGTTCAGAATCAATGTACTGGTAATACAGTGTGACAGTGACCAACAGACTTGGCTGCAACACTTGCCCCGGTTTCTGTCTCATGAAACTTATCACCCGTTCTCAGTTTTTCTACCTTTTTGTAGCCCTATGTAACAGATTACATATCTGGGATCCTGATCCGGTATCATATACCCAGGATGCAGAGGATACTGAAAAACAGTTCTTTGTAATGAACACACCCGAAGGAGATGCATCATATGCACTTTCTTCGTTTGGGCGGCATAGGAATTCTGGCATTCCCCTATTTCCTGCTCTGTCTTATAACAATTATAAGTTGGAGCGGGACCAACGTTCCCCAGCTCAGTATAACAAGCGGGTTCGGTCAATTATCCGTATTATTATCTTGATTAAGGCATGATATGGTCGCTACCAGGAGAGAGAGAGAAGAAAACACTCTGCGTGCGCTCTTGCAAGATCAGATTGGTTATATATTTTATCTAATCAGGATGGCTCCCACTGTTTTTATCAAATCTTCCTTCAAACCCTAAAAGGAAAGACTAGCCGGGATTAATTACACTCTACAAGTTCGCCAATCTTTCAGCCAGGCCAGTGTCGGTACTTTGAGGGAGGTTCCCCGTGCTTTCGCACGGACCTAATTACAGTAAACCTCGTTTTCCCAGAGGCGTAACCCCGTTGACACCTTTCTAGACACCTACTTGATCGGCTAATTGCAAAGTGCAAAACTCTCCCAGGAGTAACAATTACTCGCAGTGGGTATCAGGATCCAACTATCATATAGAAGGTATGCAATCTCATTGCAAATTTCAACACTTGAAACTCCCGATAATGGTTTTTACCCCTAGCACCTATGACCTTGGCTAAGGTCAACAAATCATAGGTACTAGTCAAGTTCTACCCGTCATTTCGTGATTAATTAGACCTACCCACATGACCCTTGGCTAAGGTCAACAAAGCCACATGACTGTCCTAACTAATCGCATCATATGCGGTGTAGGAAGACATCACTTAGCTACCGTACACTGTACCTTGACTATGGTCAACAAACACAGCACGAATACTAAGTACTCTACTTCCTAAAATGACGGAGGGTTGCGGCTGGTTTTTGTGAAAACCTTTAATGCTTTGAACTTGATCTCGTTGCGGAATAAAATGGTTTTTAAATGGAATGTTTTTAAAGCTTTTCTAGTTTTGCTAAAGGGGTCACTCCCGGTGAAGGGATCGTCGGCCCTTTTCTCGTCGAATGAGGTACGTGATATATCATATATATCACTGTGCAAAGCAGAAACTATAGAAGCGATCAAAAGACAAACCGAGGGTTGTAGCATCTGCCAGTTATTGCTAAAGGAGTTACTCCCGGTGAAGGGATCTCGGTCCTTTCCTTATCGAATAAGGTGCAGGATGTTCGACAAGGAACACCACGATGCAAAGCAAGAACTGTAGCTACCTGTTTTATTTTGAAATTCGATTCCACAACATCAATTAGGTTTATTTTCTTTCATTAATCTCATTAATGAATATCCCATCATTTAAATTACCTAAACATCACAGATAAATATGATGTTCACTTATGCCATCCGCATTCGCCTCGATGTCCCCTCGTGCACCGTTAGGTTAGGTAACTAACGGCAGAGCGGGGCAGGGCTAGCGCGGGTGTAAAACATAAGTAACGTCTATATAATATATCATATATACTATAATATCTGAACAGAGCACAGAACATCGCATGATCACATCACAGATAAAGCACAGCAGAAGAAATATATGAAATATTGGATATACTAGGACGTCCGTGTTCTCAATACGAGCCAGTATAAAACACGGATTCCACGGTCGTGATGAATAGCCAATCCCACACCCCAAGGCCCCTACGAGAGCGGCAAGCAACCCTACCAATTCTAGGGTTAGGAGACCCGGACTCGACTCCTCGAGTTGGTCTCCCACTGGATCCCAGAACCCGGTTACTTGTGCTCCCCTCCTTGGGTCTATCCTAGTGCAGAAAAGTAAATAATATACATCAACGGTGACAACTTCCGCAACCTGGAAGTGCCCCAATAAAAGAATATTACATACAAGTTTTTACATGAATGAAAATGGAAAAACACTCATCCCACATAAAAACCCCCGGCTATTCAAACACGACGATCCAATATAACATATCCAGCAACACATAACATCATATGTCATCAACGTAAGTAAATATGTCCATCCCAATTGTCGTTGACATATAGCAACGAAACCGGCGATATCACATATTACACTTACGGTCACAGAAAAGAAAGTGTAAAACTACAACAGTTGGAATCCGCAACCATCTCAGACATCTCATGCCTGACCAAATGAATTACTTAGACATCGTATGCCTAACAATTATAAACCCCGCATTTTAGTCTCAAAATCGAAAACACTTTTCAATATCAAGTCGGGCAATTCAACAAGATTCCTGAAAAACTGATCGAATGCTTCTCGCAAACTTTAGTAGGCGGCCGCACCCCTGATACCGTCGACGAAGTGCACCAAGGCGGAACACCGCTACCGCGAGCACCCGAACGGATGCTTTCGGTGACGGGGTTCTCCTACAGTTACTTGGTCGGGGCTATGGGGTGAGACTGTCTATTAAGTTTACCCGGCGAGTATCCGCGTACGCTACGTGATTGCAACGGACTTTTGATCGCATCAAAATTCCGTGGCAACCGATCAAGTGAGACTAAACTGCTATGTTTATAACATTCATCAGGTCATCTCATAACCTTTTGTGAATTCCAATTATTGTATCACATTCCGGATAAACAGAAAATGCTAAACTTTTCGATCGAACAATCGAACACCCAAGTTTTCCCGATAATACTCAACTCATGAAATAAGTCTAACAACATTCAGTTCGTGCCTCAGTACCAACGGTCCAGCCGTAGAAGGGTCAAGCCAACGTCTCACATGTGGCACGCCGTACTGCCCCAAACCCGAAGGTTCAAAGGGCAGTTCAAGACGGTCACATAATCGAGTTAAGGTTTGTTGTCTTCTAGAGGGTCCATTGCGTTACTTGCACTACTTAGAACGTCGTTAAACTACTGAAAAATCCAACACTTGGAAATTTCCCGACAGGGGAAAAGTGAGGTATTTATATCCGGTCGAACTTTTTAACGTATTCTAAAAAGACCCGGAAAAGCACACCGACAAAATTAGACAGTCCGATCGAATATACTGAGTTCCCAATACAACCCAGAAAATAAAACTCTGGAATAAATATTAAAATATCCCCAGGAAAACCAGCACTAAAAACTAGGAGTCACTGTGAAAACGAAAAATGCTGATGTGACTAGTCGGCCGCGGAACCGCCGCACGGCCATGCTCGTGCCGCGGTTCCGCCGCGGTTTAAAGGAATTGTGATCTCGAATTTCACAGTAATTCTTAGGAATACCTGCTGATTTCTCTGCATATTTTTAATTCATAAAAATCCACGAATTTCAAAAAAGGTCCAGAGAGCATATTAAAATCGGGGTTTCGGGTCGATCGGACTTCTAATTCCGTCTAGACTTCGCCTAAGGCTCTAGCTAGGCTCTGATACCACTGTAGGGTTCCTAGGCACCCTAGTGAGGTCTACCAAGTGATTAAACACGCAAATTTCTAAAAATTACGGTGCCGAGAAAACCTAGAACGGATCGTTAACTAGATGTTTAGGCAAAGCAAGCAAGTAAACGGAAATATAGAAATAGGGAAGGGGCTACAACCTTTGTAGATCCAGTCCACCACTTCCTAAGCTCCACGATGATCTCCCTCCGCTGTCCAAATCAAACCCTTGACTCTAGCATTGGCATCATCGAAGAATAGGGGGGCTTGATCGTCGGTTCGATGCCGAAGATGATCTACGTCGAAGCATCACAAGAACAAGCTCCAACTTCACCAAGCTTTGAAAACTTGTGAAGGAAACACCCTATACTACTTGGCAAGAGGTAGAGGATGAATAAATAGGAATTGGGTAGACTTTAGTTTTGGATTTCCCACACTTTTTCATCAATCACCATTGATGTAGCAAGCTTTTTCTCATGTTGAAGAAGAAGAAGATGATGAAAAAGAATATGATAAGTATTATGTAAATGATAAATAAATCAATACTTATCATTTACTAACCTTTGGTTAGTTGTAGAGAATGGACCATGGTTAACTAGAATGGTTAGGGTTAAGTATAAGACAAGGATGGTGGACTAATTCAAAGCTTCAAGAATCTTCAACTAGCAAACAAAAATAGCAACCATTCTTTTCTCATCTTTTTCCAAAATAAATAAATAAACAAATAAGAGGAAAGAAAACCCTAATCATAATCTTAACCATGGTATAATTCTTTACACTAACCCTAGCTTGCATGTATCATCAAACATGATACAATAATGTGCACAAAATATATCACATATGCAATGTGCACAAACCAAGTGAGTAAATCCATTTAAAGTGAACCAATACTAGTTAACACAAAGTAATATATAAAATATATAAATATGCACTAAATCATTAAATCAACACTTGATTTAACGATCCGGTCATATCGGATATAACCGACTAGTATCATATGTATCGGCTTATCGAATCAATCCTTGATTCGATAACCAGGTTATATCGCATATAACCAATCGATACATTCGTCGCGAGAATGGAATACGGTATCACATACACGAATTATTCTCGGTCCCGCACATATCTCATATGCGCTCCTATTTCGTTTCGCTTGAGCTAGGAAACCTCTGTGTAGGACTCTAAAGACTCGTCAATACGCCGGCAGCAGATGATGATCATATCAAACACCCATAAGCCGCAAGCGGTCTGCTAAACGTAACGGCCACCCGGGTATTGAGCGATCAGAAGATCGACGAGCAAGCCCGCTCACACTCCTGTGAATCCAACCAGTAACACTTACCGTATAGTCCGGTCTGTTCGTCTGATATGTCGCATATCTCGTCTAGGGGTGGTAAACGTCAGACCCCAATAGCTCGATAAGTCATGCCGACGTAAGGTCCATAACATTCGTGAAACTACTGATAACTCTTACCAGTATATCACTGCAACCCTGGCCAGGGATTTCCTGTTATGGCCAGTCGAGCATAGCGCAACATCAACCCCCAATACCGGGAGAGACGAATCCCCTCCTATCGCTCATTGCCTCCATGTGAATCGGGACTGTACCCAAAAACCACCTGTTTGTACAACTCAGTAGAGCCGTGGTAGGGTGGAAATCAAAGCACAGTGGGAGACACACAAGACTCTATGACGATCTCGGGTCAACAGACTAAGCTGTACCAGTGTCACGAGAGAACTGCCATCTGACGTGAGGTATAATACCATCTGGGAGTTCTCGGCGAGTCCGTTCAGTGTACCCAGTCTCCACTGAGCACCCGCATACCATCTTCGATGTCAAACACCAATGGATATGGGATCATCCATCGCCTATTGCATGGGTCGAGAAGATATGCGCTAGTCTACTCTGGAATATCGATGCCCCGTCTCGATATTCCCTCGACTAGGAACAATGAAGGATGTACTCATTGACTACCCAGGCCCCACTAGTATGATCTTCATCATAGTCCTGGAAGTCGAGTACACATCCTAAGGGCTTTATCAACATGTAATCAGAGAGACAGAAAGTATACATGTTAAGATAAAGAGCAACCAGATAGCGTACTATCATGTCGAGCAAGAAAGTCCTATCTATATATGTCCCAGCATCCACTACAATATACATCCAATGTACAGTAATGGCCTCTAGGGCATACATATAACTAACAGTGACTGCCATCGCAACGCTGGTAATCAAGAAAAGATCCTATGGGCTCTACTAATACGTATAAATGATACGTTACAAGAAACATATGCACATATTAAAGTAAATACAAACCAAGTAGCATACTACCATTTTTAGCAAGATTGTATATACAACTGTGAATATCCCAAGCTTCCATTAAGTAATATACATACAAGTATGATACAATAATGGCCCCTAGGGCATATACACTAACATTACAGACCCGAGCGTCCGTGATGACTGGGAGTCGAACCCGGAGATGGTGATTTTATCCCGAGCGAGGTGCTGAACGCTCATGCAGATTTCTTTTAGCACCCTCACATTTGGGAGGTTGACAGAGGACCCGTTGTTAACTAAGATTTTCCTTATCTTGATGTCATGGCAATACCTGGTGACATACAGGGGACGGTTGTGCTCGCACGTTCCGAGGAGGAGATCTTCATCACCGAAAATGATGTCAGCTGTGTGCACGTCTTCCAGCTCGTCCTTCATATTTTCTTCGGTAAGGAAGGCTTGAAACTTCCCGGGTTCTTGTAATGTCTTGATCAGAGAATCTCGTGCCTCTTTAGACAATAGAAGGGCATCCAACACGCTTAGCTGCAAGGGTATTTTCCTCAGGTGCACCAGGACATTGTAATCCACCTTGTTCTTCTTAGGCGGGTCTTTGGCTGTCAGCTCTTCGACGACTCGATCATCGAGGGCGATATCCTCAGAGACTTTTTCCTTCCTCTTATATTTTTTGTTCGATCCCTTGTTTGTAGGTCCAAGATTCTTTTCGGGCAACGTAGGGTTGCGCAGCTGAATATTTTCACAGTTCTTATCTCATCATCTTTTCTTGAAGTGGATTCCTTGAAGAGAGGGTCGGGGGCTACTTCTTCATCAGAATCTCTTTCGAAGGTGAGAACTTGCGATCCCCTGGTATCAACCATGTGACAGTTGTCGGTAGTTCTTTTATGCTCATCTGTCGTGTTTTTCTGCTCCCGACGAGTTTTGTGTTTCATCCGCTTGAAATGTTGTCGGTGAGCAACGTATCCTTGCCACCACTTCTTGAAAGCATTGCACTCTTCGATAGGATGTGCAATCCTCCGATGGTATAAGCAGTAGTTACGATGCCCATCCGCTTCATCAAGGTGTATACCGCCAGGGGTATTTCCTTTGAAAGATGGCGGCTTCATTCCCATTGACAGGGCTTTAGTGAACCGTTTCCTTGTCTTAAGCCTATTTTTGTCTGCCGCGGGCATGCTTCAATCTGGTTGGAGTGCTTTGCGACTCATCCCTACCATGACTTCTGTAACACCCGAGCCCAATGCAACTATTTTCAGTTACTGTTTCAGTATAATGTGGTACTCATTTTATTTAACTTGCTTGTTTGTTGCTTACTGTAAAATTTACCCGGCAAAGTCATTTCTACATATAACAAATTTTGGCATCTAAAATAAAATTGAAAATATTCATCTTGGCCTACTTGACACCCCTAGCCTCATGGTAGCGTCCGTGCATTGTGTTCTCGTCCCGTTCAGTGAAACGGGCGAGTTTGGACGGCTACGCGCGCGTACATGTGTCCGTTTTGGGGGTATGCTTTTTAATCATAAAACACTTAATTTTAAAATTTGGATCCCGCTTAAAATCCTTTTATTTCAATTTCAAATTTTTGGACTCGACCCGGGTGCGATTTGAAAATGCTTTATTTGGCGCCAAAATCCTAAATTTAATATTATTAAAACCATCGCATATATTTTTCTAACTAACCTGATATCTTACTGTTCATTACCTATCTTTTAAATCTTTAAGTTAACCATATAATATTTTTACAATCTTTTATATCCTTCTCAATTTATTCTCTCAGCCAATCGCAACCTCCCCTTTAGCCCCACTTTTCTCTCTCTCTCCACTTTCTCTCTCTCTCTCTCTCTCGTATATTCTCTCGTACTTCTCTTTATCATTCTTTCTCTTCTTGCTTCATGTCTCGTTTCTTTTTCTTCCTTTTTTTAACTGTTCTTTTGTTGCCGGAATTCCGTCGTGCCGGTGACGCTTCTCGACGTTCTAGCGAGGTACCCTGACCCGTGTGGTTCCTTTGTTCGTCGTTTGGGTTCATTCCGTGAACCGTGCGCCCGTCGCGAGTTTTTCCCGCCGACGGTTAACGTTCCGTTTTCCCGATTCGCGACCCATCGAGGCAAGTTAATCTTGCTACATGCTATATAATTCATTTTATACCTATTTAAATAAATACCATACCTATAGTTTAAATATAGTGCCCCATGTTTAATTTTATAACGTTTCGATGTTCCGTTTGCATCCGTTTATATCATATTAAATCTAGATCATGAAAACTTATCTTGTGACATACTAGATTACATTATACTGCAGCCATATCATTTAAAATATATGTCGTCATAATATTTATTATTATTATCTTTAATTAGTTTATAATCTTCATTTTATAATGTTATACATTTGAAAATCTTATAGTTTACACGTGAAAAGTCGTTGAAAAATCGGATATGACAAATCTGAAATTTACTGTACACCTTACCTTATAAAATTCATTATAAATTATAGAAAAATCATTAGTATACGTTCTTTAGTTCGTTTCGAAGCTAACTCAGAATACTATAACTCTATGAAATATTTACTTGCAAAATAAATTTTGTAAATAACGTAAAATGCAAATGAATATGTCATCAAACTGCTGTCCAGGCAAATTCCAGCAGCAAACTTTCAACTTCGGATGTTTATAACTTTTTGTAGGGACAACCTGAGATGTTTATACTTATAAAAATGAAAACCTTATTGAATTATCTTTATTTTGGTATAAGACACGTCCATTTTGGAGAACGTTTGTTATTTTTAAGCTATTTTACAAATTAGGGTGACGCTGAATTTCTGAACGGAACCTTCTTGTGCATGGTTAATCAATACCACTTTTATAGTTATTAATCGCTTTGAATATGCTATCCATATTAATATTATTATATCAATATTTATATCACATATTGCTTAGTTGTACATCCCACATTACCATTTTATAGTTTTATAACTTTTCGGATACCCGTTTGCATCCATCGCATTTAAGATACATATAATTGCATCCATAGATCACATTACTACATAATAATGTGATATTAACACTCCATGTTTAATAAATTGCATCCTAATTAATATTGGAACTATAAATATAACCCTAATCGATAACTGTGCATCCATATCCTTGAAATTATATCTATTTGCATATCATATTACATGTTCCAGTTTATTGTTCTGATAGTACTCATGCTTGTTTATTTATACACATGCTTATGTTAGTTTGATTATGAGCACCCACATGACATCTTGTGCTTCCTGACATGACCTGTTACACTTCCTACTTGACATGATATGGTACCGTACACTGCTTGACTTGACCTGATGTACCATGACCTGACCCGTTACCTGATCCTGTGTCTAATGCCAACAAACCTGACATGTAGTCCTTACGGACCGTTCCTGTTGTCTATCCAGACAAACCTGCACCTACCTGATCCTGTGTTGGCATTAGTTCTTGATTACGGAATACCTGACTTGAACACATAACCATGGGGGTATGGGGAAATCAAAAGTGTAAACTAAAGTGTAACTTAAAAGGGTATTACTTGATCCGTGGTCCCGGGGGGTAACGTGACAGAACCATTCGTGACTCTTACATCTTGATCCGTGGTCCCGGGGGGTAACGGGATAGAGCCATTCGTGACTTTTACATCTTGATCCGTGGTCCCGGGGGGTAACGGGACAGAGCCATTCGTGACTCTTACATCTTGATCCGTGGTCCCGGGGGGTAACGGGACAGAACCACTCTTGGTTCATATATTCCTGATCCGTGGTCCCGGGGGGTAACGGGACATATCCTTTGAGTTACATGGAGGATTACATTAATTGATTTCAAATAAACTTTAGAGTAGACAACCCAGTAGCACAGTTTAGATTGATCACTGCACGTCACATACACTGATACACTTCACTGTTATACATCCCTGTTGACTTGTTACTATTTATGATTCATGCCTGCATATCTCGTGTATCCTGTTCATTTATTATTGCTTGATGTTATGACGCGCTGACGTCTGGATTTTGCATGGCCCAGATCCTCTACCTTTGTTGCAGACTGATCAGGAGTTTTGCCGCTGTTAGATCGAGCGGTAGGGATCATGTCGGTATCCGATCTTACTTTCCAGGTGTTTATTTGATCTTTTGCTTCCGCATACTATAGAATTTCTTGACTCTTTTACTCCGGCTTATGGACATGTATTAGATAGTTAGTTTACTTTCCTGTTCTTGATATCTCTACAGCCGTAATGTGACTGTGGAAGGATTTTTCCTAACCACAGGTAGCATGGTTGGCTATGTCACATGCCTATTTTAGCGTACTCTGGGAAGCGGGGCGTGACATGGTTCTTTTGGTATCAGTGTTATAGGATAGTCGGGTTGATTCTTTTGTAGTTGGGTATTGTTCCCAATACACGAATCAGAATACCCGTGTTTAGGAAACATGTCCTGCCACCTTACCGTTTACCATTCTTGAATCACATTCTTCCTGATTATATCTTTTACGATGTGCAAACTTCCTTTGCATATCGATTCGAAAACCTGATTCCTTGTTATCTCTAGGACTTAGGCGACTTGGGTAGAGTTATGTAATTGTGGCTATGATACCGCGGCATAGTTACAATGCGGCACTCTATTTAAGTATCTTGGAGTTCTAGCCTTGATCTATATTCAGAATCTATCATCATGCTAATGTTGGGTGTTTTGAGTTCAGGAATATGGCCTGTAAGTGTTAGTGTATATGCCCTAGAGGCCATTACTGTATCATACTAGTTTGTATATTACTTAATGGAAGCTTGGGATATTCACCTTGTATATACAATCTTGCTCAAAATAGTAGTATGCTACTTGGTTTGTTTCTACTTCAATGTGTACATGTGTTTATTTTAGTATATCACCTATACACATTAGTGGAGCTCTTAGGATCTTTGCTTGATTACCAGCGATGTGATGGCAGTCACACTTGTGGGGCTGGGTAATCTATAAGCACATCCTTATGCAGGTCCCTGGTCGCAGGACTATCGAGACAGGGCATCGATACTCCAGAGTAGACTAGCGCATGCGCTTCTCATCCCAGTGTGGGAGACGGTATGTCCCACAGCCTTCAGTACGTCATACTTGAGATAGTATGCGGGTGCTCGTTAGGTTACGGGTACACTGGACAGGACTCGTCGGGAACTGACTAGTTGGAATTATGCCTATCGTCAGTTATCAGTTCCCAGGTGACATGAGTACAGCTTAGTCCGCTGACTTGACACTGTCACTTCGCCTCGAGTGTGTTCTCACTGTACTTTGATTACTATCCTACCACGGCTCAAAGGAGCCGTGCAAATAGGTAGTAGTTGGGTGCAGTCCCGAAGCACTTGGAGGCAGTGACGGTTAGACAGGATTCGTCTCTCCCGGTATTGGGGGTTGACATCGCGCTGTGTCTAGGAGAGCCATTACACGAGTAGTCCCTGGCCAGGGAAAACAAGATATACTGGTAGGTTTCCAGTGTTATCTCAGGGTGTTTTGGGCTTCGCTCCGGCACGACTTGTACCGCTATTGGGGGACTGACGTTTACCGCCCCGTAGGCCCGCCATGCGATGTATCAGACGAACAGACCGGACTGTACGGAGAATGTCACACTCAGACTCAGTAGGAGTTCAGATGGGTTTCGCCTCGTCGGTCTTCTTGTCGGCATTACCTGGGGACCGTTATGCACAGCTAGTGCCGCTTGCGGTCTGTGGTTAAACCCACTGCCAGCGTAGTGTCAAGTCTTTAGAGTCCCACACAGAAAGCTTTTCGCCTTTAGGCAAAAGAGTAGAGGTCGCATGGTTTTGCGACAGGTCGCATGGTTTTGCGACAGGGTTCGGTCGCATCCGTGCACTTGTGCATGTACAGTGTCCGGACAGTTTACACTTGCGGGCTTTGGTTTAAGCCAGATCCTAGTGTACCTTTTGGGATTGGATTTATCCAGTTTGCATTCGTGTTCCTCGGAACGCGGATGCGCGTGTGTATGCACAGTTGACGGGGAGACATAGGCAGCGAATTCTCATTAGGGTTGTTGACAGTTGACCGTTGACTATTGACTTTTTGCTCAACCCTACTGAGAATATGATATATGATTAACAATTATATTAATTAAGTATTATGGTGACATGGTTGTTGACTTTTGTTGACTTGTTGACTTTGTTGACCGGTTGACTAGGCTTGACTAGTTGACCATCATGATAACCATACCCATCATTTCATGGCAAATACTTTTGCTTGCTTGCTCATTTGTGCAAAATGAGTGCATGAAATGATATGGTTATGGTTGCTTCAACCATCACATAACACTTGATTGGTATGATGAGTTATCATTGCTTTGGATTATGAGAGGGTGAAAGACAAAAGAGAGGCTCATTCTCACTTGCTCATTCTCTCTCTTTGTTCTTGAGCTCTCTTGTTTTTGCTCTCACCCTCTTCCTCTTGCTCTCTCTCTTGACTCTATGGTTCACTTGTCTCATGAGTTGAGAATCAAGAACCATAGATAAAATCCCATACAAACTCTTCTCTACTCACTCTAGTTCACAAGGTTTAGCAAACCGAGTGAACTAGTTTCTTCAAAGTTCGAAGAAGGAGCCAAAGGTTGGACCTTTCAGGTGGATCTATCTTCGGCGTAAGGAGACGACGGGAAGAAGCCGATCCGGACCACCATCGGAGTTTGAAGACGAAGGAGTTCAAGACAAGAAAAGTATAACCCCCTAACCGAGTAGTTAGCAACTCGTAGTTAGGTTGTTAGTTAGATGTTTAACAAAGATCCGAGTTATAAGTCCATGTTACCACCTCTATAAAAATCGTTTTTCATCAAATTCTGCATGCCCGAAAGTACCGGGAGAGGTAGCATGGACTTACAGTGGTATCAGAGCCTAGTTAAACTCTATCTAACATGTTAGCAAGTAGCTAGAAGATCGATCAAAGAAAAAGTCCCGAAATGAACCCCGTTTTTCAAAGTTGCTGTCGATTTTTTATGTTTTGTAAAAGTGATAAATCATGCATGAAAAATCGACTCAGGGTTTTTAAAAGATACTGTAGAAAAATCACCCAGAGATCCCCCTAAACGACCGCGGAAACGCGGCAATAGCTTGCTATTGCCGCGGTTCTGCGGCCTCCTTGGCCCCTCTCTGGTGTTTCTTTGCTGCAGTGTGGTTGTAAGGGTATTTTGGGAATTTTGGTATATGTATTTTCAGCCCAGATTTTCCAGAACGAAAATTTTATTTTTGGGGTCCCGAAAATCCGTATTTTTGATCGAACTTCTAAAAGACTTAAGCTAACGGGTTTTTCTGTAATGTGATATTTGTATTGAACGTCTACTAATCGCTATATGTCGATTAGTGGGGGTTATACAAATCTGTGATCTGTAATGTTGCTGGAATGTGTATATGAATATGTTGGATTGTCGCGGGTGAATAGCCGGGGGTTGTGAGACGAGAGTTTTCTTTTCTTTCAATTCATGTAAATTTGTAAATTGATGTAATAATTATTTGTATGGCCGCATAACCGGGTCGGGGTTGTAGCCGTCATTGTATAATTTCTTTTTACTGTTTTTGCTCCTAGGATAGACCCATGGAGGGGGTGCACAAACTACCGGGTATGCCGAAGTGCCGAATGGCCTACTCATGGAGATGAGGGAGGTTGCTTCGCTTCGGGTACTTGGCGGGTAGTTTGCCGCACCCGTAGGGGTCATGGGTGGGGTATTGGCTATTCACCGCGACCGTGTAATCTGTTTTTCGTTACAGGCTCGTGCGAATTACAGATTCCTAGTATATCCAATGTATTCATCTGTGATCTGAAATGTTTATCATTGCAGTATATCTATATATGATATTATTTAGGCGTTGCTTATGTTTTACAGACGCGCTAGCCCAGCCCCCGCTCTGTCGTTAGTTAAGTAACCAAACGGGTAATGACGGGGCCCAGTGGCGAATGCGAATGGCATAAGCGTACGTCATATTTTGGTTGTTTTCTGCAATGGTAGGATTAATTGATGGGACTGTTCCCCTCCGAATGGCGGCGCACAGGACCGCGGTGTCCTGACGCTGAGATTCGGGGCAGATGCTATTTGGTTTTATCCGTCCACCTCTCCGAAGATGGCAAGTTGATTTATGGCACCGTGTATCGGAGGTTTAGACGGATGCGGCCGATGTAGCAGACTTCGTCAGATTCCCCCTCGCTTGAGGGGTTTTTGATTGTGGGGACGCTCTTCCCTGCAGGCGCAAGCCCCTGCAGTTAATTACGCTACCGCATCGCGGTAATAACTTTTTCCTTCTCCAGAATTTCACTTCGTGTCGTGGGTGTTTGTTATGTTTGTGGTTGCCCGTGGATTGTATACGGAGACTAATTTATGTCGTCGCCCGTAGGACGTGGATTAGTCCAAATCCATATTTACTTAGATTTGGGTTTGGTGTTTTTAGTTTAAGGATACGTTAGTCGCGTTGCGGCTAAGATCAACTTAAACGTTCGTTAAGGATACGTTAGTCCAGTTTGAGACTAAGATCAACTTAACGGGATCGTTTAGATCCGACAAAAGAGCGTTTGGGCTCTATTGTTCCAGTTTAGGGACATAGTGATCCAACATTCCCATTTTGGGGGAGGATATTGGTTTAAGGACGCATAAGTCTATGAGTTTAAGGACCCCACAGTCCGTATTAATGTGTGGTTGTCAGGACCCGTCACCTCTCTGACGACGTTGAAGGATTACAACGACAAATATCAGAGGAGTTCAGAGATGTACCCTTGAACCAAAGTTGGTTGAGAGATCTATAGTCCAATTTGGGACTAAAGTTTGTTTGAAGGTTTGATTTAAGGACACGTTAGCCATATTTGAGGCTAAGATCAACTTAATCGTTTGTTAAGGATACGTTAGTCCAATTTGAGACTAAGATCAACTTAACGGGATCGTTTAGATCCGACAAAAGAGCGTTTGGGCTCTATTGTTCCAGTTTAGGGACATGGTGGTCCAATGTTCCAGTTTAGGGACATGGTGGTCCATATTCCAGTTTAAGGACATGGTGGTCCGATATTAGTTTAGGGACGTTTCGGTCCGATATTAGTTTAGGGACGTTTCGGTCCGATATTAGTTTAAGAACGTTTCGGTCCACGAGTTTAAGGACCCCGCAGTCCATATAGTATGTGGTCGTTGGGACCCGTCACCTCTCTGACGTCATTGAAGGATTACAACGACAGGTGTCAGAAAAGTTCGGAGATGTACCCTCGAACCGGTAGTAAATTGATTTAAGAGAGCAATCTAGCTCAGTCAATTTAATTTAAGGACTTACGGCCAAAATTGGGCTAAGTCCAATTTAAAATGTTCAACATTTTATTTGCTTTTGCATTGCATTTCTTTTTTTTTATTTTTATTTGGGCTTTGCCCAGAAAGGATGCAGAGCATCAATTTGTTTTGGGCTCTGCCTTTTATAAATGATGCAGAGCATCAATTTGTTTTGGGGCTCTGCCCTTTTATTGCTTTGCAATTTATTTAGGCCTGTTAGGTCTTTTTGACTTGGGCCTGGCCCTTTAAGTAATGCACTACATTTGTGCAAAGCACTAAGGATCTTTTTAGATTCAAAACAGAAGTGCAAAGCACTTTTTGATCCCTTGATCTAAACAAGTCTTTCCTTGTTTCAGAGAACCAAAGGTTCATAACAAGTGCAAGGCACTATTTTTATTTTTATTTTATTTGTTTATTTATTTATTGAAGATCCATAATCTTTTTCTTAGATCGCTGATCTGTTCATAAGAGAAATTTCTCTTCTTTCAAAGGTTTTTACCTTTTTTATTCTTGAGGAGTTCTTCAGAGTCCTCTTTCTCTCTTTTTTTTGGCAAGATGTTGATACCTTTTAATTGAGGTCTGGGGTCCTTTTTATAGTGCTCAAAGATCAGTTAAATTTGTTAAAATGATCTTTTCTGAGTGATTCGGGGAATTTTCCCCACCGTTGGATCTTTGATCCAAAGGCCCCTGTTTTACAGAAGAAATCTTCTTGTTTTAACAAAAAACAGAAAAGATTTCCTTAATCTTCATTTTGTTTTTGCGCAACTCCCCAGCGCGTGACACGTGTCGCGCAGCGAAGCGCTTGCACAACAGTGCTTGAGCAACTGCGCTTTGCGCAACTGCGCAGACACGTGTCGCGCAGTGAAGCACTTGCGCAACAGCGCTTGCGCAACTGCGCAGACACGTGTCGCGCAGCCGTGCGCTTGCGCAGATGTGGTTGCGCAGACACGTGTCGCGCAGCGGTGCGCTTGCGCAGTTGTGCTTGCGCAACTGTGCAGACACGTGTCGCGCTGCGGTGCGCTTGTGTAGTTGAGTGTTGCTTATGTTTTTTAAAGAGCCTTGCTCTGATTGGACGTACTGCCTTGGGCGTTGCGCTGACGTATCAATTTCTGACATGTGGCGCGTTGCGCGCAGCGCAAAGAATCTGAAGCGTTGCTTCATTCATTAAAGTTTTAATTTTTCAAAGCAAAGCTTTATTTCTGATTGGGGGAAGATGAAGCGTTGCTTCATCTCCCGCCTTGGAATTTGAACAGAATTTGAACACGTGTCGCGCCTTCGAAGTGTCGCTTTTGAGCGACATACCCTTGCCACCAACAGTTAAAGGATTCGCAGTCTTCGGTAGGATGTATGATCTTCTGATGATATAAACAGAAGTTAGGGCGCATCTCTACCTCAGAGAAAGAATTTTCTTCAGAGGGCGGTAGCTTCATTCCTACTGATAGAGCTTTGGCGAACCGTTTCCTCGTCTTGAATTTCTTTTTACCCGCAGTGTATGGCTTTTGATTTGACAGGAATACCTTGGTTCTTTCCAGTATGGCCATTTCATGCTCTTGATTGGCTTTTGCTTTCAGATGAATTTCATTTAGGAAGGCATCGATCAACTTGTCTGACGGCCGCGGAATTTCTGTTTCAGGGTCCGCCATTGATTTCTCAGCGCAAGGATCCTCCTCATCATCCGTCAGTGAATGAGAAATCACATAACAAGTCGCTACGTAGTCTTCGGATTCATCCGATAAGTTTTCTCCATCGTTTTCATCCTCGACGAAAGAACAAGTTGCCCCCGGCGTGTCCGTCTTCTTTGGAGAGTGCGGCTGTGGAGGGTTTACCTTCCAGCTTTCAGACAGCGTGAACTTGCCTTGCAGGTATTGATCCTCGATCCATCCCTTAAAGACGAAACAATCCTCAATCGGGTGACTTACCGTTTGGTGGTAAGGGCAATAATTGGGATTATTAAGATCGCCTGGCTGCGACAGACGCTTCGGACTCGGCAGATTGATGAGTCTGTTACGCACTGCCAGCTCAAACAGTCTTCTCGTTTTATTTTGAGGAAACGAGTAATGACGTCCTAGCCTCTCTTCGAGGGATGGGTGTGGATGCACGTTTTGGCGAGCGACCGGCTTTGAGTTGCTCGACTGTTGCTGAGCGTTGGCGACGATGATCGCTTTTCCTTTCTCATTTCGGGGATCGGGTCTTGGTGGAGACGGTCTATGGCCCATCTGGTCCATTTGGGCTAATTTGTCGATCAAGGCCTGGAAGGTGGTCGGCCTGAAGAACATCATGAATTGCGAGATGGTAGCCTGCGGATCGAGAGTGCCCACAAACATGCCTACCGCAGGTGCCTCTTCTATGCGTTGTTCGCATTTCGACCATAGGTTTCGCCATCGTGTTGCGTATTGGACCCACGTTTCGCCGGGCCTTATCCTGGCATTTATCAGTGCTGTAATCGGGGTGCGTTCACTAGCACTTGCGGATCTTTGTGTAAACAGCAGTTCCATCTCTGCAAATATTTTGACGGAGTCGTTAGGTAGCTCCAAATACCATTCAAAGGCTATTTCTGCTAAGCTGCCGACGAATTGACGTAGCAACAATTTGTCATCGCCTCCAGTATTGCCGCATAAGGCCCTGAATTGAGCGACATGCTGATGCGGATTCCCTGTCCCTTTATATACGTGGAATTTAGGGATCGTATATCCTGGCGGGTAACTGATTTGGTCATACCAGCTCGGATACGGTCGTCCGGTTCTAACAATTTGCCCAGCCGCTTCATTCGCCTGATGAACCCGGATCTGCTGGGCTATATATTCATCTAGGTCGACTTTGGAGATTGCCTCCTCCTTGGCTGTTGATAGAGCCGGCGGAGGTTTTGACGTTTCTCCCCTGTCGTCTTCAAGGACGATTGGAGGATCTTCAGCAGGAGGGTCCGGCTGTGACATCATCCCTACTATATCTTGGAAGAGGAGCATCATCTGCTTTATGTTAGCCGCTTGCTCTGCAGCTTCTTTGTACCTCTTTTCGAGGACTCTGCGTAAAAAGTCAGCGTCGGTTTCTTGTTCTTGACGCTCATCCGAAGACATTTCAGAGCTTTCTTTTGGCTCAGTGAGTGCAGCCATTGTAGTCATCATTTCCTGAAGCTTTTGTTGTTGCTCCTGGGCTTTCGTCACGGATCGGGTGAGCGGTCGGTGGCCCGTAGAAGTGCGGCTTTCCTCCTTTCCAGAAGCCATATAAACAGTGTGCACCACCATGCCCCCAGACTTGGGACGTTTGTGTTCGGCGCTTTTATACTTCGCCATGTTCACAGGGGCTTTTTGTGGCCTCCTTTTTTGAGTGATTGGAGTTAAGGGAGCCGTTGTAGTGGGCACCCAAGTAGCTTTTGCTTTTTGTGGTTTGACAGAGTAATCCTTCCCCTGCCGAACCTTCATCTTTTTCTGTCGTCGGAGGCAGTCTTGATCGATCACCGACTCTTGGACCCGTCGCCAGACTTTGTAAATTTTAGCGGACAGCCGTTGAGGGGGCTGCTCTAACTTCTTCTCTGGAGTATTCTCCACAGGTGAAGGAGTTCGTTTCAACATCGCAGTAGGAGAGTTTCTGCGCACCTTGTTGAGCAGTTCAAAGCTGTTCTTGGTTGGAACAGCAGTATCGATCCCAACCATTAGAGTTGGACGAGTAAGTCCAGAGGGGGAGTTGCCCCCAGCCTTCCTAACTCGGCGCCAGTAGCGACGTCGAGCATGTCGTGCTGATGGAATTGTTTCAGATATAGGGGTGACCTCCCCATGCCCCCTGTGTTGGTCAGAATATGCTGGTACCAGCCTTTTAAAGATCGACGTCCGTTGAACGGGGACGGCCAACCTGTCAGAAGCGGGCTTCCGAACATGGGAAGCAACCTTGGTGGCTTCGCCAAGAACGGGAGCTGGGATGGCTATCCGCTTCGGGATAACGCCTTCTGGTATGGCAGGCTTCTTCATCGGCCCGATAGAGCTCTGGCCTAATCCATTAAAACCTGAAGCAGTGGAGTTGGGCGACCTATTGAGAGGGGTCGCGGCAGTGGTAAGTCGATCGAAAACCGACTTCTTTGGAGCTTCTTGCAATGTCATTGGGGCGTTGAAGCTCATTGGTGGGAGCATGGTCCCAAAAAATAGTCCAGTGGTGGCTTGAGTTACCTGTTCCACCGGCATTTTGAAAAGGGAGGCCGCTTGGGGCCCATAAGTCACTCCTCCAGCAATGACGGAGCGAGAGTTGTTGCTGCAGGCGATGCAGTTCGAAGCCATTGATCTTCTGTTTTCTGCACGGAGCAAGACACCAAATCTTAGTACCTTGAATCCATAGGCAATCACAGCAAACTGCGATTTGTTCGCGAACAGTACACACGAAGTGTGGAGTGGAAAGAGGAAGAGGTCCCACCGGGCGTGCCAGAATTTGTTCCCCTCCGAATGGCGGCGCACAGGACCGCGGTGTCCTGACGCTGAGATTCGGGGCAGATACTATTTGGTTTTATCCGTCCACCTCTCCGAAGATGCCAAGTTGATTTATGGCACAGTGTATCGGAGGTTTAGACGGATGCGGCCGATGTAGCAGACTTCGTCAGATTCCCCCTCGCTTGAGGGGTTTTTGATTGTGGGGACGCTCTTCCCTGCAGGCGCAAGCCCCTGCAGTTAATTACGCTACCGCATCGCGGTAACAACTTTCTCCTTCTCCAGAATTTCACTTCGTGTCGTGGGTGTTTGTTATGTTTGTGGTTGCCCGTGGATTGTATACGGAGACTAATTTATGTCGTCGCCCGTAGGACGTGGATTAGTCCAAATCCGTATTTACTTAGATTTGGGTTTGGTGTTTTTAGTTTAAGGATACGTTAGTCGCGTTGCGGCTAAGATCAACTTAAATGTTCGTTAAGGATACGTTAGTCCAGTTTGAGACTAAGATCAACTTAACGGGATCGTTTAGATCCGACAAAAGAGCATTTAGGCTCTATTGTTCCAGTTTAGGGACATAGTGATCCAACATTCCCATTTTGGGGGCGGATATTGGTTTAAGGACGCATAAGTCCATGAGTTTAAGGACCCCACAGTCCGTATTAATGTGTGGTTGTCAGGACCCGTCACCTCTCTGACGACGTTGAAGGATTACAACGACAAATATCAGAGGAGTTCAGAGATGTACCCTTGAACCAAAGTTGGTTGAGAGATCTATAGTCCAATTTGGGACTAAAGTTTGTTTGAAGGTTTGATTTAAGGACACGTTAGCCATATTTGAGGCTAAGATCAACTTAATCGTTTGTTAAGGATACGTTAGTCCAATTTGAGACTAAGATCAACTTAACGGGATCGTTTAGATCCGGCAAAAGAGCGTTTGGGCTCTATTGTTCCAGTTTAGGGACATGGTGGTCCAATGTTCCAGTTTAGGGACATGGTGGTCCATATTCCAGTTTAAGGACATGGTGGTCCGATATTAGTTTAGGAACGTTTCGGTCTGATATTAGTTTAGGGACGTTTCGGTCCGATATTAGTTTAAGAACATTTCGGTCCATGAGTTTAAGGACCACGCAGTCCATATAGTATGTGGTCGTTGGGACCCGTCACCTCTCTGACGTCATTGAAGGATTACAACGACAGGTGTCAGAGAAGTTCGGAGATGTACCCTCGAACCGGTAGTAAATTGATTTAAGAGAGCAATCTTGCTCCGTCAATTTAATTTAAGGACTTACGGCCAAAATTAGGCTAAGTCCAATTGAAAATGTTCAACATTTTATTTGCTTTTGCATTGCATTTCTTTTTTTTATTTTTATTTGGGCTTTGCCCAGAAAGGATGCAGAGCATCAATTTGTTTTGGGCTCTGCCTTTTATAAATGATGCAGAGCATCAATTTGTTTTGGGCTCTGCCTTTTATAAATGATGCAGAGCATCAATTTGTTTTGGGGCTCTGCCCTTTTGTTGCTTTGAAATTTATTTAGGCCTGTTAGGTCTTTTTGACTTGGGCCTGGCCCTTTAAGTAATGCACTGCATTTGTGCAAAGCACTAAGGATCTTTTTAGATTCAAAACAGAAGTGCAAAGCACTTTTTGATCCCTTGATCTAAACAAGTCTTTCCTTGTTTCAGAGAACCAAAGGTTCATAACAAGTGCAAGGCACTATTTTTATTTTTATTTTATTTGTTTATTTATTTATTGAAGATCCATAATCTTGTTCTTAGATCGCTGATCTGTTCATAAGAGAAATTTCTCTTCTTTCAAAGGTTTTTACCTTTTTTATTCTTGAGGAGTTCTTCAGAGTCCTCTTTCTCTTTTTTTTTGGCAAGATGTTGATACCTTTTAATTGAGGTCTGGGGTCCTTTTTATAGTGCTCAAAGATCAGTTAAATTTGTTAAAAAGATCTTTTCTGAGTGATTCGGGGAATTTTCCCCACCGTTGGATCTTTGATCCAAAGGCCCCTGTTTTACAGAAGAAATCTTCTTGTTTTAACAAAAAACAGAAAAGATTTCCTTAAATCTTCATTTTGTTTTTGCACAACTCCCCAGCGCGTGACACGTGTCGCGCAGCGAAGCGCTTGCACAACAGCACTTGCACAACTGCGCAGACACATGTCGCGCAGTGAAGCGCTTGCGCAACTGCGCAGACACGTGTCGCGCAATGAAGCGCTTGCGCAACAGCGCTTGCGCAACTGCGCAGACACGTGTCGCGCAGCCGTGCGCTTGCGCAGATGTGCTTGCGCAACTGTGCAGACACGTGTCGCGCTGCCGTGCGCTTGCGCAGCTGTGGTTGCGCAGACACGTGTCGCGCAGCGGTGCGTTTGCGCAGTTGTGCTTGCGCAGTTGTGCTTGCGCAACTGCGCAGACACGTGTCACGCTGCGGTGCGCTTGCGCAGTTGAGTGTTGCTTATGTTTTTTAAAGAGCCTTGCTCTGATTGGACGTACTGCCTTGGGCGTTGCGCTGACGTATCAACTTCTGACACGTGGCGCGTTGCGCGCAGCGCAAAGAATCTGAAGCGTATCTTCATTCATTAAAGTTTTAATTTTTCAAAGCAAAGCTTTATTTCTGATTGGGGGAAGATGAAGCGTTGCTTCATCTCCCGTCTTGGAATTTGAACAGAGCTTTGCTCTGATTGGGGTAAACAGGGACGCATTAAAAGAACTAATGCAAGAATATCACGCATTAAAAGAACTAATGCAAGATAATAAACCAAGTTAAATTCGTTGGAACACTTTCGAAAAACCACTCGGTTCTTTTCAAAACCAACTTTTAAATGCGGAGCTTGAGCCACTCCTTTTAAAAGCTATCTCGTTCCATCGACTATATCAAGTTCACTACGTTCACGGTTTCGCCAAAACCATTCGTAGCCCTCCGTCGTTTCACATGAACAGTCAATAGTATTCAAGCTGTGTTTGTTGGCCAAAGTCAAGGCATAGTGATTGGTAGCTATTGGGTATTCATGTGCAGCATAGATAGATGCGTTGGTTTGGAACAGTCGTACTGCCTTGTTGGCCAAAGTCAAGGGTAGTGCGGGTGGATTCAAATTAACATGGAGAACGACGGGTAGAACTTGACATGTGACTTATGATTTGTTGGCCAAAGTCAAGGTCATAAGAGCATGGGGCAAAAATCCACATCGGGAGTTTCATAAGTACTGAAACTTGCTAGCGTTGCATACCATTTGGAGTGTGATGATTCTGGTAGGATTCCTTCAGTTTTGTCACGCGATGATATTTGGATCCCGATCCTACTGTGAGTATATGCTACTCCTCGGGAAATTTCTCACTAAACGATCAATGCTATAAACCTAGTAGGTGCCTAGAAAGGTGTTAGCGGGGCTACGCCCCCAGGGAAAAGAGGTTCTTTAATTAAGGAACTTCGCGAAAGCGTTGGAAAACCTCCCTCGAAGTACCGACACTGGCCTGGCTGAACGGTTAAGCAACTATTATGCGGTGGGATTGATCCCGACTAATTCTTCCTTTATGGTTTGAGGAGGGATTCGAGAAACAGTGGGAGCCATCCTGTTTAGACAAACTAAAAACCACTCTAAACTTGCAAGAGCATCATGCTGAGTGTTTCTTCTTCTCTCTCCTAATTGCAGCGACCAATCGACATGACTGGACTTAAGTTACTTCTAGATAAAAACATACTGACAGGGCCAAACTACAAAGATTGGCTCAGGAATGTCAAAATGGCAATCACTTACGACAAGCTGGGGTATCTTCTTACCACCAAAGCTCCCCCTGTCCCTGGTCCCACTTCCAGCGTCGCGGATAAGGAAATCCGCAAGACTTGGGAGATTGATAGCGCGAAGGCCAAGTGCCTCGTACTTGCCTTGATGGACAACGAACATCAGAGGAGGCACGAGAATATGGACCTTGAATCCATATTTCTCCATACAAAAGAACTGTATGGAGAGCAGTCTCGTATCGAAAGATACGAAGCGTCGAAAAAGTTATTTTCGGCAAGGATGGCCGTCGGATCATCAGTAGCAGAGCACGTGCTAAAGATGATCGGCTACATTGAGGAGCTCGCGGACCTTGGAGCCACATTGGAGAGTGAGCTCTATACAGACTTAGTTCTCCATTCCCTTCCTTCCACTTACGCCCAGTTTATACTGAACTTCAACTTACAAGAAAAAGAGGTTGAACTTTCAGAGCTCCTTAACATGCTGAGGAGCGCAGAGGGCACCCTACAGAAAAGTAGGGAAACATCCACTTTGTTTGTAGGAGGATCATCTTCTTCTAGGTCCAAGGCGAAAGCCAAGGGAAAGAAGAAGAAAGCCCCCGCCAAACCAAGGGGCGGTGTTAGTAAAGTGGATACGAAGGAAAAAGCTAAAGCAACAAAGAAAGCGGGGAAGCTTGTGGATAAGGAAGAATGCTTCTATTGTCATAAGAAAGGTCACTGGAAGAATGATTGCAGGGCTTGGAAAGCCAGGACACAGGAATTGAAGCAGGTTGCAGCTTGAGCTTCAGGTGTGTATGTTATTGAAAACTGTCTTTCAATAAACTCTACTTCCTGGGTATTGGATACCGGATCAGGATCTCATATTTGTAATTCTTTGCAGGCGATGAGAAACCGTAGGGTTTTGAAGGCAGGTGACATGACCCTCAGAGTTGCGAACGGAGCTAGCATGGATGCTAAAGCCGTGGGGGACTATCACCTGGGAATGTCTGATGGACATGTTTTGGTTTTGCGTAATTGCTTTTTTGTACCCAACGTAACTTGTAATATCATTTCTGTATCTTTAGTTTCTAAAGAAGGTTATGAATTTGCGTTTGTAAGCAACGTTGTAAACATTCACCTTAATCAAGTTCTGATTGGGTCACGTACATTGAGTAATGGTATATACGTATTAAACCAACCACAATTTTCAATGTCCAGAATACACACAAAAGAAAGTCTCCGGAAATAAATCAGACTTTCTTGTGGCATTGTAGACTGGGTCACATCAATGAGAGAAGGTTGACTAAGTTACATACAGAAGGATATTTGAATCCGTTCGAATATCAATCGTATGCCACTTGTCAATCCTGTCTCAAAGGAAAGATGACAAAGTCTCCGTTTACTGAACATGGAGTAAGAGCGAGCGAGCTCTTGGGACTCGTACACAGTGACGTGTGCGGTCCAATGTCTACACATGCGCGAAGCGGATATTCTTACTTCATTACTTTTACGGATGACTTCTCAAGGTACGGTTATGTCTTCTTAATGAAACATAAGTCCGAAGCCTTTGGAAAATTCCAGGAGTATAAGAATGAAGTAGAAAAACAAACCGGCAAAAGTATTAAGATTCTAAGATCGGATCGAGGTGGAGAATACTTAAGTGCCGAGTTCCTGGACTATTTAAAAGAGAATGGAATTCTCTCTCAGCTTACTCCTCCATACACTCCGCAACATAACGGTGTATCGGAGAGACGGAACCGCACCCTATTGGATATGGTGCGGTCCATGATGGGTAACGCTGAGTTACCGCGATCATTCTGGGGATATGCGCTAGAATCAGCCGCATACCTTTTGAACCGAGTTCCTACTAAGACTGTGCCTACTACACCATATGAGATGTGGTGTGGGAAGAGACCCTATCTTAAGCACATTAAGACATGGGGATGTCCAGCTTTTGTCAAAAAGCAGCATGCGGACAAGCTCGAGGCACGCTCAGTACAGTGCAAGTTTGTGGGATATCCAAAGAATTCCAAGGGATATTTCTTCTACTGTGAAGAGGAACAAAAAGTTCTTGTTTCTCGTCATGCCTACTTCTTGGAAACTGAGTTTTTGGAAAACCAGATAAGTGGGAGCACAGTAGAACTGGAAGAAATTCCAGAACCACGGACTATTACTGAAAGTTTAGTGGAACCAGAGGGTTCAAAAGAACAAGACATTCCTACGCCGCTCCGCAGAAGTAGTAGGCAGTCTCATCCGCCCGAGAGATACTACGGTTTTCTCATAGACGGGGATAGAGAGGATTGCATCATAGATTATGATGAGCCTACTAGCTTCCAGCAGGCCGTTCAGAGCGTTGACTCAGTGAAATGGCTGGATGCAATGCGGACCGAAATGGAGTCCATGTACACCAACAAGGTATGGACGTTGGACATTGCTCCAGACGGGGTAAAACCCGTAGGATGCAAGTGGATCTTCAAAAGGAAGATTGGTGTAGATGGACAGGTTGAGACCTATAAAGCTAGGCTGGTAGAAAAGGGTTTTCGTCAAAGACCTGGCTTGGACTATGACGAAACCTTTTCTCCAGTAGCCATGCTGAAATCCATTCGGATCCTTCTTGCCATTGCTGCCTTCCACGACTATGAGATCTGGCAAATGGACGTAAAGACCGCTTTTCTAAATGGAAATTTAGAGGAGTGTGTCTATATGGACCAACCAGAGGGTTTCATTCAGAGTGGGAGCAGCGCAAAGGTGTGCAAGTTGCTTAAGTCCATCTATGGACTAAAGCAGGCATCGCGGAGTTGGAACAACTGCTTTGATGAGACGGTCAAAGAATTTGGCTTTATCAAAAATTCAGATGAACCATGCATCTATAGTAGATTTGTAGCGAGAACTGTAGTATTCCTCGTTTTATACGTGGATGACATTCTCTTAATAGGAAATGACATTCCTATGCTACAATCTGTCAAGGGGTTCTTGTCACACAGGTTCTCCATGAAAGACTTGGGTGATGCCTCATACATCCTGGGGATCCGGATCCATCGTGATAGATCCAAGAGGATATTAGGACTTTCACAGTCTAGGTACATCGACACCATACTGAAGAGATTCAGTATGGAAGATTCCAAGCGCGGTAACCTACCGGCTTGTCACGGGATCACCCTCTCTAAAGAGATGTCTCCCAAGACTGATTTGGAGAGGGATCGCATGTCTATTATATCCTACGCTTCTGCGGTAGGCTCTATAATGTATGCGATGTTGTGTACCAGACCGGATGTAACTTATGCACTGAGTGTGGTAAGCCGGTATCAGTCAAACCGTGGGGAGAAACACTGGATAGCGGTAAAGAACATTCTCAAGTACCTGAGAAGGACTAAGGAGATGTTCTTGGTGTATGGCGGAAAAGACCTCCAGATCAAGGCCTTTGCTGACTCCAGCCTCCAGAGTGACAAGGATGATTCCAAGTCCATGTCGGGTTTTGTCTTTACCCTCAATGGAGGGGCGGTGTGTTGGAAGAGTTCCAAACAAGAAACCGTTGCAGACTCGACGATGGAAGCGGAATACATCGCTGCATCTGATGCCGCAAAAGAAGCCGTCTGGATGAGGAAGTTCTTGAAAGAACTTCAGGTGGTTCCGTCCATTGTTGATCCAATACCTCTGTATTGTGACAACAACAGGGCTATAGCTTTAGCGAAGGAACCCAGGTCCCATCAGAAATCCAGACACATCTTGAGGTGGTATCACCTGATCAGGGAGATCGTAGATCGCCAGGAGATCGAGGTTCGGAGAGTTGCTTCAGAAGATAACACTGCAGATCCATTCACCAAGGCCCTGCCCCAGACTCAGTTCGAGCGGCTGATCGAGATGATAGGTCTTCGATACGCCAGTACATGGCCTTAGTACAAGTGGGAGATTGTTAGTGTATATACCCTTGAGGCCATTACTGTATCATACTAGTTTGTATATTACTTAATGGAAGCTTGGGATATTCACCTTGTATATACAATCTTGCTCAAAATAGTAGTATGCTACTTGGTTTGTTTCTACTTCAATGTGTACATGTGTTTATTTTAGTATATCACCTATACACATTAGTGGAGCTCTTAGGATCTTTGCTTGATTACCAGCGATGTGATGGCAGTCACACTTGTGGGGCCGGGTAATCTATAAGCACATCCTTATGCAGGTCCCTGGTCGCAGGACTATCGAGACAGGGCATCGATACTCCGGAGTAGACTAGCGCATGCGCTTCTCATCCCAGTGTAGGAGACGGTCTGTCCCACAGCCGTCAGTACGTCGTGCTTGAGATAGTATGCGGGTGCTCGTTAGGTTACGGGTACACTGGACAGGACTCGTCGGGAACTGACTAGTTGGTATTATGCCTATCGTCAGTTATCAGTTCCCAGGTGACATGAGTACAGCTTAGTCCGCTGACTTGCACTGTCACTTCGCCTCAAGTGTGTTCCCACTGTACTTTGATTACTACCCTACCACGGCTCAAAGGAGCCGTGCAAACAGGTAGTAGTTGGGTGCAGTCCCAAAGCACTTGGAGGCAGTGACGGTTAGACAGGATTCGTCGCTCCCGGTATTGGGGGTTGACATCGCGCTGTGTCTAGGAGAGCTATTACACGAGTAGTCCCTGGCCAGGGCAAACGAGATATACTGGTAGGCTTCCAGTGTTATCTCAGGGTGTTTTAGGCTTCGCTCCGGCACGACTTGTACCGCTATTGGGGGAATGACGTTTACCGCCCCCTAGGCCCGCCATGCGATGTATCAGACGAATAGACCGGACTGTACGGAGAATGTCACACTCAGACTCAGTAGGAGTTCAGATGGGTTTCGCCTCGTCGGTCTTCTTGTCGGCATTACCTGGGGACCGTTACGCACAGCTAGTGCCGCTTGCGGTCTGTGGTTAAACCCACTGCCAGCGTAGTGTCGAGTCTTTAGAGTCCCACACAGAAAGCTTTTCGCCTTTAGGCAAAAGAGTAGAGGTCGCATGGTTTTGCGACAGGTCGCATGGTTTTGCGACAGGGTTCGGTCACATCCGTGCACTTATGCACGTACAGTGTCCGGACAGTTTACACTAGCGGGCTTTGGTTTAAGCCAGATCCTAGTGTACCTTTTGGGATTGGATTTATCCAGTTTGCATTAGTGTTCCTCGGAACGCGGATGCGCGTGTGTATGCACAGTTGACGGGGAGACAGAGGCAGCGGATTCTCATTAGGGTTGTTGACAGTTGACCGTTGACTATTGACTTTTTGCTCAACCCTAATGAGAATATGATATATGATTAACAATTATATTAATTAAGTATTATGGTGACATGGTTGTTGACTTGTTGACTTTGTTAACTTGTTGACTTTTGTTGACTTGTTGACTTTGTTGACCGGTTGACTAGGTTTGACTAGTTGACCATCATGATAACCATACCCATCATTTCATGGCAAAGACTTTTGCTTGCTTGCTCATTTGTGCAAAATGAGTGCATGAAATGATATGGTTATGGTTGCTTCAACCATCACATAACACTTGATTGGTATGATGAGTTATCATTGCTTTGGATTATGAGAGGGTGAAAGACAAAAGAGAGGCTCATTCTCACTTGCTCATTCTCTCTCTCTGTTCTTGAGCTCTCTTGTTTTTGCTCTCACCCTCTTCCTCTTGCTCCCTCTCTTGACTCTATGGTTCACTTGTCTCATGAGTTGAGAATCAAGAACCATAGATAAAATCCCATACAAACTCTTCTCTACTCACTCTAGTTCACAAGGTTTAGCAAACCGAGTGAACTAGTTTCTTCAAAGTTCGAAGAAGGAGCCAAAGGTTGGACCTTTCAGGTGGATCTATCTTCGGCGTAAGGAGACGACGGGAAGAAGCCGATCCGGACCACCATCGGAGTTTGAAGACGAAGGAGTTCAAGACAAGAAAGGTATAACCCCCTAACCGAGTAGTTAGCAACTCGTAGTTAGGTTGTTAGTTAGATATTTAACAAAGATCCGGGTTATAAGTCCATGTTACCACCTCTATAAAAATTGTTTTTCATCAAATTCCGCATGCCCGAAAGTACCGGGAGAGGTAGCATGGACTTACAGTAAGAATTTGAAGACGTACCAAGGCGTGTGGACGAACCCGCCATGCTTGGAGTGATAAGGGGAATGCTGGAGAATCAAAAGAAATAGACCGAGCTGATCCAGCAGCAAGCGGACTCGTTTTAGGAAGGTTTGCAGATGTTCAGCAGTCTATGAACAATGTTGGAGCTAAGCCAGTTGACCGAGTAGGGACAGTAGCAGATTTCAGACGTTTGGGTCCGTATACATTTACTGGATTGGAGGAGCCGTTGCCAACAGAGCAGTGGCTAGTTGACACAGAGAATTTTCTTATTGCGGCACAGATTCCAGATGAGAAAGAGTTGATGTGGTACGCATTCAGTTAGTGGATTACGCCCGAGAATGGTGGCTTGTAGAAGAGAACCGTTTGCCCAAGCCGATCAAGTGGGCGTATTTTTTCGAAGAGTTTCCTGGAGAAGTTCTTCCTGCGGACTGCACGGGAGGAAATGGAAGAGAAGTTCATCGGACTAAAGCAGAAGGGAGCACCCGTAGATGTGCATGCAGCAGAATGGACGAGACTCAGTAGTTTCGCTGGACCTTTAGTTACCAACGATGCAGACAGGGCACGGAGGTTCATGCGCAGCCTGGACGTGGACATCCAGAGGCAGATTGTCTCCCTGGGTTTGACCACTTTCTCACAAGTACTTGCGGCAGCTGAGAGCAGCACAGTTTATCTGGGATGAATGGGAGTTTTTCTGTCGGGCCAGTCGAGTTTAGGGCTAAGCCGACAAATAATATTCTTGCATCAATGGAAGTGATGAAAGTGAAGAGCCGGCTGTTGTTCGTGATTTTATGGACGTGTTTGAAGATATATCGGGTTTACCGCCAAAGCGAGACATGGAGTTCGCAATTGATCTTATTCCTGGGGCAGCGCCAGTATCCGAAGCGTATTATCCAATGGCGCCAGTAGAATTGGAAGAAGTCAAGAAACAGGTTGCAGAATTGCTTGAGAAAGGTTGGATTCGAAGCAGTAACTCGCCTTGGGGAGCTCCAGTTCTTCTAGTAAAGAAGAAGGATGGCACAAGAAGGATGTGCATCGACTATCGAGAATTAAACCGGGTGACTATTAAGAACAAGTACCCGATCCCTCGCATTGGCGAACTTTTCGAGCAGCTTAGTGGCGCGAGGGTATTCTCGAAGCTGGATTTGCGATCCGGATATCATCAGGTCCGAGTGAAAATAGAAGATATTTGCAAGACGGCGTTCCGAACTCGGTATGGACATTACGAGTACTTAGTGATGCCCTTCGGAGTAACGAATGCGCCGGCAGTATTCATGGACTTGATGAACCGAATCTTTTCACCGTTCTTGGATCAGTTCATTGTGGTATTCATTGACGATATTCTGGTTTACTCGAAGAGTTTTGAAGAGCATGCTGAGCATTTGAAGATCGCACTGCTGACGTTGAGACAGGAGAAATTGTATGCGAAGATGAGTAAGTGCGAGTTTTGGCTGGAGGAAGTAACGTTTTTGGGGCATATTGTGTTTGGCGATGGAATTGCCGTCGATCCAGAAAAGGTTGCAGCAGTTCGTGATTGGCCGATTCCAAAGAGTGTTGCGGAGATAAGAAGCTTTCTTGGACTAGCCGGATACTATAGAAGATTTGTGGAGAACTTTGCTCGTCTGGCAGAGCCGTTAACCAAGCTTACGCGCAAGGAGGTACCTTTTGTATGGACGGATAAGTGTGCGTTAGTTTTTGAGACGTTGAACAAGAAGTTGATAACCGCCCCTATTCTGACCGTGCCAGAAAATTCCGGAGGATTGGTGATTCACAGCGACGCATCTGGGAAAGGATTGGGATGTGTTTTGATGCAGCATGGGAAGGTTGTAGCATACGCATCGAGACAGTTGAAGACCCATGAGAAGAATTACCCAACTCATGATTTGGAACTTGCGGCTGTGACTTTCGCTTTGAAGGTTTGGAGACACTACCTCCTGGGCGAAAGGGTCGAAGTTTTTTTTACTGATCATAAGAGCTTGAAGTATGTATTCACATAGAAGGAGCTTAACATGAGGCAGTGTAGATGGTTGGAGCTGATGGCTGACTACGATCTTGATCTTAAGTACCATCCGGGGAAGGTTAACGTCGTGCCGGATGCGCTTAGTCGGTTACCAGCAATTCAGGTGTTAACTACGCAGAAGGAGATCATTGAAGATTTTCGAAGATTTGACTTGGAGGTTGTGCTATCGCATTCTACGGGACAGTTGATGCAGCGGCAGGTACAGTCATCATTGATCGAGAATATTAAAGCAGCACAATTGCAGGACCCTAGACTGCAAAAGTTTCGAGGACAGGTTGAAGCTGGACTATGAACAGATTTATTAATCCCCGAAGATGGTTCGTTGAGGTTTGGTACCCGTTTGTGTGTGCCAAAGGGGGATATTCGTGAAGAGCTTATGAAGGAGGCACACAGTTCAGCTTATTCTGTACATCCAGGAGGCACAAAGATGTACCGAGATATTCGACAGCATTTCTGGTGGAAGGGCATGAAATGGGAGATTGCTCGCTTTGTGGCAAAGTGCTTGGTGTGTCAGCAAGTTAAGGTTGAACATCAAAGGGTTGCTGGTTTATTGCAACCACTTCTGATTCCTCAGTGGAAGTGAGAACATATAACCATGGATTTCGTCACGGCTTTACCGCGAAGTCCAAAAGGCAACCATGCTATATGGGTGATTGTTGACCGATTGACCAAGGCAGCTCATTTTATTCCTTTTCGGGTTGGTCAATCAACAGAGACTTTGGCAGAGCGGTACATGCAAGAGATTGTAAGATTGCATGGAGTACCGGTGAGCATCGTGTCCGATCGGGACACTCGGTTCTTATCACACTTTTGGCAGAGTCTACAGGAAAGTTTGGGGACTCGATTGAAGTTTAGCACAGTTTATCATCCTCAAACTGATGGTCAGTCGGAGAGAACGATCCAAACTCTTGAGGATATGTTGAGAGCATGCATGTTGGACTTCAAGGGATCTTGGGAGGATCATCTACTTTTGGTGGAGTTGTCTTACAACAGTTTTCAGGCAACTATTCAGATGGCTCCATTTGAAGCTTTGTATGGTCGTAAATGTCGTTCACCTGTTTGTTGGGACGATGTCGGTGAACGAAAATTATTGGGACCAGATTTGGTTGTCCAGACAGTTGAGAAGGTTAACCCTATCAGAAATCATATGAAGGCAGCATAGGACCGACAGAAGAATTTGGCAGATACATCAAGAAGACCTCTAGAGTTCACCGTGGGTGATTTGGTATTCTTGAAGATATTACCGACTAGAGGGGTGATTCGTTTTGGAAGTCGAGGAAAGCTTAGTTCTCGATTCTTTGGACCCTTGAGATCGTGGAGCGTGTTGGTGAGGTAGCGTATCGTTTGGCGTTACCGCAGTCCTTGGCAAATGTGCACGATGTGTTTCATGTATCTCAACTCCGTATGTATGTTCGAGATGAAACACACGTTTTGGATCATTCAGAGCTAACAGTACGAGAAGACTTGACTTTTGAGGAGCGATCGATTGAAATCGTGGATCGAAGGGAAAAGGTTCTTAAGAACAAGGTTATCCCCCTTGTGCTTGTTTCTTGGGGTAATCGCTCGCATGGAGAGTCCACTTGGGAACGAGAAGAAGAAATCCGGCAGAAGTTTCCTCACCTTTTCTTGTAGTTATCTATCTTTGTATTCTTGGAATTTCGAGGACGAAATCTTTTTGTAGTTGGGTATAATGTAACACCCGAGCCCAATGCTACTATTTTCAGTTACTGTTTGAGCATAATGTGGTACTCATTTCATTTAACTTGCTTGTTTGTTGCTTACTGTAAAATTTACCCGGCAAAGTCATTTCTACATATAACAAATTTTGGCATCTAAAATAAAATTGAAAATATTCATCTTGGCCTACTTAACACCCCTAGCCTCATGGCAGCGTCCGTGCATTGTGTTCTCGTCCCGTTCAGTGAAACGGGCGAGTTTGGACGGCTACGCGCGCGTACATGTATCCGTTTTGGGGGTATGCTTTTTAATCATAAAACACATAATTTTAAAATTTGGATCCCGCTTAAAATCCTTTTATTTCAATTTCAAATTTTTGGACTCGACCCGGGTGCGATTTGGAAATGTTTTATTTGGCGCCAAAATCCTAAATTTAATATTATTAAAACCATCGCATATATTTTTCTAACTAACCTGATATCTTACTGTTCATTACCTATCTTTTAAATCTTTAAGTTAACCATATAATATTTTTACAATCTTTTATATCCTTCTCAATTTATTCTCTCAGCCAATCGCAACCTCCCCTTTAGCCCAACTTTTCTCTCTCTCTCCACTTTTTCTCTCTCTCTCTCGTATATTCTCTCGTACTTCTCTTTATCATTCTTTCTCTTCTTACTTCATGTCTCGTTTCTTTTTCTTTCTTTTTTTAACTGTTCTTTTGTTGCCGGAATTCCGTCGTGCCGGTGACGCTTCTCGACGTTCTAGCGAGGTATCCCGACCCATGTGGTTCCTATGTTCGTCGTTTGGGTTCATTCCGTGAACCGTGCGCCCGTCGCGAGTTTTCCCAGCCGACGGTTAACGTTCCGTTTTCCCGATTCGCGACCCATCGAGACAAGTTAATCTTGCTACATGCTATATAATTCATTTTATACCTATTTAAATAAATACCACACCTATAGTTTAAATCTAGTATCACATGTTTAATTTTATAACGTTTCGATGTTCCGTTTGCATCCGTTTATATCATATTAAATCTAGATCATGAAAACTTATCTTGTGACATACTAGATTACATTATACAGCAACCATATCATTTAAAATATATGTCGTCATAATATTTATTATTATTATCTTTAATTAGTTTATAGTCTTCATTTTATAATGTTATACATTTGAAAATCTTATAGTTTACACGTGAAAAGTCGTTGAAAAATCGGATATGACAAATCTGAAATTTACTGTACACCTTACCTTATAAAATTCATTATAAATCATAGAAAAATCATTAGTATACGTTCTTTAGTTCGTTACGAAGCTAACTCAGAATACTATAACTCTATGAAATATTTACTTGCAAAATAAATTTTTTAAATAACGTAAAATGCAAATGAATATTTCTTTAAACTGCTGTCCAGGAAAATTCCAGCAGCAAACTTTCAACTTCGGATGTTTATAACTTTTTGTAGGGAAAATCTGAGATGTTTATACTTATAAAAATGAAAACCTTATTGAATTATCTTTTTTTTGGTATAAGACACGTCCATTTTGGAGAACGTTTGTTATTTTTAAGCTATTTTACAAATTAGGGTGACGCTGAATTTCTGAACGGAACCTTCTTGTGCATGGTTAATCAATACCACTTTTATAGTTATTAATCGATTTGAATATGCTATCCATATTAATATTATTATATCAATATTTATATCACATATTGCTTAGTTGTACATCCCACATTACCATTTTATAGTTTTATAACTTTTCAGATACCCGTTTGCATCCATCGCATTTAAGATACATATAATTGCATCCATAGATCACATTACTACATAATAATGTGATATTAACACTCCATGTTTAATAAATTGCATCCTAATTAATATTGGAACTATAAATGTAACCCTAATCGATAACTGTGCATCCATATCCTTGAAATTATATCTATTTGCATATCATATTACATGTTCCAGTTTATTGTTCTGATAGTACTCATGCTTGTTTATTTATACACATGCTTATGTTAGTTTGATTATGAGCACCCACATGACATCTTGTGCTTCCTGACATGACCTGTTACACTTCCTACTTGACATGATATGGTACCGTACACTGCTTAACTTGACCTGATGTACCATGACCTGACCCGTTACCTGATCCTGTGTCTAATGCCAACAAACCTGACATGTAGTCCTTACGGACCGTTCCTATTGTCTATCCAGACAAACCTGCACCTACCTGATCCTGTGTTGGCATTAGTTCTTGATTACGGAATACCTGACTTGAACACATAACCTTGGGGGTATGGGGAAATCAAAAGTGTAACTTAAAAGGGTATTACTTAATCCGTGGTCCCGGGGGGTAACGGGACAGAGCCATTCGTGACTCTTACATCTTGATCCGTGGTCCCGGGGGGTAACGAGACAGAGCCATTCGTGACTCTTACATCTTGATCCGTGGTCCCGGGGGGTAACGGGACAGAGCCATTCGTGACTCTTACATCTTGATCCGTGGTCCCGGGGGGTAACGTGACAGAACCACTCTTGGTTCATATATTCCTGATCCGTGGTCCCGGGGGGTAACGGGACATATCCTTTGAGTTACATGGAGGATTACATTAATTGATTTCAAACAAACTTTAGAGTAGACAACCCAGTAGCACAGTTTAGATTGATCACTGCACGTCACATACACTGATACACTTCACTGTTATACATCCCTGTTGACTTGTTACTATTTATGATTCATGCCTGCATATCTCGTGTATCCTGTTCATTTATTATTGCTTGATGTTATGACGCGCTGACGTCTGGGTTTTGCATGGCCCAGATCCTCTACCTTTGTTGCAGACTGATCAGGAGTTTTGCCGCTGTTAGATCGAGCGGTAGGGATCATGTCGGTATCCAATCTTACTTTCCAGGTGTTTATTTGATCTTTTGCTTCCGCATACTATAGAATTTCTTGACTCTTTTACTCCGGCTTATGGACATGTATTAGATAGTTAGTTTACTTTCCTGTTCTTGATATCTCTACAGCCGTAATGTGACTGTGGAAGGATTTTTCCTAACCACAGGTAGCATGGTTGGCTATGTCACATGCCTATTTTAGCATACTCTGGGAAGCGGGGCGTGACAACTTCTTCAACTTGATGCCGACGCCTGGCCCATTCGAATATGGCCATTTCACGCTCTTGATCAGCTTTGCTCTTCTGACGGACTTCGTTCAGCAACATGTCAATCATTTCGTCTGACGGTTCTAAGGATTTTAGAACTGATCCTACCCCCAGCTCCTCTATATTATCTTCTGATGCCGAGTGAGCTTCGTCGTCGTTTATTGGTGAATGAGAGATCATGCGACAACTTTCCACATAATCATCGGGTTCTTCTGACGAGTCTTCTCCCTCATCATTGTCATTATCTCCGCCCTCCAGGATATAGTTGAGAAACTATTGGAGTGTGACCGAGGTTCGTGTTTTATGGTTATATTCCTCCAGTGCGTCAATATGCCTTTGCAGGTCCGTGTGCTTGTTGTTGGATATGTATGCCCTAGAGGCCATTATTGTATAGTACTAGTTTGTGTAATATATTTTGGAGGCTTGGGATATATATATATAGGTTTACAACAGTCTTGCTCGATATAGTAGTATGCTACTTGGTTTGTTTCTATCTTAATATGTGTATGTGTTTCTTTTAACATATCGCTAATACATATTGATGGAGCCCTTAGGATCTTTGCTTGACTACCGGCGTTGTGATGGCGATCACACTAGAAAGGGCTGGGTAGTATATAAGCACATCCTTATTTTGTCCCTAGTCATCGGATTATCGAGACAGGGCATCGATACTCCAGAGTAGACTGGTGCATACGCTTCTCGTCCCAGCAGTGGAGATGGTCTGTCCCACAGCCATCAGTACGTCGTACTGGAGATAGTATGCAGGTGCTCGTTAGGTTATGAGTACACTGGACATGACTCGTCGGGAACTGTTGGTTGGTATTATACCTATCGTCAGTTAACAGTTTCCAGGTGACATGAGTACAGCTTAGTCCGTTGACTTGACACCGTCACTTCGCCTCAAGTGTGTTCCCATTGTTCTTAGATTACTACTCTACCACGGCTCTATTGAGTCGTGCAAATAGGTAGTAGTTGGGTACAGTCCCGAAGCACTTGGAGGCAATGACGGTTAGATAGGATTCGTCTCTCCCAGTATTGGGAGTTGATATCACGCTGTGTCTAGGAGAGCCATTACACATAGTCGTCCCTGGCCAGGGCAAGCGAGATTTGCTGGTAGTGTTACCAGCAGTTTCTCAGGGTGTTCTAGGCTACACTCCGACACAACTTATACCGCTATTAGGGGACTGACGTTTACCTCCCCCTAGGCCCGCCATGCGATACTCTTAGACGAATAGACCGGACTGTACGGAGATTGTCACATTCAGGCTCAGTAGGAGTTCGGATGGGTTCACCTCATCGGTCTTCTTGTTGGCATCTACCTGGGGACCGTTACGTACAGCTAGTACCGCTTGCGGCCTATGGTTAAACTCACTGCCAGCGTAGTGTCGAGCCTTTAGAGTCCCACACAGAGGGTTATTCGCCTTTGGGAAAAACAGAGTAGAGGTCACATGGTTTTTGCGACGGGGTTCGTTCACATCCGCGCACTTGTGCACGTTTGTTGTCCGGATAGTTATTACTAGCGGGCTTTGGTTTAAGCCAGATCCTAATATTTGTTCTGGGATTGGTTTTGTCTCATTGTATTCATGTTCCTCGAAACACGGATGCGGGTGTGTATGCACAGTTGACAGAGGCAGAGGCAGAGGATTCTCATTAGGGTTGTTGACCGTTGGCTTTTTCCAAACCCTAATGAAAATGAGAAATATGATTAATGATATTAATTAAAGATAATTATGTCATGGTTAGGGTTGTTGACCATTTGACCTTGGTTGACTTGTTGACCTATGTTGACATATTGACCATCATCATTTCACATGAAAAATGCTCTTTGATTCTTGCAAAATTCATTTAATGTGAAATGATAATGGTCATTCTAAATGAACCATCACAATTTCTTTAATTATAATTATTAATTCATAATTCTCTCTTATGAGAGAATGGTTATTATTATTCTCTCATTCTCTCTTGTTCTTCTCTCTCATGTTTGGAGCTCTCCCTCTTCCTCTCAAAGCTTAAGTGTTCCATGTGTTGGAAACCATAAGATTTTGAGACTAAACCATCAAAGCATCTCTCTACTCCTTCTAGGGTTCTTTGTCTAGCAAACCTAGCACTCTAGTTACCTCTTGGTTGAGGTAGGAGCTCAAGTTCGAGGCCCTCTGGTGGATCTATCTTCGGCAAAGAGAAGACGATGAGGAGGAGCCGTTCAAACCACTACAAGGAGCAAGTAAGAAGGAGAACCACAACAAGAAGGGAAGGAGTTCAAGATCAAGGTATAACCATTCTACATAGTAGCTAGAACTTGTAGTTTATGTGTTAGTTTTTGTTTAGCAAAGATCCATCTTGGATGGTCCATGTCACCTTGTAAGAAAATTTTGATTTTTACCTATTCCGCCTCCCCGAAAGAACCGGGGTAGGTAATGTGGACCTAACAGTGGTATCAGAGCCTGGCTAAACAACAACTAACCGTTAGAAAAGTGTTTAGAACTTCGATCCGGAAAAAATCCCGAAAACATGTCAAAAACCATACTTTCTGTCAATTTTAAAACTGCACTTAAAATTATTCCACATGCCTTAAAAATCAGTGCAGGGTTTTTTAGAAACAAACAAGAAAAACGAGCCCCTGAATCGGTCAAAGCGCCGCGGAAGCACTGCGAAACCAAGCGTTTCGCCGCGGTTCCGCGACCGAGTTGACTCGGGCCGCGACTCGGTTTTTAGCAGTTTGTTCAGTATGTGATTTTGGGATTTTTCAGATGTTTTGTTTCTGCCCAGATTTTCCAGAGAACAATATTGTGTTTGGGGTAGTTACAAATTGGTATTTTTATCGAAGTTCTACAAACTCTTGCTAAATGGTTATATCCGTGATGTGATATATGCACTGAACGTTGACTAATCGCTATACGTCGATTAGTGGGGGTTGTGCATATATGTGATCTGTAATGTTGTTGGATTGTGTATATGAACTTGTTGGATTGTCGTGGATGAATAGCCGGGGTTTTGTGAGATGAGAGTTTCTTTATCTTTCATTTAATGTAATATGTAAATTGATGTAATATTATTTTATGGCCGCATATCCAGGATGAGGTTGTAGCCGCCATTGTATATTATTTCTTTTATTGTTTTTGCTCCTAGGATAGACCCAAGGTGGGGTGCACAAACTACCGGGTACTTTGAAGTTCCGAGTGGCCTACTCACATTGTTGAGGGAGGTTGCTTCACTTCGGGTATTTGGCGGGTAGTTTGCCGCACCCGTAGGGGTCTAGGGTGGGGTTTGGCTATTCATCGCGACCGTGTAATCCGTCTTTCGTTGCAGGCTCGAACGAAACGCGGATTCCTATTATATCCAATGTGTTCATCTGTGATCTGGAATGTCTATCATTGCATCTGACGAATGTATACATCTATATATGATATCTAGTAGGCGTTACTTATGTTTTGCATCAGCGCTAGTCCAGCCCCGCTCTGTCGTTAGTTAAGTAACCTAACGGGTGATGATGGGGCCCCGTGGCGAATGCGGATGGCATAAGTGTACGTCATATTTTCGTTGTTTTCTGCAATGGTAGGATTAATTGATGGGACACATTATATTAATGCAAAGAAAAACAAACCTAAATGATATTGTTGGAACGATTTTCAAAAAGATGTTATTGCAAGGACGTTCTCTTTTGTTTTGCACAGAGGTATTCGGTTATGAATGCCCAGCACCTCATTCGACGAGGCAAGGGCCGAGATCCCTTCATCGGGAGTGACCCTTTAGACAAAAGTTTGCGTCAGGGCAATAACTTCACTATAGTCGATTATTCTTGTTTTGCATCGAGGTATTCAGTTTGGAATATCCTGCACCTCATTCGACGAGGAAAGAGCTGAGATCCCTTGCAGGGAGTGACCTCTTTAGCAAAAGTTTTCACCACTATATTTTTAAAAAAGGTTAGCATGTTCCTTCAACGATATCAAGTTCATTACGTTAATGGGTTTTTCGCCAAAAACCCAGCCGTAGCCCTCAGTCATTTCCTACAAGTACTACCTAGTATTTGAGCTACGTATTTTGGCATTGTCAAGGCGTAGTGATCGGTAGCTAAGTATTGCTTGTTTGCAGCTTTATTTTCAGATTATTTAGGATAGTCGCATAGCTATGTTGGCAATATCAAGAGATATGCGGGTGGGTCTAAGTTAATCAAGATAATGACGGGCCGAACTTGACTAGTGGTTTATGATATGTTGGCATTGTCAAGGTCATAAACCATTAGGAGCAAAAATCCACATCAGGAGTTTCTAAAGAAACTGAAACTTGCAGATTTAGCATACCTTCTAGAGTGTGGTGACTAGAGTGGATTCCATTTAGGTCATTGCACAATGATAGTTGGATCCCGATCCCACTGATGAGTTGGATTACGCTCGGGAGATTATTTCACTTAACAATCAATGCTATAAACCAAGTAGGTGTCTAGAACGATATTAGCGGGGCTACGCCTCCAGGGAAAAGAGGTTATTTAATTAAGGAACTTCGCGAAAGCGTTGGAAAACCTCCCTCGAAGTACCAACACTAGCCTGGCTGAAAGGTTAAGCAAGTATTGTGACGTGCGATTAATCCTGACTAGTTCTTCTTTTAGGGTTTGAAGAAGAATTTGAGGAAACAGTGGGAGCCATCCTGATTAGATAAATTAATAAACCAATCTAATCTTGCAAGAGCGCACGCTAAAGTGTTTCTTTTCTCTCTCTCTCCAGGTAGCAACCATTTCACGCCCTAATCAAGATAATAAAATGTATCGCTTGACCGATCTGAATTCTTATTCGGGGCTGGGGAACGTTGGTTCGGCTCTAACTTACGACAACCGTCATAAGTAAGAGCAAGGGAAAGAGGATTGTATGGATTCCAAGGATACCCAGTTGAAGAAGAAGTATAGTTTTGCATCTACTTCAGGTGTTCTTGTAATTGAGAACTGTTTTACGGTCAGCCCTACCTCCTGGGTACTTGATACCGGATCAAGATCTCAAATCTGTAATTTATTACAGAGACTGAGAAAAGTAGGAAAGTTGCACCTGGTGATATGTCGCTCAGAGTAGCAAACGGAGCACAAGTTAATGCTGCAGCCGTCGGTGAATATCACCTAGTGTTGCCAAATGGCAATACTATGGTTTTGAACGATTGCTACTATATACCTTCCATGGTTTGCAACATCATATCAGTTTCTTTACTCAATAAAGATGGATATAACTTTGTTCCTGATGGAAATATCATGAACATCTACCTTCATAAGGTACTGGTTATAGAAGGTACAGTGTGTAATGGTATCTACGTTCTAAATCAGAATACAGTTCTCAATATACAAAACACACGCAAGAGGAAGAGTTCAGATACGAACTAATCCTACTGTAACATTTCAAAAAAATAAAATATTATTTTTGGGAATTTTCATAATTCAATGTTAATTTTTAAAGAATATTTTAATAGTCGGTATAATTAAATACCAATAAATGGGGAAAATTCCGGAGAAAACTTATGGAAATTCTAAAATAGGTTATTTTGTGGAAATATGCCATTTTACCGTTTTTATGATGAATTATATGTTAATCGCGATTAAAAATCGCTAATTGGATTTTTGGCTTTTTGTGCAAAAATGTGCACATAACATTTTCCACACTTGCCACACGTGTTTCATGTTTTGGTTTCATGGTATCCTAGGGTTGAACCATGCTTAGGTGACCATGGTGGGTTGAACCATTTGATTAGGGTAATTGGGTTAATTAGTGTTTTGGTTAGGTTAATGGGGTTTGATTAGAGTTGGGGTTATGTTGACTTGTATAGGGAGAAAGTGAGCCATGGTGGCTTGGTGTCTTGTGAGCATTGTTTTGGAGAGAGAGAGAGAGAGGTGGTTAGGGTGTGCCATGATCCATCCCATTTCATTATTCTTTGTGTTCTTTCACTCCCTCTCAAATGATAATGCCTCTAAGTGAAGACATCAGCACACTCCAGCAGCAGCTGCATCAGGTCCCTTCACCCACACATCAGCCCAAATTCCATCACATCAGCCACCCCAACACTTCAGCTGCAGCAGCAGTAGCATCATCAGCACACTTCAGCCCCATATCAACCCATCAGCAGTTACTTCAGCCACAAAACAGCCCCCTACACCTGCAGCTACATCAACTGCTGAAACCATGCATCAACTCAACACATTTCAGCCCATTGTAACAACAACAGCCTCATTCAAAAATATATAGCAACAACAGCAGTAAGAACAGCCTCTACACTATTCAAAGAAAACTCCAATTTCATCAAACACACCAGCATCAGCCCCAACACAACTATATCAGTCCTTAACACAAAAAACAACAGCAACAAATAACTACAGCAGCAGCAGTTTGCAAGTTCAGCCAGAACACCAACTTGAAGCTGCTACAGGAGCACCGCAGCAGCAACATAACCCTTCCTTCATCTTGATCTTCCCTTCTCCTTCATCCTAGGACCCTCTTGAGGTATAATCTTGCAACCCGACTCCTTTATCATGGTTATCTAGCTGAATTTTAGTGTTATATTGGAGATTAGTGCTAGTTTAGGAGAATTTGAGTGAGACTTGACCAAGTGTTGGTTTTGATTGTTAGTATAGCCTTACTAGGTGTTGTTAAGACCAGTTTAACCAAGAATTGTTCCAGATTTCCCAAAATACCAGATTTGTTATACTTGGCGTAATTCAGCATTTTTGTCGACTTTGTAGCCTTTCTGGGAACTGCTATCAACCCAGACCCCCTAAAATAAAATTGACTTGGCAGTAGGCGGTGCAGGCACCCTGAAACCACCACCTAAAACCCTAGCCCCCAACTCCATTTCCTGGCCGCAGTTTTATTCCTTCTGGCCGCAATTTGCGGCCAGAGCAGTAGGGAACCCCCTCGTTTTGCGTGCACAACCCTATTTCATGTAAACTTGACCCCTGGTATGTCTAGTTTTGACTGATTCCAGTTAGGGTAAAATCTGGGTTGATTTTCGTGAGTTGGCGTATGATTTACGACTTGTTTTCGTATGGGTTTTTGGTATTCGATGATTCGTTCTGTCGGGTGGCGTTTGGACGTCAACGGCAGTGGATATTGGCTGTGTTTGCACACGAGTCCATAGGTTTTTACCTATGGGCGTAGCGTGCACCATTTTGGCTTCCGACATGGTTTTCATGTGTTTTAGCGTGTGATATTCTTGTAGGTACCCCACGTGGCGCCGAGGCGTTGGAGATGCAGATGGCGACATCGGCACCGGCACACATAAATAAGGTGAGTAGATTTATATCTACGGGGAGAAGTCGGGTGGATGGCGTATAGCACCCCCGCAGTCCGAGGTGACGTATACGGATGCGTATACACACCTACAATTATTGTTGTTGTTTGGGAATTATTTGTTGTTTAGGATGGATAATTGGTGGACTTGGATGATTTAGAGTCGCGAAAACCTAGAATAGTGGGTGCACTACACATACATATACACACATACATACTTGCATACATCCTTGTTTATATGTGGTTATGGAATTCTATATAGATATGTGTTCACATGGGTATGGGACCACGTGTTCACATACGGATTTGAGGATGATACATGGGATTGAGATGAGTCGATGAGTTTGATATGAGATTATGATATCGGTGATATGATAAAATTCATAAGTAAGATACGTCTTGATGCTTTAGAGGATTGTGGGGATGATGATGCCATAGGAATGGTGACATATATACTAAGTGATCGACATGTGATTATGTTATGAGATATGATATGATATGATATGATATGATATGACCAGATAATTATGATAGGCCGCATTCGGCGATGTTTACTCCTTGTGATGATATGTGATGATGATATCGATTTATACGAGACTGTCGATCAATAGTCAGATCTTGATTACATTGTTGACATTAGCATTGGACTAGACGTAGGTCAGTACCCCAGATGATGATCTTGATAAAGAGTATACTAGATGAATGATATGACAGATGTGATATTGACCCGTACCCAGATTGGGGATGCCGTACGACGGATTTACGTATGAGCTATAAATTGATGTTTGATCCGCACTCTTGATTTAGGAATAACTGATTATAGAGATATGTTATCGGATATGATATTATCGAGGCGGGATCACCGACTCTATATATATATGTATATATACGTATCGACTCAGAGGTTAGGCGGTTTCCCTTACCTACTGTTAGCTTTAGCTCAACCTTATAGTGGTGTAGCTATATGACTTTTATGATATTAGATGCAGCTTAGCGATCATGGTGTTCAGTATTTCAGCTCCCGTATATTATTATTGTTGCTCTGCATCGCATACTGTTGTGATTTATATTCCATTATTGATATCATGCTGTTAGGACACCAGCACCATTACCGATGATGCGTATGTACCATGTACACTTATTTGCCGGCGCACACGCATCTTCATCGATAATTGCCATGTCACGCACACTTGAAGGATATTATTGCTTGATTTAGCTTGTTAGCTAGCAGTGACATGATATTAGTGTACTTGCCATATATTCCAGCTTGACATTGCAGTTATTACTTGTCACTTCATGCATACTGTTATTCATTATATGCTGCATTCATGGATTCTCATGCTTATATTCATGGTTTACATGCTATTGATGATTTGGATTTCCATGATATTTCCTGGATTTGGAGGAAAACCTCAAAACATATATAAACTGCTTTCACTCTTTTTAAATAAAAATGCGGTTTTCCCATGATGTATGAGTCGTCCACCATGAGTTTTGCTGATGGATTTTGAGACCCGATTCGAGGAAGCGGATGAACCGTTTCGGGTACATGGTGGACCCGGTGCGGTACCCCAGGGCAAGAAGATCGCTGGAGCTGGCGTTGAGCCTGGCAGGGGAGCACTACCGACCGGTGATATTACCCGACGCGTTGGATATCCGGAGGATACCGTCGTAGTCATGAGATGGATGGTAGGGGCCGATCTGGACTGACGGCGCCCTGGATTTATGATTGAGATATTGAGATTTGAGATATTGAGGTACAGAGATTGTGATTCAGAGATATCGAGATATTGAGATTATGTTTTGTGCCGATGTTAGGCACTATTTTATGCTGATTTCATTATGATACCTCATTTTAAAATACAGAAATCTCATAAATTTATGAAAGCAGTTTTCTTCAGTACATGCATTCTGTTTCATGCATTCATACATCATTCATATGATACATTGCCACCTGATGCACTGACACGGGCACTTGGGATTACACTTGGGTTAGATTTTTACCCTAGTCTTGTTATAGATTGCTGGTTATATATTTGAGGATTATATTTTTTTTATCGTATGACCTAGGATTGCGTTATACATGCGATTTCTGTTCGTAGATCTTTTTCTACTCACGAGTTGGCGACTCACCCCCGTTGTGCCCCAGTTTCTTGCAGGTGTTGCCGTACAGGTTTCATTACGGTTTTGCGGGCACTGTTCCTTTCAGGTGACTTGCTAGTAGGTGGGTTTATTGTATCGTACCCATCATTATACATTGTATATTATATTTCAGTTGTATCTAGAAGTTCCATCAACCAAACATGTACTTATTTGAGATAGAGACCAGTGATGTTTATTCTTTCGACCTTAGAGTCGTGCGTTATATTTCTCTGAGTTTCTTGCTGATTGGAGTTTCCTTTCTGTTGTGATCCTCGCCTTTAGGCGTTGTATATTATGTTGCCAGCTGGTTGACTTATAGTGGTTTTCCTATACTCTACTACTCTTCTTGGTTTGGATTTATGGGTTCGGCTTACTTAGAGTACGTACGCCTCAAGACGTTCGTAGCCTAAGTGTCGGTCATGTTCCGTACTTTCGGGACGTGAAAAAGTTGGTATCAGAGCGTTAGGTTTTACCTTCGGAGCGTAGGATGACACTTGGTTGATGGAATAGGTGACTAAAGTAGAGTGACGTACCGTTGGTATGTTCCGCGGCATATTTACGACACGCCACTTCGCTTAAGAAGCCTTAGGATGTACATTTTTTTTGTTCAGTATCATATTCATTCCTGATCCAGCCTCATCGGTTCCAGTATGGTTTTGCTGCCACGATTACGGGCAGGGAGAGCTACGATTAGAGTTGCGGTCAGCATGAGCTCGTCACGAACGAGGACTGACCAGGGCGTGATTCCGGCGACACACGATTGTAGAGATGTGTCTTTTTACTTTGTTTTCACGCCACGAGCATTGGATGGATCGCTGAATGAGATTACTCGGACGTGCAGATCAGCACCAGAGGATTGAGCCACTGGTAAAGGCCAGCCAGACTTTGATGACCATTGAAGTATTACTTATTCATGATGATTGAGGCACGGTTCAGCGTGCAGACGAGTGAGCCAGTTCTTGCTGCGAATGACGAGATATTGCCCCAGATGTTGGAGCTATTACAGTACGAGATTATACTAAGAGATGATGAAGGTCACTAGCCACCAAGGATGAATGACTAGGACATGTGGATCGTTTGCTACCCCGATGCGAGGTCATCGGATAGATCGATTCCAGCTGAGATGCCTTCACGCGGAGACGTTGAGAGTCGACAGAGATGATCGAATGTCAGAAACCTATTATTCCATGTTTAAAGTATTCGAAAAGGCATGCAGGCAATTCTATGGTCCATTTAGAAGAATGAAACCCTAACTCGACATAATGACCGTATGAAAGCCTTTGAACCTTAGGGTTTGCGGCAGTTCTGCGGCGCCATTAGTGAGGCTTGGGTTTGCCCTTCTACGGCTGGACCACCGATGCTGTGGTATGTAATCGATACTATTATATTGTATCCAAGATGTTGAGCTCTTTGGGGATTATGAGGTTTTGACAAATCGATCGGATGGCTCGACTTAATTTGGATGCTAGGTGGTGAGATGCACTTCTTGGGAGACTCCAGATACGAGGATAGCCGTTGGAGCTCAGTCCATGCAACAACGACGAGACGAGTCCAAAGCAGTTGACATTAGAGAAAAGTGGAGTAAGAGATTCATACGAGGTCTTGATGAGATGACGTTCCACTCTACTGACACAAGAGATGCGATGCGCATGTCGAGGCATAATACTGGATATACCTTCCAGAAGGAGTCGCAATGAGTATGCAGCCATTCCGGAACAAGAAGAAGATATAGTAAAGAACGATGACTTCCGGACGATTGGCAGAGATGAGACTTGGAAGAGACCTTGAGCAGGATTCCTTCCAGGTCACTGCTGCAATGATACTTGTACCCAGGATCAGATGTGTCACGTACATTCAGAGAGCCAGAGGCCGACGCCAGTGACATGCTGCCCTTACGAGTGGTCGCAATGATTGACCGAGAGATGACCAGAGAAGTGCCAGAACGGAATCATCCCCGTTAGCACACCTGACATGGCCGATGAGCCGATGGATCGTGAGATTGGCAATTCACAGAGGAGATAAGGACTTTTCGGGGATAAATTATGAGAAGATTTAGACCCAGGAGTGGTCATGTTACGCACACCAGCAGGCCAGAGTTCAGGATCGTCGATAAGATATGCTATGAGTGACCACGACAGTTGGCCAGAGATTCTTGGAGGATGCGCTTGAGCGGACTATTCCGCCATACTTGATTTCGATGTTTTGGGCGATCTACTCGCATGACTGATTTTGATGATTGGGTTTCATGACATTTGTTTTCATGCACTATGATTGCACTTACTGAGTATTTACGATTGTCGCCCAGTTGTTGCATTTGATATCGTTTTCGTGTCTTGGTTTCGCATGTTTATGATTTTATGGGGTTTCATACAGTTGAGTTGATTTTGTGCGTATATACGCACACGATTTGGTTTTTGCACTTGGTATAGTTCACATATGCTTGCAGTGCAGTGATTCGTATTTTGTGCACTTAGTTGCACCGGACTTCGATTTTAATTGGGATGATTCGATATTGGTTTTGTGCACTTTATGCACCTGATTAGGTTTTGTGCGTGTTCGACGCTTGATATTGGATTTCAGGATTTCGTACACGATGGATGCACCGGATTTGGATTTTTAGCGCATGTTGGGCGCAGGTTATGAGATGCGATTTGGTGCACACCAGATGCACTAAATCGAGATTTTTCGTGCATATCAGATGCACCTGATGTTGCTGTCAGGCACACACATTGCCTATGACAGATGCTTCGTGCACACCTGTGGCACCTTGATATCGTTTTGTGCACATGCTTGGCACATGTTTGGGTCTTGATTTCCGTGCTCACCGGACGCACAGGGTTTTATATGCACTTTTGGAATTGATTTCTCATGGAGCAATACATTTTTATGATATTGCGATTTGTTTTCGTACTGGGCAGGACTGGTCAGATGACAGTACCTGGATATAATTCGCATGCATTGATAGATTTCAAAGGGATTTCCAAAAGTGATCTACAGTCTCATTATTTATATACGTGTCCGATATGACACGAAACGTTTAAAACAGAGAACCCTTCTAAATTGTTTTCAAAAAACGGCCGAACATGCATATTAAACAAAAAAATATATACGTATATGGCTATTTTCTTATAGAGACGTCTGCCATTGTGCAGTGTTATGCACATTGCACATCGACTTTAAAGAATTTTGGCTTGCATTTCCTTCATATATGTACATATATAGTTCCGATTTATGGCATATCGGCTTTGCTTTCGATTTGGCATTCATGTTTTCACCTTGACTCCGATGATTGCGAGATGCTTGACGGAGTTTTGTTTTCGAGTTATCTGCTCGTTACTCATGCGCATGTATTGCGCTATGATGCCTTTTATGTATTGATGATTTCGGAGCCCCGTTGACTTAGACATTTTATTGAAATGTTTTAGAATTTGGGGGTTAAAATTTAAATTCGGGGACCGAATTTCTTTAAGGGGGAAGACTGTAACATTTCAAAAAAATAAAATATTATTTTTTGGAATTTTCATAATTCAATGTTAATTTTTAAAGAATATTTTAATAGTCGGTATAATTAAATACCGATAAATGGGGAAAATTCCGGAGAAAACTTATGGAAATTCTAAAATGGGTTATTTTGTGGAAATATGCCATTTTACCGTTTTATGAAGAATTATATGTTAATCGCGATTAAAAATCGCTAATTGCATTTTTGGCTTTTTGTGCAAAAATATGCACATAACATTTTCCACACTTGCCACACTTGTTTCATGTTTTGGTTTCATGGTAGCCTAGGGTTGAACCATGCTTAGGTGACCATGGTGGGTTGAACTATTTGATTAGGGTAATTGGGTTATTTAGTGTTTTTGTTAGGTTAATGGGGTTTGCTTAGAGTTGGGGTTATGTTGACTTGTGTAGGGAGAAAGTGAGCCATGGTGGCTTGGTGTCTTGTGAGCATTGTTTTGGAGAGAGAGAGAGGTGGTTAGGGTGTGCCATGATCCATCCCATTTTATTATTCCTTGTGTTCTTTCACTCCCTCTCAAATGATAATGCCTCCAAGTGAAGACATCAGCACACTCCAGCAGCAGCTGCATCAGGTCCCTTCACCCACACATCAGCCCCAATTCCATCACATCAGCCATCCCAACACTTCAGCTACAGCAGCAGTAGCATCATCAGCACACTTCAGCCCAATATCAACCCATCAGTAGTTACTTCAGCCACAAAACAGCCCCCTACACCTGCAGCTACATCAACTGCTGAAACCATGCATCAACTCAACATATTTCAGCCCATTATAACAACAACAACCTCATTCAAAAATATATAGCAACAACAGCAGCAAGAACAACCTCTACACTATCTAAAGAAAACTCCAATTTCATCAAACACACCAGCATCATCCCCAACACAACTATATCAGTCCTTAACACAAAAAACAACAGCAACAAATAACTACAGCAGCAGCAGTTTGCAAGTTCAGCCAGAACACCAACTTGAAGCTGCTACAGGAGCACCGCAGCAGCAACACAACCCTTCCTTCATCTTTATCTTCCTTTCTCCTTCATCCTAGGACCCTCTTGAGGTATAATCTTGCAACCCGACTCCTTTATCATGGTTATCTAGCTGAATTTTAGTGTTATATTGGAGATTAGTGCTAGTTTAGGAGAATTTGAGTGAGACTTGACCAAGTGTTGGTTTTGATTGTTAGTATAGCCTTAGTAGGTGTTATTAAGACCAGTTTAACCAAGAATTGTTCCAGATTTCCCAAAATACCAGATTTGTTATACTTGGTGTAATTCGGCATTTTTGTCGACTTTGTAGCCTTTCTGGGAACTGCTATCAACTCGGACCCCCTAAAATAAAATTGACTTGGCAGTAGGCGGTGCAGGCACCCTGAAACCACCACCCAAAACCCTAGCCCGCAACTCCATTTCCTGGCCGCAGTTTTATTCCTTCTGGCATCAATTTGCGGCCAGAGCAGTAGGGAACCCCCTCGTTTTGCGTGCACAGCCCTATTTCATGTAAACTTGACCCCTGGTATGTCTAGTTTTGACTAATTCCAGTTAGGGTAAAATCTGGGTTGATTTTCGTGAGTTGGCGTATGATTTACGACTTGTTTTCGTATGGGTTTTTGGTATTCGATGATTCGTTCTGTCGGGTGGCGTTTGGACGTCAATGACAGTGGATATTGGCTGCGTTTGCACACGAGGCCACAGGTTTTTACCTATGGGCGTTGCGTGCACCATTTTTGGCTTCCGACATGGTTTTCATGTGTTTTAGCGTATGATATTCTTGTAGGTACTCCACGTGGCGCCGAGGCATTGGAGATGCAGATGGCGACATCGGCACCGGCATATATAAACAAGGTGAGTAGATTTATATCTACGGGGAGAAGTCGGGTGGAGGGCGTATAGCACCCCCGCAGTCCGAGGTGACGTATACGGATGCGTATACACATCTACAATTATTGTTGTCGTTTGGGAATTATTTGATGTTTAGGATGGATAATTGGTGGACTTGGATGATTTAGAGTCGCGAAAACCTAGAATAGTGGATGCACTACACATACATATACACACATACATACTTGCATACATCTTTGTTCATATGTGTTTATGGGATTCTATATAGATATGTGTTCATATGGGTATGGGACCACGTGTTCGCATACGGATTTGAGGATGATACATGGGATTGAGATGAGTCGATGAGTTTGATATGAAATTATGATATCGGTGATATGATAAAATTCATAAGTAAGATATGTCTTGATGCTTTAGAGGATTTTGGGGATAATGATGCCATAGGAATGGTGACATATATACTAAGTGATCGACATGTGATTATGTTATGAGATATGATATGATATGATATGATCAGATAATTATGATAGGCCGCATTCGGCGATGTTTACTCCTTGTGATGATATGTGATGATGATATCAATTTATACGCGACTGTCGATCAGTAGTCGGATCTTGATTACATTGTTGACATTAGCATTGCACTAGACGTAGGTCAGTACCCCAGATGATGATCTTGATAAAGAGTATACTAGATGAATGATATGACAGATGTGAAATTGACCCGTACCCAGATTAGGGATGCCATACGACGGATTTGCGTACGTGCTATAAATTGATGTTTGATCCGCACTCTTGATTTGGGAATAACTGATTATAGAGATATGTTATCGGATATGATATTATCGAGGCGGGATCACCGACTCTCTATATATATATATATATGTATGTATATATATATATCGACTCAGAGGTTAGGCGGTTTCCCTTACCTACTGTTAGCTTTAGCTCAGCCTTATAGTGGTGTAGCTATATGACTTTTATGGCATTAGATGCAGTTTAGCGATCATGGTGTTCAGTATTTCAGCTCCCGCATATTATTATTGTTGCTCTGCATCGTATATTGTTGTGATTTATATTCCATTATTGATATCATGCTGTTAGGACACCAGCACCATTACTGATGATGCGTATGTACCACGTACACTTATTTGCTGGCGCACACACATCTTCATCGGTAATTGCCATGTCACGCACACTTAGAGGATATTATTGCTTGATTTAGCTTGTTAGCTAGCAGTAACATGATATTAGTGTACTTGCCATATATGCCAGCTTGACATTGCAGTTATTACTTGTCACTTCATGCATACTGTTATTCATTATATGCTGCATTCATGGATTCTCATGCTTATATTCATGGTTTACATGCTATTGATGATTCGGATTTCCATGATATTTCTTGGATTTAGAGGGAAACCGTAAAACATATATAAACTGCTTTCACTCTTTTTAAATAAAAATGCGGTTTTCCCATGATGTATGAGTCGTCCACCATGAGTTTTACTGATGGATTTCGAGACCCGATTCAAGGAGGCGGATGAACCGTTTTGGGTACATGGTGGACCCGATATGGTACCCCAGGGCAAGAAGATCGCAGGAGATGGTGTTAAGCCTGGCAGGGGAGCACTACCGACCGGTGATATTACCCGACGTGTCGGATATCCGGAGGATACCGTCGTAGTCATGAGATGGATGGTAGGGGTCGATCTGGACTGACGGCGCCCTGGATTTATGATTGAGATATTGAGATTTGAGATATTGAGGTACATAGATTGTGATTCAGAGATATCGAGATATTGAGATTATGTTTTGTGCCGATGCTAGGCACTGTTTTATGCTGATTTCATTATGATGCCTCATTTTAAAATACAGAAATCTCATAAATTTATGAAAGCAGTTTTCTTCAGTACATGCATTCTGTTTCATGCATTCATACATCATTCATATGATACATTGCCACCTGATGCACTGACACGGGAACTTGGGATTACACTTGGGTTAGATTTTTACCCTAGTCTTGTTATAGATTGCTGGTTATATATTTGAGAATTATATTTTTTTGATCGTATGACCTAGGATTGCGTCATACATGCGATTTTTGTTCGTAGATCTTTTTCTACTCATGAGTTGGCGACTCACCCCCGTTGTGCCCCAGTTTCTTGCAGGTGTTGCCGTACAGGTTTCATTACGGTTTTGCGGGTACTGTTCCTTTCAGGTGACTTGCTAGTATGTGGGTTTATTGTATCGTACCCATCATTATACATTGTATATTATATTTCAGTTGTATCTAGAAGTTCCATCAACCAAACATGTACTTATTTGAGATAGAGACCAGTGATGTTTATTCTTTCGACCTTAGAGTCGTGCGTTATATTTCTCTGAGTTTCTTGCTGATTGGAGTTTCCTTTCTGTTGTGATCCTCGCCTTTAGGCGTTGTATATTATGTTTCCAGCTGGTTGACTTATAGTGGTTTTCCTATACTCTACTACTCTTCTTGGTTTGGATTTCTGGGTTCGGCTTACTTAGAGTACGTACGCCTCAAGACATTCGTAGCCTAAGTGCCGGTCATGTTCCGTACTTTCGGGACATGACACCTACTTGTGGCATTGTAGACTTGGTCATATCAGAGTGAAAACACTAAGTAAGTTGCGTAAAGATGGACTCTTGAATACGTTCGATTTTTCATCATATGAAACTTGTCAGTCTTGTCTCAAAGGAAAGATGACTAAATCTCTGTTCACCGCACATGGAGAAAGGACAGCAGAGCCTTAGGACTCATACACAGTGATGTATGTGGTCCGATATCTATACATGCAAGGGGTGAGTTCTCGTACTTCATCACATTCACTAACGATCTTTCTAGATTCAGATATGTGTATCTGATGAAACACAAATCTGAAACTTTTGAGAAATTCAAGGAATTCAGAAACGAAGTGGAGAACCGGACAGGCAAAAGTATCAAGATCCTCCGGTCTGATAGAGGAGGGGAGTACTTAAGCACGGAATTCCTGGATTACTTAAAAGAGAATGGTATTCTCTCTTAGCTTACTCCTCCTTATACACCACAACACAACGGTGTATCGGAGAGGAGGAATCGTACCCTATTGGATATGGTTCGCTCCATGATGAGTAATGCTGAGTTACCTTTTACATTTTGGGGACTTGCGCTAGAAACAGTAGCATACTTACTGAATCAGGTTCCGTCTAAATCTGTGCCTAAGACTCCATATGAAATATGGAGCGGTAAAAGACCGTATCTTGAACATATTAAGATATGGGGTTGTCCGGCCTATGTGAAGGTACAAAATCCGGACAAGCTTAAAGCACGATCAGTTTTGTGCAAGTTTGTGGGATATCCTAGAAATTCTCTGGGATATCTATTCTACCACACTGAGGAACAGAAGGTGTTCGTTGCTCGTCGCACCTTTTTAGAATGGCAATTTCTTGCAAAAGAAATAAGTGGAGCACGGTAGAACTGGATGAAATATCTGATCCACAAACTCAAACTGAGGATTTAGCAGAACCAGAAAATTCAATAGTCCCAGACGAACATCAGCCACTCCGCAGATCTGGTAGGATTTCTCATCCGCCCGAGAGATACTATGGTTTTCTCATAGACGGAGCTCATAGACGGGGATCGAGAGGTTTGCATCTTGGAAGAAGATGACCCTACCAGTTTCAGGCAGGCTATTATCAGTAGGGACTCTGATAAGTGGCTGGATGTATGCAATCCGAAATGGAGTCCATGTACACCAATAAAGTGTGGACCTTGGATATTGCTCCACCTGGGGTAAAACCCGTTGGATGCAAATGGATCTACAAAAGGAAACTTGGTGTAGATGGGCAGGTGGAAACCTATAAGGCTAGACTCGTTGCAAAAGGTTTTTGTCAAAGACCTGGTGTGGACTATGACCAAACTTTTTCTCCACTGGCTATGCTCAAATCCATTCGGATCCTACTTGCCATTGTTGCCTTCCATGATTATGAAATCTGGCAGATGGACGTCAAAACGACTTTTCTAAACGGCTTTTTGGAAGAGTGCGTTTACATGGATCAACCAGAAGGTTTCGTAACAAGTGGGAGCAGCGGAAAGGTGTGCAAGTTTCTTAAATCCATTTATGGATTAAAGCAGGCATCGCGGAGCTGGAATATCTGTTTTGATGAAGCAATCAAGGAATTTGATTTCATCAAGAACGAAGATGAACCTTGTATCTATAAGATGATTGTAGGATGAACTGTCGTATTCCTAGTCTTGTATGTGGACGACATTCTTTTGATAGGAAATGACATTCCTATGCTACAATCGGTCAAGCTATTCTTGTCACAACGGTTCTCCATGAAGGACCTGGGTGATCCTCGTATATTCTGGAGATCAAGATCTACAGAGATAGATCCAAGAGATTACTGGGACTTTCGCAGTCCAGGTACATAGAGACCGTACTAAAGAGATTTAGTATGGAAGATTCCAAGCGCGGTAATATACCCGCATTGCACGGAATCACCCTCTCCAAGAAGATGTCTCCTAAGACTGACGAGGAGAGCGTTCGCATGAGCACTATACCCTACGCTTCGGGGGTAGGATCTATAATGTATGCGACGCTATGTACAAGACCAGATGTAGCTTACGTGTTGAGCGTGGTGAGCCGGTATCAGTCAGACCCAGGTGAGAACCACTGGACGGCAGTGAAGAACATTCTTAAGTACCTGAGAAGGACTAAGGAGATGTTCCTGGTTTACGGTAATGGAGAGCTCAGGGTCGAGTCCTTTACCGATTCAAGCTTCTAGAGTGACAAAGATGACAGCAAGTCTGTCTCGAGTTTTGTGTTTACCCTCAATGGAGGGGCGGTGTGTTGGAGGAGTTCCAAACAGGATACCGTCGTAGACTCGACGATGGAGGCTGAATACATTGCTGCAAGCGATGCCGCAAAAGAGGCGGTCTGGATGAAGAAGTTCATTAGTGAACTTCAGGTGGTTCCGTCCATTGTTGACCCAATACCTTTGTATTGCGATAACAATGGGTCTATAGCTTTAGCGAAGGAACCAAGGTCCCATCAGAAGTCCAGACATATCTTAAGGCGGTATCACCTGATCAGGGAGATCATTGATCGCCAGGAGATCGAGGTACGGAGAGTGGACACAAAAGACAACACGGTAGATCCATTCACAAAGGCCCTCCCTCAAACACAGTTCGAGCGACTTTTTGAGCTATTGGGTATGCGGTACGCCAGCAGCTGGCCTTAGTGCAGACGTTGGGTGTGCGGTATACCAATTACTGGCCTTTAGTGCAACTAGGAGATTGTTGGATATTTATGCCCTAGAGGCCATTATTGTATAGTACTAGTTTGTATAATACATTTGGAGGCTTGGGATATATATACGGGTTTACGATAGTCTTGCTCGATGTAGTAGTATGCTACTTGGTTTGTTTCTATCTTAATATGTGTATGTGTTTCTTTTAACATATCGCTAATACATATTGATGGATCCCTTAGGATCTTTGCTTGACTACAGGCGTTGTGATGGCGATCACACTAGTGGGGGCTAGGTAGTCTATAAGCACATCTTATTTTGGTCCCTAGTCATAGGATTATCGAGACAGGGCATCGATACTCCAGAGTAGACTGGTGCATACGCTTCTCGTCCCAGCAGTGGAGATGGTCTGTCCCACAGCCATCAGTACGTCGTACTGGAGATAGTATGCAGGTGATCGTTAGGTTACGAGTACACTGGATAGGACTCGTCGGGAACTGTTGGTTGGTATTATACCTATCGTTAGTTAACAGTTCCCAGGTGACATGAGTACAGCTTAGTCCGTTGACTTGACGCTGTCACTTCGCCTCAAGTGTGTTCCTACTATTCTTAGATTACTACTCTACCACGGCTCTATCAAGTCGTGCAAACAGGTAGTAGTTAGGTGCAGTCCCGAAGCACTTGGAGGCAGTGATGGTTAGACAGGATTCGTCTCTCCCGGTATTGGGAGTTGATATCGCGCTGTGTCTAGGAGAGCCATTACACATAGTCATCCCTGGCCAGGGCAAGCGAGATTTGCTGGTAGTGTTACCAGCAGTTTCTCAGGGTATTCTGGGCTACACTCCAACACGACTTGTACCGCTATTAGGGGACTGACGTTTACCTCCTAAGCCCGCCATGCGATACTCTTAGATGAACAGACCAGACTGTACGGAGATTGTCACATTCAGGCTCAGTAGGAGTTTGGATGGGTTCACCTCATCGGTCTTCTTGTCGGCATCTACCTGGGGACCGTTACGTACAGCTAGTACCACTTGTGGCCTGTGGTTAAACCCACTGCCAGCGTAGTGTCGAGCCTTTAGAGTCTCACACAGAGGGTTATTCGCCTTTGGGCAAAACAGAGTAGAGGTCGCATGGTTTTTGCGACGGGGTTCGTTCACATCCGCGCACTTGTGCACGTTTGTTGTCCGGACAGTTATTACTAGCGGGCTTTGGTTTAAGCAAGATCCTAGTATTTGTTTTGGGATTGGTTTTGTCTCATTGTATTCGTGTTCCTCGGAACACGGATGAGGGTGTGTATGCACAGTTGACAGAGGCAGAGGCAGAGGATTCTCATTAGAGTTGTTGACTGTTGGCTTTTCCAAACCCTAATGAAAATGAGAAATATGATTAATGATATTAATTAAAGATATTTGTGTCATGGTTAGGGTTGTTGACCATTTGACCTTGGTTGACTTGTTGACCTATGTTGACATATTGACCATCATCATTTCACATGAAAGATGCTCTTTGATTCTTGCAAAATTCATTTAATGTGAAATGATAATGGTCATTCCAAATGAACCATTACAATTTCTTTAATTATAATTATTAATTCATAATTCTCTCTTATGAGAGAATGGTTATTATTATTCTCTCATTCTCTCATGCTCTTTCTCTCTCATGTTTGGAGCTCTCCCTCTTCCTCTCAAAGCTTAAGTGTTGCATGTATTGGAAACCATAAGCTTTTGAGACTAAACCATCAAAGCATCGCTCTACTCCTTCTAGGGTTCTTTGTCTAGCAAACTTAGCACTCTAGTTACCTCTTAGTTGAGGTAGGAGCTCAAGTTCGAGGCCTTTGGGTGGATCTATCTTCGGCAAAGAGAAGACGACGAGGAGAAGCCGTTCAAACCACTACAAGGAGAAAGTAAGAAGGAGAACCATAACAAGAAGGGAAGGAGTTCAAGATCAAGGTATAACCATTCTACATAGTAGCTAGAACTTGTAGTTTATGTGTTAGTTTTTGTTTAGCAAAGATCCATCTTGGATGGTCCATGTCACCTTGTAAGAAAATTTTGATTTTTACCTATTCCGTCTCCCCGAAAGAACCGGGGTGGGTAATGTGGACCTGACACTTGTCGTCAGACTGCACGGGCTTTTTGGTCTTCTTCTTTTTCTTTGAAGATTTTGACGGCTGGGCCTGGGTATTTTGCCCATCGCTACTAACTCTCGGTGTTGGGCACGGTTTCAGCATCCCCTCAATGATCTCTGGCTCCAGCGGGCTTTTCCATCTAATTGCCGGACATGCTTTAAGATCCTTCAGCATTCTTTTGGTTTTAGCTGAAAGGCCAACTTCTCATGGAACTTCCTCTATAAATGAGCATGATTCCCCCGGCGTGTCCACCTTTTTAGGAGCGTGCGGTTGTGGCGGGTTTACCCTCCAGTTTTCAGACAGTACGAATTTGCCTTTTTGGTACTGGTCCTCAATCCAATTTTTGAAGACAAAGCAATCTTCGATTGGGCAGCCCACTATCCGGTGGTAGAGGCTGTAATTTGGATTATTGACGTCGCCCGGTTGCAGAGGGCATCTCGGATCTGGTAGAGTGATAAGCCTATTGCGTACCGCCAGTTCGATCAGTCTTTTCGTTTTATCCCGAGAGAATGAGTAAGGACGTCTCAGCTTTTCTCCGAGTGTCCGCTATTTGTTGTTCTGGCGAGTAGCTGGTTTTGGATCACTCGGATTTTGCTGAGCGTTGGCGACGAAGGTCGCTTTTCTTTTGCCCTTTTTATTTCGGAGCTACGTTTTCGAGGAGGATGGTCTATGACCCATCTAGTCTATTTGGGCTATCTTGTCGATCAGGGCCTGGAAGATGGTCGGTTTGAAGAACATCATAAATCAGGATATAGTTGCATGCGGATCCAGGGTCCCTACAAACATGCCCACAGCAGGAGCCTCTTCTATGCGTTGTTCGCATCTCGACCATAGGTTTCGCCACCGAATTGCATACTGAATCCATGTCTCTCCTGGCTTCACCCTGGCATTGATCAATGCTGTGATCGGGGTGCGTTTGCCGGCGCTTGCGAAACGCTGGGTGAACAACAACTCCATTTCTTTAAACGTTTTGATGGAGTCGTTCGGAAGCTCTGAGTACCATTCAAAAGCTGCCTCTGCTAAACTGCCGACGAACTGGCGAAGTAGCAATTTGTCGTCACCTCCAGTATTACCGCAGAGAGCCCTGAACTGAGCGACGTGCTGATGGGGGTTTCTTGTCCCCTTGTACACGTGAAATTTAGGGATCGTATATCCCGGCGGGTACTTAATTTGATCGTACCAGCCTGGGTTAGGTCGTCCAGTTCTGACGACTTGGCCAGCGGCTTCGCTTACCTGATGAGTCCGTATTTGTTGAGCTATATGGTCATCAAGCGCAACTTTCGAGATCGTCTCCTCCCTGGCTGCTGATAAAGATGAAAGAGGATTTGATGTCTCCCCTTTATCGTCTTCAATGATTATTGGGGGATCTTCGGCTAGAGGGTCCGACAGGATCATCGTCCCCACCATATCTTGGAATAGGAGCGCCATTTGTTTTATGTTAGCCGCTTGTTCCGCGGCTTCTTTATCTTTCTTTTTGAGCATTCTTCGGAGGAACTCGGAGTTGGTTTCCTGCTCCTGGCATTGATCCAACGATACTTCCGGGCTTTCCTTTTGCCCAGTAAGTGCGGCCATTTTCGTCAGCATCTCCTGGAGTTTCTGTTGTTGCTCCTGAGCCTTTGTTACGGACCGCGTAAGTGGTTGATGACCACCAGAAGCATGACTTTCCTCTTTTCCGGAAGCCATGTAAATGGTGTGCACTACCATGGCCCCAGACTTGGGGCGTTTGGATTCAGTGCCCTTGAGATTTGTCGCAGACATGGGGATCGTCTCTGGCCTTCTCCTTTTATGGGAGGTCGAAGTTGAGATGGCTGTCGCAGACGATACTTTCCATGGTACGACGGCAGGATGGTTCTCCTCTTGCTGGACCTTCATTTTCTTCGATTTGCAGGACTAGTCTTTGTCGATTACAGAATCTTGAACTCTTCGCCAGACCCTATGGATTTTGGAGGACAGCCGCTGAGGGGGCTGCTCCGGCTTCGCTTTTATAATGTTTTCAGCAGGCGGAGGAGACCTTTTTAGCACGGAAATTGGAGAATTCTTGCGCACCCTCCTGAGCGGCTCAAAGCTGTTCCCAGTTGGAACAACAGCATCAATTTCCACCATTGGAGCTAGTGGGGTAAGTCCAGAAGGGAAATTGCCCCTAGATTTCCTGACTCGGCGCCGGTGACGACGTCGAGCATGTCGTGTAGCCGGGATCGCTTTTATTGTTGGAGTAGTTTCGTCCTGCCCCCTACTTTGAGGAGAGGTTGTTATTGGTGCCAGCCTGTCAAAGACTGACATCCGCTGAGAAGGAATGGTCAACCTGTCGAAGGCTGACTTTCGAGTAGGGGAAGTAGTTTGGGTGACTTCACCCGCAGCAGGAGTTGGGATAGCCTTCTCCGGTATTGCAAGCCTCTTTACGGGCCTATTTGAGCTTAAGCTCAGCCTGTCAAAGATTGAGGCAGTAGACTTGGACGACCCGTTGAGAGGGGCCGCAGTAGTTGCAAGCCGATCGAAGACCGACTTTTTTGGAGCTTCCTGTGACGGCATTGGAGAGTTGAAGCTCATTGGCGGGAGCATGGACCCGAAGAACAATCCAGGGGTGGCCTGTGTCACGAAGTGTGGAGTGGAAATAGGAAAAGGTCCCACCGGGCGTGCCAAAATCTGTTTACCGCTGAAAATGGAGACGGATCCGGGATGGATCGTCTTGCCTGAATTTGGGGTCAGATGCTATTTGGGTTTATCCATCCACCTCTCCGAAGATACCAAGTTGATTTATGGCACTGTATATCGGAGGTTTGGACGGATGCGGCCGTTGTAGCAGACTTCGTCAGATTCCCCCTCGCTTGCAAGCGGTTTTTGTTTGTGGGGATGCTCTTCCCTGTAGGCACAAGACCTATAGTTAATTACGCTATCGGGTTACAATAACCACTTTCTCCTTCTCCAGAAGTTCACTTCGTGTCGTGTGTGTTTGTTTTGTTTTAGGTTGCCCGTGGATTGTATACGGAAACTAATTTATGTTGTCGCCCGTAGGGCGTGGATTAGTCCAAATCCGTATTTTCTTAGATTTGGGTTTGGTTGATTTAAGGATCATTAACCTCGTTTGAGATTAAGATCAACTTAAATGTTTGTTAGGGATACGTTAGTCCAAGTTTAAGACTAAGATCCACTTAACAAGGTTGTAGGATCATTTAGATCCAACGAAAGAGCATTTGGGCTCTGTCGTTTTAGTTTAAGAACGTTGCGGTCTGTTGAGTTTAAGGACATCATAGTCCGTGAAGTTTCAGGACATCATAGTCCATAGAGTTTAGTTTAGGGACGTTGCGGTCCTTTGGGTGTAAGGACATCATAGTCCGTGGTTTAAGAACATCATAGTCCATAGAGTTTAAAGACATCATAGTCTATAGAGTTTAGTTTAGGGACGTTGCGGTCCATTGGGTTTAGTTTAAAGACGTTACGATCATGGAATTTAGTTTAGGGACATTACGGTCCATAGAATTTAGTTTTTAGGGACGTTGTGGTCCGCAATTTAGTTTTTAGGGACGTTGCGGTCCACAATTTAGTTTTAAGGATGTTGCGGTCCGCAATTTAGTTTTAAGGACGTTGCGGTCCGAAGGGTTTATAGTTTGTTGGTTTTGGGGTATACCAAGGGTTATTGGTTATTGGGACCCTCCACCTCTCTCAAAATGTTGAAAAATTACAACGACGTGTATCATAGGTGTGGAGAGATGTACCTTTGAACCAATGGATATTCTTCAAAAGATCGGTGGTCTTGTTTGGGACTAAGACCAGTTTGGAAAAATAAAGAGCACATAAGCTCGGTTGATTAGAAATTTGGCTAACTTGGGCTCAGCCCACTGAGTCTCTGTCGTTTCCTATTTCAATAAAGTGTTAGACACTCACTAGGACACAGTCCTTACTTAGTGCACATAATGCTAAACATTTATGTGAGTACTGACACTCACACTTTGCTTTGCTTTTCCTACTTTCATTTTGTTTTTTTATATGAGTGTTGAACACTCTTTATGGCGCTAGTCTCTTCTTGAAGAGTGAAGAGCGCTCTATGTTAAGTAGCGCCCATGTCAGAGGCACATAGGACGCTTAGCGCTGAGCACCAGCGTTTGAGTGTTAAGCACTTCTTATTTTGAGCAGCGTCCACGTGAGGGCCACGTGAGGTGCTTGGCGCTGAGCGCCAACCACTGAGTGCTAAGCGCTCTTTATTAAGCAGCGCCCACGTGAGGGGCACGTGGAGCGCTTTGCGCTGTGCGCCAGTATTTAAGTGCTGAGCGCTCTTTATTGAGCAGCACTCACATGAGGGGCACGTGAGGCGCTTGGCGCCGAGCTCCAAAATTTGAGCGCTCTTTATTGAGCAACGCCCACATGAAGGGCACGTGAGGCGCTTGGTGCTGAGCGCCAACCACTCTTTATTTTGCAGCGCTTGACGCTAGGTTTTTCTTTCTGTGTTATGTTCTGCAAAGTTCAATTCTTTGTTCTTCCCCAGATCTTCGATCCCTAAGAACAAATTCATCCCCGTAAGAATTAAATTCTCATTTGTAGACTTGTCTCATGGATCTCAGATCCGAGGAAAGAACTATGTTCTTTTTATGAGGGTTAAACCCTTGTAGATGAGATGTTCTGATCTCTATTACCTTTTTGTTTTTTCCTTGAAGAGAATTCTTCTTCTTAGAGCTTGCTCTTCCTTTTTCTTCTGAGAACTTCAAGTTTATGGGGGAGGGAGGTTTCTCTCTCTTCAAGACTTGAAGTCTTGGGTCCTTTATATAGTGAAGGCTGATCTGTAGATTCAGTTAAGGAAATCTCTCATTGATAGATTTCTTAATTGATTTGGGGAATTTATCCACCGTCGGATTTCATTAATGAGATTAATGAAAGAAAGAAAAAGAAACCTAAAGATGTTTTAGAATCAAATTTTCAAAAAGTGTAGCTCTAGTTTCTGCTTTGCATAGCGGTATTCCTTATAGAATATCCAGCACCTTATTCGATAAGGAAAGAGCCAAGATCCCTTCACCGGGAGTGACATCTTTAGAGAAACTAGCAGATGCTACAACCCACTCGATTTGTCTTTTGATTACTTCTATAGTTTTTGCTTTGCATAGCGGTATTCCTTGTAGAATATTCAGCACCTTATTCGATAAGGAAAGAGCCGAGATCCCTTCACCGGGAGTGACCTCTTTAGCGAAACTAGTAAAAGCCTAAAAAATACTCCTTTTCAAAATCACCGGTTTCTGCAACGATATCAAGTTCATTACGCTCATGGTTTTCATAAAAACCTGCGTAGCCCTCCATCATTTTAGATAAGTGCTACTTAGTATTCGTGCTACGTTTGTTGGCCTCCGTCAAGGCGTAGTGTGAGGTAGCTAACTAGTGTTTATCTGCAACATAAGATGAGATTGGATTAAGGTAGTCGTACAACTTTGTTGGCCTCCGTCAAGGGTCGTGCGGGTGGGTTTAATTCAATCATGAAATGTACGGGTTGAACTTGACTAGCAGCCTATGGTTTGTTGGCCCCCGTCAAGATCATAGGACGCTAGGAGTAAAAAATATTATCGGGAATTTCAAGTGTTGAAATTTGCAATGAGATTGCATACCCTCTATGATATAGTTGGATCCCGATACCGACTGCGAGTAAGAGTTACTCCTGGAAGAGTTTTACACATGACAATTAGCTGATCAAGTAGGTGTCTAGAAAGGTGTTGACGGGGTTATGCCTATGGTTAAATAAGGTTTATTTTAATTAGGTCCGTGCGAAAGCATGGGGAACCTCCCTCAAAGTACCAACACTGGCCTGGACGAAAGATTGGCGAACTTGTATGGTGTAATTATTCCCGGCTAGTCTTACCTTTTAGGGTTTGAAGGAAGATTTGATAAAAACAGTGGGAGCCATCCTGATTAGATAAAATAATAACCAATATAATCTTGAAAGAGCGCACGCAGAGTGTTTTCTTCTCCCTCTCTCTCCTGGTAGCGACTATGTCATGCCTTAATCAAGATAATAATATGGATGCATTAACCGAACCTGCTCATTATACTATGCTGGGGAACGTTGGTTCCGTTCTTTCTTATAATTATTATAAGACTGAACAGAAAATAGGTGAATATCCGGATTCCCATGCGACCCAATCGAAGAAAGTACATGTTGATGCATCTTCTTTGGGTATGTTCATTACCAAGAGCTGTTTCTCAATATCTTCTACGTTCTTGGTATGTGATATCGGATCAAGATCCCGCATATGTAATATGTTACATGGGCTACAGTGAGGTAGAGAACTGGGAATAGGTGATATGTCTCCAAGTGTTAGAGAAATGGTGCAATTGTTGCAGCCAAGTCAGTTGGCAGATATCACTTTGTATTAATACATTGATTCTGAACAAATGTTATTAGATACCGAACCTGATATACAACATTGTTAGTGTATATGCCCTAGGGGCCATTATTGTATCATACTAGTTTGTATATTACTTAATGGAAGCTTGGGATATTCACATGTATATAACAGTCTTGCTAAACATGGTAGTATGCTACTTGGTTTTTCTATCTTAATATGTGAGTATACGTATTGATAGAGCTCTTAGGATCTTGCTTGACTACCAGCGTTGTAATGGCAGTCATACTAGTGGGGGCTGGGTAGTCTACAAGCACATTCTTATTCAGGTCCCTAGTCGTAAGATTATCGAGACAGGGCATCGATAGTCCGGAGTAGACTAGTGTGTACGCTTCTCATCCCAGTTGGGGAGATGGTCTGTCCCACAGCCGTCAGTACGTTGTACTGGAGATAGTATGCAGGTGCTCGTTAGGTTACGGGTACACCGGACAGGACTCATAGGGAACTGTTGGTTGGTTTTATACCAGTCGTCAGTTAACAGTTCCCAGGTGACATGAGTACAACATAGTCCGCAGACTTGACACTGCTACTTTGCCTCGAGTGTGTCCCACTGTTCTTAGATTGCTACCCTACCACGGCTCAAAGGAGTCGTGCAAACAGGTAGCAGTTGGGTGCAGTCCCGAGCACTTGGAGGCAGTGGCGGTTAGACAGGATTTGTCTCTTCCGGTATTGGGAGTTGATATCGCGCTGTGTCAGAGAGCCATTACGCAAAGTCCCTGGCCAAGGCAAGCGAGATTTGCTGGTAGGTTCCAGTAGTTTCTCACGGTGTAATGGGCTTCGCTCCGACACGACTTATACCGCTATTAGGTGACTGACGCTTGCCGCCCCCTTAGGCCCGATATGCGATAGTCTTAGACGAACAGACCGGACTATACGGAGATTGTCACAGCAGGCTCAGTAGGAGTTCGGATGGGTTTCCTCATCGTCCTTCTTAACGACATCTACCTAGGGACCGTTACGTACAGCTAGTGCCGCTTGCGGTCTGTGGTTAAACCCACTGCCAGCATAGTAGTCGAGTCTCTAGAGTCCCACACAGAGAGTTTCCCTACTCCAGGCGAAACGATATAGAGGTCGTATGGTTTTACGACAAGGGTTCGGACGCATACGCATGTTTACGCACGTACGACATCCGGACAGTTTTTACTAGCCGGCTTTGGTTTAAGCCAATTTCTAGTATCCGGTTATTGGATTTATACAGTCTAAAGTTTTTCCGTGTTTTCACGGATAGGAGGGGCATTCTCGTAATTTCACGAGAAGCTTCTAGAAGGTTAGTGACTTGGGGGTTTAGGTGGTATACGCATTAAATGGGATTAGTGACTCATTTGTGTGATTCATCCTTGTCATTAATGCATCATAAATTCTTAATGACTCATGGAGATGAATCACTCATTTATATTTATGAAGCATGGTTGTTAAATCCATTTTTTCATTTAGCTTGATAATGATAATGCTTCATATATATCATGAGAGATCATTATCTCATTCCATTCTCTTGCTCACTTTCTCTCTCCTCAAGCTCTCTCTCTTCAAACCCTAATCCTCCCCTCTCATGTGTTGAGATCAAGGATTAGATTAGACTACTTAATCCATAACCCTTCTCTATATCACCTAGGTTACTTAGATTAGCACTTTAAGAAACCTAGTTACCTCAAGTTAGAGGTGAAGCTTGAAGTAAAGCTCTCGGGTGGATCATCTACTACATAGAGAAGGCTGGAGAGGACGTAGAGAACGAAAAGACGAAGGACACGGTTTATCTGGTATAATCACTTTTCATAGTAGTTGTTAACTTCTATGATTCTTGTTAGTTATAGTTTAGCAAAGATTCTCGGTTAGTCGATGTTTATGCAAAGAACAAGATCGTTTTTCAATTTTCCGCCTTCCTGCAAGTCGTGGGGTGTTGTACATCGAGTTACAAACATTAGTCTATTTCTTTATTAAGTTAAAGAAAGATATAATTCTGTATTAGAGGATAATGTTGTGAACATTTTCCTGAATCAAAAGTTGATTGGATCAGGCACGTTATATAATAGCATATACGTTCTAAATCAAACTACAGTTCAAAGTATAGAACACACACAAAAGAATAGTTCAGAAATGAACGAATACTTCTTGTGGCATTGTAGACTAGATTATATCTGTGCAACATGACCAGATAAGTTACATAAGGATGAATATTTGAATCCGTTCGAATTTTCATCTTATGATACTTGCTAATTTTGTCTCAAAGGTACAATGACCAATACTCCGTTTACTGAAAACAGAGAAAGAGTTACTGAACTCTTGGGACAGATACATGATGATGTATACGGTCCTATGTCTACAGATGCTAAGGTTGGTTCTTCGTACTTCATTATTTATATTCACTGATCTTCTCTCAGGATTTGGACATATGTTCCTGTTGAAACACAAGTCTGAAACTTTTGAGAAATTCAAGGAATATAAGCTTGAAGTTAAAGAACCAAACGGGTAGAAGTATTAAGTCCTTCGATGTGATCGAAGATAGAATACTTGCGCATGGAGTTCCTGGACTTTCTAAAAAGAGAATGAGATTCTCTCTCAGCTTACTCCTCTGAGTACACCACAGCACAACGGTGTATCGGGGCGGAGGTATCGCACCCTATGAGATATGGTGAGCTCTATGATGAGTACTGCTGAGTTACCTATTTCCTTTTGGTGTTATGAACTTGAGAAACTGCATGCCTATTGAATGGGGTTCCATCCAAATCAGAGCCTACCACTACATATGAGATATAGAATGGGAAGAGACCATGTCTTAAACGATTTAAGATATGGGTTGTCCGGACTATGTTGAAAGACAGAATCCGGACAAGCTCGAGGTAAGGTCAGTTTTGTATAAGTTTGTTGGGATATCCCAAACATTTATGAGGGAATATCTTCTACCAATCTGAGGAGAAAAAGGTATTTTGTTTCTCAGCATGCCACCTTTTGAGAAAAGGTATTTCTTGTGAAGAAATTTGTGGTCATAAGGTAGAACTGGAAGGAGTTTCAGCTAGACAAACTAACAGTTGATGATTTGGTGAAACCAAAGGATTCAGTAGTCTCCAACGAACCTCAGCCTCTCCATGAATCTGGTAGGGTTCCTCGTCCACTTGAGAAATACTAAGATCTTCTCGGTGACAGTGGGAGCGAGGATTGCATCATGGTTGATGATGGCCTAACTAGGTTCAGGCAGGCCATCACAAGTGGTGACTCTGTGAAAAGGCTGGATGCTATGTGATTAAAGATGGAATCCATGTACACCAACAATGTGTGACTTTGGATGTTGCACCTGAAGGGGTAAAACCCATTAGGAGCAAATGGATCTTAAGAAGATTCTTGGTGTAAATGGAAAAGATGCGACTTTCAAAGCTATGCTTAAGTCCATCAGGATCAATGCAAGCATCGCGGAGTTGGAACATCTGTTTTGATGTGGCAGTCAAAGAGTTTGACTTTATCAAAATTGTAGATGAACCTTGTATATACAAGAAGGTTGTAGAGAGTAAGGTTGTCTTCCACGTATTGTACGTAGATGACATACTCTTGATTGGAAATGGTTTCCTATGCTACACTCGGTCAAGCTCCTCTTATCACGAGGATTCTCAATAGAAGATCTGGATGATACCTACTATATATTGTGGATTATGATCTATGGTGATAGATCTAAGTGGATATTAGGAGTGTCCTAAATCCAGGTACATTAACACCATACTAAAGGTGTTTAGTATGAAGGATTCTAAGCGTGGTGGTTCTCCTACTACCTCAGGAATCGCTCTCTCCAAAAGATGTCTTCCGAGACTGATTTGGAGAGAGTTCGTATGCAAGGGATACCCTATGTTTCGGCAGTAGGCTCTATCAAAGTATGCGATGTTATGTACCAGACCAGATGTAGATAACTCACTAGGTGTTGTGATTAGGAATCAATCAGATCTTGGGAGAATCACTGGTCAGCTGTGGAGGACATTCTTAAGTACTTGAGAAGCACTAAAAGAATGTTCTTAGTTCCAGCTTTTAGAGTGATAAGTTCGACTGAAAGTCAGTCACAGGCAATGTCTTTACCCTCAATGGAGGGACGGTATGTTGGAATAGTTCCAAGCAAGATACCGTGGTATACTAGACGATAAAAGCTGAATACATTGCTACCAACGATACTGCCAAAGTGGCTGTCTGGGCATTTCTTGTTCATAAGATGAACAAGGTTCCTACCATTGAGAGTCTAATAATTGTTATTGTGACAAAAATGAAGATGTGGCTTTGGCCTAGGAACGAGGGTCCCATCAGCGTTCTAGACATATTCTGAGGCAAGTATCACCTGATCAGGGAGATGGTTGATCTCCAAGGGATCGAGGTAAGGAGAGCAAATTTGAGGTTAACACGGTGGATCCACTCACCAAGGCCTGCTACCCAAATAATATTTGAGAGATTTTGGGGTAGTTGAGTATGGGATACTACAATCACCGCTAAATTGTTGGGTATTGGATACTGCAACAGATGGCCTTAGTGGAAGTGGGAGATTGTTAGTTATATGTATGCTCTAGAGGCCATTGCTGTACATGGGATGTATATTATAGTGGGTGCTTGTGTAGGGTTACTAGGACACTAACAAGGCTCTACAAGGTATCGACCATGCCAAAATAAAAAATTTTGTGTGCCGAACAACCGTAAGCAAGATCGTATACTAGAATTTAGGTGAAACATAAAGCAAGTAAACAACTTTACTCTAAAGGGATACGAATACCACCTTTTTAGATCGGTCCTCCACTTCTTTAGCTCCTTGATGAAGTCCTTTCGCTACGATCGTGGTTCTCCCGGACCCTTGCATGGCTTCACGAGGCGAAAGCTGCGACCTTGCTTGAAGTCTCCGAGGCCGAAAATGATCTACGTCGAGGGAATTCCGACTCAAGCTTCTACTTCACTAACTTGAGAATTAGTGAAGCAAACACCCTATACTAAAGTGCTAATCTAGTAGAGGATGGAGAAATAGGAAATGGGTTCTCTTTAGAATTTTATTTCTCACACTCTTTCTCACTTTGGATCAAACCCTAGCAAGCTTTTTCCTTTGAACAAAAAATGAAGAAGATGAAGAAAAGAAAGAGATGAGGATAATGATCAAGTGAGAATGCTAACCATGGTGAGTGAGTATCATATACTAACTCATGTAGAGACTTTACCATAGCTAAGTGTGTGATGGTTAGGTTAAAGTCCAAAGTAAAAACAAATATAGTGGACTTTAGTCAATGCATCCACAAGCTTCCACAAGCTTCATGCATTTTCTAATTTTCCACTAATTTTGTAATTACTTTTAAACATTAAACCCAATCATAACAAATAGGACGTTGTATGTCCCATACACACATGAATGTTGTATCATCAACCATGATACAATAAGATAACACATTTTAACATATATCATATATATGTTAAAGTAGTGTACATGTGAGAAAAAACCCTAAGTGAACTAGTGTTAGTTAATGTAAACTAGTATATCAAATATACAATTATACAATAAATTATTAAATCAACACTTGACTTAATAATCCGGTCATATCACATATAACCGACTAACATCCAATGTATCGCCTTATCGAATCAACACTTGATTCGATAACCCGGCTATATCCTATATATAACCGACCGATACAGAAAGTCACGAGAATAGAATAAGGTATCATATACATGCATTATTCTCGGTCCCGCACATATCACATATGCGCTCCTATCTCGTTTTGCCTGAGCCAGTAAAACCTCTATGTAGGACTATAAAGACTCGTCAATACGCCGGCAGTAGGTGATGATCACATCAAGCACCCACAAGCCGTCAGCGGTACTAGCTGGACGTAACGGCTACCTGGGTATTGAGCGATCAGAAGATCAGCAAGCAAGCCCGCTCCGACTCCTGTAAAAGCCTGCCGGTAACACTTCCCGTACAGTCTGGTCTTTTCGTCTGATATGTCGCATATCAAGTCTAGGGGTGGTAAACATCAGACCCCAATAACCGATAAGTCGTGCCGATGTGAGCCTCATAACGGGTCAAGAAACTACTGGTAACACTTACCAGTAAATCTCTAAATCAGCCCTGGCCAGGGACTTCCCTGTTACGGCCAATCGAGCACAGCGCAACATCAACCCCCAATACCGGGAGAGACGAAACCCCTCCTATCGCTCATTTCCTCCATGTGACTCGGGACTGTACCCAAAAACCACCGTTTTGCACGCCCTCATGGACGTGGTAAGGTGGAAATCAAAGCACGGTGGGAATCACACAAGACTCTATGACGATCTCGGGTCTACAGACTAACCTGCACAGGTGTCACCAGAGAACTGCCATCTGACATGAGGTATAATACCATCTGGGAGTTCTCGGTGAGTCCGTCCAGTGTACCCAGTCTCCACTGATCACCCGTATACCATCTCTGATGTCAAACACCAATGGATATGGGATCATCCATCGTCCATCTCATGGGTCGAGAAGCGTATACGCTAGTCTACACTGGTATATCGATGCCCCGTCTCGATACACCCATGACTGGGGACCTTGAAGGATGTACTTATGGACTACCATGTCCCCACTAGTATGATCCGCATCATAGTCCAGGTAGTCAAGTACACATCCTAAGGGCTTTACCAACATGTAACGATAAGACAGTATAAAGAGACTAGTATACATGTTAAAGTAAAGAGCAACCAGATAGCATAGTATCATATCGAGCAAGAAAGTCCTCTCTATATATGTCCAAGCATCCAATATAATATACATCATCTGTACAATACTGGCCTCTAGGGCATACATACAACTAACAATCTCCCACTTGCACTAGGGCCAGCTGCTGTAGTATCGCATACAAAGCATCCCGAAGTGTCTCTCAAACTGTATCTAGGGAATGGCCTTCGTGAGTGGATCCACAGTGTTGTTCTTCGTGTCAACCCTCCTGACCTCGATCTCCCGGCGATCAACTATCTCCCGGATCAGGTGATACCACCTCAGAATATGCCTGGATCGCTGATGGGACCTAGGTTCCTTGGACAAAGCCACCGCTCCATTGTTATCGCAATACAAAGGTATTGGATGCTCAATGGATGGAACCACTCCAAGTTCTGTACTGAACTTCTTGATCCAGACAGCCTCTTTGGCAGCATCGTTGGCAGCGATGTATTCAGCCTCCATCATCGAGTCTGCCACGGTTTCCTGCTTGTAACTCTTCCAGCTAACCGCCCCTCCCTAAAGGGTAAAGACAAATCCTTACTGCGACTTAGAGTCATCCTTATCACTCAGGAAGCTTGAATCGGTAAAGGACTCCACTTGGAGTTCTCCATTACCATACACCAAGAGCATCTCTTTAGTCCTTCGTAAGTACTTGAGAATACTCTTCACAGCTGTCAGTGGCTCTCTCCAGGATCAGCCTGATACCTACTCACTACACTTAGTGAGTATGCTACATAGGGTCTGGTACATAACATCGCGTACATGATAGAGCCTACAGGCGAAGCATAGGGTATCCCTTGCATGCGAGCTCTCTCCAAATCAGTCTTGGGAGACATCTCTTTGGAGAGAGTGAGCCCTGAGATCGTGGGTAAAAACCCACGTTTGGACTCTTCCATACTAAACCTCTTTAGTATGGTGTCAATGTACCTAGATTGGGACAATCCCAATATCCTTTTAGATCTATCTCTATAGATCCTAATTCCCAATATGCATGAGGCATCACCTAGATCTTTCATTGAGAATCTTTGTGATAAGAAGAGCTTGACCGATTGCAGCATAGGAATATCATTTCCTATCAAGAGTATGTCGTCCACGTACAATACGAGGAAGACAACCTTACTCTCTGCCACCTTCTTGTAAATACAAGGTTCATCTACGTTTTTGACGAAATCAAACTCTTTGATAACGACGTCAAAGCAGATGTTCCAACTCCGCGATGCTTGCTTTAATCCATAAATGGATTTAAGCAGCTTGCACACCTTCCCGCTGCTCCCACTATCTACGAAGCTCTCTGGCTGAGTCATGTACACGCACTCTTCTAAATCACCATTTAGAAAGGCGGTCTTAACATCCATTTGCCAGATTCCGTAGTCATGATATGCAGCGATGGCAAGCATGATCCAGATGGATTTAAGCATAGCCACTGGAGAAAAGGTTTCGTCATAGTCCACACCTGGTCTTTGACGAAAACCCTTTGCAACTAGTCTAGCTTTGAAAGTCTCCACTTTCCCATCTACACCAAGTTTTTTCTTGAAGATCCACTTGCTCCCAATGGGTTTTATCCCTTCAGGAGCAACTTCCAAAGTCCATACTTTGTTGGTGTACATGGATTCCATCTCAGACCATATTGCATCCAGCCATTTCACTGAGTCTCCACTTGTGATGGCCTGCTCGAAGTTAGTTGGGTCATCATCAACCATGATGCAATCCTCGCTCCCACCGTCCATAAGAAAACCATAGTATCTCTCAGGTGGGTGAGGAACCCTACTAGATCGGCGGAGAGGCTGAGGTTCGTTGGGAACTACCGAATCCTCCGGTTCCACTAAATCTTCAGTTTGAATTTGTGTAGCCGGAATTTCTTCCAGTTCTACCTGGTCGCCACTAATTTCTTTTGTAAGAAATTCCTTTTCTAAAAAGGTGGCATATCGAGAAACAAACACTTTTTGTTCCTCAGTATGGTAGAAAAGATATCCATGTGAATGTTTGGGATATCCCACAAACTTGCATAGAACTGACCATGCCTCGAGTTTGTCCGGATTTTGCGTTTTGACATAGGCCGGAAAACCCCATATCTTAACTCGTTTAAGACATGGTCTCTTCCCACTCCATATCTCATACGGTGTGGTAGGTACAGATTTAGATGGAACTTGATTCAATAGGTATGCTGCTGTCTCCAGCGCATACCCCCAGAAGGAAATTGGTAACTCAGCTGTGCTCATCATAGAGCGCACCATATCTAATAGGGCGCGGTTCCTCCGTTCTGATACACCGTTGTGCTGTGGTGTATATGGAGGAGTCAGCTGAGAGAGAATCCCATTCTCTTTTAGGAAGTCCAGGAATTCATTGCTCAAGTATTCACCTTCTCGATCAGATCGTAGGATTTTAATACTTTTCCCGGTTTTGTTCTCGACTTCTTGTTTATATTCTCTAAATTTCTCAAAAGCTTCTGATTTGTGTTTTATCAGGAACACATACCCGAATCTAGAGAGATCATCAGTGAATGTAATGAAGTACGCAGAACCATTCCTGGCATGTGTAGACATGGGGCCGCATACATCACTATGTACTAGTCCCAAGAGTTCCGTAACTCTCTCTCCGTGTCTCATAAACGGAGTTTTGGTCATCTTGCCTTTGAGACATGACTGGCAAGTGTCATAAGATGAAAATTCAAACGGATTCAAATATCCATCCTTATGCAACTTAGCTAGTCGTGTCGTATTGATGTGACCCAGTCTATAATGCCACAAGAAGGATTCGTTCATTTCTGAATTCTTCCTCTTGTTTATGTTTGTTATGCTCAGAACTGTTGATTGATTTAGAACATAAATGCCATTGCATATCGTGCTTGATCCAACCAACTTTTGGTTTAGAAAAATGTTCATAACATTATCCTGTAACACAAAATTATATCTTTCTTTACTCAACAAAGAAACCGATATAATGTTGCATATCAGGTTCGGCATGTAATAGCATTCGTTCAGAATCAATGTATTACCAATTGACAATACAAGGTGATATTCCGCGACGGTTTTAGCTGCAACAATTGCACCATTTCCAACCCTTATGTCTTTATCACCTTCTCCAAGTTCTCTACCTTTCCTAAGCCCATGTAACGGATTACATATATGGGATCCTGACCCGGTATCTAATACCAGGATGTAGAGGAAATGGAGAAACGGTTCTCTGTAACGAACACACCCGAAGAAAATGCATCAACATATACTTTTTTCACACGGGTGGCATGGGAATCCTGGTATTCCCCTATATCCAGTTCAGTCTTATAACTCTTATAAGAAAGAACGGAACCAACGTTCCCCAGCACAGTATAACATGTGGGTTCGGTCAATACATCTATATTATTATCTTGATTAAGGAATGATATGGTCTCTACCTGGAGAGAGAGAGAAGAAAACACTTTAGCATATACTCTTGCAAGATCAGATTGGTTATTATTTTATCTAATCAGGATGGCTCCTACTGTTTTTATCAAATCTTCCTTCAAACCCTAAAAGGAAAGACTAGCCGGGATTAATTACACCCTACAACTTCGCCGATCTTTCAGCCAGGCCAGTGTTGGTAGTTTAAGGGAGGTTCCCCGTGCTTTCGCACGGACCTAATTAAAGTAAATCTCGTTTTCCCAGAGGCGTAACTCCGTTGACACCTTTCTAGACACCTACTTGATCGGCTAATTGTCCTGTGTAAAACTCTCCCGGGAGTAACAATTACTCGCAGTGGGTATCGGGATCCAACTATCTCATAGAAGGTATGCAATCTCATTGCAAATTTCAACACTTGAAATTCCCGATAATATTTTGCTCCTAACCCCTATGACCTTGACAAAGGCCAACAAATCATAGGATGCTAGTCAAGTTCAACCCGTCATTTCTTGATTGAATCAAACCCACCCACACGACCCTTGACAAAGGCCAACAAGGTCATACGACTACCCCAAAACAATCTGCATCATATGCATAGGCAGATAAGCACTATTCAGCTACCGCACACTACGTCTTGACAAAGGCCAACAAATGCAGTACGAATATTAAACAGTTCTTATCTGAAATGACGGAGGGCTACGACGGGTTTTTCTGAAAACCTATTGCGTAATGAACTTGATATCGTCGTAGAATCGAGTGAATTTTGAAATGGAGTGATTTTGAGGCTTTTATTAGTTTTGCTAAAGAGGTCACTCCCGGTGAAGGGATCTCGGCTCTTTCCTTATGGAATAAGGTGCAGGATATATCATATACATCACTATGTAAAGCAAAACTCCAAAAGCAATCAAAAGCAAACCGAGTGTTGTAGCATCTGCCAGTTTTGCTAAAGAGGTCACTCCCGGTGAAGGGATCTCGGCTCTTTCCTCATCGAATAAGGTGCGGGATATATCATATATATCACTATGCAAAACAAAACTGTAGCCACCCTTTTTGAAAAATTTGATTCTACAACATCTTTTAGGTTTCTTTTCTTTCATTAATCACATTAATGAAGTCCCATCATTTAAGTCACCTAAACATCACAGATAAATACGACGTACACTTATGCCATCCGCATTCGCCTCGATGTCCCCTCGTGCACTGTTAGGTTAGGTAACTAACGGCAGAGCAGGGCAGGGCTAGCGCGGGTGTAAAACATAAGTAACGCCTATATAATATATCATATATACTATATACAGTATCTATCACAGCACATCAAATGATCACATCACAGATATCGCAGCAGAAGAAACATATGAAACATTGGATATATTAGGACGTCCGTGTTTTATTTTGAGCCTGTATAAAACACGGATTCCACGGTCGCGATGAATAGCCAAACCCACACCCCTAGACCCCTACGAGAGCGGCAAGCAACCCTTCCAATTCTAGAGTTAGGAGACCCGGACTCGACTCCTCGAGTTGGTCTCCCACTGGACTCCAGAACCCGGTTACTTGTGCTCTCCTCCTTGGGTCTATCCTAGTGCGGAAAAGTAAATAATATACAAATGGTGAAATCAACCTCATCTCGGAAGTGCCCCAATAAAAGAATATTACATACATTTAATTTTACATGAATGAAAATAAAAACTCTCATCTCACATAAAAAAACCCCGGCTATTCAAAACGCGACGATCCAATATAACATATACAGCAACACATAACATCACATGTTATCAACGTAAGTAAATTGCACATCCCAATTATCGTTGACATATAGCAACGAAACCGGCGATATCACATATTACACTTACGGTCACAGAAAAGAAAGTGTAAAACTACAACATTTGGAATCCACAATCTCTTTAGACATCGTAAATCCGAAATATCACATATTTCGCATTTCATGCCAAACTGTGTGAATTCCATATATTGTATCATATTCCAGATAAATAGATAGTATTAAACTTTCCGATCGAATATTCAAATACCCAAGATTTCCTAAATAGCTCAACACTTGAGCGGAGTTCAAAAATTCCAGAATACGTCACAGTAGCAACGGTCCAGCCGTAGAAGGGTCAAGCCAACGCCTTACATGTGGCACGCCGTACTGCCCCAAACCCTAAGGTTCAAAGGGCGGTTCAAGACGGTCACATAATCGAGTTAAGGTTTGTTGTCTTCTAGAGGTTCCGTCACATTTCTTGCATGTTTTTCCGAAAGATTTAAACCCGAGAAAAATTCAACACTTGAATGTTTTTCGTGCCTGGAAAAATTGAGTTAATGATATCCGTTAGAACATTTTAATACTTTCTAAATTATCCGGAATAACATAACAAAATTAAATTCTCCGATCGAATCGATGATTTCAAAATAAACCCCAAAATACTCAACACTGGAGTCAGAATACAAAATACCCAGAAAGATATACAGCCAGAAATAGACATTACTGTAGAAAATTCAAAGCCCATAGCTACAGCACTGCCGCGGATCCGCGGCCCAAGAGAGGTTTGGCCGCGGTTTCGCGGTGGGCTTTACTGTTCATGGGCCCGTTTTCTATATTAATGTTCATATATACCTGCTGATATTTTTGGGTATTTTTAATTCAGAAAAATCACAGATTTTAAAAAATGTACAGAGAGGGGTTCATTTTGATGTTGTCGAGTTCGATCGGGGTTTTAACTTCGTTAACATATCGCCTAATGCTCTAGCTAGGCTCTGATACCACTGTAGGGTTACTAGGCACACTAACAAGGCTCTACAAGGCATCAACCATGCCAAAATAAAAAAAATTGTGTGCCGAACAACCCTAAACAAGATCGTATACTAGAATTTAGGCGAAACATAAAGCAAGTAAACAACTTTACTCTAAAGGGATATGAAATACAACCTTTGTAGATCGGTCCTCCACTTCTTTAGCTCCTTGATGAAGTCCCTTCGCTGCGATCGTGGTTCTCCCGTACCCTTGCATGGCTTCACGAGGCGAAAGGTGCGACCTTGCTTGAAGTCTCCTAGGCCGAAGATGATCTGAGTTGAGAGAATTCCGATTCAAGCTTCTACTTCACTAACTTGAGAATTAGTGAAGCAAACACCCTATACTAAAGTGCTAATCTAGTAGAGGATGGAGAAATAGGAAGTGGGTTCTCTTTAGAATTTTATTTCTCACACTCTTTCTCACTTTGGATCAAACCCTAGCAAGCTTTTTCCTTTGAACAAAAAATGAAGAAGATGAAGAAAAGAAAGAGATGAGGATAATGATCAAGTGAGAATGCTAACCATGGTGAGTGAGTATCATATACTAACTCATGTAGAGACTTTACCATAGCTAAGTGTGTGATGGTTAGGTTAAAGTCCAAAGTAAAAACAAATATAGTGGACTTTAGTCAATGCATCCACAAGCTTCCACAAGCTTCATGCATTTTCTAATTTTCCACTAATTTTGTAATTACTTTTAAACATTAAACCCAATCATAACAAATAGGATGGTGTATGTCTCATACACACATGAATGTTGTATCATCAACCATGATACAATAAGATAACACATTTTAACATATATCATATATATGTTAAAGTAGTGTACATGTGAGAAAAAACCCTAAGTGAACTAGTGTTAGTTAATGTAAACTAGTATATCAAATATACAATTATACAATAAATTATTAAATCAACACTTGACTTAATAATCCAGTCATATCACATATAACCGACTAACATCCAATGTATCGCCTTATCGAATCAACACTTGATTCGATAACCCGGCTATATCCTATATATAACCGACCGATACAGAAAGTCGCGAGAATAGAATACGGTATCACATACACGCATTATTCTCGGTCCCGCACATATCACATATGCGCTCCTATCTCGTTTTGCCTGAGCCAGTAAAACCTCTATGCAGGTGTCACGACCCGAAAGTACGGAACGTGACCGGCACTTAGATTACGAAGCGTCTGGAGGCGCCACGTGACCTAAGTAAGCCGAAGCCCAGAAATCTAAACCATAAAAGAAGAAAAAGAAGAAAAAGAAGAAAAGAAAAGAAAATAAGTATAAAAACATCAGCAAATTTTACCAAAAATTTCGGCAGAGTCTCCTCTGTAAAAACTGGCCCCCAAATGGGTACAACAAGTATAATATGAATAAACAATAAAAAGCATCCCCAAACGGGTGCTAACTCAACGCCAACAGGCGGGAACAACCACAACAAGCACAATAATATACAACGCCAAAGGGTGAGGCTCAAAACTCAAAAGAAAACAAAACCACCAGATCAGAATAATACATGCGCGACTCTAAGGTCGAAATAAAAGACTGATCTAATAAACTTATCAAGTAATACAAATATGGTTGATGGAGCTTACTAGATATAAATGAATGAATAAAAGTACAATGGTGGTTCGGATACAAGTGAACCAACCTACCGTGCAAATCACCCTGAAGAAAAGATGTGCCAACAAGCTGCCACGGAAACCTGTACATCGAACCTGTAATAAAATTTGGCACAACGGGGGTGAGTTGCCAACTCGTGAGTAGAAGACATCTACGAAAAATCGAATGCACGACGCTATCCTTGGTCATAATAATACACTATTATATCCCAATCAACTAGTAATAGCAGGGTAAAACTATGTGTAAGTGCAGATACTCCGTGCTCGTGTCAGTGCCTCATATAATACTATGTCATATGAAATGAAATGCATGCACCATGAATGTAAAGTAACAAATCCTGAAATCCATATATATATGTATAAGAAATCTTTAGCTATTATCATAGTAAAATGTGTATAAGAATCTGAAATCTCAACAATGAAATCCATGGAAATCCGTGTCAAGCATCGACACAACACATGTAATCTCAAGTCTCAATATCTCGGGCTCCGTCAGTCCGGATCGGCCCATATCATCAAATCTCACGACAACGGTCGGTATCCTCCGGATATCCGCCGCGCCAGACATCACCGGTAGGTAGCCTTCCCCTGCCAGGCTCATCGTCTACAACTCGATCTTCTTGCCCCGGGATACCATACCGGGCCCACATGTACCCGAGACGGTTCATCCACTCCTCGAATCGGGTCTCGAAATCCATCAGAAAACATGAAATCTCATGGTGGACGACACATACATCACGAGAAAACCGCATCTTATGTTTTTAAAAAGAGAGGAGGAGGAGAGAGAAAAGTGTTTACATATTCTTGCGGTTTTCCCCAAAATCCAGAAATCTCATAGAAATCCAAATCTCAAAATCATGAGTAACTATATGATAAGTGTCGGCATATGCCCATAATACTGCATGATAACATGAAAATATGAATGCATGAATGTCTAAGCAATGAATATCATGTCTGTACTAATGTCAGAGAATAATCACAATATTATATCTGTCTAGTTGTTAACTGATTCTATCCATAAAAGACAATATGATCTAAAGTGTACGTGACATAGCAATTACCGATGATGATGTGTGTGAGCCGGCAAATAAGTGTGCGTGGAATATGCGCATCATCGGTAATAGTGCTGGTGTCCTAACAGGTAAAGTTTATACTGATTATAGCAACATATAAAAGAACATGCACCATGATGATTACAGTACGAATGTAAATACAGGTGTGCATTATCCACTCCTCTGCGAGATACGAGTACAACTACCACTATGTGAGTCGAACCTAAACCAGTGTCCATCTAACATCCTAAGGAACTAAACCTAATAGACTGGTCAGTAAGAAACTAGAGTCTACCTAAGGTCTGAATCAATATCTCTAATAGTCGGCGATCCCGCCTCAATAGCGTCACGTACGTAGTACGGCTTCCTCGAATCAAGAGTGCGGATCAATCATCAAATCTAAGCCTCGTACGGTAAAATCCATCGTACGGCATCCCAATATCGGGGTACGGTCAAGTATCTCCTAGGTGTCTCCTCATTCGTATAATGTCATCATCAACACATCTCATGATCAAGGTGCTAAACTGTGATCGCATACATCAATCATATATCATTGCCATCATGATAAGCATCATTAGTTTATCCTCAGAAATATCATGCCATATGTATCATATTGTGATTAAGTCATAATTATATGATATCGGCATCAGGTCACACCAATATAATGCGTAATCAAGTTATACATATATCATATCGTGATCAGTCACAAGTTACAGTCCGGGTACTATTCTAGCGTCCCCTGTACATCAATATCACCACCACTCTTTATAATTTATATATTCATGTTCATTGTCTCATTCTCTAATGATCCGCTAACACTTTAATACGACTGTATAGCCAAGAATTACGGCATCAAGCCCAGTTACATTGTTTCATCATATCTCGGATATCATATCACATCAATGAATCCCATATACGTGTTGTGTATATATATACACCTATACCTAGTTTTATATAGATACACACATATACGTATACGCCATGTCAAGTTTTAGTGTGCGCGTGTGTGTTTCTATCAGAAACCTACGAACCTCTCCCAAAGTATTCATCCTCAGGTGTGGTTTTCCTAAATCAGTCTAGTCCCGCCTAGGGTCATTACCAGGGTCCTACTCAGTAAGAATCTAGGGTCACATCTGGTTTCCTAATGTCAATAAGTGCTATTCCTATTCTACGTTGCGGGGGTGCTAAACTCCATCCACCCGACTTCCCTCCGTAGATATGAATCTACTCACCTGGTCCATGTCTGCCGAAGATGGTGTCGCCATCCTCCTCTTCATTGCCCGCAGTCCATGTGGGGGGGGGGGGTACCTAGACGCAACATATAAATAGCATCATAAACTGAATCACATACGAAAGTCAAACGATCTAAAGGAGCAAGCATAGATTAAAACCTATGTCCCGTCCACGCAAAAGAACCAAATACCGCTCGATATCGGCGTACAAACTCCGATGGATCGAGATAACATCATCAAACAACTTGTAGTTTTAAAACACATTACTTATACCATAAAACACGATTAAATCCATCGAAACCCTAAAATCTATCAAACCGTCCAATTTCGCAAAACCCGAAGATGCCAGTATACCGTTTTTCATCAAAACTTGACATTTAATGAAACTAATGGTCATAAAACTAATTAAATATCATTTCTAGACTATACAAATCATTACTATATTTTATTACACAAATTTGTATTGATTTTGAAATTTCTAGTTTGCAACCTTTCACAATTTTCAACATTTTTCACGCAAAATACCACCATTCCACCACAAAACATGATTTTGCATAAATTAATGACTTAAACCACGATTCATGATGATAATTATATAATGAAACCATAATTATAATTTAAATCCCTTTTATTTAGAAATTTCCAAAATCTAATTTACAAAATAATAGCATTTTATTACTATTTTCCAATTATCAAAGTAATCTAGTGATCAAGCTAAGTTTTTCTTTCCATTTACATGCTAATACTCTCACTAAAACTACAATCTAATGATAGCAACTTTAATTGGAATTTTATATTACCCACAAACACATTTTAGAAAAATCTAGTTAGCTTATTTCCTTATTTAAAACAATTTTAAATGAAAATTTTACAATTTAACAACCATGCAATATTTTCCAATTCTAAAAGTGTTAAACTAACTATTATAACCCTAATTAATTATTAAAAACCCTAACTTGAATTTACAACCCTAACTTGCATTTTTAAAAAAAACATAGAATTAATTCATTAAATCTAATTAAGCTTAAATGATCATCTAATAACAATAAATCAAAAGGAAGAAAATTATACCTCCAAAATGTGAAATCCAAACAAGAAATGAGCCTCCAAAATACATGCTTTCCCACTCCAAAATCCATATACAAAAGGGTAGAGAATAAAGGGTATGAAGAGATTAGGATTTTGGGTATTTTTTGTTGAATTTTTGATGTAATTTAATGGATTTTTGTGCAAAAATGAGGTGGGAAATGGGGGGGGGCAGCCATGGGAGGGTTGTGGCCGGCCTTGGTGAGGTGAGGAAGAGAAAGAAGTGAGTGTGAAAGTGTGTAGAACTTTCAAGAGAAGAAAACATCACATAAAGGTCTTTTCATGCTTTATTTAATTATTTATTTATTTATTTACTATAGCAACTCAAGAAAGCTCTAGAAATTAGGAAAAATTTGCAAATAATTTTTGCATGATACACACTAAATTCTAATATGCCATGGTTCATTTTTACAATTTAAAACCATTCAAATTTGTAATTTACACTAATTTAGTGTAAAAATAAAGCTTATGTTAATATTTAAAATAATTAATTTAGGAAATTTTTTTAATTAAACTAAAAATTTATAAGTGGCTAAATAAACACTATTTACTAGTAATTACATAATTAAATAGGTAATTTTGAATTTATAATGAAAAACAATTGCGGTTTGATTTTACGAAAAATACATTTTGCTTTACCGAAAATCATAAAATTCACTTAAACAATTTTATTCATTTAATTATTTATTTAATTATTTTTAAAACGTTACAATCTTTCCCCCTTTAAGAAATTCGGTCCCCGAATTTAAATTAAAACTCCCTTTCCAAATACTAAAACATTTAGCAAAACACTCAAATCGTCGGGGCTCCGAAATCATCAATATATAACAAAAATCAACTCCGTCAAGCATGACGCAATCATCGGAGTTATGGCGATAATAAAATATCATAACCCAATGTGAAAACCATCATAATATACATCAATCTATAACTTATATATAGTTCGCATCCTAGTAAAATCGCCGAATCATCATAATAAAGAAGCATACAAAAACCCCTTCTTGAAAATCGCCGTGCAATGCACGTGTCACGGTATAAGTAGCGGACGTTTAATTTTTAAAAAAATAGCTATATATATATCTTTTATTTAACATACACGTCCCGCCTGGTTACTAAATCAAATAATAATGATTATGAAAATATACTGCTCAAACTGAAATCAATCCCAATCACATCAATAAAATATCAAGTGCGTCCGGTGCGCACTGAAATCGAAACCAAATACAGATACCACGAATACACACAACAACAAAACTAAGTGCAACAGGTGTGCACCCAAAAACATCTGTCAAGTGCAACGGGCGTGCACGACTCAATATCAGGTGCATCTAATCTGCACAAAACCCCGATTTAGTGCATCTGGTGTGCACAAAATCGCATCAAGTGCGCCAAGTATGCACAAGAATCCTAATCAGGTGTACATGGTGCACGAAAACATACATTGAATATCAAAATCGAAATCACAGCACAAAAATGCATGAAAACTAGGTCGAAACATATGTCAAAATCACGTGTAACCCCTATGCACGAAATCAAATCAAAAATCTCAAAAAAGTATATAAAACCAAATCAAGTGTACTGGTTGTGTACTAAACAATATCAATACAACTGATACATGAAACACAAATAGAATGTAATGAAGGTACACACATGAAATACCAATCGTAGAACAAAGTCCTCAAAATACCAAAATCCAATCAACGAAAATATGAAATTCAAATCACTAAATCACAATCGTAAACACTATCGTCAATTGCTTCGAACTCGTCTCTTCGTAGCTGTGCTGACTGCGCTACCAATGGCAATACTCATGTATGTTTGTGAAAGTGTTTGACGTGTCACATTTTCGAGATTGTATGATCCCAGATGGTATTATATATAGTTCGCATCCTAGTAAAATCGCCGAATCCATATACAACGATCTCGGGTCGACAGACTACTCTGTACCAGTGTCACCGGAGAACTGCCTTCTGACGTATGGTATAATACCATCTGGGAGTTCTCGGCGAGTCCGTCCAGTGTACCCAGTCTCCACTGAGCACCCGTACACCATCCTTGATGTCAAACACCGATGGATATGGGATCATCCATCGCCCATCATATGGGTCAAGATGCGTATACGCTAGTCTACTCTGGTGTATCGATGCCCTGTCTCGATACACTCTCGACTAGGAACAGTTATAGGATGTACTCGTCGACTACCGTGGCCCCACTAGTATGATCTCATCATAGTCCCAGTAGTCGAGTACATATCCTAAAGGCTTTATCAACATGTAATATAGAGACAATCAGAGTACATGTTAAGATAAAGTACAACCAGATAGCATACTATCATGTCGAGCAAGAAAGTCCTCCCTATATATGTCCTAGCATCCACTACAATATACATCGTATGTACAGTAATGGCCTCTAGGGCATACATATAACTAACACTCCCCCATCGAAAAGCATTGCCTGGCACTGATCTTCGCGATAACGAAGCTCAGACACAACGCCTTGGCTCATGAGGTCCATCTCATATCAAAAGTGGATCCTCTCAAATATTTGATGTCAAGGGCCATACTAACAGGAAGGCATGCCAAATGGGCTCTCCTCCTAATGGAATTCTCGATAACGTATCGACCCCTCAAAGCAGTGAAATATCAGGCCATCGCCGACTTTCTTGCTGAGCATCCGATACCAGTCGATTCTCTCTTAAATTGCGAATTGCCAGATAAACACGCATTCGACACAATCAAAGGGGGGAAGTGTAAGTCTACGCTAGCGCCCCGGCCGTCTACAGACGCCAAATGCGGAACAAAAACTTTTTAACTGGCGCTATCGTATACTTTAACCCGGATCTGCCATTATTGCTAAACTAACAAACTGTAAAGAGTGTAGAAAGGTTATACCGAACGATCCAAGTCATTCGTTCTTTAACCATCATCCCACGCTCCGTTGCGGCTGCTCCGATCTCGTCGATCTCCGATCTGCTCGTCCAGGTGGCACCACATCAACGATTCTTTAAACGGGCTCCCGCCTCTGACTTGAGGCAACTCGGTCGTCAAGTTTGCTAAAAGAGACGACCAAGAATGATGTAGAGAATGAGTGGAATACTTTGTCTCTCTTCGTCCAAAAACCATGGACGAACGGTTAATGAAGTTGCCGTGGGAATCGGGTGATGGAATGAAATGAGTTGTGAAATTCCATACACCCCAAAATCTATCATAATCTTTTGCAAATGAAAACTCAAGTGAATGAGAGAGAGAGGAGGGGCCGGCCATTTATAGGGAGGGGGGTGAGTGTAGGAGAGGGGAGAGTAACCTTAAGAGAAAAGATCATGAAGAAATATCCTTCATGCAAACAAAACCTCATTAATGCAAATGGGGATTCATTAACCTCGTCACCATTGCATTAATGGCTCCATTAAAGCACTAATGACTCACCATGTCAAGTCACCATTTCTAGAACCTTCTAGAAGCATGACTCACCCTCATCCAAGAAAAGATAAATCCGTCTTTAACCGAATGTTAAAAGACGGCTGATAGAAAACTGGAAACTGGCAACTTCCAAAAGTGATCCTGAAACGACTTTCAGGATAACCCCGTAACTGTATAAATATACCCGCATTTGTATTACGACCGAATACAAATGCAACTGAGACAAACATATTATATCTACTCAATACAATACTCGGATCCGGCTTAAACCAAAGCCGACCAGTATCATCTGCCCGAAAAATAACACGTGCGTAAACGCACGTGCATTTTCCGAACCCTGCCATAAAACCATACGGCCTCTACAACGTTTCGCCCGAACTTGGGAAAATGTCTGTGGGGGACTCTAATGACTCGTCAGTACCCTGGCAGTAGGTTTAACCACAAACCGTCAGCGGCACTAGCTATGCGTAACGGCTGCCCATGGACTGACCTCAAGGGAGGCTGATGAGCGAACTCATCCAGAAACCCTACTGAGCCTAACAGTGACAATGTATATACAGTCCGGTCCGTTCTTCTATGAGTATCGCATATCTGCCTAGGGGGCTAGTAACGTCAGACCCCCAATAGCAGTATAAGTCGTGTCGGAGTGTAGCACAATAACACCCTGAGATACTACTGGAGTACCTACCAGTAAATCTCCTGCCATGGCCATGGACTTTGTGCAATGGCTCTCCTAGACACAGCACGACCTCGCCCCCAATACCGGGAGAGACGAATCCCCTGCCGATCCGCTCACGTGCCTCCATATGGCTCGGGACTGTACCCAAAAACTACCTGTTTGCACGACTCCTTTGAGCCGTGGTAGGGTAGAAATCAAAGCACAGTGGGAACTCACACGAGACAAATGACGACCTCAGGTCGATGAACTAACCTGTACACATATCACCAGGGAACCGCTATCTGACGATATGTATAATACCAACTAGCAGGTTCCCGGCGAGTCCTGTCCGGTGTACTCATAACCCAATGAACACCTGTATACATCTTAGGTGATCCAACTGACACCAGTGGCTTGTGAGACCGGCCATCGCCCCTCGTCGGGGTCTCGACTGTATACACTAGTCTACTCCGGAGTATCGATGCCCTGTCTCGAAACTCCCACGACTAGGGACCACAATTAAGGATATGCATATAAACTACCCAACTCTCACGTATATGATCGCCATCATACTGTTGGTAGTAAAGCAAGATCCTAAGGGCTCTATCAAAGTGTAACATGTAATCAGTCACCTGAACATGTACACGACTGATAAAGGCAAACCAGATAGCATACTATCATCTCGAGTAAGGCTGTCCAACCGGTATAGGTCCTCCACAATCATTGCAATCACGTACCTGCGATCCAATAATTGACTATGAGGGCACTATCTCCAACAATCTCCCACTTGCACTCAAGGCTAATTATTGCGATGTCGACTACTCACAGCCCGTGTGAAAATGCACATCCAACTCCTCTACTAATCAGTTTCACAAAGCCCGTTTGTAAAACTATTGTGTTCGAGAAATAGCCTCAGTGAGTGGATCCGCCTAGAAGTTTCTTTCTATATCTCTCTTAATCTCAAGTTCGCGGAGAAAGCCATCTCCCGAATCGAGTAATACCTGTCTTAGAATATGTCTGGATATCTGATGGGACCTAGTTCATAAATGAACTCCAAATCAAAACTTCTTAGACTGTATCGATCACTGAACCTAATCAGTATCCGGCACCATGCCACCCACAGTATCCTCTTGAACCACCTGTCCATAATACTGTCCCTCTTCGTCAGAGGGAAAAACTATAACTCTGACAATCACTCTGTCATCCATGTCATCTTTGAAGCTTAGAATGATAACCGTCTCCCGAAGGAGGCTGCCGTCATCAAATCCGTAGAACATGTACTTATGTTCTAAAACTGCTTCCTTATGTTTCTCCAGGATTGGATTAATACAAACTTATTGCATCTAGTGCAAAAACAACATCTGGTGTGGTACTTGACATCTCATGATTGGCTCAATTTCCTAAGCAAGTGATCTTCCAATCATGCCCATCCCTCTCCCCTTTAGTCTGTAAGACACCTTTAGAGAGGGTGACTCCATCACCTGCAGGTACACCACCATGCTAGGAGTCATCTATTCTAAAAACCATTAGAATACTGTCAAAGTACCCACATTGGGAAACTACCCAAATCCAGATCTAAAACCATAGATCTAGAAACCATAATGTCTGATATTATATCCATATCCTGTCTGGAGAAACAACTGTGTGACGACCAAAGTACAACCGATCGCAGTATAGGAATTTTACTTCCTACTCTGTGTATGTCATCCAGATACCATGACATCACACCCTACTACCTTCTCAACAGATCCATCATTTATTCTGATTGAAGTCAAACCTATGACTGTCACATCAAAAATAGACGATCTATCTCCGCTATAACTGCTCAAGTCTATAAATAGACATAAGCTACTTGCCCACTATGTTTCTGCTGCTCCCACTGACTACGACAACCCTCCTACCGGGTCTCATAACCTGGAACAACAGTAGTGTCAAGTCTGGGTAGATAAGAACCTCCCTGTCACCGTCCTTGAGGCTACCGGAGTACCTCTCGGGTGTCTGAGGTTACCCACCATATCTGCGGAGTGGCTATTGGAATGTCAAACCTGATTGAATATATAGGTCCTATTAAATTTTCTGTAATCGTTCGCGGTTCTGGAATCATTTCCAGTTCTACCATACTCCCACTACTGTTTTCTGAAAAAGATCCATTTTACTAAAACTGTGGCGAGTCAAGAACAATATCACTATTGATCTTCCAAATGGTAGAATATCAACCCTCGTCATAGCCAGGGTCAACCCACAAACAGCCATTACAGAAACGTGCCCTGAGTTATCCAGAGTCTGGTTTTAAGCATAAGCTGGACAACTCCCCGTACCTTAACATCTTTTAAGGTATGATCCATTCTATATCCAATATAGAAACTTTGGCACTTTATTTAATTGGAACCATATTCAAATCATGCAGCTGTCTCCAGTGCATATCAACTTAATGGAAAAAGGCTAATCAGCATTACTCAACTTAGGAATCTATCCAATTATGAGTAACCTAAAAGAGAAACACGTTTCTCAAAACCATCACTATCATCTGAATACCAATCACAAGAATCTACATCTTCGATCTCTTTGAAGAATCCCGATACTTGTGACACCTGGTTCTCTACTTTATTCTTATACCCACAACTTCTCAAAATTTAGACCTTGTATTTCTACGAAACACTTGTCTAAATACTAGAGAAGTTATAAGTAAACAGAACATAGTACGAGGACCTACCCCTTTGTCCTGATGGACACTGGATAACATACAATACTCTGTATAAGTCTGCTGAGTTAAACAACTCAAAACCTGTGCGTCGTAGGTTGAAAACTGTACCCTGGCGATTTCCTCAAATATCACCAATTACAACGAATTCCGATATAATGAGGATAATCACCTAATTCCCAATAACTTACTCCCACTCATCATCTGTAAAACCATACAGATATGAGAATAAAACCTGGTAAATACATACCGTTAGAGTAAGTATCTAATCGGGAAAACGGTTTTCCTTTAACAATGCACTGAAACATGAAAATGTTTCGTAGGGGTATCCTGGTATTCATAGTAATGCCTCTTCCAAAATCCAATTCATGACTTCAACCGTATATTTTATTGCCATCTCTCCAAATCCCTTTATTTGTCTTTAGTCGTTACCTTCTGTACACCATCGTTAGGCTAAATGGTTTTCTTCCTTCCCTACTGTTCGGCACCAGCCTATGGTTTGGAAGAAGACTATCCAGTAAGCATAATAGGTGTACCCTCCTAAACCAAGGAGTACTCATATCTTGAGAGAAGGTGATGATAAAAGTCAATTGAACAATACCTTATTCCTTTAAAGGTGAAATGGGAGTGGCGATGAAGTACGCGGTTTTGGTCGTGAATGATAACAGTCGCAATTTACTTTGCCCTCTTTCTAATCCCTTTATTTTGTCTTTACATATTACCTTCTGCACACCCTACCTAGGCTAATTGGTTTTCTTCATTCCCTACCTTTCGACACCAGCCTATGGTTTGGAATAAGACTATCTAATAAGCGTAATAGGTGTACTCTCCTAAACCAAGGAGCCCTCGCAACCTGAGAGAAGGTGATAATAAAAGACAACTGAATAATCCAATTCTATTTCTCCTGAACCTGGATCCATCCTCGAAGAAGTCCCTTCGAGTTCGTATATAACCATACGATGGATCTATCCAATGGAAGTGGATGTCCGTAGTAATACGGGTGTTCTGAGAAATTCAAAGGGTAGAAGAAGGAGTGGCAATGACTTATGCAACATAGACAATCCAAAAGCCAGTATTTTTAAGAAGGTTCGGTCAACTTGGTCACTGAGTCATAGTCTAGGGTCGGTCAAAGGTCGCTGCCAAAGAGAGAGAGAAAAGAAACACTCTGCGTGCACTCTTACCTAGATCAGAATGGTTATCACTTTATCTAATCCGGAAACCTCCCACTGTCCTGTCAAATTATCCTCCAAACCTAAAGAAGAATCAATCGGGATCACCCGAAGAGCAAACCAACTCATCAGTGGGAATTGGGATCCAACTCTCATCGCATGATAACGTGATGGAATGCATCCACGTTACTCATACTCCAGAAGGTATGCGCATACTTGGCAAGTTTCAGTTTCTTTAGAAACTCCCGATATAGTTTTTGCCCCATGCTCTTATAACCTTGGCGTTAGGTCAAAATGTCATAAGTCACATGCCAAGTTCTACCCATCACTATCTTATTAATTTGAACCCACCCGCACATGCCCTTGGCGTTAGGTCAAAATGGCAGAACGGCTGTCCCAAACCAACTCATCTATCTATGCAACAATTGAATATCCAGCAGCTACCAAACACTATGCCTTGGCGTTAGGTCAAAATACATAGCTTGAATACTACTGAATACCCAAAAGAAGTGATGGAGGGCTACGGCTGGTTTTTGGCGAAAAACCTTTAACGTAGTGAACTTGATATCGCTGAAGGAACCTGATAGCTTTTTTAAAATATAGTGGCGAAAACCTTTTGCTAAAGAGGTCACTCCCGGTAAAGGGATCTCGGCTCTTTCCTCGTGGAATGAGGTGCAGGATATTCCACTGAATACCGCTATGCAAAGCAACTTGTAATCGACTATAGTGAAGTTATTACCCTGACGCAAATTTCTGCCCAAGGGGTCAGTCCCGGTGAAGGGATATCGGCCCTTGCCCTGTCGAATGAGGTGCAGGATATTCCACTGAATACCGCTATGCAAAACAAAAGGAAACGTCTTTGCAATAACACTTTTTAAATTTGTTCCAACAACTGTAAACAGGTTTGTTTTTCTTTGCATTGATCAGAATCAACACAGTCCCATCAATCAATCACACCAGAAAAGAACGAAAATAAAATGTACGTATATGCCATCCGCATTCGTCACTGGGTCCCGTCATCACCCGTTAGGTTACTTAACTAACGACAGAGCGGGGACTGGACTAGCGCGGGTGTAAAACATATACAACATCTAATAGTATATAAACCAATATACAATAATCGCTCCAGGCGTGATAATATGCAACATTACAGAAAAGTAATAAGCATCACAGAACAATACAGATAATCTGGGATCCCCGGGTTTCACAGAGCCGTTGCTGAAACCCGACGTTCCCCTGTCGTGTGGATAGCCTGTGCAATGAAACCTAGACCCCTACGGGTGCGGCAAGTTACCCGCCAAAACATGAAGCGAGGCAGCCCCTTACAGCAAAGTGAATGGACCACCCAGTACTTCACGGAATCCGGTAATCTTGGACACCCCTCCTTGGGTCAACCTGTACCCCCTACGAGTGCGGCGAATAGTCTGCCAATTTTAGAGTGGGGCCCCTCTGCCTCTCAAAGCCATGAGATGCGGACCCGTTGCCCTTCAGAACCCGGCTATCCGTGCACACTGTCTCGTGGCAAAACCTAGTACAGTAATGAAAAATAGTACAACAGGTACATCGACCGCAACCTGGTCGTGCCCCAAAAGAATATTATACAACAGGCAGTGACGGCAGTCCACAAGTTGGACGCTCGCCCCGCAATATCAAATGTACAAATAAACTCAAATAGTACTACCATTGCACACTGCTATCCACCACGACAAATCCGCAACACCACAGCACAACACAGAACATCAACGCGAATGTCACGTTCGCAAACCCGTCTAAAAGAACTATAGCAATCAGACGCGGTTTACCGATCAAATGACATTCCCGGTCGGAGATATAATGTAAGCGCTGTAAACTAACGTGTTTAAATTTCGATCGACAAAATATCATGAAGTGGGCCCCACGAACAACTGGTGAACAGTAACAAAATCTGGGCCCAAAAGATATATACCAAAACCCCCAAATTCCTACAGAGAAGACACAGACAAAATTTGGTGCACTGATCCCATAGAATGGCCGCGGATGCGCGGCCAAACCATGGATTTGGCCGCGACTCCGCGGCGCTTTGGTGAGATCACGTGCTCAAATTTTGTCGGTGTACTTCTGAAACCCTGCACAACTTTCTGTGATATGTGGAATATTTTTAGGACACCATTTAAAATCGACAGAAACTGTGAAAATTGGATTTTGCAGTTTTTGATTTCCGGTTCGATCGATGTTTTAAACGCGTTAGTACAAGTTAGTATAGCAAAATGGTTAGGCTCTGATACCACTGTAAGTCTACGCTAGCGCCCCGGCCGTCTACAGACGCCAAATGCGGAACAAAAACTTTTTAACTGGCGCTATCGTATACTTTAACCCGGATCTGCCATTATTGCTAAACTAACAAACTGTATAGAGTGTAGAAAGGTTATACCGAACGATCTGAGTCCTTCGTTCTTTAACCATCATCCCACGCTCCGTTGCGGCTGCTCCAATCTCTTCGATCTCCGATCTGCTCGTCCAGGTGGCACCACATCAACGATTCTTTAAACGGGCTCCCGCCTCTGACTTGAGGCAACTCGGTCGTCAAGTTTGCTAAAAGAGATGACCAAGAATGATGTAGAGAATGAGTGGAATACTTTGTCTCGCTTCGTCCAAAAACCATGGACGAACGGTTAATGAAGTTGCCGTGGGAATCGGGTGATGGAATGAAATGAGTTGTGAAATTCCATACACCCCAAAATCTATCATAATCTTTTGCAAATGAAAACTCAAGTGAATGAGAGAGAGAGGAGGGGCCGGCCATTTATAGGGAGGGGGGTGAGTGTAGGAGAGGGGAGAGTAACCTTAAGAGAAAAGATCATGAAGAAATATCCTTCATGCAAACAAAACCTCATTAATGCAAATGGTGATTCATTAACCTAGTCACCATTGCTTTAATGGCTCCATTAAAGCACTAATGACTCACCATGTCAAGTCACCCTTTCTAGAACCTTCTAGAAGCATGACTCACCCTCATCCAAGAAAAGATAAATCCGTCTTTAACCGAATGTTAAAAGACGGCTGATAGAAAACTGGAAACTGGCAACTTCCAAAAGTGATCCTGAAACGACTTTCAGGATAACCCCGTAACTGTATAAATATACCCGCATTTGTATTACGACCGAATACAAATGCAACTGAGACAGATATTATATCTACTCAATACATTACTCGGATCCGGCTTAAACCAAAGCCGACCAGTATCATCTGCCCGAAAAATAACACGTGCGTAAACGCACGTGCATTTTCCGAACCCTGCCATAAAACCATACGGCCTCTACAACGTTTTGCCCGAACTTGGGAAACTGTCTGTGGGGGACTCTAATGACTCGTCAGTACCCTGGCAGTGGGTTTAACTACAAACCGTCAGCGACACTAGCTATGTGTAACGGCTGCCCATGGACTGACCTCAAGGGAGGCTGATGAGCGAACTCATCCAGAAACCCTACTGAGCCTAACAGTGACAATGTATATACAGTCCGGTCCGTTCGTCTATGAGTATCGCATATCTTCCTAGGGGCTAGTAACGTCAGACCCCCAATAGCAGTATAAGTCGTGTCGGAGTGTAGCCCAATAACACCCTGAGATACTACTGGAGTACCTACCAGTAAATCTCCTGCCATGGCCATGGACTTTGTGTAATGGCTCTCCTAGACACAGCACGACCTCTCCCCCAATACCGGGAGAGACGAATCCCCTGCCGATCCGCTCACGTGCCTCCATATGGCTCGGGACTGTACCCAAAAACTACCTGTTTGCACGACTCCTTTGAGCCGTGGTAGGGTAGAAATCAAAGCACAGTGGGAACTCACACGAGACAAAGACGACCTCAGGTCGATGAACTAACCTGTACACATGTCACCAGGGAACTGCTATCTGACGATTTGTATAATACCAACTAGCAGGTTCCCGGCGAGTCCTGTCCGGTGTACTCATAACCCAATGAGCACCTGTATACATCTTAGGTGATCCAACTGACACCAGTGGCTTGTGAGACCGGCCACCGCCCCTCGTCGGGGTCTCGACTGTATACACTAGTCTACTCCATAGTATCGATGACCTGTCTCGAAACTCCCACGACTAGCGACCACAATTAAGGATATGCATATAAACTACCCAACTCTCACGTATATGATCGCCATCATACTGTTGGTAGTAAAGCAAGATCCTAAGGGCTCTATCAAAGTGTAACATGTAATCAGTCACCTGAACATGTACACGACTGATAAAGGCAAACCAGATAGCATACTATCATCTCGAGTAAGACTGTCCTACTGGTATAGGTCCTCCCCAATCATTGCAATCACGTACCTGCGATCCAATAATTGACTATGAGGGCACTATCTCCAACAAGAAGGTAGAAAATAATGTCCAATGGGAACTCTACTTCGATGGAGCATCTTCCATGAAGAAGCAAAAGCATAACACTCCTATAATCAAAGCCGAGGTGGGCCTCGTCTTCGTGACTCCGCAAGGAGAGATAATGTGTTTCGCCCTTTCCTTAATGGAGCCAAGAACAAACAACGAGGCTGAATATGAAGCTTTGATGGCGGGTCTTGAGATCGTTGTCGATATGGGAATCAAAAACCTATATGGAGACTCCTAGCTGGTCGTTATCCAAGTAAAAATCGACTATCAGACATGCAAGCCAGAGTTGATAAAGTACGGGAAAAGAGTGCATCAACTATTGACGCAGATCCCCTCTTACATCTAGGAGAGCATACCGCATGCAAAAAATAGTAAGGCAGATGCATTGGCTAAGCTAGCTAAGGAATTGGCCGATGAAGACCTCGACGACGTAAGGATCACCGTGCAAAGCCGTAGAGTTCTCGCGCCAGCAGAAATATCTTCAAGGGATTTAACAGAGTCGTCTGAAGGAAAGGAAGCGACTAAACAAGCAGTCTTCCAAATAGAGAACGAAGAAAAGGCTAAGGATTGGAGAGAAGTCTTCATAGACTACTTCAAATCCCATCGAATGCCCAATGATGCGTCAACAAGACATCAGCTCATGAAACGAGCTCTGACTTTCGCCTTCGTCAATGATACTCTATACAAGAGATCATTCGACTATCTGAGGCTGAGATGCCTGGGACCAGAAGAATCCAAGAGAGTTGTCCAAGAAACTCACGACGAACTCTGCGGTTCTAATCAAGCTGGGCCAAAGATGAAGCTGAAGATGAAGAGAATGGGTTACTATTGGCCCACAATGATTCAGGACTGCCTCGAATATGCAAAGCAGTGTCACTCATACCAAATTCACGGGGACTTCATCCACCAGCATCCAAATCCGTTACACCCAACAGTGGCTAGTTATCCGTTCGAAATATGGGGAACCGATATAATTATCCCCATCGAACAAACGTCATCCAAAGGACACCGGTTCATACTGGCAACGACCGAATGCTTTTCTAAATAGGCAGAAGCAGTACCGCTAAGGGAAGTGAAGACGAAGAATATTCTCCATTTCTTCAAGATACATGTCATCTACCGGTTCGGTACTCCGCGATGGATAATCTCGGATAATGGGCCAGCCTACAGGAGCCATAAAATCAGCGGCTTCGCAGAACAGCATAAAATAGACTGGAGATACTCTTCCGTCTATAATCTTCGAGCTAGTGGTCTAGCTGAAGCTTTCAATAAGACCTTGACAAAGATAATAAAGAAAACGGTGTTCAGAAGCAAAAAAAGACTGGCAGGAAAGGCTGCATGAAGCTCTCTGGGCCTACCGGACGACATTCAAAACAGCTACGAATACGACCCCATACGCGTTGGTATTCAGCACGGAAGCAGTCCTTTCTTTGGAAATAGAACTCTCTTCTCTTCGAGTAGCGGTTCAATATGAGCTAACAGATGACGAAAACGCTCATCTCTGGCTTGAGGAGCTCGACGCCCTCGATGAAACCCTCCTTATAGTGCAGCAAAATCTAGAAGCTTATAAGGCAAGGATGATGCGGTCATTTGAAAAATTGACCAAGCCGAGAACATTTCGCCAAGGCGAACTCGTGCTAGTCATCAAAAGACTTATGATCCCTAATCATGCAAAACGGGGGAAATTCGAACTGAACTATGAGGGCCCATACATCATAGATAGGGTCTACCAAGATAGAGACTACCTACTCATAGATATGCACGGCGAGAGACCCTTCCGGCCGATAAACGGCCAATTCTTCAAAAAATATTACGCCTAATAGGTTACGATTCAGGTTAATGATAGATAACAACGCTTGTGTCCGCTCGCTATCTTCCTAAGTCAAAATTCTAAAAGTAGTATCTAAAATAATTTTCTCCTCCAAAATGGCGATAACAGACCGAAAAGTTCTTAAACTAATAAACCTCGCCTCGAAACTGGCCATGGACCGAGATGTCCCTAAACTAACAATGTACCGGAATATCCTTAAACTAGCACGTCGTCTCAAACACGGTGATAATAGACTGGAATGTCCCAAAACTAGTGCTCCGCATCAAACATGGTGCATCGCCCCAAATACGGCGATATCCTCTCTTGAGATCTATATTGCAATTAAAGCTCCAACGACGAAGATTGCAACTCAAGTCCCACTGCCTACACAACTACTCCCGTAGTGAAGTCACCCCTAAGTCCCATTGGCAAACAGATGGGTAAAAAATGGTATGTCCACAAGCGAAAGGGAAAGTGTGAAAACCCGAAAGGGTGCTGTGAGTAAAAACAGCAGGGCTACCGGTGAGTTTGTGAAAATCCGGAAGGGCGCAAAATCTCGTTGTTAAAAAAATGGTATGTCCACAAGCAAGATGGGCACAGATGAAAACCCGAAGGGCGCCGTGAGTAAAAACAACGGGGCTACGGGCGAGTTTGTGAAAACCCGGAAGGGCGCAATCTCGTTGTTAAAAAAATGGTATGTCCACAAGCGAAAGGGCACGTGTGAAAACCCGAAAGGGCACCATGAGTAAAAACAGAAGGGCTACCGGCGAGTTTGTGAAAACCCGGAAGGGCACAATCTCGTTGTTAAAAAAACGGTATGTCTAAAAGCAAGATGGGCACGGATGAAAATCCAAAAGGACGCCATGAGTAAAAACAGCAGGGCTATCGACGAGCTTGTGAAAGCCCGAAAGGGCACAATCTCATAAAATTTTCACTTACGAGATCCTCTCGACTCGTAAGGAGAACTCACCCCTATGAGACCCTCACGGCTCATAGGATTCAAAGCCTTAAGCTACAAGGACCTGGACCTATTCTTAAGCCGTAGTATTCCCCAAGTTGCTCTACAGGCGGTCCATATTGACCATCGTATACAATCCATGTGTAAGTCCACGTTGCGACCCCCGGTTCTTACGGGGAGGCGGAAACGGTATAAAAATCAAATTTTTAGCGCATGGGGCAACATGGACTAACAAAGTCGGGATCTTTTCTAAACTAAACTAGCAAACAAGCTAAAGAGAGTTAGCTACTCGGATGAAAGGTTATACCTAACTTGAACTCCTTCTTCTTGAAAACTTGTAGAGGTTGATGGTTCTTCCTCGTTGCCTTCTTCCGTCAAAGATGGATCCACCTGAGGGTTCAACCTTCGGGCTCTTTCTCGAACTTTGAGAGAACTAGAATCTTCGGCTTGCTAAACCTTTGACCCTAGAGTGGGTAGAGAGTGTCTTAGGGGTGTTTTTCTTTCAAGGAGAGGGATTCTCAACACATGAGAAGGATTCTCCTTTTGCTAGAAGAAGAAGAAGATGAAGTGAGGAGAGAGAAGCCAAATGATAGAATGAGCTCTCTTTTTCTTTTCTTGCAACCATATCACAAAAGAAAAAGAATTATCAAATTAATAATAATAATGAAAATGAAATAGTTGATGGAAGGTTTAGGAATGACCATTATCATTTCAAACATTAAATGAATTTTGCTAGAATCAAAAAGCATCTTTCTTTTGTAATGATGATGGTCAAACCTTCAACCATGGTCAACAAGTCAACCATGGTCAACTAGTCAACAAAATCCAACCATGACACAATTTCATTTTATTAATATTATTAATTGATATAACATAAATCCATTAGGATTTGGGAAAAGACGACTGTCAACTGTGCATACGCACCCGTTCCGAAACCCTAATAAAAGTCCTCTTCCTCCTCCTCAAACAACTGTGCATACACACCTGCATTCTTGTTCCGAGGAACATGAATACTGAGAGATAAAATCAACCCCAAAACATATACCAGTATCTGGCTCAAACCAGAGCCTACTAGTAATATCCGTCCGGACTCCAAACGTGCACAAGTGCGCGGATGAGAACGAACCCTGTCGCAAAACTATGCGACCTCTACTCTGTTTTGTCCAGAGGCGAATACCCTCTGTGTGGGACTCTAAAGACTCGACACTACGCTGGCAGTGGGTTTAACCACAGACCGCAAGCGGCACTAGCTGTGCGTAACGGTCCCCAGGTAGATGCCGACAAGAAGGCTGATGAGGTGAACCCCATCTGAACTCCTACTGAGTCTGAATGTGACAGTCTCCGTACAGTCCGGTCTGTTCGTCTAATACATCGCATGTCGGGCCTAGGGGGCGGTAAAACGTCAGTCCCCCAATAGCGGTACAAGTCGTGTCGGAGTGAAGCCCAAAACACCCTGAGATAACACTGGAAGCCTACCAGTATATCTCGCTTGCCCTGGCCAGGGACTACTCGTGTAATGGCTCTCCTAGACACAGCGCGATGTCAACCTCCAATACCGGGAGAGACGAATCCTGTCTAACCGTCACTGCCTCCAAGTGCTTCGGGACTGTACCCAACTACTACCCGTTTGCACGGCTCCTTTGAGCCGTGGTAGGGTAGTAATCAAAACACAGTGGGAACACACTCGAGGTGAAGTGCCAGTGTCAAGTCAGCAGACTAAGCTGTACTCATGTCACCTGGGAACTGATAACTGACGATAGGTATAATACCAACCTGTCAGTTCCCGACGAGTCCTGTCCAGTATACTCGTAACCCAACGAGCACTCGTATACTATCTCCAGTACGACGTACTGATGGCTGTGGGACAGACCATCTCCCACACTGGGATGAGAAGCGCATACGCTAGTCTACTCCGGAGTATCGATGCCCTGTCTCGATAGTCCTGCGACTAGGGACCTGTATAAGGATGTGCTTATAGATTACCCAGCCCCCACTAGTGTGACTGCCATCACAACGCTGGTAATCAAGCAAAGATCCTAAGGGCTCCACTAATGCGTATAAGTGATATACTAAAATAAACACAAGTACACATTGAAGTAGAAACAAACCAAGTAGCATACTACTATATTGAGCAAGATTGTTTATACAAGGTGAATATCCCAAGCTTCCATTAAGTAATATACAAACTAGTATGATACAGTAATGGCCTCTAGGGCATATACACTAACAATCTCCCACTTGCACTAAGGCTATGTACTGGCGTATCGAAGACCTATCATCTCGATCAGCCGCTCGAACTGAGTCTGTGGTAAGACCTTGGTGAATGGATCTGCAGTGTTTTCTTCTGAAGCAACCCTCCGAACCTCGATCTCCTTGCGATCCACGATCTCCCTGATCAGGTGATACCGCCTCAAGATGTGCCTGGATCTCTGATGGGACCTGGGTTCCTTCGCTAAAGCTATAGCCCCGTTGTTGTCGCAATACAGAGGTATTGGGTCAACAATGGACGGAACCACCTGAAGTTCTTTCAAGAACTTCCTCATCCAGACGGCTTCTTTTGCGGCATCAGATGCAGCGATGTATTCCGCTTCCATCGTCGAGTCTGCAACGGTTTCCTGTTTGGAGCTCTTCCAACACACCGCCCCTCCATTGAGGGTAAAGACAAAACCCGACATGGACTTGGAATCATCCTTGTCACTCTGGAAGCTGGAGTCAGCAAAGGCCTCGATCTGGAGGTCTTTTCCGCCATACACCAAGAATATCTCCTTAGTCCTTCTCAGGTACTTGAGAATGTTCTTTACCGCTATCCAGTGTTTCTCCCCAGGGTTTGACTGATACCGGCTTACCACACTCAGTGCATAAGCTACATCCGGTCTGGTACACAACATCGCATACATTATAGAGCCTACCGCAGAAGCGTAGGGTATAATAGACATGCGATCCCTCTCCAAATCAGTCTTGGGAGACATCTCTTTAGAGAGGGTGATCCCGTGACAAGCCGGTAGGTTACCATGCTTGGAATCTTCCATACTGAATCTTTTCACTATGGTGTCGATGTACCTGGACTGAGAAAGTCCTAATATCCTCTTGGATCTATCACGATGGATCCGGATCCCCAGGATGTATGAGGCATCACCCAGGTCTTTCATGGAGAACCTGTGCGACAAGAACCCTTTGACAGATTGTAGCATAGGAATGTCATTTCCTATTAAGAGAATGTCATCCACGTATAAAACGAGGAATACTACAGTTCTCACTACAAATCTACTATAGATGCATGGTTCATCTGGATTTTTGATAAAGCCAAATTCCTTGACCGTCTCATCAAAACAGATGTTCCAACTCCGCGATGCCTGCTTTAGTCCATAGATGGACTTAAGCAACTTGCACACCTTTCCGCTGCTCCCACTCTGAATGAAACCCTCTGGTTGATCCATATAGATACACTCCTCTAAATTTCCATTTAGAAAAGCGGTCTTTACGTCCATCTGCCAAATCTCATAATCGTGGAAGGCAGTAATGGTAAGAAGGATCCGAATGGATTTCAGCATAGCCACTGGAGAAAAGGTTTCGTCATAGTCCAAACCAGGTCTTTGACGGAAACCTTTTGCTACAAGTCTAGCTTTATAGGTCTCAACCTGTCCATCTACACCAATCTTCCTTTTGAAGATCCACTTGCATCCTACGGGTTTTACCCCATCTGGAGCAATGTCCAATGTCCATACTTTGTTGGTGTACATGGACTCCATTTCGGTCCGCATTGCATCCAGCCATTTTACCGAGTCAACGCTCTGAACGGCCTGCTGGAAGCTAGTAGGCTCATCATAATCTATGATGCAATCCTCTCTATCCCCGTCTATGAGAAAACCATAGTATCTCTCGGGCGGATGAGACTGCCTACTACTCCTGCGGAGCGACGTAGGAATGTCCTGTTCTTTTGAACCCTCTGGTTCCACTAAGCTTTCAGTAATAGCTTGTGGTTCTGGAATTTCTTCCAGTTCTACTGTGCTCCCACTTATTTGGTTTTCCAAAAACTCAGTTTCCAAGAAGTAGGCATGACGAGAAACAAGAACTTTTTGTTCCTCTTCACAGTAGAAGAAATACCCCTTGGAGTTCTTTGGATATCCCACGAACTTACACTGTACTGAGCGTGCCTCGAGCTTGTCCGCATGCTGCTTTTTAACAAAAGCTGGACACCCCCATGTCTTAATGTGCTTAAGATAGGGTCTCTTTCCACACCACAACTCATATGGTGTAGTAGGCACAGTCTTAGTAGGAACTCGGTTCAAAAGGTATGCAGCTGATTCTAGCGCATACCCCCAGAAAGATCGCGGTAACTCAGCGTTACTCATCATGGACCGTACCATATCCAATAGGGTCCGGTTCCGTCTCTCCGATACACCGTTGTGTTGCGGAGTGTATAGAGGAGTAAGTTGAGAGAGAATTCCGTTCTCTTTTAAATAATTCAGGAACTCGGCACTTAAGTATTCTCCACCTCGATCCGATCTTAGAATCTTAATACTTTTGCCGGTCTGTTTCTCTACTTCATTCTTATATTCCTGGAACTTTTCAAAGGCTTCGGACTTATGTTTCATTAAGAAGACATAACCGTACCTTGAAAAATCATCCGTAAAAGTAATGAAGTAAAAGTAACCGCTTCGCGCATGTGTAGACATTGGACCGCACACGTCGCTGTGTACGAGTCCCAAGAGCTCGCTCGCTCTTTCTCCGTGTCCAGTGAACGGAGTCTTTGTCATCTTTCCCATAAGACAAGATTCACAAGTGGCATAAGACTGATACTCGAACGGATCCAAGTATCCTTCTTTATGTAACTTAGTCAACCGTGTCTCATTGATGTGACCCAGTCTACAATGCCATAAGAAAGCCTGATTAATATCTGGAGACTTTCTTTTGTGTGTATTCTGGACATTGAAAATCTGTGGTTGGTTTAACACGTATATACCATTGCTCAGTGTACCTGACCCAATCAGAACTTGATTAAGGTGAATGTTTACAACATTACTTACAAACGCAAATTCATAACCTTCTTTAGAAACCAAAGATACAGAAATGATATTACAAGTTGCGTTGGGTATAAAAAAGCAATTACGAAAAACCAAAACATGCCCATCTGTCATTCCCAGGTGATAGTCCCCCACGGCTTTAGCATCCATGCTAGCTCCGTTCGCAACTCTGAGGGTCATGTCACCTGCCTTCAAAAACCTACGGTTTCTCAATGCCTACAAAGAATTACAGATATGAGATCCTGATCCGGTATCCAATATCCAGGAAGTAGAGTTTATAGAAAGACAGTTTTCAATAACATACACACCTGAAGCTGAAGCCACAACCTGCTTCAGTTCCTGTGTCCTGGCCTTCCAAGCCCTTCAATCTTTCTTCCAGTGTCCACTCTTATGACAATAGAAGCATTCTTCCTTTCCCACAAGCTTCCCCGCAATCTTTGTTGCCTTTTCCTTTCCCTTCGTACCCACTTTACTAACACCGCCTCTTGGTTTGGCGGGGGCTTTCTTCCTCTTTCCCTTGGCTTTCGCCTTGGATCTAGAGGAAGAAGATCCTCCTACAAACAAAGCGGGTGTTTCCCTACCTTTCTGTAGGGTGCCCTCTGCGCTCCTCAGCATGTTGAGGAGTTCTGAAAGTTCAACTTCCTTTTCTTGTAAGTTGAAGTTCAGTATAAACTGGGCGTAAGTGGATGGAAGGGACTGGAGAATTAAATCCGTATAGAGTTCACTTTCCAACGTGGTCCCAAGTTCCGCGAGCTCCTCAATGTAGCCAATCATCTTAAGCACGTGGTCCGCTACCGATGATCCGACGGCCAACTTTGCCGAAAACAACTTCTTCGACACTTCGTATCTTGCGATACGAAACTGCTCTCCATACAGTTCTTTTGTATTAAGAAATATGGATTCCAAATCCATATTCTCGTGCTTCCTCTGATGTTCATTGTCCATAGAGGCAAGCACGAGGCACCTGGCCTTCGCGCAATCAATCTCCCAAGTCTTACGAATTTCCTTATCCGCGACGCTGGAGGTGGGACCTGGGACGGGGGGAGCTTTGGTGGTAAGAAGATACCCCAGCTTGTCGTAAGTGATTTCCATTTTGACATTTCTGAGCCAATCTTTGTAGTTTGGCCCTGTCAGTATGTTTTTATCTAGAAGTAACTTAAGTCCAGTCATGTCGAATGGTCGCTGCAATTAGGAGAGAGAGAAGAAACACTTTAGCACGATGCTCTTGCAAGTTTAGAATGGTTTTTAGTTTTTCTAAACAGGATGGCTCCCACTGTCTCTCGAATCCCTCCTCAAACCATAAAGGAAGAACTAGTCGGGATCAATCCCACCGCACAATACTTGCTTAACCGTTCAGCCAGGCCAGTGTCGGTACTTCGAGGGAGGTTTTCCAACGCTTTCGCGAAGTTCCTTAATTAAATAACCTCTTTTCCCTGGGGGCGTAGCCCCGCTAACACCTTTCTAGGAACCTACTAGGTTTATAGCATTGATCGTTTAGTGAGAAATTTCCCGAGGAGTAGCATATACTCACAGTAGGATCGGGATCCAAATATCATCGCGTGACGAAACTGAAGGAATCCTACCAGAATCATCACACTCCAAATGGTATGCAAATCTAGCAAGTTTCAGTACTTATGAAACTCCCGATGTGGATTTTTGCCCCATGCTCTTATAACCTTGACTTTGGCCAACAAATCATAAGTCACATGTCAAGTTCTACCCATCGTTCTCCAGGTTAATTTGAATCCACCCGTACCTACCCTTGACTTTGGCCAACAAGGCAGTACGACTGTTCCAAACCAACGCATCTATCTATGCTGCACATGAATACCCAATAGCTACCAATCACTATGCCTTGACTTTGGCCAACAAACACAGCTTGAATACTATTGACTATTCATGTGAAACGACGGAGGGCTACGAATGGTTTTGGCGAAACCGTGAACGTAGTGAACTTGATATAATCGATGGAACGAGATAGCTTTTAGAAGGAGTGGCTCAAGCTCCGCATTTAAAAGTTAGTTTTGAAAGGAACCGAGTGGTTTTTCGAAAGTGTTCCAACGATTTTAACTTGGTTTATTATCTTGCATTAGTTCTTTTAATGCGTGATATTCTTGCATTAGTTCTTTTAATGTGTCCCATCATTTAATCCTACCATTGCAGAAAACAACCAAAATATGACGTACGCTTATGCTATTCGCATTCGCCACGGGGCCCCATCATCACCCGTTAGGTTACTTAACTAACGACAGAGCGGGGGCTGGGCTAGCGCGGCTGTAAAACATAAGCAACGCCTAAATAGTTATATATATAGCAATGATAGACATTACAGATCACAGATGAATACATTGGATATACTAGGAATCCGCAATCCGTTCGAGCCTGCAACGAAAAGCGGATTACACGGTCGCGGTGAATAGCCAAAACCCCACCCAAGACCCCTACGGGTGCGGCAAACTACCCGCCAAGTACCCGGTAGTTTGTGCACCCCTCCATGGGTCTATCCTAGGAGCAAAAACAGTAAAAAGAATTATACAATGACGGCTACAACCCCGACCCGGTTGTGCGGCCATACAAATAATAATATTACATCAATTTACATATTACAAATGAATGAAAGAAAAACAAAAGCTCATCTCACATCCACCCCGGCTATTCACCCGCGACAGCCCAACACATTCATATACACATTCCAATATCAAACACAGATCACAGAGATGTATAACCCCGACTAATCGACTTATAGCGATTAGCCGACGTTCAATACATACAAACATCACAGATATAACCAACATAGTCAAAGTGTAGTGAAGTTCGATAAAAATACGGATTTATAGGCCCCCAAAAGCAAATTTCTTTTCTGGAAAATCTGGGCACAAATGACATATCTTAAAAATCCCAAAACCCTACCAGAAGAACACTGCACAAAACAGGACCACAAGAAGAGACAAAACGGCGGCGGTTCCGCGGCCTAAGCCAACCAATGCCGCGGAACCGCGGTCGTTTGAAGGAATCATGCGATCGTATTTCGTGGGTGTTTTCACAAAACCCTGAGCCGATTTTAGGAGTAAAACTTTTTACATTTAGAGCACAGAAAATTTCAACAGAAACTTAGGGTTTTGGTTTTTCCGGTTTTGCGATTTTTCTCGATCGAACTTCCATACACTTTACTACAAAGCTAGTTTAAGTTTAGTTAGGCTCTGATACCACTGTAAGTCCACGTTGCGACCCCCGGTTCTTACGGGGAGGCGGAAACGGTATAAAAATCAAATTTTTAGCGCATGGGGCAACATGGACTAACAAAGTCGGGATCTTTTCTAAACTAAACTAGCAAACAAGCTAAAGAGAGTTAGCTACTCGGATGAAAGGTTATACCTAACTTGAACTCCTTCTTCTTGAAAACTTGTAGAGGTTGATGGTTCTTCCTCGTTGCCTTCTTCCATCAAAGATGGATCCACCTGAGGGTTCAACCTTCGGGCTCTTTCTCGAACTTTGAGAGAACTAGAATCTTCGGCTTGCTAAACCTTTGACCCTAGAGTGAGTAGAGAGAGTCTTAGGGGTGTTTTTCTTTCAAGGAGAGGGATTCTCAACACATGAGAAGGATTCTCCTTTTGCTAGAGGAAGAAGAAGATGAAGTGAGGAGAGAGAAGCCAAATGATAGAATGAGCTCTCTTTTTCTTTTCTTGCAACCATATCACAAAAGAAAAAGAATTATCAAATTAATAATAATAATGAAAATGAAATAGTTGATGGAAGGTTTAGGAATGACCATTATCATTTCAAACATTAAATGAATTTTGCTAGAATCAAAAAGCATCTTTCTTTTGTAATGATGATGGTCAAACCTTCAACCATGGTCAACAAGTCAACCATGGTCAACTAGTCAACAAAATCCAACCATGACACAATTTCATTTTATTAATATTATTAATTGATATAACATAAATCCATTAGGGTTTGGAAAAAGACGACTGTCAACTGTGCATACGCACCCGTTCCGAAACCCTAATGAAAGTCCTCTTCCTCCTCCTCAAACAACTGTGCATACATACCTGCATTCTTGTTCCGAGGAACATGAATACTGAGAGATAAAATCAACCCCAAAACATATACCAGTATCTGGCTCAAACCAGAGCCTACTAGTAATATCCGTCCGGACTCCAAACGTGCACAAGTGCGCGGATGAGAACGAACCCTGTCGCAAAACCATGCGACCTCTACTCTGTTTTGCCCAGAGGCGAATACCCTTTGTATGGGACTCTAAAGACTCGACACTACGCTGGCAGTGGGTTTAACCACAGGCCGCAAGCGGCACTAGCTGTGCATAACGGTCCCCAGGTAGATGCCGACAAGAAGGCTGACGAGGTGAACCCCATCTGAACTCCTACTGAGTCTGAATGTGACAGTCTCCGTACAGTCCGGTCTGTTCGTCTAATACATCGTATGTCGGGCCTAGGGGGCGGTAAAACGTCAGTCCCCTAATAGAGGTACAAGTCGTGTCGGAGTGAAGCCCAAAACACCCTGAGATAACACTGGAAGCCTACCAGTATATCTCGCTTGCCCTGGCCAGGGACTACTCGTGTAATGGCTCTCCTAGACACAACGCGATGTCAACCCCCAATACCGGGAGAGACGAATCCTGTCTAACCGTCACTGCCTCCAAGTGCTTCGGGACTGTACCCAACTACTACCCGTTTGCACGACTCCTTTGAACCGTGGTAGGGTAGTAATCAAAGCACAGTGGGAACACACTCGAGGCGAAGTGCCAGTGTCAAGTCAGTGGACTAAGCTGTACTCATGTCACCTGGAAACTGATAACTGACGATAGGTATAATACCAACCTGTCAGTTCCCGATGAGTCCTGTCCAGTGTACTCGTAACCCAACGAGCACCCGTATACTATCTCCAGTACGACGTACTGATGGCTGTGGGACAGACCATCTCCCACACAGGGATGAGAAGCGCATACGCTAGTCTACTCCGGAGTATCGATGCCCTGTCTCGATAGTCCTGCGACTAGGGACCTGTATAAGGATGTGCTTATAGATTACCCAGCCCCCACTAGTGTGACTGCCATCACAACGCTGGTAATCAAGCAAAGATCCTAAGGGCTCCACTAATGCGTATAAGTGATATACTAAAATAAACACAAGTACACATTGAAGTAGAAACAAACCAAGTAGCATACTACTATTGTCACGCCCCGCATCCCAAAATACGGAATACGAGGTATGACTAGGCCAGCCATGCTCCTACGGTCAAGGGATCGTCCCGCCGTAGTCACACTTCGGCTTCTAGCACTACATGGTAATCAGTAATAAAGCACAGTATTAAAGGAATCACATCACTAATTTATTACATTAAAATTCCATTGTTCACAGATTACAGATAATAAAAACGATAACTAACCAAGTTCAATCTCACAATATCTTTTATGGAAAGCGGTAAATGAAGAAGGTACACCAAATTATATCTCCGTGAACTCAAAGGATAGATCCGTCTCCTGTGCTGGTCCTCCCGCGGAATCTGAGCATGCATACTCAGGTCGTCAGAGCGACACAAATAATAATATTATTATAATCAGATGCAACAGGCAAATGAGGTAATACTAATATGAGAATAATGCCAGTAATCACTATGTCACAATATGATGCAGAATATGTTATGTGTCCCTATCGGTCTCTAGGTCATGTTTGAAATCACATAGTGGAAGGAGGATCATGTTTAACAGGAGTCTCGTACATACCCGAGACAACGGCCCACATGCCCGGGACATAACCCTGTCAGCCGGATCGCTAGATCCTGTCCTACACGTATAAGTATTACGGTTCGAATGATCATCCTCTAAACACGGTCCCGCTAAATACGATACTCTTTCCACTTTGATTTCCCCTTTTTCCCCAGGTTACACTATTTATGATGTTGATCTAGTTGTGTACAAGTATACCAATGTCACGGTTTCATCACTATCCACTGTATCCATCACTGTCACGAATGTTCACTTTCCATTGGTGTACTCGTCATTCCTAAACCAACATCTATCACGCACGATAATGCAATGTCCACACGCACTAACACTGTGTATATGACAAGGGTATGATATATGTATTGTATGCTACCAATAAGCTCTGTATGTTATGAATTAGCATGCATGTCATGAACTAAAATGAATTACACAAATTAGTATGTTACAAATTCAGCAAAAATGATGTAGGTAAGATATATAGAACAATCAGTCAGGAATTCATCAAAATTTGTTTCAGTTCAATCGGAGTTTCGGTTTTCAAGATATAACTGTTTCGGTTTAAGTGTTCGCGGCTGGAATTTCAATTTCAGAACTGAACATCTGTTTCGCAACACGAATTACACCCAGTTGGACTCAGAATTTAGTGATGTCACAGTTAAATGAAATTTAGGGTTTTCGATAAAGTATTCAACGCAATAGACGGATCTTCAATCGCATCTGTACGTTGAAAGTTATATACAGTTCAATCTCAAATGTCATTTCAGAAAGTGTTCTGGACAGCTTTACGTTCTGCCATTTTAAAATAAGTTTAAAATAACAAACGGCGATGAATCGGAATGAAACTACTTGTTTTCTCTCACTAACAGGAATATCTTATAACTACTGTAAAGTTCCGTATCATGCGATTTCAGGAAACACGGGGACGCAGGACTTTAGACAGGACACTCAAATCAAAAACGCTCTGGACTGCAGTCCAGAGTCGTGTTCCGATCCAATTATCTTCAGGGTTTCAGAACAGAAAACATTAAAATTCTACATAGTATTAAAGTTCGTCGAGTCGGCTTCGATTTAAGCCCTCGAACGCATCTTTCTAATATGTGTATGATTTATGGTGATTTTATTCGTTTTCAGTTACGAGAGGATTCTATTTTTTAACGACATGTTTGAGGGTATCGATTTTTGTTACCAACATTCGTGTTTTCCAGCGAATTTCACACACGTTATACATCTTTATAAGGGCCAACATAAAATATTGATTTCCGTCAAATTAGACAATTATTTCCTTTGGTAACTAACATCGAGCACTTGGTCATGTTACATATATGAAATCGGTAAGTTTGTATACTACATGATCTATGTTCATAACACTTTTATTATAGCATGAAGCAAGTAAATACTTGCCTGGAGAACGCCTCGGGATCGTACGGCAGCAGTGTCGTCACGAACGCGCGATATACGCCACGTATCGGATTCCCGCGAGCCTCGACCTAGATGTGAATCTCGCGTCGGGATTGTCCGGAGTCGTTAGCACAGCCACTGGACGTTGAGGGATGCTTTATGATCCTCCGCGAGTGTATTGGGGTTGCCGACGGTCGACGGCGTCGCTCCGGCAGCGAGTACAGAGCAGTATCACAGTGGGGGAAAATGTTTGGAAAAAGGGTTTTTGGAGAGAGATGGATGGGGAGCAGTGGGGTAGTGGATTACGGTGATGGTGATGATGCTGAGGGGGTCGTAGGGAGATCGACGATGTGTTGGGGGGTTCGCCGGCGTCGAGGGGTGTAGTGTGGTGTTCAGACCATAATATTGCATTTATCATTCCCCTATTCTTACCCATTTTATAAATAAACAGGTACTCTTGACGCACGTTTGTTGCATATTACAGGTTACAGGTTTCTGGAGCAAATACAGTGAAAAAGACACAAAACAACAGAAAATGGACTTTTGACCAACAATTAAACGAATCCTAGTCAAGCCCAGTTCACATAGGTGCAAGGCAACGAATGTCAAGGTGAAACAGTTAAAAAGCCCAATACAAGTCTTCACTGAAAATCTGGAGAAGATCCAGAAGTCCAACAGAGAAAAGAAGAGTAAAAACAGAAGCCCAAAGAGCCAAGGAAAAAGCCCCAAAAATAATAAAGCCCAATTCCCTAGTTTAGCCGCGGATCCGCGGCCAAACCCTACCTGGCGCCGCGGATCCGCGGCCATCAAGAACACGTGTCGGTGGATTTTGCTTCTGTTGCCGCGACGGATCTGGTGTTGGGATTCTCAGGGGTCAAATCTGTAAATTCACGTGTGCGAGAGTCTGTAACCCTAGTTTTTATATTTTCCTATAAATTGTAGTTTTAGATCTAAAAATTGTATGCCTCTTTTCAATAAATAAAATTCAGAAATTCTGGAAGTGACATTCAGATCTGTTCTTTATCGCTTGGAGGGAGCCATCACCATTAGTAAGTGTTTTTCTTTTATTCTTTTAATGTTATTTCATCTCCTAATGAGCGAGTAGTCTCCTCGCTTGTTAGGGTTAGCCTTAGGGAAAGGGTTGAGAGATGAGATCTCTCACCCCTTTCAATGCCATATTAAACTAACCCATTAAGAACTCCATGCATGCGCGCACAACCGCTCCCTGCGGCACCCTACCCCTCGAGGTAACGGTGAACCGCAGTATAAAGGGCCGGTTGCGCGCGTTTTCCATGGGGGTTAGGGTAATTAACGATAAAGGAAGGATACGAATCTAGAGGAAGAAAACATCTTCCCAAAAGAGTCGTATCTACTTTATCGATAATTACTATAACACCTAATGGATCTAAAATACGGCATTGAAAGCGGTGAGGAAACATCAATCTCCAAAACTTCCTCTAAGCCTAACCCTAGCAAGAATTTAAATTAGATTAATTAAGTTTTAGATCTAGATTTTTATAAAACCAAAACGACAAATAGAATCAACTCGTTAAGACACACTAAAGGAATTTACCCGTCTCTGTGGATCGACCCGTACTCACCGGCTAGCTGCGAAGCGACGCCGTTTCTGATTGCGGTAAATTACAAGTTTTGACATCAATCAAATGGCGCCGTTGCCGGGGACGGCGTAATCTTTCTTTTTGTGAATTTTCGGGTTGATATAAATTTTAAAAATTATAAAAATCTGAAAATATAAAAAGATAAAAAAAAAATAATCATATTTGATCTGTTTGAAGGGTGTATCTTTTGGATCTTGCAGGAACAGCGACGAAATTGCAGATCTGGAAATTTACAGAGGGAAAATCAAAAAAGTACATATCCTAACAGAGAGGAACTGAAGACACAGAACAGTGAAAAAAATTTCAGAGCTCGATCCCACCATTGGACCGCGCTTCCGCCGCATAACTATGCCATCTGCCGCGGTTCCGCGCTTCCCTGGCCACCTCAGCACCTGAAAATTTGCTGGTTTGTTTTATTTTCCTCCTCTCTGTAACCTCCATATATCCACTGTTAAAATTTTTCTGCAGGATTTCTTTGCGTAAAATGTCTTTCTCCCCCTTCTAAATAACAGATTTCTGCAGGTTTCTTTGCGCCGCGCTAAAAATTGATTGCAAGTGAAATTTTATCTGTTTTGCATAATTTAACCGGAATCTAAGGGGCTATTTGACCAAAATCAGATTGGGTGGGGATTTCATCACCCTTCCCAGGACCCCAGAAAACACCTAAAGCATTTTGCATTGACCACCTTTAATTAAAAAAAAAAAGATTAGACTCAGACCTAAGGACAGCGAGCTCAATAGGAAAAGGACTAGGGTAGGCATCAGCCGTTTATCCTAACCGACATTGCGGTGTCTAGGCTAGTGGTTATTAATTAGGCCCACTGTAGTGGTGGTTCCTTCCCACTTACCTGGCCGTATTTGTCCGTGAAGAGGCGGTTTGAGGTCCTATCTCTAGCCCTAGTTAGGAGCTGTCTAGCAGACCTAGGCGACCCTAGATCTAGGCCTGATTGTGCATGTGTGGTTGATACTTTTGTGTCACGAGTCCATTTTCTAAAACCGTCTTACAAAACTCTTCAATAAAAAATTAAAGAAAAATCTTTTAAAAACTTGCAAAAATTTTGTCGCTAAGAAATCCTTGCATTCTTCTATCATGGGTACCCCACATCATAAATCTCTTGCCGAATCTTGGTATCCCGAACCTAACTTTGCGTCGTTCGTCAATGTGTTCGGTCAATTTAAAAATGATCCCTCCTTGCCAAAGAAATCTTTGAAAGATCACATAGAAGAGTCTAGGAGAAACAGTTTGGCTTATCAACCTACTTTGTGTCAACCGAGTCAACCGTTACCATCTACATATGTTGACACTACTTTTCCTAGTCCTGCTGTAACTCCTAGGCCGATGTCCATTGCTGAGCATATTGCTCAATCTCGCAGTCGATCTTTCACCCCTCTCCACTCATCTAGTTTTAGGGATCCACACTACTATTCACCTTCTTATCCATATGTTGACCCTACCCCTGTCCTACCACCCACTTCCTATCAGTTGTAACACCCGAGCCCAATGCTACTATTTTCAGTTACTGTTTGAGCATAATGTGGTACTCATTTCATTTAATTTGCTTGTTTGTTGCTTACTGTAAAATTTACCCGGCAAAGTCATTTCTACATATAAAAAATTTTAGCATCTAAAATAAAATTGAAAATATTCATCTTGGCCTACTTGACACCCCTAGCCTCGTGGTAGTGTCCGTGCATTGTGTTCTCGTCCCGTTCAGTAAAACGGGCAAGTTTGGATGGCTACGTGCACGCACGTGTGTCCGTTTTGAGAGTATGCTTTTTAATCATAAAACATTTCATTTTAAAATTTGGAACCCGCTTAAAATCCTATTATTTGAATTTCGAATTTTTGGACCCAATCCGGACGCAATTTGGAAATGTTTCATTTGGCGCCAAAATCCCAAATTTTTAATATTATTAAAACCTTCGCATATATTTTTCTAACTAATCTGATATCTTACTGTTCATTACCTATCTTTTAAATCTTTAAGTTAACCATATAATATTTTTTACAATCTTTTATATCCTTCTCAATTTATTCTCTCAGCCAATCGCAACCTCCTCTTTAACCCTGTGGGCTCCACTTTTTCCTCTCTCTCCCTCTCCCTCATATATTCTCTCGTACTTCTTTTTATCATTCTTTCTCTTCTTCCTTCATGTCTCGTTTCTCATTTCTTTTAACTGTTCTTTTGTTACCGGAATTCCGTCGTGCCGGTGACGTTTCTCGACGTTCCAGCGAGATACCCCGACCCGTGTGGTTCCTTTGTTCGTCGTTTGGGTTCATTCCGTGAACCGTGCGCCGTCGCGAGTTTTCCCCGCCGACGGTTAACGTTCCGTTTTCCCGATTCGCGGCCCATCGAGGCAAGTTAATCTTGCTACATGCTATATACTTTTATAATCTTCATTTTATAATATTATACATTTGAAGATCTTATAGTTTACATATGAAATGTCGTTGAAAAATCGGATATGACAAATCTGAAATTTACTGTACACCTTATCTTATAAAATTCATTATAAATCATAGAAAAATCATTAGGATACGTTCTTTAGTTCGTTACGAAGCTAATTCAGAATAATATAACTCTATGAAATATTTAAATGCAAAATAAGTTGTTTAATTAACGTAAAATGCAAATGAACACGTCTCTAAACTGCTGTCCAGGGAAATTCCAGCAGTAAACTTTCAACTTTGAATATTCATAACTTTTTGTAGGGATAACCTGAGATGCTTATACTTATAAAACTGAAAACCTTATTGAATTATATTTGTTTTGGTATAAGATACGTCTCTTTTGGAGAACATTTGTTATTTTTAAGCTATTTTACAAATTAGGGTGACGCTAAATTTCTGAACGGAACCTTCTTGTGCATGGTTAATCAATACATCTTTTATAGTTACTAATCGCTTTGAATATGCTATCCATATTAATATTATTATATCAATATTTATATCACATATTGTTTAGTTGTACATCCCACATTATCATTTTATAGTTTTATAAATTTTCGGATACCCGTTTGCATCCATCGCATTTAAGATACATATAATTGCATCCATAGATCACATCACTACATAATAATGTGATATTAACACTCCATGTTTAATAAATTGTATCCTAATTAATATTGGAACTATAAGTGTAACCCTAATCGATAACTGTGCATCCATATCCTTGAAATTATATCTATTGGCATTATCATATTACATGTTCCAGTTATTGTTCTGATAGTACTCATGCTTGTTTATTTATACACATGTTTATGTTAGTTTGATTATGAGCACCCACATGACATCTTGTGCTTCCTGACATGACCTGTTACACTTCCTACTTGACATGACATGGTACCGTACACTCTTGACATGACATGACACCTTTATACATTACCTGGCTTGACCTGATGTACCATGGCTGTACCTGTTACCTGATCTCATGCCTAATGCCGACAAACCTAACCACTCCTGCTGTCGATCCAGACAGACCTACCTTTACTTGACTTTGTGTTGGCATTGGTCCTTGACTACTGAATACCTGACTTGACATACATAGCTTGGGGGTATGGGAAAATCAAAGGTGAAACCGACTTGTAACTCAACAGTTCGATACATTGTTCTGATCAGTCTTACGGGCTTGGCCAGCTCCGGAGTGTTGATGCTGACATCACTCATCTATCCTACTACCCTTTACTGCTTAGCGGCACGTCTCGGATTCAGCCCCGAGGATCATGACCGTGGTCCCGGGCACGCACGGGATACTATTGAGTTACATCGACGATTCATCAATTTGATTTCAAAGACTATAGAGTAGAAAACCTGATAGGACAGTTTAGTCACCTTTGCACATTACCCTGCTTGTTACTTCTTATTACCGCTTTATTCATGTTCATGCTTGCATTTTTTATTACCATGTTTTGCTGTATACTTGATATCATGACGCGCTGACGTCTGGGTTTTGCATGGCCCAGATTCTGTACCTTTGTCGTCGACCAAGCAGGAGTACTTCAGCCAGCAGGCTGAACTGTGAGTTCTTTAGAGTTTAGTTTATTTATGTCATTTCATTTCCAGATGTGAGCCCGCATTATGGGATATACTGTTATTTCATTGTATTGGATCGTTAGCTTCCGCACTTATTGTTTATTGATTCTCATTATTATGGATTTGGACATGTATTAGTTTAGCTTATTATCTTGTTCTTGACAACCTTACAACCGTAATGTGACTGTGGATGGATACTTCCTACCCACAGGTAGCATGGTTGGCTGTGTCATGTGCCCAATCTTGCGTACTCTGGGAAGCGGGGCGTGACATGGTTCTTTTGGTATCAGAGCAATAGGTTAATTGGGTTGATTCTTTGTAGTTGGGTATTGTACCCAATACACGAATCAGAATACCCGTGTTTAGGAAACATGTCCAGCCACATTGACCGTTTTACCATTCTTGAATCACATTCTTCCTGATTATATCTTTTACGACGTGCAAACTTACTTTGCATGTCGACTCGGAAACCTGATTTCTTGTTATCCCTAGGACTTGGGCGACTTGGGTGGAGTTAAGTAATTGCGGCTATGATACCGCGGCATAGCTACAATGCAGCACTCTATTTAAGTATCTTGGAGTTCTAGCCTTGATCCACATTCAGAATCTATCATCATGCTAATGTTGGGTGTTTTGAGTTCAGGATTATGACAGGTGAGAAGTTGAAGACGTACCGGAGGCGTGTGAACGAAACCGCCATGCTTGGAGTGATGAGAGGAATGCTGGAAATCAAAGAAACAGCCCGAGCTGATCCAGCAGCAAGCGGACTCGTTTCAGGAAGGTTTGCAGATCGTTCAGCAGTCTGTGAACAAGATTGGAACTAGACCAGTTGATCGAGTAGGGACCGTGGCAGAGTTCAGACGTGTGGGTCCTACTACTTTCACTGGTTTGGAGGAGCTGTGCCAGCCGAGCAGTGGCTAGTCAGCACGGAGAATTCGCTGATTGCAGCACAGATTCCAGAGGACAAAGGAGTTGATGTGGTGCGCATTCAACTAGTGGATTACGCCGAGAGTGGTGGCTTGTGGAGGAGAACCGTTTGCCCAAGCCAAGCGGTTAGGCGGATTTCTCTAAGAGTTTCCTGGAGAAGTTCTTCCGCGGACTGCACGGGAGGAAATAGAAGAGAAATTTATTGGGCTGAGGCAGAATGGAGCACCCGTGGACGTGCATGCAGCAGAGTGGACGAGACTCAGCATTTTCGCTGGACCTTTAGTCGCCAACGATGCAGACAGGGCACGAAGGTCCATGCACAGCTTGGATATGGACATCCAAAGGCAAACCGTCTCCCTGGGTTTGACCACTTTCTCACAGGTTCTTACGGCAGCTCGAGAATAGCAGAGCATATCAGGAAAATTGGGAGTTCACAGCAGACAGCAGTTGCGGTAAGGAAGCAGTTCTGTCGGGCCGGTCGAGTTTAGGGCTAGGCCGACAAACAATGTTCTTGCATCAATGGAAGTGATGAAAGTAAAGAGCCGGCTGTTGTTCGTGATTCTATGGACGTGTTTGAAGATATATCGGGCTTACCGCCGAAGCGAGACGTGGAGTTCACGATTGACCTTAGTCCTGGTGCAGCGCCAGTGTCTAAAGCTTACTATCCAATGGCACCAGTGGAATTGGAAGGAGTTAAGAAGCAAGTTGGTGAATTACTTGAGAAGGGTTGGATTCGAAGCAGCAACTCGCCTTGGGAGCTCCAGTTCTTTTAGTAAAGAAGAAGGATGGCACGAGAAGGATGTGCATTGATTATCGAGAATTGAATCGGGCGACTATTAAGAACAAGTACCCGATCCCTCGCATTGGAGGACTTTTGAGCATCTTAGTGGCGCGAGAGTATTCTCGAAACTGGATTTGCGATCCGGATATCATTAGGTCCTGCAGATGTTGAGACAGGAGAAGCTTTATGCGAAGATGAGTAGTGCGAATTCTGGCTGGAAGAAGTGAAATTTCTGGGACATGTCGTGTCGGGTGATGGAATCGCCGTCCATCCCGAAAAGATTGCAGCAGTTCGAGATTGGCCTATTCCAAGGAATGTAGCTGAGATAAGAAGTTTCCTTGGATTAGCCGGATACTACAGGAGATTTGTGGAGAACTTTGCTCGTTTGGCAGAACCGCTGACCAAGCTTACGCGTAAGGAGGTACCGTTTGTGTGGACAGATGGATGTGCATTGGCCTTTGAGACGTTGAAGCAGAAGTTGATAACCGCCCCTATCCTGACCGTACCAGACAATTCCGGAGGACTGATGATTCATAGCGATGCATCTGGGAAAGAATTGGGGTGTGTTTTGATGCAGCATGGGGAGGTCGTAGCATACGCATCAAGACAACTGAAGACCCATGAGAAGAATTATCCAACTCATGACTTGGAGCTTGCGGCTGTGATTTTCGCTTTGAAGATTTGGAGACACTACCTTTTGGGCATAAGAGTCGAAGTTTTTACAGATCATAAGAGCTTGAAGTACGTGTTCACGCAGAAGGAGTTGAATATGAGGCAACGCAGATGGTTGGAGCTGACGGCCGACTACGACCTTGATCTTAAGTACCATCCGGGAAAAGTTAACGTCGTGCCAGATGCGCTAAGTCGGTTACCAGCAATTCAGGTGTTGACCGCACAAAGGGAGATCATTGCGGATTTTCGGAGATTTGACTTGGAGGTTGTGCTACCACCAGCTACAGGACAGTTGATGCAGTTGCAAGTACAGTCGTCCTTAGTTGAGAAGTTTAAAGCGGCACAATCGCAGGATCCTAGACTGCAAAGGTTTCGAGCGCAGGTTGAAGCCGGACTACGAACCGATTTACTGATCCACGAAGACGGTTCGTTGAGATATGGTAGCCGTGTGTGTGTGCCAAAAGGAGATGTGCGTGAAGAGCTTATGAGGGAGGCACACAGTTCAGCTTACTCTGTACATCCAGGAGGGACAAAGATGTACCGAGATATTCGACAACACTTCTGGTGGGAAGGTATGAAACGGGAAATTGCTCGCGTCGTGGCTAAGTGCATGGTGTGTCAGCAAGTCAAGGCTGAACACCAAAGGGTTGCTGGTTTGTTGCAACCACTTCCGATTCCTCAGTGGAAGTGGGAACATATAACCATGGATTTCGTGACGGCTTTACCGCGGAGTCCAAAGGGCAACAATGCAGTATGGATGATTGTCGATCGGTTGACCAAGGCAGCTCACTTTTCCCATTTCGGGTTGATCAATCGACAGAGACTTTGGCAGAGCGGTACATGTAGGAGATCATAAGATTGCATGGAGTACCGGTGAGCATCGTGTCCGATCGGGACACTCGGTTCTTATCACACTTCTGGAGGAGTTTACGGGAAAGTTTGGGGACTCGATTGAAGTTTAGCACAGCTTATCATCCTCAAACTGATGGTCAGTCGGAGAGAACGATCCAAACTCTTGAGGTTACGTTGAGAACATGCAGGTTGGACTTCAAGGGGTCTTGGGAGGATCATCTACTTTTGGTGGAGTTGTCTTACAACAACAGTTTTCAGGCAACTATTCAGATGGCTCCATTTGAAGCTTTGTATGGTCGTAAATGCCGTTCACTTGTTTGTTGGGACGATGTCGGTGAACGAAGATTATTGGGACCAGATTTGGTTGTGCAGACAGTTGAGAAGGTTAACCCTATCAGAAATCATATGAAGGCAGCACAGGACCGACAGAAGAGTTGGGCAGATACGTCAAGAAGACCTCTGGAGTTCACCGTGGGTGATTTGGTATTCTTGAAGATATCACCGACTAGAGGGGTGATTCGCTTTGGGAGTCGGGGAAAGCTTGGTTCTCGATTCGTTGGACCCTTCGAGATATTGGAGCGTGTTGGAGAGGTAGCGTACCGTTTGGCGTTACCACAGTCCTTGGCAGGTGTGCACGATGTGGTTCGTGTATCTCAACTACGGAGGTATGTTCGAGATGAAACCCAAGTATTGGATCATTCAGAGTTGACTGTACGGGAGGACCTAACTTTTGAAGAGAGACCAGTTGAAATCAAGGATCGGAGAGAAAAGGTTCTTAAGAACAAGGTTACCCCTCTTGTGCTAGTTTCTTGGGGTAATCGATCGCATGGAGAATCCACTTGGGAACGAGAAGATGAAATCCGGCAGAAGTTTCCTCACCTTTTCTTGTAGTTATCTATCTTTGTATTCTTGGAATTTCGAGGACGAAATTCTTTTTGTAGTTGGGTATAATGTAACACCCGAGCCCAATGCTACTATTTTCAGTTACTGTTTGAGCATAATGTGGTACTCATTTCATTTAATTTGCTTGTTTGTTGCTTACTGTAAAATTTACCCGGCAAAGTCATTTCTACATATAAAAAATTTTAGCATCTAAAATAAAATTGAAAATATTCATCTTGGCCTACTTGACACCCCTAGCCTCGTGGTAGTGTCCGTGCATTGTGTTCTCGTCCCGTTCAGTAAAACGGGCAAGTTTGGATGGCTACGTGCACGCACGTGTGTCCGTTTTGAGAGTATGCTTTTTAATCATAAAACATTTCATTTTAAAATTTGGAACCCGCTTAAAATCCTATTATTTGAATTTCGAATTTTTGGACCCAATCCGGACGCAATTTGGAAATGTTTCATTTGGCGCCAAAATCCCAAATTTTTAATATTATTAAAACCTTCGCATATATTTTTCTAACTAATCTGATATCTTACTGTTCATTACCTATCTTTTAAATCTTTAAGTTAACCATATAATATTTTTTACAATCTTTTATATCCTTCTCAATTTATTCTCTCAGCCAATCGCAACCTCCTCTTTAACCCTGTGGGCTCCACTTTTTCCTCTCTCTCCCTCTCCCTCATATATTCTCTCGTACTTCTTTTTATCATTCTTTCTCTTCTTCCTTCATGTCTCGTTTCTCATTTCTTTTAACTGTTCTTTTGTTACCGGAATTCCGTCGTGCCGGTGACGTTTCTCGACGTTCCAGCGAGATACCCCGACCCGTGTGGTTCCTTTGTTCGTCGTTTGGGTTCATTCCGTGAACCGTGCGCCGTCGCGAGTTTCCCCGCCGACGGTTAACGTTCCGTTTTCCCGATTCGCGACCCATCGAGGCAAGTTAATCTTGCTACATGCTATATACTTTTATAATCTTCATTTTATAATATTATACATTTGAAGATCTTATAGTTTACATATGAAATGTCGTTGAAAAATCGGATATGACAAATCTGAAATTTACTGTACACCTTATCTTATAAAATTCATTATAAATCATAGAAAAATCATTAGGATACGTTCTTTAGTTCGTTACGAAGCTAATTCAGAATAATATAACTCTATGAAATATTTAAATGCAAAATAAATTGTTTAATTAACGTAAAATGCAAATGAACACGTCTCTAAACTGCTGTCCAGGGAAATTCCAGCAGTAAACTTTCAACTTTGAATATTCATAACTTTTTGTAGGGATAACCTGAGATGCTTATACTTATAAAACTGAAAACCTTATTGAATTATATTTGTTTTGGTATAAGATACGTCTCTTTTGGAGAACATTTGTTATTTTTAAGCTATTTTACAAATTAGGGTGACGCTAAATTTCTGAACGGAACCTTCTTGTGCATGGTTAATCAATACATCTTTTATAGTTACTAATCGCTTTGAATATGCTATCCATATTAATATTATTATATCAATATTTATATCACATATTGTTTAGTTGTACATCCCACATTATCATTTTATAGTTTTATAAATTTTCGGATACCCGTTTGCATCCATCGCATTTAAGATACATATAATTGCATCCATAGATCACATCACTACATAATAATGTGATATTAACACTCCATGTTTAATAAATTGTATCCTAATTAATATTGGAACTATAAGTGTAACCCTAATCGATAACTGTGCATCCATATCCTTGAAATTATATCTATTGGCATTATCATATTACATGTTCCAGTTATTGTTCTGATAGTACTCATGCTTGTTTATTTATACACATGTTTATGTTAGTTTGATTATGAGCACCCACATGACATCTTGTGCTTCCTGACATGACCTGTTACACTTCCTACTTGACATGACATGGTACCGTACACTCTTGACATGACACCTTTATACATTACCTGGCTTGACCTGATGTACCATGGCTGTACCTGTTACCTGATCTCATGCCTAATGCCGACAAACCTAACCACTCCTGCTGTCGATCCAGACAGACCTACCTTTACTTGACTTTGTGTTGGCATTGGTCCTTGACTACTGAATACCTGACTTGACATACATAGCTTGGGGGTATGGGAAAATCAAAGGTGAAACCGACTTGTAACTCAACAGTTCGATACATTGTTCTGATCAGTCTTACGGGCTTGGCCAGCTCCGGAGTGTTGATGCTGACATCACTCATCTATCCTACTACCCTTTACTGCTTAGCGGCACGTCTCGGATTCAGCCCCGAGGATCATGACCGTGGTCCCGGGCACGCACGGGATACTATTGAGTTACATCGACGATTCATCAATTTGATTTCAAAGACTATAGAGTAGAAAACCTGATAGGACAGTTTAGTCACCTTTGCACATTACCCTGCTTGTTACTTCTTATTACCGCTTTATTCATGTTCATGCTTGCATTTTTTATTACCATGTTTTGCTGTATACTTGATATCATGACGCGCTGACGTCTGGGTTTTGCATGGCCCAGATTCTGTACCTTTGTCGTCGACCAAGCAGGAGTACTTCAGCCAGCAGGCTGAACTGTGAGTTCTTTAGAGTTTAGTTTATTTATGTCATTTCATTTCCAGATGTGAGCCCGCATTATGGGATATACTGTTATTTCATTGTATTGGATCGTTAGCTTCCGCACTTATTGTTTATTGATTCTCATTATTATGGATTTGGACATGTATTAGTTTAGCTTATTATCTTGTTCTTGACAACCTTACAACCGTAATGTGACTGTGGATGGATACTTCCTACCCACAGGTAGCATGGTTGGCTGTGTCATGTGCCCAATCTTGCGTACTCTGGGAAGCGGGGCGTGACATCAGTCCTACCCGACTTTTCCATCTTCACTAGACACTGTTTCTTCACAGCCATTAGGGAGTTTCACATACCCAACCAATTGTGAATCTTTTACTGAAACCCCCTCACCACCTAAGTCTAGTTTGGAAGAGTCGTTGGAAGCATATATTGCTGCAACAAATAAAATGATGAGGACAATGGAAGCATCCATGGCCGCCCTTACGCAACCTAGTGAACCGGTAGCTAGTGTCCCGCTAGCTCCGAATTTTTCAATGTGTAAGGCGGCAGTTGGACAGAGTGAGAATGAGAGAGGATTTTTAAATCAAACCCACCCTTACCCAATTGAAGCCCACAACTCCGGTTTTCCATAGATTGTTCCAAATGATTCACCAGTTGAAAATAAAAATGAGTTGTGCGATTTTGTAGTGTTTGATTTGCCAAATTGTGAGGAACCCCTTTCAAGTGAAACCGCACCTAATCCTTTCGATCTTTACACCTCCACTCTAGAACCTACATTGATAAATATCCATGCTGTGGATGAAGTGTCTAAAGAAATTGATTTTCACTTGATTGAGGATATAGACGCCGGGAATATTTCGGATGATGAACCTGTCGATTTAATAGAAATTTTATGTTCAAATCATCATCCTGAGTTATTAAATGTTTCTCCCGAATCTCATATGCGTCTAGATTTTGATGATAATGGCATGGATGAATTAAATAGTGAGGATAATAGTGAGGAGAGTCTTGAGGATAATATCGAGGTTGAACCATTTTTATTTGATGTGTCGGATTTTCCAGTTCAGCCTCCTGAACCTTTGATTGTTATATCACGCTCCCTCCTTCCTATTGTTCCGACCGAACAAATGACCGTTACGCTATCTTCTCCTATACCAAGTTCGGCGTACCCATGTTTTCTTGCGAATCTTGAGGGATTTGACCCCATTGCACGACGAGTTGGTAGGTTGGCGCAATCGCTTTTAACACATCGGTCATCACAAATTGCGCTAATTTATTCACTCAATTTACACCCTCAAGATCGCTCTCCACTCCGCCATTCTCCCCCACCGAGACCTTATTCTACCATTCTTTTCTCAACACGGTCTCGCGTGCTTTACATCTCTTTTCTTTCCATCCCATTCTTGCACCAACTCTACCATTACCATGATAAGATTTTTGAATGGTTGGTGCTAACCTTTGGCTTGTGTAAGGCCAAGCTTAAGTTTGGTGGGGAACCTTTGTATATATGTATATATCCTTTTGTTTTCTTTTTCTATAAAAAAAAAATTAAAAAAATTCAAAACATAAAAAAATTATAAATAAATAAACAGGGGAGTATCGGTATTTTGACCCTCTTGGTTTAGCATGACAGTGAGGACACTGTCAAGTTCAAGTTTGGGGGTATGCTCGGTACGTCTTCTTCCTTCGCATTCATTTGTATGTATTTTTGCATTTGCATACTTATTTGAAAACCCATAAAAATTTGAAAAAATTTGAAAAATTATAAAAATTATTGTATTCAATTTTAGCTAATTGACTTGAGTTTGACAAATAGGTTAACTGGTTAGGAACAACTAGATCTTAGGCTTAGTAAATTAAAAACCCTAAAAATAACATTCCTTAAAGTTTAACAGTAGAAAGTATATGCCTTGTAGTTTATTTAGAAATAGGCAAATTTTGGGTTCACTTCTTGGGCTAAGTCAAAATGAGGGAAGAGTATTGATGTTCTTATTAGAGTATAAGTTTGAAAAATAGTTCCTAGCTTAAGTTTAAATTCTGAAAATATATACCCTACAAATTGCACATTCACGCACCTTGAAACTTGGAATAGTAGAAGAGACCTTGAAATGCTCTTGTCTAAAGACCTTAGTATGAAAAAGTGTGAATAAAGAAAAAAAAAATGGACACTGGTTTTTGTGATTATTTAAGGCTGCAAAAATAGAAAAATATTTAGCGAGGGTGCTTCGTCACCTAGTGCCTTAGACCAACTGGTTTGGGAGTCACTGCTAAAGCCTTGGGTGTTGCAAGGACTAGGAAGTACGCTTTAAAGTGCAAACGCATTTTGTAATCGGTCGTTGGTACCTCAAGAAGTATTAACGGTCGCATGAAGGATGTGTAAGCAAATTTAATTTAAATTCACCAACTAATTAGTACTTTGGACAATGGATAAGGGCATGATTGCTTGAATTGAATTTCCGAATGTAGGGGTGATCTATACACACACGTAGGGGTATGTGATTGGAATTTAGATAAGAGAGAGGAATGAAGAATAGAACTTGTATTTTTAGTAGAGTTGATAGAAATTCCTAAGTGGGGATAAAACCCTAGAAGGAAAACTTAGGAAATGCCGAAAGCTAAGTAGGTCTACATAACATATATAATCTTAAGTTAAATAATGAGGAAGCGTGAAGAATGTGGGTGGATAATTTACAAGTAAAAGATAATAGAATTCCTTATTAGAAAACCTAAATGAAGAACAAAAGTCAATGGGCCGAATTGATAGGATTTTGTGGGTGTAATCCGCTGAAAACCCTCAGGAGACAACGCTCCTCCTACTAGGGACACCTAGAGGTTTAACGGCTTGTTGCACGAGCTCAGTGCAATCGCGTTTCCCTGCGAAAGTGCGGTTAGGTTTTTTGTAGTGAATAAAAAATAAGTTTGCTCGAGGACGAGCAAAAGGTAAGTTTGGGGGTATTTGTTCAGACCATAATATTGCATTTATCATTCCCCTATTCTTACCCTTTTTATAAATAAACAGGTACTCTTGACGCACGTTTGTTGCATATTACAGGTTATAGGTTTCTAGAGCAAATACAGTGAAAAAGACACAAAACAACAGAAAATGGACTTTTGACCAACAATTAGACGAATCCTAGTCAAGCCCAGTTCACATAGGTGCAAGGCAACGAATGTCAAGGTGAAACAGTTAAAAAGCCCAATACAAGTCTTCACTGAAAATCTCGAGAAGATCCAGAAGTCCAACAGAGAAAAGAAGAGTAAAAACAGAAGCCCAAAGAGCCAAGGAAAAAGCCCCAAAAATAACAAAGCCCAATTCCCTAGTTTGGCCGCGGATCCGCGGCCAAACCCTACCTGGCGCCGCGGATCCGCGGCCATCAAGAACACGTGTCGGTGGATTTTGCTTCTGTTGCCGCGACGGATCTGGTGTTGGGATTCTCAGGGGTCAAATCTGTAAATTCACGTGTGCGAGAGTCTGTAACCCTAGTTTTTATATTTTCCTATAAATTGTAGTTTTAGATCTAAAAATTGTATGCCTCTTTTCAATAAATAAAATTCAGAAATTCTGGAAGTGACATTCAGATCTGTTCTTTATCGCTTGGAGGGAGCCATCACCATTAGTAAGTGTTTTTCTTTTATTCTTTTAATGTTATTTCATCCCCTAATGAGCGAGTAGTCTCCTCGCTTGTTAGGGTTAGCCTTAGGGAAAGGGTTGAGAGATGAGATCTCTCACCCCTTTCAATGCCATATTAAACTAACCCATTAAGAACTCCATGCATGCGCGCACAACCGCTCCCTGCGGCACCCTACCCCTCGAGGTAATGGTGAACCGCAGTATAAAGGGCCGGTTGCGCGCGTTTTCCATGGGGGTTAGGGTAATTAACGATAAAGGAAGGATACGAATCTAGAGGAAGAAAATATCTTCCCAAAAGAGTCGTATCTACTTTATCGATAATTACTATAACACCTAATGGATCTAAAATACAGCATTGAAAGCGGTGAGGAAACATCAATCTCCAAAACTTCCTCTAAGCCTAACCCTAGCAAGAATTTAAATTAGATTAATTAAGTTTTAGATCTAGATTTTTATAAAACCAAAACGACAAATAGAATCAACTTGTTAAGACACACTAAAGGAATTTACCCGTCTCTGTGGATCGACCCGTACTCACCGGCTAGCTGCGAAGCGACGCCGTTTCTGATTGCGGTAAATTACAAGTTTTGACATCAATCAGGTGGCCGAGTTCGGTAGTGGGGTTTGTGTGTAGAGGATGGGTGTGCAGGTGTGATTCGAGTTGGTGGAGGTGGAGTCGTGAGAGGAGAGGGTTGGTAGAGGAGTGATTTGAGGGTTGCTGAGGGCTGTCGATGGTGATGTCGCCGTCGATGGGGCGACGAGTGATCGGGGAAAAATGGGTTTGTAAGCTTCGAGAGGGGGAGAGATGAGCGGACTGGAAAAATGAGAAGGTGAGCGAGGTGGGAAAGAGATAAGGGAGACGAGGTTGAAAACGTGGGGGCAACGGTAGGGCGAAGGCGTGGGCGACGGCAGAGGAGGCGTGTCGCGCGCGCGTTTAAGGGAGGTAGCCGTTGGGGATAATTTGAAGGAGAAGCACAGTGTAGTGGGGTCGGGTCGGGTTGAGCGGGGGAAAAATGGGCACGGGCCGCAGTAAGTGGGCTGTAAAGAAACTCAGAATTTTATTAAAAAAAAGAGATTGGGCTGAGTGAGGAATGGGCCGGCGAAATTATTAAATGGATTTATAAAAAGGATTTATTCTAGTGGGCTGGGGAAAGGAAATTGGGCCGAGGGATTTAATTTAAAGAGGGATTATTTGAAAATCCAAATGAGCTGGGAAGTAGTGAGGGCCGGCTATGTTTTTAGGAATTTATTTAAAAGCTTTGAATGGGCTGAGGGTATTTGTGAAGGGTTTTAATTTATTTTAGCCTTGGTATTAATTTGTTCTGAATCTTGGTTTTAACTTTTAGGTTTAGGATTTTGATTTCAAAAGAGCTGGAAAAATAGGGTTTTAACAACCAACTAAAAATATATGAAGTCAAGAATGAGGTAATCACTAGAATTCAGGAAAATAGGAAATTTCATTTAGAAAGGAAACGGGGATTTACATCATACCCCCCTTAACGAAAATTTCGTCCTCGAAATTTAACAAGGATACAAGGTAACAAAAGTACTAAACAAAAAGATGTGGATATCGATCACGGATGTCTTCCTCCCGCTCCCAGGTGGATTCTCCTGGGGAACGACCGCCCCAAGACACTCGGACTAACGGAATGACCTTATTCTTCAGCACTTTCTCTCTACGGTCGAGGATGGTAGTAGGCTGCTCTTCGTACGATAAGTCAGTACCCAAGACTAGCTCTGAATGGTCCAGGACATGGCTCTCATCCCGGACATAACGCCGCAACTGTGACACGTGGAAGGTATTGTGCACACCAGCTAGCGATGGAGGCAAGGCCAGTCGATAGGCCACCTCTCCTACTCGCTCTAGCACCTCAAAAGGTCCGATAAAACGGGGACTAAGCTTTCCCCGACTTCCGAACCTGATCACTCCACGAGTAGGGGAAATCTTCAAGAACACATGATCTCCGACTTCGAACTCAAGTGCCCTTCTGCTGGTATCTGCCCAACTCTTTTGTCGATCCTGAGCCGTCTTGATACGCTGCCTGATCATTTGGACCTTGTCCACTGTCTGAACAATGAGTTCGGGGCCCAGTAATCTTCGTTCTCCCAAATCGTCCCAACATACTGGGGATCGACACTTCCGCCCGTATAGCGCTTCAAAAGGAGCCATCTGAATACTAGCCTGATAGCTATTGTTGTAAGAAAACTCGACTAGGTGCAGATGGTCCTCCCAGGAACCCTGAAAGTCCAACATACAGGCTCTCAGCATATCCTCGAGCGTCTGAATTGTACGCTCGGATTGTCCATCCGTCTGTGGGTGATATGCTGTGCTGAATTTAAGGCGGGTTCCCAAACTCTCCTGTAAGCTCTTCCAAAAGTGCAACAAGAATCTCGTGTCCCGGTCTGACACAATGCTGACTGGAACACCGTGAAGTCGCACAATCTCCTGCATATATCTTTCTGCCAGCGATTCTGTCGACTGTCCCACTCGGAAAGGTAGAAAGTGTGCAGCTTTTGTGAGGCGATCGACGATAACCCAAATAGCGTTATTGCCTCTAGGGCTCCGTGGTAAGGCCGTCACAAAATCCATAGTAATGTGCTCCCACTTCCATTCAGGTATCGGCAATGGTTGTAATAATCCTGCTGTTCTCTGATGTTCCGCCTTCACCTGTTGACATACCAAGCATCTGGATACGAACCTCGCAATTTCCCGCTTCTTTCCATTCCACCAAAAGTGTTGCTTTAGATCCTGATACATTTTTGTACCTCCTAGATGCACAGAATAAGCCGAACTGTGTGCTTCACCCAACACTTCTTCTCGTACATCACCTTTAGGTACGCAGAGTCTGCTACCGAATCTCAAAGAGCCATCTTCATGTATAATCAAATCCGTTCTCAGTCCAGCTTCCACTTGTTCTCTGAACTTTTGTAATCGGGGATCATTCGCTTGTGCTATCTTGATGCGATCCACCAGAGAAGATTGCACCTGTAGCTGCCAAAGTTGACTGAGTGCGTTCGGCGTAACGACTTCAAGTTTAAGCCTCTGAAAGTCCTCAATAATGCTTCTCTGATCGGTCAACATCATAATCGCTGGCTTGCGACTAAGCGCATCTGGTACAACATTGGCCTTCCCCGGGTGATACTGAAGGTCCAAGTCATAATCTGCCATTAGCTCTAGCCATCGGCGCTGCCTCATGTTCAGTTCCTTCTGGGTGAAAACATACTTCAGACTTTTATGATCCGTGTAAACCTCCACTTTCTCACCAAATAGATAGTGCCTCCAAATCTTCAATGCAAAGACTACCGCGGCTAACTCCAAGTCATGCATGGGGTAGTTCTTCTCGTGGTTTCTCAGTTGTCGAGAGACGTAAGCAACCACACGGCCGTGTTGCATCAAAACACAGCCTAAACCCTTTCCTGAGGCATCACTGTGTATCACCAAACCACCTGAACTATCTGGTACAGTAAGAATAGGTGCTGTGGTTAACTTCTTCTTTAGTGTGTCAAATGCCTGAGTGCATTCCTCTGTCCATGTAAATGGCACGTCCTTCCGTGTCAGCCTCGTCAATGGTTCCGCGATCCTTGAGAAATCTTGGACGAACCTCCGATAATAACCTGCCAATCCCAGAAAACTCCTGATCTCTGCTACAGACTTCGGCGTCGGCCAATCTCTGACAGATTCTATCTTTGCCGGGTCCACCGAGATGCCTTCGCCCGAAACAATATGTCCCAAAAACTGTACCTTGTCGAGCCAAAATTCACACTTGCTCAGCTTCGCATACAGCTTCTCTTCCCGAAGAATTTGTAGAACCGTGCGCAAATGTTCAGCATGCTCTTCCCAGGTCTTCGAGTAGACAAGTATGTCGTCGATAAACACAACGACGAACGTGTCTAAGTATTTTGCGAACACCCTGTTCATTAAATCCATGAATATTGCTGGGGCATTGGTAACACCGAACGGCATCACAAGGAACTCGTAATGTCCGTATCGGGTCCTGAAAGCCGTCTTGCATACATCCTCGGCTGCTACTCTGATTTGATGATATCCAGAACGGAGGTCCAACTTCGAGAAAACCTTGGCTCCACTTAGCTGATCAAATAGGTCGTCAATGCGCGGTATTGGGTACTTGTTCTTTATCGTGACCTTGTTCAGCTCCCGATAATCTATACACATTCGCAGCGATCCATCCTTCTTCTTTACTAATAGGACTGGTGCACCCCACGGTGACACGCTTGGCCGAATAAATCCCTTCTCCAACAGTTCTTCAACCTGCTTCTTCAACTCCGCTAACTCAACTGGTGCCATTCTGTATGGGGCCCTGGATACTGGGGCTGTACCTGGAATCAAATCGATCGAGAACTCCAAAATTCGAGGAGGTGGTAGACCTGGTAGATCTTCAGGAAATACGTCTAGAAATTCCCGAACAATTTCTGTGGCTGGGCTCTTATCAACCTCCATAGCTGTCAGTTCCTTGGGCTTGGCTCTATACTTAGCTGGTTCCAAAGATTCGCTTCCTCCCTCGAAAATGAACTCCGGGTGATTAGGGATGCGGAAGATCACCTTCCTTGCACGACAATCGATAACTGCATGGAAAGTGCTCATCCAATCCATCCCGAGAATTGCGTCGTAACTGCCTGTCCCAATTAGGAGGAAATTCGCATAGAATTCCCTACCACACACTACAACCGGGCATAATCTACATTCTCGACTAGATATAATAATGCCATTACCCGTATGAATTTCCCATCCCTTAGTTAGTGGTTCATGTGGTATTGAGTGTGTATTTGTGAAATGCTCAGACAAGAAACAATGCGATGCTCCTGAATCAAATAGTACTCTAGCTGGTAAGGCATGTACAAGTAGAGTACCTGTAACCACTTCTCCTGACACTTCCGCCGGCTCTGCGGTCAAGGTGAAAGCCCGTCCCTGACCGCGACCTGTAAATGGTTGCCTCTGCTCCTGTGGCCTCTGCTGTGACGGTCCAGAACCTCCCTGTATTTCTGCTCGCTCAGGACAATTGTTAATCCTGTGTTGACTGGAACCGCAAATTAGGCACTGTCCCTTGGCACGGCGACAGTCCTTCTGAGTATGTCCTCCTCTACCGCAATAGCCGCAAGTTACGCCCTGTCTCTGGGGGCGATGCTGTGGTACAAACGGGCGCTTCATTTGCGTCGTCCCTGCTCTGTGAACCGGTATAGTTCCTCGAGATGGCGCGTGGGTACGTGCTGGAACGACTGGGGGTCTTCTGAACTTGTTAATCAATTGCTCCTGAACTCTCGCCGCGTTGAGTACCTGTGCGAAAGTCTGTAGATCCAACGATGCAATCAGCTGCTGCAACTCAAAATCTAACCCCTGAAGGAAACGTCTGGCCCTGGTGACTTCTGATTCGACCATGTATGGAGCAAAGCGGCTTAGACGGTTGAACTCTGCCGCATAAACGTCCACTGGGAGTCCATTCTGCTTTAAAAGAATAAACTTCTCCTCCATTTCTGCCTTGGCTGTGGGAGGAAAATAATGATCTAAGAAGCACTCCTTAAACTTGCTCCATTCGATCTGCCCTTCAAGTCTGCTTTCTTCTACCGACCACCATGTACGGGCCTCGTCTTCTAATTGTATCTTTATCACATCCACTCTGTCTTCCTCTGGAACCCTGGCAGCTGCCAATAAATTTTCCATGTTTACTAGCCATTGTTCAGCCTCAAGGGGTTCAGCTAGCCCTGTGAACGCAGCTGGGTGTAACCGTCGGAAGTATGACACCGTACCAGCCCTAGTCTGATAAGATGGTGGAGTAGCGCCCTCGGGAGCGGTAATAAGCGCGGAGGGTCCTCCTGCAGCGGTAATCGCCCTGAGTCCCTCAGTAAGCAAATCTGTCTTCCTCTCCTGAGCTTCCGCGAGAGTGGTCAGTGCATTGAGTATTCTTTCCGTGCGGTCCTGAGAACTGGAGTCCGAGGAGGGGTCGTTCGGGGACGTCATGTCACTGGAAGATTCAAAAGAATAGGTTCAGATTCAAGGATAGAAATCAAGAGTAGTGAAACAAGAATAACGTAATACAACATAGTTAATGTTATCCCTTGATACTAAACACAGGCTCTGATACCAACTAAACCATGTCACGCCCAGCATCCCAAAATACGGAATACGAGGTATGACTAGGCCAGCCATGCTCCTACGGTCAAGGGATCGTCCCGCCGTAGTCACACTTCGGCTTCTAGCACTACATGGTAATCAGTAATAAAGCACAGTATTAAAGGAATCACATCACTAATTTATTACATTAAAATTCCATTGTTCACAGATTACAGATAATAAGAACGATAACTAACCAAGTTCAATCTCACAATCTCTTTTATGGAAAGCGGTAAATGAAGAAGGTACACCAAACTATATCTCCGTGAACTCAAAGGATAGATCCGTCTCCTGTGCTGGTCCTCCCGCGGAATCTGAGCATGCATACTCAGGTCGTCAGAGCAACACAAATAATAATATTATTATAATCAGATGCAACAGGAAAATGAGGTAATACTAGTATGAGAATAATGCCAGTAATCACTATGTCACAATATGATGCAGAATATGTTATGTGTCCCTATCGGTCTCTAGGTCATGTTTGAAATCACATAGTGGAAGGAGGATCATGTTTAACAGGAGTCTCGTACATACCCGAGACAACGGCCCACATGCCCGGGACATAACCCTGTCAGCCGGATCGCTAGATCCTGTCCTACACGTATAAGTATCACGGTTCGAATGATCATCCTCTAAACACGGTCCCGCTAAATACGATACTCTTTCCACTTTGATTTCCCCTTTTTCCCCAGGTTACACTATTTATGATGTTGATCTAGTTGTGTACAAGTATACCAATGTCACGGTTTCATCACTATCCACTGTATCCATCACTGTCACGAATGTTCACTTTCCATTGGTGTACTCGTCATTCCTAAACCAACATCTATCACGCACGATAATGCAATGTCCACACGCACTAACACTGTGTATATGACAAGGGTATGATATATGTATTGTATGCTACCAATAAGCTCTGTATGTTATGAATTAACATGCATGTCATGAACTAAAATGAATTACACAAATTAGTATGTTACAAATTCAGCAAAAATGATGTAGGTAAGATATATAGAACAATCAGTCAGGAATTCATCAAAATTTGTTTCAGTTCAATCGGAGTTTCGGTTTTCAAGATATAACTGTTTCGGTTTAAGTGTTCGCGGCTGGAATTTCAATTTCAGAACTGAACATCTGTTTCGCGACACGAATTACACCCAGTTGGGCTCAGAATTTAGTGATGTCACAGTTAAATGAAATTTAGGGTTTTCGATAAAGTATTCAACACAACAGACGGATCTTCAATCGCATCTGTACGTTGAAAGTTATATACAGTTCAATCTCAAATGTCATTTCAGAAAGTGTTCTGGACAGCTTTACGTTCTGCCTTTTTAAAATAAGTTTAAAATAACAAACGGCGATGAATCGGAATGAAACCACTTGTTTTCTCTCACTAACAGGAATATCTTATAACTACTATAAAGTTCCGTATCATGCGATTTCAGGAAACACGGGGACGCAGGACTTTAGACAGAACACTCAAATCAAAAACGCTCTGGACTGCAGTCCAGAGTCGTGTTCCGATCCAATTATCTTCAGGGTTTCAGAACAGAAAACATTAAAATTCTACATAGTATTAAAGTTCGTCGAGTCGGCTTCGATTTAAGCCCTCGAACGCATCTTTCTAATATGTGTATGATTTATGGTGATTTTATTCGTTTTCAGTTACGAGAGGATTCTATTTTTTAACGACATGTTTGAGGGTATCGATTTTTGTTACCAACATTCGTGTTTTCCAGCGAATTTCACACACGTTATACATCTTTATAAGGGCCAACATAAAATATTGATTTCCGTCAAATTAGACAATTATTTCCTTTGGTAACTAACATCGAGCACTTGGTCATGTTACATATATGAAATCGGTAAGTTTGTATACTACATGATCTATGTTCATAACACTTTTATTATAGCATGAAGCAAGTAAATACTTGCCTGGAGAACGCCTCGGGATCGTACGGCAGCAGTGTCGTCACGAACGCGCGATATACGCCACGTATCGGATTCCCGCGAGCCTCGACCTAGATGTGAATCTCGCGTCGGGATTGTCCGGAGTCGTTAGCACAGCCACTGGACGTTGAGGGATGCTTTATGATCCTCCGCGAGTGTATTGGGGTTGCCGACGGTCGACGGCGTCGCTCCGGCAGCGAGTACAGAGCAGTATCACAGTGGGGGAAAATGTTTGGAAAAAGGGTTTTTGGAGAGAGATGGATGGGGAGCAGTGGGGTAGTGGATTACGGTGATGGTGATGATGCTGAGGGGGTCGTAGGGAGATCGACGATGTGTTGGGGGGTTCGCCGGCGTCGAGGGGTGTAGGGTGGTGTTCAGACCATAATATTGCATTTATCATTCCCCTATTCTTACCCTTTTTATAAATAAACAGGTACTCTTGACGCACGTTTGTTGCATATTACAGGTTACAGGTTTCTGGAGCAAATACAGTGAAAAAGACACAAAACAACAGAAAATGGACTTTTGACCAACAATTAAACGAATCCTAGTCAAGCCCAGTTCACATAGGTGCAAGGCAACGAATGTCAAGGTGAAACAGTTAAAAAGCCCAATACAAGTCTTCACTGAAAATCTGGAGAAGATCCAGAAGTCCAACAGAGAAAAGAAGAGTAAAAACAGAAGCCCAAAGAGCCAAGGAAAAAGCCCCAAAAATAACAAAGCCCAATTCCCTAGTTTAGCCGCGGATCCGCGGCCAAACCCTACCTGGCGCCGCGGATCCGCGGCCATCAAGAACACATGTCGGTGGATTTTGCTTCTGTTGCCGCGACGGATCTGGTGTTGGGATTCTCAGGGGTCAAATCTGTAAATTCACGTGTGCGAGAGTATGTAACCCTAGTTTTTATATTTTCCTATAAATTGTAGTTTTAGATCTAAAAATTGTATGCCTCTTTTCAATAAATAAAATTCAGAAATTCTGGAAGTGACATTCAGATCTGTTCTTTATCGCTTGGAGGGAGCCATCACCATTAGTAAGTGTTTTTCTTTTATTCTTTTAATGTTATTTCATCCCCTAATGAGCGAGTAGTCTCCTCGCTTGTTAGGGTTAGCCTTAGGGAAAGGGTTGAGAGATGAGATCTCTCACCCCTTTCAATGCCATATTAAACTAACCCATTAAGAACTCCATGCATGCGCGCACAACCGCTCCCTGCGGCACCCTACCCCTCGAGGTAACGGTGAACCGCAGTATAAAGGGCCGGTTGCGCGCGTTTTCCATGGGGGTTAGGGTAATTAACGATAAAGGAAGGATACGAATCTAGAGGAAGAAAACATCTTCCCAAAAGAGTCGTATCTACTTTATCGATAATTACTATAACACCTAATGGATCTAAAATACGGCATTGAAAGCGGTGAGGAAACATCAATCTCCAAAACTTCCTCTAAGCCTAACCCTAGCAAGAATTTAAATTAGATTAATTAAGTTTTAGATCTAGATTTTTATAAAACCAAAACGACAAATAGAATCAACTCGTTAAGACACACTAAAGGAATTTACCCGTCTCTGTGGATCGACCCGTACTCACCGGCTAGCTGCGAAGCGACGCCGTTTCTGATTGCGGTAAATTACAAGTTTTGACATCAATCAAATGGCGCCGTTGCCGGGGACGGCGTAATCTTTCTTTTTGTGAATTTTCGGGTTGATATAAATTTTAAAAATCATAAAAATCTGAAAATATAAAAAGATAAAAAAAAATAATCAAATTTGATCTGTTTGAAGGGTGTAACTTTTGGATCTTGCAGGAACAGCGACGAAATTGCAGATCTGGAAATTTACAGAGGGAAAATCAAAAAAGTACATATCCTAACAGAGAGGAACTGAAGACACAGAACAATGAAAAAAATTTCAGAGCTCGATCCCACCATTGGACCGCGCTTCCGCCGCATAACTATGCCATCTGCCGCGGTTCCGCGCTTCCCTGGCCACCTCAGCACCTGAAAATTTGCTGGTTTGTTTTATTTTCCTCCTCTCTGTAACCTCCATATATCTACTGTTAAAATTTTTCTGCAGGATTTCTTTGCGTAAAATGTCTTTCTCCCCCTTCTAAATAACAGATTTCTGCAGGTTTCTTTACGCCGTGCTAAAAATTGATTGCAAGTGAAATTTTATCTGTTTTGCATAATTTAACCGGAATCTAAGGGGCTATTTGACCAAAATCAGATTGGGTGAGGATTTCATCACCCTTCCCAGGACCCCAGAAAACACCTAAAGCATTTTGCATCGACCACCTTTAATTAAAAAAAAAAGATTAGACTCAGACCTAAGGACAACGAGCTCAATAGGAAAAGGACTAGGGTAGGCATCAGCCGTTTATCCTAACCGACATTGCGGTGTCTAGGCTAGTGGTTATTAATTAGGCCCACTGTAGTGGTGGTTCCTTCCCACTTACCTGGCCGTATTTGTCCGTGAAGAGGCGGTTTGAGGTCCTATCTCTAGCCCTAGTTAGGAGCTGTCTAGCAGACCTAGGCGACCCTAGATCTAGGCCTGATTGTGCATGTGTGGTTGATACTTTTGTGTCACGAGTCCATTTTCTAAAACCGTCTTACAAAACTCTTCAATAAAAAATTAAAGAAAAATCTTTTAAAAACTTGCAAAAATTTTGTCGCTAAGAAATCCTTGCATTCTTCTATCATGGGTACCCCACATCATAAATCTCTTGCCGAATCTTGGTATCCCGAACCTAACTTTGCGTCGTTCGTCAATGTGTTCGGTCAATTTAAAAATGATCCCTCCTTGCCAAAGAAATCTTTGAAAGATCACATAGAAGAGTCTAGGAGAAACAGTTTGGCTTATCAACCTACTTTGTGTCAACCGAGTCAACCGTTACCATCTACATATGTTGACACCACTTTTTCAAGTCCTGCTGTAACTCCTAGGCCGATGTCCATTGCTGAGCATATTGCTCAATCTCGCAGTCGATCTTTCACCCCTCTCCACTCATCTAGTTTTAGGGATCCACACTACTATTCACCTTCTTATCCATATGTTGACCCTACCCCTGTCCTACCACCCACTTCCTATCAGTCCTACCCGACTTTTCCATCTTCACTAGACACTGTTTCTTCACAGCCATTAGGGAGTTTCACATACCCAACCAATTATGAATCTTTTACTGAAACCCCCTCACCACCTAAGTCTAGTTTGGAAGAGTCGTTGGAAGCATATATTGCTGCAACAAATAAAATGATGAGGACAATGGAAGCATCCATGGCCGCCCTTACGCAACCTAGTGAACCGGTAGCTAGTGTCCCGCTAGCTCCGAATTTTTCAATGTGTAAGGCGGCAGTTGGACAGAGTGAGAATGAGAGAGGATTTTTAAATCAAACCCACCCTTACCCAATTGAAGCCCACAACTCCGGTTTTCCATCGATTGTTCCAAATGATTCACCAGTTGAAAATAAAAATGAGTTGTGCGATTTTGTAGTGTTTGATTTGCCAAATTGTGAGGAACCCCTTTCAAGTGAAACCGCACCTAATCCTTTCGATCTTTACACCTCCACTCTAGAACCTACATTGATAAATATCCATGCTGTGGATGAAGTGTCTAAAGAAATTGATTTTCACTTGATTGAGGATATAGACGCCGGGAATATTTCGGATGATGAACCTGTCGATTTAATAGAAATTTTATGTTCAAATCATCATCCTGAGTTATTAAATGTTTCTCCCGAATCTCATATGCGTCTAGATTTTGATGATAATGGCATGGATGAATTAAATAGTGAGGATAATAGTGAGGAGAGTCTTGAGGATAATATCGAGGTTGAACCATTTTTATTTGATGTGTCGGATTTTCCAGTTCAGCCTCCTGAACCTTTGATTGTTATATCACGCTCCCTCCTTCCTATTGTTCCGACCGAACAAATGACCGTTACGCTATCTTCTCCTATACCAAGTTCGGCGTACCCATGTTTTCTTGCGAATCTTGAGGGATTTGACCCCATTGCACGACGAGTTGGTAGGTTGGCGCAATCGCTTTTAACACATCGGTCATCACAAATTGCGCTAATTTATTCACTCAATTTACACCCTCAAGATCGCTCTCCACTCCGCCATTCTCCCCCACCGAGACCTTATTCTACCATTCTTTTCTCAACACGGTCTCGCGTGCTTTACATCTCTTTTCTTTCCATCCCATTCTTGCACCAACTCTACCATTATCATGATAAGATTTTTGAATGGTTGGTGCTAACCTTTGGCTTGTGTAAGGCCAAGCTTAAGTTTGGTGGGGAACCTTTGTATATATGTATATATCCTTTTGTTTTCTTTTTCTATAAAAAAAAAATTAAAAAAATTCAAAACATAAAAAAATTATAAATAAATAAACAGGGGAGTATCGGTATTTTGACCCTCTTGGTTTAGCATGACAGTGAGGACACTGTCAAATGGAAATGGGGGGGGGAGCAGGTCTCGGCCAGGAGAGGTGTGGGTGAGGAGTGGGGAGTTGGGGAAATTTTTTTCCAAGTCAAACCCTCATATATCAAAGTACAACCCACCTCCAAATTAATATATTTTAATCCTCCAATACATTTCACCACAAGAATTGAAACCAAAGAAAAGAAGATGGGATTTCCTGCTGTGATGGGCCGGCCTAGGGAGTGTGAGGGTGTGTGAGAGAGAGTGAACAAAAATTTTTATGCAAAAAGACCCACTACAAGTCAAAAATTGCAAGTTTTAGCTTAAAATTCAATAAATTCGTTTCCTATCATAAAAATTTGTTAAAATCAAAATAAAATACTAAAAATTTATGTTACAACTAGATTTTAATTATCATAATTTTAAAGATTAAAATTAGCCCGGAAAAATTTATATTTATCGCTAATTTAATGTATTTTCTTACCGGCTTAAAATAATATTAAAAAATTGAAAAATAGGGAAAAATTTTTAAATGACCAAAATTTCATAAGCAACTCATTAGCTACTAAAAAAAAGCAATTACCTATCCATTTTAGGTATAATTAGTCCTAAACTGCAAAATAACACGAAAGACGGTTTTCGGAAAAATACCGAATTTTCACCGATTTTCAGGAAAACACCAAAACGACTTTTCAAGACGTTACAATCTTCCCCCCTTAAAGAAATTCGGTCCCCGAATTTAAAAATATAGCTACGCGTACCTTCAAAGAGATGGGAATATTTCTTCCTCATCTCGCCCTCGGTCTCCCTGGTAACCTCTTCGCTGCTCGGGCTATGCCAAAGGACCTTGACGGTTGGTATAACTTTCGATCTCAACTTCTTCACCTGTCGATCCAGGATGGCCACCGGCTGCTCTGCAAAAGAAAGGTCGCGCTCTAGCTGGACTGTCGGGTGCTGAATCGCATGCGAAGGGTCGTGAAGGTACTTGCGGAGCATCGAAACATGGAAGACGGGGTGAACATCGGGAAAGCTGGGAGGAAGAGCCAAACGATATGCAACTGCGCCGACACGCTCGAGGATCTCGAAGGGACCTACGAATCTAGGGCTAAGCTTCCCCTTTCGCCCAAAACGCATCACGCCCTTCATCGGAGAGACTCTCAGAAAAACATGATCGCCAACTGCGAACTCTAACCTGCGACGGCGCCTGTCTGCATACGATTTCTGTCTGCTCTGAGCTGCCCTCATCCGGTCTCGGATCAACTGTATCTTCGCTGTCGTCTCCTCCACAAGCTGCTGCCCCAAAATGCTGCTCTCGCTGAGCTCTGTCCAACAGACGGGCGATCTGCATCTCCTCCCATACAATGCCTCGAAAGGTGCCATCTGAATAGTATCCTGGAAGCTGTTGTTGTAGGAGAACTCCACTAGAGGTAAATGATGATCCCAGCTACCACCAACGTCTAAAACGCACGCTCTGAGCATGTCCTCGAGAGTCTGAATGGTCCGCTCTGACTGTCCGTCTGTCTGCGGATGAAACGCTGTGGTGAAGCTCAAACGGGTGCCCAAAGCCTCCTGAAGTCTCTGCCAAAGTCGGCTGGTGAACTGAGTGCCTCGATCTGACACGATACAAGTCGGTACGCCATGTAGTCGCACGATCTCGTCAATGTAGAGCTGAGCATACTGAGCGAAGCTGAAAGTGGTCTTCACTGGCAGGAAGTGAGCCGCCTTCGTCAATCGATCTACGATCACCCAGATGGAGTCGTACCCTCGACTGGTCCTGGGTAGACCCACAACGAAGTCCATCGAAATCTGCTCCCATTTCCACTCTGGAATGGGTAACGGCTGTAGCTCTCCTGCGGGCCTCTGGTGCTCGGCCTTGACTTGCTGACAAGTCAGGCATCTCGAAACGAACTCCGCAATGTCCCTCTTCATCCCGTCCCACCAGTAGGTCTCTCTCATATCATGGTACATCTTGGTGGAACCGGGATGGACACTATACACTGATCGGTGTGCCTCCTCAAGAATGTCGCGCCGCAATCCATCAGCATCTGGTACGCACAGTCTAGATCCATATCGTAAAATCTCCTGATCGTCAACCACGAACTCGGAAAATCTGCCCTGTCCCATCTGTGTCATGATCTCTGAGCAACGGTCGTCACTGCGCTGTGCCTTATATATACGGTCAAGCAACTGTGGGCGTGCACGAACATGCGCGAGCTGTCCCCCTGTCTGAGTGAACTCGAACTCAACCCGGCTGTCGCATAACATCTGCCAATCTGCTGACGACTGCCTCTGCACTGCGCGCAAAAAGGATAGACTACCTCCGGGCCTCCTACTCAACGCATCTGCCACCACATTTGCCTTGCCGGGGTGATATAAGATCTCGCAGTCGTAGTCTTTCACCAACTCCATCCAACGATGCTGTCTGAGGTTCAGGTCTCGCTGCTGAAATATGTACTTTAAGCTCTTGTGATCGGTGAATATCTGACACGACTCGCCGTATAGGTAATGTCGCCAAATCTTCAATGCAAAGACCACTGCAGCCATCTCCAAATCATGAATGGGGTAGTTCTGTTCATGCTTCTTCAACTGCCGAGAAGCATATGCGATCACCCGGCCATGCTGCATCAATACGCACCCTAGCCCTACTCGTGAAGCATCACCGTAGACCACAAATCCGCCTGATCCCGAAGGCAAAGATAATACCGGCGCCGTAGTCAAACAAGTCCGTAGCTGCTGAAAACTGCGCTCGCACTCCTCTGTCCAAACGAAAGGAACTCCCTTCCGGGTCAACCGGTCAAAGGTGCAGCTATACGGGAGAAGTCCTGAACAAAACGCCTGTAGTATCCCGCCAGGCCTAGAAAACTACGGATCTCAGTAACCGATGTAGGTCGGGGCCACTGCTGAACAGCTTCAATCTTCTTCGGGTCTACACATATGCCGTCTCTCGTAACCACGTGACCCAAGAATCCGACGCTGTCCAGCCAGAATGCACACTTGGAGAACTTTGCGAACAGCTGGTGCTCCCTCAGAGTCTGTAATGTAATCCGCAAGTGTTGCTCGTGCTCCTCTCTGCTCCGGGAGTACACCAAGATATCGTCGATAAACACGATGATGAACAAGTCAAGATACGGCCTGAATGTACGGTTCATCAAATCCATGAATGCTGCTGGGGCGTTGGTGAGTCCGAACGACATCACCAAAAACTCGTAGTGGCCGTAGCGCGTGCGGAAAGCTGTCCTCGGTATATCCTCCTGTCGAACTCGCAGCTGATGGTATCCTGATCGCAAGTCGATCCTCGAAAAATACCCCGCACCCTGAAGCTGGTCGAACAAATCATCAATGCGCGGCAACGGATATCTGTTCCGAACGGTAACTTTGTTCAGCTGGCGGTAGTCGATACATAAGCGCAAACTTCCATCCTTCTTCTTGACAAACAGGACCGGAGCACCCCACGGAGAAACACTAGGTCGAATAAGTCCCTTATCTAACAAATCCTGCAACTGATCCTTCAGCTCTCGAAGCTCTGCCGGGGCCATCCGATAAGGCGGTATAGAAATAGGCCCCGAGCCGGGAATCAAATCGATGCAGAACTCAACATCGCGCTCAGGTGGTAGCCCAGGTAGCTCATCAGGGAAAACATCAGGGAACTCACAAACAACCGGGACCCGGTCCAACGGAACCTCTGCAGCTCGAGTATCATAAATATACGCTAAGAATCCCTGACATCCCTTCCGCAAGAGCTGACCAGCTCGAAGAGATGAAATCAAGCTGGGAAGGGTGACGCTGCGGTCTCCCTGAATAACAAGGACTGGCTCTCCCGGAAAGCTAAATCTGACTGCCTTCTCACGGCAGTCCACCGAAGCATAACAAGTGGCCAGCCAGTCCATGCCCAGAAGCACATCAAAGTCCAACATATCGAGGAGAATCAAATCAACCGATGAATCCTTCTCCCCGATACGAACGGAACACAAACGAAATACAAACCGAGCGACAAACGACTCGCCTACCGGAGTAACAACAACAAGCGGATGATCTAACGACGACGACTCACGGCCCAACATCGGTGCAAAGTGTGTAGAGACGTACGAATGTGTGGAACCTGGGTCAAATAATACCCGTGCGTCTAAAGAGCAAACTGGTAAGGTACCTGTCACAACGGCATTGGATGCCTGCGCATCCTGCGGTGTCAAGGCAAATACTCGGGCCTGTCCTCCACCGATAGCGGGCTGACCTCGACCTCGGCCTCTGCCTCCTCGTCCTCTCTGAACAGGACCGTCGCGTCCACGGCCTCTGGGTGCACCTAACTGGCGTGGAGCATCGCCTGTGGTAGGAAGTAGGGCTCTCTGAGGAGGGGGTGGTGATGGTGGTAGGGTCACATGCGGAACGGTCGCCGCTCCCTGTCGTCTCGCCGGACAGTCTCTGACAAGATGGTGCGAACTCCCGCACCCAAAACACCCTGGCGACGGCTGCTGTCCCTGGGGATATGAATCATATAACTGTCCCCGTTCGAATCCTCTGCCAGGCCTATCTCTCGGAAAGAATCTGGCGCGCTGCCTCTGAGACGGTACATCGGTGCGAATCCTCTTCGGCCCAGAAACGGCCGAAGTCTGTGATATGCGTGCCTCCATCCGCAATGCCGTATCCATAGCAGCTGAATAAGCGTCGTAGTGCTGGACGCCAATGGCAAGATATAGCTGGGCATCAAGTCCCTGTACGAACCTCTTCACCATCTTCTCTTCGGTATCCACCAAATACTGAGCATATCGGGATAACTGTGTAAACTGGATGTCATACTCAGACACCGTCATCCCAGGTGTCTTGACTAAGGCCTCAAAGCTACGAGCTCTGGCGTCACGAACGCTCTCTGGGAGGAAACGATCTAGAAAGACCGCTGTAAACTCGGCCCACGTCATAGGCGGTAGACCTGCAGCTCGACCTCTCAAGACTGACTCCCACCATGTCTGCGCGAGACCCTCTAGTCGGAAACTCGCAAGCTCTACCCATCGATCATCCGAACATCTCATCGAACGGCAGATCCTGGCTAAACTGTCAAGGAACGTCTGTGGGTCCTCCGCTGCCTCGGTGCCGGTGAATACTGGATGTCTCAGCCTCATGAAATCCTGTAGTGAAACCGGGATGGTCACGGCGGTAGTAGTAGGAGCAGATATCATAGTAGTCTGGGATGTAGAAGGTGCGTCATCCGGCCTCAGTGTACGACTGGCTGCAACTAGGGATCCTACCATCTGACGTAGCTTCTGCATACCCCCCATTATCTGTCGCAACTCCTCCATACCAGTCTCGAGCCTATCCATACGGCCTGTGGAAGGTGGATCGGTCTGTCCCTGCGGCGTAGGCATACCACCCTGCTCAGTCCTAGTCTCGGACGAGCCAGCTCGAATCTCGTCTCGGGCGGCAGCCCTCTATGCCCTCGTACCCTTCGGCGGCATAGTGGCTGTTACAGGAAAACGGATAGTAAGAACAGTGCAATAGGATCATAAGATACACGGAATTGAAGAAGGAATTTTCAAGCAAGTATACCCTAAAGTCACTTAGGCGGAGTACCGTATCGCAAGTATGCCGCGGACATACGCACGCTACGTTACCCTGCTTAAGTCACTTACTCCATCTACCAAGGGTCATCCTACACTCAAAAAGGTAAAACCTATCGCTCTGATACCAACTTTGTCACGACCCGCAGGGTACGGAACGTGACTGGCATTTAAGTTTACAAAACGTCTAAAGACGTCCGTAAAATAAGTAAGCCAAAGCCCAGAAAACAAAACCAATTAAGCAAAAGAATGAAGGAAAACCAATCCATTGAAAGCGAGTTTATCAAATAAGTCATGTAAAACCCTTTTTAAAAACAATACCAATTTTTCCGAAAATTTCGGCAGAGTCTCCTTTGTAAATACTGGCCCCCAAAATGGGTACAACAAAAATATATATGAATCCAACAAAATAGGGCATCCCCAAGCGGGAGCTAGCTCTTCGCCATAAGGCGGTCACAAATCCCACGCAATATAAAATGACAACAAGCAAAATAATCATAATGAAGCATAAGAAAAACAGCATGTCGACTCAAGTGAGCTTGACCCCAACATACAGCATAAAAGTCTACAAATCTCACAGTCTCATCTCTAGGTCAATATACAATAATAATGGTAGAAACAGTAGATGGAGTACACTAGATACAAAGAATATACAAGGTGGTACAAAAATGATAACATAACCCACCTATGAGCAAAAACCTCGAGTCCAGGCAAAGGAGGCAAAAGAACAAGTGCGCCCGCCGCTACTGAACTGACGGAGCGGACCTGCAAAAGACTGTGGCACAACGGGGGTGAGTTTCCAACTCGTGAGTAATAAATAACACCTACAAAGGCTATCGTAGCATGCACACAAGCATCCTAGCATCTAAAATACAGGTATGAATGGGTGCACTAGCAGGTGTGTATACAACATCAGTGTACGAATATGTATGCAACATGAATATCTGAGGTCTCAATAGGTATATATAAGAAACATTTATCTCTTTTTGTTTTTGAAACTCTTTTAGAATGCCAGCATAATACTCAAAGAATCGACGAGAACCGGTGTCCAGCAACGACACCCAAAAGCTGTCTCAAATCTCATAAATGTATCTCTGGCCTCAGCCGTCCGGCTGACCCATCTCAAATATCAATATCTCATCATCTAGCGGCCACGGTCGGTATCCTCTGGATATCCGCCGTCCCAAACAGTCACCGGTAGGTAATCCGTCCCCTGCTAGGCTCAACGTCAACACCACATTCCTCTTGCCCCGGGGTACCTTACCGGGCCCACCATGTACCCGTGCCGGTTCCTCCACTCCTCGACACGGATTTCCAAAACCACAGCAAACTCATGGTGGACGACACTTACATCACTAGAAAACCGCAATTTACATATTTAAAAAAATATAATAAGTTTAGAAATTTTGCGGCTTTCCCCCGAAATCCAGCAATATCATAAAATCTCAAGAAATCCTCATAAGTGCATATATCAATGATAATGAATGCATATGGTATCGATAATCAAGTTGCGATGTGTGATTAATAGATTAAGCATGAACAATTAATATGATGAAGTACATGCACATGAATAGCAATCCTACGGTTTCATTTTTAAGGAATTAAAGGCAATAGCACAGTTTAAGTATCAATTAGTAAAAGGTTTAAATTTAAAGGTTATCTAGTGTGGTGGCATGGCAATTACCAGGGTGTGTGTGTAAGCATGAATAATGCTCGTGCTGCATATAAAAACCCTGGCAATGGTGCAGGTGTCCTATAAAATGGTTTCGCATAGGTATGTCAATATAATGCATGGATGCAGCAAATAATCATATACGTATTTCACCCCTAATTACTAACATCACTAAGAATCTTGTAAGTTACTAAAACTATCGGGCGGCTTGCGCCATCCAACGATAGTCCCCCGTAGATGTTACATCTACTCACCGGAATCCCTGGCTAGCTGTATCCAATCACCGCTTTCCCCTTTCGTGCCGCGTCTGACGTCTCCGCGACCGAACCTGGAATTTACATCAATACCAAACATAAGGTTACATATCAAGAACGACGCAAAACCAAAACGAAACTACTAATGTCACTAGCTAGGTACAACGTGCGCAGGGTGCGCGGAACATACGCGAAAATCGCAAAAACTGTCAAAAATCGCCGATTTAGTCGCCCGGCAAAACTAAAACCCGACTACTCAAAAATCCGCACACACGCATCCTAAACGTCATAGGATAAGCCAACACAATCATCAAGATGTCGAAAATAATCCATCACATAATTTTATAACAAAACTAGTAAGCAGCTACATTCCAAAAATCGGTGCAACATCGCCGATTTGCTACAAAGACTACTATCAAGCTTGAACAACCAACCACACTACAAGCAATCTACAAACACTATAATTACAACACATTAGCAATGATTCAAAACCTAATTTCCATAAACAACCATTACTTGAATTTATAACCTAGCAAATCTTAATCCAAACTATATATGAAAACCTTAAATTAACACTAATTTATAGCCCAATAAGCAAGTTAACCTCCTAGATTAAGCTAACAAAATAACTAGATAACAAAATAGCTTAATTAATCTCTTAATGGTGATCTAAACCCTAAATTAAATTCAAACCACAAACTTTAAAAAAACTAGTATGCAATTAACACTAAAATTAACACTAAAACAATTTTCAAAGTTCAATTAGCACACTTTAAACTACAATTTAACCATTTGATTAGAAATTATACCTCAAAAGATCAATCCCTAAGTTGCTAAAACCTCCCAAGATGCCATCTTTCTCTAAGATTTGAACCAATTTGGGTTTGAGAAGAGAGGGAATAAGGTTTTGTGTTGAAAAAGTGAAGGATTTGTTGATTTTTATTGAATTTTGATGAAATTTTTTGAAGAAAATGAGAGAAAAAGAGAAGGAAAATAATGGAAATGGGGGGGGGGGGAGCAGGTCTCGGCCAGGAGAGGTGTGGGTGAGGAGTGGGGAGTTGGGGAAATTTTTTTCCAAGTCAAACCCTCATATATCAAAGTACAACCCACCTCCAAATTAATATATTTTAATCCTCCAACACATTTCACCACAAGAATTGAAACCAAAGAAAAGAAGATGGGATTTCCTGCTGTGATGGGCCGGCCTAGGGAGTGTGAGGGTGTGTGAGAGAGAGTGAACAAAAATTTTTATGCAAAAAGACCCCCTACAAGTCAAAAATTGCAAGTTTTAGCTTAAAATTCAATAAATTCGTTTCCTATCATAAAAATTTGTTAAAAATCAAAATAAAATACTAAAAATTTATGTTACAACTAGATTTTAATTATCATAATTTTAAAAATTAAAATTAGCCCGGAAAAATTTGTATTTATCCCTAATTTAATGTATTTTCTTACCGGCTTAAAATAATATTAAAAAATTGAAAAATAGGGAAAATTTTTTAAATGACCAAAATTTCATAAGCAACTCATTAGCTACTAAAAACAAGCAATTACCTATCCATTTTAGGTATAATTAGTCCTAAACTGCAAAATAACACGAAAGACGGTTTTCGGAAAAATACCGAATTTTCACCGATTTTCAGGAAAACACCAAAACGACTTTTCAAGGCGTTACAGATTGTTCGCTGATGACATTCCTATTTCTATTCTTTCTTTGGAATGTCGTCAGGAGGGCCCGACGTTAAGGAGCACGAGACCAACCAGGAGCATTTGGAGCAGACCACTGAGCAGCACGATCACTAGGCTTCACTTATATATTTTTTCTTTTATTTCAGTTATGCCATTGTTTAGGCATCGCTTTCCATTCCTTGTATTTACTTTTCCATGTACTGTAAAAGAATATTAATGCATAAAGTTGCTGATATATTTTGTCTCTTATGCATTTTACTTATATTGCTTAGATACGCTTAGCGTGTTTACTTAAATATGTAGCGGGCCTCGCCGCGTCCCCTTCCCCGTACACCGGGAAGCGGGGCGTGACAGGTTTAAATGGATGTATATCCATGGTTTGGTTCAGTCAATATAGATTGAATGTAATGAATAGATTGAATATAGGGATTCATGTTGAATCAGAATATTGTAGATTGTAAATTATAGATTATAGATTGTACTTGAATCATATTCAAGTCAGATTTATAATGTGACTCACTCTGAGTCAGACAATTAGAAAAGAAATTGATGTCCTGATTGTTTTGGTATTATCGGTAACCGCTGCACATGGGCGGCAGGATTTGTGTCTTTTCAAAAACGATTACCGTATTGATAACACCGTTGTTAAGTTGTCTACCTTAGATAGGCAAGCACCCACTTCTCCGGCTCCCTGAGGCTCAAGAGATTGGTCCCGCTTAAACCTATGTTTACTAGGGTCCTTATTGTAATTTATAAAACTTGAGGGGGGGTTATGTAAAAATACTCTTGTATACATAAAACCGTTGTGAAATGGAAAGTATTTTTAAATAAATTAATATGGATGTAACTGTATAAACTAGATGTCCGAGTTGTTTTGGTTTTGAGGCGGGAGCCCATATTACTTATCCTCGATGTGGATCGTCTTCGACGAGGGAGACCGGAGAAAGAACTTGTTCGAGACAGCCGCGACGAGCTAAGGACAGGGATTGAAGACCGAAGGACACGGATTGATCGGTATAATCTCTTAAACTCCTTTATATAGAACTAGTATAGAGTTAATGGTACGATCCGTCGATTAGGGTTCCGTTAGCGCCGGATTTTTAAAGTTTTTGTTCCGCTTTTGGCCACGGATTGATGGCCAGGGCACTGCCGTAACCCTATAGTAGTGCGCCCAAAGGACTTCTCGATATAGGTCGTGGCTATATATCATGTATAGCGCACCTAAGTAAGGGGGTTGCGTCTGTTTGGTCTAGGTTCGTTTTAGGATGTTAGGCGAAGAGAAGCACAAGGAATTTTTCCGTCTCTCATACTAACCTTCCTTAGCCCCTAACAGGTGTGGAAATTATTCACACATTTAAATGAAAATAAGAACAAAACAAGAAAGAAGCAAAGAAAGGAAAAATACGGTTTTACAAAGATGCAAGCTAACTAGTTGGGTCCTCACCTAAGTAAAGAACTCCATCAAGTATCATGGATTGAAAATACGGATAAGAAAAAAAAGCAAAAGAAAACAAGGAAAGAAAAACAACAACTACTTAACAACAATTAATAAAGTTACACTAAGAAATTAAAATTACAAGACAAGAAAAGTAAAGATACAAGTTAAGAAAAATAACCCTCATCTTCATTGATTTTCCACTCAAGAGCTCTCACTACACTTTAAAGGAGAATAGATGAAGAAGAAAAAGAAGATACAAACTAAACTACACTAATTGTAACTAAAAAGAAGCATTCTCACTTGGGCACAAAACTGGAGTAATTATAGGCAGAGAGATGAAAGCCTAGACCCATATTCTGAGCCCTAATACAATGACCAAAATACCCCAAAAATATCTTATTTCACTGAGTCAACTCGGCCGCGGAACCGCCGCATAATGGCCATATTGGCCGCGGTTCCACGGCTCTTTGGGGGAATCTTGGGGGAATTTTTCTAGGGCTTCTCCACGTTGCTTTATTCTTCTGTTGTACAGTTCCTAAATTGCAAAATGCTTCCAATATTTCTTCAGATTTTCAACAGTCCAAATAGGCTTCACTTTTAATTCATATGACCTTTATCTCCCTTGAGCTCCGCGCACCCATTGAATCTTGTGCTGCCCCTCTCGCGCTCTGTACTTGTCCGAGACACGAATGACTACTGTTTTTCATCTTGTCTCTTGAACTAGTAAGCGGCACTGGACAGATGCGGATGACCGGAACCTAGATTTTATCTGTTTATGACAGATGTTCTGGATTTTGGCATAACTGTGGAGATTTTGTATGATTTGCGTTATTTTGGACTGGGAACCTGTATCCTGTAAATATGTAGCAAACACGGATTAAAAGCACCGACCTATAAACAAATGAGCAGAAGAATGGGAGGTATTAAATGCAATATTCTGGTATGAACAGTACACTACATCTTTTTGCCTGATCTGGGAAACCCTCTGTATGGGACTCTAAAAACTCGACAATACACTGGCAGCGGGTTTAACCACAAGCACGTCAGCGGCACTAGCTGTACGTAACGGCTACCCAGGTATTGAACGAAAGGAAGATCGACAAGCAAACTCGTCCGTATCCCTACAGAGCCTGAAAGTAACAGTCTCTGTACAGTCTAGTCTATTCATCTAAGAGTATCGCATATCGGGTCTAGGGGTGGATAAAGTCAGACCCCTAATAACGCGATAAGTCATGTCGGTGTGAAGCCCATCACCTACGGAGAAACTATTGATCCAAATCAGTAAATCTCGTCCACCTTGGCCAAGGATTTCTGATGATGGCCACCCGTGCACTGCGCAACATCTACCCCCAATACCGGAAGAGATGAATCCCTGACGATCCGCTTACTACCTCCATGTGGTTCGAGAATGTACCCAACTAAAACATGTTTGCACGACTCAACAGAGCTGTGGTAAGGTAGTAATCAAAGCACAGCGGGAACTCATATGAGACAAATGAAGGTCTCAGATCAACAAACTAAGACGTACTCATGTCACTAGAGAACTGCTATCTGACAATAGGTATAATACCATCTAGCATATTCCCAGTGAGTCTGTCCAGTGTAACTCATAACCCAATGAGCACATGTATACAACGTTTGGTGACTAGCTAACACCAATGGCTGTGAGACCGGCCATCGCCCCTCGTCGGGGTCAAGAAATGTATAAACTAGTCTACTCTGGAATATCGATGCCCGGTCTCGATATTTCTATGACTAGGGACATTTAAGGATTTGCTTATAGACTGCCCAGTTCTCGCAAGTGTGATCGCCACAATAACTCTGGTAGTCAAGCATGAATCTTATGGGCTTTATCAACATGTAATAGTGAACTGTAATACCACATAATACATATACATGATGATAGAGGAGGCTGCACACCGTCATCAGCATGACTGTGAAACCTGATAGCATACTATCATCTCGAGTAAGACTATTCTACCCGTATAGGTCCTCCTTCAATCATCATAATTGCCTGCTTGCGATTACAATAATTGCCTTGAGGGCACTATAGCCAACAACTCCTGCATCGTGGTCGCCAATCTGAACACATCGAGAACCTTGGCCTCGATCAGTGACTCCTTTGTCTTTCAATTTCCCTTAATAACGACATCATAGACTTAGATTCGGAAGGGGCCGCTACCGAGGCGGTGGAATAGGGTTTGGAGCTTCTCTATTTAGGATGATAGGGTTTCTTCTTCATCATCATCACCATCGAGATCGTCATCGTCATTGTCTTCGTCTTCTTCGAAGTCTTGATCACCGTTGACGTTTGTTTGAGTTTTGGTCATTGGGGGTATCGATCGCCATTAGAGAAAGATTATGAGATTGAGAAGGAAGAGTTTATTTAAGAGACGCAGAGGAAGGTAGTGCTCTGATAGCATGTTAAGAAACATAAGTATTAGAGAAGAAGCATAAAATAATTGAGAGACTACATTGTGGAAAATAGAAGAGAAACAATTGTTTATTGATAAAAGAGAAAACTATAATGATATGATATGAGAGAACAACTATACCTCTCTATTTATAATAAACTCTTAGGTTTTAATACTTGACTACCAAGTAACCCTAACTTGACTTCTAAGTAAATCATAATTTAATCAAATATAAATTTTACCAATCTCTCAAACATATCAAATCATATCTCTCACAATTATATATCTTATTCTTTACAGTACTTAAAGAAAGAAGATTGCCCAACAAGTGTAACGGGTGCCTTATCCTTTTTCAAGATGCTATCAGCGCTCCTCAATATATTGAGGAGCTCTGGAAGTCCAATTCCAGTTTATGCATATTGAAGTTCAATATGAATTGAGCGTAGGTGGTAGGAAGGGACTGTTAAATTAGATCAACACATAATTCATTGTCCAACATGTATCCCAGGTATGTGAGCTCTTCTATAAGACTAATTATTGTCAGGACATGGTCTCCGACAGATGATCCGGCAACCATCCTGGATTGAAACAGTTTCTTCGATGTCTCGTATCTTAGGATGCGAGATTGCTTTCTATATAAGTCTTTGCAGTGGACAAAGATAGATTGAACATCCATTTTCTCGTGCTGCCTCTGTAACTCATTGTCCATAGAGGAAAGAACGAGGTATTTGGCCATCGCGCAATCTTGACCTACGTTTTGCGGGTCTCAACATCCGCAACTGAAGAATCTGGACCGGGGATTTTAGGAGCGGAGGTGGTGAGGAAATATGTAACCTTATCATATGTAAGGGAATGATGACATTCCTCAGCCGGTCTTTATAATTTGGTCCGGTTAATTTATTCTTTTCTAATAGTAACTTAAGGCTGGTCATGGTCGCTGCGAGAGAAAAGAAACACTCAGCGTACGCTTTTACAAGATTAGACTGGATTATTAGTTTATCTAATCAGGATGGCCCCCACTGTTTCGTCAAATTCTCCTTTAAACCCTAAAAGAAGAACGAGTCGGGATCATGTACACCCCATAACTTTGCTAACCGGTCGGCCAGGCCAGTGTAAGTACTTCGAGGGAGGCTCCCCACGCTTTTGCACGGACCTAATTAAATAACCCTGTTTTCTTAGAGGCGTAACCTCGTAAACACCTTTCTAGACACCTAATAGGCCGGTTAATTGTGAAGTGGAAATCTCCCGGGAGTAACTATTACTCACAGAAGGAATCGAGATCCAACTATCATAAGGTATGCAATCACATTGCAAGTTTCAATTATTGAAACTTTCAATATGGTTTTTACCCCTAACTGCTTATGACCTTGACAAAGGCCAACAAACCAGATGTTGTTGGTTGAGTTATATCCATCATTTCATGATTAATTTAGACCCACCTGCACAAGCTCTTGATGAAGGCCAACAAAGTTGTACGACTGTCCTAACTAATCTCATCGTATAAGGCATATGAGTATCACTTAGCTACCATACACTATGCCTTAACGAAGGTCAACAAACGTAGCATGAATACTAAGTACTCTACCATCTGAAATGACAGAGGGCTACGACTGATTTTGAAGAAACCTTTAATGTGATGAACTTGATATCGTTGAAGGAACCGAGTGGTTTTGAAAACGAGTGATTTTGAAAAAAATTTGGTTCCTACAACATCGGTTTAGATTTGTTTTCTTTACATTAATCAAATTAATGTAGTCCCATCATTTAATTCCAATCACACCATAAAAACAAGATATGAAAAAGAAAATGAAATGCTCGCATTCACCATGGGGCATCGGGTCTTCACCATAAGGTTACTTAATTTACGGCAGGGCAAACGTAGGGCTTGTGCGAATGTAAAACATATAAAAACACTTATATATATATATATATATATATATATATATATATATTATAGGCAAGCGATAAACATCACAAAAAATGGAATAGTCAGATATCCTAGAAATCCAGCTTTCGTTTGGACCACAAACGAAACGCGACATTCCACGGTTGCGTGAATAGCCTTAATATAGCCAAACCAAGCCCCCTACAAGCATGGCGAGCCACCAGTCAATCCTAGAAACGAAGTGACTCGGCCTCAACACCTTGAGGGGACCACCCATCGCTTTCTAGAACCCGGCAGCTCGAGCACTCCTCCACGGGGCCAAACCTAAACCATAAGCCCCTCCAAGTGCATCGAGCAACCCGCCAATTCTAGAACGAGATGAACCGGTCTTAACTCCTTGAGATGGTCACCTAGCGCATTCTAGAACCCGGCGGCTCGAGCACTCCTCCGCGGGGCAACCTGTATCACATACATACAATAGGACATGCCGGTCTCAACCCGTCCATGGCCTAATAAAAGAATAATACATTTGGCAATCTACGGAATAAATGTTACTTACAACATTTGTATACATTCACATTCATAAGAGGGTCTATTTATCACGATAATCTAAACCAAACCATAACACACCGATCAACACATTCACAATGTGCAACTTAGTCTAATTGATTACACATCAATTAAGCTACATTTACTAACATAGCCTTATATACGTTGCAACCAACTCGATCGGACACTTCATCGAGTTAATTTGAAAACAATAGCCAAGAATTATAACCAATAAGGTCGAACGAGTTGAATTCCAAAGAATCGAAATCCGACACGCATCCCAGCACCCAAAAACCTATTTTTTGTAAAATTCGAGTTCCGGGGGACCTGATATGAGTCAAAGAGCCCGATGGGGTGCTCGAGCTCAACCCTAGAGCTCCCGAGGAGGCTTGGGGGCCCTAACCTAAGAACACCAATAGGTGATCTAGAGTTGAGGAGGAAGACCCGAGAGCACTTATTGGTGCTCTCGGTTTGGGGGCAGTAAGTTCGTAGTGCTCACGCTGCAAGACTCGCGACCAAGGCGGAATGAGAAACAATAAATTTTTATGCAAGCACTACTAACTACAACCCAAGAAAATCATCCAAACACTAAAACTAGCACAACAAGAAAGGTATCTACAAGTTTACGAGCATACAACCTTTGATGCGTGTCTACCCGATTGTAAAAGATTCCTTCTACGCTCCTAGGACGCTGGAAACAAACATGATCACCGATCCTCCTTATCAAAGATGATCGATGCGAAGGAATCTGATCCAAGATTTAGCTCCACTCAAGTGAACCTTTGTGAAGCAGCTAACAATCAATACTTGCTTGGTAGAGAGAGTTAGAGATGTAGCAGTGATCATTTTCCTTTTCCTTTCTCTTTTTCACTCTTGATAAATCTCAAGAGAGCTCAAGGGATAAAGGAGGAGGAAGGGAGGAGAGAGTGGAGATGAGAGAATGAATTAGAGGAGAGAGAGAATCAAGCATACTCCAATAGTATTTGCAAATCATTTTCCATTAAAAAAATAAATGCCCATCCCTCTCTACCATACCAATCATCCACCTCACCCTTCACCTCATTTCTTTTTTTTCTAATAAAAGAAAATAGGATATGAGGTGTGTTCCTTCTAGAAGTATTTTGTATAAATACAAAATACAATTCCCGTATATATATCGTATACACATATGTGTATTCGTATAAAAATACAAATAGCAAAAGAGAGAAATAGAAAATGAATATGATAATAGAATATATATTATTAAATCAATACTTGATTTAATAACCCGCTTAAAGATAAGCCGGCTAGTATTATCAAATGTCCGATTAAAGTCCGTGTATACAATACACATATTTAATCAGACTCCTACACGTATCAATCATACGGCCTCTACATCGTTTCGCCTAAACCGGAAACCTATTGTGTGGGACTCTAAAATCTTGACAATACACTGGCAGTGAGTTACTGGATCAAATTCATAACCACAAGCACGTCAGTGGTACTAGCTGTATGTAACGGCTATCCAGATAGCTGTCGAAAGGAAGGTTGACAAGCAAACTCATTCGTACCCCTACTAAGCCTATAAGTAACAATCTATGTACGGTCCGGTCTCTTCGTCTGAGAGTGCCGCATACCGGACCTGGGGGTGGAATCCGTTCGACCCTAATAACCCAATAAGTCATGCCGATGTCAAGCTCATGACCAACCGAGAAATTACTGATAACCCTATATCAGTAAATCTTATCTGCCCTGGCCAGGGACTTATGATGATGAACAACCATGTACAGCACGTCATTAACTCCCTATATCGGAAGAGATGAATCTTTTCTATCACTTACAGCCTCTATGTGCTTCGGGACTGTACCCAACTAAAAACTGTTTGCACGGCTCTTTAAAACCGTGGTAGGGTAACTCATTCTCCAATAAGCACATGTACTTATGTCACCAGATAACTGCACGATAGGTATAATACCATCTAGAAATTCTCGATGAGTCCGTTCAGTGTAACTCCTCTAATGAGCACATGTATACAATCATTGGTGTCATACACCAATAGCTGTGGGACCGGCCATCGCCCCAATCGAAGTCAAGAAATGTATACACCAGTCTACTCTGGAATATCAATGCCCAGTATCAATACTCCTACAGCTAGAAACATTTAAGGATGTGCTTATGGACTATCCAGCCCCCACTAGTATAATCGACATCATAATTCTGGTAGTTGAACAAAGATCCTACGGGTTTTATCAACATGTATTAGTGATACATAATAACAAGTAAACCATATACACATATTAAGATAAAGACAAACCAAATAATATACTATCATATCGAGCAAGACTGTCATGTACTTACATATGTCTAAGCATCCAGTACAATAATGGCTTCTAAGGCATACATATCCAACATGGGCCCCATCCAAAGCCCCCCTGAGATACTCGGGGTCGCTCTCGATCCACCACAGAGTTCTTGTTACAAAATGAGAACCTCCGGGATCGAGTACATGCAAAAAATGAGTGGTTGTTGGGCTGATTTTAAAAAGAGTTTTTAAAAATTTAGGTTTCTAAATTCTTTTATCTGAAGAAACATCTACTAGTGGATGGATCGGCTCTAATACCACGTTTGTAACGACCCTGAAATCTCTATACAATTGTATCACATTCAATGTATATATAAATGTGTATTTCAGCTCTGACTATGAGTTATTAGTAATTTTTGTTAAATAAAACTAATAAACTCCTTGTAGCTCACTAGTTAAGACTCTCCACTGCTGTTCTTTAGCCTGCGTGTTCGGCAAACTGGCATTACATGAAGAAGCGAAAAGTTGCAACAGAATTAAAGTGGAGAAATAAGATATTAAAACCATTTAAAACCCCGGGAATGAATTTCGAGACTAGATCACTCATTTGGGCCGCCCAAAATTGCCAAAAGGCCGATACCGGCTGCCGGATGTTGTTAGATCGGATTCGTGTTTCGCCCGTGCATCCTTTCGCCTCCCCACTACCCTTTTTCTTACTTTCCCTTGTTTTAATTCAGAGACTCTGTAGTCTCTTCATCTACCCATTTTCTCTCTTTAATTTAATTTTTAATTCTTTTTAATTACACTTAATCCACCATACCCTCACTTTATCTTCTATATATATCTAAACCAGTCCTAGCTCCATCTCTAGGTATTCTCTCTCTCAAATTTCACTCTCAAATTTCCTCACAAAGTTGTTCAGGTCCTAAGAAAGCGCTCAAGCTGTCGAAGCCAAAAATTAAAGCTCGTTCTTCTTCTTCTTTATCGGTCTCAGTTTTTCAAACCGAGGCATCTGCTCTACATTTATCGCTTGTACGAGTACAAACGGAAAACAGTAAGTATCCCTCTATTCCACTTCCCTTGTATCCAACCTTAACTTCTCTTCTTGACTCTACTCTCATAATCATAGTCACAAATTCGTCGTTCGGGTATAATTCGGCGAGGTCGAAAATTCGGATTCGGAGAACTATTCGGAAAAAATCGGCAGTTATTCGGGAAAGATTCGGTAAGTGTTCGGGAAATGTTCGGGAAGAATTTTGAGCAAGAAATTAATATATGAGACGCTAGGTTTTGATTTTGTGAATTATTTGCTATTTTCTGAATTATTCGCTGTTTTTTCACATAATTCTGGAATAATTCGCGGAGTATTCGGCCCGCCGATTAATTTGGCGATTAAATCGGCTGATCAAAAATTCACGAATTCGGCGAATAATTCGCGAATTATGTGACTATGCTTATAACCCCATATAAAATCGATAATAAACTAAACTTCTTAAAGAAATTTTTGTATCACAAATATTGAACTTGTTAAACATGTTTTTCATGCTAAAAAGTTAGGAAAAATAAACTGCCAAGTTTACCTTTACAAACCTTATGCTACACTCAATTCATGAAAATTATTTCTCTTTAAAAATATATTTTTATGACATATTAGTTTAACACTTAAATACCATAGAATTTATTTCACGTATATATCATGCACGGGGTAACGACCTACTCCTCATGTACACATGGAAGCATTATACTTTAGTTATATGTTTTTTCTAAAGAAACATATTACATTAAAATACCCTCAATTTCTAAAATACGTTTTTAAGTCGTTATTTTTAAATCCTTTGCAAATACGTCTCTACAACTTTCGTTAGGGGGCCCGTTTGTGGATAGGATGGATTATCACACATCTTTGGGATAATAGGGTGAGATACCGAACTCCTCACGGAGAATTCGGTCTCGAAATGAATAAAATACGGTTTAAAGAAAATACGATATTTCAAAACAAGTTAAATAATTTGAAATTTTTTAAAATCATATATTCGTATTTCAAAATAAAACAATTTGTGAAAATTAGATTTCTAAATGAAAAAATTAAAGTTTTAAAGAAAATACCCTCAAGTTTCCAAAAGATAGATTTTTCATAGAAATGCCATAAACTTTTAAAGCTAAGTTTTATCGCTAAAATACCACCAAATCTAAAATACATTTTTATAAAACTTTTGCCTTTTTAAATTAACATGTTTTTATCAAAAACACCCTCGATGTTTATATTTTAAATTAAAACATTTTACATAAACCCCCTCGAAAAATGCAAACATGTAAAAATATACAATAAACAAATTTATAAATTTTTAAGGACTTTAGATTAATAATGGGTTTAAGCGGTACCAATTCTCTAGGCATCGGGGAGCCGAAGAAAGTGGGTACTTGCCTATCTAGTCTCGATAACATTAAAGGAATCATCAATAGCAATCGTCTTTGAAAAAAACACAAATACTACCGTCCATGTACGGCGGTATCCCAATTGTTCCATGTTTCCCCCAATCAGAGCAAAGCTCTGTTTTGAATTTCAAAATTCAAAAATTGAAGCAACGCTTCAGATTCCTTGAGCTGTGTGCAGAGCGCCACATGTCAACAGCAGACACGCCAGCGCCAGGAGCGCTGCGCCCAATGCAGCGCACCCCCAATCAGAGCAAAACTCTGTTTCAAAATTCAAATTTTAAAAATTGAAGCAACGCTTCAGGTCCCTTGCGCTCTGCGCTGCGCTCCACATGTCAAACACAGGCGCGCTAGCGGCAATTGCGCCGGCACTGGAATTTAAATAATAAATTATTAATTAATCAGAATTAAAATTCTAGAAAGATCTTTCCAATCTTATTAAAATAAGAAAATTGTCTTCTGTAAAACAGAGGCCTCAGGATCAAAGATCCAACGGTGGGGAAATATCCCTAAATCAATCAGAAAAATATCTCTGTAACTAACTTAACAAATCAATTGGCCCTATATAAAGGCCCCTAGACTCCAAGTCTCAAAGATACAGAAGAGAGAGAACCCTCTGAAAACTATGAGAAAAAACCTCAAAGAGAAAGAAAGGCAAGAATTTGAAGAAAGAAGATCATCTTCTTCATCTTTAAAGGTAAAGAATTTGATTCTTGAAGAACAGAGATAAAAACATCTCACAAAAAGAAGAATTCTTTCCTAAAAAGATCAAATATCTAAGAACAAGATCAAGATCTTCAGTAAAAAAGAAAAAAGATCAAAAAAAGATCTAATCATAAAGGATTTAAAGAAGTAATTTACTTCATTCGTAGATCTTTTGATTTATAAAGGCACAGCCTTTTGATGAGAACAAGAAACTCAGTTCTTGGATCTTGAGGCAATGCCTCCCTTGAAGAACAAAAAACTTGTTCTTTGATCTGAGTTTGATCAAGATGCGCTCTGCGCTATTGGATAGTGCCTTGCACTAATGAAATGCACCTTTGCGCTCCTTAGACTGGCGCACTGCGCCAGAATGCGCCACGTGTCAACCATAGACACAATCTGCGCTTTGCGCTTCTAAAACAGCGCACTGCACTCTTAGACTGGCGCACTGCGCCAGAGCGCGCCACGTGTCATTCACTGGCGCAGCGCACTCAGAAAGCGCAGTGCACTAACAGACTTGCGCTTAGCGCAGAGCGTGACACGTGTCACCTTCACATGCGCTAGCGCATTGCGCTCTTTGATTAGCGCAAACCGCCTAATAAGCCACGTGGCGCACTATCAGACCACTATTTTGCCCCTGATAAATGCTATGCAGAGCCCAATGCTATGCATTATTAAAAGGGCAGAGCCCAAATAAAGGCCTAGCAGTCCAAACATGAATAAAATGTTAAACATTTTTAACTGGACTTAGCCCAATTCTGGCCATAAGTCCTCAATATAAATTGAACTGAGCACAACTGCTCTTCCAATCAATTTACATCCGGTTCAAGGGTACATCTCTTCACTCCTCTGATATCTGTCGTTGTAATTCTTCAACGTCGTCAGAGAGGCGACGAGTCCCGACGACCACACATTGCCACGGACTGTGGGGTCCTTAAACTCACGGACTATGATATCCTTAACCTTGACCGCAATGTCTTAAAACGAACACTGGACCGTAATGTCCTTAAATTACTTACCGACCGCAATGTCACTAAACTAAATAATAGAGCCTAATTGCTCTTTTGTTGGATCTAAATGATCCCGTTAAGTTGATCTTAGTCTAAAATTAGACTAACGTATCCTTAACAAACGTTTAAGTTGATCTTAGTCTCGAAAGAGACTAGCGTATCCTTAAACCCAACCCCCAAACCCAAATCTAAGAAAGATACGGATTTGGACTAGTCCACGTCCTACGGGCGACAACATAACTTAGTCTCCGTATACAATCCACGGGCAACCAAACACAAAACAAACACCCATGACACGAAGTGACCATCTGGAGAAGGAGAAAGTTGTTACTGCGATGCGATAGCGTAATTAACTGCAGGGGCTTGCGCCTGCAGGGAAGAGCGTCCCCACAATCAAAAACCCCTCAGACGAGGGGAAATCTGACGAAGTCTGCTACATCTGCTGCATCCGTTTTAACCTTCGATACACGGTGCCATAAATAAACTTGGTATCTTCGGAGAGGTGGACCGATAGCACCAATTAGCATCTGCCCCGAATTTCAGGCAAGACGGACCTACGCGGTCGCGTCTCCGTTGTTTGGAGGGGAATAGATTCTGGCACGCCCGGTGGGACCTTTTCCTCTTTCTACTCCACACTTCGTGTGTTGTGTTCGCGAACCAATCGCGGTTTGCTAATGGTTGCCCTTGGATTTCGAGGTACTAAGATTTGGCGTTTTGCTTGGTGCAGAAAGCAAAGGATCAATGGCATTCACCTGTGCGAAATGTGTCAACTGCAACTGCAACCCACGTTCTGCCTTATCCGGAGGCATAGCTTACGGGCCTCAGGCGGCTTCTCTGTTCACGATGACAGTGGAACATGTCACCCAAGCCACCAAAGGATTGTTCTTCGGGACCATGCTATAGCCAGCGAGCTTCACCGCTCCTGTGCCAACACCGGAAGCTCCCAAGAAGTCGGTCTTTGATCGGCTTACAACTACTGCGGCCCCACTCAACGGGTCGTCCAGCTCTAACACCTCGGTCTTCTCCAGATTGGGCCAAAGTTCGGGTGGGCCCAGGATGAAGCCCACACCTCAAGAAAAGGTTATTCCGAAAAGAGTGACCAACCCTGCTTCCGAAGTCGTCAAAGCGGCTTCTCCAATCAAAGGGTCGGTTTTTACAAGACTGGTTGTTCCGGTTCCCACTATGGTTCCTGTCCCTGCTCAGAATTCTGTTTTTTACCGATTGGGTACCGCTTCTCAACGGACATCAGTCTTTAAGAGGCTGACGCCAGCAACAATCCCTCACTTGGATAGGGGCAAGACAAAGCCATTCCCATCGCTGAACCAACACCAACAGCTCGACACGCTCGACGTCGCCACTGGCGCCGAGTGAGAAAGTCAGGAGGCAACTCCCCTTCCGGGCTAACTCCACCAGCCCCAATGGCGGAAATTAATGCTACTGTTTCAACTGGGAACAGGTTTGAGCTGCTGAATAAGGTGCGTAGGAATTCTCCTACCGCCGTACTGAAAATGTCTCCTCCTCCATTAGAGAAGGTTGCGGAAGCAAAGCCAGAACAGTCCCCGCAGGGCTGTCCTCCAAGGTTTACAAAGTTTGGCGGCAGGTCCCGGACTCGGTGATCGATCCAATTTCTCCCGCCAGCACAAGAAGCTGAAGGTCCGACAGGAAGAAAGCCATCCTGCTAAGCTACGAAAAGCTATCTGGGTGCCCACCGTGATGGCCCCCTCAACTTCGACCGCTCATAAGAAAAGAAGGCCGGAGAAGATCCCCATGTCTGCGACAAATATCAAATGCACTGAACCCAAACGCCCTAAGTCTGGGGGCATAACAGTCCATACTATTTACATGGCATCTGGGAAGGAGGATAGCCGCGATTCTACGGGCCACCGACCACTCACTCGATCCATCACAAGAGCCCAGGAACAGCAGTGGCAGAAGCTTCAAAAGATGCTAACTGCCATGGCCGCACTCACCGGGCCAAAAGAAAGCCCGAAGGCGTCATCGGAACAACGTCGCGAACACGAGACTGATGCGGAGTTCCTTCGTAGAATGCTTGAAAAGAAGGACAAGGAGGCTGCGGAACAAGCGGCCAATATAAAGCAGATGGCTCTTCTGTTCCAAGACATGGTGGGCATGGTGATCTAGCCGGATCCCCCAGCTGAAAATCCTCCGATTATCCTCGAAGACGACAGAGGAGAAACGTCAAATCCACCTCCTGCTCTTTCAACAGCCAAAGAGGAAACAATCTTTAAGGCCGCCCTGGATGATTATATTGCTCAACAAATACGAGTTCACCAGGAAAATGAAGCGGCCGGCCAAGTCATCAAAACGGGGCGACCATATCCGGGCTAGTATGATCAGATAAAATACCCGCCGGGCTACACGATCCCGAAATTCCATGTCTACAAGGGGACAGGCAATCCCCATCAACATGTCGCCCAGTTCAGGACTCTTTGTAGAAACACCGGCAGCGATGATAAGCTCTTGCTTCGCCAATTCGCCGTCAGCTTATCGAAGACGGGGTTTGAGTAGTACTCCGAGCTTCCAAACGAATCCGTCAAAACTTTCGCAGAGATGGAGTTAATGTTCACCCAGCGATTCGCTAGCGCCAGTGAACGCACCCCAATAATGGCGTTGATTAATGCAAGGGTGAAGCCGGGTGAAACTTGGGTTCAATATGCAATCCGATGGCGGAACTTGTGGTCGAATTGCGAACAGCGCATCAAAGAAGCACCAGCGGTGGGCATGTTCGTGGGTACTCTAGATCCTCATGCAACTATTTCACAGTTCATGATGTTCTTTAAACCGACCACGTTCTAGGCTTTAATTGATAAGTTAGCCCAGATGGATCAAATGGGTCACAAACCGTCTCCCCCGAAGCCGGAACCGCGGAACGACAAAGGTAAAGGGAAGGCAACCTTCGTTGCGAACGCCCAACAATAGCCCAGCGTCCCGAAGCTAGCGGATCAACTGGAAGAGAGACGGCGCTATTACAATGAGAGAATGAAGCGTCCTTACTCATTCCCAAGGGACAAAACGAAGAGGCTATTCGAGCTGGCTATGCGCAACAGGCTTATCAACTTGCCAAATCCAAGGCGACCACCGCAACCCAGCGAAGTGAATAATCCCAATTATTGTCCTTACCACCAAACGGTAAGCCATCCGATCGAGGATTGCTTCGTCTTTAAGGGATGGATCGAAGATCAATACCTACAAGGCAAGTTTGCGCTGTCTGAGAAGTGGAAAGTAAACCCACCACAACCGCACACTCCTAAGAAGACGGACACTCCGGGGGCAACGTGTTCTGATGTTGAAGAAGCTCCATAGGAAGTCGTGCTTTCAGCCAAAACCAAAAGGATGCTGAATGATCTTCAGACATGCTCAGCGATCAGGTGGAAGAACCCGCTAGAATCCCAGATCATCGAAGGGATGCTGAAGCCGCGCCCAACTCCAAAGATTGATAGTGATAGCCAAAGCACCTACACTCAGCCGTCAAAATCTTCAAAGAAGAAGAAGAAGAGATCCAAAAAGCCCGTGAAGCCTGGCGACAAGCGCACGGACCTGCAGAAGCAGATTGACGCGGTAAAAGAGTATAATCAGAAGGCGCGAACCCCAATCACGCTCCAAGAGTTCCTCAGCCACGTCCTTCAAGAGGAAGATGATGGAGAAGGGTCGTCGGATGGATCTGAGGAGTACGTGGCAAGTTGTCATGTGATCTCTCATTCGTCGATATACGATGAAGAAACTCCTTGCACTGAGAAGCTGGAGGCAAATCCTAAGCCGGAACTCCTAGAACCGTCAGATGAAATAATTGATGCATTCCTGAACATGGCTCTTTTGAAAAGTAAAGCTGATCGGGAGCGCGAGACAGCCATTTTTGAAAGAGCCAAACGCCGACGACTTGATGAAAGAGTCGGGACACTTCCGCCGAATCAAGGAACATCCGTTACGGATAAAAACCAGTTCAAGACGAGGAAAAGGTTTGCTAAAGCCATATCAATGGGAATGAAGCTGCCACCCTCCGATGGAAACACTCCCGGTGAAGCAGAGATGCATCCTAGCTACTGCTCATATCATCGAAAGATTTCGCACCCCACCGAGGAGTGCAATGCTTTTAAAAGATGGTGGCAGGGACATGTTGCTTACTGGCAATATTTTAAGAGGATGAAACGCAAAACCAATCGGGAGCAAAGAAGTGCGACTGAGGAGCATAAAAGAGATACCGATAACTGTCGCATGGTCAACACCAGGGGATTGCAAATTCTCACTTTCGAAAGCGACTGTGACGAAGAAATGGCTCTTGGCCCCCTCTTTAAAGAATCCGCATTGGGGAAGGAGGAAGAACCGAAGGCCTGTGAAAACATCCAGCTGCGCAATCGCACGCTTCCGGAAAAGAATCTCGGATCCACGAGCAAAAAAGATAAGGGAAAAGAAAAGGTCTCTGAGGATATCGCCCTGGATGACCAAGTCATGAAAGAGCTGACCGCCAAGGACCCGCTAAAGAAGAGTAAGGTGGACTATAACATTCTGGTGCACTTGAGGAAGTTACCCTCGCAGCTCAGTATTCTCAACGCCCTTTTACTATCCAAAGAAGCGAGAGATTCATTGATCAAAGCGCTACAAGAACCAGAGCAATTCTAAGCTTTTCTCGCCGAAGAAAAGATGAAGGACGAGCTGGAGGAAGTACACACAGCCGATCTCACCTTCGGCGACGAAGACCTCCTCCTTGGGACATGCGAGCACAACCGTCCCCTCTATGTCTCAGGATACTGCCACGATCTAAAAATAGATAAAATCCTGGTCGACAATGGGTCTTCCGTCAATCTCCTCAACATGCGAGTGTTGAAGGAAATCTGCATGAGCGTCCAGCATCTCGCTCATGATAAAATCACCATCTCCGGTTTTGACTCCCAATCATCACGGACTCTCGGGTCTATGATATTGACATTACGATTCGGGCTACTTGTCACGGATATTAAATTTCATATCATTGACGCCAAGACATGTTATAACGCTTTGCTCAGCCGGCTTTGGTTACACGAGTACAACATCATCCCTTTTACACAACATCAGTGTATGAAGTATTTCAAGGATGGTCTCGAGTATACTGTAACAGGAGAGTTGAACCCATTCTCCGTGAACGAAGTCCGTAAGTACGAAGATGCAAAATACTTTTTGCCCGATTTCGAGGACACAGAGAGATGTCATAAACTGGAGAATAAAGCTATCACCACCATTCCAGTCTTCGGGAGTGATACTGAAGAAGAGGAAGCGATAGTTTATTCAGGTCTACCTCAGCATAACAAGCCGGGACCGTCCGCTCCTATGTTGATCTTTGGCAGTGACTCGGAAGATGAGGCCCATGCTATATTCTCCGCTCGGCCTTCAATACAAACATTCGCTGATGAAGAGCAGAGTTTGTGTTAGTTATATGTATGCCCTAGAGACCATTACTGTACATACGATGTATATTGTAGTGGATGCTAGGACATATATAGGGAGGACTTTCTTGCTCGACATGATAGTATGCTATCTGGTTGTGCTTTATCTTAACATGTACTCTGATTGTCTCTATATTACATGTTGATAAAGCCCTTAGGACATGTACTCGACTACTGGGACTATGATGAGATCATACTAGTGGGGCCACGGTAGTCGACGAGTACATCCTATAACTGTTCCTAGTCGAGGGTGTATCGAGACAGGGCATCGATACACCAGAGTAGACTAGCGTATACGCATCTTGACCCATATGATGGGCGATGGATGATCCCATATTCATCGGTGTTTAACATCAAGGATGGTGTACGGGTGCTCAGTGGAGACTGGGTACACTGGACGGACTCGCCGAGAACTCCCAGATGGTATTATACCATACGTCAGATGGCAGTTCTCCGGTGACACTGGTACAGAGTAGTCTGTTGACCCGAGATCGTCATTGAGTCTTGTATGGTTCCCACTGTGCTTTGATTTCCATCATACCACGTCCAAGAGGGCGTGCAAAAAGGTGGCTTTTGGGTACAGTCCCGAATCACATGGAGGCAATGAGCGATAGGAGGGGATTCGTCTCTCCCGGTATAGGGAGTTGATGTTGTGCTGTGTTCGATTGGCTATAACCGGAAATCCCTGGCCAGGGTTGCTGAGATTTACTGGTAAGTGTTATCAGTAGTTTCTCGAACTGTTATAGACCTTATATCGACACGACTTATCGAGCTACTGGGGTCTGACGTTTACCACCCCTAGGCGAGATATGCGACATATCAGACGACGAGACCGGACTGTACGGGAGTGTTACTGTTTGGATTCACAGGAGAAGTTACAGGCTTGCTTGTTGATCTTCTGAGCGCTCAATACCTGGGTAGCTGTTACGTTTAGCTGACCGCTTGCAGCTTGTGGGTGTTTGATATGATCATCACCTACTGCCGGCGTATTGACGATTCTTTAGAGTCCTACACAGAGGTTTCTTGACTCAGGCAAAACGAAGTAGGAGCACATATGTGATATGTGCGGGACCGAGGATAATGCGGTATATGATACCGTATTATATTCTCGTGATATTTGATATCAGCCGGGTCATCGGATCAAGTGTTGATTTGATGAATCGGTACGGATAAATATTAGTCGGTTATATGCGATATAGCCGGATTGTCGGATCAAGTGTTGATTCGATAATTTAATGTATAATAATATATATGATATATTAAAAGACATTAACTAATATTAGCTCACTAAAAGATTCTTTTTCTCACTCGGATAATACATTGATATATATGCGATATATGTTAATTGTATTATTTTATTTTGTTGCAATAAATATTGTATATGTGATATATAATATTGTAACATGTTATAATTATTAATGCAACATGATTAGAGGAGTTTAAACAAGATTAGGGTTTGATTTGGGTTAATGCATTCTAGATGTTTCTAGATGATTTTACTTTGTCATGATAAAGATATTTGTGTTGATCTTTATCCATGACTCACACTTAACCCAACCCAAACCCTAACCCTAGAAAACTCTCTACATTGGTTACTACAACCATGGTTGCATAAATAATTATGATAACCTTTTTATTATTCATCACAAACATTATTCATCTTCTTCTTCATTCTCTTTTCATGAAAAAGCTTGCTTGATTTTTCAAAGGTGATGAATAAATATGAGAAAAAGGTAAATAAAGAGAGAGAAAATCCTACTTCATCATCCTCATCTTCCCTTGCCATTTAGATGAGGGTGTTCACATCATTTCATGAGTGTTAGCTTGTGTTAAAGAAACTTCAAGGTAGATCATCTTAGTATCGAAGATCGGAAGCAAAGGTTGCGTCTTTCTCTTCGTGGAACCTCTCGAGAGTCCGGATCCCGATGATCGCAGCGAAGGGACCACAACACGGAGCATATGAAGTGAAGGACCGGATCTACAAAGGTTGTAATCCCTTTCACTTAGTGTTAAAGTGTTTAGCATGCTTGTTTTCGCCTAATCTCTAGTTTAAAGTTCCGTATTCGGGTTGTTCGGCACGACTAAATTTTAAATCGGGCATGGTTGATGCCTCGTAGACCCTTGTGCGCGTGCCTAGCAACCCTACAGTGGTATCAGAGCCAAGCTAGAGCTTTAGGCGAAGTCTAGACGGAGTTTGAAGTTCGATCGAACCCGAAACCCCGAATCCAAATTGCTCTCTGTCCTTTTTTGAAAATTGTGGATTTTTCAATATTAAAAATGCTTAAAAAATTCAGCAGGGAATTCTAAGAATTACGGTGCAAAAAATTTTTAATGAACAGTGCAAAGCGCGGCGGAACCGCGGCAGAATCATGCCTTCTGCGGCGGTTCCGCGGCGCAATGATGACGTCACCAACCCATTTTTGCACAGTAACTTCTTTTATTCAATGCTGAGTTCTCTGGTAATTTTTAATGTTTATTCTACAGTTGAGTTTTCTGGGGTTGTTTTGGGGATTCGGTGTTTCGATCGGAGTATTAGATTTTGTCTATGTGGTTTTCCGGATAACTTTTAGAAACTGTTAAGAAGTTCGAACGGATATCAATAACTCACTTTTTCCCCTGTCGGAAAATTTTTCAAAAGTTGGATTTTTCCTCGTGTTTAAGAACGTTCTAAGTCGTGCAAGTAACGCGATGGACCCTCTAGAAGACAACAAACCTTAACTCGATTATGTGACCGTCTTGAACTGCCTTTTGAACCTTAGGGTTTGGGGCAGTACGGCGTGCCACATGTGAGGCGTTGGCTTGACCCTTCTACGGCTGGACCATTGGTACTATGGCATGTAATGGATGTTTTTAAACTGATTTCAAGTGTTGAGATATATTGGGGAAATCTTGGGTGTTTGATGATTCGATCGGAAAGTTTAACTTTGTCTATTTATCTGGAATGTGATACAATATTTGGAATCCACACATTGTTATGAGATAACTGATTTGAATATTATAAACATAGCAGTTTAGTCTCAAATGATCGGTTGCCACGGAATTTTGATGTGATCAAAAGTCCGTCGCAATCACGTAGCGTACGCGGATACTCGCCGGGTAAACTTAATAGACAGCTACGCCCCATAGCCCCGACCAAGTGACTGTAGGAGAACCCCGACGCCGAAAGCATCCGTTCGGGTGCTCCCGGTAGCGGTGTTCCGTCTTGGTGCACTTCGTCGACGGTATCGGGGGTGCGGCCGTCTACTAAAGTTTGCGACGAGCATTCGATCAGGACGTCGGGAATCTTGTTGAATTGCCCGACTTAATATTGAAAAGAGTTTTCGATAATGAGACTAAAATGCGGGGTTTATAATTGTTAGGCATGTGATGTCTAAGGAATTCATTTGGTTAGGCATGCGATGTCTAAGGAGGTTGCGGATTCCAACTGTTGTAGTTTTACACTTTCTTTTCTGTGACCGTAAGCGTAGTATGTGGTGTATCGCCGGCTTCGTTGCTATACATCAACGACAATCGGGATACGCATACTTGCTTACGTTGATGATATGAGATATTATGTGTTGCTGTGATATGTTATATTGGATCGTCGTGTTTGAATAGCCGGGGGTTTTATGTGAGATGAGAGTTTTTCTTTTTCATTCATGTAAAATTCATTTGTATGTAATATTCTTTTATTGGGGCACTTCCAGGTAGCGGAAGATGTCACCGTTGTATATTATTTACTTTTCCGCATTAGGTAGACCCATGGCGGGGAGCACAAGTAACCGGGTTCTAGGGTCCAGTAGGAGACCATCTCGAGGAGTCGAGACCGGGTCTCCTAACTCTAGAATTGGCAGTGTTACTTGCCGCTCTCGTAGGGGTCTAGGGATGTGGGTTTGGCTATTCATCGCGACCGTGGAATCCGTGTTTTATACTGGCTCGTATTGAAAACACGGACGTCCTAGTATATCCAATATTTCATATATGTTCTTCTACTGCAATGTTCTGTGATGAGATCATATTACTGCCTGAGACGAATGTTTATATATTATATATATGAGATATATGTTATATTGCAGATTTCGTTTCAAAAGAGATGCTTACGAAGCATAATTAAAATGGGACTTCATTAATGAGATTAATGAAATAAAAGAAACCTAAGATGTTGTAGAAACTTGTTTAAAAACTGGTAGCTACAGTTCTTGCTTTGCATCACGGTGTTCCTTGTAGAACATCCAGCACCTTATTCGATAAGGGAAGGACCGAGATCCCTTCACCGGAAGTGACTCCTTTAGCAATAACTGGCAGATACTACAAACTCGGTTTGTCTTTTGATTGCTTCCATAGTTCTTTCTTTGCACAGTGATATATATGATATATCCCGCACCTCATTCGACGAGGAAAGGACCGACGATCCCTTCACCGGGAGTGACTCCTTTAGCAAAACTAGAAAAGCCTCAAAAACACTCCATTTAAAATCACTCGATTCTACAACGATATCAAGTTCATTACGCAAAGGGTTTTCATAAAAACCTGTCGTAGCCCTCCGTCATTTCAGATAAGTAGTAGTTAGTATTCGTGCTACGTTTGTTGGCCTGCGTCAAGGCGTAGTGTGCGGTAGCTAACTAGTATTTATCTGCTTATGCATATGATGCAGATTGAGTTAGGGTAGTCGTGCGACTTTGTTGGCCTGCGTCAAGGGTCGTGCGGGTGGGTTTAATTCAATCAAGAAATGATGGGTTGAACTTGACTAGCGCACTGTAGTTTGTTGGCCTGCGTCAAGGTCATGGGACGCTAGGGGCAAAATATTATCGGAAATTTCAAGTGTTGAAATTTGCAATGAGATTGCATACCTTCTATGAGATAGTTGGATCCTGATACCCGCTGCGAGTAAGAGTTACTCCTGGGAGAGTTTTACACATTACAATTAGCCAATCAAGTAGGTGTCTAGAAAGGTGTTAACGGGGTTACGCCTCTGGGAAAATGAGGTTTACATTAATTAGGTTCGTGCGAAAGCACGAGGGACCTCCCTCAAAGTACCGACACTGGCCTGGCTGAAAGATTGGTGAACTTATAGCGTGTAATTAATCCCGGGTAGTCTTTCCTTTTAGGGTTTGAAGGAAGATTTGATTAAAACAGTGGGAGACATCCTGATTAGATATATTAGATAACCAATCTAATCTTGCAAGAGCATACGCTGAGTTTTTTCTTCTCTCTCTCTCCAGATAGCGACCATATCACGCCTTAATCAAGATAATAAAACGGATATATTGACCGAACCCACTTGTTATACTTAGCTGGGGAACATTGGTCCCGCTCCAACTTATAATTGTTATAAGACAGAGCAGGAAATTGGGGAATACCAGATTTCCCGTGCCGCCCAAACGAAGAAAGTGCATGTTGATGCATCATCTTCTGGTGTGTTCATTACAGAGAACTGTTTCTCAGTATCCTTTACGTCCTGGGTATGTGATACCAGATCAGGATCCCGTATATGTAATCTGTTACATGGGCTACAGATAGGTATAGAACTGAGAACGGGTGATAAGTTTCATGAGACAGAAAACGGTGCAAGTGTTGCAGCCAAGTCTGTTGGTCACTGTCACCCTGTATTACCAGAATACATTGATTCTGAACAAATGCTATTAGATACTGAACCTGATATACAAAATCATATCAGTTTCTTTATTAGTAAAGAAAGGATATAATTTTGTATTGTTGGATAATGTTTTGAACATTTCCTATATCAAGAGTTGATCGGTTCAGGCACGTTATCTAAAAGCATTGACGTTCTAAATCAAACTGCAGTTCTTAGTATACGGAACACACACAAGAGGAAGTGTTCAGAAATGAACGAATCCTTCTTGAGGTATTGTAGACTAGGTCATGTCAATGCGACCCGACTAGCTAAGTTACATTGAGATGCACATTTAAATCTGTTTGAATTTACATCTTGTGAAACTTGCCAGTCATGTCACAAAGATAAGATGACCATAGCTCTGTTTATTGGAAACAGAGAAAGAGTTGGTGAACTCTTGGGATTGATACATGATGATGTATGTAAGTTCCCCTGTCTACACATGCTAAGATCGGTTCTTTGTACTTCATTACATTCTCTGATAATCTCTCAAGATTCAGACATATGTTCCTGTTGAAACACAAGTCCGAACCTTTTGAGATATTCACAGAATATGAGTTAGAAGTAGAGAACCGAAAATACGGGTAAAAGTATTATGTCCTTTGATGCGATCAAGGAGGAGAATACTTGAGTACGGAATTCCTGGACTATTTTAAAGGGGAATGAGATTCTCTCTCAGCATTATTCCTCCGTATACACCACAGCACGTCGGTGTATCGGGGCGGAGCAATAGCACCCTATTTGTTATGGTGTGCTCTATGATGAGTACTACTGAGTTTCCTATTTCCTTTTGGGAGTTATGCACTTGAGAAGCTGCATACCTATTGAATAGGGTTCAAATCAAATCAGTTGCCTACCACTTCATATGTGATATGGAAAGGGAAGAGCCCATATCTTAAGCTTGTTAAGATTTGGGGTTGTCCGGCCTATGTCTAAAAGCAAAATCCGGACAAGCTCGAGGCAAGGTCTGCTATGTAGAACTGGAAATGTTCTAGCTATACAAAATGCAGCTGATGATTTGGTAGAACCAAAGGATTCAATAGTTTACAACGAACCTCAGCCTCTCCGCCGATCTAGCAGGGTTCCTCACCCACCTGAGAGATACTTTGGTTTCTCTATGACAGTGGGAGCGAGAATTGCATCATGAGATGATGACACAACTAGTTTCGAGCTGGCCATCAGGAGTAGGACTCTGTAAGAATGGCTGGATGCTTAGCGATCTGAGATGGAATCCTTATACACCAACAAAGTATGGACTTTGGTTGCTTTGTCTGAAGGGTTAAATCCCCATCAGGAGCAAGTATATCTTGAGAAGATTACTTGGTGTGCATGGAAAAGTTGAGACTTTCAAAGCTAGACTTGTTAAAGGTTTGCATCATTGACCAGGTATGGATTATGTTGAAACCTTTTCTAAGGATCTATGCTTAAGTCCATCCAGATCCTACTTGCCACGGCTACATACCATGACTACGATATCTGGTGGTTGGGTATCATGACTGCTTTTCTAAGTGATGTTTTAGAAGAGAACGTCTATAAGTACACAGCCAGAGGGCTTCGTAGACAGTGGGAGCAGCGGAAACGTGTGCAAGATGTTTTATATGATAAAACAGGCATCGCGAAGATGGAACGTCTGTTTTGATGTGGTAGTCAAAGAGTTTGACTTCATCAAAATGGTAGATGAACCTTGCATATACAAAAAGGTAGTAGAGAGTATGGTGGTGATCCTCGTAGAGTACGTGGATGACATACTCTTGATAGGGAAGGAGTTTCCTATGCTACGCTTGGTTAATCTCCGCTTATCACAAGGATTCTCCATATAGGATCAAAGTGATACCTCCTAAATCCTGGGTTTTGGATCTATGAGATAGATCTAATTGGATGTTAGGATTCTCACTAGTAGTAGTGAGATGGTATCAATCGATCCTGAGGAGAATCACTGGAATGGTTCCAGGGTGATAAAGACGACTGAATATCAGTTGCAGGCTTGTCTATACCCTCAGTGGAGGGACGGTATGTTGGAAGAGTTCCAAGCTAGATACCGTGACATACTAGATGATTAAAGGCAAGATACATCGTTACCGAGGATACTACCAAAGAGGCAGTCTGGATATATATATAAGTTCATAAGATGAACTTCGTTCCTACCATTGTGTGACAATAGAGTTGTGGCTTTAGCCAAGGAACTACCGTCCCATCAGAAATCCAGATATAATTCTTAGGCAGTATCACCTGATCATGGAGATGGTTGATCTCCAGGGAGATCGAGGTTAGGAGAGCAGACACAGAGGACGACAGCACGGATCCATTCACAAAGGCCTTTTTCCCAGTAGAGACTTTTATGGGATGGTTGAGTATGAGATACTTCAACCGCAGCTAATTGTTGGGTATGCGATACCATAACAGATGACCCTAGTGCAAGTGGGAGATTGTTAGTTATATGTATGCCCTAGATGCCAATACTGTACATACGATGTATATTGTAGTGGATGCTAGGACATATATAGGGAGGACTTTCTTGCTCGACATGATAGTATGCTATCTGGTTGTACTTTATCTTAACATGTACTCTGATTGTCTCTATATTACATGTTGATAAAGCCTTTAGGACATGTACTCGACTACTGGGACTATGATGAGATCATACTAGTGGGGCCACGGTAGTCGACGAGTACATCCTATAACTGTTCCTAGTCGAGGGTATATCGAGACAGGGCATCGATACACCAGAGTAGACTAGCGTATACGCATCTTGACCCATATGATGGGCGATGGATGATCCCATATCCATTGGTGTTTGACATCAAGGATGATGTACGGGTGCTCAGTGGAGACTGGGTACACTGGACGGACTCGCCGAGAACTCCCAGATGGTATTATACCATACGTCAGATGGCAGTTCTCCGGTGACACTGGTACAGAGTAGTCTGTTGACCCGAGATCGTCATAGAGTCTTGTGTGGTTCCCACTGTGCTTTGATTTCCATCATACCACGTCCAAGAGGGCGTGCAAAAAGGTGGCTTTTGGGTACAGTCCCGAATCACATGGAGGCAATGAGCGATAGGAGGGGATTCGTCTCTCCCGGTATAGGGAGTTGATGTTGTGCTGTGTTCGATTGGCTATAACCGGAAATCCCTGGCCAGGGTTGCTGAGATTTACTGGTAAGTGTTATCAGTAGTTTCTCGAACTGTTATAGACCTTATATCGACACGACTTATCGAGCTACTGGGGTCTGACGTTTACCACCCCTAGGCGAGATATGCGACATATCAGACGACGAGACCGGACTGTACGGGAGTGTTACTGTTTGGATTCACAGGAGAAGTTACAGGCTTGCTTGTTGATCTTCTGAGCGCTCAATACCTGGGTAGCTGTTACGTTTAGCTGACCGCTTGCAGCTTGTGGGTGTTTGATATGATCATCACCTACTGCCGGCGTATTGACGATTCTTTAGAGTCCTACACAGAGGTTTCTTGACTCAGGCAAAACGAAGTAGGAGCACATATGTGATATGTGCGGGACCGAGGATAATGCGGTATATGATACCGTATTATATTCTCGCGATATTTGATATCAGCCGGGTCATCGGATCAAGTGTTGATTCGATGAATCGGTACGGATAAATATTAGTCGGTTATATGCGATATAGCCGGATTGTCGGATCAAGTGTTGATTCGATAATTTAATGTATAATAATATATATGATATATTAAAAGACATTAACTAATATTAGCTCACTAAAAGATTCTTTTTCTCACTCGGATAATACATTGATATATATGCGATATATGTTAATTGTATTATTTTATTTTGTTGCAATAAATATTGTATATGTGATATATAATATTGTAACATGTTATAATTATTAATGCAACATGATTAGAGGAGTTTAAACAAGATTAGGGTTTGATTTGGGTTAATGCATTCTAGATGTTTCTAGATGATTTTACTTTGTCATGATAAAGATATTTGTGTTGATCTTTATCCATGACTCACACTTAACCCAACCCAAACCCTAACCCTAGAAAACTCTCTACATTGGTTACTACAACCATGGTTGCATAAATAATTATGATAACCTTTTTATTATTCATCACAAACATTATTCATCTTCTTCTTCATTCTCTTTTCATGAAAAAGCTTGCTTGATTTTTCAAAGGTGATGAATAAATATGAGAAAAAAGTAAATAAAGAGAGAGAAAATCCTACTTCATCATCCTCATCTTCCCTTGCCATTTAGATGAGGGTGTTCACATCATTTCATGAGTGTTAGCTTGTGTTAAAGAAACTTCAAGGTAGATCATCTTAGTATCGAAGATCGGAAACAAAGGTTGCGTCTTTCTCTTCGTGGAACCTCTCGAGAGTCCGGATCCCGATGATCACAGCGAAGGGACCACAACACGGAGCATATGAAGTGAAGGACCGGATCTACAAAGGTTGTAATCCCTCTCACTTAGTGTTGAAGTGTTTAGCATGCTTGTTTTCGCCTAATCTCTAGTTTAAAGTTCCGTATTCGGGTTGTTCGGCACGGCTAAATTTTAAATCGGGCATGGTTGATGCCTCGTAGACTCTTGTGCGCATGCCTAGCAACCCTACAGTTTGCAAATTGCCATGGTTCCGTCCAAACATCATAAAGAACTAGACGCGCTTGATACCTATAGTGTAGAAAAGCTGCAGACGTTCTATGTCCCTCCCAAGCGAGAAGGTGAAAAAGCGATCATATTCTACCGCTCCAGGGAGACCAAAGTGGAGAAAGAAATCTGGCACGGTGCAGATCCTACACTTGACAGGCTTCAGCCCATCCGTCTGCCTAGATATTATACAGAAGGCTTGAAGAGGCTGTTGAAACGCCAAGGGATATCCTTCAAACAGACCGCTCGAAAAGCTAAATTCTATGACAGGGTCGGGAACGTTCCCGGAACTCAGCGCAAGTTGTCCAATGGGAGAATGGAAGCAATCGGGCTTGGATATGTTCGGTCCAAGAAACGGGAGCTGCTCCACGACTGCTATGTCGTACATGACTTTGATGAAGAAGAAGATGCTTAATGGGAGAGTGCTAATCTTGAACCAGAAAAAGTCCCCGACGTAAAAATGCCCAGTCCATCGTTCGAAGAACAAATGGACAAGCTTATAAGGGAAGCTGGTCAAAAAGTTCGAGACGACCATAATCGCGAAATGACCATCTACGAGAAAGCCAGGACACAGCGCCTTCTTCAACAGGCTGCGAAAGATGAAAATACCCCTCCCTATCAACCTATTGTACAAAAGGCTCGACGCAGAGGCCGAAACAAATCAAAGAGCGGAAAAGGCGTTCGACAGCGACAAAGCATGACCAAGAAGTCACGTGATCGGGAATCGAACGGTCCGAATTTGTCCCTTACAAAGAAGATGAGTCGAGCATACTCTTTTCCTCAAGACAAGGCAAAGAAGATACTTGATCTTGCCATAAGACATCAAATGCTTACACTCCCGGAGTCTAAACACCGCGAGCAAGCCAATGAGATCTCTCACCCAGACTATTGCTCTTATCACCGAGCGATAGGACATCCTCTCGAAGACTGCTTCACCTTCAAGAACTGGGTCGAAAATCAGCATCAGCTCGGCAAGTTCGCTCTATCCGACAGTTGGAGGATAACTCCGTCGCAGAAGCATGAACCCAAATCGGCGAGAGTAGAACCAGATCAACATCGGTCTTGGAAGCGAGTTCGTACTTGTCATATGATAACGATATCAAAAGATGAGCCTGAGAATATGGACGACCTCCCCGGGTGCTTCGAAAACAATGATGACGAGGTGATCTCAGAGTTTCCACCGGCGCCAAAAGAGCTGGAAGATGGAATACACACCATTGCAGATAACCTCAAGAAAATTGATTTGGGGACGGCAAGTGACCTGCGACCTACATTCGTCAGTGAGCTGCTATCTGAAGAAAGAGTGGCTGTGCTAAAAGACATGCTTATGCAGCATAGAGACTGCTTCGCAAGGAACTATTCCGAAATGCCGGGATTAGATCCAGAGATTGATGTCCACAAATTAGCGATATCCCCGGACGTCAAGCCAGCCAAACAAGCACCGAGAAGAATGCGGCTCGAGCTTGAGATGAGTATCAATGCTGAGGTCAAGAAGCTGATCGACTCTGGCTTCATCCAAGAAGTTCAGTACCCTAATTGGATCGCCAACATCGTCCCGGTGATGAAGAAAAATGGGACGGTGCGCATTTGTGTGGACTTTCAGGATCTCAATAAAGCCTGCCCGAAGGACAATTTCCCAGTACCGGTCACTGAGCTGATGATAGATAACACATCCACTCACGAAGTTTTCTCCTTCATGGACGGCTCATCAGGATACAATCAGATAAAGATGCATCCAGAGGACCAGAAGCACACCGCTTTTCGGACCCCTTTAGGTATATTCTTCTACAAGGTGATGCCTTTCGGTCTAAAGAACGCCGGAGCCACCTATCAGAGGGCCATGACGAAGATCTTCGATGACCTTATACATGAAATCGTCGAATGTTATATCGACGACCTTGTAGTTAAAAGCAAATCATACGAGGAACATCTCGAGCATCTGAAGATCGTATTTCAACGCCTTCGGCAATACAACTTAAAGATGAACCCTCTCAAATACGCGTTCGGGGTGTCCTCAGGTAAATTCCTAGGATTCATCGTCCGACACCGAGGTATCGAGATAGATCCATCAAAGATCAAGGCAATTATGGAGATGCCCCCGCCAAGGACTCTCAAGCAATTGAGATCTCTAAGGGAAGCTCACGTATATCCGGCGATTTATAGCCAATCTCTCTGGCAAGTGCCGTCCTTATAGTCACCTGATGAAGAAGGGAACCCCATTCGTCTGGGATCACAAATGCCAAGGCGCGCTGGACGAAATCAAGCAGTATCTGCGGAACCCGCCAGTGCTGGCCGCTCCGGTCAAGGGAAAGCCTCTTATTCTTTATACAACAGCCCTCGAAGGTTCTTTAGGCGCATTATGTGCATAAGAGAACGACCAAGGGAAAGAAAGAGCTCTCTACTACCTGAGTGGAGTTCTCCTGGGGGCAGAAAGCAATTATTCTCCCATCGAAAAACACTGCCTGGCGTTGATCTTCGCAATAACGAAGCTCAGGCACTATGCGTTGGCGCATGAAGTCCGTCTCATATCGAAGGTGGATCCCCTCAAATACTTGATGTCAAAAGCCATATTGACGGGACAACTCGCTAAATGGGCCCTGCTCTTGATGGAGTTCTCGATAACTTTTCGACCTCTTAAGGCAGTGAAAGGCCAGGCCATCGCCGATTTCCTCGCTGAACATCCGATACCGGCCGATTTCCCTTTGAATTGCGAACTGCCAGACGAACATGCGTTTGATGTGATCGACAGTGGTAGTATCCGGTGGGAACTTTATTTTGATGGAGCATCCTCCATGAAGAAGCGCAAACAAAACATGCCCATAATCAAATTAGGGATAGGCCTTATCTTCATGACCCCACAAGGAGGGATAATGCGCTTTGCTTTCTCCTTAACAGAGCCAAGGACAAACAATGAAGCTGAGTATGAAGCTTTGATAGCAGGCCTCGAGATCGCCATAGACATGGGAATTAAAAATCTCCTCATATATGGAGACTCTCAACTGGTCGTCAGTCAAGTAAACGGCGATTACCAGACGTGCAAACCAGAGCTGGTGAAGTATGGCGAGAGAGTGCAATAGCTACTGACTCAAATTCCTTCCCATACTCTCGAAAGCATACCATGTGCGGAAAATAGCAAGGCGGACGCATTAGCCAAGCTCGCTAAAGAACTGGCCGATGAGAACATCGATGACGTAAGAATCGTGGTACAAAGCCGTCGGGTCCTCGCACCGGCAGAAATATCTCCGGAATCATCCGAGGAAAAGGAAACGACCGAGCATACGGCCCTGCAAATAAAATACCAAGAAACGGTTGAGGATTAGAGAGAAGTCTTTATAGACTACTTCAAATCCCATCGAACGCCTGAAGATGCGTCCTCAAGACATCAGCTCATTTAGCGAGCCCTATCTTTCACCTTCGTCAATGACACTCTGTATAAGAGGTCATTTGATTCTTTGTGGTTGAGATGCCTGGGACCTGAAGAGGCAAAAAGAGTCGTCCAAGAAGTTCACGACGGACTCTGCGGTTCTCACTAAGCAGGCCCGAAGATGAAGTTGAAGATTGAACGGATGGGCAACTACTGGCCCACGATGATCCAGGACTGCCTCGAATACGCGAAGCAATGACACTCGTGCCAGATCCATGGAGACTTTATCCATCAGCATCCAAATCCACTGCATCCAATGGTGGCTAGCTGGTCGTTCGAAATGTGGGGAACTGACATAATCGGCCCCATCGAACTAGCATCGTCCAGAGGGCATCGTTTCATTTTGGCGACAACTAATTACTTCTCCAAATGGGCAGAAGCAGTACCGCTGAGGGAAGTGAAGACGGAGAATACCCTTCATTTCTTCAAGACACACGTCATTTACCGGTTTGGAACTCCAAGACGGATCATATCCGATAACGGGCCAGCCTACAGAAGCCACAAGATCAGCCGCTTTGCACAACAACACAACATAGACTGGAGATACTCCTCGGTTTATAATCCCCGAGCTAACGGTCTAGCGGAGGCTTTCAATAAGACCCTGACGAAGATTGTGAAGAAAACGGTGTCCCGAAATAAGAAGGACTGCCATGAGAGACTGCAAGAAGCTCTCTGGGCGTATCGAACAACGTTCAAAACGGCCACGAACACAACGCTGTACGCGTTGGTATTCGGTACAGAAGCGGTACTCCCCCTCAAGATAGAGTTACCCTCTCTACGAGTGGCAGTCCATTATGAGCTAATGGACGAAGAGAATGCTCACCTTCGGCTTGAGGAGCTCGATGCCCTTGATGAAACCCGGCTCATAGCGCAGCAAAATTTGGAGGCTTATAAAGCAAAGATGATGCGCTCTTACGAAAGATTGACTAGGCCGAGGACGTTCCGCCAAGGCGAACTCGTGCTAGTGGTCAAAAGACCTATGAACCCTAATCACGCCAAGCGGGGAAAATTCGAGCCAAACTATGAAGGCCCGTACATTATAGACAAGGTCTACCAGGGTGGAGCCTATCTACTCATGGACATGCATGGTGAAAGACCTTTCAGGCCAATAAATGGCCGCTTCCTGAAGAAATACTACACTTGACAAGTCACGGCCTAGGTCAATGATAGATGACGATGACTATGTCCGCTCGCTATCTTCCTAAGCCCAAACTCTACAAGTAGTAATCGGCTTACTTTACAACGGACCGAAACGTCCTTAAACTAATAGCGGACCGAAACGTCCTTAAACTAATAACGGACCACTATGTCCTAAAACTAGCTGTTGACCGAGATGTCAATAAACTATGGTGGATTACAGCATCCCAAAGCTGGTACAAAAAAAGAGAATAAAAAAAAGAGAGAAAACGGTATGTTCATAAGCAAAATGGGCACGGATGAAAACCCAAAAGGGCCCCGTGAGTAAAAACAGCAGGACTACCGGCGAGTGTTTGTGAAAACCCGAAAGGGCGCAACCTCGTTATATATAACAAAAAAAGAAAGAAAAGGATAAAAAAAAAGGAGAGAAAACGGTATGTCCATAAGCAAAATAGACACGGATGAAAACCCGAAAGGGCTCCGTGAGTAAAAACAGCAGGGCTACCGGCGAGTGTTTGTGGAAACCCGAAAGGGAGCAACCTCGTTAAAAGACACTTGCAGGGTCCTCTCAACTCTGTTAGGAGAAACCACCCGCGTGAGATCCTTACGACTCATAAGGGAGCAACACACTTAGGGATCCCCACGATTCCTAAGGAGAAATTACACTTGCGAGATCCTCACGACTCATAAGGAGAACTCTCTTATGGGACCCTCACGGCTCATAAGTTTTGAAATTCTTAAGTTACACAGACCTGAACTTGTTCTTAAGCAACCCCCACGACCTCCGATACTGCCCTACAAGCGGCTCAACGCCGACCCTTGTATACAATCCACGGGCGCGAATAAACATTTCCCTAACAAAGTCCCATCCGTGACTAGGGATATGTTCGCACGGTGAACAACCCTTGTGAGTCCCCTCGACTTATAAGGAGAAAACTCTCTTGTGAGATCCTTACGACTTACAAGAAGCCATACACTTAGGAGTCCCCACGATTCCTAAGGAGAAAACGCACCTACGAGATCCTCACGACTCGCAGGGAGAAATACCTTTGTGAGACCCTTATGGCTCATAAAGTCAAAAGCCTCAGTCGACAGGACCCTAACCCTGTTTGCTAAGCCAACTTTGTTCGATATAGACAGAGGCAAATGATGATTCGCTCCTGACAATATCCCAATTGTAGCGGTGCTGATGCTGAAATCGATGTCTAATCTCAAGCTTGCAGCAAAAGGACAGCAAGCCACACATGCATACGAAATAGCCGAAATGATGGGGCAACTTGCAACAAAATCAACAAGTAAAAATGTATGCATGAAAAATAGCCGAAATGATTGGGCACCGCGAAAAATAGCCGAAATGATTGGGCAATCGCGACCTTCGCGATATAAAAAGCTGAAATGGTAAAGCATCGCGGAAAGAAATAAAATAAAAATAAAAAATGAAATTTATGCCCTACAGGTGATATCACACCAATCCCTGTATACGATTCAGGGGCGCAAACAAAGAAGGAATCACACTCCTCCTCCCCCAGGTTTCATCAGAAGAAGAAGCCAAATCTCGATGGGTCACAGGTAGCCTGGAGAGCATTTCAACATTCGTCTCAACAGACACAATATCAAGCAAAGCGGAATAGAGGCAACTCCCAGTTCCATGAATCGATGGTGTACAGATGACCGAGAGTCAAATCCCAACTCCGTGAAATGCGGATATAATCAACAAAATTCCCGGTCACGTGGAACACGGATAACATCACTTCTAACCCTGTGGAAAACGTCCAGAGCGGATCCTGGTCCTCGCAGAGCACGGCAGTGAACCCGTGTGAAGCATCCAGAGCGGAGCCTAGTCCTCGCCGAACACGGCAGTGAACCCGTGGGAAGCATCTAGAGCAAAATTCCTGGTCACGTGGAACGCAAATAACGTCACTTCTGACTCCATAGAAAACGTCCAGAGCGGATCCTGGTCCTCGCAGAGCACGGCAGTGAACCCGTGTGAAGCATCCAGAGCGGAGCCTAATCCTCGCCGAACACGGTAGTGAACCCGTGGGAAGCATCTAGAGCAAAATTCCTGGCTACGTGGAACACGGACTATGTCACTTCTGACCCCATGGAAAACGTCCAGAGCGGATCCTGGTCCTCGCAGAGCACGACAGTGAACCCGTGTGAAGCATCCAGAGCGGAGCCTAGTCCTCGCCGAATACGGCAGTGAACCCATGGGAAGCATTTAGAACAAAATTCCTGGCTACGTGGAACGCGGATTATGTCACTTATTACCCCGTGGAAAACGTCCAGAGCGGATCCTGGTCCTCGCAGAGTACGACATTGAACCCGTGTGAAGCAGCCAGAGTGGAGCCTAGTCCTCGCCGAACACGGCAGTGAACCCGTGGGAAGCATCTAGGGCAAAATTCCTGGTCACATGGAACACGGATAACGTCATTTCTGACCCCGTGGAAAACGTCCACAGCGGATCCTGGTCCTCGCAGAGCACGATAGTGAACCCGTGTGAAGCATCCAGAGCGGAGCCTAGTCCTCGCTGAACACGGCAGTGAACCCGTGGGAAGCATCTAGAGCAAAATTTCTAGCTACGTGGAACGCGGATTATGTCACTTCTGACCCCGTGGAAAACGTCCAGAGCGGATCCTAGTCCTCGCAGAGCACGGCAGTGAACCCGTGTGAACCATCTAGAGCGGAGCCTAGTCCTCGCCGAACACGGCAGTGAACCCGTAGGAAGCATCTAGAGCAAAATTCCTGGTCATATAGAACACGGATAACGTCACTTCTGACCCTGTAGAAAACGTCCAAAGCGGATCCTGGTCCTCGCAGAGCACGGCAGTGAATCCGTGTGAAGCATCCAGAGCAGAGCCTAGTCCTCGCCAAACACGGCAGTGAACCCGTGGGAAGCATCTAGAGCAAAATTCCTGGTCACGTGGAACACGGATAACGTCACTTCTGACCCCGTGGAAAACGTCCAGAGCGGATCTTGGTCCTCGCCAAACACGGCAGTGAGCCCGTGGGAAGCATCCACAGCGGAACCTAGTCTTCGCCGAACACGGCAGTGAACCCGTAGGAAGCATCTAGAGCAAAATTCCTGGTCACATGGAACACGGATAACGTCACTTCTGACCCCGTAGAAAACGTCCAGAGTAGATCCTGGTCCTCGCAGAGCACGGCAGTGAACTCGTGTGAAGCATCCAGAGGGGAGCCTAGTTCTCGCCAAACACGGCAGTGAACCCGTGGGAAGCATCTAGAGAAAAATTCCTGGTCACGTGGAACACGGATAACTTCACTTCTGACCCCGTGGAAAACGTCCAGAGCGGATCCTAGCCCTCGCCAAACACGGCAGTGAGCCCGTGGGAAGCATCCAGAGCAAACATCGGACTGTGGGGTCCTTAAACTCACGGACTATGATTTCCTTAACCTCGACCGTGATGTCTTAAAACTAACAATCAACCCCAATGATTTTACACTAATTTTATCTTGGTTCAAGGGTACATCTCGTCACTCCTTTGATATTTAGCGTTGTAATTCCTCAACGTCTTCAAAGAGGTGACGGGTCCCAACAACCACACATTTCACGGACCGTGGAGTCCTTAAATCCATGGACTATGATGTCCTTAACCTCGACCGTAATGTCTTAAAACTAACATCGGACTGTGGAGTCTTTAAACCCGCGGACTATGATGTCCTTAACCTCGACCGTGATGTCTTAAAACTAACGACGGACTGTGGAGTCCTTAAATCCATGGACTATGATGTCCTTAACCTCGACCGCGATGTCTTTAAACTACGGTATCCTGGAAAACATCCAGAGCGGAGCCTGGTCCTCGCCAAACACGGCAGTGAAATCGTGGGAAGCATCCAGAGCAACCCCTGACTCCGTGAAATGCGGATAAGAGCAACTCCACTCATCACTTGCGAGTCCTCACGACTCGTAAGGAAGAAAATTCTCTTGTGAGATCCTTACGACTTTCAAGAGAAAATACACTTGGGAATCCTCACGATTCTTAAGGGGAAATTACACCTACGGGATCCTCTCGGCCGGTAGGGAAAAAATTCTTTATGAGACTCTCATGACTCATAAAGTTGAAAAGTCTTAGACTGCACTTGTTAAAGTCGCATGGCAAGCAACACAGCAAGAAAGAAGAAAGCGGAGAAATGACACAAGACATTATGAAGAACGTGTATCTTTTATTCATGAATTCGATTGAGTACAAAATATATTGTGATAAAGAATAAAATAAACAAATACATTTTATTCGCAATTACAAATGATACAAAATTTTCATTGAGAAGGATGCATTTTCAACAAGTCCGTGAGCTGCTCTCGCACTTCTTTCAGTGCCTTCTCATGATCAGCCGCCGCGGCCAGCTCCGCTTCGATTCGAGTCCTTTGCTGTGCGCATGATGAAACCTTCTCATCAATTTCCCGTTGGGAAGCTTCGCGACTCTGCGTAACCTGCTCAATAGAATCGTGCTTCCGTCTCAATACAAGCCCGTCCGAAATACATCGATGCAAGGTATCAAAGGCGGCTCTCAGTTGTGCAACGTTCGCTTCGACCTGGGCGCACAACTGGATAGACTCAGTAGAAGCCTCCTCGCATTCCTTCCGCCTCAAAATCGCTTCTTGTTCGAAATGGTGTAGGAAGGACGCGCTCTGCTCGACCCATGCGGCCCGCTGGGAGTTCAAAACTTGAGTCTCAGGGGCAAGATACATAAGTTCAAGCTGATGCAGACAGGCCTCGATCTTCCTGCAGTGGCTAACACAAGACTCGACGACGCCTTCATTATGGAAATTTACAAGCGTCGCTAGCATCGGATTGACCTCGGCAGCTGATCGCACACCGAGAGCGTGTCGGATGTTCAAAGTTCTAAAATTATAACCGCGATCAGGACGGTGTCGCTATGCAGCTAGCCGGTTGAGCACGGGTCGATCCACAGGGAGATGGTTGTATGTCCGTTCGAGTTTTAGACGAGTCAATAAAGAATTTGTATATGTTTGTTCAAACTAACCTATGTGTATTATATGCAAGTATAAAGTTGTTAAGAAAAAGATAAGAAATTGTAAGCTAAAGAAATCCGTACTCAAAACCTTTGAGCCGAGTCTTGACCAATTGAAGCTAGAGCAATCGGCAACAACGTGGATTAGGGGATTTAAGCACGGTATTCGTGGAATCCGGCTTATTTACCCTTGTCCTTCAGTTCTTGTCTCTTGCTTTCGCCTCCGGCCAAACCGAACGCAACCGGTCGCGGTTAGGAATCACCGTTACCTTGGTAGGGTAGGGTGCCTAACGGAGCGCTTGCGTAACGTTTGGGCGGAGTTCAATGGAAATAACGGGAAAAGGAAATGAGCAAAGAAATATTAACTTACAATACCGTATTTATTCTTAACAATGATAATTACAACCATTCACAAAAACGAACCAAAAAGAGCAAAAGAAAAGAAAAGATTACAAGTAAGTAAGTGCATGGAATTTAAGTGCAAGAAAGTAAAGCATGAATGTAAAGCAAGTAATAAAAAGAAAGAAAGAAATAAGCAAGAAAGTAATTACAAGAATATATAACTCAAGACAAGCATGGGATCAATAGACAACCCTTAAACTTGCAAGCTCAATCAAGAGGTTGCAAGATCAAGAGAAGGGTAAAGAACTCATGTGAAATGAAGCACAAATTCTATATGAAGATACAACCCTTGAGATCAATAACAAACCCTTAAACTTTCAAGCTCAATGAAGAGGTTGAAAGATCAAGAGAAAGCAAGAATCTCAAGGGGAAGCTAAACAAACAAGAATGATACAAAAAACCCTCAACTTCATTTAACATCCACTCAATGCTCTCACTATATTTTCATGGAGGAAAGATGAAGAAGAAGAAGAAGAAGAACAAAACTACACTAAAAGAGGCTAAAGAATGGATCCCCTACAATGGCTCAGAACCGGGGTATTTATAGGATAGGAATGGGAAACCTAGGGCAAGAATCTGGACCAAGATGAAAGTACCAAACTGCCCCCAGAAAATCACCCACTAAAGAGCCAGTACGGCCGCGGAACCGCGGCCTATACCCCCTATTGGCCGCGGTTCCGCGGCCATTTAGTGGAGTTGGGCCGTCGTCTTCCTGTGGGTTTCTGGTGTTGCTGTTTTCTTCTGTTAAACATGTACAGATTTTCAATATTCTTCCATGATTGCTTAAGGTTCCAATAGTCAACAATGATGGCTTCATTTTTCAACACATTTGAATTTATCTCCCTCGGGTCCCATACATCTTTGAATATCTTCATTGGGCCCCACACATCTTTGAATATCTTCACCGGGCCCCACGCATCTTTGAATATCTTCACCGGGCCCCATGCTTGACCAGAAATGACGACTGTTTTCGTCCTGTCTTTTGGACTGGTAAGCGGTACTAGACGGATGCGGATAACTGGAACCTGGCTTTTATCTGTTTATGACAGATGTTCTGGATTTTGGTGTAACTGTGGAGATTTTGTGTCGATTTGCAATATTTGGACTGGAAACCTGTAATCTGTAAATATGTAGCAAACATGGATTAAAAGCACCTACTTATAAATAAACGAGCATAAGAATGGGTGGTATAAAACACAATATTCTGGTATGAACAAATACCCCCAAACTTAACTTTTGCTCGTCCCGAGCAAAACCAATTATTCACAAAAATAAAATCCTAACCGCACTTTCGCAGGGAACGCGATTGCACTGAGCGTGTGCAACAAGACGTTAAACCTCTAGGTGTCCCTAGTAGGAGGAGTGTTGTCTCCTGAGGGTTTTCAGCGGATACTACCCACAAAATCCTGTCAAACTAGTCTCATAAGTTAACATCGATTCTACTCCTACAGTTTAGTATTTACGTTAGAAATTCTATCATCCTAAGTTAGAAATATCCAACCCTAATGCTTCACACCTCTTATCTATTTAACCTTAGATCATATACGTTCCAAAAAAGTTTAGAAAGATGTTGGTATCTCCTGAGTTTTCCTTCTAAAGTGTGGTCTTAAATCAGAGATTTTTATCAACTTTACAGAAAACATAAGTCTTATTCTTTATCTCTATCTTTTATCCAAACATCGATTGTATACCTCTACGTATATGTATATTTGCACCCCTACGCTTGAGAATTCAATTCAAGCTATAATACCCTTTCCCTAATACCTAATACTACTTCTTTTCATTAAGGATGGACGGATTTGCTCGCACACCTTTCATGCGACTATTAATGCTTCTTGAGGCACTAACGGCCGATTACTGAATATGTGAACTTAAAGCGTAAATAGCAGTCTCCAGGTCTTGATTTTATTCTATTTTTCTTTTTCTTTTTTTTTCTTTTTCAAGACCGGATATTTTTTCAATATGCTCTTTTGGTGTTTAGCTTTAAATACCGTTTTTTCTTTCATACTAGGCTTTCAGGAAAGAGTATTTCTAGGTATCCTCTACTATCCCAAATTTCAAGGTGCGTGTAAGTGCAGTTTGTAGGGTATATACTTTCTAAATTTGAACTTAAGAAAAGAAACTATTTTTCAAACTTATCCTTCAGTAGAGCTTCAATACTTTCCCCTCATCTTGACTTAACTCAAGAACTGAACTCAACGTATACTTACCGAAGTTGGACAGAATGAGGGTTATTTTTAGGGTTTTCAATTCCTAAGCCTAGAATTTAGTTATTTCTAATATATCAACTAAACTTTCGGAATAAATATCTAAGTTACCCTATTAGCTAACTTGACGACAAAGTTTTTATATTTTTGGAAAAAATTTCGATTTTTGTGGGTTTTTAATAAGGTATGCAAATGCAAAATATACAAATGAATGCGAAGAAAGAAAGCTTACCGAGCGCACCCCCAAACTTAAACTTGACAGTGCCCTCACTGTCAGGCTATACCAAGAGGGTCAAAATTGTCGGCGCTCCCTAAAAACAAATTATATACAACAAAGAAAACAAAACAAAAAATATATACACAAAAACGGTTCCCCCCAAACTTAAGTGAAACAGTGTTTCTACTGTTAAGCGATGAAGTTCAGGATTAGGGGAGAAAGAACAGTGTCAAGCTATACAAGGCCTTACACAGGCTAAAAGTTAACACCAACCATTCAAAGATCTTATTGTGATAAAGCAGTGGCTGGTGAAAGAAGGTGTAGAGAAAAGAGATGGAGAATACGCGAGACCGTATGGAGATAGAAGCAGGATACGGTCTCGGTATATGAGAAGAAGAATGGCGGAGGGGAGAAGGAAATGGAATACGAACTTGAGGGTGGAAATGGAGTGAATAAATTAGCACAATTTGTGATGACTGATGTGTAAGAAGCGTTTGTGCTAATCTATTAACCCATCGAGAAATGGGGTCAAATCCCTCAAGATTCGTGATAAACCATGGGTAGGCCGAACTTGGTAAACCAGACACAGGAAGTAAAAATGATACGGTTTCTTGCAAGGTCGGAACAATGGAAAGGATGGAGGGAAGTGGTTGAGGAAGGGTATCGGTTAAAGGTTCAGGAGGGTGTACACAGTCAATGACAGGAATAGGATGAATTGGGAAATCCGACTCATCAAGCAAAACTGGTTCATCCTCAAAACTATCCTCAATATTCTCCTCAAAATTCAGCACATCCATGCATTTATCCTCAAAATCCAGACGCATATGAGGTTCGGGAAAAACGTTTAATGACTCGGGATGATGAATTGAAGAGAAAAACTCAGCCAAATCTATAGGTCCATCATCCAAAATATTCCCAGCGTCAATATCCTCAATCAAGTGAAAATCAGAATTCTCAGACACCTCATCAAAAGCATGGATTTCAATCAATTCAGGTTCTAAGATGGAGGTGTAGAGGTCAAAAGGATTGGGTGTGGTTTCACTTGGCAAGGTCCCTTCACAATCTGGCAAATCAAACACTACAAAGTCGCACAACTCATTAAATATTCTATCTTCAACTGATAATTCATTTGGGACACTTGATAGACTTTCAACACAGGAGTTGTGGGATTCAATTTGAGAAAGGTAGGTTTGATTTGGAAGGGTATACAGCTCACTTTCTCCACTCAAATTCTCAGCCTGTCCTACCGCCTCATCATACATTGGAAAATTTGGAGCTAACTGGAAACTAGCTACCGGGTCACTAGGTTGTCACTTGGCAACGGCGCCATTTGATCGCACGCCGAGAGCGTGTCGGATGTTCAAAGTTCTAAAATTATAACCGCGATCAGGACGGTGTCGCTATGCAGCTAGCCGGTTGAGCACGGGTCGATCCACAGGGAGATGGTTGTATGTCCGTTCGAGTTTTAGACGAGTCAATAAAGAATTTGTATATGTTTGTTCAAACTAACCTATGTGTATTATATGCAAGTATAAAGTTGTTAAGAAAAAGATAAGAAATTGTAAGCTAAAGAAATCCGTACTCAAAACCTTTGAGCCGAGTCTTGACCAATTGAAGCTAGAGCAATCGGCAACAACGTGGATTAGGGGATTTAAGCACGGTATTCATGGAATCCGGCTTATTTACCCTTGTCCTTCCGTTATTGTCTCTTGCTTTCGCCTCCGGCCAAACCGAATGCAACCGGTCGCGGTTAGGAATCACCGTTACCTTGGTAGGGTAGGGTGCCTAACGGAGCGCTTACGTAACGTTTGGGCGGTGTTCAATGGAAAATAACGGGAAAAGGAAATGAGCAAAGAAATACTAACTTACAATACCATATTTATTCTTAACAACGATAATTACAACCATTCACAAAAACGAACCAAAAAGAGCAAAAGAAAAGAAAAGATTACAAGTAAGTAAGTGTATGGAATTTAAGTCCAAGAAAGTAAAGCATGAATGTAAAGCAAGTAATAAAAAGCAAGAAAGAAATAAGCAAGAAAGTAATTACAAGAACATAGAACTCAAGACAAGTATGGGATCAATAGTCAACCCTTAAACTTGCAAGCTCAATCAAGAGGTTGCAAGATCAAGAGAAGGATAAAGAACACATGTGAAATGAAGCATAAATTCCATATGAAGATACAACCCTTGAGATCAATAACAAACCCTTAAACTTTCAAGCTCAATGAAGAGGTTGAAAGATCAAGAGAAAGCAAGAATCTCAAGAGGAAGCTAAACAAACAAGAATGATACAAAAAACCCTCAACTTCATTTAACATCCACTCAATGCTCTCACTACATTTTCATGGAGGAAAGATGAAGAAGAAGAAGAAGAAGAACAAAACTACACTAAAAGAAGCTAAAGAATGGATCCCCTACAATGGCTCAGAACCGGGGTATTTATAGGATAGGAATGGGAAACCTGGGGTAAGAATCTGGACCAAGATGAAAGTACCAAACTGCCCCCAGAAAATCGCCCACTAAAGAGCCAGTACGGCCGCGGAATCGTGGCCTATACCCCCTATTGGCCGCGGTTCCGCGGCCATTTAGTGGAGTTGGGCCGTCGTCTTCCTGTGAGTTTCTGGTGTTGCTGTTTTCTTCTGTTAAACATGTACAGATTTTCAATATTCTTCCATGATTGCTTCAGGTTCCAATAGTCAACAATGATAGCTTCATTTTTCAACACATTTGAATTTATCTCCCTCGGGTCCCACACATCTTTGAATATCTTCATTGGGCCACACACATCTTTGAATATCTTCACCGGGCCCTACGCATCTTTGAATATCTTCACCGGGCCCCATGCTTGACCAGAAATGACGACTGTTTTCGTCCTGTCTTTTGGACTGGTAAGCGGTACTAGACGGATGCGGATGACTGGAACCTGGCTTTTATCTGTCTATGACAGATGTTCTGGATTTTGGTGTAACTGTGGAGATTTTGTGTCGATTTGCAATATTTGGACTGGAAACCTGTAATCTGTAAATATGTAGCAAACATGGATTAAAAGCACCTACTTATAAACAAACGAGTATAAGAATGGGCGGTATAAAACACAATATTCTGGTATGAACAGCAGCGAAATCTGCGGAAGATGTAGGAGCTCCTGCGTCAAGCTCCTCGATGTATTCTCTTAACATGCGCAGGCTCATCGCAGCACCCTTTGAGGATGGACATCTGGAGTACGGGCCTGCCGGCATCATAAGGCGAGATTCGAAAGAGGCCGAAATCGAAGCAAACGCTGCAAAACAAGTCATAATCAGATGATGGATCTAGAAATATAGGAGATTCATGAAAAATGGAATTTACTAATACCAGCGGCAGTAGGTGGCAAAGCCGGGAGGACCGGTGGCGCAACTGATCTCACATCTCTTCCTTCAATCTGTAGAACTGCAGTCAAGGCAAAGAAAAATCAGAAATAATTTCATTATCGGTAAAAGAAGAAGCATTAATTGAAAGCTATATTCACCAGCGTCGCTGGATGAAGCAATCTCCGACGGGATGGAGAAGTGGAGGTGCAGCACCTGGTACAGGTGGTCAAAAAGGACTCCTGCAAAAACGCGATAACGCAACGTCAGTACATAAATTATGCAATCTAAAGATAAGACTGATGGGTTACAAATACATACCTTCCAGCATTTGCGACGGTGCGAGAGAAGGCAGAGGGGTGGTCACCATCAGGGCGGTAACTGGCGGCGCTGTCTCGAGCAGCTCGATTTCAGCACTAGCCACACCTGCATTAGAAACAAGATAAACTTTATTAGGAAAGATTGTAGAATAAAAGAAGGGCGGTGATCTAAGATTTACCTGAAGAGTCGCCGGCTAGAGCCCTAACGAGGGCGTTACTTGATGCAACGGTGGCGTCTTCCTCCTCCGTTGGGACGGTCTCACCTCCCGTTGCCTCATCGCCCGACTCTACAGGAGCCGTCAACACGCTCGCGACGCCGAAAGACGACAAGGAACCGTAAGGATGGAAAGCGATGATCGGAGCGGCGCCCGACTCTTGAGAAAGAGCGACCATCTCTTGCTCAGCGACCATAGCAGCCGTCTCACCCGCTAGCACTTCGGGCTCAGTGGTCACAGCCGTCTCGTCCACCGCTGCAGCAGGCTCGCCCGTAGCAGCTGTTTCATCCACTGCTGCTTCAGACCCGGCCATAGCAGCCGTCTCACCCGCCGCTGCCTCAGGCTCGTCATTGGCTCGTCATTGGTAGTCATCTCGGGCCTGGCAGTCGTGACTGTCTCGTCAGCCACTATCTCGGGCCCGGCAACTATGGTTATATCGCCTACCGTCGCCTCGGGTTTAGTGGCTACCTCCTCTACCGTCCCCTCAGGCTCGACGTTCTCCACCGCTCCTCCAGTAAGACTTGGCCCTGCAGGACAAGATATATAAGAACTGATAGCTTAAAACTTTGACAACAAAGCCTCAAAAACACATTACCTGAGACGGATTCACCATTGGCCTCCCGAGCTGCACACGCCGCCCGTCTATGAACAGTAGAAAAGGCGACCAGGAGCTCCTCTGAAGGAGTAGCGGCGGGAGTAACGACGCTTGAGCCTGCTCCTGCAGCCAAAGCAGCGCTACGCTCCCTCGCTGCGCGCCTCAGGCGTTTCCTTTCCTCCCGGGCCGTCGCGACAGACCTTTTGGAAGCCTCCTTCAGCAAGGCGTCGTCGTCCGCGTTCAGGGTTGCCTCCAGAGCCGTCAAGGCTTCCATCATCGGATTTTTAAGCAAGGCCTCCTGCGATAATCCCGAAGAGGCCAGGACTTCGGTAACTGGCCCGGAGAGAATTCCCACATCAGTTTGCGAGGTAGGCCTTGTGGTCCCTGCGATAAGACAAAGAGAGACTCAGATTACTCATAAAAAATGGAAGGAGAGACATAGTAAACCGAAATGTACCAAGGCCTTAGGATGCTCTGAATCGTTCCTCCTCCTCGAAAGTTTTGAGAGAAGCAGCGATGGCTTCTTCGGTAGAAATGCCTGTTAAAGAAGGAAAAGCGTTAGTCAAAAACAATGAGAGGTACGATGCAATGACGAAAAATACAACTAGTAATTACCTGATTGCGCAAGTTTAGCCAACCATGCGTCGTGCCTTGCCAATCGTTCAGAAGCTGCGATGGCGGCCGCCAGATCAATGTCTTCTGGCGGCATAAATAAGCCCTCGTTGGTCCCGTACTCACCTAAGCCCTCGCTATAAGGAGCATGAGGTTCCTGACCAAATGCAACGCCAGCAGAGAGGATCGGCTTCTTCTTCCTCTTCTGCGCGCAAACTTCGGTCGCACCCAAAATCAGCTTACGCTTCGTGGGCACCTTAGGACGGCAGGTCCCGATGTCCGAGCCCACACCAGATTTGGGCGAAACCACGTTTACCGTCTCCATAGGAGCACAGGGCGCTGAGGGCACGTCCACAGGATCACGAGGCAATCCACGCGTGGGGCTTAGCACACGTGAAGGCTCATCTTCAGCATCTCCTCTTAGTGGAGGAGGGACAGGGGTCCTTCGCTTTAGGGGAACGTTGCGATCGCTGGCGGGGGGCGCACCCTTGCGATCAAGCAGCAGCCGCTTCTCTTCCCTGATGACGGTGCCCATCGCATGCTGATACCAGGCCCCGTACACGTTGAGGGCCCTTGGAATGCAAGTCGGCTCGCTAATGAAGAAATGGGAGCCCGTATTTAGCCGTATAAAATGATGTAGTGCATTCCGTATCCCCTCTCTGTTGGCCGCAGGCTCTTCCAAAAATGCCTCCAGTGGGACCCCCTGGTTATAACTTAATTATTGGGCGAAACGATGGGGGTTGTACCTCATAAAAAGCGCCGCATCATTCTGCCTGAACACGAGGAAGCCTGGCCTAATGGAGTATAGATATAGAATCTCCTGGGCTTTCAATACGGAGGCCCCGTCCTTGAAATTATCGCGCAACGCCAACACTGCCTTGGAGGTCTCCGGGCCGATTGTCAGGACCTTTTCCGTGAAAGAAATACCTGCTCCGACCGTGCGCGGACGAAGAAGCAACCCCTAGCCTCCCGCGGAGGTGGATTCACGATAAATGCGCCGATCAGCCGCATAACTCTTGGAAATCTGTACTTCTCGTAAAACGAGGGTCTTCTATGAATACCAAACACCCCAAGCACATGCATTTCCATCCACGAAGTAAAGTAGTGCATCGGGAAGTTAGCGGGTTGCACCCCCGGTTCAGTTGTGTCCACCGCCACGCTAAGACCATGGTACAGATGGGCCAACCCGGCAATCCCGATAGCCAATTGTATGCCAGCCACCATCCGATATGCTGGATAGAAGACGAACGGCCTCATATAGCGAGGATGCATAGGGAGTGCGAACCAGCACAGCCATAGCCCCAGAAACACGAGAAAGAAAGTCTCATCGTCGATGCCCGGAGCGGCGATTTCCGATAAGAAGATGATTGCAGCATCGGGGAGGTAAAAACCCTTTTGATCGGCTTCCAGTGCTGGTCGACGATCTAAGCCAAGGCCGAAAGGGTCGTCAAGCTTGGCAAATTTTTCACCCCGTTAAGATAAAATCTACGGTCGAAGAAAGCGGGCGATGAAGTCTGCGAAACTAACTCCCCGGCCTCCCGATTCCAAGTAAAGACTTTCATACATATTCAGCACCTTTACCAGACTCGGAAACTGGTGTTGAATAGCGTTCTCCGGCGTTAAGCCCATCACTAACGGCTTGGTGGCAAAAACATATTCATCAGGAGGAAGCAGCTCCTCATAGTGTTCCCCCCTCACCGGCAAACCGGAAATCTCAACAAATTCTTCTAGAGGGATGGAAACTTCCCTGTCCATTAAAAGAAAGGTATGGGTGGGGATGTTCCATTGCTCCATGAACGCCTTAGTCCACCATGTCGGAGGAGCAGAGTACTCGAACAGCGAGGCGTAAACTGTGGGGTATAGACCGATCTTCAGCAGGTACGTCTTCTTCGCTGACAAAATATACCTGGCCCACTGCAAATACCCTGCCGAGTGTCGAGGGGTCAACCCGATGTTGTAGGGTTGTCCCCAAGGGCGTGATTCGCCCTAGCATAAGCGTCGTCCCAAAATATCCACGGCTGCCGGCAGCTGCATGGGTATGGCAGCGATCAAGGGTTGAAGAAGACCCTCCGAAGTCCAGTTAACAACCTCCAAAGCATAGTTCACCGGGGGTATATCTGCGTACGAAATCGACGAGATCGGATCCGACGGCGTCGCACAAGAGAAGATTCGGCGACATTTGATAATTTCGTTGTACCACCTACCACACAGGTGAAGGTTTTTGTATTCCGGGTAGTAATCTTTAATGAGCGCAAAAACCTCCCGGTCCACCGGTGCTTCAGGGAATCCTCCCTCTGAACGGAAAAACGGGAATGAGAGATCAGAAGACATGTTGCCTGCAAGAAAAAGCGAAATTCAATTATCGGTATCATAATTTAATTTTAAAATCCAAACGCTTGGTACTTTAAAATTTGCACCACACTGCAATGCAGTGGAGAGGGGACCAAAGAGGGACCCATAAAATCCAGACGACAATGCATCAATTAACAAGACAGCCTCATCATTGGATAAAACTGTCAATTAATGAGGAAATCCTCAAAGAATGTTCTCATTAAATGAGAAATCCCTCGAGACAAGGAGAAAAGCTCTATAACAGAGCGAAGCTCTATAACAGAGCGATACTTGTCAAACTCTGGTCACGAGGGAATAAAATTCCTTAAAGAGCCTAGCTCTGTAATGATGATGGAAAATCCATCAAAAGTTAATAAAAAATAATTCCTAAGAATTAAATTTCTGGGATCTTAAAGATCCATGAAAAAAAACTCTTAAGAGTTCTTCATCAAAAGATCAAAAGATCTATACATTGTTAATAAGCAAAGCTCTGTTCATGAGTTAAAAAACCCGGAAACAAGATCTCTTTAGATCTATGGGTTCTTGAGAGCAAAGCTCTGTTTATGAAACCCCAAAGGGGTTTTCTTTAGATCAAAAGATCTATGAGAGCAAGGCTCTGTTAATTAGAATTAATTTAATTTAATTTTTTACCTAAAATTTTCTAGAGTTCTAACTCTTGAAGTTCTTGGAAAGAAGAGCAAGACTCTGAAAATAAAAATACTGAGAAGATGATAATCATCTGAGGACCAAGGGTCCTATTTATAGGCGCTGAAGCGCCTCCTCAACTTCTGAGTTGATCTAATAGCTCAGATGTTGCCACCGCTGCACTCACGTGTGCACCACGTGAGCGCAGCGGTGGGGGGCATTTATTTCCCTCAATCAGAGAAAAACTCTGTTTTGAATTTCAAAATTCAAAAATTGAAGCAACGTTTCAGATTCCTTGCACTGCGCGCAGAGCGCCACGTGTCAACAGCAGACACGCCAGCGCCAGGAGCGCTGCGCCCAAGGCAGCGCACCCCCAATCAGAGCAAAGCTCTATTTCAAAATTCAAATTTTAAAAATGAAGCAACGCTTCAGGTCCCTTGCGCTCTGCGCCACGTGTCAAGCACAGGCGCGCTAGCGCAGCTGCGCTGCGCGCCACGTGTCAAACACAGGCGCGCTAGCGCAGCTGCGCTGCGTGACACGTGTCAAACGCAGGTGCGCTAGCGCCAATTGCGCCAGCACTGGAATTTAAATAATAAATTATTAATTAATCAGAATTAAAATTCTAGAAAGATCTTTCCAATCTTATTAAAATAAGAAGATTGTCTTCTGTAAAACAGAGGACTTAGGATCAAAGATCTAACGGTGGGGAAATATCCCTAAATCAATCAGAGAAAAATCTTTGTAACTAACTTAACAAATCAATTGGCCCTATATAAAGGCCCCTGGACTCCAAGTCTTAGAGATACAGAAGAGAGAGAACCCTCTGAAAACTTTGAGAAAAAAACTCAAAGAGAAAGAAAGGCAGGTCTTTGAAGAAAGAAGATCATCTTCTTCATCTTTAAAGGTAAAGAATTTGATTCTTGAAGAACATAGATGAAAATATCTCACAAAAAGAAGAATTCTTTCCTAAAAAGATCAAAGATCTAAGAACAAGATCAAGATCTTCAGTAAAAAAGAAAAAGATCAAAGAAAGATCTAATCATAAAGGATTTAAAGAAGTAATTTACTTCATTCGTAGATCTTTTGATCTATAAAGGCACAGCCTTTTGATGAGAACAAGAAACTCAGTTCTTGGATCTTGAGGCAATGCCTCCCTTGAAGAACAAAAAACTTGTTCTTTGATCTGAGTTTGATCAAGATACGCTCTGCGCTATTGGACAGTGCCTTGCACTAATGAAATGCGCCTTTGCACTCCTTGGATCGGCGCAATGCGCCAGAACGCACCACATGTCAACCATAGACACAATATGTGCTTTGAGCTTCTAAAACAGCGCACTGCGCCAGAGCGCGCCACGTGTCATTCACTGGCGCAGCGCACTGGCGCAGCGCACTCAAAAAGCGCAGTGCACAAACAGACTTGCGCTTAGCGCAGAGCGTGACACGTGTCACCTTCACATGCGCTAGCGCATTGCGCTCTTTGATTAGCGCAAAGCGCCTGACAAGCCACGTGGCGCACTATCAGACCACTATTTTCCCCCTGATAAATACTATGCAGAGCCCAATGCTATGCATTATTAAAAGGGCAGAGCCAAAATAAAGGCCTAACAGGCCAAACATGAATAAAATGTTAAACATTTTTAACTGGACTTAGCCCAATTCTGGCCAGAAGTCCTCAATATAAATTGAACTGAGCACAACTGCTCTTTCAATAAATTTACATCCGGTTCAAGGGTACATCTCTTCACTCCACTGATATCTGTCGTTGTAATTCTTCATCGTCAGAGAGGTGACGGGTCCCGACGACCACACATTGCCACGGACTGTGGGGTCCTTAAACTCACGGACTATGATGTCCTTAACCTTGACCGCAATGTCTTAAAACTAACACTGGACCGTAATGTCCTTAAACTACTTACCGACCGCAATGTCACTAAACTAAATAATAGAGTCCAATTGCTCTTTTGTTTGATCTAAATGATCCCGTTAAGTTGATCTTAGTCTAAAATTTGATGAACGTATCCTTAACAAACGTTTAAGTTGATCTTAGTCTCAAAAGAGACTAGTGTATCCTTAAACCCAACCCCCAAACCCAAATCTAAGAAAGATACGGATTTGGACTAGTCCACGTCCTACGGGCGACAACATAACTTAGTCTCCGTATACAATCCACGGGCAACCAAACACAAAACAAACACCCACGACACGAAGTGACCATCTGGAGAAGGAGAAAGTTGTTACCGTGATGCGGTAGCGTAATTAACTGCAGGGGCTTGCGCCTGCAGGGAAGAGCGTCCCCACAATCAAAAACCCCTCAGACGAGGGGGAATCTGACGAAATCTGCTACATCGGCTGCATCCGTTTAAACCTTCGATAAACGGTGCCATAAATCAACTTGGCATTTTCGGAGAGGTGGACGGATAGCACCAATTAGCATCTACCTCGAATTTCAGGCAAGACGGACATACGCGGTCGCGTCTCTGTTGTTCGGAGGGGAACATTCCCAAACTTAAGAATTTCTAAAAGTTAAACCTTTTTAATAAGATATGTCTAGAACTTGAAGTCGAATTCGAACTTGACTTGAATTCCAATCGAACTTAAACTCGAACTCGAACCCAACTTAAACTTGAACATTTGAACTTGACTTGACTTGACCCAAACCATGAATATGACTTGACATGAATACTTGAACACAACCTGTATCTGAACTTGTACTTCTTATATTCATGGGATCGGTCAAGACCTGCAAACTTGAACTATACAATAAAAAACGTGGGGATAAGGGATAGGTTGGTAAGGAATGTATGACGTGGCACGAGAGTTAGCTAAAAGGCACATCTTGAATATTCTTGTGTCGTTGTCCCATAATTTTGACAGGGCCTTGTACTCTCTTGTGTTGTGGGTTTATAGGTTTGACGGATCACTCTCGTATACATGCTTACCTTCTTTTATCAAACTACAAATAACCATGTTAGAATTTTTAACCTTATACATATACGTGTCATGCTTAAGATACATTTACATACACTCTTACATGTTCATTACTACTTGGTTTTATGTTCATTTTACATGCCTTCAGTCATCGGTACTTTTTCTTTTGGGGACTTACCGAGCGCTAGTTTGCTGACGATATTCCTTTCCGTTTCTTTTTCTTGGAATGTTCGTCAGGTGGACAGGATACCGAGGAGATAGAACTAAGGTAGGTGGACTTGGACCAGTTTACTGCTCTGCCTGACTACTAGTTTTCCCTTTATGCAGTTATTTCCTGTATACCACTGTTTAGGCACCTTATTGCATTTGCACTTTTTATTTCAGTTATCTTGTATCCAAATTATGAAAGTGAATGTAAATAAAGTTGCTATTAAATTTTAATTACTCTTATTGATTCTTGTATATTGTTATATTGATTTTCATGCACTTAACGTATTTATTAAAGAAAATGACATTCTCATAGTAAATACGTTGTAGTCCTTGTCACGTGCCGTTACCGTCTTCTGCGAAGCAGGGTGCGTGATAGGTTTTATTGGTGGCCCACACAGGTCCAGTTCTACATGAATTCTTAAGCAATATATCACAAGAATTATAAGATTAAGCAAATTTACATTCCTTGCATTTCAAATCTCTTCAATCTATCCTAATCTTTCTTTTCTATCAAGGTGATGGATTCTCCCAACAACACCAGCACCAACGTCAATGGCAACACACCACCTACCCTTACCATTCTACCACCTCCACCTACAGTTGCAGCTCCAATTAATGAACAGGCGGTGCTTCTCAAAGCAATCAAGAGTTTACTGGAGGGCCAGCAGCAGTAGACTACTATCCTTTTAGCCCATCCCGAAGCAGAAGTACCACGTGTGAAACAATTTCGGGCGTTGCACCCAAAGAACTTTTCCGGGAAGGAGAGCCCCCTGGAGTCTGAGAAGTGGGCTCAAAGCATCGAGGGCGATCTTGCCGCAACTCAAGTGCCAGAAATAGTTTGGGTTTGTGTTGTAAAGCTCCAGCTCACGGACAACGCCAGAGTATAGTAGAAGGCTGAAGAGAACAGTCTTGAATAGCCAATCGAGTGGAAGACATTCCGAGATCTCTTCGATACCAAGTATTTCCCAGAGACTGCCTGATTAGATATAGAGCAACAATTCATCCATCTACAATAAGGCACTATGTGGGTTAATTCGGAAGATGAATACGATGCTGAATTTACCATGCTCAACAGGTAATTTATCAACTTGAAATTTGTTGTGTTTGAATCACTTAAATGTTTCTGACACCAATGTCATATCAAGTTCGTTGTCCACTTGATTCCTACCGCCAAAATCCGAGCCAAGCGCTTTCAGTAAGGACTAGATCCCGAGATACAGGCTGCTCTAGCAACAGAGTACTATCCGACGCATGAGCTTGCATTGAAAGCAACCCAACGTTATAAAGCTATTGTGAAAAAGAAGGGCATGCCACAGTCGGCCGGTATGAAATGCCCTGCTAACCAAATTACCGGAGGAGCCTCTTCAAGGCCAGATTTCATACCCAAGAGGCAAGGAGGAACCTTTCACAACGCCAGTCCAAAGTTTTGTCATTACTGCAAAAGGACCGGACATCTGGAAAATGACTGCAGACGTGCCAACAAACTTTGTTTGGCTTGTGGAGCATCTAATTATGATCTGGGAGCATGCCCACGTTACCGACGTGGCATATTTCCTACACAGAGGCTCGATATACAAGCACCACAAAGGCCAGCTATTCAGGCACCTGCATCCCGCCTACCTCTTCCTGCACTAGCTGAACAAGGATCGCCAGCACAACTTTAACGACAATATCAATAGTTATAAAGAAACGTGCCACAATCCTAGAGGAATGTGCAGGAGGCAAGAAAGAATGTTCCAAGGAGTCAGGCATTCACGATGTCGGTCGAAGAGGCTAAAACCACAGGATAAGTTATTACCGATAAATTTTGCCTCCCATCTTTTCAACTTTTCGGTACTAGTATATCCTTGTTCTTTTTTATACCTAAAACCTATCCCAAACAACTTAAGTATTATACTAGTAGCCACCTTTCTTACATTCGCAGTTTTCGACACTGGAGCTTCGCATTGTTTCATGTCACAAAGATTTGTTAGAACTCATGCGATCCCAGTGAAGCCTTTCATTTCAAGTTGTAACGTCGATTCAGGGAATGGAGTTTTGAAGGAAAATATGGGATATGATCATTGCCCAATTATAGTTCGCGGCCAAGAATTCTACGTAAATTTCAAAGTGTTGTACAAACCCAATTTTGACGTTGTGTTGGGAATGGATTGGCTGGGAGTATTTTATGCTACCATTGACTGCAATCAAAGAAGGGTAATTTTTGAGATACCAGATCGGCCAGTCTTCTATTTCAAGAGTGGAGACAGAACCTTAGAGCCAAGCAGCTACCGAGCTAGACCGAAGACCGCAGAAGTTTCCTCTCTATAAGATGAAGGAGAAAAGCCCGAAATAGATCGAGAGTTTGAGAATGTTTTACCTGAAGATATATTAGGTTTACCTCCCGATTGAGCTCTTGAATTTAGTATTGATTTACAACCCAGTGCACAACCCATCATAAAAGCTCGATATCGATTAAGTTTGGAAGGATTGAAAGAACTCCGTATCCAGTTAGATGAACTTCTAAAAAAAGGTTGGATTAGACCCAGTATTTCAACTTGGAGATCTTCGGTGTTGCTAGTAAAGAAGAAGGCAAGTACTTACCGGATGTGCGTTATCGAGCACTGAACGAGATTACTATTAAGAACTAGTATCCGCTACCTCGCATCAATGACCTTTTCGGTCCGCTGAATGGATCTTGTGTTTTCTCCAAGTTAGATCTTCGTTCGGGATATCATCAAGTGAAAGTCAAGGAATCCAACATTTAGAAGACAACGTTCAGGACCGGATATGGTCATTATGAATATCTTGGGATGCCATTCGGAATAACCAATGCACCAGCTATTTTTATGAACCTGATGAACCAAGTTTTTCTTGAATACCTAGACAAGTTTGTTGTTATCTTCATAGAAGACATCTTGGTCTATTCGAAGACTCGAGAAGATCACACCAATCACCTACGGATAGTTCTAGAAATGCTACGACAACATCAACTCTACGCTAAGTACAGCAAGTGCGAGTTTTGACTAGACAAAGTCGGTTTTCTCGGGCACATCATATCAGGAGAAGGTATTTCGGTAGACCTCGCTAAGGTGACAGCTGTCAGGGAATGGCCAACACTAAAGTCAGTCAAGGACATCAGAAGTTTCTTGGGTTTATCCGGATACTATGGATGTTTCATTGAAGGATTCTCGAAGATTGCAGCACCTTTGACCAAGCTTACTCGTAAGGATGAAGCTTTCATGTAGGCAGAAGCATGTGAAAAAGATTTTGTGGAGTTGAAAACAAGATTGACCTCTGCACCTGTTCTCACTATACCAAACAAATCCGGAGGTTTTGAGGTTCATTGTGATCGGTCAGGGAAAGGTTTAGGATGTGTGCTACATCAGCAAGGTAAGGTTGTAGCTTTCGCATCAAGGCAACTAAAAACGCATGAAAGAAACTACCCCACACACAATCTGGAGTTAGCGGCTGTTATCTTCACTCTCAAGATCTAGCATCACTATTTGCTGGGAGAAAAAGTTGATATCTACACCGACCACAAAAGTCTGAAGTATGTGTTTACTCAGAAAGAGCTTAATATGCAGCAAAGAAAATGGCTATAACTTATAGCAGACTTCGACTTCAACCTTCATTATCATCCAGGGAAAGTAAACGTGGTTCCAGATGCCTTGATTCATCAGCCAATAACTATGAATATCATAGCAAAGTGGAACTTGCAGCCGGAGCTTCATGGATTACAAATTGAAGTGTTAGTGCCAGGAATTACATCATTCTTGATGAATTTGCAGATTCGGTCCACACTTGTTGATCAAATTAAAGCAGCTTAAACAAGTTATGCCAAGTTGCAGAAGATCAGAGAACAAGTATAGAGTGGATTTTGAACCGACTTCATAATTCATGATGATGGATTCTTATGGTATGAAAGCCGTTTATGCATGCCAGCCGACACTGTTCGAGAAGAGTTAATGAAAAAAGCTCACAGCTTTCCTTATTCCATAGTCCCCGGCGGCACAAAGATGTACAAAGATCTTTGACAGTATTACTGGTGGCACGGCATGAAAATAGAAGTGGTTCGGAGCGTAGCTGAGTGTTTAGTTTGTCAACAAGTGAAGGCTGAGCATCACAGAACTGTTGGTCTACTGCAACCGTTATCTATCCCAGAATGGAAATAACAGCACATTACCATAAACTTCGTAGCTGCACTCCTTCGCATCACGAAGGGTAACGACGCAGTTTGGGTTATTGTGGATCGACTTACTAAGTCGGCTCACTTTATTCCATTCCGAGTTGGCCAGAAAACAGAAGTTTTGGCAAGGAAGTACATGGAGGAGATCGTAAGACTATATGGAGTACCAATTCACATCGTCTCAGACCGGGACACCAGATTTCAATCCCAGTTTTGGCAAAGTCTTCAATCCAGTCTGGGCACAAATCTGAGTTTTAGCACAGCTTATCATCCTCAGACAGACGGACAGTCTGAACGAACAATTCAGATACTGGAGGACATGCTAAGGGCTTGTATGCTTGACTTCGGTGGATCGTAGGAAGATCATCTGCACCTCGTGGAGTTTGCATACAACAACAGTTACCAAGCCAGCATTGGAATGGAACCATTTGCAGCCCTCTACTGTCGAAAGTTTCGTTCTCCTATGAGTTGGTATGATGTAGAAGACGAGAACTCCTTGGGCCAGAGATGATAATAGCAACAATGGATGTAGTTCTCATGATCAGGGAAAAGAAGCGTATAGCCCAAGATAAGCAGAAGTATTGGGCAGATGCAAAGCGCCCACACTGAGTTTCAACCTGGAGATTACGTATTCCTCAAGATCTCTCCGAACAGTGGAGTCATTCTCTTTGGATGATGAAGAAAGCTTAGCCCAAGATACAACTGTCCGTTCGACATATTGGAACGGGTAGGAGATGCGGCATATCATTTAGCACTACCACCATCATTGAAAGGAGTGTCACGATCCGAAATATTAGCTCATGACCAGCACTTAAATCACGCAACGTCTAAAGGCGTAACGTAATTCAATTAAGCTGAAACCCAGAAATCTAAACCGTTTTAAGAAAATAAAGAAGGTGAAGTTTTGAAATAAACGTATAATGAAATCAAGTTTTCTTAATGCATAGAAAAGGAACATGAAAATGCAAGTGAAATTTACTAGTTTGAAAACGTGTTTCGTATTTTAAAAATTTGGGCAGCACCTCCTTTGTATATTTTGATCCAAAACCACATATACAAGATAATGATAAAGGAATCCCCAAGCGGGAGCTAGCTCTTCACCAACCGGAGGATCATAACCACGCAAAACATAAATATAAGTATACGACGCCCAACGGCGAAGATCACCATAAAAGATAAATAAATAAGCAAGACATCAAAACCACAAGTAGCGAAAAACCCCTCGCGCTATGTCTCGCAACCACAATCTCACTAAGTCTCATTACTTACACAAATACTAATTTTGATTGATGGAGTAGACTAGATACAATATGAAATATAAATACAAGAGTGGGTACGATACAAATGCCCCATTTACCAATGCAAAACACCCAAATGAAGTTATGTGCCAGCGATGCCGCTACGAATCCATGTGGTCAACCTGCAAGAAATGTGGTACAACGGGGGTGAGTTGCCAACACGTGAGTAGAAAAACATCTACAAGTAGAAATCGAATAAACAATGACTCCTAAGTCAACTATATCATAAAGGTAATACTATGATATCTAGGGTGATCGTATCTGTATATGTGCCAACAACGCAATCAATACCTATATGTATGCGGATATAATCCAATAATATAACCAATGTCTGTATGCATATGGATCTCGTCCAACCATATAATCAATGTATGTATGCATGTGGATCTCGTCCAACCATATAATTAATGTATGTATGCATGTGGATATGAGGATATAAAGCAACAGGGTCCCTCGCGACACATCAAAATCATAGAACCGGAGTGTCCAGCATCGACACTCGAAAACATCATGAAACCCGTGTCCAGCATCGACACGTAAATCCTCATATCTCGGGCTCCATCGGTCCGGATCGGCCCTCGGGCTCCGTCAGTCCGGATCGGCCCATCTCATCTCTTGACTCCGGTCGGTATCCTCTAGATATCAGCCGAGCCCAAATACAATCACCGGTAGGTAGTGCTCCCCTTCCAGGCTCACCGTCTAACATATACGAGTCTTCTTGCCCCGGGGTACCTCACCGGGTCCACTATATACCCGCAGACGGTGCCTACCACTTCTCGAATCGGGTTTCAAATGTCACTCTCAGAACCAAGAAAACACATGGTGGACGCACTGAAATATCATATCAAGAGAAACCGGGTTTTTAAAACAGTACATGCTTTCCTTTGAAATCGCCACAGTTCTCAAATCTCGAAATCTCATGAAAACAGCATTTCTCAATGGGTAAAAGCGTAAAGCATGATGTATCGACATATAGCAGAAATGTAAGCATATACGTATATCATGCAACATGGAATAGTAATATGCACATATCGAGGGAAAACCACTCTTTTAAATGAATTCAGTTTTAAAATATATCATGCGGTTCCCAAATCTCCAAAAATTGAATGCAATACCGTATAAAGGCGTATATGTGTATATACGCAAGTATGGACGTAAAAATGTGTATGTCCGCAAGTATGGTGTACAATATGCATGTACGCAAGTATGGTGTACAATATATATGTACGCAAGTATGGTGTACAATATGTATGTGCGCAAGTATGGTGTACAATATGTATGTGCGCAAGTATGGTGTACAATATGTATATGCGCAAGTATGGTGTACAATATGTATGTACGCAAGTATGGTGTACAATATGTATGTGCGCAAGTATGGTGTACAATATATATATACGCAAGTATGGTGTACAATATTTATGTGCGCAAGTATGGTGTACAATATGTATGTACGCAAGTATGGTGTACAATATATATGTACGCAAGTATGGTGTACAATATGTATGTACGCAAGTATGGTGTACAATATGTATGTGCGCAAGTATGGTGTACAATATATATGTGCGCAAGTATGGTGTACAATATGTATGTATGCAAGTATGGTGTACAATATGTATGTGCGCAAGTATGGTGTACAATATGTATGTGCGCAAGTATGGTGTACAATATTATAGGGTGTTTTTCGTCACCCCATTGAGATGGGAATACGCGTGCGCTTGTCAGGCGCATTACAGATTCTCCCTGCCTAGGGTAGGCTGGGGTTTATTGATTGTGGGGATCCGAATCTCCGGCAGCCGCGGACTAAGCTGCTGTTAATTACCCCTCGCCTTTTGGAGCGAGAGAACCTCCGATTAATGGGTTAAACTGGTCATGCGAACTCAACGTGCAGTGTTGTGTTTTGAAGGGGTTTGGATATATCGAGAGCCCTGCAGAGTTTTTACGGGGGTCCCGCTACCCGGATAGCGGGCTGGGGGTCAAGGGGGTTAGCAGCCCCCCTTGCGAGGGGCGAGGTAGCGCCCCGGCCCAAATTTTTTTTGAGGGGGTCAGTGTTGTAGAGTATGTGTATGTGTCTATATATATAGGGAAAGGGCATCCAAAGGATGCGTGGGGGCCAGTACTTTGCGTGCAGGGCACGCAGGCGCTGGGCGCTAGCGCACTAGGCGTTGGGCGCGAGCGCTCTAGGCGCCGGGCGCGCCATGTGCTCGGCATGTGGGCGCAAGCGCCCTGGGCGCCGGGCGCGCCACGTGTCGGCACGTGAGCGCAAGCGCCCTGGGCGCCGGGCGCGCCACGTGTCGGCACGTGGGCGCAAGCGCTCTGGGCGCTGGACACTGGGCGTCAAACAGAGAGGGGACTTTGGTCCCTGCACTGGGAGCTGTGCTCCCGATTTGTGGAGTTAAACTCCTAAAAGGTTTTAGAAGTGATCCAAGGGGGGCTGCTTTGTTTCTCCCTTTGGCTCCGGATCTTCCCCAGATGAGATTTTTGGAGATGGGTCTCCTCCTTGCTCCTCTATTGGCTGGGTCTTGAAGAAAAAGAAGTATGAGATTTTAAAGATCTCTTCCTTTCGAGATCTGATGGGAGATCTGAATGCCCCTTTGTAGGTTTTGTGGTGGAAAACTACTTAGTTTTGGAAAAGAAAGAGTAAAACTCTTGATTTAATTCAAAAAAATAAGAAGGTTTAGAACCTTGGAGAAGGAGCAGGAAGCACAAAGAACCCTAGTTTTTTGGGGAATGAAAATTGTATATTAGATATTTTCATCATGTTGCCTCTTATAGCCTTACATATTTATATATATCCCCTTGGGCTTTACAAAATGGCATTTGCTCATCCCATGGCTCATGTGCAATTTCTTTTTGCACATAAGCCATGGGCTTACAAAAATTTGGCTTTATGCCTATTTTGTTTACATTCATGCATAAAAAATTGCATAAAAAATGACATAAAAATTATTTATTACATGATCTATATTTTTGCATGGGGGAAGGCCGGCCGCGGGCTTGACTTGGGCATGGGCCCGCTTGACCTGGGCTTGGGCCCGCTTGACCTGGGCTTGGGGTTGACCTTGACTTTAACTCGGTCAACCGAGGGTGCAAATTTTGACCCCAACAAATATGTATGTGCGCAAGTATAGTGTACAATATGTATGTGCGCAAGTATGGTGTACAATATATATGTACGCAAGTATGGTGTACAATATGTATGTGCGCAAGTATGGTGTACAATATGTATGTGCGCAAGTATGGTGTACAATATGTATGTACGCAAGTATGGTGTATAATATGTATGTACGCAAGTATGGTGTACAATATGTATGTTATGATGCAGCAACCCTACTGTGTAGTGACATGGCAATAATCGATGATGAAGTGTGTGAGCCGATAAATCTGTGTACGTGTAACATACACATCATCGATAATGGTATAAGTGTACTAGCACAGGTATAAGTAATGCAATGCGAATAACATGAATACATCATAAGGTAAATCGTCAGCTAAAAGCTATAAGGTATACATATCTAACATGATCGAGTCGGTAAATCTATCAATCGTCATCCAGCCTAACAATATCGCGTACGGTATATTCCATCATACGGAAACCTCTAGTCAAGGGCATGGATCAATCATCAAGTCAAACTCATCACGCATGGAAAATTATCGTACAGCGGCATTAAGCTATCAGGGATCCTATCAACCTATAAGACGAGGAGGGTACGGACCTAACGTCACGTACGGCTAACACTCACGATTCACAACACATAAAAAAATCTCTATATACCTATGTCCCAGGCCACATCCGCAATAATCTCATATCTGGGGATCTACAGGGTATAAATTATCCCAATCGACTCGAATCTGTATACCAACATATCACTAAATCATCATATCACGTCATATATCCTTTTCATCGCATTTATATCCCTCAGCAGGTCAATTTAACAAATACATTCTACCTTTACTATAAGCATAAGTATCTAATCTAACATACACACCCGAACCATACAAACAGTTTTTGGAAGATGCGAATCGTAGTTGTGAAAGTAGGGCTACGGTGTTTTTAAGGAAAATATATCATTTGAAAATCCGTAACGTCCCTCAAGGTATCTATTTAAAAGATGCATACAATTCTTCAGTTTGGAAATAGGTATGGTTCGGATGACACATCTACATTGACTATCTAGTCCTATAGTACCCTAAACAGCAATATCATCAAATCTCATCCTCAAGTCCCATCATCACATACTAGTCGTATCATATCACTTCTAACTATCCTTAGTTTCTAATATGGTTTCTATAGCTATCTTTTAATTATAACCCTAGTTTGCTACTCTAGGTTTTCTTAACCATATACTACAAATCGGTTTCCACCAAAACCTTGCGGGGGTGATATACGCCATCCACCCGACTTCCCCCCTAGATATAATTCTACTCACATTGGTATTTGCTTGCCGAAGTCGATGACGCCACGCTACATCGCCGGAATCCACGCGAAGGTACCTACAATAACAACACATATTGCAACGCTATAGAAATCAAGTTCTGAAATCCAAAACGGCACACGGATCGCCTATAGGTTAGAACCTATAGCCCACGTATGCAAAACCAACAAATTACCCCTAGTCGTTGATGTACAAACATCCAACAACCAAATACGAATTCAAATATCAAAAATTAGCTTTTCAAAATATGGAAAACATAGCAAAAATCACACCAAAATGCTCCCAGATTTTGACTCAGGTCAAAAGGAGTTGCACAAACAAGTCTAGGGTGTAGTACAAGGTGTATATGACCTACTGAACCAACCTAGACCCCTACCCTCTGTTAGTTATATGTATGCCCTAGAGACCATTACTATACATGAGATGTATATTGTAGTGATGCTTGGACATATATAGGGAGGACTTTCTTGCTCGACATGATAGTATGCTATCTGGTTACTCTTTACCTTAACGTGTACATTGATTGTCTCTCTATTACATGTTGGTAAAGCCCTTAGGAGTGTACTTGACTACCTGGACTATGATGCGGATCATACTAGTGGGGACATGGTAGTCCATAAGTACATCCTTCAAGGTCCCTAGTCGTGGGTGTATCGAGACGGGGCATCGATATACCAGAGTATACTAGCGTATAGCTTCTCGACCCATATAGATGGGCGATGGATGATCCCATATCCATTGGTGTTTGACATCAGAGATGATATACGGGTGCTCAGTAGAGACTGGGTACACTGGACGGACTCGCCGAGAACTCCCAGATGGTATTATACCTTACGTCAGATGGCAGTTCTCTGGTGACACTGGTACAGGTTAGTCTGTAGACCCGAGATCATCATAGAGTCTTGTGTGATTCCCACTGTGCTTTGATTTCCACCTTACCACGTCCAAGAGGGCATGCAAAACGGTGGTTTTTGGGTACAGTCCCGAGTTATGGAGGCAATGAGCGATAGGAGGGGTTTCGTCTCTTCCGGTATTGGGGGTTGATGTTGCGCTATGCTCGATTGGCCATAACAGGGAAGTCCCTGGCCAAGGCTGGTTTAGAGATTTACTGGTAAGTGTTACCAGTAGTTTCTCGACCCGTTATGAGCCTCGCATCGGCATGACTTATCGGTTATTGGGGTCTGACGTTTACCACCCCTAGACTTGATATGCGACATATCAGACGAGGAGACCGGACTGTACGTTAGTGTCACTGTCAGGCTTTTTGCAGGAGTTGGAGCGGGCTTGCTTGCTGATCTTCTGATCGCTCAATACCCGGGTAGCCGTTACGTCCAGCTAGTACCGCTGACGGCTTGTGGGTGCTTGATATGATCATGACCTACTGCCGGCGTATTGACGAGTCTTTAGAGTCATACATAGAGGTTTTACTGGCTCAGGCAAAACGAAATAGGAGCGCATATGTGATATGTGCGGGACCGAGAATAATGCGAGTATGAGATACCGTATTCAATTCTCGCGATGTTTGTATCGATCAGTTATATGTGATATAACCAGGTTATCGAATCAATGGTTGATTCGATAAGTCGATACATTGGATGTTAGTCGGTTATATGTGATATAACCGGATTATTAAGTCAAGTGTTGATTTAATAATTTAGTGTATAATTGTATATGTGATATACTAATTTTCATTAACTAACATTGGTTCACTTAAGCATTTGTTTTTCTCACTTGTGCACAACTTAATATATATGTGATATATGTTTATTTGTGTTCATTTTGTATCATGGTTGTTGATACAACTATCATGGGTGTATAAGACCTATACCATACTAATTATAGTGTTAGGTTTTTATATTTAAAGTAATTCTAAAATTAATGGATAATGAGCTCACATGCATGAAGCATCATGAAGCTTATGGTTGCATTGACTTAGTCCACTAGTTTTGTTTTACTTAAGATATTAATTAATCTAACCACTATAATTAGCCATGGTTATGTCTCTACATGAGTTAGTATATGATACCCACTCACCCATGGTTAGCTCTCTCTCTCTTGATTAGTTTTCATTCTCATTTTGAGCTCATTTTCTTCCTCCTTCAATTTCTTTCTAGGGTTTGATAAAGAGATAGAATGATAGTGAGAAAAGAAATTCTAAAGTGTACCCATTTCTTATTTCATCATCTTCTACTAGACTAGCACTTTAGTTTAGGGTGTTTGCTTCACTAATTCTCTAGTTAGTGAAGTAGAAGCTTGAGTTCGTATTCCCTCGACGTAGATCATCTTCGGGCTCGAAGACTTCAAGCAAAACCGTTGCCCTCTTCTCATGGAGCCGTCCGAGAGTCCGGGAGCACGATGATCGCAGCGAAGGGACTACTACAAGGAGCTTAAGAAGTGAAGGACCGATCTACAAAGGTTGTATTTCGTATTCACTTAGAGATAATTATTATTTACTAGCATGTGTTACCCTAATTTTCTAGCAAAGATCTTGTTTAGAGTTATTCGGCACAGCTAAAATTTTAATCGGGCATGGTTGATGCCTTGTAGAACCTTCTTAGAGTGCCTAGTAACCCTAAAGTGGTATCAGAGCCTAACTAGAGCATTAGGCGACGTGTTTACGAAGTTAAAACTCCAATCGAACCCCGATACGACAATATTGAACCCCTCTCTGGAAAATTTTCCAAAACAGTGATTTTTCTGAATTAAAAATACCTAAAAAAATTCAGCAGGTGATTCTAGGAATTATTGTGCAAAACGACAAAGTAAGGCGTACGGATGGCCGCGGAACCGCGGCAATACCCTGCTTGTGCCGCGTATCGGCGGCCGTACAGTGAGCTTGTGCTTTGGGTTTTGCACAGTAATACTCGTATCTGTTATTTCTATTTTCTGGGTATTTTTTATCTGACTCAAGTGTTGAGTGTTCTGGGGTTTATTTTGTATTCGTTGATTCGATCGGAAAATTTAATTTCGTTATGTTTTCCGGATATTTAGAAAGTATTAAAAAGTTCGGACGGATATCAATAACTCACTTTTTCCCGACCCGGAAAATTTCCAAGTGTTGGATTTTTCCGTTGTTTAAGAATGTCTAAATCATGCAAGTTACGCAATGGACTCTCTAGAAGACAACAAACCTTAACTCGATTATGTGACCATCTCGAACTGTCTTTTGAACCTTAGGGTTTGGGCAGTACGGCGTTGCCACATGTGAGGCGTTGGCTTGACCCTTCTACGGCTGGACCATTGGTACTGTGGCATATGATGGATGTTTTTAAAACTCCCCTCAAGTGTTAAGAACTATTTGGGAAAACTTGGGTGTTTGATCATTCGATCGGAAAGTTTAACATTGTCTATTTATCTTGAATGTGATACAATATTTGGAATTCACAAGTAGTTATGAGATAACTAATTTGAATGTTATAAACATAGCAGTTTAGTCTCAAATGATCGGTTGCCACAGAATTTTGATGCAATCAAAAGTCCGTTGCAATCACGTAGCGTACGCGGATACTCGCCGGGTAAACTTAATAGACAGCCATGCTCCATAGCCCCGACCAAGTGACTGTAGGAGAACCCCGTAGCCAAAAGCATCCGTTCGGGTGCTCGCGGCAGCGGTGTTCCGCCTTAGTGCACTTCGTCGACGGCATCCGGGGGTACGGCGTCTACTAAAGTTTGCGATGAGTATTCGATCACATATCGGGAATCTTGTTGAATTGTCCGACTAGATATTGAAAAGTGTTTTCGATATAGAGACTAAAATGTGGGGTTTATAATTGTTAGGCATGCGATATCTAAGGAGGTTGCGGATTCCAACTGTTGTAGTTTTATACTTTCTTTTCTACGACCGTAAGTGTAATATGTGATATCGCCGGTTTCATTGCTATATGTCAACGACAATTGGGATGCGCATATTTACTTACGTTGATGACATGTGATGTTATGTGTTGCTGGATATGTTATATTGGATCGTCGCGTTCTGAATAGCCGGGGGTTTTTATGTGAGATGAGGGTCTTTATTTTCATTCATGTAAAATTAAATGTATGTAATATTCTTTTATTGGGGCACTTCCAGGATGAGGTTGATGTCACCATTTGTATATTATTTACTTTTCCGCACTAGGATAGACCCAAGGAGGAGAGCATAAATAACCGGGTTCTGGAGTCCAGTGGGAGACCAACTCGAGGAGTCGAGTCTGAGTCTCCTAACTCTAGAATTGGTAGGGTTGCTTGCCACTCTCGTAGGGGTCTAGGGGTGTGGGTTTGGCTATTCATCGCGACCGTGGAATCCATGTTTTATAGAGGCTCAAAATAAAACACGGACGTCCTAGTATATCCAATGTTTCATATGTTTCTTCTGCTGCGATATCTGTGTTGTGATCATTTGATATGTTGTGATAAATACTGTATATAGTATATATGATATATTATATAGACGTTACTTATGTTTTACACCCGCGCTAGCCCTGCCCCGCTCTGCCGTTAGTTACCTAACCTAACGGTGCACGAGGGGACATCAAGACGAATGCGGATGGCATAAGTGTGCGTCGTATTTATCTGTGATGTTTAGGTGACTTAAATGATATGACTTCATTGTTCCCCTCCGAAAGACGGCGACGACGTGAGGACGTCTTGCCTGAGATTCGGGGCAGATGCTATATGGTTTTATCTGTCTACCTCTCCGAAGATGCCAAGTTGATTTATGGCACCGTGTATCGGAGGTTTAGACGGATGCGGCCGATGTAGCAGACTTCATCAGATTCCCCCTCGCTACAGGGGTTTTTGATTGTGGGGACGCTCTTCCCTGCAGGCGCAAGCCCCTGCAGTTAATTACGCTACCGCATCGCGGTAACCACTTTCTCCTTCTCCAGAATTTCACTTCGTGTCGTGTGTGTTTATTTTGTTTGTGGTTGCCCGTGGATTGTATACGGAGACTATTTATTTCGTCACCCGTAGGACGTGGATTAGTCCAAATCCGTATTTTCTTAGATTTGGGTTTTGAGTTTTTGGTTTAAGGATACGCTAGCCATTTTTGAGGCTAAGATCAACTTAAACGTTTGTTAAGGATATGTTAGTCTAATTTCCAGACTAAGATCAACTTAACAGGATCGTCTAGATCCATTTCCAGTTTAGGGACATGGTGGTCCATTGCATGTATGGCCGTCGGGACCCATCACCTCTCTGACGACGTTGAAGGATTACAACGACAGATGTCAGCGGAGTTCAGAGATGTACCCTTGAACCAAAGTTGAGTGGGGGATCTATAGTCCATTTAAATGTTTAAGGATACATTAGCCGTGTTTGGGGCTAGATCAACTTAAACGGGATCGTTTAGATCCGGCAAAAGAGCATTTGGAGGCTCTATTATTCCAGTTTAGGGACGTAGTGGTCCAAGTTCCAGTTTAGGGACATGGTGGTCCATGTTCCAGTTTAGGGACGTGGCGGTCCATCATTAGTTTAAGGACGTTTCGGTTCGACATTAGTTTAAGGACGTTTCGGTCCGACATTAGTTTAAGGACGTTTCGGTCCGTCATTGATGTGTGGTCGCCGGGACCCGTCACCTCTATGACATCGTTAAAGGATTACAACGACAGATGTCAGAGGAGTTCAGAGATGTACCCTCGAACCGGAGGTAAATTGATTTAGGAGAGCAATTTTATTCGGTCAATTTAATTTGAGGACTTATGGCCATGATTGGGTTAAGTCCAGTTAAAAAAAATGTTCAACACTTTTATTTGTTTTGGGCCTATTAGGCCTGTGCTGGGGCTTGGCCCATTTTTAAATAATGCATTGCATTGCTTTTTATTTTTGTATGGGCTCTGCCCATAAAGGATGCAGAGCATCAATTTGTTTTGGGCTCTGTCCTTTTATTGCTTTGCAATTTATTTTGGCCTGTTAGATCTTTTTGACTTGGGCCCGGCCCTTTAGCAAAAGAAATGCATTGCATTTGTCAGGCGCTTTGCGCCAATCAAAGAGCGCAAGCGCTTGTGGTGAGGACACGTGTCATGCAAGCGCAGTGTGCTGCGCCGGTGCGCTGTGCTGCTAACACATGGCGCGCTCTGGTGAGTTGCGCCAGTTTCAGAGAGCAAAACTCTATCCTAAAAACGCACAGCGCAAGTGAGTCAGATGCTGACACGTGTCATGTTCTGAGGAGCGCAAGCGCAACAGCGCTGCGCTGTGTCAGTGCGCTGCGATGTTGCGCTGCTGACACGTGGCGCTCCCTGGTGGCTTGAGCCAACACAGGAGCGCAACAGTGCAATTTTTCAAGTGCAAAGCACTGTTTTATGTTTTGATCGATTTTAAATCAAAGAAAACAAGTTTTTTCTTGTTTTCAAAGAACCAATGGTTCATAAGAAAGTGCAAAGCACTATTATTATTTATTTTTCTTTTTCTTCTCAGATCATTGATCTTCTTCTCAGATCGATGATCTATTCATAAGAGAATTTTCTCTTTTTCTAAAGGTTTTTACCTTTTTTGCTCTTGAAATTTCTTCAGAGTTCTCTCTGTTTGAAATTCTTGATTTCTCACAATTTTTGATGCCTTTGAATTGAGGTCTAGGGTCCTTTTTATAGTGCCCATAAATTAGTTAAATTTGTTAAAGAGATCTTTCTCTGAGTAATTTGGGGAATTTTCCCCACCGTTGGATCTTTTGATCCAAGGGCTTCTGTTTTACAGAAGAAAATCTTCTTGTTTTAACAAGAACAGAAAGATTTCTCTAGAATTTTGATTCTGTTTGGCGCAAATGCCCCAGCGCGTGACACGTGTCGCACAGCGCAGCGCAGCTGCGCTAGCGCATCTGCGCTGACACGTGTCGCGCAGCGCATCTGCGCTGACACGTGTCGCGCAACGCAGTGCTTGCGTAACTGAAGCGTTGTTTCCTTTAATTTTGCTTTAAATAGAGTTTTTCTCTGATTAGGTGCGCTGCTTTGGGCACTACGCTGATGTATCTGCGCCTGACACGTGGCGCGTTGTGCCCGGGATTTGAAGCGTTGCTTCAAAATTTGAATTTTGAATTTCCAACAGAGCTTTGCTCTGATTGGGGGAAACAAATTCCCCCCCACCATTGTGCTCACGTGGCGTGCACGTGAGTGCAGCGGTGGCAAGCTCCCGACCGTTGGATGAAGGGGTGAGCTGAAGGGGCGCAAGCGCCTTATAAATAGGACCTATGGCCTTTAAAAAAATCTTCACCATCTTTTTTAAGATTTTAATTTCAACAGAGCTTTGCTCTTGCTTAAGAACTTCAGAGCTTTGCTCATTTCCAAAGTTAGAAACTTTAAGTAAAATTAATCTAAATTAAACTAAATTAATTCAAACCAATCTTAAACCAAAGAGTTTTGCTCTCACAGATCTTTTGATCTAAAGAAATCCCCATTGGGGTTTCATAAACAGAGCTTTGCTCTCAAAAACTTATAGATCTACAGAGATCTTGTTCATGGGTTCTAACCCATGAACAGAGCTTTGCTCTTGGATCAAGTGTAGATCTTTTAGGTCTGAAAAATGAAGAACTTATTATAAGTTTTCATGGATTTTTCAAGATTCCAAAAATTTTAATTCTTTTAAGTGTTACAAAAAATTTTGATGGATCTTTCCATTATTACAACAGAGCTATGCTCTTTTAAGGAATTTTATTCCTTTGAGACCAGAATTTGACAATTGTCATTCTGTGACAGAGCTTTGCTCTGAAAGATGGGGTTTTCTCCTTGTCTCTAGGGATTCCCCACTGATGAGAATATTCTCTTGGGGGATCTTTTCTTTAACTGACAGTCTCACCCAATGATGAGGCTGTCTTATTAAATGAGGCATTTTCATCCAGATTTTGTGGGTCCCCATTTGGTCCCCTATCCACTGCACTGCAGTGTGGTGTGATTAATTTTAATTTAATTAATTTTTTTAAATTCAGTTAATTGAAAATTTTTAAACGCCAAGCGTTGGAATTGCAGCACTAACGGCTATTTCTTGTTCCTTTGCAATGACCATGTCTCTCGATACCTCGTTCCTGTTCGCCCGCTCAGAGGAAGGGTTTCCTGAAGCGCCCTTGGACCGCGAAGTTCTAGCCATGATTAAGGACCATGACCCGGAATACAAGAGTCTCCACCTTTGGGGGTCGTGGTATAATCAGATTATCATGGGTCGACGGAGCTTCACGTGCGCAGTGCCGTCAGAACCCATTACGGCGATTCACTATGCTACCCCACCCTCGGTGCAGTATGCCGTGGAGATGGTTGATTGGACCTCGAAGGGCTTTCTTCATCCTGCTATGGATGCGATTCCGGTCCAGCGTCCTATGGTTTTGGATATCCTAGGACGCCGTATCTGTCAAGGCGAGGCGCGACCCTGGGGGCAATCATATAACATTAGTCTGATCCTCCGCCACCCGATCGGCTATCTGCCGTGGGCCTGGTATATCCTGTCGACGAAGAAGTCGCAGTTGATAAGGTTGGGATTGTACGCTGCGGTCTACGTATCTCTCTTCCAGTATCCCACGCTCCCCACCTAGTGATTCAAAGCCTTCTTGGAGCAGTGGAACATCCCCACTCACACTTTCCTCGCAATGGATCGGGAAGTGTCGATTTCTCTGGAGGAGTTTACAGAGGTCTCCGGTTTACCATTTATTGGGGAGCACTATGAGGAATTGCTTCCGACAGACGAGTATGTCTTCGGTGCTAAGCCGTTGGTAAGGGGGCTCACGCCGGAGAATGCTGTTCAACACCAATTCCAAAGCTTGATTAAAGTGTTGAACATCTATGAGGCCCTTTTCATCGAACATGGTAGTCGCAGAGTTAACTTTGAGGATTTCATCACTCGGTTCCTTCACCCAAGCGTCCTCTCATCAGAAGCTGCCAAGTTTGCTACTCTGGATGACCCTTTCGGTCTAGGTTTGGATAACCTGCCGGCGAAGGAGATAGACCAAAAGGGTTTTTTCCTTCCGGACTTCCCAACCATGTCTTTTGCAGAAATTTCAGCCCCTGGGATGGACGAGGAGGCCTTTTTTCTAGGATTTCTTGGGTTATGGCTGAGTTGGTTTGCAATCCCAATGCACTCTCACCATATGCGGCCCTCCGTCTTTTACCCAGCCCACCGGATGACCATCGGGGTAAAAGTGGCCGTTGGGATCGCCGGCTTGGCACACTTATATCACGGCCTCAGTCGAGCAGTGGATGATAATGAGCCTGGGGTACAGCATGTGGTCTTCCCGATGCACTACTTTGTATCGTGGCTCGAGCTACACACGGTGGGTGTCTTCGGCATGCACAAAAGGCCCTCGTTCTTTGACAAGTGCGGTTTCCCTCGCATCATACAGCTGATCGGCGCATCAATTGTGACCCCATCACCACAAAACGCCAGGGGTTTACTCCTTCGCCCTCACACCGTTGGAGCCGGGATGTCCTTTATTGACAAGGTGTTGACTATTGGAAAAGCGTCCACCACTGCGGTGCGACCATTACAAGACTCCTTTAAGGATGGAGCCTCAGTTTTGACGACCCAGGAGACCCTTCACTTATATTCTATTAGACCGGGCTTCCTAGTCTTCAGGCAGAACGGTGCGGCGATTTTCATGAGATATAACCCGCATCGTTTCGCCCAACAATTGGGCTACGATCAAGGGGTCCCCTTGGAAGCTTTCCTGCTGGAACCCGCTGCCACTGAAGAAGGGATGGAGAACACGCTGCATCACTTCATGCGCCTGAACATGGGTTCTCATTTTTTATCAGTGCGCCGGCCTGCGCTCCACGACTCCTCAATGTATACAAAGAGTGGTACAATCATTCCACGGGAGCCGTTATAAAGGAGGAAAGGCGATTGCTGGTCGACCGTAAGGGTGTGCCTCCAGGTACCGACCGTAACTCTCCCTTAGTGCCAAGGACCCCGTTGGTCCCCCCTCTAAAAGATGCCAGGGCCGGACCGTCGCGTGCGCAAAGTCCTCCGCACGGATTGTCGCTCTCCGATATTGCGGATGCACCTCCAGCGCCCCGTGCTCCAGTGGAGACAGTGGTTGTAGCCTCGCTGGAGTCTGGCGTGGGTGCGGACATCGAGACCCACTGTCCCAAGGTGGCTGCTAAGCGTAAATCGATCCCGCGTGCACCTTGGGTTGGCGGGCAGAAGAAAAAGAAGTCACTCTTTGCCGCAGACGTCGCATTCGGTCAGGAACCTCACGCTCCCTATGCCGAGGGCCTAAGTGAATATGGGACTAATGAGGGATTAGTCATGCCGCCGAATGACACGGATTTGGAGGCCGCCCTTGAAGCTTCAGAGCGGTTGGCGAGGCGTGACGCATGGCTAGCTAAGCTTGCGGAATCAGGTAATCACTAGTCGCATTTTCTATTGCAACATATCTTTATTATTGCCTTTGACTAACATTCTTCCTTCTTTTCTTCCAACAGGCATCACCACTGAAGAAGCCATCGCCGCTTCCCTGAAGACTTTCCAAGAGGAGGAACGTCTTAGAGCGTCCATGGGCCTTAGTAAGTTTCAATTCATCAAGTTTTCATTTCCCTTATGTTATGGTCGATCTAACCTCTCCCTTTTTATCGCAGGAACCTCAATGCCGTTCCCTCCAAGCGACGCGGACATTCTGCCAGTTGCCGATGTTCCTGCTTCCTCTGGGCTATTGTGGGAGGTCCGTCTTGAAGCGCCGATGAGAGATGCCTTAAAGGCTCTAGAGGCATCTCTGAACGAGGACGACGACGCCTTAAAGAGGGAAGCGTCGAAGAGGTCCATTGCGACATCCCGGGAGTAAAGGAAATGGTCAAGGCGCGAAGCGAAGGCACGCCGGGCTGCCTTGGCCATTGGAGCGGGCCCAAGCACCATCCCTCGTGCCGATACTCCATCAGAAGAGCATCCGGTCGCCTTGTCTACGGCTCATAGACAGGCGGTGCGCGCCAGTAGGGAGGCTAACAATAAGTCCACCTCAGGTAGTATTTCTTTTTTTAGAATTTTGTTGTAAGAATCATAAAGCTGCTGGTTCTTATATATTCTATCCTGCAGGGCCAAGTCTGACCGAGGGGGAGGCAGAGACTGTCGAACCAGAGGAAGCAGGGGGGAGGCACCGGCCGAACTTGAGCCGACGATGGGCAACGTCGCTGGGGTTATAGAGCCTGAGCTGGAGGCCGAGGGATCCGCAGCCGAGAAAGTCATTGATGCCGAGCCTGAAGTGGCGGCAGATGAAATGATTGTTATAACTGAGCCCAGGGTAGTGGCGGACGAGGCGCTTGAGGCCGGCGACCTCATGGTGGCGGCGGATGAGCCGATGGAGACCGCGGAGCCCGAAGAAGTAGCGAGTGAGATGGGTATGACTCTTGGGGACGAGTCGGCCGCTCTCTCCCAAGAGTCCGGCAACGCTCCAATCATTGCCCTCCCCGCCTACGATCTTCCGCCGTCTCCTGGCCGCGTGAGCACGACGACGGTCCCCATCGAGTTGGGTGATGAGGCCACGGGCGGTGGCCTCATGTCAATGGAGGAGGGAGTTGCCTCCGTTTCAGCCGGCAGCTCATCAGGTAAATCCCAAGTTGCTGTCTTTCTTTATCTTACAATCCTTTCTGACAAGTTCACCTTTGTTCGTAACGCAGGTGCAGCCAGCGCCGACGCCCCACTGCTCGAGGGACCGCCTTCAACGACTGCCTTGGCGGTGGTCACCTCTCAACCCTCTCTTATACCATCGAAGATGTTGGAAGGTATGGATTTGCAATCTATTATTTTCGTCTTTCAGCCGCATAATTTATGTACTAAAGTCGTACTGCTGTGTCTTTCAGGAGTTCTTTTTTACCATCTCTATCAGGTGTTGCTCCCACACTTCTCCTTCCCATCTGAACTCGCTTCTTGCTCCGGTGGCGCTGGTAAGTATGGTTTCCATTGATATCTTTCTTTTTCATTGATGGAATTACTTTTAACTTTTTTTATCCCGACTGCAGTGCTACAAATCGAAGGAGGGGATGAAAGATCAGCTGCACCACCGACCCTTCCGGCCTTGCCACCCGCCTCAGCTGGTACAGCGACTATCACATTGATAATTCCCCCTTTTTTATTTCCTGAACTGTTATCTGATCATATCTTATTTCTTTTCAACTGTTGTTCCGGTCTCGGCGCCCTTTGAGTATTGCATCACATTGCCGGCAGGTCCTTACCTGAGACGTCCATCTTCGAAAGGCGCCGTGAACAGCTTGCGTATGTTGAGCGACTATGTTGAGGAGCTCGACGTCGAGACCCCTACGCCTGGTGCGGATTTCGCTACGGCGTTTAACCCGATGCTGGTGATACTCGTGAATTTCCGTGACGAGGGCATCATCGCATCTTGGGTTAACCATTGTATGGAGATCGAGGCTCGCCTGCATCAACTGGAGTTGATGCGTCTCGCCCCCGAGACTTTAGCCACGAGCAATGAAAGAGCAGCATGGATTAAAGAAAGTGCTTCTTACGTCCACCACTTGGAACAAGAAGCAGCTTTAAAGCTACAGGAATGCCAAGAGACCTCGAGCGAGATGGCCCGTCTGCGTGCTGAGGTTGAGGCGAATGCTGCCCAAGTGAAGGCTATCTTTGAGGGTCTCCTAGAGCGCATCTCCCATGGGCTAAACTTGAAGTGAAAGCTTGATGTAGCTGAGCGTGATACCCCAGGCCGCGAAGCTGCTCATCAGGCCATCAGGGAGCAGCTTGCATCTGTCTTGCAGCAACGGGCCTAAGTGGAGGCAGAGCTGGCGGTGGTGGCCGATCAGGAGAGAGTGGGGAAGGAAGTGCGCGAACAATTGCTAGAGATATACAAGACGCTTCCTTCCCAGTAATTCTCCTTGTATCTAGATACTTTTAGAATTTTTCTTTTTAAATAATATGTAACCATTCTTCAATATTTTGTACGCTTCATCTTGTACTTGATTACATTCAATAAAGATACACCTTTTTCTTTGCAATGTCTTGTACTATTTCTTTGCTTTTTCCTTTCTTATTATCAGCATGCTGTCACAATTAGCAAATAATAGAGTAAGCATCTCGATTTCTTCACGAGATAGCGATGGCTCAGGCCGCAGGTTCAGATCTGCCGCCTAAGACTTTTCAACTTTATGGGCCGTGAGGGTCTCATAGAGACTTTTTCTCCCTACGGATCGAGAGAATCTCATAGGTGGGTTTTCTCCTTAGGAATCGTAAGGATTCCTAAGTGTGTTTTCTCTTATAAGTCATAAGGGTCCTATAAAAGAATTTTTCCCTTTTACGAGTTGAGAGGACCCGTAAGCAGTTGTTTCCCTTGGTAGTTTAAGGACATAGTGGTCCATTGGTAGTTTAAGGACATTGCGGTCCAGTGGTAGTTTAAGGACGCATAAGTCCATGGGTTTAAGGACCCCACAGTCCATATGGGTGTGTTTAAGGATGCATTAGTCCGTTAGTTTAAGGACGCATAAGTCCGCGGGTTTAAGGACCCCACAGTCCGTATCTTGGTTTAAGGACGCATAAGTCCATGAGTTTAAGGACCCCACAGTCCATGTTGATGTGTGGTTGTCGGGACCCGTCACCTCTCTGAAGACGTTGAAGGATTACAACGACAAATATCAGAGGAGTTCAGAGATGTACCCCTGAACCAATGAATTGGTTGAAAGAGCAGATGTGCTCAGTTCAAGATGACTTGAGGACTTATGGCCAGTTTGGGCTAAGTCCAATTATGTTTGAAATATTGGCCCTCTGTTGGTCCATTGAAGGAGAGGCTTTGCCTCTAGAAACTTAGCCAATTGGGCTAAAGCTAGTGTTAAACACTAAAGACCAACAGTGTAACACTAGGAATAAGATTAGCAAGTTAATGTTAAACACTAAAAGATAATCAGTGTTAGCAACAGGGCTTTCAAATTAGTGTTAACACAAAAGCAAATCAGTGTTAAACACTGGTAGCAGAGATTTCAAACTAGTGTTAAACACTAAAGCAAATCAGTGTTAAACACCGGGAACAGAGTTTTCCAATTAGTGTTAATCACTAAGAAAATCAGTGTTAAACACTGCAAATAGAGTTTTCCAAATTAGTGTTAAACACTAAGAAAATCAGTGTTAAACGCTGCAAATAGAGTTTTCCAAATTAGTGCTAAACACTAAGGAGGGAGGGGTCACGTGCGGACACGTGAGAGCGTCCTGATTTCCCTTATTTTATTCTGCAGATCAGTGTTTAACACTTTTAATTTCCTGGCCATCACGTGTGGGCACGTGATGGAGGCCCCCGCTCTGGTCTGTTAGAATGCTCATTAGGTGTCACGTGGTGACACGTGAGGGCGCCCTAAATGTGGAGCCAGATCTCCTTTTGGTTTATCCTCAAATCTGCGAATAAGTGTTAAACACTTTTATTTTAGAGCATCACGTGTTGGCACGTGATGGGGATCTGTGTTCCAATTGTTAAAGCATTTGCTAAGGGGTCACGTGGTAAACACATGAGAGCGCCCAAAGCCTTCATTTCCATTGATCTTTCTTTCTGCGTTTTGGGAGTCACGTGGGAGCACATGATGGCATCAAAAAGTGGGGCCAGCTCCCCTTTATTTTGTTCTGCAAACAAGTGTTAAACACTTTTATTTTCATAGCCATCACGTGTGGGCACGTGATGTATAATCATGCCCTGATTTATTAGAACATTTATTAGGGGTCACGTGGTAACACGTAAGAGCGCCCAGAATTGTTTATGCCTTTGCTTTTGTTCCATATATAATGAGGGTCACGTGGGAACACGTGAGGCATTGCCTCAAAGCTTTCCTCTTCTCATTTTTGGGGGATCTGTTCAGGGGTCACGTGGGGCACGTGACCTTTGTCTTTTCATGCACAGAGATCTTTTAAGTCTCCTTATCTTTAAGAATTAAATTCTTATTTAGGGTAAAACCCTAATTTTTGTTTTGGAGGAATTAAATTCCAATTGTGAAAGAATTAAATTCTTATTTAGGGTAAAACCCTAATTTTATCCCAAAGGAATTAAATTCCTATAATTTTGTGAGAATAGAATTCTCAAAATTTAATTTCTCCTCTATGTTTTGGATCTACATGGCAGGATCTCAATCCAATGAGAATTAAATTCTCAATTCATGGGGAGATGTGCACTTTGCAGATCCTCCACCAGAAAAAGAACTAAGTTCTTTTCTTTATATAAGAGTTAAACTCTTTTGAGAATTAAATTCTCTTTTTAAGCCTCTCTTTTCTTACCTAGGGTTTTTCTTTTGCATAGAATTAAATTCTCCTCTCTTTTCTTTTTTCTCTTGAGAATTAAATTCTCCTCCCTCTGTTTCTTCTCCCCAAAAAAGTAGATCCCCTCTCTTCTCTTCTTGGCTCCTATTTATAGGAGAAGGAAAAGAATAAATTTGTTTAGCAAATCTCTCATTGAAAGATTTGATTTGATTGTTGAGAGATTTGATTTATATTTATCATCAATCTGGGCCTTTAGATTGTTAAGTGAATTTTATTCACCGTGGATTTTAAATCCAAAAGATATCCCTTTGTTGTCTCGGTTAGATTTAGGGGGGAAATCTTTCCAAGTCCATAATTTTTCCATAAATTGGTGATATTTAATCACCCTTGGATCTTTAATCCAACGGTCCCCATAATGCTTTTCCATTTGGAAAGATTTGGAAGCTTTTAGAATTTAATTCTATTAACTGTAAGGCTTTCAAAGCCAGTCACGTGCTGACACGTGACCCTTGGTCACATGTGAGCACGTGACCCCCAAATTGGTTCCTTTAACAGCAGCTTGTTTATGTTGTTGTTTTAACCATCACGTGTCAGCACGTGACTATTGGTCACGTGTAAGCACGTGATACCTCATTGAGGTATTTTCTGACTTTTAGAATTAAATTCTATTCATTATTTTAGAGGCTTTAAAAGCCCATCACATGTCTGCACGTGACCCATGGTCACGTGTGAGCACGTGATGCCCCATTGGGGTCTTTTCTGAGTTTTTATTATATATTTTAGCTCCTCCAGCGGGTTCTTAAAGGTCCATCACTTGTGGACACGTGATGCCTCATAACTTTTGATCCCGGATGAATTATGAGGCCCATAATATATCAAATCGAAGGGTTTTTTCAAGATGCTTCCAATACCATCAGAATTTAATAGTTCCTCCTTCGTGAACTCATCAAAATACAGGCCGGAAGATATTGGTTCGCATTTCCTTAAGCGTATCGCTTCCATTTGATACCTCGGACTCTTCTGCGCAGAAATTTTCGGCGGGGAACAAATGCCCCCCACTACTTTGCCCACGTAAGTATATACGTGGGTGAAGTAGTGCAAAGTAATGCATAGCGTATGACCAATTTCGGGTTGGTATATTACTTTCAGAATCTTGATCTGAGAAGATAACGAGTGGACACAAGCGTCGTCATTTATCATTGACTCAAATCTCGACTCTTAAGAGATATAGTTCCAAACCCTCATCCCCATGAGCCGCACCCTTCCATTTTTTATGTCTTACTCTGGCGTGAAGTAGTTTATATGCTCATGAGTAGCTTCTCCATTTCAGTGGCATGTATCTTTGGCAAGTGTGGCTCATAAATGGTCCATCTTGACCTCTTTACAGGGCGGGTGATGGCTTAGGAGACAGGGTTAGGATCTGCCACCTAAGACTTTTCAACTTTATGAGCCGTGAGGGTCTCACAAAGACTTTTCTCCCTACGGATCAAGAGGATCTTGTAGGTGTATTTTCTCCTTAGGGGTCGTGATGACTCCTAAGTGTGTTTTCTCTGAAAGTCGTAAGGATCTCACAAGAGAATTTTCCCGCTTATAAGTCGAGAGGACTCGTAAGTGGTTGTTTCCCTCCTTGTCGAGATTCGAATTTGGAGGAGTGTGACCCGTGGATAGTATGCAAGAGACCGTTTTGGGCCGACTTGCAGGGTCCCAGTGCTTAGGAAACAGGTTTTTAATCCCTACTGCCTAAGGCTTTATCTCACGAGTCGAGACGAATCGAGAAGTTCTAGCAAAGACATCAATTTCCTCACGATTCGAAATGGATCGAGCAGATCTCGCAAGAATATCCTAACGTCACAGTTAACCTCTGCTCTTTACGACAGAAGTCCGTTAGGGTCTGTGGTACTTAGGGTTTTGGCCGTCGTACCGTCGCATGAGCTGATGTATTCCTCGATAAGCAATCGTGCTGTTCGAGTAGCCCTGCGACTGCCATGTCTCTGATCCCTTCGGGGGCTGGACAAGATGTCTTCAAGAAATCCTCCTTGGCAGTTTGACCGTCGGAAGAGCAAGCGTTAGGAATTTGCCATGCCGCTTTTTACTTGAGGTTAGGCTCATTTTGGAGAGCCCCGATGAGTCATAACCACTCCGCGCTGGTGTAGGATGATCTCTGATAGTCTTTCAGGCTTTATATGACTTGCCGTTAAGACCCTGAAGCTAGGAATTTGGCCTTTGCTTCGTTTGCTGGCATTGCGTCCTCTGTATCGAGACGAATGTCGTGGTTGTCTCTAGGTTGCTGGTGAACCGTCGAGGTTTGGAACTAGGGATTTTTCCGTGGCTCCTTTTGGTGATGTTGCGTCTGCTGTATCGAGACGAACGTCGAGGTGGTGACCACTCCATGTGGGATGATCTCCGGTGGTCTTTCAGGCTTTATATGACTTGCCGTTAAGACCCTGAAGCTAGGAATTTGGCCTTCGCTTCGTTTGCTGGCATCGCGTCCTCTGTATCGAGACGAATGTCATGGTTGTCTCTAGGTTGCTGGTGAACCGTCGAAGTTTGGAACTAGGGATTTTGCCGTGGCTCCTTTTGGTGATGTTGCGTCTGCTGTATCGAGACGAACGTCGAGGTGGTGACCAGTCCATGTGGGATGATCTCCGGTGGTCTTTCAGGCTTTATATGACTTGCCGTTAAGAACCTGAAGCTAGGAATTTGGCCTTCGCTTCATTTTCTGGCATCGCGTCCTCTGTATCGAGACGAATGTCATGGTTGTCTCTAGGTTGCTGGTGAACCGTCGAGGCTTGGAACTGGGAATTTTGCCGTGGCTCCGTTTGTTTGATTGTCGCGTCTGAACCGCTGGAGGAAGAACGCTGGGGTGACATCTCATCTGCTGTATCGAGATGAATGTCGAGGTGGTGACCACTCCATATTGGTGCGAGATGATCTCCGATTGTCTTTCCGGTCTTATATGAGTTACCGTCAAGACGTTGAAGCTAAGAAAGAATGTGGCCTTTGCTTCGTCTGCTTTGGCGCGTCTGAATCCTGCTGGGGGAAGAACGCTGGGGTGACATTTCATCTGCTGTATCGAGACGATCGTCGAGGTGGTGATCATTCTATGCTGGTGTGAGATGATCTCCGATTGTCTTTCCAGTTTTATATGAGTTACCGTCAAGACGTTGAAGCTAGGAATGTGGCCTTCGCTTCGTCTGCTTTGGTGTGTCCGGATCCTGTTGGAGGAGGGACGCTGTAGTGACATCTCGTCTGCTGTATCGAGACGAACGTCGAGCTGGTGTGAGATAATCTCCGATTTTCTTTCAGGCTTTATATGACTTGCCGTTAAGACGCATGAAGCTAGGAATTTGTCCTTCGCTTCGTTTGCTTTGGTGTGTCCTAATCCTGTTGGAGGAAGAACGTTGTTGTTGACATCTCATCTGCTATATCGAGACGATCGTCGAGGTGGCGACCACTCCGCGCTGGTGCGAGATGATCTCCGATTGTCTTTCCGATTTTATATGAGTTACTGTCAAGATCCTGAAGCTAGGAATTTGGCCTTTACTTCTTTTGCTTTGACTGTGTCTGCTGTATCGAGACGAATGCTGAGGTGGAGCTGGGATTTTGCCGTCACTCCGCTTTGTTTCGACCATGAGGTCTTTTATTGACGTTGCATCTGCATCCTGCTGGACTGCGGAGGAACGTCGTCGTCGACATCTCTTCTGCTGTAACGAGACGAATGCTGAGACGGAGCTGGGATTTTGCCATCGCTCCGTTTGATGGTGTAACATCTGTGTCCTGTTGGAATGAGGAGGCACACCGTTGTTGGTCTCCAGGCTATAGATGTGGCCATTGAGATTTGGAACTAGGGACTTTGCCATGGTTCCGTTTCGTTGCGGCTCTGGGGTTGGTTGTTGACGTCATGTCTGCATCTGGTTGGAGTGAGGAGAAACGCCGTTGGTGATCTCTAAGTTGTCGATATTGACGTCAAGACCCTAAGGCTAGGGATCTTCCTTTGCTTCATTTGCTGACATTGTGTCTACAATATTGCGACAAATGTCGAGGTTGTCTATGAACCGTCGAGATTTGGCTTCGCTTTCTGATGGAGCCTGTTGGGAAGGTATGGTTCCCTCTTTGTTTGTGCCCCTGGATTGTATACAGGGATCGATGTGATCTCACCTGTAGGGCATAAATTTCATTTTTATTTTTATTTTATTTCCGCGATGCTCTATCATTTCAGCTTTTTATATCGCGAAAATCGCGATTGCCCAATCATTTCGGCTATTTTTCGCGTGTGCCCAATCATTTCGGCTATTTTTCTTTTTACTCGCTGCTTTTTATTGCGAGTTGCCCAATCATTTCGGCTATTTTGCATGCATACATTTTTACTTGCTGATTTTGTTTGCAAGTTGCCCCATCATTTCGGCTATTTCGTATGCATTATTTTTTGGCTCGCTAATTTTTTTTTCGCGAGTAGGGGATTTGGGATCTGATACCAATCTTGGCATCAGCATCGCTGCGACTGGAATATTTCCAGGAGCGAATCATCATTTGCCGTGAAAGGACTTGGAATTTGATACCGGTTTAGGCATCAGTATCGCTACAACTGGGATATTGCAAGGAGCGAATCATCATTTGCCTCTGTCGATGCCGAACAAAGGTGGCTTAGTAAACAGGGTTAGGGTCCTGTCGACTAAGGCTTTAGACTTCATGAGTCGTAAGGGTCTCACAAAGGGATTTCTCCCTACAAGTCGTGAGGATATTGCAGGTGTATTTTCTCCTTAGGAATCGTGAGGATTCCTAAGTGTATGCCCCACTGTAAGTCGTAAGGATTCTACAAGAGGGTTTTCTCCTTATGAGTCGATAGGACTCATAAGGGTTGTTCACCGTGCGAACATATCCCTAGTCACGGATGGGACTTGGTTAGGGAAATATTTATTCGTGCCCGTGGATTGTATACAAGGGTCAATATGAGACGCTTGTAGGGAAATATCGAAGGTTGTGGGGGTTGCTTAAGAACAGGTTAAAGTTTCTGTAACTTAAGACTTTCAAATCTTATGAGCCGTGAGGGTCCCAAAAGAGAGTTCTCCTTACGAGTCATGAGGATCTCGCAAGTGTGATTTCTCCTTAGGAATCGTGAGGATCCCTAAGTGTGTTGCTTCCTTTGTGAGTCGTAAGGATCTCACGCGGGTGGTTTCTCCTTACAAGGTCGAGAGGACCCTGTAAGTGTCTTTTAACGAGGTTGTGCCCTTTCGGGTTTTCACAAACACTCGCCGGTAGCCCTGCTGTTTTTACTCACAGAGCCCTTTCGGGTTTTCATCTGTGCCCATTTTGCTTGTGGACATACCGTTTTTTTTTATTCTTTTTTTTTTGTATTCTCTTTTTTTTCTTTTTTCTTTTTTCTTTTTTTTTCTTTTCATATTTTTTTAAAATGAGGTCGCGCCCTTTCGGGTTTTCACGAACACTCGCCGATAGCCCTGTTGTTTTTACTCACGGAGCCCTTTCGGGTTTTCATCCGTGCCCATTTTGTTTGTGGACGTACCGTTTTTTTTTAGCACGTCAGCCTGAAGATGCTGCAGGTTGGGAGTAGTTTAACGACGTTTCGGTCATTTGCAAGTTTTAGGACATTACGGTCCGTCGTTAGTTAGGGACGTTTCGGTCCGCAGTTGCCATATTTGAGGCGGATTCTTAGTTCCTGGACTTTTTGGTCCAGGAGGCCTTCCCTATGAACGAGCATGATGCCCCCGGCATATCCACCTTTTTCGAAGCATGTTGTTGTGGCGGGTTTACCTTCCAGTTTTCGGACAACGCGAACTTGCCCTGTTGGTATTGATCCTCGATCCATCCCTTAAAGACGAAGCAATCTTCAATTGGATGGCTTACCGCTTGGTGGTAAGGGCGGTAATTTGGATCGTTGACATCGCCTGGCTGCAACGGACGTTTCGGACTCGGCAGGTTGATGAGTCTGTTACGCACTGCCAGCTCGAACAATCTCCTCGTTTTATTCTGAGGAAACGAGTAAGGACGTCCCAGTCTCTCCTCGAGGGATGGGCATGGATGCACGTTGTTTCGACGGACAACCGGCTTTGAGTTGCTCGGCTGTTGTTGAGTGTTGGCAACGACAATCACTTTCCCTTTTCCTTTCTCATTTTGAGAGTCTGGCTTTGGAGGAGACGATTTATGTCCCATCTGATCCATTTGGGCCAACTTATCGATCAAGGCCTGGAAAGTAGTTGGCTTGAAGAACATCATGAATTGGGTGATGGTTGCTTGCGGATCCAGAGTTCCCATAAACATGCCCACTGCCGACGCTTCTTCGATGCGCTGCTCGCATTTTGACCATAGGTTCCGCCATCGTGTTGCATATTGGACCCACGTTTCGCCTGGCCTTATCCTGGCATTGATCAGTGCTGTTATCGGGGTGCGCTCACTAGCACTTGCGAATCTTTGTGTAAACAGTAGCTCCATCTCCGCAAATGTTTTGACAGAGTCGTTAGGTAGCTCCGAATACCATTCAAAGGCTGTTTCTGCTAAGCTGCCGACGAATTGGCGAAGCAACAATTTGTCATCGCCTCGAGTATTGCCACATAAGGCCCTGAATTGAGCGACATGCTGATGCGGATTTCCCGTCCCCTTATATACGTGGAACTTAGGGATCGTATATCCCGGCGGGTAACTAATTTGGTCATACCAGCCCGGGTAGGGTCGTCCGGTTCTAGCAATTTGCCCAGCCGCTTCATTTGCCTGGTGAGCTCGTATTTGCTGAGCTATATGGTCATCCAGTGCGGCCTTGGAAATGGTTTCTTCCTTGGCTGCTGAAAGAGCCGGAGGAGGATTCGATGTCTCTCCTTTGTCATCTTCAAGGACAATCGGAGGTTCTTCAGTAGGAGGATCTTGCTGGATCATCAACCCCACCATATCTTGGAAGAGAAGCGCCATTTGTTTTATGTTAGCCGCTTGATCTACGGCTTCTTTGTCCTTCTTTTCGAGGACTCTGCGTAGGTAGTCAGCATCAGTTTCTTGTTCATGACGTTGCTCTGATGATGCCTCCGAGCTTTCTTTTGGCCCGATAAGTGCGGCCATTGCAGTCATCATTTCCTGAAGCTTCTGTTGATGTTCTTGAGCCTTCGTCACGGATCGGGTAAGCGGTCGGTGACCCGTTGAAGCACGGCTTTCCTCCTTTCCGAAAGACATATAAATAGTGTGCACCACTATGCCCCCAGACTTGGGGTGTTTGTGCTCAGCGTGTTTACGGTTCGCCATGTTCTCAGGGGCTTTTTGCGGCCTCTTTTTATTTTGAGCGATTGACGTTGAGGGTGCCGTTGCAGTGGGCACCCAACCAGCTGTTACTTTTTCTGGCTTGACAGAGTAGCCCTTCTCCTGCCGAGCCTTCATCTTTTTCTGTCGGCGGAGATAGTCTTGATCAATCACCGACTCTTGGATCTGTCACCAGACCTTGTAAATTTTAGAGGACAGCCGTCGAGGGGGCTGCTCCCGCTTCTTCTCTGGAGTATTCTCCACAGGTGAAGGAGTTTTCTTCAGCACCGCAGTAGGAGAGTTTCTGCGCACCTTATTTAGCAATTCAAAGCTGTTCCCGGTTGGAACAGCAGCATCGATCCACACCGTTGGAGCTGGCGGAGTTATCTCAGAGGGGGAGTTGCCCCCAGCCTTCCTCCCTCGGCGCCAGTGGCGACGTCGAGCATGTCGTGCGGATGAGATCACCTCCGTTGTTGGATAAGCTTCTTCATGCCCCCTCTGAGCAGGGGAAGCAGCTTTGAGGACCTCGCCTGGAGCAGCAACCGGAATGGCCAGCTTTATAAAAACTGACTTCTTGGAAAGAGGAGCCTTTCCAATGATTTCGTCCGCTTGAGCCGGGATAGCTATCCGCTTTGGGATGGCAGCTTCGGGTATCGCGGGTTTGCAGACGTTCTGGCCCAGTCTGTTGAAAACTAAGGTATTGAAGCTGGGCGACCCGTTGAGAGGGGTCGCGGCAGTGGTAAGCCGATCAAAGATCGACTTCTTTAGGGCTTCTTGCAACGTCATTGTGGCATTGAAGCTCAACGGTGGGAGTATGGTCCCGAAGAATAATCCAGTGGTGGCCTGAGTTACCTGCTCCACTGGCATCTTGAAAAGAGAGGCCGCTTGGGGCCCATAAGTCACTCCTCCAGCAAGGACCGAGCGAGAGTTGCAGTTGCAGGCAGTGCAGTTTGAAGCCATTGATCTTCTGTTTTCTGCACGGAGCAAGACACCAAATCTTAGTACCTCGAATCCACAGGCAACCACAGTAAATCGCGATTCGTTCGTGAACACGACACACGAAGTGTGGAGTGGAAAGTGGAAAAGGTCCCACCGGGCGTGCCAGAATCTGTTCCTCTCCGAATGGCGGCCAAGACATGGACTGTCTTGCCTGAGATTCGGGGCAGATGCTAATTGGTGCTATCCGTCCACCTCTCCGAAGATGCCAAGTTGATTTATGACACCGTGTATCGGAGGTTTAGGCGGATGCGGCCGATGTAGCAGACTTCATCAGATTCCCCCTCGTTTGAGGGGTTTTTTATTGTGGGGACGCTCTTCCCTGCAGGCGCAAGCCCCTGCAGTTAATTACGCTACCGCATCGCGGTAACAACTTTCTCCTTCTCCAGCTGGTCACTTCGTGTCGTAGGTGTTTGTTTTGTTTTTGGTTGCCCGTGGATTGTATACGGAGACTGAGTTATGTCGTCGCCCGTAGGGCGTGGACTAGTCCAAATCCGTATTGTCTTAGATTTGGGTTTGGGGGTTTGGTTTGAGGATACGTTAGCCATATTTGAGGCTAAGATCAACTCAAACGTTTGTTAAGGATACATTAGTCTAATTTGGGACTAAGATCAACTTAACGGGATCGTTTAGATCCGACAAAAGAGCATTTGGGGGCTCTATTGTTCCAGTTTAAGGACATAGTGGTCCATTAAATGTATGGCCGTCGGGACCCATCACCTCTCTGACGACGTTGAAGGATTACAACAACAGATATCAGAGGAGTTCAGAGATGTACCCTTGAACCAAAGTTGGTTGAGAGATCTATAGTCCAATTTAGGACTAAAGTCTGTTTGAAGGTTTGATTTAAGGACACGTTAGCCATATTTGAGGCTAAGATCAACTTAAACGTGTGTTAAGGATACGTTAGTCCAATTTGAGACTAAGATCAACTTAACGGGATCGTTTAGATCCGACAAAAGAGCGTTTGGGCTCTATTGTTCCAGTTTAGGGACATGGCGGTCCATTGAATGTATGGCCGTCGGGACCCGTCACCTCTCTGACGACGTTGAAGGATTACAACGACAGATATCAGAGGAGCTCAGAGATGTACCCTTGAACCAAAGTTGGTTGGGAGACCTATAATCCAATTTGGGACTAAAGTCTGTTTGAGGGTTTAAGGATACGTTAGCCGTATTTGAGGCTAAGATCAACTTAAACGTTTGTTAAGGATATGTTAGTCCAATTTGAGACTAAGATCAACTTAACGGGATCGTTTAAATCCGACAAAAGAGCGTTTGGGCTCTATTGTTCCAGTTTAGGGACATGGTGGTCCATCTACAGTTTAGGGACATAGTGGTCCACTGTCAGTTTAAGGACATAGTGGTCCATTGGTAGTTTAAGGATATTGCGGTCCAGTGGTAGTTTAAGGACACATAAGTCCATGGGTTTAAGGACCCCACAGTCCATATGGGTGTGTTTAAGGACGTATTAGTCCGTTAGTTTAAGGACGCATAAGTCCGCGGGTTTAAGGACCCCACAGTCCGTATCTTGGTTTAAGGACGCATAAGTCCATGAGTTTAAGGACCCCACAGTCCGTGTTGATGTGTGGTTGTTGGGACCCGTCACCTCTCTGAAGACGTTGAAGGTTTACAACGACAAATATCAGAGGAGTTCAGAGATGTACCCTTGAACCAATGAATTGGTTGAAAGAGCAGATGTGCTCAGTTCAAGATGACTTGAGGACTTATAGCCAGTTTGGGCTAAGTCCAATTATGTTTGAAATATTGGCCCTCTGTTGGTCCATTGAAGAAGAGGCTTTGCCTCTAGAAACTTAGCCAATTGGGCTAAAGCTAGTGTTAAACACTAAAGACCAACAGTGTTGAACACTAGGAATAAGATTAGCAAGTTAATGTTAAACACTAAAAGATAATCAGTGTTAGCAACAGGGCTTTCAAATTAGTGTTAACACAAAAGCAAATCAGTGTTAAACACTGGTAGCAGAGATTTCAAACTAGTGTTAAACACTAAAGCAAATCAGTGTTAAACACCGGGAACAGAGTTTTCCAATTTGTGTTAATCACTAAGAAAATCAGTGTTAAACACTGCAAATAGAGTTTTCCAAATTAGTGTTAAACACTAAGAAAATCAGTGTTAAACACTGCAAATAGAGTTTTCCAAATTAGTGTTAAACACTAAGGAGGGAGGGGTCACGTGCGGACACGTGAGAGCGCCCTGATTTCCCTTATTTTATTCTGCAGATCAGTGTTTAACGCTTTTAATTTCCTGGCCATCACGTGTGGGCACGTGATGGAGGCCCCCGCTCTGGTCTGTTAGAATGCTCATTAGGGGTCACGTGGTGACACGTGAGGGCGCCCTAAATGTGGAGCCAGATCTCCTTTTGGTTTATCCTCAAATCTGCGAATAAGTGTTAAACACTTTTATTTTAGAGCATCACGTGTTAGCACGTGATGGGGATCTGTGCACCAATTGTTAAAGCATTTGCTAAGGGGTCACATAGTAAACACGTGAGAGCGCCCAAAGCCTTCATTTCCATTGATCTTTCTTTCTGCGTTTTGGGAGTCACGTGGGAGCACATGATAGCATCAAAAAGTGGGGCCAGCTCCCCTTTATTTTGTTCTGCAAACAAGTGTTAAACACTTTTATTTTCATAGCCATCACGTGTGGGCACATGATGTATAATCATGCCCTGATTTATTAGAACATTTATTAGGGGTCACGTGGTAACACGTGAGAGCGCCCAGAATTGTTTATGCCTTTGCTTTTGTTCCATATATAATGAGGGTCACGTGGGAACACATGAGGCATTGCCTCAAAGCTTTCCTCTTCTTATTTTTGGGGGATCTGTTCAGGGGTCACGTGGGGCACGTGGCCTTTGTCTTTTCATGCACAGAGATCTTTTAAGTCTCCTTATCTTTAAGAATTAAATTCTTATTTAGGGTAAAACCCTAATTTTTGTTTTGGAGGAATTAAATTCCTATTGTGAAAGAATTAAATTCTTATTTAGGGTAAAACCCTAATTTTATCCCAAAGGAATTAAATTCCTATAATTTTGCGAGAATAGAATTCTCAAAACTTAATTCCTCCTCTATGTTTTGGATCTGCATGGCAGGATCTCAACCCAATGAGAATTAAATTCTCAATTCATGGGGAGATGTGCACTTTGCAGATCTTCCACCAGAGAAAGAACTAAGTTCTTTTCTTTATATAAGAGTTAAACTCTTTTGAAAATTAAATTCTCTTTTTAAGCCTCTCTTTTCTTACTTAGGGTTTTTCTTTTGCAGAGAATTAAATTCTCCTCTCTTTTCTTTTTTCTCTTGAGAATTAAATTCTCCTCCCTCTGTTTCTTCTCCCCAAAAAAGTAGATCCCCTCTCTTCTCTTCTTGGCTCTTATTTATAGGAGAAGGAAAAGAATCAATTTGTTTAGCAAATCTCTCATTGAAAGATTTGATTTGATTGTTGAGAGATTTGATTTATATTTATCATCAATCTGGGCCTTTAGATTGTTAAGTGAATTTTATTCACCGTGGATTTTAAATCCAAAAGATATCCCTTTATTGTCTCGGTTAGATTTAGGGGGGAAATCTTTCCATGTCCTTGATTTTTCGATAAATTGGTGATATTTAATCACCCTTGGATTTTTAATCCAACGGTCCCCATAATCCTTTTCCATTTGGAAAGATTTGGAAGCTTTTAGAATTTAATTCTATTAACTGTAAGGCTTTCGAAGCCAGTCACGTGCTGACACGTGACCCTTGGTCACGTGTGAGCACGTGACCCCCAAATTGGTTCCTTTAACAGCCGCTTGTTTATGTTGTTGTTTTAACCATCACGTGTCAACACGTGACCATTGGTCACGTGTAAGCACGTGATACCTCGTTGAGGTATTTTCTGACTTTTAGAATTATATTCTATTCATTATTTTAGAGGCTTTAAAAGCCCATCACGTGTCTGCACGTGACCCATGGTCACGTGTGAGCACGTGATGCCCCATTGGGGTCTTTTCTGAGTTTTTATTATATCTTTTAGCTCCTCCAGCGGGTTCTTAAAGGTCCATCACGTATGGACACGTGATGCCTCATAACTTTTGATCCCGGATGAATTATGAGGCCCATAATATATCAAATCGAAGGGTTTTTCGAGATGCTTCCAATACCATCAGAGGTTAATAGTTCCTCCTTCGGGAACTTATCAAAATACAGGCCGGAAGATATTGGTTCGCATTTCCTTAAGCGTATCGCTTCCATTTGATACCTCGGACTCTTCTGCGCAGAAATTTTCGGCGGGAACAAGGCTCTCGTCAAGGATTGTTTGTTTCCCTGAGTTGAGGTAATTGCCAAGGATTATTTGTTTCCCTGGTGTTGAAACGAATCGAGAATTTCCCACGGAGACACTGGTTGCTCTGCGAGTCGATGCGAATCAGGAGGCTCTCGTCAAGGATTGTTTGTTTCCCTGAGTTGAGGTATTTGCCAAGGATTATTTTTTTCCCTGGTGTTGAAACGAATCGAGAATTTCCCACGGAGACACTGGTTGCTCTGGGAGTCGATCCGGATCAGGAGGCTCTCGTCAAGGATTGTTTGTTTCCCTGAGTTAAGGAATTTGCCAAGGATTATTTGTTTCCCTGGTGTTGAAACGAATCGAGAATTTCCCACGGAGACACTGGTTGCTCTGCGAGTCGATGCGAATCAGGAGGCTCTCGTCAAGGATTGTTTGTTTCACTGAGTTGAGGTATATGCCAAGGATTATTTATTTCCCTGGTGTTGAAACGAATCGAGAATTTCCCACGGAGACACTGGTTGCTCTGCGAGTCGATGTGGATCAGGAGGCTCTCGTCAAGGATTGTTTGTTTCCCTGATTTAAGGTATTTGCCAAGGATTATTTGTTTCCCTGGTGTTAAAACGAATCAAGAATTTCCCACGAAGACACCGGTTGCTCTGCGAGTCGACGCGAATCAGGAGGCTCTCGTCAAGGATGTTTGTTTCCCTGAGTTGAAGTATTTTGCCGAAGACACTGGTTTCTTCGGGGTTGGGATGAACCGTCGAGATTTAGCTTCATTTTTTGGCGGAGCCTGTTGGGAAAGTATGGTTCCCTCTTCGGTTGCGCCCTTGGATTGTATAGAGGGATCGATGTGATCTCAACTGTAGGGCCAAAGTTTTATCATCATTTTTTTTGTTTTATTTCCGCGATGCTCTATCATTTCAGCTTTTATATCGCGAAGGTCACGATTGCCCAATCATTTCGGCTATTTTTTGCGGTGCCCAATCATTTCGGCTTTTTACTCGCTGCTTTTATTGCGAGTTGCCCAATCATTTCGGTTGTTTTGCATGCATACATTTTTACTTGCTGCTTTTTATTGCAAGTTGCCCCATCATTTCGGCTATTTCATATGCATGTGCGGCCTACTGGCTTTTTGCCGTAAACCTGTAATTAGACACCGATTTCGGCATCAACACCGCTACAACTGGGATATTTCCAGGAGAGAATCATCATCTGCCTCTGTCGATGTCAAACAAAGATGGCTTAGCGACCATGGTTAGGGTCCTGTTGACTAAGGCTTTTGACTTCATGAACCGTAAGGGTCTCACAAAGGTATTTCTCCCTACAAGTCGTAAGGATCTTGTAGGTGTATTTTCTCCTTGGGAATCGTGAGGATTCCTAAGTGTGTGTTTCTCTGTAAGTCGTAAGGATCCTATAAGAGGGTTTCCTCCTTGTAAATGGAGAGGACCTACAAGGGTTGTCTATCATGCGTACATATCCCCAGTCACGGATGGGACTTGGTTAGGGAAATGTTTATTCGCACCCGTGGATTGTATACAAGAGCCAGTACTGGACCACTTGTAGGGTAATATTGGAAGTTGTGGGGGTTTCTTAAGCACAGGTTCGGGTCTCTGTAACTTAAGACTTTCAAATCTTATGAGCCGTGAGGGTCCCATAAGAGAGTTCTCCTTACGAGTCGTGAGGATCTCGCAAGTGTATTTTCTCCTTAGGAATCGTGGGGATTCCTAGGTGTGTTTCTCCCTTGTGAGTCGTAAGGATCTCACGCGGGTGGTTTCTCCTTACAAGGTCGAGAGGACCCTATAAGTGTCTTTTAACGAGGCTGCGCCCTTTCGGGTTTTCACAAACACTCGCCGGTAGTCCTGCTGTTTTTACTCACGGAGCCCTTTCGGGTTTTCATCCGTGCCCATTTTTATTCTTTTTATTTTTTTCTTCTCTCTCTTTTTTTACGAGGCCACGCCCTTTCGGGTTTTCACGAACACTCGCCGGTAGCCCTGCTGTTTTTACTCACGGAGCCCTTTTGGGTTTTCATCCGTGCCCTTTTTGCTTATGGACATACCGTTTTTATTTATTATATTTTTCTTTATTTTTTTTTATTCATCTCGTCAGCCTAAGGATGCTGCGGTATTAGTTTTAAGGACGTTTCGGTCCGCTATTAGTTTAAGGACGTTTTGGTCCGTCATTAGTTTAAGGACGTTTCGATCCGTCATTAGTTTAAGGACGTTTCGGTCCGTTGTGGAGAAGGCTGGCTACTACTTATAAAGTTTGAGCTTAGGAAGATAGCAAGCGGACATAGTCGTCGTCATCTATCATTGGCCTAGGCTGTGGTTCATTAAGCGTAGTATTTCTTTAGGAAGCGGCCGTTTATTGGCCTGTAAGGCCTTTCACCGTGCATATCCATGAGTAGATAGGCTCCACCCTGGTAGACCTTGTCTATGATGTACGGGCCTTCATAGTTTGGCTCGAATTTTCCCCGCTTGGCGCGATTGGGGATCATAGGTCTTTTGACCACTAGCACGAGTTCGCCATGGCGGAATGTCCTCGGCCTGGTCAATCTTTCATATGAGCGCGTCATCTTTGCTTTATAAGCTTCCAGATTTTGTTGCGCTATGAGCCGTGTTTCTTCAAGGGCATCAAGCTCCTCAAGCCAAAGATGAGCATTTTCTTCATCTATTAGCTCGTAGTGGACCGCCACTTGTAGAGAGGGTAATTCTATCTCGAGGGGGGTACTGCTTCTGTACCGAATACCAACGCATATGGCGTTGTGTTAGTGGCTGTCTTGAACGTGGTTCGATACGCCCAAAGTGCTTCTTGCAGCCTCTCATGCCAGTCCTTCTTATTTCGGGACACCGTTTTCTTCATGATTTTCGTCAAGGTCTTGTTAAAGGCCTCGGCTAGACCATTAGCTCACGGATTATAATCCGAGAAATATCTCCAGTCTATATTATGCTGCTGCGCGAAGCGACTGATCTTGTGGCTTCTGTAGGCTGGCCCGTTATCAGAGATGATCCTCCTTGGCGTTCTAAACCGATATATGACGTGCGTCTTGAAGAAATGGAGGATATTCTCCGTCTTCATTTCCCTCAACGGTACTGCTTCTGCCCATTTGGAGAAGTAATCGGTTGTCGCTAGGATGAAACGATGTCCTCTGGACGATGTTGGTTCGATAGGGCCGACTATGTCAGTTCCCCACATCTCGAACGGCCAGCTAGCCACCGTTGGATGTAATGGATTTGGATGTTGGTGGACGAAATCCCCATGGATTTAGCATGAGTGGCATTGCTTCGCATATTCGAGGCAGTCCTGAATCATCATGGGCCAGTAGTAACCCATCCGTTTTATCTTCAACTTCATCTTTAGGCCTGCTTGGTGAGAACCGCAGAGTCCGTCGTGAACTTCCTGAACGACCCTTTCCGCGTCGGCAGGTCCTAGGCATCTCAACCACAGAGAATCAAAAGACCTCTTGTACAGCGTATCGTTGACAAAGGCGAAAAACAGAGCTCATTTCATGAGCTGATGTCTTGAGGACGCATCTTCGGGCGTTCGATGATATTTGAAGTAGTCTATAAAGACTTCTCTCCAATCCTCGGTATTTTCCCGATCTTTTATTTACAGGGTCGTCTGCTCACTCGCTCCTTTTTCTTCAGATGATTCCGAAGATATTTCCGCTGGGGCAAGTACCCTACGGCTTTGTACCACGATTTTGACGTCATCGAGGTTCTCGTCAGCCAGTTCTTTAGCGAGCTTGGCCAATGCATCCGCTTTGCTATTTTCCGTGAGCGGTATGTTCTCCAAAGTATAGGAAGGAATTTGGGTCAACAGTTGTTGCACCTTTTCACCGTACTTCACCAACTCCGGTTTGCACGTTTGGTAGTCGTCGTTTACTTGACTAACGACCAATTGAGAATCTCCGTATACGAGGAGGTTTTCAATTCCCATGTCGATGGCGATCTCGAGGCCTGCTATCAAAGCTTCGTATTCGGCTTCATTGTTTGTCCTCGGCTCTGTTAGGGAGAAAGCAAAGCGCATTATCCCTCCTTGTGGAGTTACAAAGATGAGTCCTACCCCCGATTTGATTATAGGGGTACTTTGTTTGCGCTTCTTCATGGAAGATGCTCCATCAAAATAAAGCTCCCATCGGGTATCACCACCGTCGATCGCATCAAACGCATGTTCGTCTGGAAGATCGCAATTCAGAGGAGAATCGGCGGGTATCGGATGCTCAGCGAGGAAGTCGGCGAGGGCCTGTCCTTTCACTGCCTTGAGGGGTTGATACGTTATCGAGAATTCCATCAAGAGCAGGGCCCATTTAGCGAGTCGTCCCGTCAATATGGCCTTCGACATTAAATATTTAAGGGGGTCCACCTTCGAGATGAGACAAACTTCATGTGCCAATGCATAGTGCCTGAGCTTTGTTATCGCAAAGATCAACGCCAAGCAGTGTTTTTCAATGGGGGAATAGTTGCTTTCTGCCCCCAGAAGAACTCGACTTAAGTAGTAGAGTGCTCTTTCTTTCCCCTAGTCATTCTCTTGTGCCCATAATGCGCCTAAAGAACCTTCGAAGGCGGTTGTATAAAGAATGAGAGGGTTTCCCTTAACCGGAGCAGCCAACACTGGCGGGTTCTGCAGGTACTGTTTAATCTCGTCCAGGGCGCTTTGGCATTTTTGGTCCCAGACGAACGGGGTTCCCTTCTTCATCAGATGGCTGTAAGGACGGCACTTGCTTGAAAGGTTAGCTATAAATTGTCGTATATACGCGAGCTTCCCTTGGAGAGATCGCAGATGTTTGAGAGTCCTTGGCGGAGGCATTTCCATGATCACCTTGATCTTTGACGGATCTATCTTAATACCTCGGTGTCGGACGATGAATCCCAGGAATTTGCCCGAGGAAACTCCGAATGCACACTTTAGCGGGTTCATCTTCAAGTTGTACTGTCGAAGGCGTCGAAATACAGTCTTTGATGCTCAAGATGTTCCTCGTATGATTTGCTCTTGACCATGAGATCGTCGATATAGCATTCGACGATTTCATGTATAAGGTCATCAAAGATCTGCGTCATGGCTCTCTGGTAAGTAGCACCGGCTTTCTTTAAACCGAAGGGCATCACCTTATAGCAGAATATACCCAAAGGAGTCCTGAAGGCGGTGTGCTTCTGGTCTTCGGGATGCATCTTTATTTGATTATACCTTGATGAGCCGTCCATGAAGAAGAAAACCTTATGAGTGGACGTATTGTCTATCATCAGTTCGGTGACTGGCACTGGGAAATCATCTTTCGGGCAAGCTTTATTGAGATCCCGGAAATCCATGCATATGCGCACTGTCCCATTTTTCTTCATCACTGGGACGATGTTGGTGATCCACTCGAGATACTAGACTTCCTGGATAAAGCCAGAGTCGATTAGCTTCTTGACCTCGGCGTTGATGTTCATCTCAAGCTCGAGCCGCATTCTTCTCGGCGCCTGTTTGACCGGCTTGACGTCCGGGGATATCGCCAATTTGTGCACAGCAACTTCTGGATCTAGTCCTGGCATCTCATAATAGTTCCATGCGAAGCAATCTTTATGCTGTACAAGGACGTCTTTTAATGCAGCCACCCTTTCTTCAGACAGTAGGTCGCTGACGAATGTTGGTCGTGGGTCGTCCACCGTTCCCAACTCAATTTTCTTGAGGTTATCTGCAGTGGTATGTATTCCATCCTCTAGCTCTTTCGGAGCAGGTGGGAACTCTGAGATCACCTCGTCGTTGCTGTTTTCAAAGCACCCAGGAAGGTCATCCATCTTCTCGGGCTCTTCCTTTGATATTGTTATCATGTGACAAGTACGAATTCGCCTCCAATCCCAATGTGGGACTGGTTTTTCTTCTATGGCCTTGGGTTCGTGCCTCTGTGGCGGCGCTACCCTCCACTTGTCAGACAAAGCGAACTTGCCAAGCTGATACTGATCTTCAACCCAATTCTTGAAGGTGAAGCAGTCCTCGAGAGGGTGCCATATCACTCGGTGATAAGGGAAACAGTCCGGGTAAGAGACTTCGCCTGCTTGTTCGGGGTATTTAGACTCCGGCAGTGTAAGCATCTGATGTTCTAAAGCGAGGTCGAGTATTTTCTTCGTCTTGTCTTGAGGAAAAGAGTACGCTCAACCCATTTTTCTCATGAGGGATAGATCGGAACCGCTTGATTTTCGTTCGCGTGGCCTCTTAGCCCCGCTTCGTTGCTGTTGAGCACCTTTTTCGCGTTTCAACTTGTTTCTGCCTCTGCGTCGAGCCTTCTTTATAATGGGTTGACAAGGAGCGGCATTTTCATCTTTCACGGCCTGTTGGAGGAGGCGTTGCGTTTTGGCTTTCTCGTAGATGGCCATTTCGCGGTTATGGTCGCCTCGGACTTTTTGACTAGCTTCCCTTATAAATTTGTCCATTTGTTCTTCAAATGATGGACTGGGCACTTTTGCAACAGGAACTTTTACTGGTTCAGGATTAGCGCCCTCCCATTGAGCATCCGCTTCTTCATCAAAGTCATACACGACGTAGCAGCCGTGTAGTAATTCTCGCTTCTTTGACTGGATGTATCCAAGCCCTTTTGTCTCCATTCTCCCATTAGGCAGTTTGCGTTGAGTCTCGGGAGCGTTCCAGACTTTGTCATAGAACTTGGCTTTTCGAACGGTCTGCTTGAAGGATATACCCTGGCGTTTCAGCAGCTTTTTCAAACCTTGCGTATAATATCTGGGAAGACGGATAGGCTGAAGCCTATCGAGCGTAGGATCCGCGCCATGCCAGATTTCTTTCTCCACTTTGTTTTCTTCAGAGCGGTAGAATAGAATTGCCTTCTCGCCTTGTCGCCTGGGAGGGATATAGAATGTCTGCAGCTCCTCTACACTGTCGGTATCGAGCGCATCCAGTTCTTTATAATGTTTAAGCGGCACCATGGTGACTTGCAGACTTTGCTCTTCGTCAGCGGAAGCTTGTATTGAAGGTCGAGCAGAGAATACAGCATGGACCTCATCCTCCGAATCACTACCAAAGATCAACGTAAGAGCGGATGGTCCCGGCTTGTTGTATTGGGGCGGACCCGAATAAACTGTCTCCTCTTCCTCCTCGGTATCACTCCCGAAAACAGGGATGGTGGCGTTAGCTTTGTTCTCCGGCTTGTGACACCTTTCCGTGTCTTCGAAATCCGGTAAGAAGTATTTGGCATCTTCATATTTGCGGACATCGTTCACGGAAAACGGATTCAGTTCTCCGCCACGGTATACTCGAGACCATCCTTAGCATACTTCATATACTGATGTTGTGTAGAAGGGATGACGTTGTATTCGTGTAACCATGGTCGGCCGAGCAAAGCGTTGTAGTATGTCTTGGCGTCTATGATGTGGAACTTAATGTCCGTGATGAGTAGCCCAAAGCGTAGCGTCAGTATCACAGACCCAAGAGTTTTTGATGATTGGGAGTCGAACCCGGAGATGGTGATCTTGTCCCGAGCAAGGTGCTGGACGCTCATGCAGATTTCTTTTAATACCCGCACATTGAGGAGGTTAACGGAGGATCCATTGTCGATCAGGATTTGGCCTATCTTTATATCGTGATAGTATCCTCAGACATAAAGGGGGCGATTGTGTTCGCATTTCCCAAGGAGAAGGTCTTCATCACCAAAAGCGACATCGGCCGTGTGCACTTCCTCCAATTCATCCTTCATCTTTTCCTCGGCCGGGAAAGCTTCGAATTGCTTCGGATTCTGTAGTGCCTTGACTAACGAATCTCTCGCCTCCTTTGATAGCAAAAGGGCGTCAAGAATACTGAGCTGTGAGGGTAGCTTCCTCAGATGCGCTAAGACATTGTAATCCACCTTATTTTTCTTCGGCGGGTCCTTGGCATTTAGCTCCTCCACAACTTGGTCATCTAAGTCGATATCTTCGGAGACCTTTTCTTTCCCTTTATCTTTTCTATTTGAGGGTCTGAGATTCTTTTCGGGAAGCGTACGATTACGTAGCTGGATATTTTCGCAGACCTTTGGCTCTCCTTCTTTTCCCGAGGCGGACTCTTTAAAGAGAGGGCCGAGCTCCATCTCCTCATCAGAATCGCTCCCGAATGTAGGCATCTGTGATCCCCCGGCACTAACCACGCGACAATTACCGGTAGTTCTGTTAAACCCTTCGGTCGTACTTTTCTGCTCCCGACGAGTTTTGCGCTTTTCCCGCTTAAAATGTTGTCGATGAGCAACGTATCCTTGCCACCATCTATCGAAAGCTTTGCACTTTTGAGTGGGGTGCGAAACCTTCTGGTGATATAAGCAATAGGAGGGGTGCATTTCCGCTTCACCAGTAACACTTCCCTCAGAGGATAGCTCTATACCCATTGACACGGCTTTAGCGAACCTTTTACTCATCTTGAATTTGATTTTATCCACGGTGGGTGTACTTTGCTCCAGCGGGAGCATCTCAATTCTTTCGTCAAGGCGCTGACGCTTGGCCCTTTCGAATATGACCGTCTCGCGCTCCCGATCAGCTTTGCTTTTTAAGAGAGCTTCATTAAGGAATGCGTCAATTACTTCATCTGATGGCCCTAGAATTTTTGGTTCAGGATCTGCCCCCAGCTTTTCGGTGCAAGGAGTCTCCCCATCGTCCATGAACGAATGGGAAATTACATGACAGCTTGCCATGTATTCTTCAGATTCATCAGATGAACTTTCTCTCTCATCTTCCTCTTGAAAGACATGATTGAGGAACTCTTGGAATGTAATGGGAGTCCGTGCCTTCTGGTTGTATTCCTCCAGCGCGTCGATTTGTTTTTGCAAGTCCGTGCGCTTGTCGCCAGGCTTCACGGGCTTCTTTGATTTCTTATTCTTCTTCTTTGAAGATTTTGACGACTGGTTGCGAGTGCTTGAGCCACTACCATCGGTCTTTGGAATTGGAGGTGGTTTTAACATCCCTTCAATGACCTGCGGTTCCAACGGGTTCTTCCACTTGATCGCTGGGCAAGCCTGAAGGTCGTTCAGCATTCTCTTTGTCTTAGCTGATAATACAACCTCCCAAGGAGCTTCTTCAACGACAGAGCATGTTGCCCCCGCCGTATTCATTCCCTTAGAAGTGTGGGGCTGCGGGGAATACACCTTCCATTTGTCAGATAACGCGAACTTGCCCTGTCGGTACTGGTCTTCGAGCCAATTTTTGAAGACGTAGCAATCCTCGATCGGATGACCTAGTACTCGATGATAAGGACAGTAGTTGGGCTCATTGACATCATTTGGTTGCGACGGATGTTTCGGATCCGGCAGATTTATGAGTCGATTGCGCAACGCCAGCTCGAATAACCTTCTCGTTTTATCTCGTGGAAAAGAGTAAGAATGTCATAGCCTCTCCTCAAGGGCTACGTACAGGCGCATATTATTTTGACGAACAACCGGCTTCGAGTTGCTCGGCTGTTGTTGAGCATTAGCGACAACGATCGCTTTTCCCTTCCCCTTGTCATTTCGGGAGTCCGGCTTTGGAAGAGGGGGTTTATAGCCCATCTGATCCATTTGCGCTAGCTTGTCAATCAAGGCCTGGAAAGTAGTCGGCTTGAAAAATATCATAAATTGTGAGATGGTTGCTTGCGGATCAAGGGTTCCCACAAACATACCCACCGCAGGAGATTCTTCAATGCGTTGCTCGCACTTCGACCATAAGTTCCGCCACCGTATAGCATATTGAACCCATGTCTCGCCTGGCTTTACCCTGGCGTTAATTAGTGCCGTCATCGGGGTGCGTTCACTGGCGCTTGCAAAACGCTGAGTAAACAACAGCTCCATCTCCGCGAAGGTCTTGATAGAGTCGTTCGAGAGTTCAGAGTACCACTCGAACGCCGTATCTGATAAACTTCCGACAAACTGGCGAAGCAAAATCTTGTCATCACCGTCGGTGTTGCCGCAGAGTGCCCTGAACTGGGCAACATGCTGGTGAGGATTGCCTGTCCCCTTATAAACATGGAACTTGGGAATTGTGTAGCCTGGGGGGTAATTGATCTGGTCGTACCAACTCGGATACGGCCGTCCTGTTTTTACGACCTGGCCGGCTGCTTCAGTCGCATGATGAACCCGTATTTGCTGGGCTATGTACTCGTCTAAGTCAGCCTTAGAGATTGTTTCCTCCTTAGCTGTTGATAAAGCTGGCGGAGGATTCGACGTCTCTCCCCTATCGTCTTCAAGGATGATCGGGGGATCTTCGGCCGGGGGATCTTGCTGGATCATCATCCCTACCATGTCTTAGAACAGGAGGCCTATACGCTTTATGTTGGCTGCTTGTTCAGTAGTCTCTTTATCCTTCTTCTCCAATATTCGACAAAGGAATTCGGCGTCGGTTTCTTGCTCTTGGCGTTCATCCGAGGACGTTTCAGGATTTTCTTTTGGCCCAGTAAGTTCGTCCATAGCGTTCATCATCTCTTGGAGCTTTTGCTGCTGCTCCTGTGCTTTGGTCATCGATCGCGTGAGCGGTCTATGACCTGTTGATATGCGGCTGTCTTCTTTACCAGACGCCATACAGACGGTATGAACTACCATGCCCCCAGACCTAGGGCGTTTGGGTTCACCACCTTTGGCATTTGCCGCGGGTGCGGGGGTTTTCTCCGGCCTTCTTCTTTTGTGGGCCGTCGAAGTTGGAGGGGCCGTTGTTGTGGGCACCCAGGCGATGGTCGTCCTCTGCTGTTTGTCCGGACGTTTCTTTTCTTCTTGCACCTTCACCTTTTTCTGTTGACGAGAATGCTCTGGGTCAATTACGGAGTCTTGAACCCTCCGCCAAACCTTGTATATTTTTTAGGACAGCTGTAACACCCGACCCCAATGCTACTAATTTCAGTTACCGTTCGAACGTAGTGTGGCACTTATTTCATTTATCTTGCTTGATGGTTAATTATTGTAAATTCTACCCGGAAATTAATTTCTGCATATAACAATTTTTGGCATCTAAAATAAAATTAAAAATATTCATCTTGGCCTGCTTGACACCCCTAACCCTGTTGTAGCATCCGTGCATCGTGTTCTCGTCCCGTTCAGTGAAACGGGCGAGTTTGGACGACTACATGCACGTACGTGTGTCCGTTTTGGGGGTATGCTTTTTGATCATAAAACACTTCATTTTAAATTTTGGATCCCGCCTAAAATACTATTATTTCAATTTCAAATTTTTGGACCCGACCCGGGCGCGATTTGGAAATGTTTTACTTTGCGCCAAAATCCCAGATTTTAATATATTTAAACCATCATATATAATTTAGTTAACCATATATTATTTTTTTACAATCTTTTATATCCTTCTCAATTTATTCTCTCAGCCAATCGCAACCTCCCCATTAACCCCGTGGGCCCCACTTCTCTCTCTCTCTCTCCACTTTCTCTCTCTCCACTTTTTCTCTCTCTCTCATATATTCTCCCGTACTACTCTTTATCATTCTTTCTCTTCTTGCTTCATGTCTCGTTTCTCATTTTTTTTAACCGTTCTTTTGTTGCCAGAATTTCGTCGTGCCGGTGACGCTTCAGGACGTTCCAGCGAGGTACCCCGACCCGTGTGGTTCCTTTGTTCGTCGTTTGGGTTCATTCCGTGAACCGTGCGCCCGTCGCGAGTTTTTCCCGCCGACGGTTAACGTTCCGTTTTCCCGATTCGCGACCCATCGAGGCAAGTTAATCTTGCTACATGCTATATAATTCATTTTATACCTATTTAAATAAATACCAAACCTATAGTTTAAATCTAGTGCCCCATGTTTAATTTTATAACGTTTCGATGTTCCGTTTGCATCCGTTTATATCATATTAAATCTAGATCATGAAAACTTATCTTGTGACATACTAGATTACATTATACTGCATCCACATCAATTAAAATATATATCGTCGTAATATTTCTTATTATTATCTTTAATTAGTTTATAATCTGCATTTTATAATATTATATATTTGAAAATATTATAGTTTACACATGAAACGTCGTTGAAAAGCGGATACGACAAATCTGAAATTTACTGTACACCTTACCTTATAAAATTCATTATAAATCATATAAAAATCATTAGTATACGTTCTTTAGTTCGTTACGAAGATAACTCAGAATACTATAACTCGATAAAATATTTACTTGCAAAATAAATTGTTTAAATAACGTAAAATGCAAATGAAAATGTCTCCAAACTGCTGTCCAGGGAAATTCCAGCAGCAAACTTTCAATTTCGAATGTTCATAACTTTTTTTAGGGACAACCTGAGATGCTTATACTTATAAAACTGAAAACCTTATTGAATTATGTTTGTTTTGGTATAAGACACGTCTCTTTTGGAGAACGTTTGTTATTTTTAAGCTATTTTACAAATTATGGTGACGCTTAATTTCTGAACGGAACTTTCTTGTGCATGGTTAATCAATACCACTTTTATAGTTATTAATCGCTTTGAATATGCTATCCATATTAATATTATTATATCAATATTTATATCACATATTTCTTAGTTGTACATCCCACATTACCATTTTATAGTTTTATAACTTTTCGGATATCCGTTTGCATCCATCGCATCTAAGATACACATAATTGCATCCATATATCACATTACTACATAATAATGTGATATTAACACTCCATGTTTAATAAATTGCATCCTAATTAATATTGGAACTATAAATGTAACCCCAATCGATAACTGTGCATCCATATCCTTGAAATTATATCTATTTGCATATCATATTACATGTTCCAGTTTATTGTTCTGATAGTACTCATGCTTGTTTATTTATACACATTCTTATGTTAGTTTGATTATGAGCACCCACATGACATCTTGTGCTTCCTGACATGACCTGTTACACTTCCTACTTGACATGACATGGTACCGTACACCCTTGACATGACATGACACCTTTATACATTACCTGGCTTGACCCGATGTACCATGGCTTTACCTGTTACCTGATCTTGTGTCTAATGCCAACAAACATAACATGTAGTCCTCATGGACCGTTCCTGTTGTCTATCCAGACAAACCTGTTTACCTGATCCTGTGTTGGCATTAGTTTCTTGATTACCGGATACCTGACTTGACACACACACATAACTTGGGGGTATGGGGAAATCAAAGGTGAAACCTGACTTGTAACTCAACAGTTCGACACCTGTTCTGATCAGTCTTACGGGCTAGGCCAGCCCCGGAGTGATGATGCTGACATCACTCGCCCATCCTGCTACCTGTTACTGCCTAGAGGCACATCTCGGATTCAGCCCGAGAGTCTTGACCATGGTCCCGGGTATGCACGGGATACTATTGAGTTACATCGACGATTCATCAATTAATTTCAAAGACTCTAGAATAGAAAACCTGATATAACAGTTTAGTTTACCCACTGCACACTACCCTGTACTGCTCTGATTTATATTATTGTTACCCTTGCTTTATTCATGTTTATATTCGCATTGCTTGTTTACTATGTTATTACTTGATGACTTGACGCGCCGACGTCTGGGTTTTGCATGGCCCGGATTCTTCTACCTTGCTGCAGACTGATTAGGAGTTTTGCCGCTGTTAGACGAGCGGTGAGGTTCCTGTCGGTACGTAGTTTCACTCCAGGTGTTTCATTTATTGTATCTTTTGGCTTCCGCGTATTGTTATCTCTTGATTCTTTTACTCTGGCTTATAGACATGTACTAGGTAGTTAGTTTACTTTCCTGTTCTTGATATCTCCACAGCCGTAATGTGACTGTGGAAGGATTTTTCATATCCACAGGTAGCATGGTTGGCTATGTCACGTGCCCACTTTAGCGTACATTGGGAAGTGGGGCGTGACATGGTTCTTTTGGTATCAGAGCCATAGGATAGTCGGGTTGATTCTTTTGTAGTTGGGTGTTATACCCAATACACGAATCAGAATACCCGTGTTTAGGAAACATGTCCTGCCACCTTACCGTTTACCATTCTTGAATCACATTCTTCCTGATTATATCTTTTACGATGTGCAAACTTCCTTTGTATATCGACTCGAAACCTGATTCCTTGTTATCTCTAAGACTTAGGCGACTTGGGTAGAGTTATGTAATTGTGGCTATGATACCGCGGCATAGTTACAATGCTGCACTCTATTTAAGTATCTTGGAGTTCTAGCCTTGATCTATATTCAGAATCTATCATCATGCTAATGTTGGGTGTTTTGAGTTCAGAAATATGGCCGGTAAGAATTTGAAGACGTACCAAGGCGTGTGGACGAAGCCGCCATGCTTGGAGTGATAAGGGGAATGCTGGAGAATCAAAAGAAACAGACCGAGCTGATCCGGCAGCAAGCGGACTCGTTTCAGGAAGATTTGCAGATCGTTCAGCAGTCTGTGAACAATGTTGGAGCTAAGCCAGTTGACCGAGTAGGGACAGTAGCAGATTTCAGACGTTTGGGTCCGTATACATTTACTGGATTGGAGGAGCCGTTGCCAACCGAGCAGTGGCTAGTTGACACAGAGAATTTACTTATTACGGCACAAATTCCAGATGAGAAAGAGTTGATGTGGTACGCATTCAGTTAGTAGATTACGCCCGAGAATGGTGGCTTGTAGAAGAGAACCGTTTGCCCAAGCCGATCAAGTGGGCGGATTTTTTCGAAGAGTTTCCTGGAGAAGTTCTTCCCGCGGACTGCACGGGAGGAAATGGAAGAGAAGTTCATCGAACTAAAGCAGAAGGGAGCACCCGTAGATGTGCATGCAGCAGAGTTTATCTGGGATGAAGGGGAGTTTTTCTGTCGGGCCAGTCGAGTTTAGGGCTAGGCTGACAAATAATATTCTTGCACCAATGGAAGTGATGAAAGTGAAGAGCCGGCTGTTGTTCGTGATTTTATGGACGTATTTGAAGATATATCGGGTTTACCGCCAAAGCGAGATGTGGAGTTCGCAATTGATCTTATTCCTGGGGCAGCACCAGTATCCGAAGCGTATTATCCAATGGCGCCAGTAGAATTGGAAGAAGTCAAGAAAAAGGTTGCAGAATTGCTTGAGAAAGGTTGGATTCGAAGCAGTAACTCACCTTGGGGAGCTCCAGTTCTTCTAGTAAAGAAGAAGGATGGCACAAGAAGCGACTATCGAGAATTAAACCGGGTGACTATTAAGAACAAGTACCTGATCCCTCGCATTGGCGAACTTTTCGAGCAGCTTAGTGGCACGAGGGTATTCTCGAAGCTGGATTTGCAATCCGGATATCATCAGGTCCGAGTGAAAACAGAAGATATTTGCAAGATAGCGTTCCGAACTCGGTATGGACATTACGAGTACTTAGTGATGCCCTTCGGAGTAACGAATGCGCCGGCAGTATTCAGGGACTTGATGAACCGAATCTTTTCACCGTTCTTGGACCAGTTTATCGTGGTTCTTTTTATTGACGATATTCTGGTTTATTCGAAGAGTTTTGAGGAACACTCTGAGCATTTGAAGATCGCACTGCGGACGTTGAGACAGGAGAAGTTATATGCGAAGATGAGCAAGTGCGAGTTTTGGCTGGAGGAAGTAAAGTTTTGGGGCATGTTGTGTCTGGCGATGGAATTGCCGTCGATCCAGAAAAGATTGCAGCAGTTCGTGATTGGCCGATTCCAAAGAATGTTGCGGAGATAAGAAGCTTTCTTGGACTCGCCGGGTATTACAGAAGATTTGTGGAGAACTTTGCTCGTCTGGCGGAGCCGTTAACCAATCTTACGCGCAAGGAGGTACCTTTTGTACGGACGGATAAGTGTGCGTTAGCTTTCGAGACGTTGAAGCAGAAGTTGATAACCGCTCCTATTCTGACCGTGCCAGACAATTCCGGAGGATTGGTGATTCACAGCGACGCATCTGGGAAAGGATTGGGATGTGTTTTGATGCAGCATGGGAAGGTTGTAGCATACGCATCGAGACAGTTGAAGACCCATGAGAAGAATTACCCAACTCATGACTTGGAACTTGCGGCTGTGACTTTCGCTTTGAAGGTTTGGAGACACTACTTCTGGGCGAAAGGGCCGAAGTTTTTTTACTGATCATAAGAGCTTGAAGTATGTGTTCACACAGAAGGAGCTTACTATGAGGCAGCGTGGATGGTTGGAGCTGATGGCTGACTACGATCTTGATCTTAAGTACCATCCGGGGAAGGTTAACGTCGTGCCGGATGCGCTTAGCCGGTTACCAGCAATTCAGGTGTTAACTATGCAGAAGGAGATCGTTGAAGATTTTCAAAGATTTGACTTGGAGGTTGTGCTATCGCATTCTACGGGACAGTTGATGCAGCTGCAAGTATAGTCATTATTGATCGAGAATATTAAAGCAGCACAATCGCAGGACCCTAGACTGCAAAAGTTTCGAGGACAGGTTGAAGCCGGACTACGAACAGATTTATTAATCCCCGAAGATGGTTCGTTGAGGTTTGGTACCCGTTTGTGTGTGCCAAAGGGAGATATTCGTGAAGAGCTTATGAAGGAGGCATACAGTTCAGCTTATTCTGTACATCCAGGAGGCACAAAGATGTACCGAGATATTCGACAGCATTTCTGGTGGGAAAGCATGAAACGGGAGATTGCTCGCTTTGTGGCAAAGTGCTTGGTGTGTCAGCAAGTTAAGGCTGAACATCAAAGGGTTGCTGGTTTATTGCAACCACTTCCGATTCCTCAGTGGAAGTGGGAACATATAACCATGGATTTCGTGACGGCTTTACCGCGAAGTCCAAAAGGCAACCATGCTATATGGGTGATTGTTGACCGATTGACCAAAGCAGCTCATTTTATTCCTTTTCGGGTTGGTCAATCAACAGAGACTTTGGCAGAGCGGTACGTGCAAGAGATTGTAAGATTGCATGGAGTACCGGTGAGCATCGTGTCCGATCGGGACACTCGGTTCTTATCACACTTTTGGCGGAGTCTACAGGAAAGTTTGGGGACTCGATTGAAGTTTAGCACAGCTTATCATCCTCAAACTGATGGTCAGTCGGAGAGAACGATCCAAACTCTTGAGAATACGTTGAGAGCATGCAGGTTGGACTTCAAGGGGTCTTGGGAAGATCATCTACTTTTGGTGGAGTTGTCTTACAACAACAGTTTTCAGGCAACTATTCAGATGGCTCCATTTGAAGCTTTGTATGGTCGTAAATGCCGTTCACCTGTTTGTTGGGACGATGTCGGTGAACGAAGATTATTGGGACCAGATTTGGTTGTGCAGACAGTTGAGAAGATTAACCCTATCAGAAATCATATGAAGGCAGCACAGGACCGACAGAAGAGTTGGGCAGATACGTCAAGAAGACCTCTAGAGTTCGCCGTGGGTGATTTGGTATTCTTGAAGATATCACCGACTAGAGGGGTGATTCGTTTTGGAAGTCAAGGAAAGCTTAGTCCTCGATTCGTTGGACCATTTGAGATCTTGGAGCGTGTTGGTGAGGCAGCGTATCGTTTGGCGTTACCGCAGTCCTTGGCGAATGTGCACGATGTGTTTCACGTATCTCAACTCCGTAGGTATGTTCGAGATGAAACACACGTATTGGATCATTCGGAGCTAACAGTACGAGAAGACTTGACTTTTGAGGAGCGACCGATTGGAATCGTGGATCGAAGGGAAAAGGTTCTTAAGAACAAGGTAATCCCTCTTTTGCTTATTTCTTGGGGTAATCACTCGCCTGGAGAGTCCACTTGGGAACGAGAAGATGCAATCCGGCAGAAGTTTCCTCACCTTTTCTTGTAGTTATCTATCTTTGTATTCTTAGAATTTCGAGGACGAAATTCTTTTTGTAGTTGGGTATAATGTAACACCCGAGCCCAATGCTACTAATTTCAGTTACCGTTCGAACGTAGTGTGGCACTTATTTCATTTATCTTGCTTGATGGTTAATTATTGTAAATTCTACCCGGAAATTAATTTTTGCATATAACAATTTTTGGCATCTAAAATAAAATTAAAAATATTCACCTTGGCCTGCTTGACACCCATAACCCTGTTGTAACGTCCGTGCATCGTGTTCCCGTCCCGTTCAGTGAAACGGGCGAGTTTGGACGGCTACGTGCACGTACGTATGTCCGTTTTGGGGGTATGCTTTTTGATCATAAAACACTTCATTTTAAATTTTGGATCCCGCCTAAAATTCTATTATTTCATTTTCAAATTTTTGGACCCGACCCGGGCACGATTTGGAAATGTTTTACTTTGCGCCAAAATCCCAGATTTTAATATATTTAAACCATCATATATAATTTAGTTAACCATATAATATTTTTTTACAATCTTTTATATCCTTCTCAATTTATTCTCTCAGCCAATCGCAACCTCCCTTTTAACCCCGTGGGCCCCACTTCTCTCTCTCTCTCTCTCTATCTCTCCACTTTCTCTCTTTCCCTCTTCTCTCTCTCTCCACTTTTTCTCTCTCTCTCTCATATATTCTCCCGTACTTCTCTTTATCATTCTTTCTCTTCTTACTTCATGTCTCGTTTCTCATTTTTTTTAACTGTTCTTTTGTTGCCGGAATTCCGTCGTGCCGGTGACGCTTCACGACGTTCCAGCGAGTTACCCCGACCCGTGTGGTTCCTTTGTTCGTCGTTTGGGTTCATTCCGTGAACCGTGCACCCGTCGCGAGTTTTTCCCGCCGACGGTTAACGTTCCGTTTTCCCGATTCGCGACCCATCGAGGCAAGTTAATCTTGCTACATGCTATATAATTCATTTTATACCTATTTAAATAAATACCATACCTATAGTTTAAATCTAGTGCCCCATGTTTAATTTTATAACGTTTCGATGTTCCGTTTGCATCCGTTTATATCATATTAAATCTAGATCATGAAAACTTATCTTGTGACATACTAGATTACATTATACTGCATCAACATCAATTAAAATATATATCATCGTAATATTTCTTATTATTATATTTAATTAGTTTATAATCTGCATTTTATAATATTATATATTTGAAAATATTATAGTTTACACATGAAACGTCGTTGAAAAGCGGATACGACAAATCTGAAATTTACTGTACACCTTACCTTATAAAATTCATTATAAATCATAGAAAAATCATTAGTATACGTTCTTTAGTTCGTTACGAAGCTAACTCAGAATACTATAACTCGATAAAATATTTACTTGCAAAATAAATTGTTTAAATAACGTAAAATGCAAATGAAAATGTCTCCAAACTGCTGTCCAGGGAAATTCCAGCAGCAAACTTTCAATTTCGAATGTTCATAACTTTTTGTAGGGACAACCTGAGATGCTTATACTTATAAAACTGAAAACCTTATTGAATTATGTTTGTTTTGGTATAAGACACGTCCCTTTTGGAGAACGTTTGTTATTTTTAAGCTATTTTACAAATTAGGGTGACGCTTAATTTCTGAACGGAACTTTCTTGTGCATGGTTAATCAATACCACTTTTATAGTTATTAATCGCTTTGAATATGCTATCCATATTAATATTATTATATCAATATTTATATCACATATTGCATAGTTGTACATCCCACATTACCATTTTATAGTTTTATAACTTTTCGGATACCCGTTTGCATCCATCGCATCTAAGATACATATAATTGCATCCATATATCACATTACTACATAATAATGTGATATTAACACTCCATGTTTAATAAATTGCATTCTAATTAATATTGGAACTATAAATGTAACCCTAATCGATAACTGTGCATCCATATCCTTGAAATTATATCTATTTGCATATCATATTACATGTTCCAGTTTATTGTTCTGATAGTACTCAAGCTTGTTTATTTATACACATGCTTATGTTAGTTTGATTATGAGCACCCACATGACATCTTGTGCTTCCTGACATGACCTGTTACACTTCCTACTTGACATGACATGGTACCGTACACCCTTGACATGACATGACACCTTTATACATTACCTGGCTTGACCTGATGTACCATGGCTTTACCTGTTACCTGATCTTGTGTCTAATGCCAACAAACATAACATGTAGTCCTCATGGACCGTTCCTGTTGTCTATCCAGACAAACCTGTTTACCTGATCCTGTGTTGGCATTAGTTTCTTGATTACCGGATACCTGACTTGACACACACACATAACTTGGGGGTATGGGGAAATCAAAGGTGAAACCTGACTTGTAACTCAACAGTTCGACACCAGTTCTGATCAGGCTTATGGGCTAGGCCAGCCCCGGAGTGATGATGCTGACATCACTCGCCCATCCTGCTACCTGTTACTGCCTAGCGGCACATCTCGGATTCAGCCCGAGAGTCTTGACCGTGGTCCCGGGCATGCACGGGATACTATTGAGTTATATCGACGATTCATCAATTGATTTCAAAGACTCTAGAATAGAAAACCTGATATAACAGTTTAGTTTACCCACTGCACACTACCCTGTACTGCTCTAATTTATATTATTGTTACCCTTGCTTTATTCATGTTTATATTCGCATTGCCTGTTTACTATGTTATTACTTGATGACTTGACGCGCTGACGTCTGGGTTTTGCATGGCCCGGATTCTTCTACCTTGCTGCAGACTGATTAGGAGTTTTGCCGCTGTTAGACGAGCGGTGAGGTTCCTGTCGGTACGTAGTTTCACTCCAGGTGTTTCATTTATTGTATCTTTTGGCTTCCGCATATTGTTATCTCTTGATTCTTTTACTCTGGCTTATAGACATGTACTAGGTAGTTAGTTTACTTTCCTGTTCTTGATATCTCCACAGCCGTAATGTGACTGTGGAAGGATTTTTCCTATCCACAGATAGCATGGTTGGTTATGTCGCGTGCCCACTTTAGCGTACATTGGGAAGTGGGGCGTGACAATAGCCGTTGAGGGGGCTGCTCCTGCTCCGTCTCCGGAACTCTCTCCGCAGGTGGAGGAGATCTTTTCAGTGTAGCGGTTGGGGAGTTCTTACGTACCCTCCTCAGCAGTTCGAAACGGTTCCCAGTTAGAACAGCAGCGTTGACTTCCACCACTGGAGCAGGTGGAGTTAATTCTGAGGGGGAGTTGTCCCCTGCCTTCCTTACTCGTCGCCAATGGCGATGTCAAGCATGACGAGCCGTTGGGACTGGCTCGGAGATACAGACAGCTTCTTTTTGCCCTCTGTCCAGATGAGGCGCCGCTAGTGTTAACCTCTTAAAGACTGAGGTTGTCCTTTGAGGGGTGATATTCAATCTGTCAAAGACAGATCCTCGAGTAGGGGCAGGAGCAGGAATCGTCAGTCTTGAAAAGACTGACTCTTTGACAGGGGAAGCCGCCTTGACGACTTCTGGAACAACAGTTATTGCCTTCCTTGGGATAGCCAATTTAGAGTTCTGATCCAACCTGGCGAAAACAGAGGCTGTTGGTTTAGTAGTGGGCGACCCGTTGACAGGGGCCGTCGTAGCAGTGAGCCGATCGAAGACCGACTTCTTGTTCACTTCCGGTGCAGGTATTGGCATAGAGAAGCTTGTAGGTGGGATCATGGTCCCGAAAAACAGGCCGGTGGTGGCCGGGGTCACCTGTTCTACCGGTAGAGCGAGGAAGGAGGCCGCTTGGGGCCCATTTGCTACACCTCGAGGTGAGGTGGAGCGTCCGTTGCAGTGGCACTTCGAGCAGTTGGTGCAGTTAAAGGCCATTGATGCTTGAGTTCTGTGCCAGACAAAAGACCAAATCTTAGTAACTTGAAAATCCAGAAGCAACCGTTAACAAACCGCGATTGGTTCGTGAAGACGACACATGAAGTGTGGAGTGGAAAGAGGAAAAGGTCCCACCGGGCGTGCCAGAATCTGTTCCCCTCCGAAAGACGGCGACGGCGTGAGGACATCTTGCCTGAGATTCGGGGCAGATGCTATACGGTTTTATCTGTCTACCTCTCCGAAGATGCCAAGTTGATTTATGGCACCGTGTATCGGAGGTTTAGACGGATGCGGCCGATATAGCAGACTTCGTCAGATTCCCCCTCGCTAGAGGGGTTTTTGATTGTAGGGACGCTCTTCCCTGCAGGCGCAAGCCCCTGCAGTTAATTACGCTGCCACATCGCGGTAACCACTTTCTCCTTCTCCAGAATTTCACTTCGTGTCGTGTGTGTTTGTTTTGTTTGTGGTTGCCCGTGGATTGTATACAGAGACTATTTATTTCGACGCCCGTAGGACGTGGATTAGTCCAAATCCGTATTTTCTTAGATTTGGGTTTTGGGTTTTGGTTTAAGAATACGCTAATCATTTTTTAGGCTAAGATCAACTTAAATGTTTGTTAAGAATACATTAGTCTAATTTCCAGACTAAGATCAACTTAACGGGATCGTCTAGATCCATTTCCAGTTTAGGGACATGGTGGTCCATTGCATGTATAGCCGTCGAGACCCATCACCTCTCTGACGACGTTGAAGGATTACAACGACAGATGTCAGAGGAGTTCAGAGATGTACCCTTGAACCAAAGTTGAGTGGAGGATCTATAGTCCATTTAAATGTTTAAGGATACGTTAGCCGTGTTTGGGGCTAAGATCAACTTAAACGGGATCGTTTAGATCCGGCAAAAGAGCATTTGGAGGCTCTATTATTCTAGTTTAGGAACGTGGTGGTCCATGTTCCAGTTTAGAGACGTGGCGGTCCATCATTAGTTTAAGGACGTTTCGGTCCGTCAATAGTTTAAGGACGTTTCGGTCCGACATGTAGGGTTGCTAGGCACGCGCACAAGGGTCTAAGAGGCAACAACCATGCCCGATTTAAAAATTATCCGTGCCGAACAACCCGAAGCCGGATCTTTAAACTAGAGATTAGGCGAAAACAAACATGTTAAACAGTTTAACACTAAGTGAGAGAGATTACAACCTTTGTAGATCCAGTCCTTCACTTCTTAAGCTCCATGTTGAGGTCCCTTCGCTGCGATCATCGGGTTCCGGACTCTCGAGAGGTTCCACGAAGAGAAAGATGCAGTCTTGCTTCCGATCTTCGATACAAAGATGATCTACCTTGATGTTTTATTAACACAAGCTAACACTCACTAAAATTGAGTGAACACTCTCATCTAAAGGGCAAGGAAAGATGAGGATGATGAAGTAGGATTTTTGCTCTCTTTATTTATCTTTTTCTCACATATTTTTCATCACATAGAAAAAGCTAGAAAGCTTTTTTATGAAGAAAGAAGAAGGAAGAAGATGATGAATTATGATAGAATTTCTTTTGTGATGAATAGAAAGAATTAATATGATAAATAATGCAACCATGGTCAACTAAACTCATGTAGAGAATTAACTAGGGTTAGGGTTTGGGTTGGGTTAAAGCATGAGTCATAACAAAATATCTTTATCATGACAAAAAGAAAACTTCTAGAATCAACTAGAAGTCTTAACCCTAATCCAAACCCTAATCATGTTCAGACTCCACAAAACATGTTGCATTAGTTATCATATCATGTTACAATATTATATATCACATATATATTATTTATCGTAACAAAATAAAATAATACATTTAACATATATCGCATATATATCAATATATTACCCGAGTGAGAAAAAGAATCTTTTAGTGAGAAAATATTAGTTAATGTAATTTTAATATATCATATATATTATTATACATTAAATTATCGAATCAACACTTGATCCGACAATCCGGCTATATCGCATATAACCGACTAATATTTATCCGTACCGATTCATCGAATCAACACTTGATCCGATGACCCGGCTGATATCATATATCGCGAGAATAGAATACGGTATCTCATATCGCATTATCCTCGGTCCCGCACATATCACATATGTGCTCCTACTCCGTTTTACCTGAGTCAAGAAACCTCTGTGTAGGACTCTAAAGAATCGTCAATACGCCGGCAGTAGGTGATGATCATATCAAACACCCACAAGCTGCAAGCGGTCAGCTAAACATAACAGCTACCCAGGTATTGAGCGCTTAGAAGATCAACAAGCAATCCTGTACATTCTGCTGTGAATCCAAACAGTAACACTCCCGTACAGTCCGGTCTCGTCGTCTGATATGTCGCATATCTCGCCTAGGGGTGGTAAACGTCAGACCCCAGTAGCTCAATAAGTCGTGTTGATATGAGGTCTATAACAGTTCGAGAAACTACTGATAACACTTACCAGTAAATCTCAGCAACCCTGGCCAGGGATTTCCGGTTATAGCCAATCGAACACAGCGCAACATCAACTCCCTATACCGGGAGAGACGAATCCCCTCCTATCGCTCATTGCCTCCATGTGATTCAGGACTGTACCCAAAAGCCACCTTTTTGCACGCCCTCTTGGACGTGGTATGATGGAAATCAAAGCACAGTGGGAATCACACAAGACTCTATGACGATCTCGGGTCAACAGACTACTCTGTACCAGTGTCACCGGAGAACTGCCATCTGACGTGAGGTATAATACCATCTGGGAGTTCTCGGCGAGTCCCTCCAGTGTACCAAGTCTCCACTGAGCACCCGTACACCATCCTTGATGTCAAACACCGATGGATATGGGATCATCCATCGCCCATCATATGGGTCAAGATGCGTATACGCTAGTCTACTCCGGTGCATCGATGCCTTGTCTCGATACACCCTCGACTAGGAACAGTTATAGGATGTACTCGTCGACTACCGTGGCCCCACTAGTATGATCTCATCATAGTCCCAGTAGTCGAGTACATATCTTAAGGGCTTTATCAACATGTAACATGGAGACAATCAAAGTACATGTTAAGATAAAGTACAACCAGATAGCATACTATCATGTCGAGCAAGAAGGTCCTCCCTATATATGTCCTAGCATCCACTACAATATACATCGTATGTATAGTAATGGCCTCTAGGGCATACATATAACTAACAATCTCCCACTTGCACTAGGTCCATCTGTTATAGTATCGCATACCCAACAATTAGCTGCGGTTGAAGTATCTCATACTCAACCATCCCATAAAAGTCTCTACTGGGAAAAAGGCCTTTGTGAATGGATCCGCGCTGTCGTCCTCTGTGTGTGCTCTCCTAACCTCGATCTCCCTGGAGATCAACCATCTCCATGATCAGGTGATACTGCCTATGAATTATATATGGATTTCTGATGGGACGGGGGTTCCTTGGCTAAAGCCACAACTCCATTGTCACACAATGGTAGGAACGAAGTTCATCTCATAAACTTATATATCCAGACTGCCTCTTTGGTAGTATCCTAGGTAACGATGTATCTTGCCTTTAATCATCTAGTATGTCACGGTATCTAGCTTGGAACTCTTCCAACATACCGTCCCTCCACTGAGGGTAAAGACAATGCCTGCGACTGACATTCAGTCGTTCTTATCACCCTGGAACCTTTCCAGTGATTCTCCCCAGGATCGATTGATACCATCTCACTACAACTAGTGAGTATCATAACATTCAATTAGATCTATCTCATAGATCCAAAACCTAGGATTTAGGAGGTATCACCTTGATCCTATATGGAGAATCCTTGTGATAAGCGGAGATTGACCGAGCGTAGTATAGGAAACTCCTTCCCTATCAAGAGTATTTCATCCACGTACTCTATGAGGATCACCACCATACTCCCTACTACCTTTTTGTATATACAAGGTTCATCTACCATTTTGATGAAGTCAAACTCTTTGACTACCACATCAAAACAGATGTTCCAACTCCGCGATGCCTGCTTTATCATATAAAACATCTTGCACACGTTTCCGCTGCTCCCACTGTCTACGAAGCCCTCTGGCTATGTACTTATAGATGCTCATTTCTAAAACATCATTTAGAAAAGCAGTCATGACACCCAACCGCCAGATATCGTAGTCATGGTATGTAGCCATAGCAAGTAGGATCTGGATGGACTCAAGCATAGCTTTGAAAGTCTTAACTTTTCCATGTACACCAAGTAATCTTCTCAAGATATACTCGCTCCTGATGGGGATTTAACCCTTCAGATAAAGCAACCAAAGTCCATACTTTGTTGGTGTATAAGGATTCCATCTCAGATCAATAAGCATCCAGCCATTCTTACAGAGTCCCACTCCTGATGGCCAGCTTGAAACTAGTTGGATCATCATCTCATGATGCAATCCTCGCTCCCACTGTCATAGAGAAACCGAAGTATCTCTCAGGTGAGTGAGGAACCCTACTAGATCGGCGGAGAGGCCGAGGTTCGTTGGTTACTATTGAATCATTTGGTTCTACCAAATCATCAGCTGCAGTTTGTATAGCTGGAACATTTCCAGTTCTACATAACAGACCATACCTTGAGCTTGTCCGGATTTTGCTTTTAGGCATAGGCCGGACAACCCCAAATCTTAACAAACTTAAGATACGGGCTCTTCCCTTTCCATATCACATATGAAGTGGTAGACAACTGATTTGATTTGAACCCTATTCAATAGGTATGCAGCTTCTCAAGCGCATAACATCCAAAAGGAAATAAGAAACTCAGTAGTACTCATCATAGAGCACACCATATCACATAGGGTGCTATTGCTCCGCCCCGATACACCGACGTTCTGTGGTGTATACGGAGGAGTAATGCCGAGAGAGAATCTCATTCTCCTTTAGAATAGTCCAGGAATCTCCGTGCTCAAGTATTCTCCTCTTTGATCTCATCAAAGGACATAATACTTATACCCGTTTTTGGTTCTCTACTTCTAATTTATATTCTGTGAATATCTCAAAAGCTTCGGACCTGTGTTTCAACAGAAACATATGTCTGAATCTTGAGAGATTATCAGAGAATGTAATGAAGTAGAAAGAACCGATCTTGGTATGTGTAGACAGGGGACCTTATATACATCAACATGTATCAATCCCAAGAGTTCACTAACTCTTTCTCTGTTTCCAATAAACAGAGCTGTGGTCATCTTATCTTTGTGACATGACCGACAAGTTTCACAAGATGTAAATTCAAACTAATTTAAATATGCATCTATATGTAACTTAGCTAGTCTGGTCGCATTGATATGACCTAGTCTACAATACCATAAGAAGGATTCGTTTATTTTTGAACTCTTCCTCTTGTGTGTGTTCTGTATACTAAGAACTGTAATTTGATTTAGAATGACAATGCTTTTAGATAACATGCCTGAACCGATCAACTCTTGATATAGGAAATGTTCAAAACATTATCCAACAATACAAAATTATATCCTTTCTTTACTAATAAAGAGACTGATATGATTTTGCATATCAGGTTCGGTATCTAATAACATTTGTTCAGAATCAATGTATTCTAGTAATACAGGGTGACAGTGACCAACAGACTTGGCTGCAACACTTGCACCGTTTTCTATCTCATGAAACTTATCACCCGTTCTCAGTTCTCTACCTATCTGTAGTCCATGTAACAGATTACATATGCGGGATCCTGATCCGGTATCACATACCCAGGACGTAAAGGATACTGAGAAGCAGTTCTATATAATGAACACACCCGAAGATGATGCATCAATATGCACTTTCTTCGTTTGGGCGGCATGGGAAATCTGGTATTCCCCAATTTCCTGCTCTGTCTTATAACAATTATAAGTTGGAGCGGGACCAACGTTTCCCAGCTCAGTATAATAAGCGGGTTCGGTCAATATATCCGTATTATTATCTTGATTAAGGCGTGATATGGTCGCTACCTAGAGAGAGAGAGAAGAAAACACTCAGCGTATGCTCTTGCAAGATTAGATTGGTTATCTAATATATCTAATCAGGATGTCTCCCACTGTTTTAATCAAATCTTCCTTCAAACCATAAAAGGAAAGACTAGCCGGGATTAATTACACGCTACAAGTTCACCAATCTTTCAGCCAGGCCAGTGTCGGTAGTTTGAGGGAGTTCCCCCGTGCTTTCGCACGAACCTAATTAAAGTAAACCTCGTTTTTCCAGAGGCGTAACCCCGTTGACACCTTTCTAGACACCTACTTGATCGACTAATTGTAATGTATAAAACTCTCCCAGGAGTAACTCTTACTCGCAGCGGGTATCGGGATCCAACTATCTTATAGAAGGTATGCAATCTCATTGCAAATTTCAACACTTGAAATTCCCAATAATATTTTTCCCCAAGCGATCTATGACCTTGACAAGGTCAACAAACCATAGACCGCAAGTCAAGTTCAACCCGTCATTTCCTGATTGAATTAAACCCACCCGCACGACCCTTGACAAGGTCAACAAAGTCGCACGACTACCCTAATCCAATCGCATCATATGCTTATGCAGATAAGCATAAATAGCTACCGCACACTACGCCTTGACAAGGTCAACAAACGCAGCACGAATACTACGAAGTACTTATCTGAAATGACGGAGGGTTACGACGGGTTTTTCAGAAAACCCTTTGCGTAATGAACTTGATATCGTTGTAGAATCGAGTGATTTTTAAATGGAGTGTTTTTTAGGCTTTTCTAGTTTTGCTAAAGGGGTCACTCCCGGCGAAGGGATCGTCGGCCCTTTCCTCATCGAATAAAGTGCAGGATATTTCACAAATATCACTATGCAAAGCAAGAACTATAGAAGCAATCAAAAGACAAACCGAGTTTGTAGCATCTGCCAGTTATTGCTAAAGGAGTCACTCCCGGTGAAGGGATCTCGGTCCTTTCCTTATCGAATAAGGCGCTGGATGTTCTACAAGGAACACCGCTATGCAAAGCAAGTACTAGAGCTACCAGTTTTTATTAAACAAGTTTCTACAACATCTTAGGTTTCTTTTATTTCATTAATCTCATTAATGAAGTCCCATTTTAATATGCTTCACAAGCATCTCTTTTGAAACGAAATCTGCAATATAACATATAACTCATATATATAATATAAACATTCATCTCAGGCAGTAATATGATTTCATTACAGAACATTGCAGCAGAAGAAACATATATGAAATATTGGATATACTAGGACGTCCGTGTTTTCAATACGAGCCTGTATAAAACACGGATTCCACGGTCGCGATGAATAGCCAAACCCACATCCCTAGACCCCTATGAGAGCGGCAAGCAACACTGCTAATTCTAGGGTTAGGAGACCCGGTCCCGACTCCTCGAGATGGTCTCCCACTGGACCCTAGAACCCGGTTACTTGTGATCCCCGCCTTGGGTCTACCTAATGCGGAAAAGTAAATAATATAGAACGGTGACATCTTCCGCAACCTGGAAGTACCCCAATAAAAGAATATTACATACAAATGAATTTTACATGAATGAAAATGAAAAACACTCATCTCACGTAAAACCCCCGGCTATTCAGAACGCGACGATCCAATATAACATATCACAGCAACACATAATATCACATATCATCAACGTAAGCAAGTATGCGTATCCCGATTGTCGTTGATGTATAGCAACGAAGCCGGCGATACACCACATACTACGCTTACGGTCACAGAAAAGAAAGTGTAAAACTACAACAGTTGGAATCCGCAACCTTCTTAGACATCGCATGCCTAACCAAATGAATTCCTTTAGACATCGCATGCCTAACAATTATAAACCCCGCATTTTAGTCTCATTATCGAAAACTCTTTTCAATATCAAGTCGGGCAATTCAACAAGATTCCCGACATCCTGATCGAATGCTCGTCGCAAACTTTAGTAGACGGCCGCATCCCCGGATGCCGTCGACGAAGTGCACTAAGGCGGAACACCGCTACCACGTGCACCCGAACGGATGCTTTCGACGACGGGGTTCTCCTACAGTCACTTGGTCGGGGCTCTGGGGTGTAGCTGTCTATTAAGTTTACTCGGCGAATATCCGCGTACGCTACGTGATTGCGACGGACTTTTGATCACATCAAAATTCCGTGGCAACCGATCATCTGAGACTGAACTGCTAGATTTATAATATTCACATTAGTTATCTTATAACTTTTTGTGGATTCCAAATATTGTATCACATTCCAGATAAAACAGAAAATGTTAAACTTTCCGATCGAACAATCAAACGCCCAAGATTTCCCCAATTTATCTCAACACTTGAAATCAGTTTAAAAACATCCATCACATACCACAGTACCAATGGTCCAGCCGTAGAAGGGTCAAGCCAACACCTCACATGTGGCACGTCGTACTGCCCCAAACCCTAAGGTTCAAAAGGCAGTTCAAGACGGTCACATAATCGAGTTAAGGTTTGTTGTCTTCTAGAGGGTCCACCGCGTTACTTGCACGACTTAGAACATTCTTAAACACGAGAAAAATTCAACTTTTGAAAAATTTTCCGACAGGGGAAAAAGTGAGTTATTGATATCCGTTCGAACTTTTTAACAGTTTCTAAAATTATCCGGACAAACTAAACAAAGTTAAATTATCCGATTGAATCAACGATTCCCTAATACAACCCTTGAAAACTCAACACTTGAGTGGAATTAAAATATTCCCAGAAAAAATTAACAAGAAAGGGCCTAAAAATAAATACATGAAATTTCAGAGACTAAGTCGAAATTTTGGCCGCGGAACCGCCGCAAAACACATGGTTTGGCCGCGGTTCAGCGGTCATTTTAGCGAATTAGAAGTCCGTACTTCACAGTAATTCCTAGTTTTGCCTGCTTGTTTTTCTGAGAATTTTTAATTAATAAAAAACCACATTTTTGAAAAATGTACAGAGAAGGGTAAACATCGGGATTTCGGGTTTCGATCAGAATTTAAACTTCGTCTAGACTTCGCCTAAAGCTCTAGCTTGGCTCTGATACCACTGTAGGGTTGCTAGGCACGCGCACAAGGGTCTAAGAGGCATCAACCATGCCCGATTTAAAAATTAGCCGCGCCGAACAACCCGAAGCCGGATCTTTAAACTAGAGATTAGGCGAAAACAAACATGTTAAACAGTTTAACACTAAGTGAGAGAGATTACAACCTTTGTAGATCCGGTCCTTCACTTCTTAAGCTCCGTGTTGAGGTCCCTTCGCTGCGATCATCGGGTTCCGGACTCTCGAGATGTTCCACGAAGAGAAAGATGCAGTCTTGCTTCCGATCTTCGATACAAAGATGATCTACCTTGATGTTTTATTAACACAAACTAACACTCACTAAAATTGAGTGAACACTCTCATCTAAAGGGCAAGGAAAGATGAGGATGATGAAGTAGGATTTTTGCTCTCTTTATTTATCTTTTTCTCACATATTTTTCATCACATAGAAAAAGCTAGAAAGCTTTTTTATGAAGAAAGAAGAAGGAAGAAGATGATGAATTATGATAGAATTTCTTTTGTAATGAATAGAAAGAATTAATATGATAAATAATGCAACCATGGTCAACTAAACTCATGTAGAGAATTAACTAGGGTTAGGGTTTGGGTTGGGTTAAAGCATGAGTCATAAGAAAATATCTTTATCATGACAAAAAGAAAACTTCTAGAATCAACTAGAAGTCTTAACCCTAATCCAAACCCTAATCATGTTCAAACTCCACAAAACATGTTGCATTAGTTATCATATCATGTTACAATATTATATATCACATATATATTATTTATCGTAACAAAATAAAATAATACATTTAACATATATCGCATATATATCAATATATTACCCGAGTGAGAAAAAGAATCTTTTAGTGAGAAAATATTAGTTAATGTAATTTTAATATATCATATATATTATTATACATTAAATTATCGAATCAACACTTGATCCGACAATCCGGCTATATCGCATATAACCGACTAATATTTATCCGTACCGATTCATCGAATCAACACTTGATCCGATGAATCGGTACGGATAAATATTAGTCATATCATATATCGCGAGAATAGAATACGGTATCTCATATCGCATTATCCTCGGTCCCGCACATATCACATATGTGCTCCTACTCCGTTTTACCTGAGTCAAGAAACCTCTGTGTAGGACTCTAAAGAATCGTCAATACGCCGGCAGTAGGTGATGATCATATCAAACACCCACAAGCTGCAAGCGGTCAGCTAAACGTAACAGCTACCCAGGTATTGAGCGCTCAGAAGATCAACAAGCAATCCTGTACATTCTGCTGTGAATCCAAACAGTAACACTCCCGTACAGTCCGGTCTCGTCGTCTGATATGTCGCATATCTCGCCTAGGGGTGGTAAACGTCAGACCCCAGTAGCTCAATAAGTCGTGTTGATATAAGGTCTATAACAGTTCGAGAAACTACTGATAACACTTACCAGTAAATCTCAGCAACCCTGGCCAGGGATTTCCGGTTATAGCCAATCGAACACAGCGCAACATCAACTCCCTATACCGGGAGAGACAAATCCCCTCCTATCGCTCATTGCCTCCATGTGATTCAGGACTGTACCCAAAAGCCACCTTTTTGCACGCCCTCTTGGACGTGGTATGATGGAAATCAAAGCACAGTGGGAATCACACAAGACTCTATGACGATCTCGGGTCAACAGACTACTCTGTACCAGTGTCACCGGAGAACTGCCATCTGACGTGAGGTATAATACCATCTGGGAGTTCTCGGCGAGTCCCTCCAGTGTACCAAGTCTGCACTGAGCACCCGTACACCATCCTTGATATCAAATACCGATGGATATGGGATCATCCATCGCCCATCATATGGGTCAAGATGCGTATACGCTAGTCTACTCCGGTGCATCGATGCCTTGTCTCGATACACCCTCGACTAGGAACAGTTATAGGATGTACTCGTCGACTACCGTGGCCCCACTAGTATGATCTCATCATAGTCCCAGTAGTCGAGTACATATCCTAAGGGCTTTATCAACATGTAATATAGAGACAATCAAAGTACATGTTAGGATAAAGTACAACCAGATAGCATACTATCATGTTGAGCAAGAAGGTCCTCCCTATATATGTCCTAGCATCCACTACAATATACATCGTATGTATAGTAATGGCCTCTAGGGCATACATATAACTAACACGACATTAGTTTAAGGACGTTTCGGTCCGTCATTAGTTTAAGGACGTTTCGGTCCGACATTAGTTTAAGGACGTTTCGGTCTGTCATTGATGTGTGGTCGCCGGGACCTGTCACCTCTCTGACGTCGTTGAAGGATTACCACGACAGATATCAGAGGAGTTCAGAGATGTACCCTCGAACCGGAGGTAAATTGATTTAGGAGAGCAATCTTTCTCAGTTAATTTAATTTGAGGACTTACGGCCACGATTGGGCTAAGTCCGGTTAAAAAAAATGTTCAACACTTTAATTTGTTTTGGGCCTATTAGGCCTGTGCTGGGGCTTGGCCCATTTTTAAATAATGCATTGCATTGCTTTTTATTTTTGTTTGGGCTCTGCCCATAAAAGATGCAGAGCATCAATTTGTTTTGAGCTCTGCCCTTTTATTGGTTTGCAATTTATTTTGGCATGTTAGATCTTTTTGACTTGGGCCCGGCCCTTTAGCAAAAGAAATGCATTGCATTTGTCAGGCGCTTTGCGCCAATCAAAGAGCGCAAGCGCTTGTGGTGAGGACACGTGTCATGCAAGCGCAGTGTGCTGCGCAGGTGCGCTGTGCTGCTGCGCTGCTGACACGTGGCGCACTCTGGTGAGTTGCACCAGTTTCAGAGAGCAAAGCTCTGTCCTAAAAACGCACAGCGCAAGTGAGTCAGATGCTGACATGTGTCACATTCTGAGGAGCGCAAGCGCAACAGCGCTGCGCTATGTCAGTGCGCTGCGCTGTTGTGCTGCTGACACGTGGCGCTCCTTGGTGGCTTGCGCCAACACAGGAGCGCAACAGTGCAATTTTTCAAGTGCAAAGCACTGTTTTATGTTTTGATCGATTTTAAATCAAAGAAAACAAGTTTTTTCTTGTTTTCAAAGAACCAATGGTTCATAAGAAAGTGCAAAGCACTATTATTATTTATTTTTCTTTTTATTGAAGATCATTGATTTTCTTCTCAGATCAATGATCTGTTCATAAGAGAATTTTCTCTTTTTTCTAAAGGTTTTTACCTTTTTTGCTCTTGAAATTTCTTCAGAGTTCTCTCTGTTTGAAATTCTTGATTTCTCACAATTGATGATGCCTTTGAATTGAGGTCTAGGGTCCTTTTTATAGTGCCCATAAATTAGTTAAATTTGTTAAAGAGATCTTTCTCTGAGTGATTTGGGGAATTTTTCCCACCGTTAGATCTTTGATCCAAGGGCTTCTGTTATACAGAAGAAAATCTTCTTGTTTTAACAAGAACAGAAAGATTTCTCTAGAATCTTGATCCTGTTTGGCACAAATGGCCCAGCGCGTGACACGTGTCACGCAGCGCACAGCGCAGCGCAACTGCGCTAGCGCATCTGCGCTGACACGTGTCACGCAGCGCAACTGCGCTAGCGCATCTGCGCTGACACGTGTCGCGCTGCGCAGTGCTTGCGCAACTGAAGCGTTGCTTCCTTTAATTTTGCTTTAAATAGAGCTTTGCTCTGATTAGGTGCGCTGCTTTGGGCGCTGCGCTGATGTATCTGAGCCTGACACGTGGCGTGTTGCACCCGGGATTTGAAGCGTTGCTTCAAAATTTGAATTTTGAATTTCCAACAGAGCTTTGCTCTGATTGGGGGAAACATTCATTAATGTGATTAATGAAAGAAAAGAAACCTAAAAGATGTTGTGGAATCGAATTTTCAAAAACAGGTAGCTACAGTTCTTGCTTTGCATAGCGGTGTTCCTTGTAGAACATCCTGCACCTTATTCGATAAGGAAAGGGTCGAGATCCCTTCACCGGGAGTAACCCCTTTAGCAATAACTGGCAGATGCTACAACACTCGGTTTGTCTTTTGATAGCTTCTATAGTTCTTGCTTTGCATAGTGATATTTGTGAAATATCCTGCACCTTATTCGATGAGGAAAGGACCGACGATCCCTTCATCGGGAGTGACCCCTTTAGCAAAACTAGAAAAGCCTCAAAAACACTCCATTTTAAAAATCATTTGATTCTACAACTGTTGGAGATAGTGCCCTCAAAGTCAATTATTGGATCACAGGCACGTGATTGCAATGATTGAGGGAGGACCTATTCCGATAGGACAGTCTTACTAAAGATGATAGTATGCTATCTGGTTTATCTTTATCATCGTGTACTACTTTAGGTGACCTTACAGGACACTATTGTACGTTGATAGAGCCCCTAAAATTCTTGCTTGACTGCCAGCAGTATGAGGGCGATTATATACGTGGGAGTTGGGGTCTATAAGCACATCCTTAAAAGGTCCCTAGTCGAGGGAGTTTCGAGACAGGGCATCGTTACTCCAGAGTAGACTAGAGTATACAGTCGAGACCCCGACGAGGGACGGTGGCCGGTCTCACAAGCCACCGGTGTCAGTTGGTTCACCTAAGATGTATACAGGTGCTCATTGGGTTATAAGTACACCGGACAGGACTCGCCAGGAACATGCTAGTTGGTCTTATACCTGACGTCAGATAGCAGTTCTCTGGTGACATGTGTGCAGGTTAGTTCATCGACCTGAGATCGTCATTTGTCTCGTGTGAGTTCCCACTGTACTTTGATTACTACCCTACCACGCTCAAAGGAGACGTGCAAACAGGTTTTAGTTGGGTACAGTCCCGAGCCACATGGAGGCAGTGAGCGGATCTGCAGGGGTTCGTCTCTCCCGGTATTGGGGGTGAGGTCGCGCTATGTCTAGGAAAGCCATTACATGAAGTCCTTGGCCAAGGCAGGAGATTTACTGGTAGGTATTCCAGTAGTATCTCAGGGTGTTCTGGGCTACACTCCGACACGACTTGTACCGCTTTTGGGGGTCTGACTTTTACCAACCCCTAGGCCCGCCATGCGATGCTCATAGACGAACAGACCGGAATGTACGGATATTGTCACTGACAGGCTCAGTAGGGTATCAGGATGAGTTTGCTCATCGACGTCTCTTTTGGTCAATACCTGGTAGCCCGTTACGTATGGCTAATACCTCTGACGTGCTAGTGGTTAAATCCACAACCAAAGTATTGATGAGTCTTTAGAGTCCCCCACAGACCGTTTTCTCAAGTTTCGGGCGAAACGCTGTAGAGGCCATATGGAGATATGGCAGGGTTCGATCACATACGTGCGGTATTGCACGGATCATGATCGGACGGATAATACTAGCGGGCTTTGGTTTAAACCGGATCCTAGTATTGTACAGTGTAGATTTTGTCTCATTGCATTTGTATTCGGTCGGAATACAAATGCGGGTATGTATATACAGTAGCGGGGTTTCCTGTAATTTATTACGGGATCTGTTTTTTTGAAGTTGCCAGTTTGTTTTCCGTTTCGGCCACTTTCCTTTGTTTCTTTCCTTGGCTGAAAATTGGTGGAGGAGGGCTTATTTGCAATTGTGCAAATTAGCATTGTGGAGGGTGGTCTTTGCATATTGTTGCTTCATGATGGTTGCACCATCATTTGACTTCTTCACTCATCATTGCTTGACTTTTGTGGTTTGATAATTGGTTTATGAGTGTTGGACTTGGCATGTGATCATGGTTGATCATGATAACCCTTTCTCTCTCTTGCATTATTTGGCTCACTCATTTTTGATCCACTCACTCTCTCCTCTCATTCTCTCCTTGATGCATGGCCGGCCAAATGAAATAGGGGGCTATCCAAAATTCTTGAGTGGGATTTTTGATCTCTTTTGTCTTGCAAAAATCCCATAGCTCCATCTCCAAAAGTTTAGTTCATTCTGTTAGTTATATGTATGCCCTAGAGGCCATTACTGTACATACGATGTATATTGTAATGGATGCTTGGACATATATAGGGAGGACTTTCTTGCTCGATATGATAGTATGATATCTGGTTGTACTTTATCTTAACATGTACTCTGATTGTCTCTATATTACATGTTGATAAAGCCCTTAGGATATGTACTCGACTACTGGGACTATGATGAGATCATACTAGTGGGGCCACGGTAGTCGACGAGTACATCCTATAAACTGTTCCTAGTCGAGGGTGTATCGAGACAGGGCATCGATACACCAGAGTAGACTAGCGTATGCGCATCTTGACCCATATGATGGGCGATGGATGATCCCATATCCATCGGTGTTTGACATCAAGGATGGTGTACGGGTGCTCAATGGAGACTGGGTACACTGGACGGACTCGCCGAGAACTCCCAGATGGTATTATACCATACGTCAGATGGCAGTTCTCCGGTGACACTGGTACAGAGTAGTCTGTTGACCCGAGATCGTCATAGAGTCTTATGTGATTCCCACTGTGCTTTGATTTCCATCATACCACGTCCAAGAAGGCGTGCAAAAAGGTGGCTTTTGGGTACAGTCCCGAATCACATGGAGGCAATGAGCGATAGGAGGGGATTCGTCTCTCCCGGTATAGGGAGTTGATGTTGTGCTGTGTTCGATTGGTTATAACCGGAAATCCCTGGCCAGGGTTGCTGAGATTTACTGGTAAGTGTTATCAGTAGTTTCTCGAACTGTTATAGACCTCATATCGACACGACTTATCGAGCTATTGGGGTCTGACGTTTACCACCCTTAGGCGAGATATACGACATATCAGATGACGAGACCGGACTGTACGGGAGTGTTACTATTTGGATTCACAGGAGAATGTACAGGCTTGCTTGTTGATCTTCTGAGCGCTCAATACCTGGGTAGCTGTTACGTTTAGCTGACCGCTTACAGCTTGTGGGTGTTTGATATGATCATCACCTACTACCGGCGTATTGACGATTCTTTAGAGTCCTACACAGAGGTTTCTTGGCTCAGGCAAACCGGAGTAGGAGCACATATGTGATATATGCGGGACCGAGGATAATGCGGTATGTGATATCATATTGTATTCTCGCGATATTTGATATCAGCCGGGTCATCGGATCAAGAGTTGATTCGATGAATCGGTACGGATAAATATTAGTCGGTTATATGCGATATAGCCGGATTGTCAGATCAAGTGTTGATTCGATAATTTAATGTATAATAATATATATGATATATTAAATTACATTATCTAATATTAGCTCACTAAAAGATTCTTTTTCTCACTCGGGTAATACATTTTTATATATGCGATATATGTTAATTATATTATTTGGTTACAATAAATATTATATATGTGATATATAATATTGTAACATGATATGATTACTAATGCAACATGTTTAGTAGAGATTAAACATGGTTAGGGTTTGATTAGGGTTAAACCTTTCTAGATGTTTCTAGAAGGTTTTCTTTTTTGTTTTGGAAAAGATATTTTAGCATGATATTTCTTAACCCAACCACACCCTTTAACCCTAGTTCAATCTCTACAATGGTTACTTGACCATGGTTGCATAATTCATCATTATCTCTTTTGCATTATTCATCACAAAAGGAATTCTATTATTATTGTTCATCTTCTTCCTTCATTCTCTTCATGAAAAAGCTTTCTAGATTTTCTTCAAGTGATGAATAAATGTGAGAAAAAGATAAATAAAGAGAGCAAAAATCCTACTTCATCATCCTCATCTTCCCTTGCCATTTAGATGAGGGTGTTCACATCATTTCATGAGTGTTAGCTTATGTTAACGGAACTTCAAGGTCGATCATCTTAGTATCGAAGATCGGAAGCAAAGATTGCATCTTTCTCTTCGTGGAACCTCTCGAGAGTCCGGAACCCGATGATCGCAGCGAAGGAACCACAACACGGAGCATATGAAGTGAAGGACCGGATCTACAAAGGTTGTAATCCCTCTCACTTAGTGTTAAAGTTGTTAACATGCTAGTTTTCGCCTAATCTCTAGTTTAAAGATCCGTATTCGGGTTGTTCGGCACGGCTAAATTTTTAATCGGGCATGGTTGATGCCTCGTAGACCCTTGTGCGCGTGCATAGCAACCCTACACATTCCTCCATTCAAAAGGCAACTTCTTACAACCCCAATAGAGACAAAGAGCACTACACTTATTCTACAGTAATTCTTGGACACGTCGACTCGCCAACTTCGTGCCCGAGTTGCCTCGGTCCAGAGGTGGGAGCCCGTAAAAGAATCCGGTGATGTGGTGCCCTTCCAACGAGGAGATGAAGACCGGAGATTCCGCGGGGAGATCGGGACGACGACGAGAAGACCGAAGGACACGGATCGCTCGGTATATCTCTCTACCCGTTCTCTAGTTAGCTAGGAGTAGGTTAATGGCCCGATCTGGGTTTTATAATGCGCGGTGGTGCCGGTTTACAAGTTTCGTAAAAGTATCGTTTCCGCATTTTGGCCTCGGATTGACGGCCGGGGCGCCGCCGTGCACTTACACTGGTATCAGAGCCAGGCCATTAACCTAGTCTAGCTTGCTCTAACATGTTTACAAGTTCGATCGAACGGATTTTCCAAAAACCGCGTTTTTCATTGCATCAGTTTCTGTCGAAATTTTTTTGGCTCGAAAATTTTTTCAGGTTGTTGCAGAAACACATGCAGGCAATTATAAGCATTCTGTGAAAATTTGGTCGCATGTTCTCACTATCCCACCGCGGAACTACGGCCAAACCCATGCTTGGGCCGCGGTTCCGCCGCCACTTATACTGTTCAGTGCACCAAAATTTCACAGAGAGCTCCTGAGTTGAAAATGGGGTTTTTGGAATGTTCTGTTTGGGCCCAGATTCTCTTTGAGTACTACAGTAGTGCTTGGGGCCCACTTCGGTAAATTTGATCGATCGAAAATTTTAAACATGTTAGTTCACAGTATTTACATTATATCTGCGACCGTGAATGTCATTTGATCGGTAAATCCTGCTAACTGCTATAGCCCTTTTAGACGGATTTGCGAACGTGGCATTCACGTTGATGTTCTGTGTTGTGTTGTGATGTTGCGGATTGGTCGTGGGGATAGCCTGGATGCAATGTTAGTACAGTTTGGTTGTATTATGTACATTTGTTATTGCGGGGCGAGCGTCCGACATGTGGACTGTCGTCACTGCCTGTTTGTATATTATTCCTTTGGGGCACGACCGGGGTGAGGTCGATGTACCCGTTGTATGTATATTTTACTTTCTGTACTAGGATTACCCCGTGGTGGGGTGCACGGATAGCCGTGTTCTAGAGGGCAACGGGCCCGCATCTCATGGCATTGAGACGGAGGGGGCTTCACTCTAGAATTGGCGGGCTATTCACCGCACTCGTAGGGGATACATGTTGACCCAAGGAGGGGTGCCCAAGTTACCGGATTCCGTGAAGTGCTGAGTGGTCCATTCACATTGTTGAAGGGGGCTGCCTCGCTTCAGGTTTTGGCGGGTAACTTGCCGCACCCGTAGGGGTCTAGGATTTCATTGCACAAGCTATCCACACGACCAGGGGAACGTCGGGTTTCAGTAGCGGCTCTATGAAACCCGGGGATCCCAAATATCTGTATTGTTCTGTGATGCTTATTACATTTTTGTGATGTTGCATTTTATCATGCCTTGAGCGAAATATTATATATTGATATATATACTAGTAGATGTTGTATATGTTTTGCATCCGCGCTAGTCCAGTCCCTGCTCTGTCGTTAGTTAAGTAACCTAACGGGTGATGACAGGACCCAGTGGCGAATGCGGATGGCAAATACGTACATCATTATTTTCGTTCTTCGTTTTTTATTGGTGTGATCAATTGATGGGACTGCGTTGCTTCGGATCAATGCAAGCTAAACAAACCTATTCTGATGTTGTTGGAACACTTTTCAAAAAGTTGTTATTGCAAGGGCGTTCTCTTTTGTTTTGCACAGTGGTATTCAGTTGGAATATCCTGCACCTCAGTCGACGAGGTAAGGGCCGAGATCCTTTCATCGGGAGTGACCCCTTGGATAGAAGTTTGTGTCAAGGTAATAACTTCACTATAGCCGATTACTTTTGCTTTGCATCGTGGTATTCAGTTGGAATATCATGCACCTCATTCTACGGGGAAAGAATCGAGATCCCTTCACCGGGAGTGACCTCTTTAGCAAAGGTTTTCGTTACTATATTTTTAATAAAGCTATCTGGTTCCTTCAACGATATCAAGTTCATTACGTTAAAGGTTTTTCGCCAAAAACCATTCGTAACCCTCCGTCATTTCATATGGGTAGTCAATAGTATTCAAGCTGTGTTTGTTGGCCAAAGTCAAGGCACAGTGTTTGGTAGCTGTTGTGTATTCATATGCAGCATAGATAGATGCGTTGGTTTGGGACAGTCATACTGCCTTGTTGGCCAAAGTCAAGGGTAGATACGGGTGGGTTCAAATTAACCTGGAGAATGACGGGTAGAACTTGACATGTGACTTATGATTTGTTAGCCAAAGTCAAGGTCATAAGAGCATGGGGCAAAAATCACATCGGGAGTTTCTAAAGAAACTGAAACTTGCCAGATATGCGCATACCTTCTGGAGTGTGATAACGTGAGCGGATTCCGTCACGTTATCATGCGATGATAGTTGGATCCCGATTCCCACTATTAGTTAGTTTACTCCTCGGGTGATCCCGACTAATTCTTCTTTCAGGTTTGGAGGAGAATTTGACGGTACAGTGGGAGGTTTCCTGATTAGATAAAGTGATAACCATTCTGATCTAGGTTAGAGTGCACGCTGAGTGTTTCTTTTCTCTCTCTCTTTGGCAGCGACCATGACCCGACCCTAGAATATGACTCAGTGACCAAGATTAACCGAACCTTCTTAAACACTGGCTTTTGGATTGTCAGAGTTGCATACCTCATTGCCACTCCTACTTTTACCCTTTTCTCCAGGACACCCCGTATTACTATGAACGTCCACTTCCATTGGACAAAACCATCGTATGGTTATATACGAACTCGAAGGAATTTATTCGAGGATGGTTTCCAGTTCTGGAGAAAACGAATAGGACTATTCGGTTGTCTTTTCCTTTTACCTTCTCTCAGGTTGCGAGTACTCCTTGGTTTAGGAGATAGTACACCTATTACGCAAATTAGATAGTCTTCTTCCAAACCATAGGCAGGTGCCGACCGGTAGGGAATGAAGAAAACCAATTAGCCTAACGATGGTGTACAGAAGGTATTAAGTAAAAACATATCAAGGGATTAGTAAGAGGACAAAGTAAATTGCGACTGCTATTCACGACCAAACCAAGTATTTCTTCGCCAATCCTAAATCATCTTTGTATTTCTCCAGGACACTCCGTATCACTACGAAGATCCACAGTTTATTGGATACTCCATCATTTGGTTATATACGAACTCGAAAGAAACTTGTTCCAGTTCGGGGATGGATTCCGGTTCAGGAGAAATAGGAATAAGGTTTATTCGGTTGTCTTTTATCTTCACCTTCTCTCGCATTGCGAGTGCTCCTAGGATTAGAACAGTACACCCATTATGCTTATTGGATAGTCTTCTTCCAAACCATAAGCTAGTGTCGAATGGTAGAGAAGGAAGAAAACCATTTAGCCTAAGAGGGTGTACAGAAGGTAATGACTAAAGACATATAAAGGGATTTGGAGAGATGGAAAAGAATTATACGGTTACAGTTGTGAATTTGATAATGGAAGAGGCATTACTAGGAATACCCGGATACCCCATCGAAACATTTCAATGTTTCAGTTTCACTGTGTACTGTTAAAAGAAAACTGATTTCCCAATTAGCCCTTGCTCCAGGGTATGTATTTACCAGGTATAATTCTCATATCTGTATGGTTTTACAGATGATGAGTGGGAGTAAGTTATTGGGAATTAGGTGATCATCCTCATTATATCGGAATTCGTTGTAATTGGTGATATTTGAAGAAGTTACCTGGGTTGTTTGCCGGACGGCAAATATTTGGTTTTGAATATCCGTTGTTATGCACCAATTTCAAATTGATATATCTGTACGTCTATTTTTATAGAGTGAGATATACCTTTTTGAAATTATGTCTATGACATTTACCTATATCAGTGGATGGTTAGGTAAGGAGTATTAAACAACGGTGTAATTCTTCTTAACCATAAGTACAGTTTTCAACTTACGACACACAGGGATTGAGTTGTTTGACTCAAGGGACTTATACAGAGTATTGTATGTTGTCCAACGTCCATGAGGATAGAGGGGTTGGTCCTCGTACTATATTCGGTTTACTTATGACTTCTCTAGTTTTTAGACAGGTGTTTCGTAGAAACACAGGGTCCAAGTTTTGAGAAGTTATAGGTATATGAATAAAGTAGAGAACCAGGTATTGCAAGTATCGGGATTCTTCAAGGTGATCGAAGATGTAGATACTTGTTTGTGGTATTCAGTTAATAGTAATGATTAAGAGAACTTGCTTCTTTTTCAGGTTACTCATAATTGGAAGTACTCCTAAGTTGAGTAATGCTGATCGGCCTCCTTCCATTTAGTTGACATGAACTAGAGACAGCTGCATGATTTGAATCTGGTTCAATTGAATAAGTGCCTCTGTTTCTGTATTGGATATAGAACAGTTCGTATCTTGACGTTGTTAAGGTAAGGGGAGTTGTCCGGCTTATGCTTAAAACCAGATTCTGGATAACTCAAGGCACGTTTCTGTAATGGCTGTTTGTGGGTTGACCCAGGCTATGACGAGGGTTGACTTTCTACCATCTGGAAGATCAATAGTGATATTGTTCTAGACTCGCCACAGTTTTAATAAAAATGGATTTTTTCAGAAAACAGTAGTGGGAGTATGGTAGAACTGGAAGTGATTCCAGAACCATAAACGATTACTGAAAATTTGATAAGAACCTAAAGATTCAATCTGATTTGACATTCCATTGGCTACTCCGTAGATTTGGTGGGTAACCTCAGGCACCCGAGAGGTACTCCGGTAGCCTCAAGGACGGTGACAGGGAGGTTCTTGTTTACCCAGACTTTCCATTGCTGTTGTTCCAGACTGTGAGACCTGGCAGGAGGATGAGTATAGCGTCGTTCTAAACTAGGTTTAGAAGTGTATGTCTATATGACTCTGCCAGAGGGTTGTCATGGTCAGTGGGAGCAGCGGAAGCATAGTGGAAAGGGAGCTTATGTCTATTTATGGACTAAAGCAGAGATAACGGAGATAGATCATCTATTTCTGATGTGACAGTCATAGGTTTGACTTCATCAGAATAGGGGATGGATATGTTAAGAAGGTAGTAGGGTGTGATATCCTGGTATTTGGATGACATACACAGAGTAGGAAATGATATTCCTATACTACGATCGGTTATACTTTGGTTGTCACACGGTGGTTTCTCCACAAAGGAATTGGGTATAATATCAGACATTCTGGTTACTAGATCTATGGTTTTAGATCTAGATATGGGAAGTGTCCCAATTTGGGTACTTAGACAACATTCTAAAGGTGTTTTTAGAATGGACGACTCCTGGCACGGTAGTGTACCTGCAGGTGATGGAGTCACCCTCTCTAAAGGTGTCTTACAGATTAAAGGGGAGAGGGATGTGCATGATTGGCAGATCACTTGCTTAGGCAATTGAGTCAATCATGAGATGTCAAGTACCACACCAGATGTTGTTTTTGCAATAGATGCAATAAGTTGATATTGATCCAATCCTGGAGAAACAGTCGGAAGCAGTTTTAGAACATAAGTGGATGTTCTAGGGATATGATAACGACAGCCTCTTTTAGGAGACGGTTATCATTCCAGGCTTCCAAGGTGACCTGGATGACAGAGAGGTTGTCAGAATTATAGTTTTCCCTCTGACGAGGGGCGGTATTATGGACAGGTGGTCCAGGAGGATACTAAGGGAGGCATGGCGCAGGATACTGATTAAGTTCAGTTGACGATACAGACTAAGAAGTTTGGATTTGGAGTTCATTTATGAGCTAGGGCCCATCAGATATCCAGACATATTCTAAGACGGGTATTACTCATTTCGGGAGATGGCTTTCTCCGCGAACTTGAGATTATAGAGAGACATAGAAAGAAACATCAAAGCGGATCCACTCACTGAGGCTATTCCTCGAACGTAATAGTTTCGCAAACGGGTTTTGTGAGACTGATTAGTAGAGGAGTTGGGTGTTCGGTATCACACGGGCTGTGAGTATGCGACATCGCAATAATTAGCCTTGAGTGCAAGTGGGAGATTGTTGGAGATAGTGCCCTCAGAGTCAATTATTGGATCACAGGCACGTGATTGCAATGATTGAGGGAGGACCTATTCCGATAGGACAGTCTTACTCAAGATAATAGTATGCTATCCGGTTTATCTTTATCATCGTGTACTGCTTTAGGTGACCTTACAGGACACTATTGCACGTTGATAGAGCCCCTAGGTTTCTTGCTTGACTGCCAGCAGTATGAGGGCGATCATATACGTAGGAGCTGGGGTCTATAAGCACATCCTTAAAATGTCCCTAGTCGAGAGAGTTTCCAGACAGGGCATCGATACTCCAGAGTAGACTAGTATATACAGTCGAGACCCCGACGAGGGGCGGTGGCCGGTCTCACAAGCCACTGGTGTCAGTTGGTTCACCTAAGATATATACAGGTGCTCATTGGGTTATAAGTACACCGGACAGGACTCGCCGGGAACATGCTAGTTGGTCTTGTACCTGACGTCAGATAGCAGTTCCCTAGTGACATGTGTGCAGGTTAGTTCATCGATCTGAGATCGTCATTTGTCTCGTGTGAGTTCCCACTGTACTTTGATTACTACCCTACCACGCTCAAAGAAGACGTGCAAATAGGTTTTAGTTGGGTACAGTCCCGAGCCACATGGAGGCAGTGAGCGGATCTGCAGGGGTTCGTCTCTCCCGGTATTGTGGGAGAGGCCGCGCTGTGTCTAGGAGAGCCATTACACGAAGTCCTTGGCCAAGGCAGGAGATTTACCGGTAGGTATTCCAGTAGTATCTCAGGGTGTTCTGGGCTACACTCCGACACGACTTGTACCGCTTTTGGGGGTCTGACTTTTACCAACCCCCTAGGCCCGCCATGCGATGCTCATAGACGAACGGACCGGACTGTACGGATATTGTCACTGACAGGCTCAGTAGGGTATCAGGATGAGTTCGCTCATCGACGTCTCTTTTGGTCAATACCCGGTAGCCCATTACGTATGGATAATACCTCTGACGTGCTAGTGGTTAAATCCACAGCCAAAGTATTGATGAGTCTTTAGAGTCCCCCACAGACCGTTTTCTCAAGTTTCGGGCGAAACGCTGTAGAGGCCGTATAGAGATATAGCAGGGTTCGATCACATACGTGCGGTATTGCACGGATCATGATCGGACGGATAATACTAGCGGGCTTTAGTTTAAGCCGGATCCTAGTATTGTACAGTGTAGATTTTGTCTCATTGCATTTGTATTCGGTCGGAATACAAATGCGGGTATGTATATACAGTAGCGGGGTTTCCTGTAATTTATTACGGGATCTGTTTTTTTGAAGTTGCCAGTTTATTTTCCGTTTCGGTCATTTTCCTTTGTTTCTTTCCTTGGCTGAAAATTGGTGGAGGAGGGCTTATTTGCAATTGTGCAAATTAGCATTGTGGAGGGTGGTCTTTGCATATTGTTGCTTCATGATGGTTGCACCATCATTTGACTTCTTCACTCATCATTGCTTGACTTTTGTGGTTTGATGATGGGTTTATGAGTGTTTGACTTGGTTTGTGATCATGGTTGATCATGATAACCCTTTCTCTTTCTTGCATTATTTGGCTCACTCATTTTTGATCCACTCACTCTCTCCTCTCATTTTCTCCTTGATGCATGGCCGGCCAAATGAAATAGGGGGCTGTCCAAAATTCTTGAGTGGGATTTTTGATCTCTTTTGGCTTGCAAAAATCCCATAGCTCCATCTCCAAAAGTTTAGTTCATTCCTCCATTCAAAAGGCAACTTCTTACAACCCCAATAGAGACAAAGAGCACTACACTTATTCTACAGCAATTCTTGGACACGTCGACTCGCCAACTTCGTGCCCGAGTTGTCTCGGTCCAGAGGTGGGAGCCCGTAAAAGAACCCGGCGATGTGGTGTTCCGACGAGGAGATGAAGACCGGAGATTCCGCGGGGAGATCGGGACGACGACGAGAAGACCGAAGGATACGGATCGCTCGGTATATCTCTCTACCCGTTCTCTAGTTAGCTAGGAGTAGGTTAATGGCCCGATCCGGGTTTTATAGTGCTCGGTGGTGCCGGTTTACAAGTTTCGTAAAAGTATCGTTTCAGCATTTTGGCCTCGGATTGACGGCCGGGGCACCGCCGTGCACTTACAACAACGATATCAAGTTCATTACGCAATAGGTTTTCAAAAAAACTTGTCGTAACCCTCCGTCATTTCAGATAAGTTGTATATAGTATTCGTGCTGCATTTGTTGGCTTTCGTCAAGGTGTAGTGTGCGGTAGCTATATGCTGCTTATCTGCTGCATATGATGTGATTGGATTAGGGTAGTCGTACGGCTTTGTTGGCTTTCTTCAAGGGTCGTGCGGGTGGGTTTAATTCAGTCAAGAAATGTACGGGTTGACTTGACTGGCGGGCTATGGTTTGTTGGCTTTCGTCAAGGTCATAGCACGTTAGGGGCAAAATATTATCGGGAATTTCAAGTGTTGAAATTTGCAATGAGATTGCATACCTTCTATGAGATAGTTGGATCCCGATACCTACTGCGAGTAATTGTTACTCCTGGGAGAGTTTTACACATTACAATTAGCCGATCAAGTAGGTGTCTAGAAAGGTGTCAACGGGGTTACGCCTCTGGGAAAACGAGGTTTACTTTAATTAGGTCCGTGCGAAAGCACGAGAAACCTCCCTCAAAGTACCGACACTGGCCTGGCTGAAAGATTGGCGATAATTGTAGGGTGTAATTAATCCCGGCTAGTCTTTCCTTTTAGGGTTTGAAGGAAGATTTGATAAAAACAGTGGGAGCCATCCTGATTAGATAAAATAATAACCAATCTAATCTTGCAAGAGCGCACGCAGAGTGTTTTCTTCTCTCTCTCTCTCCAGGTAGCGACCATACCACGCCTTAATCAAGATAATAATACGGATGTATTGACCGAACCCGCTTGTTATACTGAGCTGGGGAACGTTGGTCTCGCTCCAACTTATAAATGTTATAAGATAGAGCAGGAAATAGGGGATTACCGGAATTCCCGTGCCACCCAAACAAAGAAAGTGCATGCTGATGCATCATCTTCGGGTGTGTTCATTACAGAGAACTGTTTCTCAGGATCCTTTACGTCCTGGGTATGAGATATCGGATCAGGATCCCGCATATGTAATCTATTACATGGGCTACAGATAGGTAGAGAACTGAGAACGGGTGATAAGTTTCATGAGAAAGAAAATGGTGCAAGTGTTGCAGCCAAGTCTATTGGTCACTATCACCCTGTATTACCAGAATACATTGATTCTGAACGAATGTTATTAGATACCGAACCTGATATACAACATCATATCAGTCTCTTTATTAGTAAAGAAAGGATATAATTTTGTATTGTTGGATAATGTTTTGTACATTTCCTATATCAAAAGTTGATCGGTTCAGGCACGTTATCTAAAAGTATAGACGTTCTAAATCAAACTACAGTTCTTAGTATACAGAACATACACAAGAGGAAGAGTTCAGAAATGAACGAATCCTTCTTGAGGTATTGTAGACTAGGTCATATCAATGCGACCCGACTAGCTGAAGTTACATATAGATGCATATTTAAATTAGTTTGAATTTACATCTTGTGAAACTTGCCGGTCATGTCACAGAGATAAGATGACCATAGCTCTGTTTATTGGAAGCAGAGAAAGAGTTGGTGAACTCTTGGGGGATTGATACATGCTGATGTATGAAGGTCCCCTGTCTACATATACCAAGACCGGTTCTTAGTACTTCATTACATTCTCTGATAATCTCTCAAGATTCAGGCATATATTCCTGTTGAAACACAAGTCCGAACCTTTTCAGATATTCACAGAATATAAGTTAGAAGTAGAGAACCAAAACGGGTATAAGTATTATGTCTTTTGATGTAATCAAGGAGGAGAATACTTGAGCACGGAATTCCTGGACTATTCTAAAGGAGAATGAGATTCTCTCTCAGCATTACCCCTCCGTATACACCATAGCACGATGGTATATCGGGGCGGAGCAATAGCACCCTATGTGATATGGTGTGCTATATGATGAGTATTACTGAGTTTCCTATTTCCTTTTAGGGGTTATGCACTGGAGAAGTTGCATACCTATTGAATAGGGTTCCGATCAAATCAGTTGCCTACCACTTCATATGAGATATGGAAAGGGAAGAGCCCATATCTTAAGTTTGTTAAGATTTGGGGTTGTCCGGCCTATGTCTAAAAGCGAAATCCGGACAAGCTCGAGGCAAAGTCAGTTCTGTAGAAGTTTGTTGGATATCCCAAGCATATGCAAGGGAATATCTTCTACCAAACCGAGGAACAAAAGATGTTTTGTTTCTCAATATGCCATCTTTGTGAAAGAGAATTTCTTGTGAAGAAATTAGTAGACATGAGGTAGAACTGGAAAGAGTTCCAGCTATACAAACTGCAGCTGATGATTTGGTAGAACCAAAGGATTCAATAGTTTCCAATGAACCTCAGCCTCTCCGCCGATCTAGTAGGGTTCCTCATCCACCTGAGAGATACTTCAGTTTCTCTATGACAGTGAGAGCGAGGAATGCATCATAGGATGATGACCCAACTAGTTTCGAGCTGGCCATCAGGAGTGGGACTCTGTAAGAATGGCTGGATGCTTAGCGATCTGAGATGGAATCCTTATACACCAACAAAGTATGGACTTTGGTTGCCTTATCTGAAGGGTTAAATCCCCATCAGGAGCAAGTATATCTTGAGAAGATTACTTGTGTACATGGAAAAGTTGAGACTTTCAAAGCTAGACTTGTTAAAGGTTTGCATCATTGACCAGGTATGGATTATGATGAAACCTTTTCTAAGGAGCTATGCTTAAGTCCATCCAAATCCTACTTGCCACGGCTACATACCATGACTACGATATCTGGCGGTTGGGTGTCATGACTGCTGTTCTAAATAGTGATTTAGAAGAGAGAGTCTATAAGTACACAGTCAGAGGTCTTCGTAGACAGTGGGAGCAGCGGAAACGTGTGCAAGATGTTTTATGTGATAAAGCAGGCATCGCGGAGTTGGAACATCTGTTTTGATGTGGTAGTCAAAGCGTTTGACATCATCAAAATGGTAGATGAACCTTGTATATACAAAAAGATAGTAGAGAGTATGGTGGAGATCCTCGTAGAGTACGTGGATAATATACTCTTGATAGGAAAGGAGTTTCCTATGCTACGCTCGGTCAATCTCCGCTTATCACAAGGATTCTCCATATAGGATCAAAGTGATACCTCATAAATCCTGGGTTTGGATCTATGAGATAGATCTAATTAGATGTTAGAATACTCACTAGTTGTAGTAAGATGGTATCAATCGATCCTGAGGAGAATCACTAGAAAGGTTCCAGAGTGATAAGAACGACTGAAAGTCAGTCACAGGCATTGTCCTTACCCTCAGTAAAGGGACGGTATGTTGGAAGAGTTCCAAGATAGATACCGTGGCATACTAGACAATAAAGGATGGATACATCGCTACCAAAGATGCTACCAAAGAGGCAGTCTGGGTGTATATTAGTTCATGAGATGAACTTCGTTCCTACCATTGTGAGACAATGGAGTTGTGGCTTATGCCTAGGAACGCCCGTCCCATCAGTGATCCAGACATATTCTAAGGCAGTGTCACTTAATCATGGAGATGGTTGATCTCCAGGGGATCGAAGTTAGGAGAGTAGACTCAGAGGGCAACACAGCAGATCCACTCACAAAGGCCTTTTCCCAGAGAGAGACTTTTATGGGATGGTTGAGTATGAGATACTACAACCACTGTTATCAGATGGCCCTAGTGCAAGTGGTAGATTGTTAGCTATATGTATGCCCTAGATGCCATTATTATACATGAGATGTATATTGTAGTGGATGCTTGGACATATGTAGGGAGGACTTTCTTACTCGACATGATAGTATGCTATCTGGTTACTCTTTACCTTAAGGTGTACACTGATTGTCTCTCTGTTACATGTTGGTAAAGCCCTTAGGATGTGTACTTGACTACCTGGACTATGATGCGGATCATACTAGTGGGGACATGGTAGTCCATAAGTACATCCTTCAAGGTCCCTAGTCGTGGGTGTATCAAGACGGGGCATCGATATACTAGAGTAGACTAGCGTATAGCTTCTCGACCCATATAGATGGGCGATGGATGATCCCATATCCATTGGTGTTTGACATCAGAGATGATATACGGGTGCTCAGTGGAGACTGGGTACACTGGACGGACTCGCCGATAACTCCCAGATGGTATTATACCTTACGTCAGATGGCAGTTCTCTGGTGACACTGGTACAGGTTAGTCTGTAGACCCGAGATCGTCATAGAGTCTTGTGTGATTCTTACTGTGCTTTGATTTCCACCTTACCACGTCTAAGAGGGCGTGCAAAACGGTGGTTTTTGGGTACAGTCCCGAGTCACATGGAGGCAATGAGCGATAGGAGGGGTTTCGTCTCTCCCGGTATTGGGGGTTGATGTTGCGCTATGCTCGATTGGCCATAACAGGGAAGTCCCTGGCCAGGGCTGGTTTAGAGATTTACTGGTAAGTGTTACCAGTAGTTTCTCGACCCGTTATGAGCCTCGCATCGGCATGACTTATCGGTTATTGGGGTCTGACGTTTACCACCCCTAGACTTGATATGCGACATATCAGACGAGAAGACCGGACTGTACGGTAGTGTCACTGTCAGGCTTTTTGCAGGAGTTGGAGCGGGCTTGCTTACTGATCTTCTGATCGCTCAATACCCGGGTAGCCGTTACGTCCAGCTAGTACCGCTGACGGATTGTGGGTGCTTGATATGATCATCACCTACTGTCGGCATATTGACGAGTCTTTAGAGTCCTACATAGAGGTTTTACTGGCTCAGGCAAAACGAAATAGGAGCGTATATGTGCGGGACCGAGAATAATGCGAGTATGAGATACCGTATTCAATTCTCGCGATGTTTTTATCGATCGGTTATATGTAATATAACCAGGTTATCGAATCAATGGTTGATTCGATAAGTCGATACATTGGATGTTAGTCGGTTATATGTGATATAACCGGATTATTAAGTCAAGTGTTGATTTAATAATTTAGTGTATAATTGTATATATGATATACTAATTTACATTAACTAACATTGGTTCACTTAAGCATTTGTTTTTCTCACTTGTGCACAACTTAATATATATGTGATATATGTTTATTTTTGTTCATTTTGTATCATGATTGTTGATACAACTATCATGGGTGTATAAGACTTATACCATACTAATTATAGTGTTAGGTTTTTATATTTAAAGTAATTCTAAAATTAATGGATAATGAGCTCACATGCATGAAGCTTCATGAAGTTTATGGTTGCATTGACTTAGTCCACTAATTTTGTTTTACTTAAGATATTAATTAACCTAACCACTATAATTAGCCATGGTTATGTCTCTACATGAGTTAGTATATGATACCCACTCACCCATGGTTAGCTCTCTCTCTCTCTTGATTAGTTTTCATTCTCATTTTGAGCTCATCTTCTTCCTCCTTAAATTTCTTTCTAGGGTTTGATAAAGAGAGAGAATGATAGTGAGAAAAGAAATTCTAAAGTGTACCCATTTCTTATTTCATCATCCTCTACTAGACTAGCACTTTAGTTTAGGGTGTTTGCTTCACTAATTCTCTAGTTAGTGAAGTAGAAGCTTGAGTTCGTATTCCCTTGACATAGATCATCTTCGGCCTCAAAGACTTCAAGCAAAACCGTTGCCCTCTTCTCATGGAGCCGTCCGAGAGTCCGGAGCACGATGATCGCAGCGAAGGAACTACTACGAGGAGCTTAAGAAGTGAAGGACCGATCTACAAAGGTTGTATTTCGTATTCACTTAGAGATAATTGTTATTTACTAACATGTGTTACCCTAATTTTCTAGCAAAGATCTTGTTTAGGGTTATTCGGCACAGCTAAAATTTTAATCGGGCATGATTGATGCCTTGTAGAACCTTCTCAGAGTGCCTAGTAACCCTACACCCTCACTAAGTGGCCGGCCCCAAGGCCCTAAAATCTGGCGAGCTCGTCCCCCAAGGCTCCTCTGGGCTTCGTCTCGTTAAGGTGGTCTCCTAGTACTCTAATTTGGTCCCTGGAGTAGTTTACTTTCCTCAAAAATTCCCCGGGTTGCTCCAGATTTCCCTGCACACCCTGTAAACTCACAAAACCGACATGAAAAAAATCCTAAATCCGTATTTTTGTTTCTATACTAAATTCCAGGTCTTAAACAGCCACTCAATCATCACCAATTCACAATTTCACTCAAACCCTCACTAGGATTTCTAGGTATCACCAATCCATCACTAAACGAACTCTAAACTTAAACAAAAAGCTAGGAAAACTTGAAACTAAACTAATGGAAGAAATTATACCTCATGGATGTCACTTAAGCAAACCCTAGAAGTCCCAAGTTTGTCAAAATCCCACTTTGCTTGGTTCAATGTGATGAGCATGAAGAGGGGATCATTTTTAGTGAAAGGGGTTTAGGGTTTTGATGGAGTTTTGGAGGTGGATTTAGGGGTTGAAGGTGGAGGGAGATGAGAGTGAGGAAGATGAAGAAGGAGATGCAAAAATGGTGGGGAAAAGATATAAGGCAGCCCCCCGCTCTCTCTCTCTCTCAATTATTCTCACTCTCACTCTCTCTCCAAGCATGCTCACTCTCATCGTTATGTCCCCTCTCTCTCTCCTCAATCATCATGACACCATTTTCTTTTTCTTTTTCTTTTCTCACCACAATAAAACCATAACACATAACTCAAATGAAATAACATGTAACATGTCATGGTGCACTAAACATGAAAACTGTAGAAATACGGATTTGGCCTAATCGCGATTAGCAGTGCACTAATCGGGTTTTTATCGAAACTGTATATAATAAATTTTTAAAATGCCAAATCCTTTAAATATATTATTAAATTAATAAATCATTTTAATTTCCGTTTATTTCACAATTATTGGTATATATTTATACCATTTTTCGAAAACCCCAATTTCGTAAATCGGGCAGTTTTCGGGAATTATATTATTTTAATATTAAATTCCAAAAATAATATTTTATATTTTCTGAAATGTTGCAATCTTCCCCCCCCCCCTTAAAGAAATTCGGTCCTCGAATTTAAATTTAAACCCCCAAAATCTAAAATATTTCAATAATCAGCTCAAATCAACGGGGCTCCGAAATCACAGAAGATGCAGAAACAACACAGTGCGTCAAGTGCACATGAAAACGAGTACAAAACTCAAAATCGAACTCCGTCAAGCATCACGCAAATCATCGGATTTGCACGTATATCCTCGGAGTTACAATAGAGATACAGATCTCGAAATCCACTACTGAAATCCAATATACACTAGTCAAATACTATAATACGTGTATAGTACGCATCCTTGAAAAACTTTCAAGAACTAAATAAAACTCATGCAAAAATCTTTCCTAAATCGCCGTGTGATGAGTAACTCACGGCATAAGTGACGGACGCTCATTTGTAAAATAGTAAATATAGTTTCGTATATGTTTTGCTCAAATATACGTTCCGTCCTTTTTGAAATATTCCAATAAGGTTTTCCTTTATAAACGTTCGTGTAGCTCACGGACACGTAGGAAATAATGAGACTATAGCTCCTTTTGAAAACCCTCTTGGTAGTAATTTAATGCATGCAAAGTACTCAGGTGTTGTCTTCAGACCAGTCATGTTTGGCTACTACACAATATAGTGCCCAATCATGAAAACAAAGTGCTCAAAAGCAAAATCAGCCTCAAAAGGCGTATCCAACAATCACATGCGTCTGGTGCACACGGAAATCAAATCCAAATACAGGTGCCACAATATGCTCAAAATCCAAAACTAAGTGCAACAGGTGTGCACGAAAATATCTGTCCAGTGCAACGGGTGTGCACGACAACACTATCTGGTACATCTATTGTGCACGAAAATCTCAAATCTGGTGCATCAAATGCGCGATATACAAGTACGGTGCAACCAATGCACGAAAATCACATTAATAACTCAAATGTGTATAAGAACGACACCGAGTGTACCAAGGTGTATGAATCAAAAAAGTGTGCAATTACGAGCACAAATCCGTATCAATGCACTACAAGCACATGTGAGCTATACCAAGTGCAAAAATCACATCATCCGTATGAAATCCACGAAATCATAAACACATGCTACGAAGGTACAAATCGACATCAAATGCAATGGATATGCACAAATCGCAAATTAACACAACGGTGTATAAAATATATATCAGGTGCGATAACAATGCACAAAAATGTAAATACCCAGTAGGTGCAGCCATGGTGCATGAAAACGATATCATGAAACTAAATTCTAAAAACTCAAATCCAAGCGATATAAGCGTGATACTCAGATCACAAACGCAAATCGCAACAAATGACATTGAGGTACACCTCCTACAATGTCGAAAAATAAATCGATGTGCCTAAAACCGGCAGAATAAGAACATCCGCTTGCCTCCTGCTCACGGTCTGGCGTCCTCAGTCTCTGGGTCCTTATCTTCTCTGCAGATTCACCAATCTCGCAATCCATTGGCTCATCGGCCCGGTCAGGTGTGCTAACGGGAACGATTCCGTCTGGCACTTCTCTGGTCATCTCTCGGCCAATTATCACGACCACTCGTAAAGCATCACATTACTGGCGTCGGCCTCTAAATCTCTGAATACACGTGACATAACTGATCCTGGGTGCAAACCTCATTGCAGCAATGTCTTAGAAGGAATCCTGCTCAAGGTCTCTTTTCGATCTTGCTTATGCCGAACTGTACGGAGGCTGGTACTCTTGCATAATCTTTTCTCGCTTTCTGGACATCTGTCACGCCCCGCTTCCCAAAAGAAGGTGAAGGATAACATGGCAAAGTCCGCAACCTAACTGTATTGAAGGTGGTCTATTCAATACAGTTACGTTAAGCGTATGAATATCTAACATGCAGGATGTGTACCAAAATCAAAATAATAAAAGCGAAAGGCATTTATTTCCATTAACCAACTTTATTATATCCCAAAGGAAAGAGTAAAATAAACTAAGTAGTTTAATTACATCGAAAGAGAAACAAAAGCCCTAAACATGTGGGCAACAACAAAAATTAAATCTAGCTAATCTTCCATCGTCAAGTCTGCATAATCTTCATTAGTTGGCTCCACTCCTTAATCCTCGCCATAATACTCATTCTCATCTGACGGACATTTCAAAGATAGAGGAAGAAAAGGAAAGTCCGTCGGTGAGTTATACTCGGGTAGGATTGCCTCATAAGGAAGTAAAGGTATAAAAACAGGCATGAGTGTATAAATGTAATGAATGTGATGTACATGGGTATAAAGGTATGAGGTTATATACAAATTAGATATGTTGACAGAGGTATATGTGAATATGAGTAGGTTGTATGAGGTATATGTTTGGTAAAAGTTCAAGTCAAGTCAAACGGATATTCAGTCTAAGAGTTAGATCAGGTTAAACAAGGTGTGTATGGATGGAATTGACTGATGAACATACTCGTATCCTTGAGGTATCCCATGACTAGCTGGCGCTCGTGCCTGGGGTGGCAATCAATGCAGTAGCGTGAACATCCCCGAAGGTGTCCCATGACTACTATGGAGTTTTGTCTAGCGTGAATATCACTCAAGTGCATAGGTACTTCCACCATTCAGTTCCATAGTAAACAACAAGTCTAAACTGGTAAAATATCCACATCCAAGATACTAAATAACTCGTGTCTCATAAAGAAAGGTAGATAAGGTAACATGTGGGTATAGCACATGATGTGAGTTTAGTGTTGAGTATCAATAAGTATTGTAAACGTTTTAGTTTGTTAAACAAAGGTCAGGATACTCGCGATTATTCCGTTGTGGCCACGGAACAACAACTGGAGAAGTGAAATGTACCATTTCAATTCCCGGGATCATGATCGAGTAGTAGGGGAATCCGAGTTCCGAATCTCCTTACCTAATTAAACTACCCATCCCCATGATTCAGTATAAAGGTTTTGACGAATTAGAGTTAATACGTATACCTCTAGGCATAGAATTTCCATATTGTATGTCATCCACATTTTGGATCATTCGCCCTCAAATAGGGTTAGTATTCGCCCGAATATCGGGTTAGTAGTCGTCCACACATTGGACTGGTCACCCTACCTGCAGGGATCTTCATATATAAGTATTCCATAGTTAGGTCTGCGCATTCTAACCCTAACCGTATCATGTGTCATGTATGTAATAAACTGGAAATTTAAAAAGTTGATCTCATTTAATATGGCCTTCCACAACCGCTCATTTTATCTTGTTATCTTCTAAAGTTTGTAATGTACTTCGTGTCATCTTTTAGAACACTTAGTTAAAAAAGATAATAGTGTTTAATTATATTTATTACTTCTAAGAAAACCATGATGTCTGGAATATTTATCGTTTTGGAAACCCATAATATTTTACTGAGAAAATATCCTTTTAATAAAAGGTTATGGTATTTGTTTGAAAATTATCTTTTAATAAAGTTCTAGATATCCTTTTGGAAAATATCATTTATAAGGGTTATGTTCTTTGTTGAAAATAGCCCTTTAGTAAAGGTCAAGGTATTTAAATGAAATTATCACTTTTTAGGATAGATCGGGGTATTTTTTTTGTAAATAATAATTTTATGAAATTATAGTGTTTTAAGTTTGAGGTAATGTTTTAGAAAATACGTTCGTGTTGGCAACTGCTGCACATGGACGGCAGGATTTGTGTCCTTTTAGGGACGGTTGCCTATCAACCACGAGGTTCTCGCGTAAAACATTACCCTATTATTATGGTAACTCATTAAACTTTAGTTAACATTCTAATAAGAATTAATATAAAAATATCCTTTCGAGTGAAAGGGACTAAGTTGGAAAAACCATATGACGTTATTTAGATTTAGTATTATCCCCTTTTAAAAAGGTAAAGGGATTTAACAATATTATAGTAGTTGAAGAAAAAGTGTAAGTAAAAATATATATCTATATCGTATCTAAAATAATTATTCCAAATATCTTAACTCATGTGGATATTTTAAACAAATATAACCTTTTAACAAAACGAGGGTATTTTTGTGGAAGAAACATATTTCGAGATCACAAAAGTAGCATGGGTGAGTATGGGTATGTAAGTGGTAAATTAATACTCGTGGGTTATAACTTTAAGCCTGTCACATTCCATGTTGTATGAAGGTGCAATATTTTTTTGACATATAGGAGTGATTAAGGAAACCATTTTAATCATGGGTTAAGATTATCATCATTAAGGGGTACAAATGTATAAGCATGCAAGAATATTGTAACATCATTTTAATATGAGGTTGATGATTAGAAGTTGGAATTAAGGTTATTGAAAAAAGAAGAAGGCGACAGATGAGTGGAGATAGGCGGATCCTACCTTTGATTAGAGTTGGATGTAGATGGGTTGAAAACGTAGGCTTGTACATACTCCTCAATAGCTCCACGCTCAAATTTTTCCTTGGTTATTGGGTGGAACCGTAGCGTCGGCGCCGTCGATACGAAGGTGTAGGTATTTTTTTCAGAATTTTTGGAGTTCTGAGATGTGAGAAATCAATGTTTGAAGTGCTTATTTATAGGGTTTTATTACCAACCATAAAATCCAAAATTTCTGTTAAAATCACCAAAAAAATCCGCACCGCCTATCATTCAGAATCATCAGCTCGTGATTGCCGCCGGCGCCCTTCATCTCACCCGTTAGATCATGATCCAACGGGCGAGATCACGCCGCCAAGCGCCACGTGTCGCCACGCGTCCGCCTCCCTGCGTCTGCGTTTGCGTGTGGGGACCACGCGTAGTCCCCACCACGTGGGCGCCGCTGCGAGGCTCTGGGCCGTTGGATCTTATGATCCAACGGTCCAGGATCAAGGGATTAAATTTTTTTTTATTTTTTATTTTTATATAAATACTAAACTGTTTTATATTTTAAAAATTGAATTTGGTTTTTAAAAAAAATGTTAAAAATAGTTAAAAATACGGGAAAATTATGGAAAATTTTCAGAAAATATATTTTATTGTTACCTTTAGTATAAAAATAATTTTGGGCTAAAACTAAATAATATACCCTATATCTGTGGTTTTAGCTAGTTATTATAATTAGTTAAAAATCTAGTTTATCATTAAAAATATTTTTAATTACGAATTATGATCCTAATTGATAATAAAATATTTAGAGCCTTTTAAGGCATTATAAAATTTTATTAAAACATTTTAAGCCTAGAAAAACAATAAATAGATTTTAGAAAATTTCTTTAATTATATTTCAATGCATGAAAATTATTAACATTACTTTAAAAATATTTTTCTATCAACGAAACACGTAAATAATTATTTGACAGTAGAAATTTAAATAAAATATTTTTTTATTAGGTATTAGAAAACACGGTCGTTACAATCTACCCTTCTTAAAATAATTTCGTTCTCGAAATTTCAGAAGGTATGTCAAGAAAAATCACTAAGAAGGGATTATCGTGGTTAAAAATTTTGGGCCTCGCTCTCTCATCCCGTTTCCTCGCGTCCATGTATGTCTGCCTAGTAGTTCTTTCTCCACATAACTCTAGCCAGCTGAATTATCTTGTCCCTCAAGCTTTCATCCTTCTAGTATTCCGACCGGTTACTACTCGTAGGTTACGCCAACCTTTCCGTGATCTCGGAATGATCAAGAGTATGACTAAGGTTGCCAGCATACCCTTTCAAATGTGAGATATAAATGAATTATGCACGCCCTCCAAAGAAAATAGCAGAACTTGGCTATACACAAACCCACCGTCTCCTTCCAAAATGTTAAACGGCCGATGAGTCATGGGATAAGCTTTCCGTGCTCGCTGCATTGTATCACCATCTCTACCTTTTTTTCTACAATTATGTCAATCTTACAAATTATCCATCTTCAGGATCATCCCAATCGATCGGCACTTCTCTCATATAAAACTTGACCTCTCTCATCCGCTTCATGTGTTTCAACCATCCGTATCCTCACGTTCTCCTTAGAGTAATGTTTCTATATCTTCAAGACGAACATTACCATCGGCGGTTCTAGATCTGGATAGGAATAGTTGATTTCACGAGTCTTTAGTTGCCTTGACGCATATGCAACTATATCACCGCGCGGATATATCGCACCGCCAAGTCCCTTCTCCGAAAAATCGTAGTTGACGTTTAAAACTTCTGAGTTTGCTATGAATAGAAAGAATGGTGGTGATAGTTATGATCTACCCTCCTTAGAATAATTTCATATTTAAAATTTTCAAAGGAGTAGCCACTACTAGGAATGGAAATCGGTAACGCTGTCGGGAGTCCTCTTAGCTGCATGTGTCGCTCCCGAGAGTTGGTGTATCACTTGACGCATAGAAAGTCTCTGAAGGGTTTAGATATAAGGAATCGGAAAATGTAAAATCGGTAGTTGCTTCCGGATAGAAAAGTTTAGAAGTTGAAGGAAGGTTGTGAACTGACGGAAAACTTGAGAGATATAACATAAAGACAACTGGTCGAAACTATGAAAACTGGAAGAATTATGGTGAGTCTAACTAAGATGTGCATCGAAAGATAAATAAGCATGGTATCGAAAGAAAGGTTGAGAAAAAGAAAGAGTACCTCTGTTGTCATGCCACGTGGCATCAGCCTTCTCGGCTGTCATGGTGAAGGTCTGGCGTTTGGGTCCATTCCTCTGCGCTTGCTGAAAAACACACTCCTGTGATGGTAAAGGTGGTCCCTTTGGTGATGCCCCTTGACCGGTTAGTTGAGTGGCGGAAGGTGGCCGGTTTCCCTATCATGGTGCCACATAGTTAGCCGGCTTGTTGACGGGGCCTGATTGTCTCCCTCTCTGAGGATAGTCCCCAATGGCATGATCCGGAGACCCACAGACTATGCAAAGTTTGTTCAAAATGCGACAGTCTCTCCTGTAGTGTCCGGTCCTACCACAATGGTTGCATATAACGACTGGTTTTCCGAAGATAGTTGGTCCGGCTGGTCTCTTGGGTTGTTGTCTCCCGTTGAATCCGGAAGATGATCCCTCAAGAATTTGATTGGCTGGTCGCTTAATGCCAGACAAACGATCATCCTTCCTCATGCGTCTCTGAAGGTCTTCAAAGTTTCATGCCGCCTCTAAGATTTCATCATAAGTCGAAAGGATGGCAGAAGACATGGAGGACTGCGTCTTCAGGCCCAATCCTTGCCGGAATCTCTTAGCATAAAGTTCTGGGGTTGCCACCAGATGATGCGCGAACCGTCTTAACCTTGCGAACTCCGAAGCGTACTCGTCCACCGAATTATCCCACATGCTCCCTTGTTGGAATTGTATAAACTCTCTTTCCATCCTTAAGTGTGCCACGACTGGAAAGTACTGGGTATCAAAACGTTGTTTGAATGTTTCCCAGTCGATGGGCTCCTTCAATCTACTTTCCTCTACCTTCCACCATATCCTGGCATTATCCGTAAGTTGTATTTTGGCAATGTTCACCAATGCGTCCTTCGGAATTTGAGCGGCACTGAGATCATTGACTGTTCCCTTGAGCCATTCTTCATCTTCTAAAGGAGCTTCCTTCCCCGAAAAAGTCTTAGGGTGGAGTGACCTGAACTGCTTCACTCCCGTCGAACCTTGAGGAACTGGGGCTAGTGCCTTACTTAAAATCTCTGCTTGTTGCTGCCAACTTTCTCGTAGCTCCTGATGAAGGGCAGCTGTCTGCTGCTGCTGCTGCTCCTTTAGTCCTTGCATCATTTGTAGCATTGCTGCTTGTTGGGCAGTGGCTTCATTGTCTCTATTTCCCCTTCGGTTGCGGTGATGGTGTCGTCCAGCCATTGATGATCTGAATCAGAATAGGTTAGGGTACAAACAGGCTGAGGGATGAGACAAGATAATAACTTGCATGGAAGAACAACAATTAATGCAAGAGAGAGACTAATAGGAAGAGCAAGAGACACAAGAGAGATTTTTGCTCGAAACTAATATTTTATTATCCAACTTCAATAAGGAGAGTACAACCGAAAAGTAAGGACATGCCCCTACTGTTCTACATCGTTTTATTCGTCCAAAGAAAAGGAAAAAGTCTCATTAATCTCGATTATGGGAGTTCAACAAGTTGTGATAGGCCCCCGCACTAAGAAAGGTATTGTCGTTCCTGTGGTGTCTTATGGGGACAACTACCTGAGTTTCTTCGGCCTCGAGTTCCTCCTCACTCGAAAATTCGTCCATCGACTCGTCCTCGGCAGGAGCCTCGCCCTCCGATTCCCCCTCTATAGGGTCTTGTTCCTTTGCTGGAGCATCCTCATCCGGATCATATTCCATAGGATTCTCTTCCGCCGCAGGAGCTTCTTTTTCTGGCCCCTCTTCTATATGTTCCTCTTCCATAGGATCTTCTTCTTCATCTTCAGAGTCATTGGCCATCATAGGCTCCGGAGTTGCAGCATCGACTTCTTCGTCTTCCGAGTCGCTGTCGGAAATGACCGCCTGAGAGTCTATGACTTCATCGTCTGAATCTCCAGATGTAGCTTCAAAAGTAATATCGGACATATCATCCTTGTCGGAAAGATTTGTCATGACCTGAAGGGAAGGTCATGGTCAGGGTACAAAATGTCAAGGAAGGGACAAGGGACATAGGAGAATTATGAAATCGGTATGAATGGATGACATTCAAAAATATAAAAAGTTAGTTAACGGTTTCATTTTAGTACACAAGAGGACCTGCATGGGCCACCACTAAAACTTGTCACGCCCCGCTTCCCAAAAGAAGGTGAAGGATAACGTGGCAAAGTCCGCAACCTAACTGTATTGAAGGTGGTCTATTCAATACAGTTACGTAGAGCGTATGAATATCTAACATGCAGGATGTGTACCAAAATCAAAATAATAAAAGCGAAAGGCATTTATTTCCATTAACCAACTTTATTACATCCCAAAGGAAAGAGTAAAATAAACTAAGTAGTTTAATTATATCGAAGGAGAAACAAAAGCCCTAAACGTGTGGGCAACAACAAAAATTAAATCTAGCTAATCTTCCATCGTCAAGTCTGCATAATCTTTTATTAGTTGGCTCCACTCCTTGATCCTCGCCATAATACTCATTCTCATCTGACGGACATTCCAAAGATAGAGGAAGAAAAGGAAAGTCCGTCGGCGAGTTATACTCGGGTAGAATTGCCTCATAAGGAGGTAAAGGTATAGAAACAGACATGTGTGTATAAATGTAATGAATGTGATGTACATGGGTATAAAGGTATGAGGTTATATACAAATTAGATATGTTGACAGAGGTATATATGAATATGAGTAGGTTGTGTGAGGTATATGTTTGGTAAAAGTTCAAGTCAAGTCAAACGGATATTCAGTCTAAGAGTTAGATCAGGTTAAACAAGGTGTGTATGGATGGAATTGACTGGTGAACATACTCGTATCCTTGAGGTATCCCATGACTAGCCGGCGCTCATGCCTGGGGTGTCAATTATTGCGGTAGCGTTAACATCCCCGAAGGTGTCCCATGACTACTATGGAGTTTTGTCTAGCGTGAATATCACTCAAGTGCACAGGTACTTCCACCATTCAGTTCCATAGTAAACAACAAGTCTAAACTGGTAAAATATCCACATTCAAGATATTGAATAACTCGTGTCTCGTAAAGAAAGGTAGATAAGGTAACAGATGGGTATAGCACATGATGTGAGTTTAGTGTTGAGTATCAATAGGTATTGTAAACGTTTTAGTTTGTTAAATAAGGGTCCGGATACTCACGATTATTCCGTTGTAGCCACGGAACAACAACTGGAGAAGTGAAATATACCGTTTCACTTCGCGGAATCATGATCGAGTAGTAGGGGAATCCGAGTTCCGAATCTCCTTGCCTAATTAAACTACCCATCCCCGTGGTTCAGTATAAAGGTTTTAACGAATTAGAGTTAGTGTGTATACCTCTAGACATGGAATTTCCACATTGTATGTCATCCACATATTGGATCATTCGCCCTCAAATAGGGTTAGTATTCACCCGAATATCGGGTTAGTATTCGCCCGAATATCGGGTTAGTAGTCATCCACACATTAGACTGGTCACCCTGCCTGCAGGTATCTTTATATATAAGTATTCTATACCTAGGTGCGCACATTCTAACCCTAACCATATCATGTGTCATGTATGTCATAAACTGGAAATTTAAAAAGTTGATCTCATTTAATATGGTCTTCCACAACCGCTCGTTTTATCTTGTTATCTTCTAAAGTTTGTAATGTACTTCGTGTCATCTTATAGAACATTTAGTTAAAAAAGATAATAGTGTTTAATTATATTTATTGCTTCTGAGAAAATCATGATGTTTGGAATATTTATCATTTTGGAAACCCATAATATTTTACTGAGAAAATATCCTTTTAATAAAAGGTTATGGTATTTGTTTGAAAATTATCTTTTAATAAAGTTCTAGATATCCTTTTGGAAAATATCATTTATAAGGGTTATGTTCTTTGTTGAAAATAGCCTTTTAGTAAAGGTCAAGGTATTTAAATGAAATTATCACTTTTTAGGATAGATTGGGGTATTTTTTTGTAAATAATAATTTTATGAAATTATAGTGTTTTAAGTTTGAGGTGACGTTTTAGAAAATACGTTCGTGTTGGCAACCGCTGCACATGGACGGCAGGATTTGTGTCCTTTTTAGGGACGATTGCCTATCAACCACGAGGTACTCGCGTAAAACATTACGCTATTATTAGGGTAACTCATTAAAATTTAGTTAACATTCTAAAAAGAATTAATATAAAAATATCCTTTCGAGTGAAAGGAACTAAGTTGGAAAAACCATATGACGTTATTTAGATTTAGCATTATCCCCTTTCAAAATGGTAAAGGGATTTAACAACATTATAGTAGTTGAAGAAAAAGTGTAAGTAAGAATATATATCTATATCGTATCTAAAATAATTATTCCAAATATCTTAACTCATGTGGATATTTTAAACAAATATAACCTTTTAACAAAACGAGGGTATTTTTGTGGAACATATTTCGAGATCACAAAAATAGCATGGGTGAGTATGGGTATGTAAATGGTGAATTAATACTCGTGGGTTATAACTTTAAGCCTGTCACATTCCATGTTGTATGAAGGTGCAATATTTTTTTGACATATAGGAGTGATTAAGGAAACCATTTTAATCATGGGTTAAGATTATCATCATTAAGGGGTACAAAAGTATAGGCATGCAAGAATATTGTAACATCATTTTAATATAGGGTTGATGAATAGAAGTTGGAATTAAGATTATTGAAAAAAAGAAGAAGGTGACAGATGAGTGGAGAGAGGCGGATCCTACCTTTGATTAGAGTTGGATGTAGATGGGTTGAAAACGTAGGCTTGTACAAACACCTCAATAGCTCCGCGCTCAGATTTTTCCTTGGTGATTGGGTGGAGCTGTAGCATCGGCGGCGGCGTTGATACGAAGGCATGGGTATTTTTTTCATAATTTTTGGACTTTTGAGATGTGAGAAATCAATGTTTGAAGTGCCTATTTATAGGGTTTTATTACCAACCATAAAATCCAAAATTTCTGTTAAAATCACCAAAAATTCCGCGCCGCCAATCATTCAGAATCATCAGCTCATGATTGCCGCCGCTGCCCTTCATCTCACCCATTGGATCATGATCCAACGGGCGAGATCGCTCCGCCAAGCGCCACGTGTCGCCACGTATCCGCCTCCCTGCGTCTGCGTTTGCGTGTGGGGACCACGCGTGGTCCCCACCACGTGGACGTCGCCGCGAGGCTCTGGGCCGTTAGATCTTGTGATCCAATGTTTTAGGATCAGGGGATTAAATTTTTTGTTATTTTTTATTTTTATATAAATACTAAACTGTTTTATATTTTAAAAATTGAATTTGGTTTTTAAAAAAAATTGTTAAAAATACGAGAAAATTATGGAAAATTTTCAGAAAATATATTTTATTGTTATCTTTAGTATAAAAATAATTTTGGGCTAAAACTAAATAATATTCCCTATATCTATGGTTTTAGCTAGTTATTATAATTAGTTAAAAATCTAGTGTATCCTTAAAAATATTTTTAAGGAGGAATTATGATCCTAATTGATAATAAAATATTTAGAGCCTTTTAAGGCATTATAAAATTTTATTAAAATATTTTAAGCCTAGAAAAACAATAAATAGATTTTAGAAAATCCTTTAATCATATTTCAATGCTTGAAAATTATTAACATTACTTTAAAAATATTCTTCTATCAACGAAACACGTAAATAATTATTTGATAGTAGAAATTTAAATAAAATATTTTTTTATTAGGTATTAGAAAACACGGTCATTACAACATCTGCGCTCTCAGCACAGCATTTTCTCAGGAACTGGCCGCATCCCAACAACTCTGTACACATATCAGATCTCTAATCTTGACGAGGAGTAACAACAGCTCGTCAGTATCTCGCATGAACCTCTGGTCCCACTTATCTGTATCATCGTCCACTTCGACGTCACGTCGCTATCTGCGTACTACAAATGTTCTCGGCTACAGTCAATCCGAAGTCTCTTGCACGAACTCGAAATCACGAACTCGGTATCTTCATCACTCTATAGAAGATCTCTAGCCGAACACGTCCTTGGGAACTCGTCCCAACCATCGGAGAAATACTCAATACTCGCCCGTCCTCGATCAACTCCCAATGCATCTGGGTGAGGTCCTCTATCCGAAACCGGTCAGCTTACTGGTCTCCTATCACATGATATCGGGACGACGTCAAACTTTTCGATCGAGTCATCAAGATCCAAAAATTTCCCGAAATCTCAACACCTGAGCACAGTTTAAAATATCTGGTACATACCACAGTACCTCTGGACCAGCCGTAGAAGGGCAAACCCAAGCCTCACTGATGGCACCGCTAAACTGCCGCAAACCCTAAGGTTCAAAAGCGGTTCTATGGCCATCATGTCGAGTTAGGGATTCATTCTTCTAGAAGGTCCACAGAATTACCTGCATGTTCTTCCGAATACTTAAACTAGAAAAAATAGGTTCTTGACATTCGTTCGAACTTTTTAACTTCACCTAGGCGACATGCGAATACCCTCCGTCCGCACGCTAAACAATGCCTCAATCCTCCAGGAATGACGGCACATCAACGGTCATCTTAGGATCGGTCTGCTCTAGATCTGAGTAAGACCCTCCACACTGAAAATATTCAACTCAACTGGGCCTGCGTTGGCGCATCAATCTGACGAATCAACTTCGTCTTTCAAATCGGGGTAGAATAGCAATCACCTGTCGCATCTCTGCCTGGAAGCTCCAGCGATCTCAGCTCGTAAGCCCTGGAAGCGACATCTCATCATCTCAGCAACAGCTGGGTCATCTGTCTGCACGGTAGGCGACATCACAATCTCTGAGGTCGGCTGCACATCAATAGTCCTCTCGCAGCTGGCAGCTCTAACAATGGCCCGATCATCCGGTGTGAAACCAACCACTCGCCTCAACAAGATGTCACAACATAACACTATATCGAGACGTTCCCATGTCACCAAAAAACACAATGGTCAGCCCTCGTACCAGACGAGCTCGCCCTGACCGCAACACTAGCAGCAGCTCAAACTGCGCTCAAACCATGATGACAGGAACCTCAATCGAGTATCGAAAAAAACGGATCAAGGGCATGAAAAGAAACGACAGATCCAGAATGGATACATGATCATAAGAAGAAATAGAATCAATGAGAGCATGATCATGGAAACAAATATAATCAATGATCTCAAATGGATGTATGATCAAGAGAACAAGGAGAATCACAGATCTCAAAATATGTACATCCTAAGATTTCTTAAGTGGGGTATCGTATTGTAAATATGTCGTGGAACATACGTACGGTACGTCATTCTACTCAAGCTACCTACTCCATCAATCAGGGTCAGCCTATGAAACGAAAGTTCGGGTCTAATACCCCCCCCCCCGTTCAAGTCTAAGTTCCGTAAGGTCAAGCCTAGGTTCCGAAATATATACCCTCCCTAGACTCCGCATAGTCAAATATAGACTCGAACAAAGGTTAAATCTAACGCTCTGATACCAACTTTGTCACGATCCGAAATATTAGCTCGTGACCAGCACTTAAATCACGCAACGTCTAAAGGCGTAACATAATTCAAGTAAGCTGAAACCCAGAAATCTAAACCTTTTTAAGAAAATAAAGGAGGCGAAGTTTTGAAATAAAGTTATAATAAAATCAAGTTTTCTTAATACGTAGAAAAGGAACATGAAAATGCAAGTGAAATTTACTAGTTTGAAAACGTGTTTCGTCTTTTAAAAATTTGGGCAGCACCTCCTTTGTATATTTTGATCCAAAACCACATATACAAGATAATGATAAAGGCATCCCCAAGCGGGAGCTAGCTCTTCGCCAACCGGCGGATCATAACCACGCAAAGCATAAATATAAGTATACGACGCCCAACGGCGAAGATCACCACAAAAGATAAATAAATAAGCAAGACATCAAAACCACTAGTAGCGGAAAACCCCTCGCGCTAAGTCTCGCAACCACAATCTCACTAAGTCTCATTACTTACACAAATACTAATTTTGATTGATGGAGTTAACTAGATACAATATGAAATATAAATACAAGAGTGGCTACGATACAAATGCCCCACCTACCAATGCAAAACACCCAAATGAAGTTATATGCCAGCGATGCCGCTACGGATCCATGCGGTCAACCTGCAAGAACTGTGGCACAACGGGGGTGAGTTGTCAACTCGTAAGTAGAAAAACATCTACAAGTAGAAATCGAATAAACAACGACTCCTAGGTCAACTATATCATAAAGGTAATACTATGATATCTAGGGTGACTGTATCTGTATATATGCCAACAATGTAATCAATACCTATATGTATGCGGATATAATCCAACAATATAACCAATGTCTGTATGCATGTGGATCTCGTCCAACCATATAATCAATGTATGTATGCATGTGGATCTCGTCCAACCATATAATCAATCTATGTATGCATGTGGATATAAGGATATAAATCAACGGTGTCCTCACGACACATCAAAATCATGGAACCGGAGTGTCCAGCATCGACACTCGAAAACATCATGAAACCCGTGTCCAGCATCGACACGTAAATCCTCATATCTCGGGATCCGTCAATCCGGATCGGCCCTCGGGCTCCGTCGGTCCGGATCGGCCCATCTTATCTCTCGACTCCGGTCGGTATCCTCCGGATATCCGCCGAGCCCAAATACAATCACCGGTAGGTAGTGCTCCCCTGCCAGGCTCATCGTCTAACATATACGAGTCTTCTTGCCCCGGGGTACCTTACCGGGTCCACCAAGTACCCACAGATGGTGCCTACCGCTCCTCGAATCGGGTTTCACATGCCACTCTCAGAACCGATAAAACACATGGTGGATGCACTAAAATATCATATAAAGAGAAACTGGGTTTTTAAAATAGTACATACTTTCCTTTGAAATCGCTACGGTTCTCAAATCCAGAAACCTCATGAAAACAGCATGTCTCAATGCGTAAAAGCGTAAAGCATGATGTATACGATATATAACAGAAATGTATTTGTTGGGGTCAAAATTTGCACCCCGGTTGACCGAGTCAAAGTCAAGGTCAACCCCCAAGCTATGTGGGTCCAAGCCCAGGTCAAGCAGGCCCATGCCCAAGTCGAGCCCGTGGCTAGCCTCCCCATGCCAACAACAAAATCATATAATAAATAATTTTGATGTAATTTTTTATACATGAATATATGCAAAATGGGCATAAAGCCAATATTTTGTAAGCCCATGGCTTATGTGCAAAAATGAAATGGCACATGAGCGATGGGATGGGCAAAATGCCATTTTTGTAAAGCTCAAGGGGCTATATGTGAAAGGTTTGTCTAGCACCCTATAATGAGTTTTGAAGCATCACATGTCCCAAAGTTTGGATTTTTACGGTGCTAAACAGGCATGCAAAGGAATCGATCCTAGAAAATTAGGGTTTCGAAACTTAAAACTTATAATGTTAGGGTTTAGAGACTACAACCTTTGTAGCTCCCTTTTGTTAGACTTCTTGGTGTCTTGGGTGTTGGAAGAAGGTCCTCTTGAAGTCCTCTCACGTCCACGACGATCCACCCGGAGTTTCCCGTCCAAGCTTGCAACTTTGGAAAAACAAAGTGAACACTCTAATCAAGTTGGCTAAACTTGAGTAGAATGATGTTGTGGCTAAGGATCTCACTTCAAAAACCTTTCTTTAAGTGTGTTTAACTCACTAGAAAAACCTAGAGAGGAAATGGTGAAGGAGGATGAAGATGGTGGCTTTTCTTTTTAGCAAGAGTAAAAGATAAAGATGACCCTTAGAAAAAGAAATGAAAATATAACCTTTTATATTTTATTCCTTCTTACAAACAACCATGGTTAAGTGATGGAGAGTTTATTTAACTTGAGTTTTAAATGAGAAAGAGAAGGATAACCTAAGGTTAGTGGTAGGTGAGCTTGGTTAGGTTAGAAGAATGTAGAAGCTAGTGAAGATTATTCTTATCTTTTCAATTTGTTTTAAATACAAAATTAAATAAAAAACCATCACTTAATCCATGGTGTGAGTCTTATATTGCCACCATTTCCATATGCTAACAACCATGATAGATGGGTGTATGTATGTATGCTTGTATGCACATCCACATGTGCATGAAACTAGAATGAAAGAAAGAAACACATGCATGCATGCATACATCCATCAAATACAAGAAAGAGTTTAAGTGAGAAAACTAATGGTTAAATGATAAATCAACACTTGATTTATCAATCCAGCCATATCACATATGACCCCACCAAAAGCAAGCCGCCCGATCAATGTTCGGTATCCAATACGCGCAATTTAATCGGGTCCATGCGCATATCGCATACGCACACCACAACGTTTCGCCTGGACTAGGTAACTCCTGTGTGGGACTCTAAGACTCGTCAATACGCCGGCAGAGGGTGATGATCATATCAAGCACCCCCAAGCCGCAAGCGGTCAGCTAAACGTAACGGCCACCCGGGTATTGAGCGATCAGAAGAAAACAAGCGAACCTGCTACAACTCCCGTCGAGCCAACTGGCAACACTACCGTACAGTCCGGTCTCTTCGTCAGATATGCTGCATATCGAGCCTAGGGATGGTCACGTCGACCCCAATAACTCAATAAGTCATGCCGGTGAATGGTCTATAACAGATCGAGAAACTACTGATAACACTTATCAGCAATTCTCAGCAACCCTGGCCAGGGACTTGCTGATATAACCATTCGGGCACAACACAACATCAACTCCCAATATCGGGAGAGACGAAACCCCTCCTATCGCTCATCGCCTTCGTGTGTCTCGGGACTGTACCCAACGGCCACCTGTTTGCACGACTCGGTAGAGCCGTGGTAGGGTGGCAATCAAAGTACAGTGGGAGAATACACAAGACTCTATGACGATCTCGGGTCTACAGACTAACCTGTACCAGTGTCACCTGAGAACTGCTATCCGACGATAGATATAATTCCATATAGGAGTTCTCTGTGAGTCCGTCCAGTGTACCCAGTCACCACTGAGCACCCGTATATGATCTTGATGTCAAACATCGATGAATGTGGGAACATCCATCGCCCATCACATGGGTCTAGTATCATATACGCTAGTCTACTCTGGTATATCGATGCCCCGTCTCGATACACCTCCGACTAGGGACATTTCAGGATATACTTATAAACTACAGATGTCCCACTAGTATGATCTCTATCATAATCACTGTAGTCAAGCCGATATCCTCAGGGCTTTATCAGCATGTATGAATGAATAAAAGCATGATCAAATCAACATGTTAGATAAAGAAGAACCAGATAGCATACTATCATGTCGAGCAAGAATGCATACTGAATATATATATATATATATATATATATATATATATACATGTATAGATACATCCACTATCACATAATGGCCTCTAGGGCATACATATATCCAACAATCTCACACTTGCACTAAGGCCAGTTATTGGCCTATCTCATACCCAACATCTTAAAAAGTCGCTCATGCTGTGGCTGTGGGAGGGCCTTGGTGAGTGGATCCACGGCGTTATTCTTTGTGTCTACTCTCTTAATCTCGATCTCGCGGCGATCTACAATCTCCCGGATCAAATGAAAACGCCTCAGGATGTGTCTGGACCGCTGATGGGACTTGGGCTCCTTGGCTAACGCCATAGCCCCCATTATTATCACAATACAAGGGTATTGGATCAATAATAGTTGGAACTACTCCTAGCTCCGAGACGAACTTCTTCATCTAGACGGCTTCCTTGGCGGCATCATTTGCAGCAATGTACTCAGCCTCCATCGTAGAGTCTGCAACGGTATCCTGTTTGGAACTCTTCCAACTTACCGCCCCTCTATTGAGGGTAAATACAAACCCTGAGATAGATTTGCTGTCATTCTTATCGCTCTGGAAGCTCGAATCGGTAAAGGCCTCTATTTGGAGATCTGTATTACCATACACCAAGAACAATTCTTTAGTCCTTTGTAAGTACTTAAGAATGTTCTTCACAGCTGTCCAGTGGTTCTCCCCTGGGTTGGATTGATACCTGCTTACAACACTAAGTGCATAAGCTACATCTGGGCGTGTACATATCGCATACATTATAGATCCTACTACCGAAGCATAAGGTATAATGCTCATGCGAGCTCTCTCTTCATCGGTCTTTGGACAAGAATCCTTGGAGAGAGTGACTCCATGGCAAGCGGGTAAGGCACCCCGCTTGGAGTCTTCCATACTAAACCTTTTTAGGATGGTGTTGATGTACCTGGTTTGGGACAATCCCAATAACTTTTTGGATCTATCCCTATAGATCCTTATGCCCAGGATGTATGTAGCATCACCCAGGTCCTTCATGGAGAACCTTAGTGATAAGAATGATTTGACCGACTGTAGCATAGGAATATCATTTCCTATCAGAAGAATGCCATCCACGTACAATACGAGGAATGTGACAGCTCTTCCTACAGCCTTCTTATAAACACAAGGTTCATCTGGATTTTTGATGAAATCAAACTCTTTGATAACATCATCGAAACAGATGTTCCAACTCCGAGATGCCTGCTTTAACCCATATATGGATTTAAGCAATCTACATGCTTTCTCGCTGCTCCCACTGTCAATGAAGCCCTCTGGCCGATCCATATAAACGCATTCTTCTAAATCTCCATTTAGAAATGCTGTTTTAACGTCCATCTGCCAGATTTCATAGTCGTAGTAAGCAGCAATAGCAAGTAGGATCCGAATGGATTTAAGCATGGCTACGGGGGAAAAAGTTTCGTCATAGTCCAAACCTGGTCTTTGACGAAAACCTTTCGCCACAAGTCTTGCCTTATAGGCCTCTACCTGCCCATCCACACCAATCTTTCTTTTAAAGATCCATTTGCACCCTACAGGTTTTACCCCAGGAGGTACAACGTCCAAAGTCCATACTTTGTTGGTGTACATAGACTCCATTTCGGATCTCATGGCATCCAGCCACTTCACAGAGTCACCACTCGTGATAGCTTGCTGAAAACTAGTAGGATCATCATCATCCATGATGCAATCTTCTCCGTCACCGTCAATGAGGAAACCGTAGTACCTCTCCGGTGGGCGAGAAGTCCTACCAGACCTACGGAGTGGCCGAGGTTCTTCAGTTTCTGTTGCAACAGCCGGTTCAACCAAATCGTCATTTGTAGTTTGTGTCTCCAGAACCTCTTCTAGATCCACTACTTTGCCATCATCTTTATCTGTGAAAAACTCTTTTTCCAAGAATGTGGCATACTGAGAAACAAACACTTTTTGTTCCTCTTTGTGGTAGAACAGATATCCATAAGAATTCTTTGGATATCCCACAAAGTTACACATGACTGACCGTGTCTCGAGTTTGTCCGGATTCTGCTTTTTAACATAGGCCGGGCAACCCCAAATCTTAATTCTCTTAAGAGATGGTCTCTTCCCATTCCATATCTCATATGGCGTGGTAGACACGGCTTTGGTTGGAACCCTATTTAGCAGAAACGCTGCAGTCTCCAATGCATGCCCCCAAAACGAGACTGGTAACTCAGCGTCACTCATCATGGACCGGACCATATCTAATAGGGTCCTATTCCATCGTTCTGACACACCGTTGTGCTGTGGTGTGTAAGGAGGAGTGAGCTGAGAGAGAATCCCATTCTCTTTTAGGAAGTTTGCAAATTCTGTACTGAGATACTCACCACCTCGATCTGATCGAAGCATCTTAATACTCAAGCCGGTTTATTTTTCTACTTCTTGTTTATATTCAATGAATTTCTCGAAAGCTTCGAACTTGTGCTTTAATAAAAATACATGACCGAATCTTGAGAAATCGTCGGTGAATGTAATGAAGTATGAAAAACCGCCTCTAGCGTGTGTAGACATTGGCCCACATACATCACTATGTATGAGGCCAAGGAGCTGAGTAGCTCTTTCTCCGTGTCCGGTAAACGGAGTTTTGGTCATTTTACCCTTGATACAAGACTGGCAGGTCGCATAAGATTTATATTCAAAAGAGTTTAAATATCCATCTTTGTGTAACTTGTTTAGTCTTGTTTCGTTAATATGACCAAGTCTACAATGCCAAAGAAAAGCTTCATTTAATTCTGAAAGTTTTCTTTTATTAGTGTGTTGTATACTGAAAACTGTGTGTTGATTTAGGACATATATTCCGTTATTAAGCGTACCATACCCAACCAACATTTGATTCAGGTGAATGTTCATAACATTGTTTTGCAATACAAAATTATATCCTTCATTGTCCAACAAAGAAACGGATATTATATTACATAGCGTACTTGGTACAAAATAACATGGATTCAATCAAAATACATCCAGATGGAAACCCCAAGTGATACTCTCCCACTGCGACTGTATGTACATTGGAACCATTTCCAACGTGGAGAGTATGGTCACCTGTCTTCAAAACCTTGCTATTTCTCAGCCCCTGCATAGAATTGCAAATGTGAGAACCTGAACCGGTATCCAATACCCAGGAAGCAGAGTTTATTGAAAAACAGTTTTCTGTTACAAACGCACCTGAAGCAGAAGCATCACCATGCTTCTTCTTGAGACTTAAGTACTCCGTGCAGTTGCGCTTCCAATGTCCTGTCTTGTGGCAATGAAAACATTCGCCCTTCCCCGGGTCTCCAGCTTTGGACTTTCCCTTTCCCTTCACCTTTTTAACTCCACCCTTAGGATTGGTGGGTTTCTTCTTTTTCTTTCCCTTGGTCTTAGCCTTCGGGCGAGAAGAGGAAGACTGTCCAACAGTCATAACGGGAGTTTTTGCTGACTTCATAGTGCTCTCTGCACTCCTTAACATATTAAGGAGTTCAGGGAGTTCCTTCTCCATGCCATGCATGTTAAAGTTCACTATGAACTGAGCAAAGGTGGAGGGGAGGGACTGCAGAATAATATCTATATATTGTTCATTGTCCATTGTCCATCCAAAGCCCTCAAGCTCTTCTATAAGAGCTATCATCTTCAAAACATGGTCTCCTACTGGTGTGCCAGGGGCCATTCGTATCTGAAACAGTTTCTTTGATGCTTCGTATCGTAATACGCGGGATTGCTCTCCATACAACTCCTTTGTATGGAGCAATATACCGTGAATGTCCATGTCCTCGCGCTGCTTTTGATGTGTGTTGTCCATCGATGCAAGCGCGAGGCATTTTGCCGTGGCACAGTCAGCGTCCCATGTCTTGCGGACTTCAATGTCCGCAACTGAGGATTTTGGACCTGGGACGGGCGGGGCTGAAGCCGTGAGGACATATGATACTTTATCATAAGTCAAGGCGATTTTCAGATTCCTCAGCCAGTCTTTATAGTTGGTCCCATTCAGTTTGTTTTTATCTAGTAGAAGCTTAAGTCCAGTCATTGGTATCTGCCATTAAGAGAGAGAAAAGAATACACTCAGCGAAAGCTCTTGCATAGATTAGATTGGTTATTATCTTGTCTAATCGATGTTTCCCACTGCTTTTATCGAGTTTTTCTTTCAAACCTTAAAAAGAAAAACTAGCCAGGATTAATTACAGTCTACAACTTCGCTAACCGTTCAGCTAGGCCAGTGTCGGTACTTTGAGGGAGGTTCCCCGTGCTTTCGCACGGACCTAATTAGAGTAAACCTCGTTTTCCCAGAGGCGGAGCCCCGTTAACACCTTTCTAGACACCTAATGAGTTAGCTAATTGTAAACTGTAAAACTCTCCTAGGAGCAACTATTGCCCACAGTGGGATCGGGATCCAACCATCACATGGAAGGTATGCAATCTCATTGCAAATTTCAACACTTGAAATTCCCGATGTAATTTTTACCCCTAGTACTTATGACCTTAACTATGGTCAACAAATCATAAGTACCAGTCAAGTTCTACCCGTCATTTCTTGATCAATTAGACCCACCCATATGACCCTTAACTACGGTCAACAAAGTCGTATGAATGTCCTAATTGATCTGCATCATATGCAGTGTAGGAAGACATCACTTAGCTACCGTACACTACGCCTTAACTAAAGTCAACAAACGTAGCACGAATACTAAGTACTCTACTTCTTAAAATGACGGAGGGTTGCGGATGATTTTTAAGAAAATCTTTAATGCTTTGAACTTGATATCGTTGTAGAATCAAACAGTTTTCAAAAGGAGTGGCTTAAGCTCCGCAGTTTTGAAATATAGCTTTTTCATAAATAGCCGAGTAGTTTTCAAATCCGATTCTACAACATCTATTTAGGTTTATTTTCTTTACATTAATCACATTAATGTAATCCCATCATTTAAGTCCTTAAGCCAATCACAGAAAAGAAACGAAAATAACATGTACGCTTATGCCATCCGCATTCGCCGCAATGTTCCGTTATGCACCGTTAGGTTACTTAACTAACGGCATACCGGGACGGGACTAGCTCGGGTGTAAAACATAAGCAACGTCTACTATATATCATATATATAATATGTCATTCGTCTCAGATATCACAGAACACAGGCAGCAGAAACATAGATATAACGTGGGATATCCTAGGACGTCCGTATTTAGTATTTAGCCAGAATAGAAAATGCGGATTCCATAGTCGCGATGAATAGCCAAGCCCACACCCTGGACCCCTACGAGAGCGGCAAGTGACCCTCCCAATTCTGGAGTTTAGGAGACCCAGTCTCGACTCCTCGAGATGGCCTCCCACTGAACCCCAGAACCCGGTCACCTGTGCTCCCCTCCTTGGGTCCATCCTAATGCGGAAAAGTAAATAATATACAACACTGGTGACACAACCTCAACCCGGAAGTGCCCCAAATAAAAGAATATTACATTACATTTACATGAATGAAAATATAAAACTCTCATCTCACATAAAAAAAACCCGGTTATTCAATCGCGACAATCCTGCACATCATATCTCAGCAACACATAATATCTCATATCATCAACATAAGTAAGTATGCATACCCCAATTGTCGTTGATGTATAGCAACGAAACCGGCGATATCGTACATACTACACTTACGGTCACAGAAAAGAAAGTGTAAAACTACAATATTTGGAATCCACATTCTCTTTAGACATCATAAGTGCGAAATATCACATATTTCGTATTTCATGCCTAAACTATATGAATTCCACATATTGTATCAAATTCCGGATAAACAGACAGTATTGAAGTTTTCAAACGAACAATCAAATACCCAGGATTCACTAAAGCTCAACACTTGAGCAGGGTTCAAAAATCCGAAGTGTGACACAGTAGTAGCGGTCCAGCCGTAGAAGGGTCAAGCCAACGCCTCACATGTGGCATGCCGTACTGCCCCAAATCCTAGGGTTCAAAGGGCAGTTCAAGACGGTCATATAATCGAGTTAAGGTTTGTTGTCTTCTAGAGGGACCACCACAAAAAGACTTGCACGTATCTCCAAAGTATTTAAACCCCGTGAATAGTGAGTAAATGATACTCGTTCAAACACTTCAACACTTTCTAATTTACCCGGAAAAGCTACGAAATGAAAATACCGATCAAAACTACCCGTCCAAAACCATCTCCAGAAAATACAGTACTATATTCAGATTAAACATACCTAAAACAGTATACTAGCAGACCTAGGAATTATGGTGCAATTTCTATAGCAAGATGCCACTGTACGGCCGCGGATCCGCGGCCTAAGCTAGGAATTGTCGCGGTTCCGCGGCCATATGAACAGTTCACTTGATCGTATTTCACCATTATTCTTAGTTTTCCCTGCTGTATTTTTTAAGTATTTTTAATTCTGAAAATGTCAGATTTTAAAAATTGTCCAGAGAGGGTCCAAAAAATCGTATTTTTTGTCCGATCGGGATTTTTACTTCGTAAAAGCGTCGCCTAATGTTCTAGGTCGGCTCTGATACCAATGAAAGGTCAGGCAGCCACCCCATCCAATGGGGTCGCCGTGGCACCAACGGGTCCCTCAGCCGCTACTTTTTATGCATGCCCCCTCGCGAGGACTACAACCCGCCGGAACACCTTCCGGTCTCGGGACACCCTGGGGGTAAGAGCCTATGCTTCGCCACACTGTCACACAGTGAGAACCCCCCATAGGTCGACATCCAATGCCTAGTAGCTCTGATACCAATGAAAGGTTTGTCTAGCACCCTATAATGAGTTTTGAAGCATCATATGTCCCAAAGTTTGGATTTTTACGGTGCTAAACAAGCATGCAAAGGAATCGATCCTAGAAAATTAGGGTTTCGAAACTTAAAACTTATAATGTTAGGGTTTAGAGACTACAACCTTTGTAGCTCCCTTTTGTTAGACTCCTTGGTGTCTTGGGTATTGGAAGAAGGTCCTCTTGAAGTCCTCTCACGTCCACGACGATCCACCCGGAGTTTCCCGTCCAAGCTTACAACTTTGGAAAAACAAAGTGGACACTCTAATCAAGTTGGCTAAACTTGAGTAGAATGATGTTGTGGCTAAGGATCTCACTTCAAAAACCTTTCTTTAAGTGTGTTTAACTCACTAGAAAAACCTAGAGAGGAAATGGTGAAGGAGGATGAAGATGGTGGCTTTTCTTTTTAGCAAGAGTAAAAGATAAAGATGATCCTTAGAAAAAGAAATGAAAATATAACCTTTTATATTTTATTCCTTCTTACAAACAACCATGGTTAAGTGATGGAGAGTTTATTTAACTTGAGTTTTAAATGAGAAAGAGAAGGATAACCCAAGGTTAGTGGTAGGTGAGCTTGGTTAGGTTAGAAGAAGAATGTAGAAGCTAGTGAAGATTATCCTTATCTTTTCAATTTGTTTTAAATACAAAATTAAATAAAAAACCATCACTTAATCCATGGTGTGAGTCTTATATTGCCACCATTTCCATGTGCTAACAACCATGATAGATGGGTGTATGTATGTATGCATGTATGCACATCCACATGTGCATGAAACTAGAATGAAAGAAAGAAACACATGCATGCATGCATACATCCATCAAATACAAGAAAGAGTTTAAGTGAGAAAACTAATGGTTAAATGATAAATCAACACTTGATTTATCAATCCGGCCATATCACATATGACCCCACCAAAAGCAAGCCGCCCGATCAATGTTCGGTATCCAATACGCGCAATTTAATCGGGTCCATGCGCATATCGCATACGCGCACCACAACGTTTCGCCTGAACTAGGTAACTCCTGTGTGGGACTCTAAGACTCGTCAATACGCCGGCAGAGGGTGATGATCATATCAAGCACCCCCAAGCCGCAAGCGGTCAGCTAAACGTAATGGCCACCTGGGTATTAAGCGATCAGAAGAAAATAAGCGAACCTGCTACAACTCCCGTCGAGCCAACTGGCAACACTACCGTACAGTCCGGTCTCTTCGTCAGATATGCTGCATATCGAGCCTAGGGATGGTCACGTCGACCCCAATAACTCAATAAGTCGTGCCGGTGAATGGTCTATAACAGATCGAGAAACTACCGATAACACTTATCAGCAATTCTCAGCAGCCCTGGCCAGGGACTTGCTGATATAACCAGTCGGGCACAGCACAACATCAACTCCCAATATCGGGAGAGACGAAACCCCTCCTATCGCTCATCGCCTTCGTGTGTCTCGGGACTGTACCCAACGGCCACCTGTTTGCACGACTCGGTAGAGCCGTGGTAGGGTGGCAATCAAAGTACAGTGGGAGAATACACAAGACTCTATGACGATCTCGGGTCTACAGACTAACCTGTACCAGTGTCACCTGAGAACTGCTATCCAAAGATAGATATAATTCCATATAGGAGTTCTCGGTAGTCCGTCCAGTGTACCCAGTCTCCACTGAGCACCCGTATATGATCTTGATGTCAAACATCAATGAATGTGGGAACATCCATCGCCCATCACATGGGTCTAGTATCATATACGCTAGTCTACTCTGGTATATCGATGCCCCGTCTCGATATACCTCCGACTAGGGACATTTCAGGATATGCTTATAAACTACAGATGTCCCACTAGTATGATCTCTATCATAATCACTGTAGTCAAGCCGATATCCTCAGGGCTTTATCAGCATGTATGAATGAATAAAAGCATGATCAAATCAACATGTTAGATAAAGAAGAACCAGATAGCATACTATCATGTCGATCAAGAATGCATACTGAATATATATATATACACATGTATAGATACATCCACTATCACATAATGGCCTCTAGGGCATACATATATCCAACAATATATAAATATGTAAGCCTATAAAAGGCAACATGATGATGAATAAAGTAATACTTTTCATTTCCCCCAAAAAACTAAGGTTCTTTGTGCCTCCTGCTCCTTCTCCAAGATTCTAAACCTTCTCATTTCTTTCGAATTAAATCAAGAGTTTTACTCTTTCTTTTCCAAAACTAAGTAGTTTTCCACCACAAAACCCACAAAGGGGAACTCAGATCTCCCATCGGATCTCAAAAAGGAGTGATTTTTAAAATCTCCTACTTCTTGATCTTCAAGATCCGGCCAAACAACAGAAGGAAGAAGAAGAACCCCCTTCATCAGCTTCAAAACATCCTAGGAGTTTAACTCCATACACACACACACACACACACACACACACATATATAATAAATATTTCCTTTCTGAAGCATAGCTTCTGGTTCTGGGACTAAAATCCCCTTTTTCTCGTCGGTGCTCAAGCGCCGAGCACCCACGTGCCGACACATGGCGCGCTGGCGCTCGAGCGCCCACGTGCCGACATGTGGCGCGTTGGCGCTCGAGCGCCCTACCCTCAAGCGTAAAGCGCCCACGTGCTGACACGTGGCGCGCTTACGCTCAAGCGCAAAGCGCCCATATGCCGACACGTAGCGCGCTAGCGCCTGAGCGCACAGCACCTAAGTGCACAGCGCTCAAGGCGCTGACCCCACGCATCCTTTGGATGCCCTTTCCCTTTCTTCTTTTTATATATATGTATATATAAATATGCACACACACACTCTACAACACTCTCCCTCCCAGAAAAAAATTTTGGGCCGGGGCGCTGCCCCGCACCCCGCAAGGGGGCTGCTAGCCCCCTTGACCCCCAGCCCTCTATCCGGGTAGCGGGACCCCCGTAAAAACTCTGCGTGGCTCCCGATATATCCAAGACCCCTCCAAAACACAACACACGTACACTGCACATTGAGTTCACATGACCAGTTTAACCCGTCAATCGGAGGTCCCCGCGCTCCAAAGGCGAGGGGTAATTAACGGCAGCTTAGTCCGCGGCTGCCGGAGATTCGGATCCCCATAATCATTAAACCCCAGCCTACCCTAGGCAGGGGGAATCTGTAGTGCACCTGACAAGCGCGTGCGTATTACCATCTCAATGGGGTGACGAAAAACACCCTACAGATTCTGGCACGCCCGGTGGGACCAATCTCTCCTCCCATATTTTAGATTAAGCATTCATGCGAACTCAATCATTATACATACCTGTATTTATACTAAAATAATGCTCTTTCATGCAAATTTTCAAACAATCACCTTCCGACGATGTCTTCGATGATGAACTCAGCTCTCGTCTCCTACACGATGAAGATAGACTCCAGGACGGTCCTTCCGGACAGTCTCGGGCGACAATAGGAGGAGCCGCTACTACCATTCGGCTCCATTATGTTCATGCCTGTTGGCGCCATCCCGGCTCCTCAAGCCCCGGTGGCGGACAAACCGGTCTCGAAAGGCAGGAGACCAAATGTGGTGGTCGCGAGGGCACCTCAGCCCAAGCGCAAGTCCGTTTCCGAACGACTCCCCATGGCCCCAGCTGGGGGCAAGGCAATCAACACCAACAAAGCTGCAACACATCCCGAGCAAGCTCCAGTGGTGCCCTTGACCACTGCTCGATCGGGTGTCTTCTCTAAGCTCCCCTCTGATCAACTCACAATGGCTTCCCAGATAGCGGATGCCCGCCAAGCCTTCAAAATTGAGAAGCTGAGGGAGAAAAGGCTCAGATAAAGAGCCAACAAAAGGGCTAGGGCTCTGTCCATGTTAAAATTTATGAATTTCCAAAGCCTGCCAAAGATAAAAAGATGGCTGGGTATGTGGTCCACACTGTCTACATGGTGGGCACGCGCAGCAAGAGGAAGGACAGGGCCACCGCATCTCAAATCCAATCTGGCTTGAATGTGGTCGCCGCTTCCCAAGAACAGCCACCTCCGCTGGATGATGAAAACCCTCTTGATGAGGATGATAGGCAGAAAGACCCTTCGGTCCATGAGGAGTCGGGCTCGAAAAGCGAAGATGAGCCAACTTTCCGTCCTAAGACCGCAGAGCAGCAACTCCTCCAAGAGCTCCGAAAGCAGCTCAGAAGCAAAGATAAGGAGATGGCCAAGCTCTACTCAAAGATCGACGACTTGACTAATGTCGTGATGCAGCTCACGGCCCAACTTGCCCCTCAGCCGCCCAATCAGGTGCAAGGCTCTCATGAACCGGGGAACGATGTCCCGAAACAGCCGACGCCCATTCCCTCAAATCCAAAAGTGGGCGCACCACATGAAAATCAGTCGCATCTTATCTCGGGAAATATCTTGGCTACCGATAACAGTAGCCCGCTAACTCAGGATTAAATCATGGATTTGGTTGCCAGCAAAGTCAAAACATTGGTGGCCAAAGCCGAAGCGCAAAAAGATATCAGTAGTAGTGGGAGACCATATCCTGCTCAGTATGATCTGGTAGAATTTCCTAGCGGCTATGTCATCCCCAAATTCGGAAGATTCGATGGGACAGGAAATGCGAATCAGCACATCGCCCACTTCAAAGCCTCATGCGAGAATACTGGGGGCAACGATGCGCTTCTCCTCCGCCAGTTCGTTAATAGCTTGACCGATGTTGCTTTCGACTGGTACGCGAGCATACCGGATGGCTCCGTTACTACTTTCGTCCAAATGGAATCGAATCTTTGTTTCGACAAAGGTTCATGAGCGTCAGCGATAAGATCACCATTGCCGAGCTCGTAAGGACCAATCCCAAGAACAACGAAAGCAGCACGGATTTTATAACCCGATGGCGCAATCTCTCCGTCAAATGTGAACCGCCGATAGAGCAGGACCAATCTGTCAGTCTCCTTGTCGGAAATCTCAACAACTGGATGGCCCCGTTTCTATGTACCGCGGGTCTCAAAACATTCCAAAAGCTGACCAGGAAAGTTCAGATGCTGGAGCGCTCAAAACAGGAGTCCTCCTCGGATTCCCAAAATAACAATAGGTCCTGGAGAAACCGAAAGGACGATAATCGCAAAGGCGGAACCTCCGATGATTCTGAATCTTTCAACACTTCGGCTAACCGAAATAAGCAAGGGATGAGCGGGCCTAGCGCCAACCAGCCTCGGAAGCCAATGTTCGGAGAGGGAGGAGAATCTCCACTGAAAGAGAAGCTGGATAAGGTCTATTCCTTCAGAAGGGACAAAATCCGTAAAATATTCAAAGACGCCCTGAAGAACGGTCTACAACTGCCAGAGTCAAAAAGACCGCAGGAAGCGAATAGGACCGACGACCCCAAATACTGCCCCTATCACAGAGTGATAGGTCATGCTATTGAGGACTGGTTCGTCTTCAAAGATTGGGTCGAAAAGCAATACAAGGCAGGAGAGATAGAACTGTCCAAAGGCATGTTAGTAAACAGTCAAGATGCAACCGCCAATTTCATACAAACGGAGACCAAAGTTCTTCATGAAACTGATTCTCTCAGACATCTGCCTTTCTTTGAAAACAATCGACCACCACGTCATTAAACTGGGAACAATCGACCTCTAAGTCGTTAAACTGGGAATGTAAAAAAAATGTGTAAATAAAAGAAAAATAAAGAAAAGCCAAAATGATGGGGCAACTCGCAATAAAAATCAGCGAGTGAAAATAAAAATGAAAATAAAGCCGAAATGATAGGGCAACCGCAAATAAAAAGCCGAAATGATAGGGAAATCGCGATCTTCGCGATAAGAAAAGCTGAAATGATAGAGCAATCGCGGTAAAACAAAAACAAAACGAAAAAAACAAAAAATAAAAATAAAACAACGGTGAATGATGAGTTGCTTCTGGTACCATATTCCAGTGCAGCGATGCAGACGCCAACAAAAATCCAATTTTTCAAAACTCCCTCAGCCCTACGGCCAGTCCCCAAATTGACTACCGTATACAATCCACGGGCTCAAATAATTCTCATCATACCCATGCCCCATTGTAATCACCAGTTACGCGGCTGGTCTCCGCCCTTAGAATTATGCTCCATTGGAAAGACCCACTCATGTGTCCTCACGATGCATGAGGAGAACAAACCTTCGTGGGATCCTTACGACTCACCAAGGAAAAACACACTTGGGGATCCTCACGACTCCCAAGGAGAAAATACACCTACGGGATCCTTACGACTCGTAGGGAGAAAATGCTTTTATGGGACCCTCACGGCCCATAAAATTGAAAAGCCTTAGGTGATAGGGATCTAAACCTGTCTCCTAATCCATCGCTCCCCAATCCCCAAGTGGCGAATGATGAGTCGCTCCTGGTACCATATTCCAGGGCAGCGATGCAGACGCCAACCAAATTCTAAATCCCATACCCCAGTGGCGAATGATGAGTCGCTCCTGGTACCATATTCTAGTGCAGCGATGCAGACGCCAACCAAATTCCAAATCCCATACACCAATGGCGAATGATGAGTCGCTCCTGGTACCATATTCCAGTGCAGCGATGCAGACGCCAACCAAATTCCAAATCCCATATGCCAATGGCGAATGATGAGTCCCTCCTGGTACCATATTCCAGTGCAGCGATGCAGACGCCAACAAAGTCCGAAATTTTTCAGGCCCTATTGTCTAGATCATACATCCTGCAAAACCGTATACAATCCACGGGCGTAAAACAATCCCAATCTCTCCAAAAATAATAAAATAAAAATAAAAAAAGGGTATGTCCACAAGCAAAATGGGCACGGATGAATACCCGAAAGGGCTCCGTGAGTAAAAACAGCAGGACTGCCGGCGAGTTTGTGAAAACCCGAAAGGGCGCAAACTCGTGAGAAAGAGATGAAATGCACTCATAAAGTCCACTCAACTTTGTGAGGAGAAAATTCCCGCGTGAGATCCTTACGACTCACAAAGGAGCAACACACTTAGGAGTCCCCACGACTCCCAAGGAGAAAATACACCTACAGGATCCTTACGACCCGTAGGGAGAAAATGCTTTGTGAGACCCTTACGGCTTACAAAATTGAAAAGTCTTAGGTGATAGGGACCTAAACCTGTCTCCTAAGCCATCGCTTCCTGATAAGCAAGCGCAAATGATGATTCGCTCCTGGTACCATATTCCAGTGTAGCGATGCTGATGCCAAATAAAAAAAACAGTTCCCAAGTCCTCCCGGGGCAAATGATGAGTTGCTCCTGGCGTTATTCCAGTGCAGCAATGCAGATGCCGAACCAAAACCGAAATCCTCAAATCCACTCATGGCAAATGATGATTCGCTCCTGGTACCATATTCCAGTGTAGCGATACTGATGTCAACCCAAATCAAATCAAACCAACAACCTCTGCGGCGGAATCATGCTCTGTCCCAGAATTTACCCCGTATCGAAATCATGCTTCGCCTCGGGATATCTACCTTCCCTGCCGGAATTATGCTCCGCCTCGGAATCAAATCAACCAACAAGCTCTGCGCCGGAATCATGCTCCATCTCAGAATGTACCTCGTGTCGAAATCATGCTTCGCCTCGGAGTATTTGCCTTCCCCATCGGAATTATGCTTCGCTTGGGAATCAACCTCTGCATCGAAATTATGCTTCGGTCAGAATGTCTGCCTCTCTTCGGAATGACGCTCCGATCCCCTGGAATCATGCTCCGCTCATCGGAATGATGCTCCGATCCCTGGAATGATGCTCCGCTCATCGGAATGATGCTCCGATCCTTGGAATCATGCTCCGCTCATCGGAATGATGCTCCGATCCCTGGAATGATGCTCTGATCCCTGGAATGATGCTCCGCTCATCGGAATGATGCTCCGATCTTCGGAATGATGCCCTGATCCTTAGAATCATGCTCCGCTCTTCGGAATGATGCTTCGATCCCTGGAATCATGCTCCGCTCATCGTAATGATGCTCCGATCCTTGGAATCATGCTCCGCTTTTCGGAATGATGCTCCGATCCTTGGAATCATGCTCCGATCATCGGAATGATACTCTGATCCCTGGAATGATGCTCCGATCCCTGGAATCATGCTCCGCTCTTCGGAATGATGCTCCGAATCCTGGAATTATGCTCCGCTCTTCGGAATGATGCTCCGAATCCTGGAATCATGCTCCGCTCTTCGGAATGATGCTCCGAACCCTAGAATCATGCTCCGCTCTTCGGAATGATGCTCCTATCCCTGGAATCATGCTCCGCTCTTCGGAATGATGCTCCGAATCCTGGAATCACGCTCTGCCCTTCGGAATGATGCTTCGATCCTTGGAATCATGCTCCGCTCTTCGGAATGATGCTCTGATCCTTGGAATCATGCTCCACCCTTCCGAGGGATACTCGGACCTTGGAATTATGCTCCACAAATCAGAATGATGCTCCGATCCCCGAGAATCATGCTCCCCGAAGGATGCTCCGCCCCCGGAATGATGTTCCACCTCGAAGTCCAGCTTCAAGATCCATCAATTTCATGCACACAACTCAAATGGGCGGTGTGCATTTATTGATGGGGGGCACTTTGTTGGGGTCAAAATTTGCATCCTGGTTGACCGAGTCAAAGTCAAGGTCAACCCCCAAGCTAGGTGGGCCAAGCCCAGGTCAAGCGGGCCCATGCCCAAGTCGAGCCCGCGGCCAGCCTCCCCATGCCAACAACAAAATCATGTAATAAATAATTTTTATGTAATTTTTTATACATGAAATTATGCAAAATGGGCATAAAGCCAATATTTTGTAAGCCCATAGCATATGTGCAAAAATGAAATGGCACATGAGCCATGAAATGAGCAAAATGCCATTTTTGTAAAGCCCAATGGGCTATATATAAATATGTAAGCCTATAAAAGGCAACATGATGATGAATAATGTAATACTTTTCATTTCCCCAAAAAAACTAGGGTTCTTTGTGCCTCCTGCTCCTTCTCCAAGGTTCTAAACCTTCTCATTTCTTTCGAATTAAATCAAGAGTTTTACTCTTTCTTTTCCAAAACTAAGTAGCTTTCCACCACAAAACCCACAAAAAGGAACTCTGATCTCCCATCGGATCTCAAAAAGGAGTGATTTTTAAAATCTCTTATTTCTTGATCTTCAAGATCCGGCCAAACAACATGAGGAAGAAGAAGAACCCCCTTCATCAGCTTCAAAACATCCGGGGAGTTTAACTCCATACATATATATATAATAAATATTTCCTTTCTGAAGCATAGCTTCTGGTTCTAGGACTAAAAGCCCATTTTTTCTCGCCGGCGCCCAAGCGCTCAAGCGCCGAGCGCCCACGTGCCGACACGTGGCGCGTTAGCGCTGGCGCTCGAGCGCCCACGTGCCGACACATGGCGCGCTGGCGCTCGAGCGCCCTGCCCTCAAGCGCAAAGCGCCCACGTGCCGTCACGTAGCGCGCTTGCGCTCCAGCGCCCAGCACTCAAGCGCAAAGCGCCCACGTGCCGACACGTGGCGCGCTTGCGCTCCAGCGCCCAGCGCTCAAGCGCAAAGCGCCCACGTGCCGACACGTGGCACGCTTGCGCTCAAGTGCAAAGCACCCACGTGCCGACATGTGGCGTGCTTGCGCTCCAGCGCCCTGCGCTCCAGCGCAAAGCGCCCACTTGCTGACACGTGGCGCACTTGCGCTCAAGCGCAAAGCGCCCATATGCCGACACGTGGCGCGCTAGCGCCTGAGCGCACAGCACCTAAGCGCACAACGCTCAAGGCGTTGACCCCACGCATCCTTTGGATGCCCGTTCCCTTTCTTTTTTTTATATATATGTATATATAAATACACACACACACATACTCTACAACACTCTCCCTCCCAAAAAAAAATTTTGGGCTGGGGCGCTGTCCCGCACCCCGTAAGGGGGATGCTAGCCCCCTTGACCCCCAGCCCGCTATCCGGGTAGCGGGGCACCCGTAAAAACTCTGCGTGGCTCCCGATATATCCAAGCCCCCTCTAAAACACAACACACGTACACTGCACATTGAGTTCGCATGACCAGTTTAACCCGTCAATCGGAGGTTCCCACACTCCAAAGGTGAGGGGTAATTAACGGCAGCTTAGTCCGTGGCTGCCGGAGATTCGGATCCCCACAATCATTAAACCCCGGCCTACCCTAGGCAGGGGGAATCTGTAGTACGCCTGACAAGCGCGCGCATATTCTCATCTCAATGGGGTGACGAAAAATACCCTACAGTAAGCATATCCGTATATCATGCAACATGGAACAATAATATGCACATATCAAGGGAAACCCACTCTTTTAAATGAATCCAGTTTTAAAATATATCATGCGGTTCCCAAATCTCCAAAAATCGAATGCAATACCATATAAAGGTGCATATGTGTATATACGCAAGTATAGACGTACAAATGTGAATGTCCGCAGGTATGGTGTACAATATGTATGTACGCAAGTATGGTGTACAATATGTATGTGCGCAAGTATGGTGTACAATATGTATGTGCGCAAGTATGGTGTACAATATGTATGTGCGCAAGTACGGTGTACAATATGTATGTCCGCAAGTACGGTGTACAATATGTATGTCCGCAAGTACGGTGTACAATATGTATGTGCGCAAGTACGGTGTACAATATGTATGTACGCAAGTACGGTGTACGATATGTATGTGTGCAAGTACGGTGTACAATAGGTATGTGCGCAAGTATGGTGTACAATATGTATGTGCGCAAGTATGGTGTACAATATGAATGTCATGATACAGCAACCCTACTGTGTAGTGACATGGCAATTATCGATGATGAAGTGTGTGAGCCGGCAAATCTGTGTATGTGTAACATACGCATCATCGATAATGGTATAAGTGTACTAGCACTAGTATAACTAATGCAATGCAAATAACATGAATGCATCATAAGGTAAATCGTCAGCTAAAAGCTATAAGGTATACATATCTAACATGATCGAGTCGGTGAATCTATCAATCGGCATCCAGCCTAACAACATCGCGTACGGTATAATCCATCGTACGGCAACCTCTAGTCAAGGGCATTGATCAATCATCAAGTCAAACTCATCATGCATGGAATATCATCGTACGGCGGCATTAAGCTATCAGGGATCCTATCAACCTATAAGACGAAGAGGGTACGGACCTAACGTCACGTACGGCTAGCACTCACGATTCACAACACATAAAAATATCTCTATATACCTATGTCCCAGGTCACATCCGCAATAATCTCATATCAAGGGACCGGCAGGGTATAAATCATCTCAATCGACTCGCATCCGTATACCAATATATCACTAAATCATCATATCACATCATATATCCTTTTCATCGTATTTATACCCCTCATCAAGTCAATTTTACAAATACATTCTACCTTTACTATAAGCATAAGTATCTAATCTAACATACACACCCGAACCATACAAACAGTTTTTGGAAGATGCGAATCGTAGTTTTGAAAGCAGGGCTATGGTGTTTTTAAAGAAAAGATATCGTTTAAAAATCTGTAACGTCCCTCAAGGTATTTGTTTAAAAGATGCATACGATTCTTCAGTTTGAAAATAGGTATGGTTCGGATGATACATCTACGTTGACTATCTAGTCCTATAGTACCATAAACGGCAATATCATCAAATCTCATCCTCAAGTCCCGTCATCACATACTAGTCGTATCATATCACTTCTAACTATCCTTAGTTTCTAATATGGTTTTTATAGCTATATTTTAATTATAACCCTAGTTTTATACTCTAGGTTTTCTTAACCATATGCTACAAATCGGTTTCCACCAAAACCTTGCGGGGGTGCTATACGCCATCCATCCGACTTCTCCCATAGATATAGATCTACTCACCTTAGTCTTCGCTTGTCGAAGTCGATGACGCCACGCTCCGTCGTCTCGGAATCCACGCGAAGGTACCTACAATAATAACACATATTGCAACGCTATAAAAATCAAGTTCTGAAATCCAAAACGGCACACGGATCGCCTATAGGTTAGAACCTATAGCCCACGTATGCAAAACCAACAAATTACCCCTAATCGTTGATGTACAAACATCCAACAACTAAATACGAATTAAAATATCAAAAATTAGCATTTCAAAATACGGAAAACATAACCAAAATCACATCAAAATGCTCCCAGATTTTGACTCGGGTCAAAAGAAGTTGCACAAACAAGGGTGTAGTACAAGGTGCATGTACATGACCTACTGAACCAACCTAGACCCCTACCCTCACCAAGTGGCCGGCCCCAAGGCCCTAAAATCCGGCGAGCTCGGCCCCCAAGGCTTCTCTGGGCTTCGTCTCATCAAGGTGGTCTCCTGGTACTCTAATTTGGTCCCTGGAGTTGTTTGCTTTCCTCAAAAATTCCCCGGGTTGCTCCAGATTTCCCTGCACACCCTATAAACTCACAAAACTGACATGAAAAAAATCCTAAATCCGTATTTTGGTTTCTATACTAAATTCTAGGTCTTAAACAGCCACTCAGCAGCCACTCAATCATCACCTATCCACAATTTCACTCAAACCCTCACTAGGATTTCTATGTATCACCAATCCATCACTAAACGAACTCTAAACTTAAACAAAAATCTAGGAAAACATGAAACTAAACTAATGGAAAAAATTATACCTCATGGATGTCACTTAAGCAAACCCTAGAAGTCCCAATGTTGTCAAAATCCCAATTTGCTTGGTTCAATGTGATGAGCATGAAGAGGGGATCATTTTTAGTGAAAGGGGTTTAGGGTTTTGATGGAGTTTTGGAGGTGGATTTAGGGGTTGAAGGTGGAGGGAGATGAGAGTGAGGAAGATGAAGAAGGAGATGCAAAAATGGTAGGGAAAAGATATGAAGCAGCCCCCCCCTCTCTCAATTATTCTCACTCTCTCTCTCTCTCCAAGCATGCTCACTCTCATCATTATGTCCCCTCTCTCTCTCCTCAATCATCATGACATCTTTTTCTTTTTCTTTTTCTTTTTCTTTTTCTTTTCTCACCATAATAAAACCATAACACATAACACAAATGAAATAGCATATAACATGTCATAGTGCACTAACCATGAAAACTGTAGAAACACGGATTTGGCCTAATCGCGATTAGCAGTGCACTAATCGGGTTTTTATCGAAACTGCATATAATAAATTTTTAAAATGCCAAATCCTTTAAATATATTATTAAATGAATAAATCATTTTAATTTCCGTTTATTTCACAATTATTGGTATATATTTATACCCTTTTTCGAAAACCCCAATTTCGCAAATCGGGCAGTTTTCGGGAAATATATTATTTTAATATTAAATTCCAAAAATAATATTTTATATTTTCTGAAATGTTACAAGGAGTGCATAACATGTTCTATATATCTCAACTACGCCATTATGTGAGTGACCCCGGACATATACTCGATCACTTAGAGATAACTGTACAAACCGATCTGACTTGTGAGCGGCTGCCAGTCGAGATTTTAGATCGAAAGGAGAAGATGTTACGGAAAAAGATGGTGAAACTAGTCCGAGTGATATGGAGAAAGGATTCACCAAGAGAATCAACTTAGGAACGAGAAGATGATATACGTACATGAAACCCTCATCTGTTTAAAGTTTAGTCCTTGAGTAAATTTCGAGGACTAAATTTTTATAAGGAGGGTAGAATATACCGACCCTAAAATCCTAGTACAATTATATCATATTCAATGTATATATGAAGGTGTATTTCAGTTCTAACTATGAGTTATAAGTAATGTTTGTTAAATAAAAGCAAGAAACTTCTTATAGCTCACTGGTTGAGACTCTCCACTGTTGTTCTTTAGCCTGCGTATTCGAATCCTATCGGTCCTAATATTTTATATTATTTTTTTTTAACTTTTTGGAAGCCCAAGAGTTTGCATGGGTATTACATGGAGAAGCGAAAAGTCACAACAGAATTAAAGTGGAAAATGAGATATTAAAACCCTAGGCACAAATTTCGAGACGAGATCACTCATTTGGGCCGCTCAAAATTGCTAAAAGGCCGAAACCAGCTGCCGGATGTTGTCAAATCAGATCCGTGTTTTGGCCGTGCATCATTTCGCCTCCCCACTATCCCTTTTCTTACTTTGAATCCCCTGTTTTAATTCAGAGACTCTGCAGTCTCTTCATCTACCCATTTTCTCTCTTTAATTCACTTTTTAATTCTTTTTAATTACACGTAATCCACCATTCCCTCACTTTATTTCCTATAAATACCTAGACCAGTCCTTCCTCCATCCCTAGGCATTCTCTCTCTCAAATTTCACTCTCAAATTTCCTCACAAAGTTGCTCAGGTCTCAAGGAAGTGCTCAAGCTGTCGAAGCCGTAAACCAAAGCTCGTTCTTCCTCTTCTTTATCAGTCTCGGTTCTTCAAACCAAGGCCCCTCCTCTACATTTATCACTTGTACGAATGCAGGCAGAAAAGAGTAAGTATTCCCCTATTCCACTTCCCTTGAATCCAACCTTAACTCCTCTTCTTGACTCTACTCTCATAACCCTGTATAAAATCGATACTAAACTAAACTTCTTAAAGATATTTTTGTATCTTAAATATTGGACTTGTTAAACATATTTTTCATGCTAAAAAGTTAAAAAAAATAAACTGCCAAGTTTACCTTTCTTACAAAACTTATGCTACACTCAATTCATGAAAATTTCCTTCTCTTTAAAAATATATATTTGTGAGTTTAACACTTAAATACCATAGACTTTATTTCTCGTATACATCATGCACGAAGTAACGACTTACCCCTCACGTACACATGGAAAAACATAGCACGATACTATAGTTATATGATTTTTTCTAAAGAAACGTATTATATTAAAATACCCTCAATTTCTAAATACGTTTTTAAATCGATATTTTTAAATCCTTTGCAAATACGCCTCTACAACCCTCGTTAGTAGACTTATTTATAGATAGTACGGATTATCGCACATCCTTAGGATAGCAGAGTGAGATACAGAACTCCTCACAGAGAATTCGGTCTTGAAAGGAATAAAATACGATTTAAAGAAAATACGACATTTCAAAACAGGTTAAATAATTTGAAAATTTTTAAATCATATATTCGTATTTCAAAATAAAACAATTTATGAAAATTAAATTTTTAAATGAAAAGATTAAAAATTTTAAGAAAATACTCCCAAGTTTCCAAAAGATAGATTTTTCATAGAAATACCATAAACTTTTAAAACTAAGTTTTATTACTAAAATACCACAAAATCTAAAATATATTTTTATAAAACTCTTACCTTTTCAAATTAACATGTTTTCATCAAAAACACCCGGTTTATTTTTTAAATTAAAACATTTTATATAAACCCTCTCGAGAAATGCAAACATGTAAAAACATACAATAAACATATTAATAAATTTTTAAGGACTTTAGATTAATAATGGGTGTAAGCAGTACCAATTCTCTAGGTCTCGGGGAGCCAGAGAAAGTGGGTGCTTGCTTATCTAATCTCTATAACATTAAAGGATTTATTAATGGCAATCGTCTTTGAAAAATACACAAATATCGTCGTCCATATGCAGCGTTTGCTTGATTGTTCCCAAACTTAAGAATTTCAAAAAATTAAACCATTTAATAAGATATGTCTAAAACCTGAACTCGAATTCGAACTTGACTTAAATTCCAATCGAACTTAAACTCGAATTCAACCCCAAACTCGAACCCAACTTGAACTTGAACATTTGAACTTGACTTGGCCCGAACCATGAATATAACTTGACATGAATACTTGAACACAATCTGAACATGAACTTGTACTCCTTATATTCATGGGATCGGTCAAGACCTGCAAACTTGAACTATACAATAAAATACGTAGGGATAAGGGATAGGTTGGTAAGGAATGTATGACGTGGCACGAGAGTTAACTAAAAGACACCTTTTGAATATTCTTGTGTCATTGCACCATAGGTTTGATAGGGCCTTATGCTCTCTTGTGATGTGGGTTCATAGGTTTGATGGACCACTCTCGTATACACGCCTACCTTTCTTATCAAACTAAAAACAGCCACGTTGGAATTTTTAACCTTATACATATACATGTCATGCTTAAAATACCTTTACATACACTCTTACCTATTCATTACTACTTGGTTTTCTGTTCATTTTAAATACCTTCAGTCATCAGTACTTTTTATTTTGGGGACTTACCGAGCGTTAGTTCGCTGACGATATTCCTTTTCAGGTTTTTTTTTGTTGGGATGTTCTTCAGGTGAGATACCGAAGAGATAGAGCCAAGCCAGAAGAACTTGGACCAGTTTACAGTTCAGCCCGACTACTAATTTTCCCTTTCTGCAGTTATTTCCTGTATACCACTGTTTAGCCACCTTATCGCATTTTCACTTTTTATTTCAGTTATCTTGTATCCAAACTATGAAAGTGAATGTAAATAAAGTTGCTGTTAAATTTTAATTACACTTGTTAATTCTTGTATATTGTTTTATGGCTTTTCATACGCCTAACGTATTTATTAAGGGAAATGACATTCTTATAGTAAATACGTTGTGGGCCTTGTCATGTGTCGTTACCGTCTTCTGGAAAACGGGCCGTGACAATGTTAGTACTTGGTGCTAGGGTCGCAAAACTTGCGGACAACGGCAGAATAACGAACAAAAATTTCAAGAGCATAGCATCAAACACAAATCCTAAAATCATTCAAATAAAAATAGTTGTAACTAACTAGAAAGCTAAACAAGGAGTTTAAAGGGGCTACAGCCTTTGAAGTGTGTCTACAATTAAGTAGAAGACCCTGGCCATACTTCTTGAGCGTCGGAACAAGCTTGCTTATGGACCTCCTCACCAAAAATGATCCACTTCGAGAGAAACCCAACTCAAGCTTCAACTTCACCAAAAGAAAACACTTTTGTGAAGCAACTTGCTCTCACAATTTGCTAGAAAGTGAGAAGAAGATGTAGATCACACTCCTTCTTTTCTTTCTCTCTTTCTCTTTTGCTCTGTAAAAATGAGGAGGGAGAAATGAAAATGAAGGAATGAGTAGATAGAAGAGGCAACCATGCTAGAATAGTGGTTTATTTACAATAAAATAAAGCCCATACCTTTCAATCCATACATCATTTCTTTATTAATATAAAGAAATGAGTCATGTCACGCCCCGCTTCCCAAAAGACGGGATCAAGCACATGAAGACGCCCACGACAAATTTATTCCGAGAAGGCCATTTCTCGAAACAAATACGCTAAGCGTATATACACAATATAAAAATGACAAGATAATGAAAATCCAACTTTATATATTTATATTCCAAACTTTACAGAATTTAAACTGATACATGATGTCTGAAACAAGAAACATGACCATAAGGTGCCTAAACAGGTGGCATACAGAAAAGAAAAGGTGAAGTAAAGAACTAATCGTCGGTCTACTCCGCAAGCTGAAAGTTATACTCCTGACTCGGCTCGATCTTTTCAGTCTCTAGATCACCTAACGAACATTTCACATAAACAAAAGAATGGGTGGAATGCCCATCAGCGAATTTGCACTTGGTAAGTCCCCAAAATGATGTGTGATGTGTATAAATGAATTGCAGGGTGACATGTGATATAGTATTAATGGAAATAAAATATGAACAGGTATAACATAGCAATGTTAATGGAAACTATGTAAGTATGACAATGTAACATGTGCATGGCAAACAAGTATAGTATGGCCGTGTCGTGTAGGTATAGTAAACATAAAGTGTACTGTCAACGTGTCCTAAAGAGGTCACTAAAAGGATAAGTTAACTAACATGAATTTAAGTGTAAATGTCAACCAAATTTCAAGAGTGTTCTCGAACCTAACAGGCTATCGTCCAGTGGTAAAGAATCACGGGCACGAATCAAGAGTGTTAGTAACGGGACTTCAACCTATTGTTGAAGTATTTCAAACCCAACAGGCTATCGTCCAGGGGTAAGGAAACATAGACCCTCATGATAGATTGCATGTGTTAGTATTCATGGATTCATATAGTAGGGGGAATCTTGAGATTTCGTTGGATTCATACTTAAACTACCCCAACACCCCGTGTAATCTAATTAGTCTAAAAGTAATATCATAAGTCTTGCCTGAATCAATGAATACATAAGAAGTGTACCATTTAAAGATTCAAGTTGAGTTCATGTATTCATGTCAAGTTCAAGTATTCATGTCAAGTCATTACGTATTCATGCTTCGGGTCAAGTCGAGTCAAGTATGTAATAGGTTTCATCAAGTAAGTCATGTAGATACAGTTGAGTTCATGTCAAAATCAGGAAGTCATATCAAGTGAAAGCATATAAATTAAGTTGTATTCAAGTCAAGTTGAACTAACTCTGTTTAACTAGAGAAATTAGGCAAGTGAAAGCACTCATTGTCTCCAGGTCTCCGAGGCTCAAAAGAAAACAGGTCACTTAAACCCATATGTTACCTAATTACTTGCTAGCTACTAGTTTTATAGATCTTGGTATTTATGTGAAAATATATCATTAGCAATTTTAAAGTATTTATGTAATTTAGTACATTAAAAGCTCGAGGGGTTTTATGTAAATACTTTATTTTAAAAATAAACCTCGAGAGTGTCTTTGGTAAAAATATGTTAATTAAGATGTCGAGGGTTTTTAATAAAATATATTTTAGATTTTGTGGTATCTTAGTGATAAAACCGAATTTTTAAGAGTCTATGGTATTTTAATCAAAAATCTATCTTTTCGCTCAAGTTCAAACTACGACGAATTGGCTGCAAACTTAAGGTATTTTGATTGAAATTTAACCTTTTCATTTTAGGGGTATTTTATTTTAAAAAATCTAATTTTCAATTTGTTTTCTTTTAAGTTACATATTAAATTATTTTATATTGTTAAATTTATTTTGTTTTGTTTTAAAATTCCATATTTCCTTTCAAGACCGCACTCCGTAAAGAGCTCCGCATCTCACTCACAAAACTAAAGATGGGCGATAATCCGCACCATCACAACGGAGTTCCCCTAAAGAGGGTTGTGAGGCAAAATACGCAAAGAAAAAGGGATTAAAGATTACATTCTCTTTCATAACTTAAAGGTATTTTAGTGCAAATCTTTTCTTTAGGCTAAAAACAAAATCAATGGTTTTCGGGTTTCAAGTGTGCGTGAGGGGTGGTCATAACTCCGTGCTCTATATATATTAACATATCAAAAGAACTAGTAATGAACAAAAACAATGAACATGGTAGTTATCCGTTATTTCGCATATAGCAACTAATATTGTTTTCTTAACATGTCCAAAAATATTACATTTAAATACCTATTGAAATTTCATGAAAAAGAGACGACATGGATTGCAAGATGATAGATTGGTAACTTATTTTTTTCTTGTTAACATTAACATAAAAATTAAAATGAATATGTCGAATATTTCAAGTTAAAATTAGTCTACTGACCGTATTGTGATGATGATGAGAGGAGAGGCGAAAGAAAGAGAAGCCAAGAAGGACTCATGATTTAACGAGGGTGGCGATTCATGACAAGTTTGACAAGAGTAAAAGAAAGAGATGGAGGGAGAAAGGACTTACAGTTTTGCACTTGAACTTAAGGAAGATGAAGGAGATGAAGGTGGCTCGGTTTAAAGAACCGAGACCGACGATGCGAATCGGATAGCGAGTTCCTTTGCGACTTGTGGATCAATGGAGAGAGAGCTCGATGTCTACGAGTAGAGAAGGTCTTCAAGAGATTGGGAGATCCTTGGTTGACTTAGGAGCAACGTAGGAGGAAAAGCTCAGCTTCACAAGAACTTAGCTTGGAAAAAACTTGGACTTGAAAGAATTTTTTAGAGAGAAATTTTTAGGGTAAATTCAAAGGAGGAGACTTTGGAATAACCAATAATTTATAGAGAAAAAGAAATGAAGGCATATGATGAATTAAAAAGGATTTAAGACATTTTAAAAGAGATTAAAGTGAGAATTAAAACGAGCATATCTCTGGATTGAAAATGAGAATTGAAAAGAGATTAAAGTGGAATAACCAATAATTTAAAGTCAGGTCTCTAGATTGACTGGGCGGTTTTAGGATATTGAAACGAGCAGTCCAGAGTCCAAGAGTCACATGTGCACTAGCGGGGCACGGTTGGGGCAAGTCTGGCCCCCTGGGTCGGGGGTTGGACCGCCCGGGTCAGTTTGGGTTCGCCTTCTGGGCTCGAGCGTTGAGTCCCGGTCTCGTGTCGCCTTGGTGGGTCCAATTTCATATCTTATTTCTTATGCAATATTTCGTATCTCCGTGAATTGCCCGTGGAAGTTTCAGGATCTCCAAAACGTCTAAAAGAAATTAAATAAAATAATTGTGGGCTGCAAGAATTCGAACATGTGGGCTATAAGACAGCAGTGGAGGGACTTAACCAATGGGCTACATGCTTGTTTATGCATATATTTAGCAAACATTAAATATATGCCAGATTCAGAAAGGAAAATAATAAAAGATAATTCAAAGGTATAGGAAAATTTGGGTCGTTACAAGTCACCATTTCTTTATCAAACATAAAGAATGAGGTGTCCCTTCTAGAATGCATATATGTATCATATACATGTATTTGTATATGTATCACATACATATGCATTTATTTGTATCATATACAAATAATTAATGAGAGGGAGAAAGAAAAGTGATCATAATACTAGAATATATATATATATATATATATATATATATATATATATATATATATTAAATGGACACTTGATTTAATAATCCAGCTTTACAATAAACCGGCTAGTATTATTAAACGTCTGATTAATGTATGTGTATCATATACACATGTTTAATCGAACTTCCGCACGTATCAACATACACACACTACATCGTTTCTCCTGAGCCGGAAAACCCTCTGTGTGGGACTCCAAAGACTCAACAATATGCTGGTAGTGAGTTACTGGATCACATCTATAAGCCACAAGCATGTCAGCGACACTAACTGTACGTAACGTCTATCCAGGTATATGTCAAAAGAAAGGTCGACGAGCAAACCCATCCGAACCAAACAGAGTCTGTCAGTGACAATCACCGTATAGTCCGGTCTCTTCGTCAGAGGGTGTCGCATACCGTGTCTAGAGGTGGATACTATCAGACCCACAATAGCTTAATAAGTCATGCCGATGTCAAACTCATAATCATCTGAGATACAACTGATAACACTTATCAGTTTATCTCAACCGTCCTGGTTAGGGACTTATGGTTATAATCAATCATGCACAACGTGACATCAACTCCCTATACCGAGAGAGACGAATCACTTCAATCGCTCACCGCCTCCATGTGCTTCAGGACTGTACCCAACTAAAACCTGTATACACGGCTATTTAAAGCCGTGGTTGGGTAGTAATCAAAGTACAATGGGAACAGACACAAGACACTATGACGATCCCAGATCAAAAGACTACCATGTACTCTTGTTACCAGAGAACTGTTATCTGATACTAGGTATAATATCATCCAAGAGTTCTTAACGAGTCTGTTGAGTGCACTCATTCTCCAATGAGCACCTGTATACAATCTTCGGTGTCAAACGCCAATAGCTATGGGACTAACCATCGTCCCGTTCAGGGTCAAGAAACGTCTACTCTGGAGTACCGATGCCCAGTCCCGATACTCCCACGACTAGAAACATTTAAGGATGTGCTTATGGACTACGCAGGCCCCACTAGTATGATCCCTATCATAATCCTGGTAGTCAAGCAAAAATTCTAGAGGCTTTATCAATATGTATAAGAGATGCATAATATCCGTTGGATACAGTGCCCTCAAGGCAATTATTGTGATTGCGGGTAGGCAATTATGATAATTGAACGAGGACTTATACAGATATAGCAGTCTTACTCAAGATGATAGTATGCTATCTAGTTTGTCTTCATCGTTGATGAAGCCCATAGGATTGTTGCTTGAAAACAAGCATTATGATGGCAATCATATATGTGGGAGTTGGGTTGTCCATAAGCACATTCTTAAATGTCTCTAGTCGTAGGAGTATCGAGACTGAGTATCGATATTCCGGAGTAGACTAGTGTATATGTTTCTAGACCCCGACAAGGGGCGGTGAACGGTCTCACAAGCCATTGATGTTGTGTCACCTAAGATAGTATACAGGTGCTCACTAGAGATGAGTACACCGGACGAACTCACCGAGAACTTCTAAATGGTATTATATCTATCGTCAGATGGAAGTTCTCAGGTGGCATGAGTAAAGGTTAGTCCTTTGACCTGAAATTGTCACTTGTCTAGTGTGAGTTCTGGTTGTACTTTGATTACTATCCTACCACGGTTCAAAGGAGTCGTGCAAACATATTTTAGTTAGGTACAATCCCGATCCACACGGAGGCAGTGGTCGATTGTCAGGGATTCGTCTCTCCTGGTATTAAGAGTCGATATCGCACTGTGTTCAGTTGGTTATCAGTAGAAATCCGTGGCCACGGTGGATGAGAACTATTGATAGCTATCATTAGAAATCCGTGGCCACGGTGGATGAGATTTATGATACATGTATAGGGTGTACTCAATGTGTTGGTAATAAGCTTGACTTAGACACGACTTATCGGATTAGTAAGGGTCTAACGTTATCCACTCCCTAGACTCGATATGTGATACTCTTTGACGAAAAGACCGGACTATACGAAGATTGTCACATTCAAGCTCAGTAGAGTAAGAACGTACTTGATTGTCGACCCCCTTTCGGCAAGTATCTGGGTAGCCGTTACGTACAGCTAGTACCGCTAACGTGCTTGTGGTTAAACCAACTGCCAGCGTATTGTTGGGTCTTTAGAGTCCCACACAAAGGGTTTTCCCAATTTAGGCAATAGATGCAGAAGCCATACGTTGGTACGTGCATGGGTCCGATTAAATATGTGTAAGGGATACACGGACTTTAATCGGACGGTTGATAATACTAGCCGGCTTAGCATTAAACCGGATTATTAAATCAGATTTTGATTTAATAATTTATATATATATATATATATATATATATATATATATATATTTTAGTATTATTTTTCACTATTCATTTTCTCTTTTTGGTGCTATCCGTATTTTTATACGGATACACATATATGTAGCGATGCGTATATGGGGTGAAGTATTCTGTATTTATATGGGAATGCTTCTAGAAGGAGGACACCTCATTATTGTTTTTTCCATTTTTGGAAAATCAAGTAATGAGGTGGCTTGATGAGGTGACATGGTGCATGTTGAGAGGTGTAGCTTGGGGATTTAATATTGATCATTTATGGTTGCACTATTTTAACCATGGTTGTAAATTTGTAGCCATGCTTTTCTTCATTTTTGAGGGATTGATTCATTCCACTCTCTAGCTTCATGCTTCATGAGATACTTAGCCATTCTCCTCACCTATGTTTCCTTCTTCTTCTTGCTCTCTAGTGAGCATGGTTTGGAAAGGAAAAATTTAGTGGAAAATTTCTACATCACCCACCATCCATCCTTAGCAAGTTTGGATCGTCGGTCGGAGCCTCTTCTGGTTTCTCTTGGATGGATCTTCTTCGGTGAGGGTGGTCGACCTTCAAGCGCGATCCCGACGTCTACAAACTTGAAGGGGTCTTCCACAATTGGGTGGACACGCGTCGAAGGTTGTAATTCATACCGTTGTATATTTTAGTTTGCTGGTTTAGGTGCATGGATCGAATCCCTGGATTATGCGTGTTTGGTGCTCGCGTAAAATTTTTGTTATCGCTTCCGCCTCGGCCGCGGCTTCCGCGGCACAGGCATCGAACTCCAACAATATCAAGTAAAACATATACACATGAAAGATAAAGAAAATCAGATAGCATACTATCATATCGAGCAAGAAAGTTCTGTATATATAGGTCCAAGAACATGTCACGCTTCGCTTCCCCAGATACAGGAGCGGAGACACGATGAGGCCCGTAACATAACTATACCGAGAAGTAGACTCTTCTCGATATAGTTACACTACGCATATAGTAATGCAGGAGTATACAAAACCAAGATAAATAAAATCAACTGTATTCATTAACCAACATTTATTACAAATGAGATCAACAAGGTTTATTACATCATTAAAGTAAGAAAATAAAGAAAGCCCTAAACAGGTTGGCGAAAAGAAAATAAGGTGGACTAAAAACCCTAATAGTGAGTCGAAAGGGGAGCATAATCTTCCTTCATAGCTTCAACCTCTGTTGTCCTGTCCTGATCTTCTCCTATCTCTAATGGACATTTCGGGGGAAACAAAGAAAAAGAAACGTCCGTCTGCGAGTTAAACTCGAGTAGGATTCTCAAGAGGATTATGTGCAAATAGGTGAATGTAAGGTCAGGCCACAAGTGTATATGTGAAGGTGTCATTCAGTAACTATTAACGGTAGTTTAGTGTGATTTAGTTTGGTTTTATAAGATACATGCATTTCGGATTAAACAAGTTATGATAAACGGTGTAGTGTTGTGGCATGCGAGTTATTCAGGTGTATCATGTCATTTAAGATGTTGCAAGGTTTTTATTTAAGAGTTCATGTAACAAATGAGAGCTTCGTGTATTGGAGACTATTCTGTATATGCCCGGAATCACGGAAATATGATCATTAAACAGTTAGCATTCTGTATATGCCTGGAATCACGGAGACATGGTCATTGCACACGATCATTACACACGGTCATTGAATATGATAAGAGAAGTCCCGAGACGCATCGTACAATGGTACACGCATTTCGGAAGTATTCCGTTTATGCCCGGAATCACGAAGACATGGTCATTGCACACGATCATTATACACGATCATTAAACACGGTCATTAAACAAGATACATTGAAAAGTCGGTATGGAGGCATTCCCGATACACGCAATCTCGATTTCCTTCTCCGAACTACCTTAACTCCTGTATCAATATGTTTAAGTTGTGTTATCAGTTATCCACTAGCACACAAAGTCAACAAGATATGGAAACGCGTTCTCTTTCCAATTCGGGTCATTCCTCATTCACCACATGTCTAGCATTCATGCGCTAACGTATAATCGTTTAGGTAAAACAAGTTACGATGTTTCAAGTCGAGTTTAGTTATGTAAGTCATATCAAAGTGTAATAGGGTTTCACAAAGTCTAGTTAAAAAGAAGCCATTTGGTATTTTATTGTAAAACATGGAACTTGGGAAAACTCGGGGTATTTTAATGTAAGAAAGATTTCATAAAAGTTCTAGGTATTTTAGTGAAATAATAATTCTAGAATAGTTCAGAGTATTTAGGTGAAAACACGAGATTTAGGAAAGTCCAGGGTATTTAAATGCAAATACCGGTTTTCAAAACTTCAAGGTATTTTAGTATCAATACTGGTTTTGGAAACTTTAGGATAGTTATTTGAAAATACGGAATTTGGAGCTTTAGGGTATTTATTTAAAAACATGACATTTGGAAACTTTAAAGTATTTTATAGAAAATACGATATTTGAAACCATAGGGTACTTTCAGGAAAAGGTACATAGTGCCTTATCTTTGGCTTCCCGAGACTCAAAAGATAAGATACCACACAAATTCACCGGCTGTTCTAATTAATTGAGATCAACTGAATGGAGAGATGATAATATGACTTGGAAGTTTATGGTACTTGTTTTAAAATATGACTTCTAGAAAAGCCGGGGTATTTATTTAAAAAAATATTTTTGGTAATCCTAGAGTATTTATGTGAAAATAAGCTATTTAAAGTCTCGATGATGTTTTATGTAAAAATAGGTTATTTAAAGTTTCGAGGATGTTTTATATAAAAATGAGTTATTCAAAATATTTTAGTTTACTCTAAACTCGGGCAGCACTTCGGCTTATAAAATAGCGATTTCCTGAGCTTATAGTTGGGCAGTCTAACGGCATGTTTGTAATTACAAATAATAGTAAATAAAATAGGGTATGTCGTTACCCCATAAAATAGTTTTATTATGGAGTATGAGTAACATAACGGGTTTGTCGTGTTTAATAATTGGAAGCTAACAGAACATATTCAAAGTTCATATTAGGATTTAGAAGTTGGTGATGTTATTGAATAGATATAACATGCATAGAAAGACGACGAGATCAAGTGAGAAAGAATGGAGAATCCTACCTAGAGACGATTAATGAAATGGATGTCGGAACGTCGTCTCATATGGAAGCGTGAATGTCTCCGCGATTAGATTTTCTCGGACGATCGGACAGTACCATAGCGTCGGCGTTGTCGAAAAGAAGAACTGGATATTTATTTAGAATTTTTAGCCAAGTAAAAAGTGAGAAAATCGAGAAGGAAAAGGGGTATTTATAGGATTCAAAAAAACATAACCGAGCCGGATCCCTAGCCGCTGATTGCATGGCCATTACGCAGCTGCTCGATCCTGGCCATTCGATCGAGGATCGAACGGTGAGAAAATTCCCTCATGTGGGCGCGGCTCATCCACACGCGAGTACGTGCTTGCTTGCGCAAGCATGGGAGTCCCACAATCCAGCTCGTGTTGGCATGTGCACGAGGCGGGCCGGGTCCGGCTCACGGGCCTTTGGGCCTGGTCTCAGGCTTGGGTTCTGGGTTTTTTTATAAAAAAATTATTTTATTTTTCTATAAATTGTTTTTCTTTCTAAAAATTAATTAAATATACTTTTAATCATCAAAAAATTATGAATAACATCTTGGAAAATTCTAAATAAATATTTTATCATTTTAAACGATTTTCTTCTCAAAACTAATTCTTTCTCTAAAACCCACTTACTAAAATAAATCTTCGAAAATAGTAAAATTCATGTTTAAATTCTTTTCTTCTCCAAAAATTATATTAATTATATTTAAACTCAAAATTACATTTTTTCCAAACTTTTCCATCAAAAGAAATATTAAAATAAGTACAAAGATACGAAGCAAAATTATATAAAGACTTTATTCAGGTATAGACAAAACGCAGACATTACAGAACAATTACAATAATTTCTTCTAGGGCACCTATATCTAACATAAAGCACAAAGTGTAGTGTATTTTTCGTCACCCCATAGAGATGGATGCCTTTGCGTGTCAAGCGTGTACAGATTCCTCATACCCGATGATTAGTAGGGGTTTATTAATTGTGAGAATTCTAATCTCCGGCTGCCACGAACAAACCTGTCGTTAATTACCCATCGCTTTGACGTGAGGGAAATTTCGATTAACGGGTCATGTGTTGTTAGTTATATGTATACCCTAGAGACCATTACTGTACATTGGATGTATATTGTAGTGGATACTGGGACATATATAGGGAGGACTTTCTTGCTCGACATGATAGTATGCTATCTGGTTACACTTTACCTTAACGTGTATACTGTTTGTCTCTCTGTTACATGCTGGTAAAGCCCTTAGGATGTGTACTTGACTACCTGGACTATGATGCGGATCATACTAGTGGGGACATGGTAGTCCATAAGTACATCCTTCAAAGTCCCTAGTCGTGGGTATATCGAGATGGGGCATCGATATACCAGAGTAGACTAGCGTATACCTTCTCGACCCATACAGATGGGCGATGGATGATCCCATATCCATCGGTGTTTGACATCAGAGATGATATACGGGTGCTCAGTAGAGACTGGGTACACTGGACGGACTCGCCGAGAACTCCCAGATGGTATTATACTTTACGTCAGATGGCAGTTCTCTGGTGACACTGGTACAGAGTAGTCTGTTGACCCGAGATCGTCATAGAGTCTTGTGTGGTTCCCACTGTGCTTTGATTTCCATCTTACCATGTCCAAGAGGGCGTGCAAAACGGTGGTTTTTGGGTACAGTCCCGAGTCACATGGAGGTAATGAGCGATAGGAGGGGATTCGTCTCTCCCGGTATAGGGGGTTGATGTTGCGCTGTGTTCGATTGGCTATAACAGGAAATCCCTGGCCAGGGTTGCTGAGATTTACTGGTAAGTGTTACCAGTAGTTTCTCGAATTGTTATAGACCTCATATCGACACGACTTATCGAGCTATTGGGGTCTGACGTTTACCACCCCTAGGCAAGATATGCGACATATCAGACGACGACACCGGACTGTACGGTAGTGTTACTGGTTGGATTCACTGGAGTGTGAGCGGGCTTGCTTGTCGATCTTCTGATCGCTCAATACCCGGGTGGCCGTTACGTTTAGCAGACTGCTTGCGGCTTGTGGGTGTTTGATATGATCATCACCTGCTGCCGGCGTATTGACGAGTCTTTAGAGTCCTACACAGAGGTTTCCTAGCTCAAGCGAAACGAAATAGGAGCGCATATGAGATATGTGCGGGACCGAGAATAATTCGTGTATGTGATACCATATTCTATTCTCGCGATGAATGTATCGAATGGTTGTATGTGATATAACCTAGTTATTGAATCAAGGATTGATTCGATAAGCCGATACATTGTATACTAGTCGGTTGTGTGCGACATGACCGGATCATTAAATCAAGTGTTGATTTAATGATTTAATGTATAATTATATATTTGATATATTACTTTGCATTAACTACTATCGGTTCACTTTAAATAGATTTTCTCACTTGGTTTGTGCACATTGTATATGTGATATACTTTTGTACACAAGATTGTATCATGTTTGATGATACATGCTAGTTTGGGTTTGTGTAAAGAATTAAACTATGGTTACTTAAGTGGTTAGGGTTTCATTTCCTTTTCTCATTTATTTATCTATTTATTCATTTTGGAAAAAGGAAAGCATAAAGACAAAATGGTTGCTAACTTTGTTTGTATTATGAAGCTTCATGAAGCTTTGACCAAGTGACCATTTTGTCTTCATGTTTAACCCTAACCATTCATCTAACCTTAGTCAATTCTCTACACTTGACAATGGTTTGCTTATGATAAGTATTCTTTTATTTTCTATTTTCTAATAACTTATCATAACATTATCTTCTTCTTCTTCATCTTCTTCACTTGAAGAAAGCTTACGTCATCAATGGTGATTGATGAAAATGAGTGAGAAATCCAATTCTAAAGTGAACCCACTTCCTATTTCTTCATCCTCTACCTCTTGCAAAGTAGTAGAGTGTGTTTTCTTCACAAGTTTTCATGACTTGGTGAAGTTGGAGCTTGATCTAGCGATGCCTCGACGTAGATCATCTTCGGCATCGTCGTCGATGACCTAGCCCGCTTTTTCTCCGATGAAGCCGACGCTAGAGCCCGGGATTTGATATGGACAGCGAGGAGACTTCATTGCGGAGCTAAGGAGGTGGAGAACCGGATCTACAAAGGTTGTATTTCCGTACTCTTAGTAAAATAGTTTACTAGTTGCATCTTTCGCCTACAATTCTAGCTAACGATCCGTAGTCTAGGGTTTCTCGGCACCGTAATTTTTGAAACAGGCATGGTTGATGCCTTGTGAGACCCCTTGAGAGTGCCTAGGAACCCTACAGTGGTATCAGAGCCTGGCTAGAGCCTTAGGCGAAGTCTAGACGGAGTTTGAAGTCCGAACGAACCGAAACCCCAAAATTTCCATGCTCTCTGGACATTTTCTAAAATCGTGGTTTTTTCCAAATTAAAAATATGCAGAAAACTCAGCAGGGAATTCTAAGAATTACGGCGCAAAATTTATTTCATGAACAGTGAAATCGGCGGCGGAACCGCGGCATAAGCCTAGCTTATGCGGCGGTTACGCGGCATAAGTGTGACGTCAGCCCTAACTGTTTGCACAGTAATTCATTGTTTCAGGTTCTGAGTTCTCTGGGTATTTTTAAAATTTATTCAAGAGTTGAATTTTCTGGAGTTGTTTTGGGGATTCGGTGTTTTGATCGGAGTATCAGATTTTGTCTAAGTGGCTTTCCGGATAATTTTTTGAATATGTTAAAAAGTTCGACCGGATATAAATACCCAATTTTTCCCCTGTCGGGAAATTTCCAAGTGTTGGATTTTTCCGTAGTTTAACGACGCTCTAAGTAGTGCAAGTAACGCGATGGACCCTCTAGAAGACAACAAACCTTAACTCGATTATATGACCGTCTTGAACTGCCCTTTGAACCTTCGGGTTTGGGGCAGTACGGCGTGCCAAATGTGAGGCGTTGGCTTGACCCTTCTACGGCTGGACCGTTGGTACTGAGGCACGAACTGAATGTTTTTAGACTTGTTTCATGTGTTGATCTGTATCGGGAAAACTTGGGTGTTCGATTGTTCGATCGGAAAGTTTGACATTTTCTATTTATCCGGAATGGGATACAATAATTGGAATTCACAATAAGTTATGAGATAACTGAATGAATGTTATAAACATAGCAGTTTAGTCTCACTTGATCGGTTGCCACGGAATTTTGATGTGATCAAAAGTCCGTCGCAATCACGTAGCGTACGCGGATACTCGCCGGGTAAACTTAATAGACAGCTACACCCCATAGCCCCGACCAAGTGACTGTAGGAGAACCCCGTCGCCGAAAGCATCCGTTCGGGTGCTCGCGGCAGCGGTGTTCCGCCTTGGTGCACTTCGTCGACGGTATCGGGGGTGCGGTCGTCTACTAAAGTTTGCGACGAGCATTCGATCAGGATGTCGGGAATCTTGTTGAATTGCCCGACTTGATATTGAAAAGAGTTTTCGATTTTGAGACTAAAATGCGGGGTTTATAATTGTTAGGCATGCGATGTCTAAGAAATTCATTTGGTCAGGCATGCGATGTCTGAGGTGGTTGCGGATTCCAACTGTTGTAGTTTTACACATTCTTTTCTGTGACCGTAAGTGTAATATGTGATATCGCCGGTTTCGTTGCTATATGTCAACGACAATTGGGATGCGCATATTTACTTACGTTGATGACATGTGATGTTATGTGTTGCTGGATATGTTATATTGGATCGTCGTGTTTAAATAGCCGGGGGTTTTTATGTGAGATGAGTGTTTTTCATTTTCATTCATGTAAAAACTTGTATGTAATATTCTTTTATTGGGACACTTCCAGGTAGCGGAAGATGTCACCATTTGTATATTATTTACTTTTCTGCACTAGGATAGACCCAAGGAGGAGGGCACAAGTAACCGGGTTCTGGAGTCCAGTGGGAGACCAACTCGAGAAGTCGAGTCCGGGTCTCCTAACTCTAGAATTGGTAGGGTTGCTTGCCGCTCTCGTAGGGGTCTAGGGGTGTGGGTTTGGCTATTCATCACGACCGTGGAATCCGTGTTTTATACTGGCTCGTATTGAAAACACGGACGTCCTAGTATATCCAATATTTCATATGATTCTTCTGCTGCGATATCTGTGATGTGATCATGTGATGTTCTGTGATAGATACAGTATATAGTATATATGATATATTATATAGACGTTACTTATGTTTTACACCCGCGCTAGCCCTGCCCCGCTCTGCCGTTAGTTACCTAACCTAACGGTGCACGAGGGGACATCGAGGCGAATACGGATGGCATAAGTGTACGTCGTATTTATCTGCGATGTTTAGGTAACTTAAATGATGGGACTTCATTAATGAGATTAATGAAATAAAAGAAACCTAAAGATATTGTAGAATCGAATTTCAAAATAAAACAGGTAGCTACAGTTCTTGCTTTGCACAGCGGTATATATGATATATCCTGCACCTTATTCGATAAAGAAAGGACCGAGATCCCTTCACCGGGAGTGACTCCTTTAGCAATAACTGGCAGATGCTACACACTCGGTTTGTCTTTTGATAGCTTTTAAGTGTTTTTGCTTTGCACAGTGATATATATGATATATCCCATACCTCATTCGACGAGGAAAGGACCGACGATCCCTTCACCGGGAGTGACTCCTTTAGCAAAACTAGAAAAGCCTCAAAAGCACTCCATTTCAAAATTCATTCGATACTACAACGATATCAAGTTCATTACGCAATAGGTTTTCAGAAAAACCTGTCGTAGCCCTCCGTCATTTCAGATAAGTCCTGTTTAGTATTCGTGCTGCGTTTGTTGACCTTGTCAAGGCGCAGTGTGCGGTAGCTAACCAGTATTTATCTGCTTATGCATATGATGCAGATTGGGTTAGGGTAGTCGTGCGGCCTTGTTGACCTTGTCAAGGGTCGTGCGGGTGGGTTTGATTCAATCAAGAAATGACGGGTTGAACTTGACTTGCGGTCTATGGTTTGTTGACCTTGTCAAGGTCATAGATCGTTCGGGGCAAAATATTATCGGGAATTTCAAGTGTTGAAATTTGCAATGAGATTGCATACCTTCTATGAGATAGTTGGATCCCGATACCCGCTGCGAGTAATTGTTACTCCTGGGAGAGTTTTACACATTACAATTAGCCGATCAAGTAGGTGTCTAGAAAGGTGTTAACGAGGTTACGCCTCTGGGAAAACGAGGTTTACATTAATTAGGTTCGTGCGAAAGCACGGGGGACCTCCCTCAAAGTACCGACACTGGCCTGGCTGAAAGATTGGCGAACTTGTAGTGTGTAATTAATCCCGGCTAGTCTTTCCTTTTAGGGTTTGAAGGAAGATTTGATAAAAAGCAGTGGGAGCCATCCTGATTAGATAAAATAATAACCAATCTATTCTTGTAAGAGCGCACGCTGAGTGTTTTCTTCTCTCTCTCTCCAGGTAGCGACCATATCACGCCTTAATCAAGATAATAATACGGATATATTGACCGAACCCGCTTATTATACTGAGCTGGGGAACGTTGGTCCCGCTCCAACTTATAATTGTTATAAGACAGAGAAGGAAATTAGGGAATACCAAATTTCCCGTGCCGCCCAAACGAAGAGAGTGCATGTTGATGCATCATCTTTGGGTGTGTTCATTACAGAGAACTGAGAACGGGTGATAAGTTTCATAAGGCAGAAAACGGGGCAAGTGTTGCAGCCAAGTCTGTTGGTCACTGTCACCCTGTATTGTAATACTTTGATTCTGAACAAATGCTATTAGATACCGAACCTGTTATACAAAATCATATCAGTCTCTTTATTAGTAAAGAAATGATATAATTTTGTATTGCTGGATAATGTTTTGAACATTTCCTATATCAAAAGTTGATCGGTTCAGGCACGTTATCTAAAAGCGTTGATGTTCTAAATCAAACTACAGTTCTTAGTATACAGAACACACACAAGAGGAAGAGTTCAGAAATGAACGAATCCTTCTTGAGGCATTGTAGACTAGGTCATATCAATGTGACCCGACTGGCTGAAGTTACATGTAGATGCATATTTAAATGAGTTTGAATTTACATCTTGTGAAACTTGCCAGTCATGTCACAAAGATATAATGACACCAGCTCTGTTTATTGGAAACAGAGAAAGAGTTAATGAACTCTTGGGATTGATACATGTTGATGTATGTAAGGTCCCCTGTCTACACATGCCAAGACCGGTTCTTTATACTTCATTACATTCTCTGATGATCTCTCAAGATTCAGTCATATGTTCCTGTTGAAACATGCGTCCGAACCTTTTGAGATATTCATAGAATATAAGTTAGAAGTAGAGAACCAATACGGGTATAAGTATTATGTCCTTTGATGTGATCGAGGAGGAGAATAATTGAGCACGGAAATCCTGGACTATTCTAAAGGAGAATGAGATTCTCTCTCAGAATTACTCCTCCGTATACACCATAGCACGATGGTATAACGGGGCGGAGTAATCACACCCTATATGATATGATGCGCTCTATGATGAGTATTACTGAGTTACCTATTTCCTTTAGAGAGATATGCACTCGAGAAGCTGCATACCTATTGAATAAGGTTCAAATCAAATCTGTTGCCTACCACTTCATATTTGATATGGTATGGGAAGAGCCCATATCTTAAGTTAGTTAAGATTTGGGGTTGTCCGGCCTATGTCTAAAAGCAAAATCCGGACAAGCTCGAGGCAAGGTCTGTAATGTAGAACTGGAAAGGTTCCAGCTATACAAAATACAGCAGATAATTTGGTAGAACCAAAGGATTCAGTAGTAACCAACGAACCTCAGCCTCCCCGCCGATCTAGCAGGGTTCCTCACCCACCTGAGAGATACTTCGGTTTCTCTATGACAGTGGGAGCGAGGATTGCATCATGAGATGATGACCCAACTAGTTTCGAGCTGGCCATCAAGAGTAGGGACTCTGTAAGAATGGCTGGATGCTTAGCGATCTGAGATGGAATCCTTATACACCAACAAAGTATGGACTTTAGTTGCTATATCTGAAGGGTTAAATCCCCATCAGGAGCAAGTATATCTTGAGAAGATTACTTGGTGTACATGGAAAAGTTGAGACTTTCAAAGCTAGACTTGTTAAAAGTTTGCATCATTTACCAGGCGTGGATTATGATGAAACCTTTTTCAAGTAGCTATGCTTAAGTCCATCCAGATCCTACTTGCCACGGCTACATACTATGACTACGATATCTGGTGGTTGGATGTCATGACAGCTCTTCTAAAATGATGTTTTGGAAGAGGGCGTCTATAAGTACACAGCCAGAGAGCTTCGTAAACAGTGGGAGCAGCGGAAACGCGTGCAAGATGTTTTATGTGATAAAACAGGCATCGCGGAGTTGGAACGTCTGTTTTGATGTAGTAGTCAAAGAGTTTGACATCATCAAAATGGTAGATGAACCTTGTATAAACAAAAAGGTAGTAGGGAGTATGGTGGTGATCCTCGTAGAGTACGTGGATGACATACTCTTGATAGGGAAGGAGTTTCCTATGCTACGCTCGATCAATCTCCGCTTATCACAAGGATTCTTCATATAGGATCAACATGATACCTCCTAAATCCTGAGTTTTGGATCTATGAGATAGATTTAATTGGATGTTAGGATTCTCACTAGTTGTAGTGAGATGGTATCAATCGATCCTGGGAAGAATCACTGGAAGTGTTCCAGGGTGATAAAGACGACTGAATGTCAGTCGCAGGCATTGTCTTTACCCTCAGTAAAGGGACGGTATGTTGGAAGAGTTCCAAGCTAGATACCGTGGCATACTAGACGATAAAGGCAGGATACATCGCTACTTAAGATGCTACCAAAGAGGCTGTTTGGGTGTATATTGGTTCATGAGATGAACTATGTTCCTACCATTGTGAGACAATGGAGTTAAGGCTTATGCCAAGGAACGCAGGTCCCATCAGTAATCCAGACATATTCTAAGGCAGTATCACCTGATCATGGAGATGGTTGATCTCCAGGGTGATCGAGGTTAGGAGAGCAGACTCAGAGGATAACACGGCGGATCCACTCACGAAGGCCTATTTCCAGAGAGAGACTTTTATGGGATGGTTGAGTATGAGATACTACAACCACTGCTATCAGATGGCCCTAGTGCAAGTGGGAGATTGTTAGTTATATGTATGCCCTAGAGGCCATTACTGTACATTGGATGTATATTGTAGTGGATGCTGGGACATATATAGGGAGGACTTTCTTGCTCGACATGATAGTATGCTATCTGGTTACACTTTACCTTAACGTGTATACTGTTTGTCTCTCTGTTACATGCTGGTAAAGCCCTTAGGATGTGTACTTGACTACCTGGACTATGATGCGGATCATACTAGTGGGGACATGGTAGTCCATAAGTACATCCTTCAAAGTCCCTAGTCGTGGGTATATCGAGACGGGGTATCGATATACCAGAGTAGACTAGCGTATACCTTCTCGACCCATACAGATGGGCGATGGATGATCCCATATCCATCGGTGTTTGACATCAGAGATGATATACGGGTGCTCAGTAGAGACTGGGTACACTGGACGGACTCGCCGAGAACTCCCAGATGGTATTATACCTTACGTCAGATGGCAGTTCTCTGGTGACACTGGTACAGAGTAGTCTGTTGACCCGAGATCGTCATAGAGTCTTGTGTGGTTCCCACTGTGCTTTGATTTCCATCTTACCATGTCCAAGAGGGCGTGCAAAACGGTGGTTTTTGGGTACAGTCCCGAGTCACATGGAGGCAATGAGCGATAGGAGGGGATTCGTCTCTCCCGGTATAGGGGGTTGATGTTGCGCTGTGTTCGATTGGCTATAACAGGAAATCCCTGGCCAGGGTTGCTGAGATTTACTGGTAAGTGTTACCAGTAGTTTCTCGAATTGTTATAGATCTCATATCGACACGACTTATCGAGCTATTGGGGTCTGACATTTACCACCCCTAGGCAAGATATGCGACATATCAGACGACGAGACCGGACTGTACGGTAGTGTTACTGGTTGGATTCACTGGAGTGTGAGCGGGCTTGCTCGTCGATCTTCTGATCGCTCAATACCCGGGTGGCCGTTACGTTTAGCAGACCGCTTGCGGCTTGTGGGTGTTTGATATGATCATCACCTGCTGCCGGCGTATTGACGAGTCTTTAGAGTCCTACACAGAGGTTTCCTGGCTCAAGCGAAACGAAATAGGAGCGCATATGAGATATGTGCGGGACCGAGAATAATGCGTGTATGTGATACCGTATTCTATTCTCGCGATGAATGTATCGAATGGTTGTATGTGATATAACCTAGTTATCGAATCAAGGATTGATTCGATAAGCCGATACATTGTATACTAGTCGGTTGTGTGCGACATGACCGGATCATTAAATCAAGTGTTGATTTAATGATTTAATGTATAATTATATATTTGATATATTACTTTGCATTAACTAGTATCGGTTCACTTTAAATGGATTTTCTCACTTGGTTTGTGCACATTGTATATGTGATATACTTTTGTACACAAGATTGTATCATGTTTGATGATACATGCTAGTTTGGGTTTGTGTAAAGAATTAAACTATGGTTACTTAAGTGGTTAGGGTTTCATTTCCTTTTCTCATTTATTTATCTATTTATTCATTTTGGAAAAAGGAAAGCATAAAGACAAAATGGTTGCTAACTTTGTTTGTATTATGAAGCTTCATGAAATTTTGACCAAGTGACCATTTTGTCTTCATGTTTAACCCTAACCATTCATCTAACCTTAGTTAATTCTCTACACTTGACCATGGTTTGCTTATGATAAGTATTCTTTTATTTTCTATTTTCTAATAACTTATCATAACATTATCTTCTTCTTCTTCATCTTCTTCACTTGAAGAAAGCTTACTTCATCAATGGTGATTGATGAAAATGAGTGAGAAATCCAATTCTAAAGTGAACCCACTTCCTATTTCTTCATCCTCTACCTCTTGCCAAGTAGTAGAGTGTGTTTTCTTCACAAGTTTTCATGACTTGGTGAAGTTGGAGCTTGATCTAGCGATGCCTCGACGTAGATCATCTTCGGCATCGTCGTCGATGACCTACCCCGCTTTTTCTCCGATGAAGCCGACGCTAGAGCCCGGGATTTGATATGGACAGCGAGGAGACTTCATTGCGGAGCTAAGGAGGTGGAGAACCGGATCTACAAAGGTTGTATTTCCGTACTCTTAGTAAAATAGTTTACTAGTTGCATCTTTCGCCTAGAATTCTAGCTAACGATCCGTAGTCTAGGGTTTCTCGGCACCGTAATTTTTGAAACGGGCATGGTTGATGCCTTGTGAGACCCCTTGAGAGTGCCTACGAACCCTACATGTGTATCATGCAAACTCATTTTTGAAATGTGTATATGTGTGTTTTGAAAATGATGCTTAGGCCTTTTTGAACAATCGGGGGCCTCGCAGAGTTTACGGGGGTTTTGCTATCCGGTCAGCGGGAAGGGGGTTAAGAGGGCTAGCAACCCCCTTGCGGAGCTCGGGGCAACGCCCCGAAACAAAAATGATTCTAGTGTTCGAGTGTATAAGGGGAAAGAGAGAGAAAAGAGCGGATATCCCTATGGGGGTTCCCCACAGCAGGTATCTCGTGAGAGATATTCGTGAACGGGTATCTCTTCGAGATATCCGTGAGCGGACATCATGGATAAAGGAAAATCCCCTTGCGGGAATATCCGGGAGGGAACATCCCTTTTGCGGGAATATCTGAGGACGCGAGTGATGAAAGATAAAGGCGTTCATCGATGTTCTCCATTTGAAAAATATGCTTGCTCGGAGTAAAAGCCATGGGCTTTCACCTCGAAACCCCTGTTCTCTCTTATTCTTCAAGCTTGATGAAAAAAGCTTATTCTTTTGTTGGGTTTTGCTCTTGGATCTTAGGTTTTGGAGGTGAGCTTTCTTCTTCAATTAATGGGTTCTCTTTTAACGGATTGAATTGGGGAAGAAGAAGATGAATGAGATGGGAGACTCTATAGGAACTCTCTTTCCTTTTGGGGCTCCATCTCTCTCTCTCTTTCAGAGGAAGAAAAAGATGAAAAAGAAACTTGGCCTTTTGTTTTGGAGGCTCAAAACTCTAGAAAGATACGAGAGAATGACGTTTAAATACCCTTTACATGACATGTGCACTCTTTTTGCATTTTAGCCTTTGGGCCTTACAAAAATTGGCTTTTTGCCTGTTCCTTTTACAAAAATTGGCTCAAAACTCTAGAAAGATACGAGAGAATGACGTTTAAATACCCTTTACATGACATGTGCACTCTTTTTGCATTTTAGCCTTTGGGCCTTACAAAAATTGGCTTTTTGCCTGTTCCTTTTGTATTAACTTCCTGCTTATTACATATTAAATATATCTATTACATTTTTATTTCTTCTCTTAGCATCGGGCCGGCCCCCATGCTTGAGCTTGGATTCGGCTTGGGTCAGGCTTGGGCCCATTTGGCTTGGGTTCGTGCCGACTTGCTTCGGCTTGGGTCCGGGCTTTGGGTTGATTTTGACTTTTGACTTTGACTTTAGTCGACAAGGTGTAATTTTTGACCTCAACACAAAGTTGTATTAACAGAATCGACCCGGATATTCTAACGGCTAGTTAACCAAGGGAGCAAAGTATTAATGATTTGTACTTTAGGTATACAAGTGCAGCGAAAAAATCAATAAGGTATATAAGTACAAAGCAGGTGAAACATCAGGGTATTATTTAGCAATTAAGTCTACTTCAAAAATTACAAGGATTTACCGAAAGAGTTATATGTGGATGCGGGCACCCGGGGATCACACTTGCTTTTAACCGTGGTTCGGCTCTTCAAAATAGTTGAACGATAAAGGCTATAGGTCGAGGTCATAACTCGGGTATACAAGAGATTCAGAACGTGATGTATCGGCCTTGATAGTAAAAATGCACAAGGACGCGTGCACCATGTGCAATCAGTTTTATGCTATGTGGCCATGATACATGTGGAGACTATAAATAGTAGGGAGTTTGAAGAGCTTAGGACCACTCTTGGATCAATCAAACCTATATCAATTTTATGTCTTAACTTATCATATGCTTAGGGCAGAAGATTGTGATGCCAGAGGCCCTTCCAGAAAAGAACGTGAGTCTCTCGCCATCAGGCAACTCCGGCCATCATCAAGGACTATATGGTATCCTTATCCACACCAAAAATGATTGTGGAGTCTTTGTAGGATTAGAGTGTGAATCTCTTTCCGGCAAAGCATCGTCTTTGATCGATAGATGCGCTGAAGTTTTTGCCAAAATTGGATTTTGCACATTCAATGCAAAACGCTGCATTCAAGGTTTGCCCAAGACAAGAATAAGGGTGCACAAAGCCGGTGCCTTTATGCATGGCTTATACAATGCGAGTCTCTACAAGCTGGCCCCTTGTACAATGCGAACCCTTAATGGAGGAATTTGAAATTGGTCTCCGCTAACATCCTATGATCATTAGTTGCGCTTAAGCCAAAGCAATTGTGTGACTTCCTACTTCAAGTTTGAACTACTAATTTGACTTTTGCTGGGCGATTACTTGTCCGATTAATTGTATTCGCAAGACAAGAAAACAGATCATTGCCAATCAGTCAATTATTCGGCCAAATCGATTATTCTTCGAGAACGATTATACATGCGAAACATAAATCGGCCCTATAATACCATCAGGGTGAATTAATTAGGCCCAAGACTAATTCAGACCCATATCTTCTCTCTCCTCTCTCCTCTTTCTCTCTCTCTCTTCCAAATCCGGAGATTGAGAGACGACGATCTCCGACCTCGATCGAGCAAACAAATCCGGCCAATCTGCGGCCAATACTCAGGCGACTTCGAAGGTTCTTCACTCTATCTCCAGGATTCTTCCTATTCCATACTCAAAAGATTTGTTTTCAAAGTTAGGGGTTTTGCCCCCCCAATCACAATATTATTCATCTGACCAATTTTTTACCCAAATCTTTTATTGTTATCTTAGTATTGTTAATATTTTTTGTTTTATGTGATCATCCATTATTGTATTTGCCCATTTGGTAGTTTTTGTGTTGTAACTTGCTATGCACACCAAATGTTTGTGGAAATGCCCCCATTGAAATTTTTGAGATGTGTGTGTGTGTGTGTAATTTATATATTTATATCAAAAATTTCATGACGGCTTATTCCTCGTAAACGATTAATCGCCGAATGATCTGGTTATAAGTTGTCTGCTGGCCGACTGAAAAGTGAACAAATACGCAATTTACAACATTGGTTTGGCCTTTAGGCCCATGTCTCTTGTTTGATGTGTTATAATGATAATTTCGGCCTTCAGCAGATGTATAATTTAGCCTCCGTCGATACTAGATACTGCCGATACTTGTAAAATGACCCTGATGACTAATGTTAACTTGCTGCATTTCTTTTAATTATCTATCTTTTCAATTTAATATGTACATCGGCTACTGTGTATGTGCTTAAGTACTCCTAGTTGGCTGGTTATAAGCCTTTGTGTGAGGGGCTCATTAAGGAAAGTTTTTTCTACCTCCTTCTCCTGAGTTCATTTTTTGGGGGGAGACATGTGTCACACTGCTACTTTAAATATTAGATTATTAGTGCCAACACTATGATATTTAGATTAGATGCCACATTGTTTAGGACTAGTACCGTCTTAATACTCCTAGTTAGCATCCTATTTTCTCTATTGCACATGTTCAAACCATCTAAAAATCGCAAATTATTTTTACCACTCCAACTCTCCAATCATACATGAATGGACTCATTCCTTAATTTCAATCTTTTCTTTGCCCCTCTTCTACCTCAACATTCTCATTTCAGTAGGATGCACTCATTTTTGGCATGCTTCTTGATTGACACAACATTCTATACGAAAAAGTTTTCCTAGCTGTATACATAATCTTCAACTTGACAAGCATTATACAATTACATATTACTTGAGAAGCAATTTCTCGCTCTATCCATTTTTCTTTAATTCTATGAACAACATCCGCTTTAGTCGCTCCATTTTGAATAATAATTTATATTAGTCGGTCCTAGGAATTTCTGGGCAATGAAAGTAAACAATGATATGACACCTAGATTTCTTGTCGTAGTTTTGCTAGAGTTGCATTTATAAATTTTCTTCAACTTGGTAATTTCCAATCCTTATAAATTGTTCTAAAGCTTCCTTCATGTGGATTTTAGAAATTGTTTTTTTCAGTCATATCAACTAATACAACGACAATTATAAATAACATAAACTACATAAAGCACATTGTTTAGATTGTAGGTAGTCTGTAGTGCATCTGACTAATTGAGAAATATTCCAGAGATGTAAGATTTTTCACGAGCCAAGAACTTTATATTTGGTTTTCTCAATGCAGGTCTACTTGATGGTCTTTTGATGTGTTTAGACCAACATATAGAGATCCAGATTTCCAAATATGAGGTGAGGAACTTTGAAACAGGTGGTAGCATAGGCCATTACTCATTTAATGTACCCGCAAGTTTCTAAATTTAGTAATTGCCAATGGAAGGATGGATTCATATAGCCAACCCTAAAAGTATGGGTTAAGGGCTTGTTGCTGCTGCTGCTCCTGCATATTTCTAATTTACCTATTGACTACAATGTTTTGACATTTCCTTGTTTACTTTGACCAAAATATTTTAATGTTATATCCTGCATCTGATTATTGTTTTTAGGAAGCATGTGATGCTATAAACTTCTTAATTTTATTGAAGTCGCTGGTCTGTTAGTCTATTTGAACTATGATAACTTTGATTATGATGTGCAAGGCTAGTGTTATCTAAGAAGCATATGTTTAGTAAGTCTGTATCATTATATTAGTTGTATAAAGCTCAAAGCGCTTTAAGTGATTGACAAATTTGACAATATTTTCTGTTAATATACAATCAACATTTGTTAGATTGTTTAGGCTATATACATGTTGACATTTCAGTACTAGCCATATTAAATGGTGATATTTTTTTCTAACGAACCGGGCTTAGCTCAGTTGGTACCAATTTCCTTTCTAGTGTGAGAGGCTGCAGGTTTGATTCCCTGGAAGAGGGTTGATTTTTGAAAAAAACGGTGATATTTTTAGACAATAAACATTAGAGTTGGCGGTGGCTCATTTTGGGTATCAACTCTATGTTGCATTGTGTTGCAAGAAGCAAGGTGAAGTGTTACTCATTCAGCTGCCCTTTAATAAGTTTCTTAGTCAAGAACATGATAGAGCAATCACAAAGCTAATTCTTCTTGAAGGATGCATCTCGTTGGATTTCTTAAATTCATAGGATTTTTCTTTTGTAAGGACTTCCCTGGGTTTAAACAAATAGTATACTCAACTTTCCCCATCGCCGTCGTCGTCGTCAGGCCTCTTTCCATCTAATTGATGTCAGTTTAAGCAAGGCTTTGTAAAATATTTGACTAAGTTTTGCAGCCATTGGTCAACCTGGTGTCAACCTTCTTTTAGTACCAAAATCTTAGATGAGAAAACCACATACAAGAAAGGTTCTCCAAGCTCTCCTAGTTCAGAATATGGTCATGATGGAGGGCACTGATGATAGATTTGATCTAGGAATTCAAGTTTAAATTCTCAAGGCACATATAAAGAAAAAGTCTCCATGCACCTGATTCCATGAGGGTTTTGTTAAACTATCCCTACAATCTCCTTGCACCAATTAAATATCTCCGTATATATAAGTTTTCTGTCCATTGTGCTCATAAAAGCAGGCGGTGAGCTAGATTCACTTTTTCTAGTATGGGAATTCCAACAGTTGTCTTAGAATTTTGCAAGTATTGTTGCTGCATATGTCTCTCTTAAGTGCTGTGTGGTGCATGGTAATCTAGGAGGGGATCCTAAAATCCCATAAAATCATGCTTGGTACAACACAAATAGGATTTACGAGAATATGTGATTTTTTCAGGCATCATATGCCCTCCGTAGGAGTGAATGTAATTGCCATAAAATTATGTGTTTCCAACATTCCCCTTCGAGAGTCTTTTACTATCCCTACCACCACAATCATCATGACCATTGCGTCCGTCACCACCACCGCTGTCACTATTGTCATAGCCATGTATAACTCCGGTGCCACTAGCATTGCCATCACCACCACTGACTGTGTCGATGACACCATCTCCACCACCACTACAGGCATCCCTGGTCTCATTGACGCTGCTGCCTGCTCCACCCCATCGCTGTGTTGGTGTTGTGCCACTACCACGGTCATGTCACTTCCATTGGTGTAACCACCATGCTTGTTCTGCCATCAGTGCTTCAGAGGCAGCGGTTGTGCCATCGCTGTCCCCACCATTGTCTCCCACCTCCATCCCTGCTGTCATGCCTTGCTGCCACTCTCCACTACTGTCGTCGTTGTCACCGCTTCCACTACAGTTGTTACCGCCATTGCATTATCGTCGTTGCCGCCACCGCTTCCACAGTCATTGCTGCTACTCTGCGGTTGCACCGCCATCGTTTGTCTATTCCGTACCGCTTCTGTGGCTGTCACCTATGTGCCACCGCCTTTGTCGTCCCCCCCCCCCCACACACACACACAAAACACACACACAAATCATCATCTCCCCAATTGATGTCTCCGTTACCAACTCCATTGTGCATTATCTATTTTTTTTTCTGGATAATCATTAATCAAATAATACCAGGTATGGCATGTGAACATTCATTGGACCCATATATCTGGGAATCAAATTCCAAGGATCCATTCTGTGTACCAAGTGGGTCCTGAATGATATTTAACGAATTTAACTTCATATTAATTTACATGCTTGTTATATTGTTTGGTTGCATAAAAGTGTATATGTTGCAACCTTATAAGCTCTAAGCTCTTAGCGGTTTTCTTCAATTATTTGGCAATCAACATTGATATTTCTCTCTGTTATGTTATATGTGACATGATAGCAGAATATAGGTAATAGGTAATATAATTGCATGTGAAGATTGCCCCTCTTTTATAAGCAAATGAACTATAGAAAAGACACGTCATTATTTATGATTACAATTTTTCAGATCTTAATGAGAGATCTGAATGGGATTTCCGATAGACAATATCTATGTGATATAAAAGATCTCATGAATTTATTAAATCTTTTATCATAGACTAGGAGATCTCAAAGTTTTTTCAAACAACTTAGGATGTAAGCTCTCTTAGTTTGGTGTTCATTCATTTATATTGAAGGCATTCCTGATCAAAATAAAAGCATGAAGTATATAAGCTACCCCTGTTACAAACTCATATGATGTCTTCATTGCCTTAATATCACCCATTAACTGGGGGCAACCATGTGGCCACACTAATGATTTTGGCAGTAAAGCTGATGATTTGTACATAATTAGCAAGGGAAAAAACTAGAAAGCAAATCATTCGCTATGTTTAATACAACAAAATGATTAAATGAAATCCATAGCGGTTACTTTAGTAGGATGGTCATACACATATGGTTGCCTCATGGCGTATTAGTAGAACATTCCCCACATGCAAATTTCCTGTACTCACTGTTTTTTAAGCATCATCTTGACGATGTAAATCCTTAACTATTCTCCTACTCAGTCATACTCTAATTGTTTGACTGATATGAGCATTGAATTACCAGGAGAGCAATTTATTGTACTTTAATTTCTTTTCATTCAGTTACTTAATATGAAAGATCATGAAGACTGATTTGATACAGTGGTACAATAAGCATAGATTTATTAGTTTGATGATGGTTTCATTAAGTATAAAAGAGGTTCGTAGCTATTTCAACTGCTGTACATGTCTTGCATCTTGTTGATGTGGCATTGTTTGAGTGTATCTGTGCACATATGTTGTAATTATATTGTTTCCATTTTTTAGAATAGATATTAACCCCTTTTCACTAATTTCTTAGCAAGGGTCGTGTAAGATGGAATGAGGAAAACTTGGATGAGATTGAATTAAACAAACCTGTGAGGCAGAAAATAAATGAACCTAAGACTCCCTATCACCCTATGATCGATGATGAAGGTATGAATCTCTTTTATCTCCAGCCGTCTTTATATAAGGTTATTTACCATAGTGATCAACCTTACTGCTATGCTTACACTCTTTGTAGGTTTATTGTCACCAAAATGCGCTTTTGATGACTGCATAGATGAATCTGCACATGCTGAAGCCATTCTGACGGCTTTGAATGAGGTAGCTGCCTCACGTGAGAGGCCTTCCACTAATGGGGATTGGGCATCCTCCGAAGATGAAGCCGAGCTCATGGAAGATGATGAAGGTTAGTGTTATATGGTTGCTCTATTGACTGCTTAGTACGCCTGCTTAGTTATTTGGTTTGTTTTTTTTTCTGTTTCTTGCATAAGAGCTTATCGGCAACCTTCTGTTTTCTACAAGGTTTATGTTTTGTACTGAATAACCAAGATATGTATGTATTCTTCTTCAGCAGATGATTAGGGTAGCATGAAATAAATCAACGGAATATATAATTAGCTAGGGTGACTGAGAAAACTAGAGACATATACTTGGATGCATGCAGATTTAGAATGAATGTTATTTCATTTGTTAGAAAACAGAGCGATTAAAAGAAATGGGAACTACGTTCATGTATATTATTATTTAATTAAAAATTTGTGGTAAAAATATATATGAAAAGAAGGCACTTGCCAGGTAAATTGGTCATAGGAATTAGGAATGATCAGGTTAATTTTGTTTAGTGAGGGTTGGAAGGGACGCAATAAGCTAATTAATTGGCAAAAAATCTATGCACGTATAGAACATTGAAATTAATAGAGTTAGAGTGGTGATGATAGATCTTTATTTTTTTTTTTAAAGAAATGTTATGGGAAAATCTTTTGGTATAGCCAGTGAAACTAGCATGGAGTCTGTTTCTACCAAGGTCCTTGAACAAAATAGTTTGAAAGAAATACAGAATAGATTCAATCATTATTAATTTATAGAAATATAACAGAAAGCTACCATGAGCTTACTTTGCAAGTTTTTTTTTTAATAAACAAGAGTAAAGAAGTTTGACGAAGAGGATTTGGGAGGAATAAAAAAAATGATGTTTAGCTTCCATTATATTTAGTTGTCTCATATAGACTCCTTTTCTATTTGGTGGTTTTCAAAAGTAATCTCCTAATGCAGTATAAAGCCAAAGAGCTCGGCCTTTCTCACTCGAGACAAGCAAGTTATCATTCAGGATTTTACTTAGTTTCTTTTTCTTTGAGTCAATATATTTGTTTGTGTAAATCACTATAAATACCCTTAACTATCATGCATTTTCACTAGGATACTTTAAAGTTCTTTATTTATACCTTAAGTGCCATTTTGAATGGTATTTTAGTTTTTAAAAAATTCATTCATGACCACAGTTCAGGTATTTTACTGTAAGTTGTAATAAATAAACTTTAAGATATTTAGTGAAAACCCGTGGTAGTTGAGGGTATTTTAGTGTAATTTACAGTACTTATTTTGTCTAAGTGCAGGTAGCAATTTGTACTGTTCTATCATGATATTGATCCTTCCTGATTGCTTACTCCGAAAGGTGCTTGTTTGCTCAAAATGTTTTCGGTATAATGAACACACTGCTATAAAGAGTAGTTAAAGCAAGCACAGTTCTCCTTGTAATTTGCATTTCAGAGTAGAGTATAACTTCTACCCTTCATGGACTCCCAATTATTTGTGTACTGTATGTGTCAGATGTATAGAGCATAAAATACGGTATAGTACGCGAATGAGTGAATACCAAATTTATAAAAATAACAGAACAGTCTGTTGGAGAAACTAACATAGAGCAGAAACTGAGCTGATTACAAAATAGATTCACAGTTTACTGATGACTAGCTTGGAGTCCGAAGCTATAATTCGGTTAATTGGCTTTTATTGGATGTGCCTATGGGGATTATTAACATTTGACAAAATATGTTCTGCCAAATTGGCCTAATTTGGAAGGGATTTGATGTGAGACCATTACCATTCAAATTCGATGGTAGATTGGACCATGCAAAGCGGCGGATCCACATTTTTCGTCTAAACCTTAGAGTGTATGAATGTGATTTGTGCCTATATGGGTTCCCTAGGCGCATATCGCTTATATCACGAAGTCGGGGTGCATATATGGCCACATGTTCTTACTCAGTAAATTAAAACCAAGAAGAAGAGGAGGATATAAAGTACAACATACAATGCATAGAGGAGGATATAAAATAAAACATACAATGCATAGACAAATCGTCATCGTCGTCATTTGAGCCCTTTCCCATGATAGTTAAGTCAGCTAAGCAAGGCTTCATGAAAGATTTTTGAAGTGGTCGACCTGATTTGTAACCGTCTTTTGTCAGTCAAATCTTGGTGGGGGAAACTATGGATAAGAGAGGGTGAAAAGTACCGATTAAATTAATTGCAAGTATAAGATAAATACATCTAATATAAAAACAAATTAACAAATAAAAACAAAGATGGCTTAATAAAATGTGAACATGACTAGTAAGTTAAAAACATATTACTCCGAGTGTATTGTCTCGACACATAATTTAACCATACCAAATGTTAAAGCTTGGCCCATGTGGTTTCATTGTGTGTTTCAGTGCCTGAAACATCTCATAAAATTAGGGGAGACTGCTTGTTAGTCTTGGGTGTATACAATTGGTTCAGATGTATGTCCTGCCCAAGCAGTTATAATAGTTGACTTAGTAGAATTTTACTAGTCAATTAAATTAATACTCAATGCACCCTCGACAAGATTTTATGGTAGTCCGTGGTGCTAATTAGTTTTTTTTATGTATTTCATGGAAAACTTGTTTCCTACTTTAAGATCTTCATCATATACACATTTCTCCGTTAATATGGGGTTGTATACATCTGCTGAATACATAATCAAGAAAACTATGGAAAAGAGATGGGCTTGCTTTAAATTCTATATAACTAATTTGCATCCTCCAAATTATTCTACAGCAGGGGAAAACGATAAGAGGTGAAATATGTTATATGAGTTAGAGATAATTATGCCAAACCCCACGGCAAATATTAGTCCATGAGTAAGACAGAATACATTCCCATCGTTTGCTACTTTAAGATGATATTATTTGGCTTTCGAAATGAATATTGCTCATATTAATTTGAAGATTAGACATTGTTTTCTCTTGGAATGTTATTTCATGGTGAATGAGATATCAAATTTGTTATTTCAAGCATGCGTTTTATTTACTTGAAGCCTTTGATGTTCGTTATCTTGATACTAAACTATCGTAAGTTCGTAACTTTTCATCATTTTCAAATAAATACCATACAGTCGTATATTTATAAATTGTGCATTGGTACCATGAACATAGTGATTTTCAAGTAATTACTATGACCTGTGAGCTTGTTCCAATCACTACATCAGTTATGTCCAACCAGAGCCTTTCTCTGTTTCAACTCATCGCAAACAGCTTGGAAGATTAAATTTGAAAATGCTGAAATTTTATGGTATTTATTTGAAAACTAATAAGTAGCACTGAAAGGTCATAGTATTTTGGGTAAATTGTATCTCATACTAATTTATGCAATTTGTTCTTAAACGATCGTGTTTCACTCTTATGATTATTTCTTTTTCCTTCTCTTCAGATTCCGATACAGATAAAGGAAGGTTGAGTTTCAAGGAGCATCGAAAGGCCCATTACAATGAATTCCGAAAGGTGAAAGAACTCCTGCATGCAGGATCTCTTATAGACGAGGATGATGTTGAAGCTGATCACGGCACGGGAAAAAAAGAGAGAAAATGCAATTCTTCAACAAACGGTGCCGGTCAGGATTCCCGATCTAAGCGTGATTAGTCTAAAAAGGGCATGCATAGAATCACTGATATGCTGAGATTCTAATGCATTTGAGCCTGTAAAACTACTACTCTTCCCCATTCCATAAATATATTTTTTGGATATGTGATGATTGTGCAACTTTGTTTTTGAACTTGTTTCCCTGTATTCTAATTCTAATTCTAATTTGTATGATGGTTGCCTTTTCTGTATTGTGTTTGCGAAAGTAATTTCCTTCTTCATACAGTATAAAGGAAAAGATCTTTGCGAGGCGCAAGCAAGTGTTTCAGGACTTCATTTCTTTTGTGATTTTTTCCCGGACCTTTCTACTGTCTATATTTTTATTTTGTGCAAATACGTATTAAATTGGTTATGCAACGATAAATCGAGAAAAAAATTTGAATATGGGTAGCCTGCGTTTGAACAGAGGCTGAGCTAATTTTTTGACTCTTGCCTTTTGGACAGAGATTGAGCTAATTTTTTGAATCTTGCTTCTGACAGTAACACCTTTACGCAAGTACTTGTTACAATATATGAGGTCGCCATGATCAACGCTAGAAAGCGGAAGAAAACAGAAGACCATTTTCCTTGCTAAAGTATTTTGCATTGGCCAATAGAGTTCATAAAATGGCTAGTGGGCGTGATCCATTTAAACACTCCATAAATCTTATATTTTAACGGTCGCACCGAATCGTGTGACAATTAAATATTGCACTTTGAATGTGTGTGGTTATGATTTTCAAGCAAATGGATGGTGACATGCCTTATGACTTTGTTCGTTGGGCCAACCACCAAGACAATGTGTGAGGAGTCATGATCTCTTAGTTATATGACTCAGATATTGTTTCTACGTGATTTGTCGATGAGATCGGTAGCTTATAAATATCTTCTTCCTCGTGTTTTTTATCGGTAGCTTATTATCATCTTGTTACTGTAGTTTTTTAAGACTTAAAATGTTTATCAATTAAATGGTTGGTAACGATGGAGATGGTTGATTTCTCATAAACTCTTAATATGCATTTCTAGTTAGAAGAGAAGATTATCAAAGATATAGTAAGGGTTATTTAACAGAAACTCTCTCCTAGTTTGGGACATTATCCAGAAAGTTCATATGGTTCTGCCATTAGATAAAAAAAAATCTATAGTTGGCAAACGCTTACCCAACATCTCCCTCAAACCCTCAAAACCCACTTTTAAATGGCCATGTCAGGTGACCTATTAAATTTTTTTAAATCCTCATTTTACCTTTCTTCTTTCTTATAACAGTAGCTTTTCTCTCTTTCCCTCATCTCCCTCATCTCTCATGGCCATGCACCAGCAGCAACAGCCGCAATCGCATCACCCCTCCTCTTCAGTCATCGCCATCTCCTCCTCCTCCAAGAACCGCCTCTTCATCGATTCCCTTCACACTTTTGTACAGCTGCTCTCGACCGCTGGGCTCACCCCCGACAATTTCACCCTCCCCAATGTCCTTAAGGCCTGCACGGCGGTCAAGCTGGGGGAATCCATTCATGGGCTGGGCGTGAAGCTGGGATTGAGTCAAGATTGCTTCGTGGGCAACTCTCTGATCTCGATGTATGCGAAATGCGGACAGGTTGAGGACGCACACAAGTTGTTTGAGAAATTGCCTGACAGGAATTTGGTTTCTTGGGATAACTTGCTGTCTGGGGCTGTTTGAGAATGGGCTCGTCGACGACGGGTTTGAGTTGTTCAGGGAAATATTGATGTTGAATAAGGCAATGAGGCAGGATGATGTGATGCTGGTGGCTGTGTTGCCTGTGTGTGGCTCATGGTTGGGTTGAAACGAGGTGTCTGGTTCATGGGTTGTCGGTGAAACTGGGTTTGGATTGTGTCTTAAGAGTTTGCAATGCGTTGATCGATATGCACTCGAAATGTGGGCGTATGTTTGAGGATCGGCGATTGTTTGTGAAGAAAGTCGATAAGAATGAGGTTTCTTGGAATGTGATTATTGGGGATTGTGCGAGGAATGGTGATGGAGGTCCTTTTCGGGTCTCCTTCAGATGTTGTCTTCAGATGTTGTCTTCCGTCGATCTCCCGGTGGATCTTGGAGGCGGTCTCCTATTACGTATGGGTCTCAATGGGTTTTGAGGAGATTAGTGATTTTGAGGAGTTTAGCGCCGAGTACCTGCAAAGAAGTCCCGGGGTGGTTTGGTACCACCGAGGACCCTCCGACGATCAAGTTAGCACAAGATCTGGGCAGAGTAACGACTAAGTGGAATAAAAATAGCTTATTTGACCCCTCTGTAATGGGGGTTTATATAGTGGCGGCAGCACGCAGCAGCAGGCGCGAGAATCTCGCCGGCAGTTACGCTCCTGACGTCACGCTCGCGTAAAGAGCGGATCGCCCATTAATGGGGATCGTGGTGGCGTAGAACGTGGGATGTTGCTGGCGGAGAATCTGCGCATGGCGAGATTTGCGGAGCGGCGGTTATGCCTGTAAGTGGTGGAGTTGGTCGGTCGGAGGACCGAGGAAGATAGCCTCGGCTGAGGAGCTCGGGGACGAGCGAGAGGGTCGAGGAGTCTTGGTCCTGTGGCAGCTCGGGGCTAGCTGAGAGGCCGAGGATGCCAATTTTCAGGGGGCTCTGAGGTAAGCCAGCTTATGCTTGCGGGTCGGGTACAGGGGTGGCCAGGTCGGTCCTTGTAGCCCTTTCTTCTGAGTTCTGGGACACGTCATCTGCCACGTGTCTTGATCTTGGAGATCGCCAATATTGAGCATCATCATTAGCCCCCCACTCTTGTTCCGACCAGCTAGCGGGTCGAGTCAGAAGTGGAGTGAGCTCCCTTCTAAGGTTTCGTCGGGACGCGTCCCCGGACTGCCAGCCGTCTTTTCTGCCAGCGAATCAGGGCGAGATCTTTGCATTTAAGGAAGTTGCGTCGGTTCGTGCATCCTTCCACTGAAGCGACGGTCCACGTGTCAAGCGTCGGTTGGCCGATGCGACGTGTGCAGACCTGCGGCGTCTGATGGGGTGTGGTCCAGCGTGGGAACGACAAGTGGAACAATCGGAGCCGTTGGACGCGAGGAGGCGTTTTGGCGGGAGATGAAGGGCGCCCTTGGATGAGGGCGATTGCAGTGACAAATAGGGGTGGGGCCCACTCCAGGGTCCCTACTTCATATTTCCTCGCTATAAGTCCTGGTTGCTCGGCGCTCGTCTCCTTTCTTCTGCTTCTGTTTCCCGAGGATCCATCTTCTTCAGGTTAGATGTCTTCTTTCAGGGAATCTGTAGATGTCGTAGGAGTAGGTTTTAGGGACCCTTTAGTTGAGCCTGAGTCTTCTCGGGGAGTAGGGATCGAACCCTCTTCTCGAGATCGTGCGGCGGGGGCAGCCCCCAGGGAGGAGGCGGTAGATGCTTCCCCCGGCATCTCGTTTTGGGTGAGGCTTGAGGATGAGCTCGCCAATGCTCGGGCTCGCTTCCATATCCCCTCACGTTATACGCTTCGTCTGGCCAAGGAGGTAGAGAGGGCAGACCAAGTACGGGGTAGGGAGATCGCCCTGTACTTGGAAGCTTTTTGGGGTGGAATGCGCATGCCCTTCTCTCCCGAGTTCGTCGAAGCGCTGAACTTCTTCGGATTAGCCACTGGCTAGTTAGTGCCGAACTCATGAAGGATTCTCCTCGGGTTCCTGATCCTCCTGAAGTTACAGGCGGTTCCTTTCAGCCTCTCCCTCCTCGATTCTTCCCTCGTTTTCAAAAATCATCCTGGGGGTCGAGCGGGCGAACCGAGGTGGGTCTACCTCTCTTTTAGAAAGCGACGGGAGGCGCCGCCGGGACAGAGGTTGTGGCTCTGCCTTCTTCCATTCACGACTGGAAGAAGAAGTTCTTCGTTTCCCTTCCCAAGGGCGAGGACTGGCTCGTGCCTACCAAGTGGTCGAAAGAAAAATGCTTGCCAGGGAACCAGTCCAATGACCCCGCCATGGTGAGAGTGGCGTCGTGGGAGTCCATCCCCCGATTCGACGTGCTGCTATCTGAGAGGGTCCTGAGTTGGGCCAGGCTCAGCCCCGTTGAATTCGTCGGTAAGTTAGGCTTGCTTTTTGGCTTGTATATTGCTCGTGTCGCTGACTTCTTTGCACTTGATTTTGTGGAGGTCCCATGGATATGGACGAGCTCCGAGCCTCCATGCGCCAGCCGAGGAAGGTCACGAAGGCTGGAGGCGCCAGCTCTTTGATTGAATAGATTTCGGATTGTGTATGTTTGAAAATTGTAAAGAAATCACAACCAAAAATTATTTGACCGCAATCAACTACGGTGTCGGATGTAGATTGTAAGTGAGTGCGGATCATCCACAGGGAAAGTGTAATCGTTCGTGTTTCGATTTAGATGAGTCGAAACTTTAAAGAAAAGAAAACAAACAATTCAAGATTTATAGTTGAAGTTCAAGAATTAGAAAACATAGATCTAATAACAAGAAAAATATAGAATCAAGAATTGATAGTTTAATGATTTTTCCAAACCAAATATCAAGAATCGAAATGAGGCTCGTAGGAATCGATCGGATTTATAGATGTCATGTAATCTCACGATGACGTATTCTTATCCTTCGATGGATTGATACTAGATCGATGATGATCTACGAGAATTAGGGATTTCTTGTGAAACTAGGGTTTCATCTTATCCCTTGTTCTTTCGTCGATATCATTCACATTCTAGCCTCTAGTAAATTCAAGAAACGATCGTAAATCCCTAATTTCGAGCGATCACAATCAAGAAAGCATCGCTACGAAACTAGGTCATCGATTCTTGAACTTGCTTCAAGAAACGATCGTAGATCCCTAATTTCGAGCGATCACAATCAAGAAAGCATCGCTACGAAACTAGGTCATCGATTCTTGAACTTGCTAGGGTTTACAAAACTCGTAGGACTCAAGAATCGTATTAAGATTTGTTACATCATCATCTACAATCGTCTCGACTCCTTTACGAGCGGAGTCTTACTCAAACATCACAACAAGAACTACAATTACAAATTGAGATCTAATCATGATGCAAGAATTAAAAGAAAGCAAGATTAAAGAATTTCACCTTTTATTTATATCAACAATTTCATTACATTCGCTCAAGAACTACAAGAGGAAGAACTTGATCGTCGATTTGGCTTCGCTCGTCTCCGTGGGTCGCGGATCGGCTTGGATCACTTGCCCGATTGAAGATCGGCTCGGCTCCTAAAAGGTTGAAGGCTTTTCGCTTGATTGGTACTCAAGATCTTGAATTTGGAGTGAAATTAGGGTTAGGGTTTCGCACAAGCCTTGTCACTATACTTGTGGAAGAAGATGATGTAAGAGGGAAAGAATGAACTAATGAAGAACTAACTAATGATGAACCCCTTCAACCCTTAGATCTAGGCTCCTATTTATAGATAACTAAACCCTAGATCTAAGATTTCAAATTCTAAGTTTCCCTCCTAAAGTTTGTTGAGGAAATTTGTGAATTTCCCTTCAAAAGTTAGTTAGAGGAGAAGCTTCTAGATGTGATTAGTTAGGAGGGAGCTTCTAGAAAAGATTAGTTAGGAGCTTAATTAGGATTAGCCTTGCTTAATGATCTTTGCTGATCTGGCAGTAGCTTCGAGAGAATTCTGGAATTTGACATATCAGAAATGAATGTGGGCCCTGAGAGATGAATTTTGCAGCAGAAATGGGGAGCTGAAGCTTTGGAACAGCCGCGGATCCGCGGCCCAAGTAGGCTCCTGCCGCGGATCCGCGGCTCCTTGTGGGCCTTGGGCTTCCATACTTTCAGGTAATTTGCTATATAATATCTGGGCCTTGTTTTGATATGTTGAATTTTATATCTCCTTCTGATATGCTACCAGATCTGAAATCTTTGAGTTGGCGTAATTTTTTATCAACTCTTGGTTTTTCTTCCGTATTTTCCTGCACAGACTCAAGACAAGTGTTGCGCAAATACAGAGATGATGCAATGCCATGAAATATGGTTAATTTCCCTTAAAGTGTCGGTTTAAAAGTCTAACACATGAAATCTGATATTTTATGACTGGTTTGCTAATATGTGAAATATGAGTACCGAACACTTCTAAATGAGTGCAAAAGATGGGGAAATTGCCGTGTTAAAAATACATTATTTTCGACTGATCACTCTTCCCGCTCGAAGCCCGGCCCGGCTCCTTCTCCTCTGGTGGTCACGTCCCGTGAGCGTTCGGGGGCGGTTCCCGTCCCGGGGCCTAGCAGAGCGTCGGGCCGGAAGCGGGCTCGGATTCTGGAGGACCCGGTCTCGGAGGAGGAGATCGGCTCTCCATCAGAGCCGCTCAAAAGGGATTCCCGGAGGTCTTCCCAGGGCCCGCCCTCACCGATCATGGTGGAGGAGGGGGGCCTCCAGTTCGCGATGCCCTCGGGGCTATCCGTCGCGGATAGCCTGCTTCATGAAATAAAGAAATCTGCAGGGAGTAGGGTCCCCGAGGGGACCTTCAGGGCCCAGATGGCGTCCATCGCCCAGAAGTCCGTGCAGGTAAGTGTTTGGTTTTTTGCGAGATTCGGTGCCTCCTTCGCCTTTCTGATCTCTTTCCAATTTTTCAGGTTCTCCAGCACGTTGCCCTTGCCTTGCACATGGAGGCCGAAGTGATAGCACCGACGATGAAGGCTGCGGGCCAGCTTGCCTCACTGGAAGAGAGCTCCAAGCGGGAGCTGGAGGCGGTGATGGCGAGGGTTGTCGCCCTGGAGGGCGAGGTGGAGTCCGGGAAACGGGAGGTTGCCCGGTACCGCAAGGCCGTCGTGACTGCCGAGGCCAAGCTTGAGGACGCTCAGGTGCTCACCGGCAACCTGAAGAGGACGGTGAAGACCCTCCGGAAAGAGCTGGGGGCGGCGGCTGAGACGGCGAAGTCGGCCAACCTGAGAGCGGCGAAGTTGGCCGACCTCTCGGTGGCGAAGGCGGTGGAGGGCTACAAGAAGTCGAAGGACTTCTATGATGACCTGGCCATTGTCACAACCCGCATCTGGCACGAAGCCCTCGACGCCGTTAAGGCCCGGGTGCCGGAGTTAACCGACGAAGAACTTCAGGCCGAATACCCCCTCGCGGATGCCGATGAGCAGGGGGAAGTGATTCCTGATGAGGAGGTCGCCGAGGACCCTGCTCGTCTCGTGGTGGATGTCGAGGGCCCCGAGGTCGCGCCTGGCCCCGAGGCCTAAACCCCTCGCCTTCCTCCTCCTTTTATTTTGTTGCTTCTGGAATTTTTGTAAGCCTCCGGGCAGTTTGTAAGGCTGGGGAGCCCAAAATACCCTTTGTAAAGATTTTGTCTTTGGTAATAAAACATTTTCTTTTGGTTTCATCAGTTTTCACTTTTTCTTTTGTTTGTGAAGAATGCTCGTAAAATGTCCTTACTTGCACTGTTGGGCTTTCATGTCAGGTCGGCTATCCGTCTAGCGATCGTTCGTCGAGTTGATTTCACTCACTTGTCAAGTGTGCCAAGAGCTGCCGAGAAGGAGGTATCTCCATCATCTCCACGGCCCCGAAGTCGGGGGGGATCACTCAGACTCGGATAGACCTGATGTCTCTCATAGGGCTTCGGATCCGCTGCCTGTCATGGGCAGAGGGATGTCTGCTGGAGATGACCGAGTAGGGAAGCTGCTCGGTTGATCTTGGCGAGGGCTTTGACCCCGGTCGGTCGTGGTAGAAAGCTACCAACCGAGGATAGCCGAGCAAGGTCAGGGATCGACTGCCTCTGGGAGGACTTTGATCCTTAGCGTTGGAGGGGCCGTAGGAGGCCTGCTAAGGAAAACCGGGCAGTGAAGCTGCGCGGTTGCCTCTTAGCGAGGGCCTTGATCCCTGGCGTTGCGAGTAGGGAAGCTACCGGCCAGGAATAGCCAAGCAGGGAAGCCGCTCGGCTGCCTCTACGGAGGGCTTTGGTCCTTAGCGTTGGAGGGGCTATAAGAAGCCTCGCTAAGGATGACCAGGCAGTGAAGCTGTGCGGTTGCCTCTTGGCGAAGGCTTTGATCTCTGGCATCGTGGGTAGGCAACTACCAGCCTGGGATGACCGAGCGGGGTAGCCGCTCAGATGCCTCTTGCGAGGGCTTTGATCGCTGGCATTATGGGTAGGGAGCTATCAGCCGGAGATGGCCGAGTGGGGTAGCTACTGAGCTGCCTCTAAGGAGGACTTAGATCCTTAGCGTTGGAGGGGCCATAGGAGACCTGCTAAGGATATCCGGGCAGTGAAGCTGCGCGGCTGCCTCTTGACGAAGGCTTTGATCCCTGGCGTTGCGAGTAGGGAAGCTGCCGGCCAGGGATAGCCGAGCATGGAAGCCGCTCGGCTGCCTCTACGGAGGACTTTGATCCTTTAGCGTTGGAGGGGCTGTAGGAAGCCCACTAAGGATATCCGGACAGTGAAGCTGGGTGGCTGCCTCTTGGCGAGGGCTTTGATCCCTGGCGTTGCGAGTAGGGAAGCTGGCGGCCAGGGATAGCCGAGCATGGAAGCCGCTCGGCTGCCTCTACGGAGGACTTTGATCCTTACCGTTAGAGGGGCTGTAGGAAGCCTACTAAGGATGACCGGGCAGTGAAGCTGCGCGGCTGCCTCTTAGTGAGGGCTTTGATCTCTGGCATTGTGGGTAGGAAACTACCTGCCTGGGATGACCGAGCAGGTTAGCCGCTCGGATGCCTCTTGCGAGGGCTTTGATCCCTGGCGTCATGGGTAGGGAGCTGCCAGCCGAAGATGACCGAGAAGGGTAGCTGCTCGGTTGCCTCTTGCGAGGGCTTTGATCTCTGGCGTCGTGGGTAGGTAACTACCAGCCTAGGATGACCGAGCGGGGTAGCCGCTCGGATGCCTCTTGCGAGGGCTTTGATCCCTGGCGTCATGGGTAGTGAGCTACCAGCCGGAGATGATCGAGCAGGGTAGCTACTCGGTTGCCTCTTGCGAGGGTTTTGATCCTTCAGGACAGGGACTGAGCAGGGTTACTGCCCAGTGCCTCTTGGTGAGGACTTTGATCCTTGTCGGTTATGGTAGGAAGCTACCAGCCGGGGATAGCCGAGCAAAGGCTCGACTGCCTCCGGGAAGACTTTGGTCCTTAGCGCGGGAGAGGCTGTAAGAAGCCTACCAAGGACCCTTGGTCGGGCAGGGTTACTGCCCGGTGCTTCTTGGTGAGGGCTTTTGTCCTGAAGGATAGCCGAGTGAGGGACCCTCAGGCTCGACTGCCTTTGGGAGGGCTTTTGATCCCTGTCGGTCATGGTAGGAAACTACCAGCCGGGGATAGCCGAGTAGGGTAGCTGCTGAGCTGCCTCTAAGGAGGACTTGGATCCTTAGCGTTGGAGTGGCCGTATGAGGCCGGCTAAGGATATCCGGGCAGTGAAGCTGCGCTGTTGCCTCTTGGCGAAGGCTTCGGCCCCTGGCGTTGTGAGTAGGGAAGCTACCGACCAGGGATAGCCGAGGAGGGTAGCCGCTCGGCCGCCTCTGTGGAGGACTTTGATCCTTAGCGTTGGAGGGGCTGTAGGATGCCTGCTAAGGATAACCGGGCAGTGAAGCTGCGCGGTCGCCTCTTGATGAGGGCTTTGGATCTCAAAGACAGAACTCTATTCGCGATTTTCCGACGTTTCTTTATTCGAATGGACAGAATTTTTGGAAAACTTTTACATCGTCTTTGCGAAAGGAGGGGTACACACTTGTTGGCCTTGGCCTCATTGGTATAGCTTGAGCTTCTCGGCGTTGTAAGGCCGCGGGAGCTTGCGTCCGTCCGCGTCTTGTAGGCGATAGGCTCCGCTGGGGAGCGCCTCAGTGACGAGGAAGGGACCATCCCACTTCGGGGAGAACTTGTGAAGCCTGCCTTGATCAATGAACTCGTTTCGCCGTAGGACCAGATCCCCGGTCTGGAAGGAGCGGTGCTTGACCCGAGCGTTGTAGTATCAGGCCGTTTGTTGTTGATAAGCGGCAGCCCTGATCTGAGCCCGGTCTCTCTTCTCCAACAAGATGTCCAGGTTGGTCCATAGCGCCGAGGTGTTCGCATCATCATCGAAGTGCTCGACCCGATGACTGGGTAGCCCGATCTCCACTGGGACCATTGCCTCGGTCCCGTAGCAGAGGCTGAAGGGGGTTTTCCCAGTGGGGGTCTTCTTTGACGTGCGCAGGACCCATAAGACCCGGGGCAGTTCTTCGACCCAACTGCCTTGTCGCCCTTCTAGGCGGGTCCGGAGACCTCGGAAGACGTCTCAGTTAGTGACTTCGGCCTACCCGTTGAATTGGGGATGCGCGACCGCAGCAAACTTCATGAGGATATGGTATTCTTTGCAGAAGTCCTTCACTTTCTCGTTCTCGAAGTTCGTCCCGTGGTTGGTGATGATACATCTCAGGATGCCGAACCGGAGTATCAGATTTTTTCGCAGGAACTTGATGGTCGTGGCGACGTCCGGTTTCCTGATGGGGACGACCTTGATCCACTTAGTGAAGTAGTCTACTGCGACGAGGACGTATTTGTGCCCGCCTGTACCGGTAGGGAACTGGCCGATCATATCCAATCCCCACTGGGTGAACGGCCATAGAGATGTTAGGGCGGTCAGCTCGGTAGTGGGGAGGAGAGGGATGCTGCCGTGAAGCTGGCAACTCTTGTATCTCCTGACTAGTTTCTGGGCGTCCTCCTAAATAGTGGGCCAGTAGTATCCCTGGAGCAACGCCTTCTAGATCAAGGTTCGGGCCCCTTGGTACGCACCGCCAACCCCCTTATGGATTTCTCGGATGACGTAGTCGGCTTCGTGGGCGCGACCCCGTCGAGGGAGGGGATGCCGGTCATGCCTGGAAGCAGGTGAGCTGGCCGCCGCCACCTCGGCAGGGACAGGGGGCGATAAGGCTCGAGGCGAGGTTCTCCGACGTGGGACTTCGAGGTTAAATGGGAAGGATCGAGGGGCCTGCGACCGCCGGAGTCCGTGAGGCGGTGGCTGGCGGAGGAGTCGACGACATTCGGTGGAGGTTCACCCGCGCCTCCGTTGAAGGGGAGGTGGCGGCTGGTACCTGGATCTTCAGGGTGATCGCTTGCCATGTGGGTGGAGATCAGAATACCAACTTTGTTTTCGTGGAGTTTTACTTTCCCACAGACGGCGCCAACTGATGGAGGTCCTTTTCGGGTCTCCTTCAGATGTTGTCTTCCGTCGATCTCCCGGTGGATCTTGGAGGTGATCTCCTGTTGCGTGTGGGTCTCAATGGGTTTTGAGGAGATTGGTGATTTTGAGGAGTTTAGCGCCGAGTACCTGCAAAGAAGTCCCGGGGTGGTTTGGTACCACCGAGGACCCTCCGACGATCAAGTTAGCACAAGATCCGAGCAGAGTAACGGCTAAGTGGAGTAAAAATGGCTTACTTGACCCCTCTGTAATGGGGGTTTATATAGTGGCGGTAGCACGCAGCAGCAGGCGTGAGAATCTCGCCGGCAGTTACGCTCCCGACGTCATGCCCGCGTAAAGAGCGGATCGCCCATTAATGGGGATCGTGGTGGCGTGGAACGTGGGATGTTGCTGGCGGAGAATCTGCGCATGGTGAGATTTGCGGAGCGGCGGTTACGCCTGTAAGTGGTGAAGTTGGTCGGTCGGAGGACCGAGGAAGATGGCCTCAGCTGGGGAGCTCGGGGACGAGCTAGAGGGCCGAGGAGTCTTGGTCCTGTGGCAGCTCGGGGCGAGCTGAGAGGCTGAAGGGGCCAATTTTCAGGGGGCTCTGAGGTGAGCCAGCTTGTGCATGCGGGTCGGGTACAGGGGTGGCCCGGTCGGCCCCTGTGGCCCTTTCTTCTGAGTTTTGGGACACATCATCTGCCACGTGTCCTGATCTTGGAGATCGCCAATATTGAGCATCATCAAATGGAGATATCGATGGTGCTTTCAATCTTCTGAGGGAGATGTCGATGGAAGAAGATCTTAAGGCCGATGAAATCACTGTTCTAAATGTGTTGCCAACATGTTTGGATTTATTGATGCTCTCTAAAGTTAAAGAAATTCATGGTTATGTGATTAAAAATGGACTAGAATGCAATGAGCTAGTGTCAAATGCTCTTATTGCAGCCTGTGCAAAATGTGGGTCATTAGAGGTGACAGAAAGTTTTCCGTGGTTTGGAAATTAAGATGGTTAACTCATGAATGCTTTTGGAGTTAGCTCAGGTTATTGGCATTTCTTTTCTGAATGCTTTGATTTTTGGTATAATTATGAACTTTGCAATTTTGTCACTCTCCCTAAATATTGATGAAGCTCAATAAGAACAAGTGAGATCTTGAGGTGAGTGATGCCCGCAATGTGTTTGATAGAAAGGATAAATGAATGAATTAACAGATTTTCTCTTTTTGAGTTATGGGTTTGATGGGCAAATTTGATGGAAGATTGTTGGTTCTTTTAAGGTTTTAGTTTCAAGTGAGGATATCACTAAGAAACCACCAAATCGTAAAGTTAGGAGTCGCTGCCGATGATTTCGACTTGAATCAGATGATGTTGCGCATGACTCTGACACATCACAACTATGCATGGACCATCTTCTGCTAAATGAGCCAAGGATAAACAATGTATTTTTTGGTTGAATGCAAATTGTTATATTAAAAAGACGTGTATTAAGTTTCAATGTATTTTTCTATTTTATTTCAATTTGGTTGAGCTTCAATCCAAAGTGTTGGCCTAAAAAAATCTAAATTTTGTGTTTATGCATGTTAAATTATACTTACGTGTTCAATTCCATTTTTTACGTCGTGTGTCAAATTTCAGTGCTAGCGATTATACATTGACCAAGAAAAGTTTTATGTTCGTTGTTTGTTGTTTTCATTCAGGAAATTACACAAACATCCTATTTAATGTAAAACCGGTGTTGTTCACGACAAATTTTTTACATTGAAATTTACGTAAAAATCTTTTTCCAATGAAATACTAATACCATGTGCATACACGACAATTGGGCATTTACGCAAACACCTTTAAAACAACATCATTCAAAAAATTAGACAAAAATATTCAAAACACGGTCATTTGGACATTTATACAAATATCTTATAAGCACAAATATTTAAACAGTTGCACAAAAATATTTCAAATACGATCATTCGGGCATTTACATAAACACTATCACGCCCCGCTTCCCAAAGTACGGAATGCGATGGTGACTAGGCCAGCCATGCTCCTACGGTCAGGGAATAATCCCGCCGTAGTCATAATTTGGCTTCTAGTATTACATGGTAGTCAGTAAATAGTACTAGAGTAAAGGAAATTACAGCTCATAACTTTATTACATCAAAATAAAAGAGTTCAAAATACATTTATTTATATGGAAGAAATAAGTAACCAACGAAATAATAATTCTCTTATAGCAAGAAAGGGATAGCGCTGATGTTGCAGCCTAAACCTCCGTGATCTCGAATGGCAGATCTTACTCCTGGGCTGGGTCTACTTCGTCCTCTGAGCATGCACACTCAGGTCGTCAGGACGACATGTATAGCAATAAATATATAATGTGCGTACAATGTTATCAAATATAAAAGGTGCGACCGAATACATAAACATGAGAATAATGAATATCAATTGAATATGCACAGCGTGATATATGTATTATGTCAGTAAATCAGGCAATATGTATGTCACTACTTATCAGTCACTAAATCAATGAAATCAATTGGTGAAAAGGATACTCGTGTTTAACAAGGGTCTCATGCATGTCCGAGACTACAGTCCACTGTTGTCCGGGACATAACCCTGCAGCCATGCCACTAGGCCCACGACCTAATGTATGTGTGTGTGTGCGTGCGTGCGTGTGTGTATATCACTAATATCGAATGATCATCCTCTAAGTCACTGTATCTCACTAAATATGAGTTCAATTCCACCTTAATTTCCCCATTCCCCAGGTTATAGTATGTGTTCAGATATTAGATAGGTTGTGAACAAATACGTATCGCTTTCACTTTCAATCACGCTTCCACTTATCAATATCACTTTCAATCACTGGTTCACTATCGTACTTTCCACAACCCAATCACTAACACTTATATATTGACAATAAAATCAGTTGCTAGGTCTCAATGTAAACGATCACTATACAGAAAGTATAAAGCAAACACAAAATAAGATAGAAATGCACTGAACAGATATTCACTAAATTATGACAGCCAACGCCAAATGACTTGCAAAATTCACCATAATCACACGTAAAGAATCGACCAAAACAATATAAAAGGCGTACGCGATATACTTGATTATCTAAGCTGTAAAATTAGTTTCATATCAATAGGAATTCAGGTTAGGGACTTATCATCTTTTTAAATCAGCGATCGGTTACTAGAATTCCAGTTTCAGAACTGGAAGTTCAACTTCACGCACGGTTTATTAGGGATTGTGTTTAGATTCAGACGTTTCCCCAGTTGAATAAAACCTAGTTCTATCTGTTAGATTTCCGACACATCAAGTGGATCCATGATAGCCTTTCTGTACTAGGAGACATGTCATGTTTAGTGTGAAGGTGAAAGAGATGTCACTGCAAAAACTGCAGAACACGTCGACAGTATAAAATACAAACAAAATACAAAACCACTGTGAAACTGAATGAGACTAGATCCATATTTTAGATAACTAAATTATCTACGCGACTATATAAGACTCCGCGCATTTTCAGTTTTATGTTGGGACATGCAGGCGCTTAAGTTCAGGTATCCTCATGGAATGCTGCCCCGGACTGCAGTCCAAAGCCGCATTCCCAGTCAGTTCTCGTTGCTGTGGTCTATCGATTTCGAAAGATAAACTATATATGGTTCTAGATTATTGAGTCAGCTTCGATATGAGCTGTAGAACATTAAATTCCGACATGTAACTAATTTAATATCAATTTAACACTACTACGTGTACAGTAAAGCTAGATTTGACGTCGCATCTTTGGGACGTCGTTTCCTTGCGCGATACTTTGTTATTTGAGTTCGGTTTTCTACATAATATTCATAAGTAGCAAAAGAAATTATTAGATCATTTTCGACAGGGGTTTGGATCGGTTCACCACATCGAACTCTTAGCGTACAATATCTTGAATTATCGAATTAATGACGTTTTTGTCCAACTCATGAAAACGGTATACAATACCTACAATTCCATATGATACTAATATGATGTTTTAGATCTGATTATGCTCAAAACTACCATCTTAGAATTACTATGGTTTTCCATGAAGTTACGATGACGACTTACAATATATACGTGTCAATAAACTACTAAACACACGTTCATAATAATCTATCAAATGTAATTTTTAACACGAAATCATATGGCATGTTAAAAGCAAGTGAGGATTTCACTCGCCTTCGGTCGCTGATATAGAAGCGACACCACTTGCAGACTTCGTCTCGACACACGAGACGATGCGATACTGGACACGGTGCGTAGCGCGTGTGCAATGCGCGGAGATCCGATACTGGGCACGGTGACAATGCAGGCGTGACACGGTAGCGGGTGTGGTCTTGGCTCGGTACGTGGTGCAGGAGTGGCACGACGCGGCACGTTACTGGACGTGATGCTGGTGCGGGAGTGGGCACGGTGCGTGCACTGGATCAGGGTATGGGGTGGCACGGAGGCTGGCACGGCGTTGGGATACGGTGTGGCACGGGGAGTGGGTATAGGGCGCGACATGTCTAGTCATGCGGTGGTGCAGCCGTGGCATGGTGGCGGTATGGAGGCGGGTTCGATGTGAGCACGGTGGTTCACGGTTGCAAGGTCGTGAGGGAAGATGGTGGTCAATAGGTCGAAGGAGATGATGGCTACGGTGGTGGTCGGCGACGTGGTCGGGCCAGGGGTGTGATGGAGCTTGGTGTGCAGGGGATGAAGGCTCTCCTGATGTGACTCGGTGTTGTGGAGGTGGTGATGCAGAGCGGTAGCTAGCGATGAATTGTGGTGAGGTCGACGGTGAGGCTCGTCGGCTAAAGGAGGCGTCCGAAGGTGCTCGTCGCGGCGACTGTAGTGGGCTAGGTTGCAGTGGGAGGAGACAGAGGCGTAGGGGATGCAGGTTGGTGGAGGACTCGGGTGTTGTAGTGGTGGAGGCGAGCTCGTCGGCGATAAGGAAAGTACCCGGTGGTGGGAAAAGTTCGCTGACGAGAGGAGGGGAGATTGGTTGGTACGGAAGAGGTGATAGCGGGGGTCACGATGGTGATTGGTTTGGGTGTAGTAGATGGCGAAGGTCGCCGGAGTAGAGTGCGAAGTGTTTATACAGGGTGTTCGTCGTTGGTGAAGGGGATTCTGGCGATGGGTGCGGGAGTGAGTGAGGAGTAGAGTGAGTATGAGAGAGAGAGGGGGTTGTAACATTTCAAAAAAATAATATATTGTTTTTGGAATTTAAATAATAAAATAATATATTTCACGAAAACTGTTCGATTTGCGAATAGGGGTTTTTCGTAAAATGGTATAATTATATACCGATAGTTTGAAAAATATTTGAAAAATTAATATGAATTATTGTTTTGAAAGAATTTATGCGACTTGGATATTTTATAAATATTTTTACAATTATTTGTATGCGAGTTATTACTAAACTCGATTAATATTTCACCAATCATGCATTAATCTTGTTTATGTATATGACATGCAACAAAACATGTTGTAAAAACACTTGTTGCATTTTATTATTAACCATGGCTTCTTTCCTTTTCTAAAATGATTTTGGTTTTTTAAAACAAAAGAAAAAAAAGGGTTGTGAGATATTTTGTATGAGGGGAGACATGGAGGTATGGGTTAGGAGAGGGAGAGAGGGGGGGTTTCTTCTTCTCACCATGGCACCTTTTCCTTCCTCCACTTCATTTCATTTTCTCTTCTTCCCTCCACCTCCTCATCCATCATGCACCACCCTTTAAACCACCCCAAAATACCATACTTCCTTCATGAAAAATAATCCTAACCTCACTACAAATCCTATGAAGGAATCAAGTTGGAACTTTGAGGCTTTTGGGCAACTCAAGAAATTTCTTCAGTTGCAAATGAGGTATAATCCTACACTTCTGGTCTTGTTATTAGTTTTCTTTACATCCTATGGAAGTTTAGAATTTTTCCGATATCGATTTTGTGGAGTTTTTGAGGATTTAATGGAATTTGGAGCAACTTGGGATAATTGTAAGTAAAACAAACAACTACCTTGATCTAGTTAGACCACTAGGAGACCACCACAGAAGAATGAGGTACTAATTCCTAGGTCTGGCCGACGACGCCAAGTAAATTGGATGTCTCGCCGGGCCCATTTTGTGTGTTGGTGTTAGAGTTTGGGTTGTAGCTCACACACCTTATAACCTAGCCCTGTATTGTTAGTTTAGTCCCTATTTACCTGAACAAAAATCTGAGAGCTGTTTGAGTTGGTTTTGGCTATGTTTTTCGATATTTGAAACTTGGATTTATGAATTTCTTGATGTGATTCGGTCGTTGGACGTTTGTAAGTCAATGACGAGGGTTATTTGGTTGTTCTTTCATGTGTAAGCTATAGGTTCTAACCTATAAGCAATTTGTGTATCGTATCGGTTTTTGGACTTGGTTTTAATAACGTTACGATTGTGTATTGATTGTAGGTACCTTCACGTGGATTTCCGAGACGATGAAGCACATCGACTTCGACTAAGCGAAAATATTGCAGGTGAGTAGATTTATATCTACGGGGCAAGTCGGGTGGATGGCGTATAGCACCCTCGCAATTAAGATAATGGAAAACCGATATATAGGATATAATTTGGTGAAAGCTATACTATGAACTTAAGGATTAACCAAAGGATTTAGTATGGGATGATATGATAGATAAAAGATGACTCGGATTGATATATGAGAATATGAACTGAGTATGTGAATCGTGATATATATATATAATTGAAAGAGAACAAGTATGAGATCGATAGTTACATGATATGAGATCAATATCGATATGACATGAGATCGATAAATACGATATGAGATTGAGGTGGATGTGTTATGAGACCGATAAGATGTGATGTACGAGACCCTAAATCCGTACCCCTATTAATGAATAGGACGATAGAATCCCTATTCTGTTGGATGCCACTATACGATGGATTACCGTACGCGATGATAATATACCGGATGAATGATCCGCGCTAGTGATTTGAGGATGATAATCGAGGATATTGCCATATCGGATGCTATGAGGCGGGATCGCCAACGTAAAGATGCCACCTGAACCATACTTATTTCCAAAACTGACGAATCATATGTATTTTTTTAACAGAAATCTCAAGGGTCACTACGTATTTTCAAATGGTGTCTTTTCCTCAAAACATCGTAGCCCCCACTTTCAAAACTACGATTCGCATATTTAAAAACTGACTGTATGGTTCATGTGTAGATATATACCTTATTATAGTTCATGTGTATGTTGGATTATCCCTCGTGAGATACGTGTTATATTTCCGGTATTTACCGCTTTATGATATCGTCTGCTAGTACCCTGCACAATTATCGATGATGAGCATATTACACTTACTCAGATTTGCCGGTTCATGCATTCATCATCGGTAATTGCCATGCCAGTTGCACAGTAAAACTGCCATATCATGATATTATTCATAACCGTAAAGTACATTCATTGTTCAGTACTATCACTTGACATGCTGCATGATATACTTGATAATGCTCCTATTACTATTCTATGTTTGCATACATCGTACTTTATGGTTATATGCATCGAGATGCTGTTTTTCATGAGATTTTAGGATTTGAGAACTGTGGTTATATTTCAAAGGAAATTATGAATTGTTTTAAAAACGCGGTTTCTCATGATGTGATTTCGAGGCGTCCACCATGAGTTTTCTCGGTTATGAGCTTGTTTTCGAGACCCGATTCGAAAAGTTAGATGAACCGTCTGCGGGTACATGGTGGGCCCGGTAAGATACCCCGGGATGAGAAATTTGTGAGGATGACGATGAGCCTAGCAGGGGGAGCACTACCTACCGGTGATAGTTTGGACCCGGCGGTTATCCAGAGGATAGCGACCGGAGTCGTGAAATGTGAAGATACCCGAGTTCGTATTTCGAGTCCGTGTGAGAGACTCCGGATTGACTGTAACTGAAAATAAATTGCAGTACGCAGCCATCAAGACGTGATGTCGGAGTTGATGATAATGAAGACAAGTGGAATAAGAGGTTCGTGCGAGATGTTAATGAGCTGTTGTTACTCCCCGTTGATCCCAGAGGATTAATACGTATGCAGAGGCGTTGGATACGGCCAAATTCCATAGAAAAGCCGTGCTGAGGATGCAGCCGTCCGGATATAAGAATAGGGTTTAGTAAAGAGTACCAACCTCCGTATAGTTCGGCTTAGGTGAGATCGCAAGAGTCCTTAAATAGGTTCTTCCAGGAGGCCGCAGCGATAAAGATTTGCATCCAGAATCGGTTGTATCGTGCGTATTCAGAGGGCCAGATGCCGCTATCAGTAACTTGGCGTTTACGAGTGATCATGTTAATTAACCAGGAGATGATCAGAGGAATGCCAGAACGGAACTGTCCGTCATTACACCTGACCGGGCCGACGAACAGAAAGATTATGAGATTGGTGATCCACAGAGAAAACAAGGACCCAGAGGCAGAGGACGCCAGACCGTGAGCAGGAGACAAGCAGATATTCTTGCTCTGCCAGCCTTGGGCGCATCGGCATTTTTCGATATTGAAGGAGATGTACCTCAATGTCATTTATTGCGAATTGCGTTTTGTGATCCGAGTATCACTCTTTTATCGGTTGAACTTGAGTTTTGATGATTGGGTTTCGTGATATTGTTTTCGTGCACCGTGGCTGCACCTACTGGATATTTACATTTTGTGCCTAGTTATTGCACTTGATTTAGTTTTATACACCGTTACATTAGTTTATAATTTGTGCATACCTATTGCACTTGATATCGATTTTGTGCCTTGACTGCACGTGTTTATGATTCCGTGGATTTCGAGACCGTCAATTTGATTTCGTGCATGTGGTATGCACTCGATTTGACTTGATTTATGCACTCGGTATAGATCACATATACTTGCAGTGTATTGATACGTGTTTTGTGCACACAGTTGCACACATTTATGATTTTAATACACCTTGGCATGCTCGGTAATTTTTTTGTGCGCATTTGAGATATTGATGAGTTTCCGGGCACCTGGTGCACCTGAGATTATGTTTTCGTACATTGTTGCACTAGATCTATGTTTTCGTGCACCGTTGCACATGACGTTCATTTTCTTGCGCTTTACTGCACTAGATCCTTTGTGCGGACCTGACGCACTCGATTTGGATTTTCGCGCATATTGGACGCATGGTATGAGATTTTGTGCACACCGGATGCACGTGATTGAGATTTTTATTCGTGCATGCTAGTTGCACTGGGTTAAGAATTTCATGCACTGTAGATGCTTTTGATATTGTTGTCGGGCACACCCGTTGCACTTGACAGATGCTTTCGTGCACACCCGTTGCACTCAGTTTAGCTTTTGTGCACATTCGTGGTATTTATATTTGGCTTTGATTTCCGTGCGCATCAGACGCACGTGATGTTGGATACACCTTTTGAGGCTGATTTTTGCTCTTGAGCATTATATTTTGATGTTAGGTACTATATTATATAGTAGCCGAGCAGGACTGATCTGAGAACAGTACCTGAGTACTTTTTCATGCATAAAAAGGTTACCAAGAGGTTTTCAAAAAGGAGTTATAGTCTCGCTATTTCCTACGTGTCCGTGAGTAACATGAAATTTTATAAGGAGAACCTTTTGGAATATTTCAAAAAGGCGGAACGTATATTTTGAGCAAAACTTATATGAAAATATAATTACTACTTTACAAATGATCGTCCGCCACTTGTACCGTGAGTTATGTATCGCGCGGCAATTCGGAAAAGATTTTGCATGTGTTTTATTCAGTTTTTAGAGGATTTTACGAGGATGCGTACTATATACGTATGACGATTTTGATTATAGTATATTTGAGAATGGCATTGGATTCGAGATTTGCATCTCCTTTATAACTCCTATGATTGCGTGATGCTTGATGGAGTTTCGATTTTGAGTTTCACATTTGTTTTCATGCGCACTCGATGCGCTGTGATATTCTTGAGTATTCAGTGATTTCGGAGCCCCGTTGATTTGGACCGATTATTGAAATGTTTTAGTATTTGGGTATTAAATTTAAATTCGGGGACCGAATTTATTTAAGGGGAAAGATTGTAACATTTCAGAAAAATACAATATTATTTTTGGAATTTAAATAATAAAATAATATATTTCACGAAAACTATTCGATTTGTGAATAAGGGTTTTTCGTAAAATGGTATGATTATATACCGATAGTTTGGAAAATATTTGGAAAATTAATATGAATTATTGTTTTGAAAGAATTTATGCGACTTGGATATTTTATAAATATTTATACAATTATTTGTATGCGAGTTATTACTAAACTCTATTAACTAATCATGCATTAATCTTGCCTATGTATATGGCATACAACAAAATATGTTGCAAAACACTTGTTGCATTTTATTATTAACAATGGCTTCTTTCCTTTTCTAAAATGATTTTGGTTTTTTAAAACAAAATAAAAAAAGAGTTGTGAGATATTTTGTATGAGCAGAGACATGGAGGTATGGGGTGGAGAGGGAGAGGGAGAGGGAGAGGGGGGTTCTTCTTCTCGCCATGACACCCCTTTCTTCCTCCACTTCATTTCATTTTCTCCTCTTCATTTTCTCTTCCTCCCTTCACCTCCTCATCCACTATGCACCACCCTCTAAACCACCCTAAAACACCATATTTCCTTTATGAAAAATGATCCCAACCTCACCACAAACCCTACAAAGGAATCAAGTTGGAACTTTGAGGCTTTTGGGCAACTCAAGAAATTTCTTCAGTTGCAAATGAGGTATAATCCTACACTTCTAGTCTTGTTATTAGTTTTCTTTACGTCCTATGGAAGTTTAGAATTTTTCCGATATCGCTTTTGTGGAGTTTTTTAGGATTTAATAGAATCTGGAGCAACTTGGGATAATTGTAAGTAAAACAAATAACTACCTTGACCTAGTTAAACCACAAGGAGACCACCACAGAAGAACGAGGAACCAATTCCTGGGTCTGGCCGGCGACGCCGGGTAAATTGGATATCTCGTCGAGCCCATTTTGTGTGTTGGTGTTGGAGTTTAGGTTGTAACCCACACACCTTATAACCTAGTCCCTGTATTATTAGTTTAGTCCCAATTTACCTGAGCAAAAATCTCAGAGCTATTTGAGTTTGTTTTGTTTATGTTTTCCGATATTTGAAACTTGGATTTATGAATTTCTTGATGTGATTCGGTCATTGGACGTTTGTACGTCAACGACGAGGGTTATTTGGTTGTTCTTGCATGCGTAAGCTATAGGTTCTAACCTATAAGCAATTTGTGTGTCGTATCGGTTTTCGGACTTGGTTTTAATAACGTTACGATTGTGTATTGATTGTAGGTATCTTCGCGTGGATTTCCTAGACGACAAAGCACATCGATTTCGACTAAGCGAGGATATTGTAGGTGAGTAGATTTATATCTACGGGGGAAATTGGGTGGATGGTGTATAGCACCCCCGCAATTAAGATAATGGAAAACCGATATATAAGATATAATTTGGTGAAACCTATGCAATGAACTTAAGGATTGACCAAAGGATTTAGTATGGGATGATATGATAGATAAAGGACAATTCAAATTGATACATGAGAATATGAACAGAGTATGTGAATCGTGATATATATATATATATATATATATATATATATATAATTAAAAGAGGACAAGTATGAGATCGATAGTAACATGATATGAGATCGATATTGATATGGCATAAGATCGATAAATACGATATGAGATTGAGGTGGATGTGTTATGAGACTGATAAGATGTGATGTATAAGACTCTAGATCCCTAACCCTATTGATGAATAGGATGATAGAATCCATATTCTGTTGGATGCCACCGTACGATGTATTACCGTACGCGATGATGATATACCGGATGAATGATCCACGCTCGTGATTTGAGAATAATAATCGAGGATATTGCCATATCGGATGCTATGAGGCGGGATCGCCGACGTAAAGATGTCACTTGAACCATACTTATTTCCAAAACCGACGAATTGTGTGTATCTTTTAAACGGAAATCTCAAGGGTCGCCACGTATTTTCAAATGGTGTCTTTTCATCAAAATACCGTAGCCCCCACTTTCAAAACTACGATTCGCATCTTTTAAAACTTACCATATGGTTCATGTGTAGATGTATACCTTATTATAGATCATGTTTATGTTGGATTGTCCTTCGTGAGATACGTGTTATGTTTCCGGTATTTACCGCTTTATGATATCGTCTGCTAGTACACCTGCACAATTGTAACAACCCTAAACTTTCTGTACAAAATTTTTCCAAAATACAGAAGGAACACCTAAGCCTGAGCACAAGTTATAAATTTGATTTGCTTTTGAACAGCAAGAAAAAACTTGTAGCTCATTGGTAAAGCCTTGCACTGCTGTGACATATCCCCTGTGTTCGAATCCCATCAGCCACATATTATTTTTATTGTATTTTCTTTTAATTTTTTAGAAGCCCAAGGGTTTACACGTGCACTACACGTAAAATGAAGAGTCACAGAGTAATCAAACACGTGCACTGGAGTATACCAAGCGACGGGGACATGTGGCAAAATCTCAAGCACCCACCACCGGTTATTGGCTGGCGAGATTGTGCCCAAAACCGGCACCGTCGGGCCCCCCGTTGGGGATGGTCCCCAAAATTTTACCTCTGCACCTCTTCGCCTACCCCACTACTCCCATATTGTTTGTTTACTTTGCATTCATCCAGAAAGTGTAATTTCACTCTTTAATTCTAATTTTAATGCATTCTTTAACCCTCAAAATCCTAATTTTCTCTATAAATACCACACTCCATTGTTCTCCGCCGAAAGACGTGACCGGGACGTTGGGACGTCTGGCCTGAATTTAGGGGCAGATGCTATTTGGTTTTATCTGCCTACCTCTCCGAAAATGCCAAGTTGATTTATGGCACCGTATATCGGAGGTTTAGATGGATGCGGCCATTGTAGCAGACTTCGTCAGATTCCCCCTCATTTGAGGGTTTTTTTTTATTGTGGAGACGCTCTTCTCTGCAGGCGCAAGCCCCTGCAGTTAATTACACTACCACGTCGCGGTAATAACTTTCTCTTTCTCCAAACGGTCACTTCGTATCGTGTATGTTTGTTTTGTTTTTGGTTGCCCGTGGATTGTATACGGAGACTAATTTATGTTGTCGCCCGTAGGGCGTGGATTAGTCCAAATCTGTATTTTCTTAGATTTAGGTTTGGGTTGGGTTTAAGGATCGTTAATCTCATTGAGACTAAGATCAACTTAAACGTTTGTTAAGAATACGTTAGTCTAATTTTAGACTAAGATCTACTTAACAGGATCGTTTAGATCCAACAAAAGATCATTTGGACTCTATTGTTTTAGTTTAGGGACATTGCGGTCCAGAAGTTTAAGGACATCATAGTCCGTGACAGTTTAAAGAGATCATTGTCTGTTAAGTTTAAAGACATCATAGTTTATGAGTTTAAGGACCTCACAGTCCATGGTAGTTTAGACACATCATAATCTGTAAAGTTTAAGGACATCATAGTCCATGAGTTTAAGGATCCCACAGTCCGTAAAGTTTAAGGACATCATAGTCCATGAGTTTAAGGACCCCACAGTCCGTGAAATGTCTGGTTGTCGGGACCCGTCACCTCTCTGAAGACATTGAAGGATTACAACGACACATATCAGAGGAATGAAGAGATGTACCCTTGAACCAATATTGTTTAGGAGATCTGTAGTCAAGTTTGGGACTAAGATCAAAGATTTATGAGCGTATGGGCTCAATTAATCTGAATTAGGGATCTGTGGCCAACTTGGGCTCGGCCCATTCGGTTAAAATGCTGGATATTGCTCAGTCCTTTTTCATTTAACAATGTTGAGCATTGGTTTGGGTTCTGACAACTGTTTTTGTCTTTTATTAAGTGCCGAGAACTCATTATAGCTCTGGGGGCTTTATTTAAAGAACAATTTATGTTCTCTCAGCGCACACGTGAGGAGCACGTGGTGTGCTTGGCGCCGAGCACCAGTCAATGAGCGCGGAGCGTTTCTGTTAAGTAGCGCACATGTGAGGAGCATGTAGCGCGCTTGGCGCTGAGTGCCCGTCAATGAACGCAGAACGCTTCTATTAAGTAGCGCACACGTAAGGAGCACGTAGTGCGCTTGGCGCTGAGCGCCAGTCAATGAGCGCAGAGCGCTTCTGTTAAGTAGCGCACACGTGAGGAGCACGTGGCGCGCTTGGCGCTGAACGCCAGTCAATGAGCGAAGAGCGCTTCTGTTAAATAGCACACACGTGAGGAGCACGTAGCGTACTTAGCGCTGAGCGCCAGTCAATGAGCGCAGAGCGCTTCTGTTAAGTAGCGCACACGTGATGAGCACGTGGCGCACTTAACGCTGAGCGCCAGATTTGGAGCGCTAAGGTTCTTCTTATGAAGTAGCGCACACGTGAGGAGCACGTGGCGCGCTTGGCACTGAGCGCCAGATAATGAGGGAGGAGCGCTTCTGATCAATTTCGTGATCTGAGAAATAAGTTCTCGCTTACAAGAGACTTTGTCTTATGGTTCTAAGAACAAAGTTCTTGTTTTTATAGTAGATGTTACAATCTCTTTTATTTTCTTTTGTGAAAGACTTTGTCTTTGTAGATCTATGATCTGAAGAGAATGAAATTCTTCTCCCCCCTTTTAATGATAAGATGCTATGATCTCTTTTTGTGAAAAATCTCTGTCTTATAGATCTATGACTGAAAAAAAACTATGCTCTTCTTCCTTGATGAGATGTTTTTATCTCTCTCTGTGTTTACCTTGAAGAAAAGTTCTTCTTCTCAGAGCTTGCTCTTTTCTTTTAAATTTCTCAAAGCTTATGGGGGGTTCCTCTCTGCGAGACTTAAAGTATTGGGTCCTTTATATATTAGAGGCCGATTTGTTGAATCAGTTGAAGAGATCTTTTTTCTAATTGATTTGGGAATGTTTTCCACCGTTGGATCTTTGATCCTAGGCCTTCTGTTTTACAGAAGACAATTTTCTTGTTTTTAACAAGATTGGGAAATCTTTTCCCATACAGAACTTATTCCGTATCTTGGCGATCTTTAATCACCCTTAGATCTTTGATCCAACGGCAGGGAATATTTAGTTCCAGCGCTAGTGCTCTCGTGCTTTGCACGTGAGCGCTGCAACAGAGTTTTTGACTCTTAGCGCTAGCGCTCTCGTGCTTTGCATGTGAGCGCTGCATCAGAGTCTTTGACTCTTAGTGCTGGCACTGCTAGCGCTAGCGCTAAGAGTCAAAGCACGTGAGCGCTGCATCAAAGTCTTTAACTCTTAGCGCTGGCGCTGCTAGCGCTGCAGCAGAGTCTTTGACTCTTAGCGCTGGCGCTATTATGAAGTACTGCTTCATTTCAAATTTTAAAATTTGAACAGAGATTTGCTCTGATTGGGGAAAATAAATGCCCCCCCACCGTTGTGCTCACATGGCCTACACGTGAGTGCAGCGGTGGCAGCATCTCGGCCTTTGGCCCTTGAGATGACCTCTATTCATCTTCCTGTTTGTTTTTCTGAGAATTAATTCTCTTTCAAAGCCAAGCTCTCTGTTTTAATAACTCTCTTAGAGTCAGAACTCTGTCAAAAATCTAGGTAAAGATCAAATCATTGAAGAGATTATTTTATAATCTAGGGTTTCACCTATTAACAGAGCTTTGCTCTTTTTCAGATCATAGATCTAAAGAAACTTTTAGGGTTTTCTTAACAAAGCTTTGCTCTCTTGAAATTATAGATCTAAAGAGATCTTTCTTAGGGTTTCTTAACCCATTAGAGAAGAACTCTTAGAGTTCATCTTGCAGATCTTAAAGATCTCAGAATTTTTAACTTAGTAAAGCTTTGCTTTTAGGGTTTTGATGGATAATTCCATCGTCTTCACAGAGCAATGGCTCTTCATAATTTTTTCTTTGGGGAATTTTTATTCCCTTCATGATTAATTATAACAGATGTCATATCTGTTGCAGAGCATTGCTCTCAAGGGAGATTTACTCCTTGGTCCAAGGGGCGCTCATTAAATGAGAATCCTTTTAGGATTTCTTCATTTAATGACTGTCTCATCAAATGATGAGACTGTTTTATTAATGATGAGCCATCATCTAGATTGTGTGGGTCCGCCTTGGTCCCTTTCCACTGCATTCCAGCGCGGTATGAATTTAAAATACCATGTGACAGAACTTAAACTGTAGCATTTGACCGCTAATTAAATTTTTTTGTTCTTTTTCGTGCAGGTACTATGTCTTTCGACATTTCTTTCCCATTCGTCCGTTCAGAAAGCGGATTCCCTAAAGCGCCTGTGGACAGGGAAGTCTTCGCGTTGATCAAAGATCATGACCCGGAGCAAAAGAATCTTCATTTATGGGGTAGATGGTACAGTCAAATAATCAGGGGTCGACGGAGCTTTTCTTGCGCGGCACCTTCGGAGCCCATTTCGGCGATTCCTTATGCTGACACACCTCCGGTGAATTATGCCATGGAGGAGGTCAACTGGACTTCAGAGGATCTCCTTCAGCCTTCTATGGCTGCAATACCCGTACAGCCGCCGACGACTTTGGATACTCTAGAGTGGCGTATATGCCAGGGTGAGTCGCGTCCTTGGGGACAGTCGTATATGATAGGCCTAACTCCTCGTCATCCGGCTGGGTATTTTCAGTGGGCCCGCTATATTTTTTCAGCCAAGAAGTCGCTGATGCTGAAGCTCGGGTTGTATCCCATAATTTACGCTTCCCTCTTCCAATATTTCGCGCCTCCTGCATGTGGGTCAAGGATTTTCTGGAGCAATGGAATATTCCGACCCACACCTTCCTTCTGTCGGATCGAGAAGTCTCGGTATCTTTGGAAGAGTTTGCAGAGATCTCTGGCTTACCCGTTAGGGGAGAATACTACGAGGAGTTGCTTCCTCCAGACGAGTATATCTTTGCCATCAAATCAATTGTAATGGATCTTACCCCGGAGAACGCCATTCAACACCAATTCCCGAGCTTGATCAAGGTGTTGAATATATACGAAAGTCTATTTCTAGAGTCCGGAGGGCATGGAGTTAGCTACGCAGACTTCATCGCTCGCTTTCTTCATCTAGAAGCTTTATCGAAGCAAGCTGCGCTGTTCGCTAAGCTTGATGACCCGTTCGGTTTTGGTTTGGATAACCAACCGACGGCGGAGGCGGATTTAAAAATTTCTTTATTCCAGCTGCTCCTATTGTTCCCTTCAAGGAGCTTGCTGCTCCGGACGTCGATGAAGAGACGTTCGTGTTGGGGTTCATTGGCTTATGGCTGAACTGGTTCGTGCTTCTGAGTTTGGCGTGGGTATTGAGATCGGGACTCGTCGCCCCAAAATGCCCGTGAAGCGTAGGCTCCTATCGTCGGCCGTCGGAGCTCGTTCGCAGAAGAAGAAGAAGTCGATGTTTTCTCTCGACATCGTACTCGGACAGGAGCCCCATGCTCCCTATAGCGAGGGATTGAATGAGTACGGGACCAATGAGAGTCTATTTATTGAGCCTGCGGATGATACCGATCTTCAAGCCGCCCTTATGGCTTCCGAGCGACAGACTCGCGCAGAGGCGACGTTGCTATAACTTGCGGAGATGGGTATGCTCTAGTTATGCCATTTCGAGCTTTTTCCTTCTTTCTTATTATGCATTTATTAATACATCCTTCTTTGTCAGGCATCTCCGCTGAAGAGGTTCTGGCGGCTTCCTTTCGGACTTTTGAGAAGGAAGAGAGGCTTCGCGCTTCTTTGGGCCTCGGTATCTTTCGGCTTATTATGTCTTCATTCCTTTTTTCTTTATGGATAGTCCGACCCCCACTTTTTTTATTATAGGGACTACTTCGACTCAGGTTATCCCGAGTGCAGTGCCAATTCCGCATGGTGGCACAGCAATGCTTCTAGAGCCGGATGCCGAAATCTCAGCTCCCCCAGTATTTCCAAAAGAGGCTTCGCTTAAGCAGACGATGACAGACTCCGTAACGGCTCTAGAGGTAGCTCCTGGCTCGGACGATGACGTCACTTTAACGGAAGTCTTGAGGAGGTCTTTTCTCACTGCCAAGGCTGACATGAAGCGCAGAAAGTGTGCGGCGAGGAAACATGAAGTCAGCTTGGCCGTGGGTGTAGGTTCAAGCGCCGCTCCATCCGTCACTATTTCTTCTGAAGATGCTCCAGCCGCCATGTCTACCGTCTATAGACAAATGGTGCGCGCGGCTCGGGAAGAAGCCACAAAGCCATCCCAAGGTAACATAACGCTGAGTATTTTCTTGGAATTTGATCTTCAAATTCTTATATATGATATCTTGTAGGGCCAAGTCCTGGCGTTGAGGCGGCAGGCGAGATGATAGCGACCACAGAGCCCGAAACGGCTACTCTCTCTCAGGAGTCTGGGACTGCCCCAATCACCGCTCTTTCTCCTTGTGGTTCCTTTCCATCGGCGGGTATCGCGAGTGTTACGACGGCCCTTGTTGAATCGGGGGACGAGGCCACGGGCGCAGAAACTATTCCAATGGCGGAGAGCGAAGGAGCTGCTGCGCCTAGTGATGCTCTCATCGCAGTTTCGGTTAGCGACTTATCAGGTAGATCTAGGGTCACTGTTTTCTTTTTATCTTTCGATCCCCTTCATCCCCATCTGATGACATTTTGAGTGTAGGTGCAGCAATTGCGGAGATTGCGCCATCTGAAACGTCTCGGGTCGCCGCCATGACAGCTGTTGTTCCATTGCCTTGTGCTGGAAAGTATATGTTTGCGACTTATCGGTTTCATTGTAGGTAATATACTCTTTGTACTGACATCGTATGTTACAACCGTGCAGGAGTTCTCTTTGATCATCTGTATCAAGTGCTGAACCCGCATTTCTCCTTCCAGTCGGAAGTCACTTTGCCTGCTGGTGCCGGTGAGTATAGTTTTTAACCGACGTCCTTTCCTTTCTTTGACGGACGACCCTGCCATTGTTAATTTAAAATTGATTGCAGCATTACAAATTGAAGGAGGGGACGTGAGATCGTCGCACCACCAGTACTCCCAACTCTGCCCCCTATCGCAACCGGTATAGTAGACTCTATTGTTCGTGCATTTTCTTTATCTCTTGAGCCAACATTTGATCATAATTCGCTTTGCAGCAATCTTACCGGCTCCTGCTCCCTTCGAGTCTCGAATCTTAATGCCTGCAGGACCCTTTTCCAGACGTCCATCCTCTAGAGGCGCTGCAACTAGCCTGCGCATGTTAAGTGAATTCATTGAGTATCTTGACGCTGAAGCCCTCATATTTGCTACAGATTTTGCTGCTGAGGTTAATCCTATGCTGGCGATGCTTATGAGCTTCCATGACGGAGGCGTCGTCAAGTCTTGGGTTAATTACTGCAGAAAGATCGAGACCTGCCTGCATGAGATTGAGCGCAGGCGTCCTGCTCCGGAAGTGTTGGCTTTGAACTCTCAGCGGGCCACGTGGGTTGAGCAGAGCGTTCCTTTCCTTCGCCATTTCGAACAAGAGGCGACCTTAAGGCGGAAGGAACATGAGTAGGATTCAGGCGAATCCGGCCGGCTGCGCACCCAGGTTGACGCGAATGCTGCACAACTGAAAGCTATCTTTGAGGGCCTCCTACGATGTATTTCTGACGGGCTAACGCTGAGGAAAAAGCTCGATCTCATTGAGCGGGATGCGCAGAGTCATGAGGCAGCTCAGCGGGAAATCGATGAAAAGGTTTCATCCTGTTTGCAGCAACAGGCCCGAGTCGAAGCTGAGCTGGCCGCGGCGGCTGCTCATGAAAAGGAGCTGAGAGGAGTGCGCAAACGGCTTGCTGATTTGCTAAAATCGCATCCTTCTCAATAGTCGTATTTGTATCGATTGTAATTTATGAATAACATGTATTCATTTCATTTTTTTATATGATGTATCTCGTATTCATTTGGATTCATGAATAAAGGACACATTTTTTTATCTCTGACTATCGCTTTCTTTTCTCTGTTGTGTTGTTGGCATGTGATTTCAGGAAATGTAACTTACGGACGATAGACAACAATTCATCTTGAACTATTTGTAGGGCAGCGATGGCTTAGGAAACAGGTTCAGATCTTCCGCCTAAGGCTTTCCAACTTTATGAGCCGTGAGGGTCTCATAAAGACTTTGCTCCCTACGAGTCGAGAGGATCCCGTAGGTGTATTTTCTCCCTGGAAGTCGTGAGGACTCCTAAGTGTATTTTCTCTTGAGAGTCGTAAGGATCCCACAAGAGAATTTTCTCCCTTACAAGTCGAGAGGACTTGTAAGTGATCAATGAGTTGGCCTTTTTCCGAGTCAAAGCACTGCTCCAACGAGGAGGCCATTTGGTTGACGTATTTCCGTGACGAGGTCATGTGCTGACGTATTTCCGCGACAGGGTCATGTGCTGACGTATTTCCGCAACGGGGTCATTGAATGACGTATTTCCGCGACGGGGTCACGTGCTGACGTATTTCCGCGACGGGGTCATTGGATGACGTATTTCCGCGACGGGGTCATGTGCTGACGTATTTCCGCGACGGGGTCAGGTGTTGACGTATTTCCGTGACGGGGTCATGTGCTGACGTATTTTCGCGACGGGGTCATGTGCTGACGTATTTCCATGACGGGGTCATTGGATGACGTATTTCCGCAACGGAGTCATGTGCTGACGTATTTTCGTGACGGGGTCATTGGATGACGTATTTCCGCGACGGGGTCATTTGCTGACGTATTTCCGCAACGGGGTCATTGGATGACGTATTTCCATGACGGGGTCATTGGATGACGTATTTCCACGACGGGGTCATGTGCTGACGTATTTCCGTAACGGGGTCATGTGCTTACGTATTTCCGCGACGGGGTTATGTGCTTACGTATTTCCGCGACGGGGTCATGTGCTGACGTATTTCCATGACGGGGTCATTGGATGACGTATTTCCGCATCGGGGTCATTTGCTGACGTATTTCCGCGACGGGGTCATTTGCTGACGTGCTCCGTTTTCTGCGGTGTCGGGGCTGGCTCTGGGTTGTCCGTGAACCGTAGAGTCTTGGAAATGGGGACTTCGTCGTGGCTCCGATTGGTGGTGTTGCGTCCGTGCTCTGCTGGCATGAGGAGGAACATTGTTGTTGATCTTCTGGGATGCAGATGTTGTTGTTGAGATCTGACTTTCTCTTTTGACAGGATCTGGTGAGGGACATGTGGTTCCCTTTTCGTTTATGCCCATAGATTGTATACAGGGGTCAGTATGGACTCGCATGTAGGGCAAAAGTTTCATTCTTTCATCATTTTTTTATTTCTTTCCGCGATGCTCTATCATTTCAGCTTTTTATTTCACGAAAGTCGCGATTGCCTAATCATTTCGGCTATTTTTCGCGATGCCCAATCATTTCGGCTATTTTCCTTTTTTACTCGCTGCTTTTTATTGCGAGTTGCCCAATCATTTCGGTTATTTTTATACGCATATATCTTACTCGCTGATTTTTATTGCGAGTTGTCCAAACATTTTGTCTATTTCATATGCATTTTTTTTCGAGTATGGAACTCATGGTCTGACGCCAATCTTGCATCAGTATCGCTGCGACTGGAATGTTGCCAGGAGCGAATCATCATTTGCCATGAAAGGACTTGGAATTTGATACCGATTTAGGCATCAGCATCGCTACAACTGGGATACTGCCAGGAGCGAATCATCATCTGCATTTGTCGGTTCGAACAAGGGTGGCTTAGCAAACAGGGTTAAGATCCCGTCGACTAAGGCTTTTGACTTCATGAGCCGTAAGGGTCTCATAAAGTTGTTCCTCTCTACGAGTCGTGAGAATCTCGTAGGTGTATTCTTTCCTTAGGAATTGTGAGGATTCCTAAGTGTATGTTTTCTTGTAAGTCGTAAGGATTTTGCAAGAATATTTTCTCCTTATAAGTCGAGAGAACTTACAAGGGTCATTCACCATGTGAGGATGTCCCTTGTCGCTGGTAGGACTCTGTTGGGGAAATGTTTATCCGTGCCCGTGGATTGTATACAAGGGTCAGCATTGAACCGCTTGTAGGGCAGTCTGAGAAAGGTGATGGCTTAAGAACAGTTTTAGATCCCTATAGTTTAAGGCTTTTGAATCTTATGAGCCGTGAGGGTCTCATAAGAGGGTTCTCCTTACGAGTCGTGAGGATCTCGTAAGTGTAATTTCTCCTTAGGAATCATGGGGATCCCTAAGTGTGTCGCTCCTTTGTGAGTCGTAAGGATCTCACGCAGGTATTTTCTCCTTACAAGGTCGAGAGGACCTTGCAAGTGTCTTTTAACGGGATTGCACCCTTTTGGGTTTTCACAAACTCGCCGGTAGCCCTGCCGTTTTTACTCACGAAGCTCTTTCGGGTTTTCATCCGTGCCTATTTTGCTTGTGGCCGTACCGTCTTTTTTACGAGTCTGCGCCCTTTTGGGTTTTCACAAACTCGCCGGTAGCCTTGCTGTTTTTACTCACGGAGCCCTTTCGGATTTTCATCCGTGCCCATTTTGCTTGTGGACGTACTGTTTTTTTTAACACGCCAGCCCAAGGATGCTGCGGGTTTGCAGTAGTTTAAAGACGTTTCGGTCAGTAGTTAGTTTTAGGACATTTCGGTCCATTGCTAGTTTAGGGATGTTCCGGTCCGCAGCGATTTTGAAGCAAGTTTTTGCTGGATACTACTTATAGAGTTTGGGCTTGGGAAGATAGCGAGCGGACATAGGCGTCGCCATCTATCATTGACCTAGGCCGTGACTCGTCAGGCGTAGTATTTTTCTAAGAACCGGCCGTTTATTGGCCTGAAGGGTTTTTCGCCATGCATATTCATGAGAAAGTAAGCTTCACCTTGGTAGACCTTGTCTATAATGTACGAGCCCTCATAATTCGGCTCAAATTTCCCCCGTTTGGCACGATTGGGGATCATAGGTCTCTTGACCACTAGCACGAGTTCGTCTTGGCGGAATGTTCTCGGCCTAGTCAATCTCTCGTATGAGCGCGTCATCTTTGCTTTGTAAGCCTCCAAGTTTTGCTGCGCCATAAGACGAGTTTCATCGAGGGCATCGAGCTCCTCAAGCCGAAGATGAGCATTCTCTTCGTCTGTTAGCTCGTAATGGACCGCCACTCGTAGAGAGGGTAACTCTATCTCCAAGGGAAGTACTGCTTCAGCGTCGAATACCAATGCATACGACATTGTATTCGTGGCCGTTTTGAAAGTAGTTCGATACGCCCAGAGAGCTTCATGCAGTCTCTCGTGCCAGTCTTTCTTATTTCGAGACACCGTCTTCTTTATGATCTTCGTCAAGCTCTTGTTGAAAGCATCAGCTAGACTATTAGCTCGGGGATTATACACTGAAGAATATCTCCAGTCTATATTATGTTGCTGCGCAAAGCGGCTAATTCTGTGACTTCTGTAGGCTGGCCCGTTATCGGAGATAATCCGTCGCGGAGTGCCGAACCGATAGATGACATGTGTCTTGAAAAAATGGAGGATATTCTCCGTCTTCATTTCTCTCAATGGTACTGCTTCTTCCCACTTAGAGAAGTAATCGGTTGTTGCCAATATGAACCGATGTCCTCTAGATGATACTGGTTCGATGGGCCCGATTATGTCAGTTCCCCAAATTTCGAACGGCCAGCTAGCCACTGTCGGGTGTAGCGGATTTGGATGCTGGTGGATGAAGTCTCCATGAATCTGGCACGAATGGCATTGCTTCGCGTATTCAAGGCAGTCCTGAATCATCGTGGGCCAATAGTAGCCCATCATTTTGATCTTCAGCTTCATCTTTGGCCCGGCATGATGAGAACCGCAGACTCCGTCATGAGTTTCTTGGACGACTTTCTTTGCTTCTTCCGGTCCTAGGTATCTTACCCACACAGAGTCGAACGATCTCTTATACAGGGTATCATTGACGAAGGCGAAAGACAGAGCTCTTTTCATGAGCAGATGTCTTAAGGACGTTGTTCCCTCATAAAATATCAGGAAAACCCCCAATAGGGTATCACGTGCCCACACGTAACCAGAGGTCACGTGCTGACACGTGATGGTTTCCTGGGGATTCTACTGAAATAGAATTAAATTCTAATTAAGCAAGCAATTAGTGGAGTCACGTGCCCACACGTGATGGGTCTTTAAAAAACCCACTGAAGGAATTAAAAGGCATAATAAAACAGAAAGGAAAGATCTCAATGGGGCATCGCGTGTCTACACGTGACCAAGGGTCACGTGCTGACACGTGATGAATCCTTAGTTCTTTAAAAACAGCAGAATTAAATTCTGGTTAAAAATGTTTAATCACGGGGGTCACGTGTCAACATGTGATGGGTTCCTGAGCTCTTTAATTAATAGAATTAAATTCGATTTAAAATGATCAAACAGTGGAATCACGTGCCAACACGTGATAGGCTCTTAAGCTTTCTGAACTAATAGAATTAAATTCTAATTAAGAGAGAATCGAAAACCCTAACTGGAAAAATATTTCTCTAAATCTTTCCAAACAAAAAAGATTGTGCTCTGTAAAGTGGAGCACCGTTGGATAAAAAATCCAATGGTGATTAAAAAATCTCCAATTTATAGAAACATTCTATACAAGGAAAGATTTCCCTGAAATTCACCAAGAATAACAAACAGAATATCTTTTGGATTAAAAATCCAATGGTGAATAAAATTCACTGAGTAATCTAAAAGATCATGTTGGTTACAAAATCAATTAAAATCTTTCAATGAAAGATTGACTAAACAAACTGATTTTTTTCTTTCTCCTATAAATAGGAGCTAAGAAGAGAAGAGGGATGCTTCTTATTTTTTTGGAGATACACAACAACAGAGAGAAAAAAGAGAGGAGAATTTAATTCTCAAGAAAGAAAAGAAGATCTCTTTAGAGAAAAAACTCTAGGTGAGAAAAAAAAGAAGAAGTTCATTCTACAAGCTCTCACAAAATAAAAGAGAATTTAATTCTCAAACTAAGAGTTTAACTCTTCTGAATAAGAACTTAGTTCTTCTTTTGGTTGAAGTTCTGCAGAAGCAGATCTCCCCATAAGTTGAGAATTTAATTCTCATCGGGGAGATTCTGCCATGCAGATCTAAAATCTAAGGGAAGATCTAAGTTTAGAGAATTCAATTCTCGCATCAAAGCAATCAGGAATTTAATTCCTTCAAATAAAATAGAGTTTAACCCTTAATACAAGAACTTAGTTCATCCTTTGGTTGAATATCTGCAGAAGTAGATCTCCCCATAAGTTGAGAATTTAATTCTTATCGGGGAGATTCTGCCATGCAGATCCAAAGCTTAGAGGGAGAATCGAGTTTAAAGAGAATAAAATTCTTCCAAATACATAGGAATTTAATTCCTCTAAACAAAATTAGGGTTTAATCCTACAAAAGAATTTAATTCTTAAATAAGGGACTTAGACTTTTCATGCACGTAAAAGAAGTCAGTGCTCAACTTGATCACGTGGCAACACGTGACCCTCCCCCCTCAATGATCAGAAAGAGAACGAACAAGACTAGGTTACGTGTCCCCACGTGACCCTTAAACAGACTTCTCAAAAAAAAGAAGGGCAGAATATATTTTGGGTGCCTCACGTGTCCCCACGTGACCCTTAAATAAACTCCTCAAAATGCGGAAGAACAAGCTTGAAGGCAATGCCCCATGTGTCCCCACGTGACCCCTAATAAATCCCTTTAATATCCAGTGCATGGATGCCCATCACGTGCTCACACGTGATGGCCTCAAAGACTAAAAGTGTTTAACACTTATTTGAATATTCTGGGAAGAAAATAAAGGAGGTTTGGCCTAATTCTCTGGCGCCTCACGTGACTCCACGTGACCGCCTTATTTTTTAGTGTTTAACACTATTTTGAGTATTCTGTCCCTAGTGTTTAACACTGTTTTAAGCGCATCACGTGGGAACACGTGATCGCCAAATATCCTCTAGTGTTTAACACTATGTTAAAAGTTTTCCGGAAGCAAATCTCCCCTTAAACTGAACCTTAAAATCCAAAGCTATAATGAATGGTTAGTGCACAACCAAAGACAAAATGTTGTTAGAGCCCCCAAACCCCTGTTTAGCATTGCTAAATAATGGGGAGGCTGAACCCAGACAAATGATTCAACAGTCCAAACAAAGGTCCAACATTTCGAACCTAATTGGACTTAGCCCAAGTTGGCCATAAGTCCTCAATTCAGACTTAACTGAGCCAATGTGCTCATAATCTAATTAATTGATCTTAGTCCCAAATTGGACTACAGATTCCCAATCAACTTTGGTTCAAGGGTATATCTCTTCACTCCTTTGATATTTGTCGTTGTAATCCTTCAACGTCTTCAGAGAGGTGACGGGTCCCGATAACCAATCATTCCATGGACTGTAGGGTCCTTAAATTCATGGACTATGATGTCCTTAACCTGGACTGTGGGGTCCTTAAGCCCTAGACTATGATGTCCTTAACCTTGGACTGTGGGGTCCTTAAACCCATGGACTATGATGTCCTTAACCTCGGACTGTGGGGTCCTTAAGCCTATGGACTATGATGTCCTTAACCTTGGACCACCATGTCCTTAAACCGGTAATCGACCGCAATGTCCCTAAACTAAACAACAGGGCCTAAATGCTCTTTTGTCGGATCTAAACAATCCCGTTAAGTTGATCTTAGTCTAAAATTAGACTAACGTATCCTTAACAAACGTTTAAGTTGATCTTAGTCTCAAATGAGACTAACGTATCCTTAATCCCAACCCAAAACCCAAATCTATGAAAATACAGATTTGGACTAATCCACGCCCTACGGGCGACAACATAAATTAGTCTCCGTATACAATCCACGGGCAACCAAAAAACAAAACAAACACACACGACACGAAGTGACCATCTGGAGAAGGAGAAAGTGGTTACCGCGATGCGGTAGCGTAATTAACCGCAGGGGCTTGCGCCTGCAGAGAAGAGCGTCCCCACAATAAAAAACCCCTCAAATGAGGGGGAATCTGACGAAGTCTGCTACATCGACCGTATCCGTTTAAACCTTCGATATACGGTGTCATAAATCAACTTGGCATCTTTGGAGAGGTGGACGGATAGCACCAATTAGCATCTGCCCTCGAAATTCAGGCAAGACGGACATACACGGTCGCGTCTCCGTTTTCGGCGGAGAACAGATTCCGGCACGCCCGGTGGGACCTTTTCCACTTTCCACTCCACACTTCGTGTGTCGTGTTCGCGAACGAATCGCGGTTTAATATGGTTGCCCTTGGGTTCAAGGTACTAAGATTTGGTTTTGCTCTCGTGCAGAAAGAAGAACAGCAATGGCCTCTAACTACACAAGCTGCAACAATGGCTTAACTCTCACTCCGTCCCCGCAGGAGGAGTGACCTACGGGCCTCAGGCGGCCTCTGTTTTTACAATGCCGGTTGACCAGGTGACTCAGGCCACCACTGGGCTATTCTTCGAGACCATGCTCCCACCCATGAACTTCAATGCCCCGCTGCCGTTGCAGGAAGCCCCAAACAAGTTGGTCTTTGATCGACTTACTACTACTGCGGCCCCTCTCAACGGGTCGTTCAGCTCCAACGCCTCAGTCTTTGACAGACTAGGCCAAAGCTCATTTGGGCCTATGAAGAAGCCCGCGATACCGGAAAGAGTTATCCCTAAGCGGATAGCCATTCCTGCTCATGAAGTCGTCAAGGCAGCTTCTCCTGCCAAAGGGTTGGTCTTCACAAGACTGACTGTTCTGGCTCCCGCTCCAGGCGAAGTCCTCAAAACTGCTTCTCCTGCCCAAAGGTCTGCCTTTGACAGATTGGACACTGCTTCTCAACGGACGTCAGTTTTCAAGAGGCTGGCGCCAGCGACAACCGTTCGCCAACACAGGGGGCATGAGGAAGTCTCCCTTCCAGCTGAGACAATCCTAAGGGCTCGACACGCTTGACGTCGCCACTGGCACCAAGAAGGGCTGGGGGCAATTCCCCTTCCGGACTGACTCCGCCAGCTTCAACGGTGGAAATCGATGCTGCTGTTCCAACTGGGAACAGTTTTAAACCGCTAAGGAGGGTGTGCAAAAACTCTCCGACTGCCGTGTTGAAGAGATCTCCTCCACCTGTGGAGAAATCCCCGTAGGCGAAGCTGGAGCAGCCCCCTCAGCGGCTGTCCTCCAAAATTTACAAAGTCTGGCAACAGGTGCAGGAATCGGTGATTGACCAGGACTATTCTTGCCGACCAAAGAAGATTAAAGCTCGGCAAGAAAAGAGTCATCCTATGGTATCACAGAAGAGGTCATCCGTCTGGGTGCCTGCTGCAACGGCTCCCTCAACTTCGACCGCTCATAAGAGAAGGAGGCCGGAGAAAGCCCCTATGATCGCGGCGAACCGCAAGGACGCTGAATCTAAATGCCCCAAGTCTGGAGGCATGGTAACACATACCATTTATATGACTTCTGAAAAAGAGGAAAGTCGTGCTTCTAAGGGTCATCGACCGCTTACCCGATCGATAACAAAGGCTCAGGAGCAACAACGGCAAAAACTTCAGGAGATGCTGACCGCAATGGCCGCACTCACTGGGCCGAAAGAAAATCCAGAGACCTCAGAGCAGCGTCAGGAACAAGAAACTGATGCTGAATTCCTCCAAAGAATGCTCGAGAGGAAAGAAAAAGAGGCCGTGGAACAGGCGGACAACATAAAACGAATGGCTCTTTTGTTCCAAGACTTGGCCGGGATGATGTTACAACCGGAACCTCCAACTGAAGACCCCTCGATTATCATTGAAGACGACAGAGGGGAGACATCGAACCCTCCTCCGGCTCTTTTAGTAGCCAAGGAGGAGACCATCTCCAAGGCCGCTCTAGATGATTACATCGCTCAACAAATACGAGCTCATCAGGCGAGCGAAATGGTCGGGCAGATCGTTAAGCCTAGACGACCCTATCCGGGCTGGTATGACCAAATAAGGTACCCGCCAAGATATACGATCCCTAAATTCCTTGTATATAAAGGGACGGGCAATCCCTATCAGCACGTCTCTCAATTCAGAGCCTTATGCGGAAACACTGGAGGTGATGATAAACTTCTGCTCTGCCAATTTGTTGGCAGCTTGTCGGAGATGGCGTTCGAGTGGTATTCTGAACTTCCAAATGACTCTATCAAGTCATTTATGGAGATGGAGCTGCCGTTTACACAGAGATTCGCAAGCGCTAGCGAGCGCATCCCGATCACCGCATTGATTAACGCCAGGGTAAAGCCAGGCGAAACATGGGTTCAATATGCAATATGGTGGCGGAACTTATGGTCGAAGTGCGAGCAGCGTATCGAAGAAGCGCCTGCGGTAGGCTTGTTTATGGGTACTCTCGAACCTCAAGCGACCATCTCCCAATTTATGATGTTTTTCAAGAAAACAACTTTCCAGGCCTTGATTGATAAGCTGGCCCAAATGGACAGGATGGGCCACAGGCCTTCCTCTTCGAAGCCGGAGTCACGGAATGAAAAAGGCAAAGGGAAAGCGACCTTTGTCGCCAATGCCTAACAGCAGCCCAGTGGTCCAAAATTAACTGAGCGCCTAGACGAGAGACGGCGATTCTATAATGAGAAAATAAAGCGCCCTTATTCGTTTCCCCGGGACATAACGAAGAGATTGTTCGAGCTGGCGGTGCGCAACAGGCTCATTAATTTGCCGAATCCAAAACGCCTATGGCAACCCGGCGAGGCTAATAATCCCAATTATTGCCCCTATCACCAAACGACAGGCCATCCAATTGAAGATTGCTTCGTTTTTAAAGGCTGGATCGAAGATCAATACCAACAGGGCAAGTTCACACTGTCCGAGAATTGGAAAGTAAGCCCGCTGTAGCCGCACGCTCATAAAAAGGGGATACACCGGGAGCATCGTGCTCTTTTATAGAAGAAGCTCCATGGGAGGTCGTTCTTTCGGCCAAGACGAAAAGAATGCTGAAGGATCTCCAAATATGCCCGGCAATCAGGTGGAAAAATCCACTGGAGCCCGAGATCATCGACGGAATGCTGAAACCGCGCCCAACTCCAAAAATTGGTGGTGATAGTCAAAACACTCACACCCAGACGTCGAAGTCTTCGAAGAAGAAGAAGAAGACCAAAAAGCCTGTGAAGCTTAATGACAAGTGCACGGACCTGCAAAAATATATCGACGCGCTGGAAGAATATAACCAGAAAGCACGGACCCAGGTCACACTCCAAGAATTTCTCAGCCACGTCCTTGAGGACGGAGATGATGACAATAGAGAAGACTCGTCGGATGAGCCTGAAGATTATGTGGCAAGCTGCCATGTGATCTCTCATTCGTCGATAAACGATGAAGAAACTCCTTACGCAGAGAAACTGGGGGCAGATCCTGAGCCGAAACTTCTAGGACCATCAGACGAAATGATTGATGCGTTCCTAAACGAAGCTCTTTTGAAAAGCAAAGCTGATCGAGAGCACGAGATGGCCATATTTGAAAAGGCCAAACGCCGGTGACTGGATGAAAGGGTTAAAACACTCCCACCAGATCAAAGTACATCCGCCGCAAATAAAAGCAGGTTCAAGAAGAGGAAGAGGTTCGCCAAAGCCATATCGATCTGAATGAAGCTGCCACCCTCCGAAGGAAACACTCCTGATGAAGCGGATATATATCCTAGCTACTGCTTATATCATCGAAAGATTGCGCACCCCACCGAAGAATGCAACACTTTTAAAAGCTGGTGGCAGGGATATGTTGCTCACCGACAATATTTCAAGCGGATGAAACGCAAAACTCGTCGGGAACAAAGAAATACGACCGAGGAGCGCAAAAGAACTGCCGGCGACTGTCATATGGTTAACTACGGGGGATCGCAAGTTCTCACCTTCGGGAGCGACTCTGACGAAGAAATCACTCTTGGCCCTCTCTTTAAAGAATCCACCTCGGGAAAAGAGGAATGACCGAAGAGCTGCGAGAACATTCAGTTGTGCAATTGCACGTTACCTGAAAAGAATTTCGGACCCGTGAACAAGGGTTCAAACAAAGCAGATAAGGGAAAAGAAAAGGTCCCTGAGGATATCATCCTCGATGACCAAGCCGCCAAAGAGCTGACAGCCAAGGATCCGCCTAAGAAAAGTAAGGTGGATTACAACGTTCTGGCACATCTGAGGAAGATACCCTCTCAGCTAAGCATTCTCGGCGCCCTTCTGTTATCCAAAGAGGCGAGAGATTCTTTGATCAAGGCACTACAAGAGGCCGAGCAATTCCAAGCTTTCCTAGCCGAAGAAAAGATGAAAGACGAGTTGGAAAAAGTGCACACAGCCGATATCACCTTCGGCGATGAAGATCTCCTTCTCGGGACGTGCGAGTATAACCGTCCCCTCTATGTCTCTGGATACTGTCATGATATCAAGATAGGCAAAATCCTGGTTGAAAACGGGTCCTCCGTTAACCTCCTCAATTTAAGAGTGTTGAAGGAAATCTACATGAGCGTTCAATACCTTGCCCGGGATAAGATCACTATTTCCGGGTTTGACTCCCAGTCATTACGGACGCTCGGGTCTGTGATATTAACGTTGCGCTTTGGGCTGCTAGTCACTGGCATCAAGTTTCACGTCATTGACGCTAAGACCTGCTATAACGCTTTGCTCGGCCGGCCTTGGCTACATGAGTATAACATTATCCCTTCTACACAACATCAGTGTATGAAGTAATTCAAAGATGGTCTTGAGTACACTGTGATAGAAGAACTAAACGCATTCTCCATGAATGAAATCCGCAAATATGAGGATGCTAAGTATTTCCTGCCAGATTTTGAAGACACAGAAAGATGTCGCAAACCGGAGGACAAGAACAAAGCTATCACCACTATTCCGGTTTTCTGGAGTGATACCGAGGAGGAAGAAGAAATAGTTTATTCAGGTCCGCCCCAATGCAACAAGACGGGACCGTCCACCCCTATTTTGGTCTTCGGCAGCGATTTAGAAGATGAGGTCAATGCCGTATTCTCTGCTCGGCCGTCGATGCAAGCCTTCGCTGGCGATGATCGGAGTCTGCAAATTGCCATGGTTCCGCAAGAGCATTACAAAGAGCTTGACGCGCTTGATACCAATAGTGTGCAAGAACTGCAGACATTCTATGTCCCTCTCGGGTGAAGAGATGAAAAGGCGATCCTCTTTTATCAATCCACGGAAACCAAAGTGGAAAAAGAAATTTGGCATGGTGCCGATTCTACACTTGACATGCTCCAGCCCATCCGTCTTCCTAGATATTACACAGAAGGATTAAGAAGGCTGTTGAGACGCCAAGGCATACCTTTCAAAAAGACTGCTCCACAAGCTCAGTTCGACAACAAGATCTGGGGCATCCTCGGAACTCAGCGAAAATTGCCCAACGGGAGAATGGAAACGATCGGGCTTGGATATGTTCAATCGAAAAAACGGGAACGATTCCATGGCTGCTATGTCATACATGACTTTGACGAAGAAGGAGATGTTCTGTTAAAAGAAGCTAACCCTGAACCAAAACGAGATCCCTCCATAAAAATGCCAAGTCTGTCGTTTGAAGAACAGATGGACAAGCTAATAAAGGAAGCGGGTCAAAAGGTCCGGGATGACCATAACAGCGAAATGGCCATTTACGAAAAAGCCAGGACGCAACGCCTCCTTCGACAGGCCGCGGAGAATGACAATGCTCTTCGTCGCCAACCCGTCATACAAAAGACCCGGCGCAGAGGCAAAAATAAATCAAAGAACGGAAAAAACGGTCGACAACAGTGTAGCGGGTCTAAGAAGCCACACGATCAAGAATCGATCAGCTGGGATCCGTCTCTTATAAAGAAGATGGGTCGAGCATATTCTTTTCCCCAAGACAAGACAAAGAAGATATTCGATCTTGTCATAAAACATCAGATGATGACACTACCGGAGTCCAAGCACCCCGAGCAAGTAGACAAGGTCTCTCACCCAGACTATTACTCCTATCACCGAGCAATAGGACATCCTCTCGAAGACTGCTTCACCTTCAAGAACTGGGTCGAAGACCAATATCAACAAGGCGGGTTCGCTCTATCCGACAGTTGGAGGGTAAGTCCGCCATGGAAGCATGAATCAAAAGCCACTTATGCGATGAGAGTAGAACCAGACCAACATCGGTCTTGGAAGCGATCTCGTACCTGCCACGTGATAACGCTGCCAGAAGAAGAACCCGAGAATATGGAGACCTTTCTTGGTGCTTCGAAAACAATGAAGATGAGTTGATCTCAGAATTTCCACCAGTGCCAAAGGAGTTGGAAGATGTGATACATACTACTGCAGATGACCTCAGAAAAATCGACTTGGGAACGGCAAACTACCCACGGCCGACGTTCATTAGTGAACTGTTGTCTGAAGAAAAGGAAGCTACGCTTAAAGACGTGCTCATGCAGTATAAAGATTGCTTTGCATGGAACTATTCAGAGATGCCGGGACTCGATCCAGAGATTGCTTTCCACAAATTGGCGATTTCTCCAGACTTCAAGCTGATCAAATAAGCACCGAGAAGAATGCGGCTCGAGCTTGAGATGAGCATCAACGCCGAGGTCAAGAAGCTAATTGACTCCGGCTTCATCCAAGAGGTTCAATATCCAGATTGGATCACCGATATCATCCCGGTAATGAAGAAAAATGGGACGGTGCGCATATGTGTGGACTTTCAGGATCTCAACAAAGCTTGCCCATAGGACGACTTTCCAGTACCGGTCACTGAGTTGATGATAGATAATACATCCACTCATGAATTTTTCTCCTTCATGGACGGCTCATCAGGATACAATCAGATAAAGATGCATCCCGAGGACCAGAAGCATACCGCTTTCCAGACCCCTTTGGGCATATTCTGCTACAAGGTGATTCCTTTTGGTCTAAAGAACGCTGGTGCCACCTATCAGAGGGCCATGACGAAGATTTTCGATGACCTCATACATGAAATCGTCGAATGCTATATTGACGACCTTGTAATTAAAAGCAAATCATACGAGGAACATTTAAAGCATCTGAAGATCGTGTTTCGGCGCCTTCGGAAATACAAATTGAAGATGAACCCTCTCAAATGCACGTTCGGAGTTTCATCGGGCAAGTTCCTAGGATTCGTTGTCTGACACCGAGGCATCATGATAGACCCCTCAAAGATCAAGGCGATCATGGAAATGCCTCCGCCAAAGACTCTCAAGCAACTGCGGTCTCTCCAAGAAAAGCTCGCGTATATCCGGCAATTTATAGCTAATCTCTCCGGCAAGTGCCGTCCTTACAGTCACCTAATGAAGAAGGGGACCCCGTTCGTCTGGGATCGCAAATGCCAAAGCGCACTAGACGAAATTAAGCAATACCTGCAGAATCCGCCAGTACTGGCCACTCCCGTTAAAGGAAAACCTCTCGTCATGTATACAACAGCCCTCGAAGGTTCCTTAGGCGCGCTGTGGGCACAAGAAAACGACCAAGGGAAGGAGAGAGCCCTCTACTATTTGAGTCGAGTTCTCCTGGGGGAAGAAAACAACTACTCCCCCATTGAAAAACACTGCCTGGCGTTGATCTTCGCGATAACGAAGCTCAGACACTATGCGTTAGCACATGAGGTCCATCTCATATCAAAGGTGGATCCTCTCAAATATTTGATGTCAAAGGCTATATTAATAGGACGGCTCGCTAAATGGGCCCTGCTCTTGATGGAGTCCTCGATAACTTATCGTCCTCTCAAGGCAGTGAAAGGTCAGGACATCACCGACTTCCTCGCTGAGCATCCAATACCTGTCGACTCTCCCTTGAACTGCGAATTGCCAGACGAACACGCGTTTGACACAATCGACGGGGAGAGAAGAGAGAATGATACCCAATGGGAACTCTATTTCGATGGAGCATCTTCCATGAAGAAGCGCAAACAAAGCACCCCCATAATCAAATCAGGGGTAGGCCTCATCTTCATGACTCCACAAGGAGGGATAATGCGCTTTGCCTTCTCCTAAACAGAGCTGAGGACGAACAATGAAGCCGAATATGAAGCTTTAATAGCAGGTCTTGAGATCGACATCGACATGGGAATTGAGAACCTCCTCATATATGGAAACTCCTAGCTGATCATTAGTCAAGTAAATGGCGACTATCAAACGTGCAATTAGTGAAGTACGGCGAGAGAGTACAACAACTGCTGACTCGAATCCCTTCCTATACCCTGGAAAGCATACCGCGTGTGAAAAATAGCAAGGCAGATGCACTAGCCAAGCTCGCTAAAGAACTGGCCGATGAGAACCTTGATGACGTGAGGATCATGGTACAAAGCCGTCGGTTTTTTGCACCGGCAGAAATATCTCCGGAGTCGCCCGAAGAAAAGGGAGCGACCGAGCAAACGGCCCTACAAATAAAAGACCAGGTAAAGGCTATGGATTAGAGAGAAGTCTTTATAGATTACTTCAAATCCCGTCGAGCACCTGAAGATGCGTCGTCAAGACATCAGCTCATGAAACGAGCTCTATCTTTTGCCTTCGTCAATGATACTCTATATAAGAGATCATTTGATTCTCTGTGGTTAAGATGCCTGGGACCTGAAGAGGCAAGGAGATTCGTCCAAGAAACTCACGACGGACTTTGCGGTTCTCACCAAGCCGGGCCGAAGATGAAACTAAAGATCAAAAGGATGGGCTACTATTGGCCCATGATGATCCAAGACTGCCTAGAATACGCGAAGTAGTGCCACTCGTGCCAGATTCACGGGGACTTTATCCACCAGCATCCAAATCGTTACATCCAACGGTGGCTAGCTGGCTATTCGAAATGTGGGGAACCGACATAATCGGGCCCATCTAACCAGCATCGTCCAGAGGACATCGGTTCATACTGGCGACAACTGATTACTTCTCTAAGTGGGCAGAAGCAGTACCACTAAGAGAAGTGAAGACGGAGAATGTCCTCCATTTCTTCAAGACACACGTTATTTACCGGTTCGGCACTCCGCGACGGATTATCTCCGATAACGGGCCAGCCCACAGAAGCCACAAAATCAGCCGCTTCGCACAACAGCATAATATAGACTGGAGATACTCTTCGGTCTATAATCCCCGAGCTAACGAACTAGCTGAGGCTTTCAACAAGACCTTGACGAAGATCGTGAAAAAGACGGTGTCTCGAAATAAGAAGGACTGGCACGAAAAACTGCATGAAGCTTTCTGGGTGTATCGAACTATGTTCAAAATGGCCACAAACACAACGCCGTATGCATTAGTATTCGGCACAGAAGCAGTACTCCCCCTCGAGATAGAGTTACCCTCTCTACGAGTGGCGGTTCACTACGAGCCAACAGACGAAGAAAATGCTCACCTTCGGCTTGAGGAGCTCGACGCCCTTGATGAAACCCGGCTCATGGCACAACAAAATCTGGAGGCTTATAAAGCAAAGATGACGCGCTCATATGAAAGATTGACTAGGACGAGAACATTCCGCCAAGGCGAACTCGTGCTAGTGGTCAAGAGACCTATGATCCCTAATCGTGCCAAGCAGGGAAAATTCGAGCCGAAATATGAAGGCCCATACATCATAGACAAAGTTTACCAGGACGGAGCCTATCTACTCATGGACATGCATGGTGAAAGACCTTTCAGGCCAATAAACAGTTGCTTCCTAAAAAAAATGCTATGCCTGACGAGTCACAGCCTAGGTCAACGATAGATGACGACGCCTATGTCCGCTCGCTATCTTCCTAAGCCCAAACTCTATATAAGTAGTAGCCGGCTTCTTTTTCTCGGACCGAAACGTCCTTAAACTAACGATGGACCACTATGTCCTAAAGCTGGCTGTTGACCGAGACGTCGATAAACTAATACGAACCCCAGCATCCCAAGGCTGACATAATAAAAATAAATAAAAAAGAAAAAAAAAAGAAAACGGTATGTCCATAAACAAAATGGGCACGGATGAAAACCCGAAAGGGCTCCGTGAGTAAAAATAGCAGGGCTACCGGCGAGTTTTGTGAAAACCCAAAAGAGCGCAATCTCGTTGAAAGACACTTACAAGGCCCTCTTGACCGTATGAGGAGAAACCACCTGCGTGAGATCCTTACGACTCACAAAGGAGCAACACACTTAGGGATCCCCACGATTCCTAAGGAGAAACGCACTTACGAGATCCTCACGACTCGTAAGGAGAATTCCCTCTTGAGACCCTCACGGCTCATAGGATTCAAAAGCCTTAAGCTACAGGGATCTGAACCTGTTCTTAAGCAGTCATACACCCTGATTTTGCCCTACAAGCGGTTCAACGCTGACCCTTGTATACAATCCACAGATGCGAATAAGCATTTCCCTAACAAAGTCCCACCAGAGACTAAGGATATGCTCATATGACAAAAGACACTTGTAAATCCTCTCGACTCATAAGGAGAAAACACTCTTGTAAAATCCTTACGACTTATAAGAGACCATACACTTAAGACTCCTCACGATTCTTAAGGAGAAAACGCACCTACGAGATCCTCATGACTTATAGAGAGAAATACCTTTATGAGACCCTTAAGGCTCATGAAGTCAAAAGTCTTAGTCGACAGAATCCTAACCCTGTTTGCTAAGCCACCTTTGTTCGACATCGGCAAAGGCAAATGATGATTCGCTCCTGGTAATATCCCAGTAGCAGCGATGCTGATGCCTAAATCGGTATCAAATCTCAAACTCGCAGTGAAAAACCAGCGAGCCACAAATGCATATGAAATAGTCGAAATGATTGGGCAACTTGCAAATCAGCAAGTAAAAATGTATGCATACAAAAATAGCCGAAATGATTGGGCAACTCGCAATAAAAAGCAGCGAGTAAATAAAAAAAATAGCCAAAACGATTGGGCACCGCGAGAAATAGCCGAAATGATTGGGCAATCGCGACTTTCGTGATATAAAAGCTGAAATGATAGAGCATCGCGGAAAGAAAAATGTAAAATGAAACTTTTGCCCTACAGGTGAGATCACATCGATCCCTGTATACAATCCAAGGGCACAAATTAAGAGGGAACCATACCTTCCCACCGGCTCCATCAGAAAAAGAAGCCACATCTTGATGGTTCACAGACAGCTTGGAGATCATCTCAACATTTGTCTCATTACAACAGACGCAACATCAACAAATCGGAGCTGCGGTGAAGTTCCCAGTTCTATGACTCGACGATGCACAGACAACTGAGAGTCAACCCCTCCTGGTCTCGTGGAATACGTCTTATGTCAATTCTGACCCCGTGGGAAGCATCCAGAGCAAATCCTGATCTAGTGGAACACGGCTAATGTCAATCCCGACCCCGTGGGAAGCGTCCAGAGCGGATCCTGGTCCTTGCGGAACATGGCTAATGTTAATCCTGACCCCGTGGGAAGCGTCCAGAGCAAATCCTGGTCTAGTGGAGCACGGCTAATGTCAATCCCGACCCCGTGGGAAGCGTCCAGAGTGGATTCTGTTCCTTGCGGAACACGGCTAATGTCAATCCTGACCCCGTGGGAAGCATCCAGAGCAAATCCTGGTTTCTTGGAACACGGCTAATGTCAATCCTGACCCCATGGGAAACATCCAAAGCGGATCCTGGACCTTGCGGAACACGGCTAATGTCAATCCTTACCCCGTGGGAAGCGTCCAGAGCAAATCCTGGTTTCTTGGAACACGGCTTATGTCAATCCTGACCCCGTGAGAAGCATCCAGAGCAAATCTTGGTCTAGTGGAATACGGCTAATGTCAATCCTGACCCGTGGGAAGCGTCCAGAGCGGATCCCGGTCCTTGCGGAACACGACTAATGTCAATCCTGACCCCGTGGGAAGCATCCAGAGCAAATCCTGGTTTCGTGGAACACGGCTAATGTCAATCCTGACCCCGTGGGAAATGTCCAGAGTGGATCCTGGTCCTTGCGGAACACGGCTAATGTCAATCCTGACCCCGTAGGAAGCGTCCAGAGCAAATCCTGGTTTCGTGGAACACGGCTTATGTCAATCCTGACCCCGTGGGAAGCGTCCAGAGCAAATCTTGGTCTCGTGGAACACGGCTAATGTCAATCCTGACCCCGTGGGAAGCGTCCAGAGCGGATCCTGGTCCTTGCGGAACACGGCTAATGTCAATCCTGACCCCGTGGGAAGCATCCAGAGCAAATCCTGGTCTAGTGGAACACGGCTTATTTCAATCCTGACCCGTGGGAAGCGTCCAGAGCGGATCCTGGTCCTTGCGGAACACGGCTTATGTCAATCCTGACCCCGTGGGAAGCGTCCAGAGCAAATCCTGGTCTCGTGGAACATGGCTAATGTCAATCCTAACCCCGTAGGAAGTGTCCAGAGCAAATCCTGATCTAGTGGAACATGGCTTATGTCAATCCTGACCCCATGGGAAGCGTCCACAGCGGATCCTGGTCCTTGCGGAACACGGCTAATGTTAATCTTGACCCCATGTGAAGAATCCAGAGCACATCCTGGTCTCATAGAACACGGCAAATGTCAATCCTGACCCCATGAGAAATGTCTAGAGCAACCTCCTGACTCCGTGAAATGCGGATAAGGTCAACCCCCGACTCCGTGAAATGCGGATAATGTCAACCCCATCCATCACTTACGGGTCCTTACGACTCGTAAGGGAGAAAACTCTTTTGTGAGATCTTTACGACTCTCAAGAGAAAACGCACTTAGGAATCCTCATGATTCTTAAGGAGAAATTACACCTACGGGATACTCTCGACCTGTAGGGAGAAAATTCTTTATGAGACCCTCACGACTCGTAAAGTTGAAAAGTCTTAGGTGGAAGATCCTAACCCTGTCTCCCAAGCCATCATTGCCTCGCAGAGAGGTAAAGATAGATTTTCTATAGACCATACTCTCCGACAAGAAAGAGAACAATCACTTACGAGTCCTCTCAACTCGTAAGCAAGAAAAACTCTCTTGTGAGATTTTTACAACTCTCAAGAGAAAATACACTTAGGAATCCTCATGATTCTCAAGGAGAAATTACACTTACGAGATCCTTACGACTCGAAAGGAGAAATACCTTTATGAGGCCTTCATGGCTCATAAAGTTGGAAAGTCTTAGGAGGCAGATCTGAACCCAACTCCTAAGCCATCGCTGTTCTACAAGAAGATCAAAATAGATTATCCACAAAATGCATTTACTAAAAGGGACACACCATCATTAAGCAAAATGTCTTTTATTCATGAATCAAAATGAATACAAACTACAATTTATGAAAGAATAAAAAAAATACTCTCCTTCAGGAGTATGTAAAAAAAAGAATAGAAAAAATATATATACAATTTTTCAAGCCGGCGGCCGATTTAATAGGTTTGCCAGTTCATCCCTTTTCCGCTGAGCCTCGGCTTCATGATTTAGTATCGTTAAGAGACGGGCCTCTGCTTGAGCCTGGTACGAGGCAAGCCGACTTTCAAGCTCCTTTTCGGTAACCTTATGAGCTTCGACCATTTCGCGAGTGAAAATAACGGCTTTATCAATGGCTACCACCTCCCTGATAGCTTCTTGAAGCACCCGCCAAAGTTCATATGCCTGAGTGGTCTTAGCCGTAAGATTAGCTTGAAGTTCCCTCAGCGCTTTGGAAGCCAGCTCCCTCTCCGAAATCTTTCGGCTGAGCCTCTTCTCGCATGACAGTATATTCGCAGCGCATCGTTCAATCAGCCCCCGTAAGCTTGCCTTTGCAGCCACAATCTCTGAAGGAAGGCGTGTACATTCAAGACTATGCAAGCAAGCCTCCACCTGATAACAGAACTCAACCCAGACTTGCACCAATGTTTCACTATGGTAAGTAGCAAGAAAGGGAAGAGAACCATTGGCTTCAGCGGCAAATGCTTCGGCCATGATCAGACTGCCAGCACGAAAGTCTTCAATTAAAGCCGACAAAGAATGAAGGCTTAGGTTTGCCATCCGTTCCGAGGCACGCAGAGCATAGGGGCCGGGTGACATGACGATGTGAGATTCCAGCGCGGTAAGAACTGGAAAAGCTGTTAAGATTTATAAACAGTCGGCGAGGTTCATAAGCAAAGAGCAGATGGAACAACATCAAAACTTTACTTACCACACGATCATGCAAGAAGGGTCCAAAAGATCCCCAGGCACGTCAAGAATCTCAACCTCGTCATCGGCTTCCAAAACTGCAGAAGACATCAGTATCGTTATACGGAATAATGATAATGCCGTGAAGAAGGCGAACAACACTAACCTTGCCCGGAAGATAGGACGATGTGTTGGGGGGATATTGCCTGCGGAGCGGCCATCTCTAGCAGACGTTGGAAAGATTTCCTGGGAGATAAATCAGCGATAGACGCCGCCAACCCGCGCAATTCTGAAGAGACAGAAAGGTTCAGATAATGGAGAGATTATTAAAATAAAATATAGAGGGCTACCTTCAATGCTCCTCCCGCTCTGAACAGGAGGGATAGCAGCTTCGGCCTCCTCCTCCATGCCTCATGGCACATCATTGGGGACATGGGCCGGTATAACAACTCCCAATTGAAGAGCAGCAGCCACCGTTGCAGGCTCCAATGAGAGGACGGTGGCCTCGACTACCTGTCCCACAGTCTCCGGGCCGTCCCCAGAAAGATCCATTGAATCTACGGCCAATGAAGATGCCTCTTCCGGAAGAGCAAGCACCGAGGAACGGAAATCACTAAGGGGAGCTCCGTAGCAGGAACAACAATTGTATCGACCCCCTCCATACTTACTAGTGTCTCATCGGGGATATCTGTAGAGTCCATAATCAAGGCGCGACTCGAACTCAGATCCTCTGGCATTGCCGAAGTCCCTGCAAAGTTTTCGCGAAGATAAGGATATATATATATATATATATGAGCAGTGCAAAATATTACAAAAGATATATGAGTATACCAATGCACAAAGGAGCCTCTAGTATGACTTTTTTAAGCCGGCGTTCCTTCTCAAGGATGCGTGCTCGTCGGGGTGCGAGGGTAGACTCATGGCCACCAGTCCACAACGACAGCGTGTCTTCGGCGTCGGCCGAGATAGGCTGCTTAAGGGCTCTCTCGCCTCCCTCTTCCAGAGGACCTATAAATATCCGCCGTATCGATGGAGGATCTTCGTAGAAGATGACGGCAGGATAAGGCCTCTTCGGGACCCTTACATTCTCAGCTTCATCCTAGGAGCGTCTTATAGCCTCAGCCAATTGCGCGGCTTCCTCGGCAGATGAACCGGGAAAAAGAAGACCACCATCTGGCTCTTGCGTAGGTATCGACTCATCCTGAAGAATAGGCACGGATTCCACTAAAAATTCGAGCAGATTGGTGACCGTCTTCCTTCGCCTCTTGGACCTAGAACTAATACCAGAAGACGATCGCTTCTTTCCCCTTGATGCTTTGGTGCGGCGTTGACCCACTTCGCCTTCAATATCCTCACTCGGCGGTGCTACCGATGACGACACTGCCATTGCTGACGCCGCAGCTGATGATACTGCTACTGGCGCCTTATTGGCCCTTACTTGAGCTCTAGTGCGCGGCGGCATACCAGCTGTGGGAGTTAGATTCACTTCCGCCGTCTCAGGAATAAGCACATCACCAGCATCTCCCAGGGGAGGGCGAACCACTGCCCGTGGTCGCGGCGGGACTTTCGTAGCCTGGATCGGAGTGGGAACCTTATATCCAAGGAGCATCCTCCTCTCCTCAACAATAATAGGACTGACTCGGTGGAGATACCAGCCCGTGAAAGCCCCCACACATCGAGGGATGTAGTCAGCCTCAGGAATCACGAAGCGAGAGCCGGTGTTCAGCCGCATGAAGTGATGAGCGGCGTCACGAACAACTTCCGACGACGGGCTGGGCTCCACTGTAAACGCCTCAAAGGGGATACCCTGGTCATATCCCAATTGCCGAGCAAAGCGGTGTGGGTTGTACCGCATAAAAAGGGCTGCACCATTTTGACGAAACACCAGATAACCTGGTCTAATAGAATATAAGTGCATGGCTTCCTTAGGCTTCAGGGAGGGTGCTCCCTCTTTCGACGAGTCGAAAAGCTGTTGAATCGGTCCTGAAGGAGCAGAGAGGACTCGATCGTTAAATACCATCCCGCCCGCATTGGCGTAGGGATTAAGCAGCACACGAATAGCTCCGGACTGAGTCGGATCAGGAGCAAAAGCGTCCACCAATCTCATGAGCCGCGGAAAAGTGTAGGCATCATAAAAGCCGGGTCTTTGATGCGCGGCAAATGCCCCTAGCACATGCATCTCAATCCATGACGTAAAGTAATGAAGAGAGAAACTCACTACGTTCACGCCTGGTATTGAGGTATTGCCTGCAACGCTTAGCCCATGATACAGATGCGCTAGCCCCGCAATGCCCACGACTAGTCGCATCCCTCCAGCAATGCGATGAGCAGGGTAAATGACCGAAGCTCTCATGAATCGACAGTGCGTTGGAATGACGAACCAGCTGAGCCAAACGTTGATAAAACCCACGAAGAAAGTCTCTTCATCTATGCCAGGAGCTGCGATTGACTCAAAAGGTACAGCCGACAGGATTGGAATGTAGAACTGCGGCAAATCCTCTTCTTTAGCCGGTAGCTTATTTAAACCGAGCCCGAAGGGGTTGTTGATACTCACAAACTTCGGAGACGTCTTTGATAGAATGTCTCCGCGAAGGAAGCAGGCGATAAAGCTTTTGAATGTGATGCCCTGCTCCTCTGACTATGTGAATGGCTTCTCAAAAATGCCCAGAGCCTTGATTAGACTTGGGTGCTTATGGCGGACGGCATTTTCAGTCGACAAGCCGTCAAGCATAGCAGGTTCAGTTTTGAAAACATACTCATCAGGAGGCAGCAGTTCTTTATAGAGCATCCCCCTGATCGGCAACCCCGAGATCTCGCGAAACTCTTCCAGAGAAAGCGAAACTTCGCGGTCCCCTAGCAAGAAAGTGTTGGTGGGAAGATTCCATTGATTTAAGAAAGCCTTAATCCACCAGACATGGGGGGACTGATAATGGAAGAGAGACGCGTACACCGCCTGATAGAGCCCGACCCTCTGCAGTCGCGCACGATGGGCAGACAGGATATAACGAGCCTGGAGAAGGTAACCCGTGGGTTGTCGAGGAGTAAGCCCTATTTTGTAAACCCGTCCCAAGGGCTGGGCTTCACCTTGGCAGATAAAACGCCCTAAGATGTCTATAGCTGGCACAGGGTGGTTTGGAATCCCAGTTGTTGACGCCTCAAGCCGTCCCGTAGGGGTCCAGTTCAACATCTCCACAGCAAAGGCGGTCCGTGGACGCTCCATCGGCAAAAATGGGTAGGTAGGCTCTGTTGGTATCTCGCAAAGAAAGCTGCGGCGACCACGGATGATATGACCGTACCAGGTCCCCCATAAAAGCAAGTTCATGCAATTAGGGTCGTGAGCTCTAATCATCGCCATCACCTATTCATCAGACGGTGACTGAGGAAAGGCAGCCTCCGAGCGAGTGAAAGGAAAGTACGGAAGAGAAGCCATTGTTCCTGAAACAGATGAAAGGAAACTGTTAATGAAGCCCACACGTGTATATATATTTATAAATATATATATAAGGACAGTGGAAGAAAACGATAAACAACTTATTTTATGGGACCATTGGTTACAAAACACAAGGGCCCCACAAAATCAAAATGGCGGCTAACTAATGATGAGGCAGGGTAATCATTATGGGAATAAAAGGAAGATTCTCAATAAATGAACAGTGGATTGCAAATAACTCTACACATTCCTCAAGGAGAAAACCCACTGCAAGAACTCTATGCAAATCATGAAGGGTCTCTCTGGAAGCATTTTTGCAAAGAACAACTCAGGGCAAGAAAATCCCAAGAAGTTCTCTGTGAAGAACTGAGTTCTTTAGAGCAATTAAATTCCTTTTGAATAGAGGAATTAAATTCCCAGAAAACATTTTCAGAGCTAAAACTCTTTGGAATAGAATTAAATTCCAGGGAGAAGACAAGTATCACCATCGATCCCTGAGATCAGAGAAGCCCTAACAAAAGGAGTTTATTATTTAAAGATTGGACATTATTTTAAAGAACTTGGAAAGATGGGTTCTTGTTAAAGGGAAAAACCCTTGGTGTGAATTTAAAATCCAAAGAAAATTTCTACAAGAAGTTCTTCAGCCGTTCAAGATCCTTACCTGAAAAAAGAAATCTTTTGTTGACAGAGTTGAACTCTGGAAGCTTTTGAAACAGAGAACTAAGCTCTGGGAAAGAGAATTAAATTCTCAAAGGAAAACGAGCAAGGAAGAAGATGGAAAAAGTGGAGACGCTTCTGAAGGGACCCCTGTATTTACAGGATGTGATGGGAAACGGTTCATCTCCCCCTTCCCTAGGCAGATCCAATGGCCACAAAAAATGACAGCGTTGCACTCACGTGAGAACAACGCTGTGGGGGAATTTCTTCCCTCATAAAATATCAGGAAAAACCCCAATCGGGCATCACGTGCCCATACGTGACCAGGGGTCACGTGCTGACACGTGATGGTTTTCTGGGGATTCTGTTGAAATAGAATTAAATTCTAATCAAGCAAGCAATTAGTGGAGTCACGTGCCCACGCGTGATGGGTCTTTAAAAAAACCCACTGAAGGAATTACAAGGCATAATAAAACAGCAAAGAAAGATCCCAATGGGGCATCACGTGTCTACACATGACCAAGGGTCACATGCCGACACGTGATGATTCCTTAGTTCTTTAAAAACAGCAGAATTAAATTCTGGTTAAAAATGTTTAATCAGGAGGGTCACGTGTCAACACGTGATGGGTTCCTGAGCTCTTTAATTAATAGAATTAAATTCTATTTAAAATGATCAAACAGTGGGATCACGTGCCAACACGTGATAGGCTCTTAAGCTTTCTGAACTAATAGAATTAAATTCTAATTAAGAGAGAATCGAAAACCATAACTGGAAAAATATTTCTCTAAATCTTTCCAAACAAAAAAAATTGTGCTCTATAAGGTGGAGCACCGTTGGATTAAAAATCCAATGGTGATTAAAAAATCACCAATTTATAGAAAGATTCCATACAAGGAAAGATTTTCCCGAAATTCACCAAGAATAACAAACATAATATCTTTTGGATTAAAAATCAAATGGTGAATAAAATTCACTGAGTAATCTAAAAGATCATGTTGGTTACAAAATCAATTAAAAGCTTTCAATGAAAGATTGACTAAACAAACTGATTCTTTTCTTTCTCCTATAAATAGGAGCCAAGAAGAGAAGAGGGATGCTTCTTTTTCTGGGAGATACACAACAACAAAGAGAGGAGAATTTAATTCTCAAGAGAGAAAAGAAGATCTCTTCAGAGAAAAAACTCTAGGTAAGAAGAAGAAGAAGTTCATTCTACAAGCTCTCACAAAATAAAAGAGAATTTAAATCTCAAACTAAGAGTTTAACTCTTCTGAATAAGAACTTAGTTCTTCCTTTGGTTGAAGGTCTGCAGAAGTAGATCTCCCCATAAGTTGAGAATTTAATTCTCATCGAGGATATTCTGCCATGCAGATCTAAAACCTAAGCGAAGATCTAAGTTTAGAGAATTCAATTCTCGCATCAAAGCAATTAGGATTTAATTCCTTCAAACAAAATAGGGTTTAACCCTTAATATAAGAACTTAGTTCTTCCTTTGGTTGAAGATCTGCAGAAGCAGATCTCCCCATAAGTTGAGAATTTAATTCTCATCGGGGAGATTCTGCCATGCAGATCCAAAGCTTAGAGGGAGAATCGAGTTTAAAGAGAATTTAATACTTCCAAATACATAGGAATTTAATTCCTCTAAACAAAATTAAGGTTTAACCCTACGAAAGAATTTAATTCTTAAATAAGGGACTTACACTTTTCATGCACGTAAAAGAAGTCAGTGCTCAACTTGATCACGTGGCAACACGTGACCCCCCCCCCTCAATGATCAGAAAGAGAACGAACAAGACTAGGTCACGTATCCCCACGTGACCCTTAAACAGACTTCTCAAAAAAAAGAAGGGCAGAATATATTTGGGTGCTTCACATGTCCCCACGTAACCCTTAAATAAACTCCTCAAAATGAGGAAGAACAAGCTTGGAGGCAATGCCCCACGTGTCCCTACGTGACCCCTAACAAATTCCTTTAATATCCAGTGCATGGATGCCCATCACATGCTCACACATGATGGCCTCAAAGACTAAAAGTGTTTAACACTTATTTGAATATTCTGGGAAAAAAATAAAGGAGGTTTGGCCTAATTCTCTGGCGCTTCACGTGACTCCACGTGACCGCCTCATTTTTTAGTGTTTAACACTATTTTTAATGTTCTATCCCTAGTGTTTAACACTGTTTTAAGCGCATCACGTGGGAACACGTGATCGCCAAATATCCTCTAGTGTTTAACACTATGTTAAAAACCAAGCTTAGCCTAAATTGGCTAAGTTTTTCAGAGGCAAATCTCCCCTTCAACTGAACCTTAAAATCCAGAGCTATAATGAATGGTTAGTGCACAGCCAAAGACAAAATGTTGTCAGAACCCCCAAACCCCTGTTTAACATTGCTAAATAATGGGGGGCTGAACCCAGACAAATGATTCAACAGTCCAAACAAAGGTCCAACATTTCGAACCTAATTGGACTTAGCCCAAGTTGGCCATAAGTCCTCAATTCAGACTTAACTGAGCCAATGTGCTCATAATCTAATTAATTGATCTTAGTTCCAAATTGGACTACAGATTCCCAATCAACTTTGGTTCAAGGGTACATCTCTTCACTCCTTTGATATTTTTCGTTGTAATCCTTCAACGTCTTCAGAGATGTGACGGGTCCCGATAACCAATCATTCCATAGTCTGTGGGGTCCTTAAACTTATGGACTATGATGTCCTTAACCTGGAATGTGGGGTCCTTAAGCCCGTGGACTATGATGTCCTTAACCTTGGACTGTGGGGTCCTTAAACCCATGGACTATGATGTCCTTAACTTCGGACTGTGGGGTCCTTAAGCCCATGGACTATGATGTCCTTAACCTTGGACCACCATGTCCTTAAACTGGTAATCGACCGCAATATCCCTAAACTAAACAACAGGGCCCAAATGCTCTTTTGTCGGATCTAAACGATCCCGTTAAGTTGATCTTAGTCTAAAATTAGACTAATGTATCCTTAACAAACGTTTAAGTTGATCTTAGTCTCAAATGAGACTAACGTATCCTTAAACCGAACCTAAAACCCAAATCTAATAAAATACGGATTTGGGCTAATCCACGCCCTACGGGCGACAATATAAATTAGTCTTCGTATACAATCCATGGGCAACCAAAAAACAAAACAAACACGCACGACACGAACTGACCATCTGGAGAAGTAGAAAATGGTTACCGCGATGCGGTAGCGTAATTAACGGCAGGGGCTTGCGCCTACAGGGAAGAGCGTCCCTACAATCAAAAAACCCTCAAATGAGCGGGAATCTGATGAAGTCTGCTATATCGGCAGCATCCGTTTAAACCTTCGATATACGGTGTCATAAATCAACTTGGCATCTTCGGAGAGGTGGACGGATGGCACCAATTAGCATCTGCCCTCGAAATTCAGGCAAGACGGACCTACGCGGTCGTGTCTCCGTTTTTGGCGGAGAACATACGCATCTTTAGGTGTTCGACGGGATTTGAAGTAGTCTATAAAGACTTCTCTCCAATCCTTAGCCTTTTCCTGGTCTTTTATTTGTAGGTCCGTTTGCTTGGTCTCTCTCTTTTCTTCAGACGACTCCGGAGATATTTCTACCGGTGCAAGAACCTGACGGCTTTGCACAACGATCCTTATGTCATCGAGATTTTCATCAGCCAATTCGTTAGCGAGCTTGTCTAGTGCATCAGCTTTGCTATTTTCCATGCGCGGTATGCTCTCCAGCATGTAGGAGGGGATTTGGGTCGGCAGTTGCTGCACTCTCTCACCGTACTTTACCAACTCCGGTTTGCATGTTTGATAGTCGTCGTTTACTTGACTAACGACCAACTGGAAGTCTCCATATATGAGGAGGTTTTCGATTCCCATATCGATGACGATCTCTCGACCTGCTATCAAAGCTTCATATTCGGCTTCATTGTTTGTCCTCGGCTCTGTTAGGGAAAAGGCAAAGCGCATTATCCCTCCTTGTGGAGTCACGAAGATGAGGCCTACCCCAGATTTGATTATAGGGGTGTTGTGTTGTCGCTTCTTCATGGAAGATACCCCATCGAAGTAGAGTTCCCATCGGGTATCACTTTCTCCTCTCTCCCCGTCGATCGTGTCAAACGCGTGCTTGTCTAGCAATTCGCAATTTATGGGTGAATCGGCAGGTATTGGATGCTCGGCGAGGAAGTCGGCGATGACCTGGCCTTTCACCGCTTTGAGGGGTCGATAGATTATCGAGAACTCCATTAAGAGGAGGGCCCATTTAGCGAGCCGTCCCGTTAGTATGGCTCTTGACATCAAATATTTGAGAGGATCCATCTTTGATATGAGATGGACCTCATGCGCCAAAGCATAATGCTGAAGCTTCATTATAGCGAAGATTAACACCAGGCAATGTTTTTCGATACGGGAGTAATTGTTTTCTGCCCCCAGGAGAACTCGGCTCAAATAGTAGAGGTCTCTCTCTTTTCCTTGGTCATTTTCCTGTGCCCATAGTGCGCCTAAAGAATCTTCAAGGGCGGTTGTGTACAGGATGAGAGGCTTCCCCTTGACTGAAGCGGTCAGCACCGGAGGATTTTGCAGGTATTGGTTGATTTCGTCTAGTGCGCTCTGGCATTTACGATCCTAGACGAAAGGGGTCCCCTTCTTCATTAGATGACTGTAGGGGCGACATTTGCCAAAGAGGTTGGCTATGAACCGTCTGATATATGCGAGCTTTCCTTGGAGAGACCGCAATTGCATGAGAGTTCTTGGTGGAGGTATTTCTATAATCGCCTTGATCTTCGATGGATCTATTTCGATTCCTCGATATCTTATGATGAACCCTAGAAATTTGCCCGAGAAAACTCCGAACGCACATTTGAGAGGGTTCATGTTTAGGTTGTATTTCCGAAGACGTTGGAATACTACCTTCATATGCTCCCAATGCTCCTCGTGTGATTTGCTTTTTACCACGAGTTCATCAATATAGCATTCGACGATTTCATGTATGAGGTCATCGAAAATCTTCGTCGTGGCCCTCTGATATGTAGCGCCGGCATACTTCAGACCGAAAGGCATTACTTTGTAACAAAATATGCCCAGCGGAGTCCGGAAAGCGGTATGCTTCTGGTCTTCGGGATGCATCTTTATTTGATTGTACCCCGATGAGCCGTCCATGAAGGAGAAAACTTCGTGAGTGGACATGTTGTCTATCATCAGCTCAGTAACCAGTGCGGGGAAGTCATCTTTCGGACAAGCTTTATTGAGGTCCCGAAAGTCTACGCAGATTCGCACCGTCCCATTTTTCTTCATTACTGGGACAATGTTGGCAATCCAGTCGGGGTATTGAACTTCTTGGACAAAGTCGGAGTCGATTAGCTTCTTAACTTCAGCGTTGATGCTCATTTCAAGTTCAAGCTGCATTCTTCTTGGTGCTTGCTTTACTGTCTTGACGTCCGAGGATATCGCCAATTTATGCACAACTATCTCTGGTTCTAGCCCCGGCATCTCGGAGAAGTTTCATGCGAAGCAGTCTTTATACTGTATGAGCGCGTCCTTAAGCGTAACCACCTTTTCTTCAGACAACAGCTCACTGACAAATGTCGGCCATGGGTCATTTGTCGTTCCTAAGTCGATTTTTCTGAGGTTATCTACAGTAGTATGTATCCCATCTTCCAGCTCTTTTGGAGGCGGTGGAAACTCTGAGATCACCTCGTCATCATTGTTTTCGAAGCACCAGGGGAGGTCAGCCATATCCTCGCGTACTCCATCTCCTGACAATGTTATCGCGTGACAGGTACGAGATCACTTCCAAGACCGATGTTGATCCGGCTCTACTGTCGCTGCATATGTGGCTTTCAGTTCATTCTTCTGTGGCGGGGTTACCCTCCAACTGCTGGATAGAGCGAACCTGCCTTGCTGATACTGGTCTTCGACCCAGTTTTTGAATGTGAAGCAGTCTTCAAGAGGATGTCCTATCGCTTGGTGATAGGAGCTATAATCTGGGTGATGAACCTCACTTGCTTGTTCGGGATGCTTGGACTCCGGGAGAGTAATCATTTGATGTTTCATAACAAGATTGAATAACTTCCTTGTCTTGTCTTGGGGAAAAGAATATGCTCGACCTATCTTCTTTATAAGAGATGGAACCCGGCTGCTCAATTCTCGATCGCGTAGCTTCTTAGACCTGCTTTGCCGCTGTCGAACGTTTTTTCCGTTCTTTAGCTCGTTTCTACCCCTGTGTCGGGTCTTTTGTATGACAGGCTGGCGACGAAGAGCATCGTCATTCTCCACATCCTGCTGAAGGAGGCGCTGCGTCCTGGCTTTCTCGTAAATGGACATTTCGCGGTTGTGGTCATCCCGGACTTTTTGACCCGCTTCCCTTATCATCTGTTCTTCGAATGATGGACTTGGCACTTTCATGGCGGGACCTCGTTTTGGTTTAGGGTTAGCGTCTTCTAACAGAGTATCTCCTTCTTCATCAAAGTCATGTATAACGTAGCAACCATGGAATTGCTCCTATTTCTTGGATTGAACATATCCAAGCCCGATCGTTTCCATTCTCCCGTTGGGCAATTTTTTCTGAGTTCTAGGGACGTTCCAGATCCTGTTGTAGAACTGAGGCTGTCGAGCAGTCTGTTTGAAGGGTACGCCTTGGCACCTCAACAACCTTTTTAATCCTTCCGTGTAGTATCTAAGCAGATGGATGGGCTGAAGCCTATCAAGTGCAGAATCGGCACCATGCCAGATTTCTTTCTTTACTTTGGTTTCCATGGATCGATAAAAGAGGATTACTTTTTCATCTCTTCGCCCGAGAGGGACGTAGAACGTCTGCAATTCCTGCACACTATAGGTATCAAGTGCGTCGAGCTCTTTGTAATGCTTTTGCAGAACCATGGCGATTTGCAAACTCCGTTCATCGCCAGTGAAGGCTTGTATTGATGGCCGAACAGAAAATACTACATTAACCTCATCTTCAGAGTCGCCGACGAAGACCAGAATAGGGGTGGACGGTCCTGGCTTGTTGCATTGGGACGGTCCTGAATAGACTATCTCTTCCTCCTCTTCGGTATCGCTCCCAAAGACCGGAATAGTGGTGATAGCTTTCTGCTTATTCTTCGGCTTATGACACCTTTCCGTGTCTTCAAAGTTTAGCAAGAAGTATTTTGCATCTTCGTACTTTCGGACTTCATTCACGGGGAATGGGTTCAGCTCCCCTGTCACGGTGTACTCAAGACCAATTTGGCTGAAAGTAGTGTTAAACACTAAAGAACAACAGTGTTACACTTTGGAGACAGAACTCTCAAATTAGTGTTAAACACTAAAAGACCAGCAGTGTTAAACACTGGAAATATGAAATCCCAAATTAGTGTTAAACACTAGAAAATAACAGTGTTAAACACTGGAAATAAGATTTTCAAATTAGTGTTAAACACTCAAAGATAATCAGTGTTAAACACTAGGAATAAAGCTCTCGAATGAGTGTTAAACACTAAAGGAGAAGGGGTCACGTGTGGACACGTGAGGGCGCCCAGAGGTGGGACCAGATTCTTTTTCCTCGTTCTGCAATTAAGTGTTAAACACTTTTTAACTTTCTGGCCATCACGTGTTGGCACGTGATAAGCATTCATGCACTGATTTGTTAAGGCATTTATTAGGGGTCACGTGAGAGCACGTGAGAGCGCCCAAGTTATATTTTGCCTTTGCTTTTGTTCCGATATAATGAGGGTCACGTGGGAGCACGTGAGGCATTGCCTCAGGGCTAAATCCTTCTCATTTGTGGGGATCTTTTCAGGGGTCATGTGGGACACGTGACCTTAGTCTTTTGCGTGCATGGAGATCTTTCAAGTCCTTTTATTTTATTCTGAGAATTAAATTCTCCGTAGGGTTAAACCCTAATTATGACTTTAGAGGAATTAAATTCCTATTATGAAAGAATTAAATTCTTATGTAGGGTTAAACCCTAATTTCTTTTAGAGAAATTAAATTCCCATAACTCTGAGAGAATTAAATTCTCAATTAGGGTTAAACCCTAGTTCTGTCCATCTTGAAGGAATTAAATTCCTGTAATTTTGGGAGAATTAAATTCTCATATAGGGTTAAACCCTAACTTTGTTTTGGAAGAATTAAATTCTCTAAACTCAATTCCCCCTCTAAGTTTTGGATCTGCATGGCAGGATCTCAACCTGATGAGAATTAAATTCTCAACTTATGGGGAGATATGCTCTTTGCAGATCCTCAACCAGAGGAAGAACTAAGTTCTTTGCAAAAGAGTTAAACTCTTAGATTTTTGAGAATTAAATTCTCTTTTTCTGAAGTTTTGATCCCCTTTCTTTTTCACACCTAGGGTTTTCTTTCTGAATTTTCAAGATGCCAAAATTCTTTCTAAAGTTTTCTCTCTAACCTTTCTTTCTCTTCTCTTGGCTCCTATTTATAGGAGGGGGAAAAGAATCAATTTGTTTAGAAAATCTCCCATTGAAAGATTTGATTTGTTTTCATCATTAATCCGAGCCTTTAGATTATTAGGTGAATTTTATTCACCGTTGGATGTTTAATCCAAAAATATTCTATTTGTTATTTCTGGTGAGATTTAGGGGAAATCTTTCCTTGTCTAAGATTTTTCCATAAATTAGTGAAGTTTAATCACCCCTGAATTTTTAATCCAACGGTTCTCCTTATTCCTTTCCCATTTGGAAAGATTTTAGAGAAATTCAAAATTTTAATTCTGTTAAACTGTGAGGCTTTTAAAGCCAGTCACGTGCTGACACGTGACCCTTGGTCACGTGTGAGCATGTGACCCTCAATTGAGTCATTTTTCAGTAGCTTGTTTATGTTGTTGTTTTAACCATCACGTGTCAACACGTGACCATTGGCCACGTGTGAGCACGTGACACCTCGTTGAGGTATTTTTTCTGACTTTTAGAATTAAATTCTTTTAAGCTGTAAGGCTTTTAAAGCCTGTCACGTGCTGGCACGTGACCCTTGGTCACGTGTGAGCACGTGACTCTCAATTGAGTCATTTTTCAGCAGTTTGTTTTCGCTTCTGTTTGATGAAGTTTTAACCATCATGTGTCATCACGTGACCATTGGTCACGTATGAACACGTGATACCTCATTGAGGTAATTCATGATTTTTTAATCAGGAAACACCTCTGGTGGTATAAGCAGTAATTTGGTTGTGCATCTAGTTCATCGGGGAACGTATTTTCTGGAGTGTTTTCTTTGGAAGGTGGCAACTTCATTCCCATCAATAGAGTTTTAGCGAGATGCTTCCTTGTCTTGAACCTGGTTTTGCTGGCGGCAGAAGTGCTTCTATCCGATTGGGGTATTTCAATCCTTTCGTTCAGTCGCCGACATTTGGCTTTTTCGTATATGGCGATTTCACGCTCTCGGTCAGCTTTACTTTTCTGAAGTGCCTCGTTCAGGAATATGTCAATCATCTCGCAGACGGTTCTACGAGTTCTGGTTCAGGATCTGCCCCCAATTTCTCTGTATCAGGAGCTTCTTTGCCATTTATCGAGTAAGAGATCATGTGGCAGCTCGCCACATAGTCTTCAGGCCCTTCTGAAGAATTGTCTCCTTCGTCAGCGTCAGCGTCTTCATTCTCAAGAACATGCTTAAAGAATTCGTCCAACGTGATTGGGGTCCGTGCCTTCTGGTTATATTCTTCCAGTGCATCGATGTATTTCTGCAGACCTGTACGGGTATCGTCGGGTTGGACGGGCTTCTTGGCCTTCTTCTTCCTTTTCGAAGATTTTGATGGCTGGGCCTGGGCATTTTGACTATCGCTACCAATTCTTAGCGTCGGGTGTGGATTCAGCATTCCCTCAATGACTTCGGGCTTCAGCGGACTTTTCCACCTGATCGCCGGGCATGTTTGGAGATCCTTCAGCATTCTTTTCGTTTTGGCTGAAAGAACGACCTCCCATGGAGCTTCTTCTATAAATGAGCATGATGCCCCGGCGTGTCTACCCTTTTAGGATCGTGCGGCTGGGGCGGGCTTACTTTCCAATTCTCAGACAGTGCGAATTTGCCCTGTTAGTATTGGTCCTCAATCCAGCCTTTAAAGACGAAGCAATTTTCGATTGGATGGCCCACTACTCGGTGGTAGGAGCAGTAATTGGGATTATTGACGTCACCTGGCTGCAGTGGGCGTTTCAGATCTGGTAGAGTAATGAGCCTGTTGCGCACCGCCAGTTCGAACAGTCTCCTTGTTTTATCCCGAGGGAATGAGTAAGGACGCTTTAACTTTTCATTGATAAATCGTTGTTTGTCGTTTTGGCGATCAGCTGGTTTTAGACCACTCGGCTGTTGCTGAGCATTGGCGACAAAGGTCGCTTTTGTTAGTGTATATGCCCTAGAGGCCATTACTGTATCATACTAGTTTGTATATTACTTGATGGAAGCTTGGGATATTCACCTTGTATAAACAATCTTGCTCAATATAGTAGTATGCTACTTGGTTTGTTTCTACTTCAATGTGTACATGTGTTTATATTAGTATATCACCTATACGCATTAGTGGAGCCCTTAGGATCTTTGCTTGATTACCAGCGTTGTGACGGCAGTCACACTAGTGGGGGCTGGGTAATCTATAAGCGCATCCTTATACAGGTCCCTAGTCGTAGGACTATCGAGACAAGGCATCGATACTCCGGAGTAGACTAGCGTATGCGCTTCTCATCTCAGTATGGGAGATGGTCTGTCCCACAGCCATCAGTATGTCGTACTGGAGATAGTATACGGGTGCTCGTTGGGTTACGAGTACACTGGACAGGACTCGTCGGGAACTGACAGGTTGGTATTATACCTATCGTCAGTTATCAGTTCCCAGGTGACATGAGTACAGCTTAGTCCGCTGACTTGACACTGGCACTTCGCCTCGAGTGTGTTCCCACTGCATTTTGATCACTACCCTACCACGGCTCAAAGGAGTCGTGCAAATAGGTAATGGTTGGGTGCAGTCCCGAAGCACTTGGAGGCAGTGACGGTTAGACAGGATTCGTCTCTCCCGGTATTGGGAGTTGACATCGCGCTGTGTCTAGGAGAGCCATTACACGAGTAGTCCCTGGCCAGGGCAAGCGAGATATAATGGTAGGCTTCCAGTGTTATCTCAGGGTGTTTTGGGCTTCACTCCGACACGACTTGTACCGCTATTAGGGGACTGACGTTTTACCGCCCCCTAGGCCCGACATGCGATGTATTAGACGAACAGACCGGACTGTACGGAGACTGTCACATTCAGACTCAGTAGGAGTTCAGATGGGGTTCACCTCGTCAGCCTTCTTGTCGGCATCTGCCTGAGGACCGTTACGCACAGCTAGTGCCGCTTGCGGTCTGTGGTTAAACCCACTGCCAGCGTAGTGTCGAGTCTTTAGAGTCCCACACAGAGGGTATTCGCCTCTGGGTAAAACAAAGTAGAGGTCGCATGGTTTTGCGACAGGGTTCGTTCTCATCCGCGCACTTGTGCACGTTTGGAGTCCGGACGGATTATACCAGCAGGCTCTGGTTTGAGCCAGATACTGGTATATGTTTTGGGGTTGTTTTTATCTCTCAGTATTCTTGTTCCTCGGAATGAGAATGCAGGTGTGTATGCACAGTTGTTTGAGGCGGAGGAAGAGGTCTTTCATTAGGGTTTCGGAACGGGTGCGTATGCACAGTTGACAGTCATATTTTTCCAAACCCTAATGGATTTATGAAATATCAATTAATAATGGTAATTAAATGAAATTGTGTCATGGTTGATTTTGTTGACTTGTTGACCATGGTTGACTTGTTGACCATGGTTGAATGTTTGACCATCATCATTGTTTTGCAAGGATACTCCTTGATTCTAGCTTACATTCATTTAATAAAGTGATGATAGTGGTCATTCCAAATACAACCATCAACTATTTCATTTTGAATTATTATTATTAATTAGATATATCTTTTTCCTTTTGTTATGGTTGCAAGAGGAAAGTGAGCTCATTCTATCAGATTGATTCTCTCTCCTCATTTCATCTTCTTCTTCCTCAAGCTCAAGGAGAATCCTTCTCATGTGTTGAGAATCCCTCTCCTTGAAAAGAAAACACCCCTTAGATACTCTCTACTCTCTCTAGGGTTCAAGGTTTGGCAAGCCGGAGATCCTAGTTCACTCCAAGTTCGAGAAAGAGCCCGAAGGTTGAACCCTCAGGTGGATCCATCTTTGACGGAAGAAGGCGACGAGGAGAGAACCATCAACCCTCTACAAAGTTTCAAGAAGAAGGAGTTCAAGTTAGGTATAACCTTTATCCGAGTAGCTAACTCTCTTTAGCATGAAAGCTAGTTTAGTTTAGAAAAGATCCCGACTTTGTTAGTCCATGTTGCCCCATGCGCTAAAAATTTGTTTTTTTATACCGTTTCCGCCTCCCCGTAAGAACCGGGGGTCGCAACGTGGACTTACAGTGGTATCAGAGCCTAACTAAACATAAACTAGCTAGGTAGTGAAGTGTAACGAAGTTCGGAACCGAAAAATCCAAAAACCAAACTTTTCAAAAACCCTAGTTTCTGTTAAATTTTTTTCTGGTCAAAACAAAATTTGTTATACACCTAAAATCATCTCAGGGTTTTTTAAAGATAACCACCAAAAACGAGCCAGAGATCTGACCAAACGACCGCGTTTCCGCGGCAATAGCAAGCTATTGCCGCGGATCCGCGGCCGTCTTGTCTCCTCTCTGCCTCGATTTTGGTGCAGTGTATCTCTGTGTTGGTTTCAGGATTTTTGAGATATATTATATGTGCCCAGATTTTCCAGAATAGAAATTTGTTTTTAGGGGCCTATAATTCCGTATTTTTTTCCGAACTTCACTACACTTTGACTATGTTGGTTATATCTGTGATGTTTGTATGTATTGAACGTCGGCTAATCGCTATAAGTCGATTAGTCGGGGTTATACATCTCTGTGATCTGTGTTTGATATTGGAATGTGTATATGAATGTGTTGGACTGTCGCGGGTGAATAGCCGGGGTGGATGTGAGATGAGATTTTGTTTTTCTTTCATTCATTTGTAATATGTAAATTGATGTAATATTATTATTTGTATGGCCGCACAACCGGGTCGGGATTGTAGCCATCATTGTATAATTCTTTTTACTGTTTTTGCTCCTAGGATTGACCCATGGAGGGGTGCACAAACTGCCGGGAACTTGGCGGGTAGTTTGCCGCACCCGTAGGGGTCTTGGGTGGGGTATTGACTATTCACCACGACCGTGTAATCCGCTTTTCGTTGCAGGCTCGAACGGATTGCGGATTCCTAGTATATCCAATGTATTCATCTGTGATCTGTAATGTCTATCATTGCTATATTTATAACTATTTAGGCATTGCTTATGTTTTACAGCCGCGCTAGCCCAGCCCCCGCTCTGTCGTTAGTTAAGTAACCTAACGGGTGATGACGGGGCCCAGTGGCGAATGCGAATGGCATAAGCGTACGTCATATTTTGGTTGTTTTCTGCAATGGTAGGATTAAATGATGGGATGCATTAAAAGAACTAATGCAAGAATATCACGCATTAAAAGAACTAATGCAAGATAATAAACCAAGTTAAAGTCGTTGGAACACTTTCGAAAAACCACTCGGTTCTTTTCAAAACTAACTTTTAAATTCGGAGCTTGAGCCACTCCTTCTAAAAGCTATCTCGTTCCATCGATTATATCAAGTTCACTACGTTCACGGTTTTACCAAAACCATTCGTAGCCCTCCGTCGTTTCATATGAATAGTCAATAGTATTCAAGCTGTGTTTGTTAGCCAAAGTCAAGGCATAGTGATTGGTAGCTATTGGGTATTCATGTGCAGCATAGATAGATGCGTTGGTTTGGAACAGTCGTACTGCCTTGTTGGCCAAAGTCAAGGGTAGGTACTGGTGGATTCAAATTAACCTGGAGAACGACGGGTAGAACTTGACATGTGACTTATGATTTGTTGGCCAAAGTCAAGGTCATAAGAGCATGGGGCAAAAATCCACATCGGGAGTTTCATAAGTACTGAAACTTGCTAGATTTGCATACCATTTGGAGTGTGGTGATTCTGGTAGGATTCCTTCAGTTTCGTCACGCGATGATATTTGGATCCCGATCCTACTGTGAGTATATGCTACTCCTCGGGAAATTTCTCACTAAACGATCAATGCTATAAACCTAGTAGGTGTCAAGAAAGGTGTTAGCGAGGCTACGCCCCCAGGGAAAAGAGGTTCTCTAATTAAGGAACTTCGCGAAAGCGTTGGAAAACCTCCCTCGAAGTACCGACACTGGCCTGGCTGAACGGTTAAGCAAGTATTGTGCGGTGGGATTGATCCCGACTAATTCTTCCTTTATAGTTTAAGGAGGGATTCGAGAGACAGTGGGAGCCATCCTGTTTAGACAAATTAAAAACCACTCTAAACTTGCAAGAGCATCGTGCCAAAGTGTTCCTTCTCTCCCCCCTGCAGCGACCAAATCGAAATGACTGGACTTAAGTTACTTCTAAATAAAAACATACTGACAGGGCCAAACTACAAAGATTGGCTCAGGATGTCAAAATGGCAATCACTTACGACAAGCTGGGGTATCTTCTTACCACCAAAGCTCCCCCCGTCCCAGGTCCCACCTCCAGCGTCGCGGATAAGGAAATCCGTAAGACTTGGGAGATTGATTGCGCGAAGGCCAGGTGCCTCGTGCTTGCCTCTATGGACAACGAACATCAGAAGAGGCACGATAATATGGATTTGGAATCCATATTTCTTCATACAAAAGAACTGTATGGAGAGCAGTCTCGTATCGCAAGATACGAAGTGTCGAAAAGGTTATTTTCGGCAAAATTGGCCGTCGGATCATCGGCAGCGGACCACGTGCTTAAGATGATTGGCTACATTGAGGAGCTCGCGGAACTTGGGACCACGTTGGAAAGTGAACTCTATACGGATTTAATTCTCCAGTCCCTTCCACCCACTTACGCCCAGTTTATACTGAACTTCAACTTACAAGAAAAGGAAGTTGAACTTTCAGAACTCCTCAACATGCTGAGGAGCGCAGAGGGCACCCTACAGAAAGGTAGGGAAACACCCGCTTTGTTTGTAGGAGGATCTTCTTCTTCTAGGTCCAAGGCGAAAGCTAAGGGAAAGAGGAAGAAAGCCCCCGCCAAACCAAGAGGCGGTGTTAGTAAAGTGGGTACGAAGGGAAAGGAAAAGGCAACAAAGATTGCGGGGAAGCTTGTGGGAAAGGAGGAATGCTTCTATTGTCATAAGAGTGGACACTGGAAGAAAGATTGCAGGGCTTGGAAGGCCAGGACGCAGGAACTGAAGCAGGTTGCGGCTTCAGCTTCAGGTGTGTATGTTATTGAAAACTGTCTTTCTATAAACTCTACTTCCTGGGTATTGGATACCGGATCAGGATCTCATATCTGTAATTCTTTGCAGGCGTTGAGAAACCGTAGGTTTTTGAAGGCAGGTGACATGACCCTCAGAGTTGCGAACGGAGCTAGCATGGATGCTAAAGCCGTGGGGGACTATCACCTGGGAATGACAGATGGGCATGTTTTGGTTTTGCGTAATTGTTTTTTTGTACCCAACGCAACTTGTAATATCATTTCTGTATCTTTGGTTTCTAAAGAAGGTTATGAATTTGCGTTTGTAAGTAATGTTGTAAACATTCGCCTTAATCAAGTTCTGATTGGGTCTGGTACACTGAGCAATGGTATATACGTGTTAAACCAACCACAGATTTTCAATGTCCAGAATACACACAAAAGAAAGTCTCCAGATATTAATCAGGCTTTCTTATGGCATTGTAGACTGGGTCACATCAATGAGACACGGTTGACTAAGTTACATAAAGAAGGATACTTGGATCCGTTCGAGTATCAGTCTTATGCCACTTGTGAATCTTGTCTCATGGGAAAGATGACAAAGACTCCGTTCACTGGACACGGAGAAAGAGCGAGCGAGCTCTTGGGACTCGTACACAGCGACGTGTGCGGTCCAATGTCTACACATGCGCGAAGCGGTTACTCTTACTTCATTACTTTTACGGATGATTTTTCAAGGTACGGTTATGTCTTCTTAATGAAACATAAGTCCGAAGCTTTTGAAAAGTTCCAGGAATATAAGAATGAAGTAGAAAACCAAACCGGCAAAAGTATCAAGATTCTAAGATCGGATCGAGGTGGAGAATACTTAAGTGCCGAGTTCCTGAATTATTTAAAAGAGAACGGAATTCTCTCTCAGCTTACTCCTCCATACACTCCGCAACATAACGGTGTATCGGAGAGACGGAACCAAACGCTATTGGATATGGTACGGTCCATGATGAGTAACGCTGAATTACCGCGATCATTCTGGGGGTATGCGCTAGAATCAGCTGCGTACCTCTTGAACCGAGTTCCTACTAAGACTGTGCCTACTACACCATATGAGATGTGGTGTGGAAAGAGGCCCCATCTCAGTCACATTAAGACATGGGGATGTCCAGCTTTTGTTAAAAAGCAGCATGCGGACAAGCTCGAGGCACGCTCAGTACAGTGCAAGTTTGTGGGATATCCAAAGAACTCCAAGGGATATTTCTTCTACTGTGAAGAGGAACAAAAAGTTCTTGTTTCTCGTCATGCCTACTTCTTGGAAACTGAGTTTTTTGAAACCCAGATAAGTGGGAGCACAGTAGAACTGGAAGAAATTCCAGAACCACAAACCATTACTGAAAGCTTAGAGGAGCCAGAGGGTTCAAAAGAACAGGACATTCCTACGCCACTCCGCAGGAGTAGTAGGCAGTCTCATCCGCCCGAGAGATACTACGGTTTTCTCATAGACGGGGATAGAGAGGATTGCATCATAGATTATGATGAGCCTACTAGCTTCCAGCAGGCCGTTCAGAGCGTTGACTCGGTAAAATGGCTGGATGCAATGCGGACCGAAATGGAGTCCATGTACACCAACAAAGTATGGACGTTGGACATTGCTCCAGATGGGGTAAAACCCGTAGGATGCAAGTGGATCTTCAAAAGGAAGATTGGTGTAGATGGACAGGTTGAGACCTATAAAGCTAGACTTGTAGCAAAGGGTTTCCGTCAAAGACCCGGCTTGGACTATGACGAAACCTTTTCTCCAGTAGCTATGCTGAAATCCATTCGGATCCTTCTTGCCATTGCTGCCTTCCACGATTATGAGATTTGGCAGATGGACGTAAAAACCGCTTTTCTAAATGGAAATTTAGAGGAGTGTGTCTATATGGACCAGCCAGAGGGTTTCATTCAGAGTGGGAGCAGCGGAAAGGTGTGCAAGTTGCTTAAGTCCATCTATGGACTAAAGCAGGCATCGCGGAGTTGGAACATCTGCTTTGATGAGACGGTCAAAGAATTTGGCTTTAACAAAAATCCAGATGAACCATGCATCTATAGTAGATTTGTAGCGAGAACTGTAGTATTCCTCGTTTTATACGTGGATGACATTCTCTTAATAGGAAATGACATTCCTATGCTACAATCTGTCAAGGGGTTCTTGTCACAAAGGTTCTCCATGAAAGACCTGGGTGATGCCTCATACATCCTGGGGATCCGGATCCATCGTGATAGATCCAAGTGGATATTAGGACTTTCTCAGTCCAGGTACATCGACACCGTACTGAAAAGATTCAGTATGGAAGATTCCAAGCGCGGTAACCTACCGGCTTGTCACGGGATCACTCTCTCTGAAGAGATGTCCCCCAAGACTGATTTGGAGAGGGATCGCATGTCTATTATACCCTACGCTTCTGCGGTAGGCTCTATAATGTATGCGATGTTGTGTACCAGACCGGATGTAGCTTATGCACTGAGTGTGGTAAGCCGGTATCAGTCAAACCCTGGGGAGAAACACTGGATAGCGGTAAAGAACATTCTCAAGTACCTGAGAAGGACTAAGGAGATGTTCTTGGTGTATGGTGGAAAAGACCTCCAGATCGAGGCCTTTGCTGACTCCAGCTTCCAGAGTGACAAGGATGATTCCAAGTCCATGTCGGGTTTTGTCTTTACCCTCAATGGAGTGGCGGTGTGTTGGAAGAGTTCCAAACAGGAAACCGTTGCGGACTCGATTATGGAAGCGGAATACATCGCTGCATCTGATGCCGCAAAAGAAGCTGTCTGGATGAGGAAGTTCTTGATAGAACTTCAGGTGGTTCCGTCCATTGTTGACCCAATACCTCTGTATTACGACAACAACGGGGCTATAGCTTTAGCGAAGGAACCCAGGTCCCATCAGAGATCCAGGCACATCTTGAGGCGGTATCACCTGATCAGGGAGATCGTGGATCGCAAGGAGATCGAGGTTCGGAGGGTTGCTTCAGAAGAAAACACTGCAGATCCATTCACCAAGGCACTGCCCCAGACTCAGTTCGAGCGGCTGATCGAGATGATAGGTCTTTGATACGCCAGTACATGGCCTTAGTGCAAGTGGGAGATTGTTAGTGTATATGCCCTAGAGGCCATTACTGTATCATACTAGTTTGTATATTACTTGATGGAAGCTTGGGATATTCACCTTGTATAAACAATCTTGCTCAATATAATAGTATGCTACTTGGTTTGTTTCTACTTCAATGTGTACATGTGTTTATATTAGTATATCACCTATACGCATTAGTGGAGCCCTTAGGATCTTTGCTTGATTACCAGCGTTGTGATGGCAGTCACACTAGTGGGGGCTGGGTAATCTATAAGCACATCCTTATACAGGTCCCTAGTCGCAGGACTATCGAGACAGGGCATCGATACTCCGGAGTAGACTAGCGTATGCGCTTCTCATCCCAGTGTGGGAGATGGTCTGTCCCACAGCCATCAGTACGTCGTACTGGAGATAGTATACGGGTGCTCGTTGGGTTACGAGTACACTGGACAGGACTCGTCGGGAACTGACAGGTTGGTATTATACCTATCGTCAGTTATCAGTTCCCAGGTAACATGAGTACAGCTTAGTCCGCTGACTTGACACTGGCACTTCGCCTCGAGTGTGTTCCCACTGCATTTTGATCACTACCCTACCACGGCTCAAAGGAGTCGTGCAAACAGGTAATGGTTGGGTGCAGTCCCGAAGCACTTGGAGGCAGTGACGGTTAGACAGGATTCGTCTCTCCCGGTATTGGGAGTTGACATCGCGCTGTGTCTAGGAGAGCCACTACACGAGTAGTCCCTGGCCAGGGCAAGCGAAATATACTGGTAGGCTTCCAGTGTTATCTCAGGGTGTTTTGGGCTTCACTCCGACACGACTTGTACCGCTATTAGGGGATTGACGTTTTACCGCCCCCTAGGCCCGACATGCGATGTATTAGACGAACAGACCGGACTGTACGGAGACTGTCACATTCAGACTCAGTAGGAGTTCAGATGGGGTTCACCTCGTCAGCCTTCTTGTCGGCATCTACCTGGGGACCGTTACGCACAGCTAGTGCCGCTTGCGGTCTGTGGTTAAACCCACTGCCAGCGTAGTGTCGAGTCTTTAGAGTCCCACACAGAGGGTATTCGCCTCTGGGCAAAACAAAGTAGAGGTCGCATGGTTTTGCGACAGGGTTCGTTCTCATCCGCGCACTTGTACACGTTTGGAGTCCGGACGGATTATACCAGCAGGCTCTGGTTTGAGCCAGATACTGGTATATGTTTTGGGGTTGTTTTTATCTCTCAGTATTCTTGTTCCTCGGAACGAGAATGCAGGTGTGTATGCACAGTTGTTTGAGGCGGAGGAAGAGGTCTTTCATTAGGGTTTCGGAACGGGTGCGTATGCACAGTTGACAGTCATATTTTTCCAAACCCTAATGGATTTATGAAATATCAATTAATAATGGTAATTAAATGAAATTGTGTCATGGTTGATTTTGTTGACTTGTTGACCATGGTTGACTTGTTGACCATGGTTGAATGTTTGACCATCATCATTGTTTTGCAAGGATACTCCTTGATTCTAGCTTACATTCATTTAATAAAGTGATGATAGTGGTCATTCCAAATACAACCATCAACTATTTCATTTTGAATTATTATTATTAATTAGATATATCTTTTTCCTTTTGTTATGGTTGCAAGAGGAAAGTGAGCTCATTCTATCATATTGATTCTCTCTCCTCATTTCATCTTCTTCTTCCTCCAGCTCAAGGAGAATCCTTCTCATGTGTTGAGAATCCCTCTCCTTAAAAAGAAAACACCCCTTAGATACTCTCTACTCTCTCTAGGGTTCAAGGTTTGGCAAGCCGGAGATCCTAGTTCACTCCAAGTTCGAGAAAGAGCCCGAAGGTTGAACCCTCAGGTGGATCCATCTTTGACGGAAGAAGGCGACGAGGAGAGAACCATCAACCCTCTACAAAGTTTCAAGAAGAAGGAGTTCAAGTTAGGTATAACCTTTATCCGAGTAGCTAACTCTCTTTAGCATGAAAGCTAGTTTAGTTTAGAAAAGATCCCGACTTTGTTAGTCCATGTTGCCCCATGCGCTAAAAATTTGTTTTTTTATACCGTTTCCGCCTCCCCGTAAGAACCGGGGGTCGCAACGTGGACTTACAGCTTTCCCTTTCCCCTTTTCATTTCGAGGCTCCGTTTTTAAAGAGGAAGGCCTATGGCCCATCTGGTCCATTTGGGCCAGCTTGTCGATCAAGGCCTGAAAGGTGGTCGGCTTGAAAAACATCATGAACTGGGATATGGTCGCCTGCGGATCAAGAGTTTCCACAAACATGCCCACTGCAGGAGCTTCCTCTATGCGCTGTTCGCACTTTGACAATTGATTCCTCCACCGTATCGTGTACTGAACCCATGTTTCACCTGGCCTCACCCAGGCGTTAATTAGTGCGGAGATCGGGGTGCACTCGTTAGCGCTTGCGAATCTCTGTGTAAACAGTAGCTCCATTTCTGCAAATGTCTTGACAGAGTCATTCGGGAGTTCGGAATACCACTTGAATGTTGTCTCCGACAAGCTGCCAAGGAATTGGCGAAGCAGCAGCTTATCATTATTAGTTATATGTATGCCCTAGAGGCCATTACTATACATAGGATGTATATTGTAGTGGATGCTTGGACATATATAGGGAGGACTTTCTTGCTCGACATGATAGTATGCTATCTGGTTGCCCTTTACCTTAACGTGTACACCGATTGTCTCTCTGTTACATGTTGGTAAAGCCCTTAGGATGTGTACTTGACTACCTGAACTATGATACGGATCATACTAGTGGGGACATGGTAGTCCATAAGTACATCTTTCAAGGTCCCTAGTCGTGGGTGTATCGAGACGGGGCATCGATATACCAGAGTAAACTAGTGTATACCTTCTCGATCCATACAGATGGGCGATGGATGATCCCATATCCATAAGTGTTTGACATCAGAGATGATATACGGGTGCTCGGTGGAGACTGGGTACACTGTACGGACTCACTGAGAACTCCCAGATGGTATTATACCTTACGTCAGATGGCAGTTCTCTGGTGACACTGGTACAGGTTAGTCTGTAGACCCGAGATCGTCATAGAGTCTTGAGTGATTCCCACTGTGCTTTGATTTGCACCTTACCACGTCCAAGAGGGCGTGCAAAACGGTGGTTTTTGGGTACAGTCCCGAATCACATGGAGGCAATGAGCGATAGGAGGGGATTCTTCTCTCCCGGTATAGAGAGTTGATGTTGCACTGTGTTCGATTGGCTATAACCGGAAATCCCTGGACAGGGTTGCTGAAATTTACTGGTAAGTGTTACCAGTAGTTTCTCGAACTGTTATAGACATCATATCGACACGACTTATCGAGCTATTGGGGTCTGACGTTTACCACCCCTAGGCAACATATGCGACATATCAGACGATCAGACCGGACTGTACGGTAAGTGTTACTGGTTGGATTCACAGGAGTGTGAGCGGGCTTGCTCGTTGATCTTCTGATCGCTCAATACCCGAGTGGCCGTTACGTTTAGCAGACCGCTTGCGGCTTGTGGGTGTTTGATATGATCATCACCTACTGCCGGCGTATTAAAGAGTCTTTAGAGTCCTACACAGAGGTTTCCTGGCTCAAGCGAAACGAAATAGGAGCGCATATGAGATATGTGCAGGACCGAGAATAATGCGTGTATGTGATACCGTATTCTATTCTCGCGATGAATGTATCGATTGGTTGTATGCGATATAACCTAGTTATCGAATCGAGAATTGATTCGATAAGTCGATACATTGGATATTAGTCGGTCATATGCGATATGACCAGATCGTTAAATCAAGTGTTGATTTAATGATTTAATATATAATTATATATTTGATATATTATTTTACATTAACTAGTATTGGTTCACTTAAGATGATTTTCTCACTTGATGTGCACATTGTATATGTGATATATTTTTGTGCACTTGGTTGTATTATGTTTGATGATACATGCAAACTTGGGTGTATGTTTGACTTAAACCATGTTTAGTAAATGGTTAGGGTTTCTTTTGACTTATTTATTTATTCATTTATTTTTGGCAAAAATAGAAATGGTGGCTTTCTTTGTTGTTATGCTTGAAGCTTCATGAAGCTTTTCTAGCATCCTTGAAAAGTCTACCATTTTTGTTTTGTCCTTAACCCTAACCCTTTAACTAAACCCTAGTTTATTGTCTACATGAGTAAACTTCACCCATGGTTGCATTATGATAAGTATTCACTTGAATTATTATTTGAAATTTAATTGATTTTTCATTCTCTTCTTCTTCTTCATGGAGAAAAAGAAAACCATTCTTGAAAATTCTTAAGTGATGAAATCAAGTGAGAAATCCAAATCCAAAGTGAACTCACTTCCTATTTCTTCATCCTCTACCACTTGTCATGTTGTATTGGGTGTTTTCTTCACAGGTTTCATGACTTAGTGAAGGTGGAGCTTGAGTTTGAGTTGCCTCGACGTAGATTATCTTCGGCATCGAAGTCAACGACCTAGCCCGATCATTTCTCCGACGAAACCATTGCTAGGGTCCGGGATCGTAGTGATCGCAGCGAAGGGACGTCAACACGGAGCTTAGGAAGTGGAGGACCGGATCTACAAAGGTTGTATTTCCTTTCACTTTAGAGTAAAGTTGTTTATTCACATTTGTTTTCGCCTAAACTCTAGTTAACGATCGCATTAGGGTTTCTCGGCACCGGAAAAATTAGAATTTGGCATGGTTGATGCCTTGTGGAACCTCTTGGGTGTGTCTAGGAACCCTACAGTGGTATCAGAGCCTAGCTAGAGCCTTAGGCGAAGTGTTGACGATGTTAGAAATCCGAACGAAACACGAAACCGTAATCCGACCCATTCTCTGTACATTTTTCAAAATTGTGCATTTTTCCTAATTAAAAATATGCAGAAAAATCAGCAGGCGTTTTTAGGAGTTACTGTGAAATTCGAGTGGCTAATTCTATTAAAGCGCCGCGGAAACGCGGCACGAGCATGGCTCGTGCGGCGGTTCCGCGGCCGTATAGTCACATTGATGTTTAATTTTTGCACAATAACTTTCCTATTAGTTTACTGAATCTTCTGGAAATTTTTAATGTATACTCAAGTGTTGAGTTTTCTGGGTTGTATTGGGAGTTCGACGATTCGATCGGAATCTTTAACTTTTTCTGTTTTTTTCCGGATAATTTTTGAATATGTTAAAAAGTTCGACCGGATATAAATACCCACTTTTTTCCCTGCCGGGAAATTTCCAAGTGTTGGATTTTTCCGTGGTTTAAAGACGTTCTTAGTAGTGCAAGTAACGCGATGGACCCTCTAGAAGACAACAAACCTTAACTCGATTATGTGACCGTCTTGAACTGCCCTTTGAACCCTAGGGTTTGGTGCAGTACGGCGTGCCACATGTGAGGCGTTGGCTTGACCCTTCTACGGCTGGACCGTTGGTACTGAGGCATGAAGTGAATATTTTTTAAACTTGTTTCAAGTGTTGAGATGTTTCGGGAAAACTTGGGTGTTTGAGTATTCGATCGAAAAGTTTAATATTTTTCTGTTTATCTGGAATGTGATACAATATTTGGAATTCATAAATAGTTATGAGATAACTAATATGAATGTTATAAACATAGCACTTTAGTCTCAATTGATCAGTTGCCACGAAATTTTGATGCGATCAAAAGTCCGTCGCAATCACGTAGCGTACGCGGATACTCGCCGGATAAACTTAATAGACAGCTACACCCCTTAGCCCCGACCAAGTGACTGTAGGAGAACCCCGTCGCCGAAAGCATCCATTCGGGTGCTCGCGGCAGCGGTGTTCCGCCTTGGTGCACTTCGTCGACGGCGTCGGGGGTGCGGCCACCTACTAAAGTTTGCGACGAGCATTCGATCAGGATGTCAGGAATCTTGTTGAATTGCCCGACTTGATATTGAAAAGAGTTTTCGATAAATGAGACTAAAATGCGGGGTTTATAATTGTTAGGCATGTGATGTCTAAGGAATTCATTTGATTAGGCATGTGATGTCTAAGGAGGTTGCGGATTCCAACTGTTGTAGTTTTACACTTTCTTTTCTGTGACCGTAAGTGTAATATGTGATATCGCCGGTTTCGTTGCTATATGTCAACGAAAATTGGGATGGGCATATTTACTTACGTTGATGACATGTGATGTTATGTGTTGCTGGATATGTTATATTGGATCGTCGTGTTTGAATAGCCGGGTTTTTTTTTATGTGAGATGAGTGTTTTTCATTTCCATTCATGTAAAAACTTGTATGTAATATTCTTTTATTGGGACACTTCCAGGTTGCGGAAGATGTCACCTTTGTATATTATTTACTTTTCCGCACTAGGATAGACCCAAGGAGGAGGGCACAAGTAACCGGGTTCTGGAGTCCAGTGGGAGACCAACTTGAGGAGTCGAGTCCGGGTCTCCTAACTCTAGAATTGGTAGGGTTGCTTGCCGCTCTCGTAGGGGTCTTGGGGTGTGGGTTTGGCTATTCATCGCGACCGTGGAATCCGTGTTTTATACTGGCTCGTATTAAAAACACGGACGTCCTAGTATATCCAATATTTCATATGATATTTTCTGCTGCGTTATCTGTGATGTGATCATGTGATTTGTTCAGATAGATATAGTATATAGTATATATGATATATTATATAGACGTTACTTATGTTTTACACCCACGCTAGCCCTGCCCCACTCTGCCGTTAGTTACCCAACCTAACGGTACACGAGGGGACATCGAGGCGAATGTGGATGGCATAAGTGTACGTGGTATTTATCTGTGATGTTTAAGTAACTTAAATGATGGGAATTCATTAATGTGATTAATGAAATAAAAGAAACCTAAAATGTTGTAGAATCGAATTTCAAAAATAAAACAGGTAGCTACAGTTCTTGCTTTGCACAGCGATATATATGATATATCCTGCACCTTATTCGATGAGGAAAGGGCCGACGATCCCTTCACCGGGAGTGACCCCTTTAGCAATAACTGGCAGATGCTACACACTCGGTTTGTCTTTTGATTGCTTCTATAGTTTCTGCTTTGCACAGCGATATATATGATATATCCCGCACCTTATTCGATGAGGAAAGGGTCGACGACCCCTTCACCGGGAGTGACCCCTTTAGCAAAACTAGAAAAAGGCTCAAAAATACTCCATTTTAAAATCATTTGATTCTACAACGATATCAAGTTCATTACGCAATAGGTTTTCAGAAAAACCTGTCGTAGCCCTCCGTCATTTCAGATAAGTCCTACTTAGTATTCGTGCTACGTTTGTTGACCTCCGTCAAGGCGTAGTATGCGGTAGCTAACTAATATTTATCTGCTTATGCATATGATGCAGATTGGATTAGGGTAGTCGCGCGACCTTGTTGACCTCCGTCAAGGATCGTGCGGGTGGGTTTGATTCAATCAAGAAATGACGGGTTGAACTTGACTAGTAGCCTATGGTTTGTTGACCTCCGTCAAGGTCATAGGGTGCTAGGGGCAAAATTGTCGGGAATTTCAAGTGTTGAAATTTGCAATGAGATTGCATACCTTCTATGAGATAGTTGGATCCCGATACCCACTGCGAGTAAGAGTTACTCTTGGGAAAGTTTTACACATTACAATTAGCCGATCAAGTAGGTGTCTAGAAAGGTGTCAACGGGGTTACGCCTCTGGGAAAACGAGGTTTACATTAATTAAGTTCGTGCGAAAGCATGGGGGACCTCCCTCAAAGTACCGACACTGGCCTGGCTGAAAGATTGGCGAGCTTGTAGTGTGTAATTAATCCTGGCTAGTCTTTCCTTTTAGGGTTTGAAGGAAGATTTGATTAAAACAGTGGGACCATCCTGATTAGATAAAATTATAACCAATCTATTCTTGCAAGAGCGCACGCTGAGTTTTTTCTTCTCTCTCTCCAGGTAGCGACCATATCATGCCTTAATCAAGATAATAATACGGAATATTGACCGAACCCGCTTGTTATACTGAGCTGGGGAACGTTGGTCCCGCTCCAACTTATAAATGTTATAAGACAGAGCAGAAAATTGGGTAATACCAGATTTCCCGTGCCGCCCAAACGAAGAAAGTGCATGCTGATGCATCATCTTCGGATGTGTTCATTACAGAGAACTGTTTCTCAATGTCCTTTACGTCCAGGGTATATGTTACCGGATCAGGATCCCACATATGTAATATTACATGGGCTACAGAAAGGTAGAGAACTGAGGACGGGTGATAAGTTTCATGAGGCAGAAAACGGTGCAAGTGTTGCAGCCAGGTCTGTTGGTCACTGTCACCCTGTATTACCAGTACATTGATTCTGAACGAATGTTATTAGATACCGAACCTGATATACAAAATCATATCAGTCTCTTTATTAGTAAAGAAAGGATATAATTTTGTATTGTTGGATAATGTTTTGAACATTTCCTGTATCAAAAGTTGATCGGTTCAGGCACGTTATCTAAAAGCATTGATGTTCTAAATCAAACTATAGTTCTTAGTATACAGAACACACACGAGAGGCAGAGTTCAGAAATGAACGGATCCTTCTTGGGGTATTGTAGACTAGGTCATATCAATGCGACCGGACTAGCTAAGTTGCACATAGATGCATATTTAAATCTGTTTGAATTTACATCTTGTGAAACTTGCCAGTCATGTCACAAAGATAAGATGACCATAGCTCTGTTTAATGGAAACAGAGAAAGAGTTAGTGAACTTTTGAGATAATACATGTTGATGTATGAAGATCCCCTGTCTACACATACCAAGACCGGTTCTTTGTTCTTCTTTACATTCTCTGATGATCTCTCAAGATTCAGACATATGTTCCTGTTGAAACACAAGTCCGAACCTTTTGAGATATTCACAGAATATAAGTTAGAAGTAGAGAACCAATACGGGTATAAGTATTATGTCCTTTGATGTGATCAAGGAGGAGAATACTTGAGCACGGAATTCTTGGACTTTTCTAAAGGAGAATGAGATTCTCTCTCAGCATTACTCCTCCGTATACACCATAGCACGATGGTATATCGGGGCGGAGCAATTGCACCCTATTCGATATAGTGCGCTCTATGATGAGTACTACTGAGTTACCTATTTCTTTTTGGGAGTTATGCGCTTGAGAAGCTGCATACCTATTGAATAGGGTTCCAATCAAATCAATTGCCTACCATTTCATATGTAATATGGAAAGGGAAGAGCCATATCTTAAGTTTGTTAAGATTTGGGGTTGTCCGGCCTATGTCTAAAAGCAAAAATCCGGACAAGCTCGAGGCAAGGTCTGTTTTGTAGAACTGGAAAGATTCCAGCTATACAAACTGCAGCTGATGATTTGATAGAACCAAAGGATTCAATAGTAACCAACGAACCTCAGCCTCTCCGCCGATCTAGCAGGGTGCCTCACCCACCTGAGAGATACTTCGGTTTCTCTATGACAGTGGGAGCGAGGATTGCATCATGAGATGATGACCCAACTAGTTTCGAGCTGGCCATCAGGAGTGGGACTCTGTAAGAATGGATAGATGCTTAGCGATCTGAGATGGAATCCTTATACACCAACAAAGTATGGACTTTAGTTGCTTTATCTGAAGGGTTAAATCCCCATCAGGAGCAAGTATATCTTGAGAAGATTACTTGGTGTAGATGGAAAAGTTGAGACTTTCAAAGCTAGACTTGTTAAAGGTTTGCATCGTAGACCAGTTGTGGATAATAATGAAACCTTTTCTGGGGCCTATGCTTAAGTCCATCCAGATCCTACTTGCCACAGCTACATACCATGACTATAATATCTGGTGGTTGGGTGTCATGACAACTTTTCTAAATAATGTTTTAGAAGATGGCGTCTATAAGTACACAGCCAGAGGGCTTCGTAGACAGTGGGAGCAGCGGAAACGTGCACAAGTTGCTTTATAGGATAAAGCAGGCATCGCGGAGATGGAAAATCTGTTTTGATGTAGTAGTCAAATAGTTTGACTTCATCAAAATGGTAGATGAACCTTGTATATACAAAAAGGTCGTAGGGAGTATGGTAATGATCCTCGTAGAGTACGTGGATGACATACTCTTGATAGGGAAAGTGTTTCCTATGCTACGCTCGGTCAATCTCCGCTTATCACAATGATTCTCCATATAGGATCAAAGTGATACCTACTAAATCCTGGGTTTTGCATCTATGAGATAGATCTAATTGGATGTTAGGATACTCACTAGTTGTAGTGAGATGGTATCAATCGATCCTGGGGAGAATCACTGGAAGGGTTCCAGGATGATAAAGACGACTGAATGTCAGTCACAGGCATTGTCTTTACCCTCAGTAAAGGGACGGTATGTTGGAAGAGTTCCAAGCTAGATACCGTGGCATACTAGACGATAAAGGCTGGATACATCGCTACATAAGATGCTACCAAAGAGGAAGTCTGGGTGTATATTAGTTCATGAGATGAACTTCGTTCCTACCATTGTGAGACAATGGAGTTGTGGCTTATGCCTAGAAACGCCCGTCCCATCAGTGATCTAGACATATTCTGAGGCAGTTTCACCTGATCATAGAGATGGTTGATCTCCAAGGGATCGAGGTTAGGAGAGCAGACTCAGAGGACAACACGGCGGATCCACTCACAAAGGCCTTTTCCCAGAGAGAGACTATTATGGGATGGTTGAGTATGGGATACTACAACCACTGCTTCAGATGGCCCTAGTGCAAGTGGGAGATTGTTAGTTATATGTATGCCCTAGAGGCCATTACTATACATAGGATGTATATTGTAGTGGATGCTTGGACATATATAGGGAGGACTTTCTTGCTCGACATGATAGTATGCTATCTGGTTGACCTTTACCTTAACGTGTACACCGATTGTCTCTCTGTTACATGTTGGTAAAGCCCTTAGGATGTGTACTTGACTACCTGGACTATGATGCGGATCATACTAGTGGGGACATGGTAGTCCATAAGTACATCCTTCAAGGTCCCTAGTCGTGGGTGTATCGAGACGGGGCATCGATATACCAGAGTAGACTAGCGTATACCTTCTCGACCCATACAGATGGGCGATGGATGATCCCATATCCATTGGTGTTTGACATCAGAGATGATATACGGGTGCTCAGTGGAGACTGGGTACACTGGACGGACTCGCCGAGAACTCCCAGATGGTATTATACCTTACGTCAGATGGCAGTTCTCTGGTGACACTGGTACAGGTTAGTCTGTAGACCCGAGATCGTTATAAAGTCTTGAGTGATTCCCACTGTGCTTTGATTTCCACCTTACCACGTCCAAGAGGGTGTGCAAAACGGTGGTTTTTGGGTACAGTCCCGAATCACATGGAGGCAATGAGCGATAGGAGGGGATTCGTCTCTCCCGGTATAGGGAGTTGATGTTGCACTATGTTCGATTGGCTATAACCGGAAATCCCTGGCTAGGGTTGCTGAGATTTACTGGTAAGTGTTACCAGTAGTTTCTTGAACTGTTATAGACCTCATATCGACACGACTTATCGAGCTATTGGGGTCTGACGTTTACCACCCTAGGCAAGATATGCGACATATCAGACGATCAGACCGGACTGTACGGTAAGTGTTACTGGTTGGATTCACAGGAGTGTGAGCGGGCTTGCTCGTTGATCTTCTAATCGCTCAATACCCGGGTGGCCGTTACGTTTAGCAGACCACTTGCGGCTAGTGGGTGTTTGATATGATCATCACCTACTGCCGGCGTATTGACGAGTCTTTAGAGTCCTATACAGAGGTTTACTGGCTCAAGCGAAACGAAATAGGAGCGCATATGAGATATGTACGGGACCGAGAATAATACGTGTATGTGATACCATATTCTATTCTCGTGATGAATGTATCGATTGGTTGTATGCGATATAACCTAGTTATCGAATCGAGGATTGATTCGATAAGTCGATACATTGGATATTAGTCGGTCATATGCGATATGACCGGATCGTTAAATCAAGTGTTGATTTAATGATTTAATATATAATTATATATTTGATATATTATTTTACATTAACTAGTATTGGTTCACTTAAGATGATTTTCTCACTTGATGTGCACATTGTATATGTGATATATTTTTGTGCACTTGGTTGTATCATGTTTGATGATACATGCAAACTTGGGTGTATGTTTGACTTAAACCATGTTTAGTAAATGGTTAGGGTTTCTTTTGACTTATTTATTTATTCATTTATTTTTGGCAAAAATAGAAATGGTGGCTTTCTTTGTTGTTATGCTTGAAGCTTCATGAAGCTTTTCTAGCATCCTTGAAAAGTCTACCATTTTTGTTTTGTCCTTAACCCTAACCCTTTAACTAAACCCTAGTTTATTGTCTACATGAGTAAACTTCACCCATGGTTGCATTATGATAAGTATTCACTTGAATTATTATTTGAAATTTAATTGATTTTTCATTCTCTTCTTCTTCTTCATGGAGAAAAAGAAAACCATTCTTGAAAATTCTTAAGTGATGAAATCAAGTGAGAAATCCAAATCCAAAGTGAATCCACTTCCTATTTCTTCATCCTCTACCACTTGCCATGTTGTATTGGGTGTTTTCTTCACAAGTTTCATGACTTAGTGAAGGTGGAGCTTGAGTTTGAGTTGCCTCGACGTAGATCATCTTCGGCATCGAAGTCAACGACCTAGCCCGATCATTTCTCCGACGAAACCATCGCTAGGGTCCGGGACCGTGGTGATCGCAGCGAAGGGACGTCAACACGGAGCTTAGGAAGTGGAGGACCGGATCTACAAAGGTTGTATTTGTTAGTTATATGTATGCCCTAGAGGCCATTACTGTACATTGGATGTATATTGTAGTGGATGCTGGGACATATATAGGTAGGACTTTCTTGCTCGACATGATAGTACGCTATCTGGTTGCTCTTTATCTTAACATGTATACTTTCTGTCTCTCTGATTACATGTTGATAAAGCCCTTAGGATGTGTACTCGACTTCCAGGACTATGATGCAGATCATACTAGTGGGGCCTGGGTAGTCAATGAGTACATCCTTCATTGTTCCTAGTCGTGGGAATATCGAGACGGGGCTTCGATATTCCAGAGTAGACTAGCATATATCTTCTCGACCCATGTGATGGGCGATGGATGATCCCATATCCATTGGTGTTTGACATCAGAGATGGTATGCGGGTGCTCAGTGGAGACTGGGTACACTGAACGGACTCGCCGAGAACTCCCAGATAGTATTATACCTCACGTCAGATGGCAGTTCTCAGGTGACACTGGTACAGCTTAGTCTGTTGACCCGAGATCGTCATAGAGTCTTGTGTGTCTCCCACTGTACTTTGATTTCCACCCTACCACGGCTCTACTGAGTCGTGCAAATAGGTGGTTTTTGGGTACAGTCCCGATTCACATGGAGGCAATGAGCGATAGGAGGGGATTCGTCTCTCCCGGTATTGGGGGTTGATGTTGCGCTATGCACGACTGGCCATAACAGGAAATCCCTGGCCAGGGTTGTTGTGATATACTGGTAAGAGTTATCAGTATTGTTAGTGTTTATGCCCTAGAAGGCCATTACTGTATCATACTAGCTTGTATATTACTTAATGGAAGCTTGGGATATTCACATGTATATAACAGTCTTGCTAAACATGGTAGTATGCTACTTGGTTTTTCTATCTTAATATGTGAGTATACGTATTGATAGAGCTCTTAGGATCTTGCTTGTCTACCAGCGTTGTGATGGCAGTCACACTAGTGGGGGCTGGGTAGTCTACAAGCACATCCTTATTCAGGTCCCTGGTCGTTGGATTATCGAGACAGAGCATCGATACTCCGGAGTAGACTAGTGTGTACGCTTCTCATCCCAGTTGGGGAGATGGTCTGTCCCACAGCCGTCAGTACGTCGTACTGGAGATAGTATACAGGTGCTCGTTAGGTTACGGGTACACCGGACAGGACTCACAGGGGACTGTTGGTTGGTTTGATACCAGTCGTCAGTGAACAGTTCCCAGGTGACATGAGTACAGCGTAGTCCGCAGACTTGACACTGCTACTTCGCCTCGAGTGTGTCCCACTGTTCTTAGATTGCTACCCTACCACGGCTCAAAGGAGTCGTGCAAACAGGTAGCAGTTGGGTGCAGTCCCGAGCACTTGGAGGCAGTGGCGGTTAGACAGGATTCGTCCCTCCCGGTATTGGGAGTAGATATCGTGCTGTGTCAGAGAGCCATTACGCAAAGTCCCTGGCCAGGGCAAGCGAGATTTGCTGGTAGGTTCCAGCAGTTTCTCAGGGTGTAATGGGCTTCACTCCGACACGACTTATACCGCTATTAGGGGACTGACGCTTGCCGCCCCCCTAGGCCCGATATGCGATAGTCATGGACGAACGGACCGGACTGTATGGAGATTGTCACATCAGACTCAGTAGGAGTTCGGATGGGTTTACTCATCGGCCTTCTTATCGACAACTACCTGGGGACCGTTACGTACAGCTAGTGCCGCTTGCGGTCTGTGGTTAAACCTACTGCCAGCGTAGTAGTCGAGTCTCTAGAGTCCCACACAGAGAGTTTCCTACTCCAGGCGAAATGATATAGAGGTTGCATGGTTTTGCGACAAAGGGTTCGGACGCATACGTGCGTTTACGCGCGTACGACTTTCGGACAGTTTTTACCAGTCGGCTTTGGTTTAAGCCAGTTACTGGTATCCGGTTATTGGATTTTTACAGTCTAAAGTTTTTCCGTATTTTTACGGATCGGAGGGGCGTTCTCGTAATTACTCGAGAAGCTTCTAGAAGATGTGACTAAGGAGGTTTCTTTTGGATAAGAGTGTGAGTCATAGTGGTGATTCATTCACTTCATTAATGCACATTTATTGCTTAATGACTCATGTTAATGAATCATCACAAGATATTTTGTGAAGCATGCTTATTCATTTCCTTTATTGATTATTTGATAATAAGAATGCTTCATAATATTATGATACACTCTCTCTCTTCTCTCATTATCTCATCTCACATTCTCTCTCCTCAAGCTCTCATCTTCAAACCCTAATCCTTAATCCTCATGTGTTGAGATCAAAGGATTAGTTAGACTAAACAATCCATAACCTTCACTCTTTATCATCCTATCATCTTTGATTAGCAATCAAAGTTGATTAGTTACCTCAAGTTAGAGGTTTAGCTTGGTGTTTCGCTCTCGGGTGGATCGTCTACTACCTAGAGAAGGTCGAGGAGAACAAAGGAGGACGTAAAGAAGAAGGACCGGTTTCATTAGGTATAATCCCTAATCACTTATGAAAAGAAACTCATAAGATACGGTTATTTATAGTTTAGCTTCGATTCAAGCGGTTAGTCGATGTGTTCGTTGTTTAAACTTGATCGTTTTTGTAAAATCCGCCTCCCCACAAGTACTGGGGTGTACTACATCGACTTACAGTGGTATCAGAGCCTCGCTAAACACTAAATAACTTAATCGCAAATTTGTACGAATTTCGAACGAAAAAAACGAACCCGGAAAACCCTAATTCTGTTTAGTTTCTGTCGAACTTAAAATCAAGTCCTAAAATTTTTTTAATGTGTTCAGAGAGCTAGAAAGGAGTCCAGGAGAACACCCAAGAAATTCGAGCCCATGAATCGGCAACTCGGCCGCGGAAGCGCGGCGGATCGGTGGGATCCGCCGCGCTTCCGCGGCTCTTTGGCCGAGTCATGGACTCGTCTTTCTTGTGTGGGTCCCCTGTGACATTTGGGGTTTTCTGGAATATTTAATTATTGCTCAGGTTACTGTTTAACAGAGCAGATTTTGGAGCAATATTGAAGTTGTTTATTCGATCGAAAAATACAGTATTTGCGTATTGGATTATATCTGTGATTGTTTAATGTGTTCGTAAACCTCCCCTAACTGCTAGTATGTCGGTTGGCAGGGGGTTGCACATTTCTGAAATGGTTATATCTGTTTGTGCATATAAACTGTATTGGACTGTTGTGGTGTATAGCCGGGGTTAGCAATGGTTTATTGATTTATTCATTTGTTGTAAATGTAATTGTTGTAATATTATTTTCGCGGGGCACTTCCAGGTTGCGGTTGTAGCCACCGTTGTATTATTTCATTTTACTGTTTTTGCTCCTAGGACTGACCCAAGGTGGGGTACACAAACTGCCGGGTGGGTAGTTTGCCGTACCCGTAGGGGTCGAGGGTGGGGTAAACGGCTATTCATCACAACTGTGTAATCTGTCTTTTCTTGCAGGCTCAAAAGAAATACAGATTGCTTGCAAATCCAATATTGTTTATCTGTGTTCTGGAATGAATATCATTGCGTCAGACGAATGTAAAATATCTATATTTATTATAGCTATTTAGACGTCACTTATGTTTTACACCCGCGCTAGCCCAGCCCCCGCTCTGTCGTTAGTTAAGTAACCTAACGGGTGATGACGGGACCCCGTGGCGAATGCGGATGGCATAAGAGGACGTTATATTTTCGTTGTTTTCTGCAATGATAGGTTAATGATGGGACGCATTATCTATAATGCAAAGTAAAACAAACCAAAGTTTAAATCGTTGGAACAATTTAAAAGAAACCACTCGGTTATTTTTAAAAACAGATATTTTTAAATGCGGAGATTTAACCACTCCTTTTAAAAGCTATCAGGTTCCTTCGGTTATATCAAGTTCACTACGTTCACGGTTTCGCCAAAACCAGTCGTAGCCCTCCGTCATTTCTTATGGATGGTCAGTAGTATTCAAGCTATGCTTGTTGGCATACGTCAAGGCATAGTGTTTGGTAGCTGCTGGGGTATTCATTTGTTGCATAGATAGATGTGTTGGTTTGGGACAGTCGCATTACCTTGTTGGCATACGTCAAGGGTATATACGGGTGGGTTCAAATTAACAAGATAATGATGGGCAGAACTTGACATGTGACTTATGATTTGTTGGCATACGTCAAGGTCATAAGAGCATGGGGCAAAAACTTATATCGGGAATTTCTAAAGAAACTGAAATTTGCAAAGAGATGCATACCATTTGGAGTTTGATGAATGTTGGTAGGATTCCTTCAACATTATCATACGATGATATTTGGATCCCGATCCTACTGTGAGTATATGCTACTTATCAGGATATTCGTCGCTTAACGATCAATGCTATAAACCTAGTAGGTGTCCAGAAAAGTGTCAGCGGGGTTACGCCCCCAGAGAAAAGAGGTTATTTAATTAAGGAACTTCGCGAAAGCGTTGGAAAACCTCCCTCGAAGTATCGACACCGGCCTGGCTGAACGGTTAAGCAAGTATTGTACGGTGAGAATAGTCTTGGCTAATTCTTCTTTTATGGTTTGAGGAAGGATTCGAGAAACAGTGGGAGCCATCCAGTTTAGATAAACTAAAAACCATTCTAAACTTGCAAGAGCATCATGCTAAAGAGTTTTCTTCTCTCTCTCCTAATTGCAGCGACCCTGAAAATGACTGGACTTAAGTTACTTTTAGAGAAAAATATACTGACGGGGCCAAACTATAAAGATTGGCTGCGGAATGTCAAGATGGCTTTGACCTATGACAAACTGGGGTACGTCCTCACCGCTACAGCACCTGCTGTCCTTGGTCCCAAATCCAGCAATGCGGATAAGGAAATCCGCAAAACCTGGGATTTAGATTGCGCGAGAGCCAAGTGCATCGTGCTTGCCTCGATGAACAATGAACATCAGAGGAGGCACGAGGATATGTCCCTAGATGGCATATTTCTCCATACAAAGGAACTTTATGGAGAGCAATCTCGTATAGCAAGATACGAGACCTCTAAGAAACTGTTTCGAGCGAGGTTGGCTGTCGGGTCATCGGTAGGTGAACATGTCCTACAGATGATCGGCTATATTGAAGAGCTCGCGGACCTTGGGACGACTTTGGATAATGAGCTCTATACAGACCTTGTTCTCCAGTCCCTTCCTCCTACCTACGCCCAGTTTATCCTCAACTTCAATCTTCAAGGAAAAGAAGTTGAACTTGCGGAACTCCTGAACATGTTAAGGAGTGCAGAGGGCACCTTGCAGAAGGCAAGGGAAACACCCGCTATGTTTGTTGGCGGTTCATCTTCTTCCGGGTCCAAGGCTAGGGCCAAAGGAAGGAAGAAGAAGGCCGCACCCAGACCTAGAGGAGGTGTTAGTAAGGTGGGAAAGAAGGGAAAGAAAAAGTTTACAGCACCGGTAGTTGGCCTGGATGAGTGCTTCCATTGTCACAGGAAAGGGCACTGGAAGAAGGATTGCAAGGCGTGGAACGCCAAGAACCAGGAACCGAAGCAAGCTGTGGCTTCGACTTCAGGTGTGTTTGTAATTGAGAATTGTCTGTCGATCAACTCTACTTCCTGGGTATTGGATACCGGATCAGGATCTCATATTTGCAATTCTTTGCAGGCACTGAGAAACCGTAGAGTGCTGAAGGAAGGTGATATGATCCTCAGGGTTGCTAACGGAGCTAGCGTGGGAGCTGCGTCCGTCGGGGATTATCACCTAGGATTGACGAGTGGACATATTTTGGTTTTACATAACTGTTATTTTGTACCCAGCTTAACGTGTAATATCATATCAGTTTCCTTGTTATCAAATAAAGGTTATGATTTCACGTTTGTAAGAGATGTTGTCAACATCCACCTTAATCATGGTTTGATTGGGTCCGGTACTCTAAATAACGGCATATATGTGTTAAACCAACTCCAAATTTTCAATGTCCAGAACACACTAAAAAGAAAGTCTCCAGATTTAAATAAAGCTTTCTTATGGCATTGTAGACTGGGTCACATCAATGAGAGAAGGTTGACTAAGTTGCATAGAGAAGGATATTTGGACACGTTCGAATATCAAACTTATGACACTTGTCAATCTTGTCTCAAAGGAAAGATGACAAAGACTCCATTCACTGGACAAGGAGTAAGAGCGAGCGAGCTCTTAGGACTCATACACAGTGATGTATGCGGTCCAATGTCTACACATGCAAGAGGTGGTTTTTCCTATTTCATTACTTTCACGGATGATTTCTCTAGGTTTGGACATGTCTTCTTAATGAAGCATAAATCCGAAGCCTTTGAGAAATTCCTGGAATACAAGAGTGAAGCGGAAAACCAAACAGGCAAAAGTATTAAGACACTGAGATCTGATCGAGGTGGAGAATACTTAAGTGCCGAGTTCCTAGGTTACCTAAAAGAGAAAGGAATTCTCTCTCAGCTTACTCCTCCATACACTCCACAGCACAACGGTGTATCGGAGAGACGGAATCGAACCCTATTGGATATGGTACGATCCATGATGAGTAATGCTGAGTTACCGCGATCTTTCTGGGGGTATGCGCTAGAATCAGCGATACATCTTTTGAACAGAGTTCCAACCAAAACTGTGCCTACCACACCATATCAGATGTGGAGTGGGAAGAAACCCTATCTTCAGTACCTGAAGACGTGGGGATGTCCAGCTTTTGTAAAAAAGCAGCATCCGGACAAGCTCGAGGCACGCTCAGTAGAGTGTAAGTTTGTGGGATATCCAAAGAACTCTACAGGATACTGCTTCTATTACGCAGAGGAACAAAAGGTTTTTGTTTCTCGTCATGCCCGCTTCTTAGAAACTGAATTTTTGGAAAATCAGAAGAGTGGGAGCGAAATAGAACTGGAAGAAATTCCAGAACCACAAGCTACTACTGAAAGTTTGGTAGAACCAGAGGTTCAAGAAGAACAGAACATTCCCGCACCCCTCCGCAGGAGTAGTAGGCCGTCTCGTCCGCCTGAGAGATACTACGGTTTTCTCATTGACGGGGATAGAGAGGATTGCATCATGGATGATGATGAACCTACTGACTTCCAGCAGGCCATCCAGAGCGGCGACTCGGTACGATGGCTAGATGCAATGCGGACCGAAATGGAGTCCATGTACACCAACAAAGTATGGACTTTGGACTTTGCTCCAGATGGGGTAAAACCCATAGGATGCAAATGGATCTTCAAGAAAAAGATTGGTGTAGATGGACAGGTGGAAACCTATAAGGCTAGACTTGTTGCAAAGGGTTTTCGTCAAAGACCTGGTTTGGACTATGACGAAACTTTTTCTCCAGTGGCTATGCTCAAATCCATTCGGGTCCTTCTTGCTATTGCTGCCTTCCATGATTATGAAATCTGGCAGATGGACGTAAAGACGGCTTTTCTGAATGGAAATTTAGAAGAGAGCGTCTATATGGATCAGCCAGAGGGTTTCAATCAGAGTGGGAGCAGCGGGAAAGTATGCAAGCTGCTTAAGTCCATTTATGGACTAAAGCAGGCATCGCGGAGTTGGAACATCTGTTTTGATGAGACAGTCAAAGAATATGACTTTATCAAAAATCCAGATGAACCGTGCATATATAGTAAAGTTGTGGCCAGAAGTGTCGTATTCCTCGTCTTGTACGTGGATGACATTCTATTGATAGGAAATGACATTCCTATGCTACAATCTGTCAAAGGATTCTTGTCACACAGGTTCTCCATGAAAGACCTGGGTGATGCCTCTTACATTCTGGGGATCCGGATCTATCGTGATAGATCCAAGAGGATGTTGGGACTTTCGCAGTCCAGGTATATCGACACTGTACTGAAAAGATTCAGTATGGAAGATTCTAAGCGCGGTAATCTACCGGCTTGTCACGGAATCACCCTCTCCAAAGAGATGTCTCCCAAGACTGATTTGGAAAGGGAACGCATGTCTATTATACCCTACGCTTCTGCGGTAGGCTCTATAATGTATGCGATGTTGTGTACCAGACCAGATGTAGCTTACGCACTGAGCGTGGTAAGCCGGTATCAGTCAGACCCAGGGGAGAAACACTGGAGAGCAGTAAAGAACATTCTCAAGTACCTGAGGAGGACTAAGGAGATGTTCTTGGTTTACGGCGGAAAAGACCTCAGGTTGGAGGCCTTTGCTGATTCCGGCTTCCAGAGTGATAATGACGATTCCAAGTCCATGTCGGGATATGTCTTTACCCTCAATGGAGGGGCGGTGTGCTGGAAGAGCTCCAAGCAGGACACCGTTGCTGACTCGACGATGGAAGCGGAGTATATAGCTGCTTGCGATGCCGCAAAAGAAGCAGTCTGGATGAAGAAGTTCCTAACAGAACTTCAGGTGGTTCCTACCATAGTTGATCCAATACCTCTGTATTGCGACAACAACGGAGCTATAGCTTTAGCGAAGGAACCAAGGTCCCATCAGAAGTCCAGACACATCTTAAGGCGGTATCACCTGATCAGGGAGATCATTGATCGTCAGGAGATCGAGGTTCGGAGAGTTGCTTCAGAAGAGAACATTGCTGATCCATTCACGAAGGCCCTTCCTCAGATTCAGTTCGAGAGGCTACTCGAGATCATTGGTCTGCGATATGCCAGTACATGGCCCTAGTGCAAGTGGGAGATTGTTAGTGTTTATGCCCTAGAAGGCCATTACTGTATCATACTAGCTTGTATATTACTTAATGGAAGCTTGGGATATTCACATGTATATAACAGTCTTGCTAAACATGGTAGTATGCTACTTGGTTTTTCTATCTTAATATGTGAGTATACGTATTGATAGAGCTCTTAGGATCTTGCTTGTCTACCAGCGTTGTGATGGCAGTCACACTAGTGGGGGCTGGGTAGTCTACAAGCACATCCTTATTCAGGTCCCTGGTCGTTGGATTATCGAGACAGAGCATCGATACTCCGGAGTAGACTAGTGTGTACGCTTCTCATCCCAGTTGGGGAGATGGTCTGTCCCACAGCCGTCAGTACGTCGTACTGGAGATAGTATACAGGTGCTCGTTAGGTTACGGGTACACCGGACAGGACTCACAGGGGACTGTTGGTTGGTTTGATACCAGTCGTCAGTGAACAGTTCCCAGGTGACATGAGTACAGCGTAGTCCGCAGACTTGACACTGCTACTTCGCCTCGAGTGTGTCCCACTGTTCTTAGATTGCTACCCTACCACGGCTCAAAGGAGTCGTGCAAACAGGTAGCAGTTGGGTGCAGTCCCGAGCACTTGGAGGCAGTGGCGGTTAGACAGGATTCGTCCCTCCCGGTATTGGGAGTAGATATCGTGCTGTGTCAGAGAGCCATTACGCAAAGTCCCTGGCCAGGGCAAGCGAGATTTGCTGGTAGGTTCCAGCAGTTTCTCAGGGTGTAATGGGCTTCACTCCGACACGACTTATACCGCTATTAGGGGACTGACGCTTGCCGCCCCCCTAGGCCCGATATGCGATAGTCATGGACGAACGGACCGGACTGTATGGAGATTGTCACATCAGACTCAGTAGGAGTTCGGATGGGTTTACTCATCGGCCTTCTTATCGACAACTACCTGGGGACCGTTACGTACAGCTAGTGCCGCTTGCGGTCTGTGGTTAAACCCACTGCCAGCGTAGTAGTCGAGTCTCTAGAGTCCCACACAGAGAGTTTCCTACTCCAGGCGAAACGATATAGAGGTTGCATGGTTTTGCGACAAAGGGTTCGGACGCATACGTGCGTTTACGCGCGTACGACTTTCGGACAGTTTTTACCAGTCGGCTTTGGTTTAAGCCAGTTACTGGTATCCGGTTATTGGATTTTTACAGTCTAAAGTTTTTCCGTATTTTTACGGATCGGAGGGGCGTTCTCGTAATTACTCGAGAAGCTTCTAGAAGATGTGACTAAGGAGGTTTCTTTTGGATAAGAGAGTGAGTCATAGTGGTGATTCATTCACTTCATTAATGCACATTTATTGCTTAATGACTCATGTTAATGAATCATCACAAGATATTTTGTGAAGCATGCTTATTCATTTCCTTTATTGATTATTTGATAATAAGAATGCTTCATAATATTATGATACACTCTCTCTCTTCTCTCATTATCTCATCTCACATTCTCTCTCCTCAAGCTCTCATCTTCAAACCCTAATCCTTAATCCTCATGTGTTGAGATCAAAGGATTAGTTAGACTAAACAATCCATAACCTTCACTCTTTATCATCCTATCATCTTTGATTAGCAATCAAAGTTGATTAGTTACCTCAAGTTAGAGGTTTAGCTTGGTGTTTCGCTCTCGGGTGGATCGTCTACTACCTAGAGAAGGTCGAGGAGAACAAAGGAGGACGTAAAGAAGAAGGACCGGTTTCATTAGGTATAATCCCTAATCACTTATGAAAAGAAACTCATAAGATACGGTTATTTATAGTTTAGCTTCGATTCAAGCGGTTAGTCGATGTGTTCGTTGTTTAAACTTGATCGTTTTTGTAAAATCCGCCTCCCCACAAGTACTGGGGTGTACTACATCGACTTACAAGTAGTTTCACGATAGTTATGGACCTTACGTTGGCATGACTTATCAAGCTACTGGGGTCTGACGTTTACCACCCCTAGGCGAGATATGCGACATATCAGACGAACAGACCGGACTATACGGTAAGTGTTACTGGTTGGATTCACAGGAGTGTGAGCGGGCTTGCTCGTCGATCTTCTGATCGCTCAATACCCGGGTGGCCGTTACGTTTAGCAGACCGCTTGCGGCTTATGGATGTTTGATATGATCATCATCTGCTACCGGCGTATTGACGAGTCTTTAGAGTCCTACACAGAGGTTTCCTGGCTCAAGCGAAACGAAATAGGAGCACATATGAGATATGTGCGGGACCGAGAATAATGCGTGTATGTGATACTGTATTCCATTCTTGCGATTAATGTATCGATTAGTTATATGCGATATAACCTAGTTATCGAATCAAGGATTGATTCGATAAGCCGATACATTGGATATTAGTCGGTTGTATGCGATATGACCGGATCGTTAAATAAAGTATTGATTTAATGATTTAATGCATAATTATATATTTGATATATTACTTTGCATTAACTAGTATTGGTTCATTTTAAAAGGATTTTCTCACTTGATGCACATTGTATATGTGATATATTTTTTGTGCACTTGTTTGTATCATGTTTGATGATACATGCTCACTTGGGTTTGTGTAAAGATTAAACCATGGTTGTGAGAGTGGTTAGGGTTTTGTTTATTCACTTATTATCTATTTATTTATTTATCATTCTTTTGGAAAAGATAAAGAGAAAATAATGGTGGCTTGTTTTGTTTGTTTGTTGAAGCTTCTTGAAGCTTTGAACAAGTCCACCATTCTTGTCTCATGTCTAACCCTAACCATTCATCTAACCTTAGTTAAATCTCTACACTAAACCATAGTTGAATATATGATAAGTATCATATTGTTTTCTTTTTTAAATATACTCATCATATTTTCTATCATATTCTTTTCTTCTTCTTCTTCATCTTCAACATGAAGAAACTATGCCACCATCAATGGCAACTTAAGAATAAGAGTGAGAAATCCAATTCTAAAGTGAACCCACCTCCTATTTCTTCATCCTCTACCTCTTACCAAGTAGTATAGCGTGTTTCATTCACAAGTTTTCATGGCTTGGTGAAGTAGGAGCTTGATCTTGTGATGCCTCGACGTAGATCATCTTCGGTATCGTAGTCGATGACCTAGCCCGCCCATTCTCCGATGAAGCCGATGCTAGAGTCCGGGATCCGATATGGACAGCAAGGGGACTTCATCACGGAGCCTAGGAGGTGGAGAACCGGATCTACAAAGGTTGTAGCCACTTTCCTTTAGCTATAAATTCATTTACTTGCATCGCATAGCCTATAATCTAGTTAACGATCCGTATTAGGGTTTCTCGGCACTTGTAAAATTTCAATTGGGCATGTTTGATCACTTGTGAGACTTCATTAGTGTCCCTAGGAACCCTACAGTATTTCCTTTCACTTTAGAGTAAAGTTGTTTATTCGCATTTGTTTTCGCCTAAACTCTAGTTAACGATCGCATTAGGGTTTCTCGGCACCGGAAAAATTAGAATTTGGCATGGTTGATGCCTTGTGGAACCTCTTGGGTGTGCCTAGGAACCCTACAATCATCACCTCCGGTGTTGCCGCACAAGGCTCTGAATTGAGCAACATGCTGGTGTGAATTCCCCGTCCCCTTATATACATAGAATTTAGGGATCGTATATCCCGGCGGGTACTTTATTTGGTCATACCAACCCGGATAGGGTCATCCAGTCATAACAATTTGCCTGGCCGCTTCGCTCGCCTAATGAGCTCGTATCTGCTGAGCGATATAGCCATCCAGGGCGGCTTTGGAGATGGTCTCCTCTTTGGCTGCTGAACAAGCAGGAAGAGGGTTTGACGTCTCCCCTCGGTCATCTTCAAGGATAATCGGAGGGTCTTCAGCCAGAGGATCCGGCTGTATCATCATGCCGACCATATCTTGGAATAAAAGCACCATTCATTTTATGTTGGCCGCTTGTTCCGCAACCTCTTTGTCTTTCCTCTCAAGCATTCTTCGGAAGAACTCAGAATCAGTTTCCTGTTCTTGGCGCTGCTCTTACGACGTCCCCGGGCTTTCTTTTGGCCCGGTGAGTGCGGCCATGGTTGTCAGCATCTCCTGGAGCCTTTGCTGTTACTCCTGAGCTTTTGTTACCGATCGGGTGAGTGGTCGATGACCCGTGGAGATACGGCTATCCTCTTTTCCGGAAGCCATATAAACAGTATGTACTACTATGCCCCCAGACTTGGGGCATTTAGGTTCAGTGCTCTTTAGATTCATCGCAGACGTGGGGATTTTCTCCGGCCTTCTTCTTTTATGAACGGTCGAAGTTGAGGGGGCCGTTGTAGCGGGCACCCAAGTAGATGACACCTTCTGTGGTACGATAGGGTGGTCTTTCTCTTGCCAAACTTTCATCTTCTTCAGTCGGCGGGAGTAGTCTTGGTTGATCACCGAGTCTTGGACGTGTCGCCAGACCTTGTGAATTTTGGAGGACAGCCACTGAGGAGGCTGCTCCAGCTTTGTCTTTGTAGCATTCTCTATAAGTGGAGGAGATCTTTTCAGCACGGCAGTCGGAGAGTTCTTGCGGACCCTCTTGAGCGGTTCAAAATTGTTCCCAGTTGGAACAGCAACATCAACTTCCACCGTCGGAACTGGCGGAGTTAGTCCAGAAGGAGAACTGCCCCCAGCTTTCCCCACTCGGCGCCAGTGGTGATGTCGAGCATACCTTGCAGATGGTATTGATTCAGCTATGGGGGTGGCTCCCTCATGCCCCTGTCTGGTGAAGGGTTGCCGTTGGTGCCAGCCTATTAAAAACTGACGTCCGCTGAGTGAGGATGATCAACCTGTCGAAGGCAGACTTCCGAGCAGGGGAAGCAGCCTTGGTGACTTTACCTGAAGCGGGAGTTAGAGCGGACAATCTAGCGAAGACCGATCCCTTAGCAGGAGAAGCCTCTCCGATGACTTCGTTCACTAGAGCAGGGATGGCTATCTGTTTCGGGATAACCCCCTTAGGTATCACGGGCTTCTTCACGGGCCCATTGGAGTTTTGTCCCATTCTGTTGAAAACCGAGGTACTGGATTTGGGCGACCCATTGAGAGGGGCTGCAGTAGTCGTAAGCCGATCAAAGACCGACTTCTTCGGAGCTTCTTGCGACAGCAGTGGGGCGTTGAAGATCATTGGTGGGAGCATGGTCCCAAAGAACAGTCCAGTGGTGGCATGAGTCACCTGTTCCACTGGCATCGTAAAAACAGAGGCCGCTTGAGGCCCATAGGTCACTCCTCCAGCAAGGACGGAGTGGGAGTTATTGCCGTTGTTGTAGTTGATGCAGTTGAAAACCATTGATCTTCTTTTTTCTGCACGGAGCAAGACACCAAATCTTAGTACCTCGAATCCAGGGGCAACCATAGAAAACTGTGATTCGTTCGCGAAACACGACACACGAAGTGTGGAGTGGAAAGAGGAAAAGGTCCTACCGGGCATGCCAGAATCTGTTCTCCGCCGAAAGACGCGACCGGGACGTTGGGACGCCCGGCCTGAATTTAGGGACAGATACTATTTGGTTTTATCCGTCCACCTCTCCGAAAATGCCAAGTTGATTTATGGCACCGTGTATCAGAGGTTTAGAGGGATGCGGCCGTTGTAGCAGACTTCGTCAGATTCCCCCTCATTTGAGGGGGGTTTTATTGTGGGGACGCTCTTCCCTGAAGGAGCAAGCCCCTGTAGTTAATTACGTTACCGCATCGCGGTAACAACTTTCTCCTTCTCTAGATGATCACTTCGTGTCGTATGTGTTTGTTTTGTTTTTGGTTGCTCGTGGATTGTATACGGAGACTAATTTATGTTGTCGCCCGTAGGGCGTGGATTAGTCCAAATCCGTATTTTCTTAGATTTGGGTTTGGGTTAGGTTTAAGGATAGTCAATCTCATTTGAGACTAAGATCAACTTAAACGTTTGTTAAGGATACGTTGGTCTAATTTTAGACTAAGATCTACTTAACAGGATCATTTAGATCCAACAAAAGAGCATTTGGACTCTATTGTTTTAGTTTAGGGACATTGCGGTCCAGAAGTTTAAGGACATCATAGTCCGTGACAGTTTAAAGACATCATAGTCTGTAAAGTTTGAAGACATCATAGTTTATGAGTTTAAGGACCTCACAGTCCATGGTAGTTTAGAGATATCATAGTCTGTAAAGTTTAAGGATATCATAGTTCATGAGTTTAAGGACCTACAGTCTGTAAAGTTTAAGGACATTATAGTCCATGAGTTTAAGGACCCCACGGTCCGTGGAATATCTGGCTGTCGGGACCCGTCATCTCTCTGAAGACGTTGAAGGATTACAACGACACATATCAGAGGAATGAAGAGATATACCCTTGAACCAATATTGTTTGGGAGATCTGTAGTCAAGTTTGTGACTAAGATCAAAGATTTATGAGCGTATGGGCTCAATTAATCTGAATTTGGGATCTGTGGCCAACTTGGGCTCGCCTCATTCGGTTAAAATGTTGGACATTGCTCAGTTTTTTTTCATTTAACAATGCTGAGCATTGGTTTGGGTTCTGACAACCGTTTTTGTCTTTTATTGAGTGCTGAGCACTCATTATAGCTCTGGGGGCTTTATTTAAAGAACAGTTTATGTTCCCTCAGCGCACACGTGAGGAGTACGTGGCGTGCTTGGCGCTGAGCGCCAGTCAATGAGCGCAAAACGCTTCTATTAAGTAGTGCACACGTGAGGAGCATGTGGTGCGCTTGGCGCTGAGCGCCAGTCAATGAGCGCAGATCGCTTCTGTTAAGTAGCAGAAGCGCACACGTGAGGAGCACGTGGCGCGCTTGGCGCTGAGCGCCAGTCAATGAGCGCAGAGCGCTTCTGTTAAGTAGCGTACACGTGAGGAGCACGTAGCGCGCTTAGCGCTGAGCGTCAGTCAATGAGCGCAGAGCGCTTCTGTTAAGTAGCGCACACGTGATGAGCATGTGGCGCGCTTAGCACCAGATTTGGAGCGCTAAGGTGCTTCTTATTAAGTAGCGCACACGTGAGGAGCACGTGGCGCGCTTGGCGCTGAGCGCCAGACAATGAGCGCAGAGCGCTTCTGATCAATTTCGTGATCGGAGAAATAAGTTCTCGCTTACAAGAGACTTTGTCTCATGGTTCTAAGAACAAAGTTCTTATTTTTATAGGAGATGTTACAATCTCTTTTATTTTCTTTTGTGAAAGACTTTGTCTTTGTAGATCTATGATCTGAAGAGAATGAAATTCTTCTCCCCCCTTTTTATGATGAGATGCTATGATCTCTTTTTGTGAAAGACCTTTGTCTTATAGATCTATGATCTGAAAAAAAAACTATGCTCTTCTTCCTTGATGAGATGTTTTTTTATCTCTCTGTTTTTACCTTGAAGAAAAGTTCTTCTTCTCAGAGCTTGCTCTTTTCTTTTAAATTTCTTAAAGCTTGTGGGGGGTCCCTCTCTGCGAGACTTGAAGTCTTGGGTCCTTTATATAGTAGAGGCCGATTTGTTGAATCAGTTGAAGAGATCTTTTCTCTAATTGATTTGGGGATGTTTCCCACCATTGGATTTTTGATCCTAGGGCTTCTGTTTTACAGAAGGCAATCTTTTTGTTTTTAACAAGATTGGAAAATCTTTTCCCATACAGAACTTATTCTGTATCTTGGTGATCTTTAATCACCATTGGATCTTTGATCCAACGGCAAAGAACATTTAGTTCCAGCGCTAGCGCTCTCATGCTTTGCACGTGAGCGCTGCAATAGAGTGTTTGACTCTTAGCGCTAGCGCTTTTATGCTTTGCACGTGAGCGCTGCAATAGAGTGTTTGACTCTTAGCGCTAGCGCTCTTGTGCTTTGCACGTGAGCGCCACAACAGGGTCTTTGACTCTGATGCGCTAGCGCTCTCATACTTTGCACGTGAGTGCTGCATCAGAGTCTTTGACTCTTAGTGCTGGCGCTGCGAGCGCTAGCGCTTTCGTGCTTTGCACGTGAGCGCTGCAGCAGAGTCTTTGACTCTTAGCGCTGGCGCTATTATGAAGCGCTGCTTCATTTCAAATTTCAAAATTTGAACAAAGCTTTACTCTAATTGTGGGAAACATCCATTTCACCCCTTCTCACTCAGAATTTCATTACAAAAAACTCACAAAAAATTTCCAAGTCCCAAGTTGTGCAAGTGGAGTTAGCAAAGGGCAAAGTTCCGACGATATTTCGAGGAGATTCCGACGACGAAACGATACCCCGACAGTTTCAATAACTTCCTCTCTCTCTTCTTTTGTTTTCTAGATTGTAAGTCCCCTCTCCCCTCCTCTTTTACTATTCTAAAACATCTTCTTTTCAAAACTCGTCGGAAGCGGAGTTATTCCGACTTCCGACTCTCTTTTCTTTAAAAACTCCATTTTTCTTAAACAATAAATCACCATATTCTTTCATAATATTTAACAAATATAAATAAATATATTAGAACAAGTTTCATCTCAAAATAATTCATATTGAAATTTCTATTTCGCTTTTACAGTAAAATACCATCATATTTACAAACGATATTGTTATCCACTTTTAACCGTATTACTTTTAGAAAACTCACGAGATAATGACCTAACTCATCACAACACACATTTTGGACATAGCACGATGAATTTTGGGTTTCTAGATTATGGGAAAATACGCTTTTACGAATAAATACCTTAAACAATTAAAAACCGTTTTCTTTAAAAAGATTGTTAATTAATTCCTTGCAATTACGTCTCTACAACCCATTTTAGGGAACCCCGATCGAGATGGTGCGGGTTATCATACGTCATCGGGCCTGGTAGTGCGAGATGCAGACCTCCGCAAGGAGCATTCGATATCGATGGAATTTTTAATGCAATTTGTAAAACATTGAGATTTCTACAAAATAAATAAAATTTATTTTTAATAAATATATATATATATATATATATATGAATATTATCAAAAGATCTATTTTAAATATATTATACAAATATTCCATATTTCCTAAATCAAAGGAATCACAAATTTCATGAAACTACTATTACAATTCAATACAAATTTCAGTATTTCATTAAAATACCATATACAATGAAAAATTGGTTCTACTCTCTAGAAAATCTCACTTTTATAAAATATACATCTATGAAAACCCTAAAGACGATAATTAAATACTTAAGGTGTATTTTGAAAATATATCAAAACTATTTTTACATAAAATCCCCTCAAGTTATATTAATTTACAATAATGACCTTAGTAAATGTAGGTTTAAGCGGGACTAGTTCTCTTGAGCCTCGGGGAGCGGGAGAAAGTGGGTGCTTTCCTATCTAAGGTAGACAATCTAACAACGGTGTTATCAATACAGCAATTTTCTTTAAAAAAGACACAAATCTGCCGTCCATGTGCAGCAGTTACCGATAACATCAAAACTAATTCAGCACTTCAATTTCTTTTCAAAGTGTCTGACTCAGACAGAGTCTCAATCTGACTTGAATATGATTCAAGTATAACTACAATACAACATGAATCCGTGAATACCAAAATTCAATCTATATTGACTGAACCGAACCGTGGATATATGTTGTTTACATGACTATCCATTTATATCCATTCCATTTACTGATATCATGGTTTCGGCAAGTCTTCCATTTACTACAAGACAATATAATACAATCAGTACAAATAATACAATCAATATTACGGGGTTTATAAAGGGGTAGACTGGTACGGAACATGTTAAAGGTGGCGTGAGGTAGTCACTAAAGACATAATTCCATCCTTGTCGTTGTTCCATGGTATTTTCGACGGAGCCTTGTACTACGGGCTGCCAAAATCCACGGTGTAAGTTGGACTCCTCTCGTATACACTGACATATTCTGTACCAAGCTACAAACAACTGGTTTAACATTATAATCAAACATTACTAGTTACACTCTCTTTCTGTCTATTCTACCTCTACCCATCTTTGGAACTTATCGAGTGATTGTTCGCTGACGACATTCCTATCTCTCTTCTTCTTTGGAATGTTGTCAGGTGGATCGGATGCACTAGAGATCGAGACCTGTCAGGAGCACTTGGAGCAGTTCACAGAAGACCTTGAGCATTGACTTTACTTGTACATATTTTCTTTTCAGTTCATACCATTGTTTAGGCATTACTTTCCAGACTTGTATTTACATTTCCAGTTGTACCTGTACAAGAATGTTGAATAAATAAAGTAGTTGTTCATTATATTCATGTCTCTTGTGTACATTTTACTTTATATTGCTTAGATACGCTTAGCGTGTTTACTTCTGAGTAAATACGTAGCGTGATCCGTCGCGTATCCTTACCGTACACCGGGAAGCGGGGTGTGACAACAATTATCGATGATGTGCATGTTACACTTACACAAATTTTTCAGCTCACACATTCATCATCGGTAATTGCCATGCCACTTACACAGTAGAACTGTTATATCATGATATTATTCATAACCGTAAAGTACATTCATTGTTCAGTACTATCACTTGACATGCTGCATGATATACTTGATAATGCTTGTTGGGGTCAAAATTTGCACCCCAGTTGACCAAGTCAAAGTCAAGGTCAACCCCAAGTAAACGGGCCCAAGCCCAAGCCCAAGCAAGTAGGCCCATGCCTAAGTCGAGCCCCACGGCCGGCTTCCCCCATGCCAAAATAAAAAATCATGTAATAAATAATTTTGATGTAATTTTTTATGCATGAATGTAAGAAAATGGGCATAAAGCCAATTTTTTGTAAAACCCATGGCTCATGTGCAAATGAAAAGAGCACATGAGGCATGGGATGGGCAAAATGCCATTTTGTAAAGCCCAAGGAGATATATGTAAATGTGTAAGCCTATATAAGGCAACATGATGATGAAATAAACAATAACAATTCATTTTCTCAAATCCTAGGGTTTGTGTGCCTCCTTCTCCTTTCTCAAGGGTCTAAAACCCTCTTCCTCCTTTTGAATTAAATCAAGAGTTTAACTCTTCCTTTCTAAAAATGAAGTAGTTTCTCACCACAAAACCCACAAAGGGGAGCTCGGATCTACATCTCCATTGTTATATGTTAAAACACACACACACATTGCATTGAGTTTGCATGACCGGTTTTACCCGTCAATCGGAGGTTCTCTCGCTCTAAAGGCAAGGGGTAATTAACGGCGGCTTAGTCCGCGGCTGCCGAAGATTCGGATCCCCACAATCAATAAACCCCCGCCTATCCTAGGCAGGGGAAATCTGTAGTACGCCTGACAAGCGCGCGCGTATTCCCATCTCAATGGGGTGACGATAAACACCCTACAGATTCTGGCACACCCGGTGGGACTTTATCTCTCTTCTCATATTTCGGGTTAAAAGTTCATCCGAGGTCAATCAATGCACATATCGATTGCCAGTACTGAAATCATGTTTCCTTGTGTAGGTTAAGTTTCCAATTGCAATCTTCGGACGCAGCAAAATGTCTCCAAGGACGAGCTCAGCTCTCAACACAGCTCCCGTCTCCTACATGATGAAGATGAACGCCAGGACGGTCCTTCCGGCCAGTCTCGGGCGACAGTGGGAGGAGCCGCCGCTACCATTCAGCTCTATTCTGTTCATGCCAGCTAACGCCATCTCTGCCCCTCAAGCCCCGGTGATGGATAAACCGACCCCGAAAGGCAGGAGGCTAAATGTGGTGATCTCGAGGGCACCACTATCTAAACGCAAGTCAGTATTTGAATGACTTTCCTTGGCCTCAGCCGGGGGCAAGGCCATCAACACCAACAAAGCAATAAGGTGTCTTGAGTAAGCACCAGCGGCGCCCCTGACAACTGCTTAATCGGATATTTTCTCTAAGCTCCCCGTTAATCGACTCACGATGGCTTTCTGGATGACGGATGCCCGTCAAGCCCTCAAGCTTGAGAAGCTAAGACAGAAAAGGCTCAGATATAGAGCCAACAAAAGGGCTAAGGCTTATGCTAGGCTGAACCTCATGAGGTTCGAAGAACGGGGTTATCCCGCCAAAGATAAAGAGACTGCTGGATATATGGTCCGCACTGTCTACATGGTCAGACATGAAGAAACGAACCCTCCTATGCTTCACAGCCATGGTGATGATATAGTTGACGCTACCTAGCATCGACTCGGTCTAAATGATGGAATAGCCCGCTCAAACCCTTGAGCCAAAGGAACCCGTGGTTCTTGCTGAATCAAGCTCAGGCGGTAGGGATGACCCCATTGCCATACCAAAAATTATAGAACAAGCATTATTCCAATGGCTTCAAAAGCAGCTTCAGGGACGATAAGATGCTAAGGTCCATTCCAAAGCCGACGCATTGGCAGACGTCGTGGCAGATCTCACGACCCAAGTCATCCGACTGCAATTACAGCAAAATTAAATTTTGGTTCATGAGCTAAGGATTGATATCCGAAAGCAGCCAAACGATACTCCCTCCAGCCCAAGAGTGGAGCACCTTCGCGAAAAACGGCCGCGATCAGCTTCCAGTCTCTCCGATACATACACTGAAGGGGCTAAGCGAGCAGCAGGCGAACCAAAGACTGATCGACCTCAAGGACCAGCATCAGTAAGGGCACCTACTCTAATGGAGAGAAAGAAGAAAGTGTACTCCTTCACGAGGGATGAGGTCCGCAATATATTTGAGAAAGTCTTGAACAACGGTCTGCAACTACCTATTCCGAAGTGGCCACATGAAATGAATATGACCTGCGATTCCATATACTGCCTATATCATAGGTTGGTGAGCCATACCATTGAAGACTGCTGTGTTTTCAAAGATTGGGCAGAGAACCAATACAAGCTTAGAAAAACCTCACAGTCCTCGGATGTAACGGTAAGCCACAGAGCTACGGTCATCAACACAGCTCCGTCAAGATCAAAGTTCGAAGAGTTGGGATAAGCAAGCACATTAGACCGCTAAGTCTTTAAACTGGGAACAATCGACCTCTAAGTCATTAAACTGAGAATGTAAAAAAATGTGTAAATAAAAAAAAGTGTAAATAAAAAAAAGAGCCAAAATGATAGGGCAACCGCGAATAAATAGCCGAAATGATTGGGCAATCGTGACCTTCGCGATAAGTAAAGCTGAAATGATAGAGCAATCGCAAAAAAAATGGCGAATGATGAGTCACTCCTGGTATCATATTCCAGTGCAGCGATGCAGACGCCAACCAAAATCCAATTTTCCAAAATTCTTCCAGCCCTATGGTTGGTCCCCAAGTTGACTAACGTATACAATCCACGGGCTTAAATAATTCTCATCATACCCACGCCCCACTGCAATCACCAGTTACGCGGCCGGTCTCCGCCCTCGAAATTATGCTCCATTTGGGAAGACCCACTCGTGTGTCCTCACGATGCAGGAGGAGAACAAAACTTGGGAGATCCTTACTACTCGTAAGAAAACACCTTCGTGGGATCCTTACGACTTACAAAGGAAAAACACACTTGGGGGTCCTCACGACTCCTAAGAAGAAAATGCACCTACGGGATCCATACGACTGGTAGGGAGAAAATGCTTTTATGGGACCCTTACGGCTTATAAAATTGAAAAATTCTTAGGTGATAGGGACCTAAACCTGTCTCCTAAGCCATCGCTCCTCAACAGGTAAAGGCAAATGATGAATTGCTCTTAACATCTGTGCTTCAGTGTTAGCAACGCTGATGCCGACTCCTACCCCAAAATACCAAGCTTCCAATCCAATAGACCCTTAAGTCTTTAAACTGGGAACAGATGACCCCTAAGTCGTTAAATTGGGAACAGATGATCCCTAAGTCGTTAAACTAGGAACGAGGGAAATCCCCTCACAGCAAATGATGATTCACTTCTGGTACTATATTCCAGTGTAGCGGTGCTGATGCCAAACCAAAACCAAAACCCCTAAATCCTGTCATGGCAGATGATGATTCGCTCCTGGTACCATATTCCAGGGTAGCGGTGCTGATGTCTACCTAAATCAAACCGACAACCTCTGCGGCAGAATCATGCTTCGTCCGAGAATGTACCCCGTATCGAAATCATGCTTCGCCTCGGGATAACTACCTTCCCTGCCGGAATTATGTGCTGCCTCGAAATCAAGTCAACCAGCGACACTCCGTGCCGGGGACAAGCCGAACAGCCAGCGACACTCCGTGCTGGGAACAAGTCGAACAAACAGCGACACTCTATGCTGGGGAAAAGTCGACCAGCCAGCGACACTCCGTGCCGGGGACAAGTCGACCAGCGACCTCCCTGTCGGAATCATGCTCCGCCTCGGAATCGGGTCAACTAGCGACACTCCGTGCTGGGGACAAGTCGAACAACCAGCGACACTCCGTGCCGGGAACAAGTCGACCAGGGACACTCTTTGCCGGGGACAAGTCGAACAGCGACACTCTGTGCTGGGGACAAGTCGAACAGCGACACTCGGTGCCGTCGACCGTCCATGTCGTAAAAAGAGCAGTGTCGGCTTCCCATAAAGTGGGAAAAAATCACTCCGTAGCGAGGAAACGTCTACCATGGACACTCCGTCTTGGAGACGTGCCAAGCGTCGACCGTCCATGTCATAAAAAGGGCAGTGCCGGCTTCCCACAAAGCGGGAACCAGATCCCTCCATGCCGGGGAAACGTCTACCATGGACACTCCGTCTCGGAGACGCACTAAGCATCGACCGTCCATGGCATAAAAAGGGCAGTGCCAGCTTCCCACAAAGCGGGAACCAAATCAAGTCGCCTCCACGTGAAAGAAGATCCATCAATTTCATGCACACGACCTACATGTGCGATGTGCATTCATTGATGGGGGCACTTTGTTGGGGTCAAAATTTGCACCCCAGTTGACCAAGTCAAGGTCAAGGTCAATCCCAAGTAAGCGGGCCCAAGCCCAAGCAAGTAGGCCCATGCCCAAGTCGAGCCCCGCGGCCGGCTTCCCCCATACCGAAATAAAAAATCATGTAATAAATAATTTTGATATAAGTTTTTATGCATGAATGTAAAAAAATGGGCATGAAGCCAAATTTTTGTAAAACCCATGGCTCATGTGCAAAAGAAAAGAGCACATGAGGCATGAGATGGGCAAAATGCCATTTTGTAAAGCCCAAGGGGCTATATGTAAATGTGTAAGCCTATATAAGGTAACATGATGATGAAATAAACAATACAATTCATTCTCCCCAAAAATTAGGGTTTGTGCCTCCATCCTCTCTCTTCCAAGTTCTTCCTCTTCCTTTTCATTTTCCAATTAAATCAAGAGCTTAGCTCTTCTTTTTTTAAACCAAATAAAGTTTTACCATAAACCTACCTCCAAAGACTCCATCAAGAGAAGAAAAATGGTCTCTTTTTTTATCATCCAAGATCTAAATCTTGGAGTTTCAAAAGAACCCATTTTGGGTTTCTTCTCAAAAGAGAAAGGAGAAAATCTCCCAAGACTCCATCAAGAGAAGAAAAATGGTCTTTTTTTTATCATCCAAGATTTAAATCTTGGAGTTTCAAGAGAACCCATTTTGGGTTTCTTCTCAAAAGAGAAAGGAGAAAATCTTTTGGAGTTTAACTCCATAAATAAAATTATTTTGGAGTTTAACTCTATAAATAAAATCTTTTTTTTTTAGTTTAACTTCGAATAAAACTGTTTTGGGAGTTTAACTCCAAATAAAAATTTTTTAGAGTTTAACTCCATCAAAATAAATAAATAAATATATATATATATATATATATATATATATATATAGAGAGAGAGAGAGAGAGAGAGAGTTAAACTCTTCCTCTCATGTGAGTGGGAGGCTCCCATTTTGGGAGCCTCTTTCTTCCTCTCATGTAAGGGGAAGGCTCCCATTTTGGGAGCCCCCTTTTCTCCCTCTCACCTGAGAGAGGGAAGCTCCCACTTTTTTTTAGGAGTTTAACTCCATTTAAAAAAAATCTTTCGGAGTTTAACTTCATTTAAATTCTTTCGGAGTTTAACTCCACATTTAAAATTCTTTTGGAGTTTAACTCCACATTTAAAGTTCTTTTGGAGTTTAACTCCGTTTAAAATATTTTTTTGGAGTTGAACTCCATGTAAAAAACAATAATAAAACGAAAAATTTTAAATTAAAAAAAATTGATGCCCCCCACTACGTGAGGGGGAGGCTCCCACCAAATAGGAGCCTTTCCCCTCCCCTCACGTGAGGGAGAGGCTCCCATTAAATGGGAGCCTTTCTCCCCCATCACGTGACCCCTCCCCTCACGTGAGGGGGAGGCTCCCATTAAATGGGAGCCTTTCTCCCCCCTCACGTGAGGGGGAGGCTCCCATTTAGTAGGAGCCTTTGGGAGCTTCCCCCCTCACGTGAGGGGGAATGGGAGCCTCCTTCCTCTCCTCACGTGAGTGGGGGAGCCCCCTTTTATTCTTTTTCTTTTTCTTCTTTTTCTTAATCCATTTATTTTTAAATAAATAAATAAAAATAAATTATGAATAATATATTTTAAAACAAAAAATTTCTCTAAATATTTATTTTTGTTATTCTTATATATATATATGTATGTATGTATGTATGTATATCTCTTTTTACAAATGGAACAAAAAAATGAACACGTTTCCATTGTTATATATTGAAAACACACACACACACACACATCGCATTGAGTTTGCATGACCGGTTTTACCCGTCAATCGGAGGTTCTCTCGCTCTAAAGGTAAGGAGTAATTAACAGCAGCTTAGTATGCGGCTGCCGGAGATTCGGATTCCCACAATCAATAAACCCCCGCCCGTCCTAGGCAGGGAGAATCTGTAGTACGCCTGACAAGTGCGCGCGTATTCCCATCTCAATGGGGTGATGAAAAACACCCTACAATTCTCATATTACTGTTCTATGTTTGCATACATCGTACTTTATGGTTATATGCCTCGAGATGCTGTTTTTCATGAGATTTCTGGATTTGAGAACCGCGGTTATATTTCAAAGGAAATTATGAATTGTTTTAAAAATGCGGTTTCTCGTGATGTGATTTCGAGGCGTCCGCCATGAGTTTTCTCAGCTTGTTTTTGAGATCCGATTCGAGAAGTTGGATGAACCGTCTGCGGGTACATGGTGGGCCCGGTAAGGTACCCGGGGTAAGAAATTTGTGAGGATGACGATAAGCCTGGCAAGGGAGCACTACCTACCGGTGATAGTTTGGACCCGGCGGTTATCCGAAAGGTACCGACAAGAGTCGTAAGATGGATATAAGGGACGATCAGTGGATGCGACGCCTGAGGTATGAGGATTTACATGTCGATATTGGACACGAGTTTTTATGATGTTCGAGTGTCGGTGTTGGACACTCAGGTTCCATGATGTTGATGTGTCGTTGATGGACACATGTTGGTTGATTTCCTCATACATACAGGCACATGATTCAAATGATTTGATTTTATATGTTGTCGTTGGCATTGATTATATTGTTGATATATATATGCGTACATGGACACCCTAGATATCATAGTATTCCCTTCATGATACAGTTTGACTTAAGAATCGTTGTTTATTCGATTTCTACATGTTGATGTTTTCTACACATGAGTTGGCAACTCACCCCCATTGTGCCACAGTTTCTTGCAGGTTTGACCGTTTGGATCAGTAGCGGTATCGCTGGCACACAGCTTGCATTCAGGGTGTTTTGCTATGGTAGGTGGGACATACATTAGATTGTGCCCTGATTGGTTGATGTTTTTGTAAAGTTGAGTTGTAGAATAACCGCAATCAATAACGGTGTCGCATGTAGCTAGACCGAGATGAGTACGGGTCATCCTCAGGGAAACGTTGAATCTTTTAATCTTACTTTAGGTGTGTTGATTAGGAAAAGAGGAAGAATAATGAATAGTGGAAATAGTTTCTAGATCTACGTTAAACACGGATGTAGAATATAGATATAGATTAACTATGGATATAGATTTTATATTAGAAGGGGGCTTGTAGGGTTCGTTAAGATTTAGTAGGCATGGATGATTAATTAAAGATTACTCCTCTTATCCTTTAATAGATTTAAAACTAGATCGACAATGATGCATGTAGATTAGGGTTTCTAGAGGAAAAAGGGTTCCCACTCTTAACCCCTACCTTGACATGGATCTCCGTTCATGTCTAGCCTTAACCAAAACAATTGTTAATCTAATCTCTAATCGTGGTTGTGAATATTAATGAATTGATAGCACGTCCAATTAGGATGTTAACTATTCTTTTGATAAAATTGATAAACTTTATAGGACGTAAAAATAGTTTAAGGATCTTCATCATCCATTAATCTATCATAATCTTACGAACCCTAACAAGCGGAGAATTACTCGCGCATGTTGGGAAAAGAAAAGATAGAAATTATGAAGAAAATAAAATGCAATAGAATAAAACTACTTTTATTAATCAACAAGATCAAGTATACTTTGTTCCTTTCAGAAAATGATTACAAAACCCTAGTTTGCTTCTCGATTTCTTCTTAAGGAGGTAAATGAACTGTCAATGATCAACCGGGATTCTTGAGCCATCGAGGACTTCGTGATCGCGTCGGTTTGATGCTTTTTCCAAGAGGCTCTCGGTCCTTATTTATAGTCACAGAGCCAAAACCCTAGTTTCCTAATATTGTAACTAGTTGCTAGGATCCCAACCTGAAAATCACAACCCCTAGATCTTCAGACATGCGGCGGAACCGTGGCCATTTGGTGAGTTTGGCCGCGGATCCGCGGTGGATTAGGAGGGTCTTGATTTTATATTTCTGTTGGTCTCTTCTGGTGACATATGTAGATTTTTTGATATCTGGAATCTTGAAATCATCTCGTAGTCTCTACCAGAATATCTTTCTTCGATTTACTTGAATATTTAGGCAGATTTGATCTCGCCAGCTCGAATTTCCTTGATTTTAGTCCTGATATAATTTCTGCACAATAACTCAATAAATAATGTTAGTAGAATTTGTTTTTATTGAGATGTTATCTTAACCATTTAACATGATATTATAGTTTTAGAAAATTGGTTAAAGATATTTGATAAGGTAAGCATATTTAAATGGACTAAATATTATATAGATATTATATATTTACATTTTCCTTCATAATGTTAATTATAATATATAAACACATGAAAATAGTATTTTTACAGATAAACCCTCATATGTGTCATATTTATAATAAACACCTTTTATTATATAGAAATAGTAAGGAAAATGTCATATCAAATGCACAATATTTTCGACTGAACAAATACCCCCAAACTTAATTTTGATCGTCCCGAGCAAACTAGTTATTCAAGAGAAGGAGAAAAGGAAAAAGAAAAACCTAAACATCACACTTTCGTAGGCAACACGATTGCACTGAGCACGTACAACAAGCCATTAAACCTCTAGGTGTCCCTAATAGGAGAAGTGTTGTCTCCTGAGGGTTTTCAGTGGATTACACCCACAAAATCCTATAATAAAAGAAAGATGGTGAAAGTTACATATAAAGATAAGAACTATAAAAGAAAGCACTTGAAAATAAGAGTTTCCAACTACACCAGTTTTTCGGTTGTCATGAGCTCTTTCTTAATGGTCATGAAAAAATGTTAGAAATCACATCATCTCTCAATAAAACATCGCCTTTAGTCTTCCTCCCTATCTTTCTTCCAAACATTGATCATATACCCCTACGTGTGTGTAAAAGACATCCTTACACTTAGAGAATTCAATTCAAACTATCATACTCTTGTCCATCTTCCAAAGTACTATATAGTTAGTGAATATTTTAGATAAAATTGCTCACACATTCTTCATACGACCGTTAATACTTCTTGAAATACTAACCGACCGATTACAAAATGTGCTTACGCATTTAGGCGTAATTTCTCATTTCGCAACACCTAAGGCTTAGCAGTGGCTCCCAAACCAGTTGGTCTAAGGCATTAGATGATAAAGCACCCTCGCTATATTTTTTTTATGCTGCCTTAAGCAATTACAAAACCAATGTTCATTTTTTTTCACCACTTATATTTATTTTTTTATATTTTATTTCATACTAAGGCATTTAGACAAGAGCATTTCAAGGCATCCTCTACTATCCCAAGTCTCAAGATGTGTGTAAGTGCGTATAGTAGAGTATCAACGTTTAAATGTTTGGCGTGAAGAATAAGGACTATTTTTCAGACTTAATTTTATGCTCAGATTAGTAATTTCCTTCATCTTACTAACCCTTGGGACAACGGCTCATAACTACTTATTACTAGTTTCGTTTAAGAAAACATCTAACTTTGTTGTTTTTCTTAAACTATTCCTATCTTTCATATGTAAATTTTCACTTTCAAACTTTCATTATCATTTTTTTTGCAATATATAGTATGATGCAAAATAATGCGTGAATAAGCACAAGTCTCCCCCAAACCTGTTTACAGCAGTGTCCTCACTAATATCATCTGTTAAGCTTAAAAAAAACTGTAGACTTAGGAGGAAAAGTTACTAACGGGGACATAAAATAGTGAAAGTAAAATTCTCTCCCAAACTTATTTTCAGCTCACAATTTTATAAAAAAAATTCTTTCAAGAGCCAAAATATTCCTTCCCAAACTTAAGTAAAATAGTATTAAGCAATTAAAATTATTTGGGGGGTTGAAGTTATTGGTCAAAGTAAAGACTTACAAAGACCAAAAGCCAACACCAACCATTCAAAAAATTTATCGATATAACGCACTGGTTGGTGGAAAATCAGAAATTTAAAGAAGTGGGGAGATAAGAAGCAGTATGATTTACGTCTTGGTTGATAGAGACGAAATAATAATGGTAAACGGAAACGAGAATGTGGATGATTAGGAATGGAAAGAATGGTCACATTCTCGTATGGGATAAGAAGAACTGGTGGTGGTTCAACTTCTTCAGGTGGAGGTTGATTAATCACAAAATCCGTGTCATTTAGGAATGCGAGTTCGTCGGTGAAAATATCTTCGAAACTTTCATCGATGGTCCGATCGAACGTTTCAATGTCAATAAGTGTCGCGCCAGAATTCAACACACTTGATTTGTCAAAAATTATGGAGGTAGGAAACTCGAAAAGTTTATCTACCTCATTCTCAAAAGTATCTAAATCAAGTTTGTTCGCCGCCGAAAACGGGAGACGGAACCGCATAGGTCGTCTTGCCTGAATTTGGGGGCAGATGCTATTTGTTTTTATCCGTCCACCTCTCCGAAAATACCAAGTTGATTTATAGCACCATATATCGGAGGTTTAGACGGATGCGGCCGATATAGCAGACTTTGTCAGATTCCCCCTCATTGTGAGGGGTTTTTGATTGTGGGGACGCTCTTCCCTGCAGGGTAAGCCCCTGCAGTTAATTACGCTACCGCATCGCGGTAACCACTTTCTCCTTCTCTAAATGGTCACTTCGTGTCGTATATATTTGTTTTGTTTTTGGTTGCCCGTGGATTGTATACGGAGACTAATTTATGTTGTCGCCCGTAGGGCGTGGATTAGTCCAAATCTGTATTTCCTTAGATTTAGTTTTGGGTTGGGTTTAAGGATCGTTAATCTCATTTGAGACTAAGATCAACTTAGACGTTTGTTAAGGATACGTTAGTCTAATTTTAGACTAAGATCTACTTAACATGATTATTTAGATCCAACAAAAGAGCATTTGGACTCTATTGTTTTAGTTTAGGGACATTGCGGTCCATTGGGTTTAAGGACATCATAGTCCGTGACAGTTTAAAGACGTCATAGTCTGTAAAGTTTAAAGACATCATAGTCTATGAGTTTAAGGACCCCACAGTCCATAAAGTTTAAGGACATCATAGTTCAGTTTAAAGACATCATAGTCTGTGTGGTTTTGATTCAACAGTTTAGGGATGCACAAAAAATTATTGGTTATTGGGACCCTCCGTCTCTCTGAAGACGTTGAAGAATTACAATGACATATATCAGAGATACGAAGAGATGTACCCTTGAACCAATGTTGGTTAAGAGATCTGTAGTCAAGTTTGGGACTAAGATCAGTTAAAAAGATTTATGAGCATATCAATTAATCTAAATGAGGAATCTGAGGCCAACTTGGGCTCGGCTCACTCAGTTAAAATGTTGAACATTTATTTTGGCTCGACCCTTTTTATTTAACAATATTGAGCATTGGTTTGGGTTCTGACAACTTTTTGTCTTTTGTTGAGTGTTGAGCACTCATTATAACTCTGGGGTTTTATTTAAAGAACAGTTTATGTTCCCTCAGCGCACACGTGAGGAGCACGTGGTACGCTTGACGCTGAGCGCCAGATTTAGAGCACTAAGGCGCTTCCTGTGAAAGAGCGCACAAGTGAGGAGCACGTGGTGCGCTTGGCGCTAAGCGCCAGTAAAAGAGTGCAGAGCGCTCCTTGTGAAAGAGCGCACACGTGAGGAGTACGCGGTGTGCTTGGCACTGAACGCCAGTAAACGAGTGCAAAGCGCTCCTTGTGAAATAGCGCACACGTGAAGAGCACGTGGCACGCTTGGTGCTGAGCGCCAGTTAATGAGTGCAGAGTGCTCCTTGTGAAATAGCGCACACGTGAAGATCACGTGGCGCGTTTGGCGCTAAGCGCCAGTCTTGAAGCGTTGGGCGCTTCTTTAAATTGGAACGCTAGGAGCGCTGCGGCACTGTACGCCAGTCTTGAAGCGTTGAGACGCTTCTTTTTAATTGGAGCGCTGAGGCTCTTTTTAGGCAACTTTGATCGGTTCTGCACTCTGAGAATTAAATTCTCGTTCATAGGAGACCTTGTCTCATAGATCTAAGAATTACGTTCTTATCTTAATGGAAGATTTTACAATATCTTCTGTTTTTATGAAAGACTTTATCTTTATCTTATAGATCTGTGATCTATCGAGAACTAAGTTCTTCCCCCTCACTTTTTACGATGAGATGCTATAATCTCTTTTGTAAAAGACCCCAGTCTTATACATCTATGATTTAGAAAAAGAAATAGGTTCTTCTTCTTTTTATGAGATGATTTTATCTCTCTGTTTTATTTACCTTGAAGAAATTCTTCTTCCGAGTGCTTGCTCTTCTCTTTGAAATTTCTCAAAGTTTGGGGAGGGGGGTTTCCTCCGTGCAAGACTTGAAGTCTTGGGTGCTTTATATAGGGGAGGCTGATTTGTTGAATCATTTAAGGAAATCTCTCATTGAGAAATCTCCAATTAATTTATGGAATTTATCCACCATTGGATCTTTGATCCGAGGGTTTCTGTTTTACCGAAGATAGTTTTCTTGTTATTAACAAGATTGGGAAAATATCTTGCCATACAGAATTTGTTCTGTACCTTGGAGATTTTTAATCACCATTGGATCATTTGTAACACTCTAGTTCATTTATACCAGTTCTATTTCAAGTATTTCTTTATTTATGGTATTTTCCTGATTTACTGTGTTTTGGGTGCGAATGGTGTATTTGACATCTGCATTGCATCCAACCCGACCCGCTTGCTGGAAACCCGTCTTGATTCCTATTTATGATTTATCCCGGCTTGTTTTGTGGATCCGTGCATTTTCATTTTTTATGTACTGCATACTGGCATTATCTGGCATCTGCATTTTTCAATATAACATTTAAAGTCTAATAAAATATTTTAAAAATATATAGCATGGCATGCATGATACCCCTGACCCTGCGGTAGCATCCGCGCATCTTGTTCTCGTCTCGTTCAGTGAAACGGACTCGTTTGGATGGCTACGTACACAGTCGTGCATCCGTTCTTGGGGGTATACTTTTTCATTACCCGGATATCCTGTTTTGCTTTTGGTTGACACGTATATTTTTCGTATTTTAAAACTGGATTTTTAGACCCGACCCAGGCGTGTTTTGGACTTTTTTGTATTAGCCAAAATATAAAATATTTTAATATTATAACTTACGTTTAGATTTTGTAAACGAAAAATATTTTTAAAGTTTTTTTTTCAAATCTTTAATTAACAGACTCTTTCTCTCTCTCTCTCTCTCTCTCCTCTCACGATCACTATTCCTTATGATCCCGTCACCTCTCTTCCTTGCAACACTCACCTCCCTTCTCTTTTTTCTCTTTCTTTAAATTTGCCCGTCGCCTCTACGAGATCCCAGAAAACCCTAACCCAAACTCGAGCCGCCTTCGTCGATCTCTCTCTTCGCTCACCTCCTCGTTCTCATTCTCTCTCCTCCTCTCCCCTCTCACCATCACCAAATCACCTCCTCTACAACCCATCAACCGAACCCTAACCCTAGCTTCATCAACCCATCACCCACGTTTCCCTCGCCGCCGATCTTCTTCGTTAGCCTCATCACCACTACCATCACCTTCCTTCCTCCTCACCAACACCCCCAAGCCAACCCCGAGCTCCTCTTCTTTCCCTGTAACCCTGCACAGAAACCCACTGCACCCCACGAAGAGATCCCAGAAACTCCCTCACCTGCACCTCGCCGTCGACAGATCACCGTCGTCGACGACTCCCTCTTCTCCTCCTCTGTCCCCAGAAACCCAAGAAGCAACCACAGCCCTCTCTTTTTCTCCTTCTTCTTCTTCTCTTTTCTTTTCTTTGTTGATTTCTTGTTTCTTTTCCGGTGATCACCCGCCGGAGCCGTGCTTGTCGCTGACGATTCAGGTGATCCAGTGAACGTCCTCTACCTGCGTAGTTATCCCCTTGGCTTGCCTGGACTCATCCCGCGTGCTTGTGTGCATTGCGACGTTTGCCCGACATCGGACGTGCCGTACGTGCCCGTCGTGTGATCTAATCGAGGCAAGTTTATCTTGCTACATGCTATAATACTTATCTTGCATCTATATGAATACAAATATTACATGTTGATTGCATTATACATCCATATTAAAGTTTTACTGTTTTCGGATACCGTATGCATCCATATCATCTATTATATATGTAGTTGCATCTACAGATCATATTAATTAATGTTATTGTTATAGTAACACCCCATGCTTAATAATGTGCATCCCACTTAGTCTTGGAGCTGTAAATGTAACCCTTGATCGATATTTGTGCATCCATATCATTAATTATGTATCTAGTTGCATGCCATGTCACATTAATTCATATTACTGTTACTTTAGTACCCCATGCTTGATAATGTGCAACCTATATAGTCGTGGAACGGTAGTTATAACCCCTGATAGTTAATTGAGCATCCATGTTTTAGTGTGTATCCATACCATTAATTCTGCATACCTAGTTGCATGCCATATTACATTAACTTATATTATTATTACATTAGTACCCCATGCTTGATAATGTGCACCCTACATAGTCATGATGTAACCCCTAATAGATGTTTGTGCATCCATGCTTTCACCGTACATCCGTACCTTTACCGTGATTCGATACTTGCTACATTTTACTGTTGGGCATCCACTTGATACATGTGCACTACCTGACATGACCTGATATATCACTACTTGACATGTTACCTGATCCTGTTACTAACGCCGACAATCCTAACATGTTATCCCTACGGACATTTCCTGTTGTCTACATAGACAAACATGTACCTGCTTGATCCTGTGTTGGCATTAGCTCCAGTTTATCAATACCCGACTCTAACACATAACCTTGGGGGTAAGAGGAAATCAAGAATGTAACTGAACGTAACTCAAAGAGCTATTACACCATGTTACCGTGGTCCCATGGGGAATGAACGGGACATAGACTGACAGTCTATCATATCTTCTTACCATGGTCCCGTGGGGAATGAACAGGGCATAGACCGATGGGTTACGATGCGGATTACATTAATTGATTTTGAGGACTTTAGAATAGATAACCCAATAACACAGTTTAGATTACTCACTGCACTTCACATACACCGATACACTTCATTGTTCCATATTCATGTTACTGTTATACACCTATTACTGTGTATACTCATGCCTGCATATCTCGTGTATCCTGTTCATTTATTATTGTTTGATATTATGACGCACTGACGTCTGGGTTTTGCATGGCCCAGATCCTTTACCTCTTTCGCAGGCTGATCAGGAGTATTTCTGCTGTCAGGCCGAGCTGTGAGGATCCTGTTAGTATTTTTTTAGTTTAGTTTTCTTTCAGCATTTTCATTTCATGATGTGAGCTCATATTTGGGACGTATCTTCCAGATTGTTATTGTTACTTGGATTTATTGCTTCCGCATATTATTTCTTGACTCTTTTATTCAGGCATATGGGCATGTACTAGATAGTTTATTTTACTTCTATTGTTCTTGATATCTATAGACAGCCGTAATGTGACTGTGAAGGGATATTTCCTAGCCATGGGTAGCATGGTTGGTTCTGTCACGCGCCGATGTTAGCGCACTCTGGGAAGCGGGGCGTGACATCATTGATCCAACGGTGCTCTGATTTACAGAGCACAATCTTTCCTATTTGGAAAGATTTTGAGGAGTATTTTATTATGAATTTTGATGATTTATCATCCTCGTTAGATCTTTGATCCAACGGTGGAGAACATTTAGTTCTGACGCTTGGCGCTCTCGTGCTTTGCACGTGAGTGCTGCTTCAGAGTCTTTGACTCTTTAGCGCTGGCGCTCGGCGCACTCGTGCTTTGCACGTGAGGCGCTACTTCAGAGTTTTTGACTCATGGCGATGGCGCTCAGCACTCTCGTGCTTTGCACGTGAGGCGCTGCCTCAGAGTCTTTGACTCTTGGTGCTAGCGCACATAGCGCTAACGCTCTCGTGCTTTGCACGTGAGCGTTGCATCAGAGTTTTTGACTCTCAGCGCTGGCACACTTGGCGCTAGCACTCTCGTGCTTTGCACATGAGCGCTGCCTCAGAGTCTTTGACTCCTAGCGCCGGCGCACTTGGAGCGAGCGCTCTCGTGCTTTGCACGTGAGCGCTGCCTCAGAGTCATTGACTCTTAACGCTAGCGCTCTTAGCGCGAGCGCTTTTATGAAGCGCCGCTTCATTTCAAATTTCAAAATTTGAACAGAGTTTTGCTCTGATTGGGGGAAACAAAGTTGTCTTTCTAGAATTATCGAACTCAAAATACCGGATTGTGATTTATCAACACTCGCTAAAAGTAAAGGTTGATTAGAAGAAGAACCAGAGAAAGTGGGAGATGAAATGGGTAAACAAATTGGTGTGTCGAGCATTGCTGAACCAGATGTGGGAAATGAATGCTGAATTTCGTTCTGCCTTTCGGTTATACATTTATCATCAATTTCAAGACGCATATGGGGTTAAGGAAGAATAGTTAGAGGCTCGAGATGATGACCATACGGGAATGAAATGACTTGATGAGTTGGTGGGAAAAACTCATCCAAAATTTCGGGTTCATCATTCAATATATTCCCAATGTCAATATCCTCAATCAAGTGAAGGTTACAAGTCTCAGACACCTCATCAAAAGCAGGGTTTTCAATCAATTGTGGTTCTAGAGTGGAGGTGTAGAGATCACAAGGGTTGGGTGTGGCTTCACTTGAAATGGACCTTTCACAATCGAGTAAATCAAACACTACAAAGTCACAAAACTCATCAGACATTCTATCTTCGATTGGTGAATCATTTGGTGTACTCGATAAATCTGTGAAACTGGACTTGTGGTTTTCAATTTGGGATGGGGAGGTTTGATTTGGAAGGGTGTACCGCTCTCTCTCACTACCTGAATTCTCAATTTGTCCTATGGCCGTATCATACGTTGGAAAATTTTGAGCTGGTTTGAAACTAGTTGCTCGTTTGTTTTGTTTATTGAGAATGGCCATGCACTCTTTCAATTCCTCTCTGGTGCGGCGCGACGCTACCACATATTCTTCCACAGTCCGTTCAAGACTAGACATGGGCCGGTAAGGGATTTCAGCATAAGACTGAAATTCTTATGGATGAGTAAAACTCCCAAATGACTGATTAGAAGGACTGTCTAGAGAAGGTGTAAAAGTCGGGTAGGATTGATAGGAATTGAATGGTTGTGAAAATTAGGCAGGAGTAAGATCAACATTGTGATAAGAAGAATTTTGATATGGGTTGGTTGGTTGACGATTTTCAACAAACATCATATACGCCACAAACCGAGTATGAAAATCTTCTTTAGAAAGTGGTGGTGTTTGTTGTCCTAATGGTTTGACTGGATTGAAACATTGGCCGTTAGCCCTCGCTATATGCTCAGCGATAGACATGCGTTTAGGAGTTCCTTCACTCAGAGTAGCAACATAAGAAGATGTAGAATTTGGATGCGGTTGACAGAACCTGGAGTGAGGTGGCCAACTGTTTCTTTCCGTTTGCCCCATCCGATCTCTTAAAGACATAATAGAGTCGGATGGTATACCGAAGCGATTATGATAACAAGAAATATCTGGTTCTGGATAGCAAAACTTGGCAAGAGTTCTTTTATTTGGGTTGCCCATTATAAGAAGGTGAAAAGAGGAAGGAGGGTCGAAAGATTTAAGTTCTAGTTGGATTGTTTTGCTTTGAAAGTGGGACTTGAGGATTGACTTGACAAATCACAAAATGCACAAGCAAACCCTAAAACTAAGGTTACCTAGGTCAAGCACTAAACCGCTTCTAGACTTCCAAAGGACAAGCCGCAGGATCAATTCTCTACCACATCTTTATTACTCTTGTGGCCAGGTAAGTGCCAGGTAAGTGGGAGGTATCTACTATACGAATCACCAAAAATAACGGGCCTAATTAAGTAACCATTTGCCTAGACACACTTGCTTAGACACCACAAAAGAAATGCGGATAAGCGATAGATTACCCACGACCTTCCTCTGTCCTATTTGAGCGCGACGGTCCTTAGAGTCTTGGTCTAGATATTTTTTAATTAATGTAGGGTGATGCAGATGCTCGTTTTGTGATTTGTGGGGCCTAGGAAGGGTAATGAAATCTCCACCTAATCTGAATTTGGTCTTTGCTCCTTAAAGTCCGTATTAAAATATCTAAAAACAACCCGCAAAACAAAACTCGCAAAAAGATTTTTGAGCGGCGATATTTTGCAAAGAATTTTGCAGAAAAGATATTTTATTAGATTTCAGAGGAGAGAGAAGGAGTTGAGAAATATACCAGAGAAATTTAGAAGCCTAAATCCCTAAATCCGCCGCGGTTCCGCCGCTAATTGGACCTATTTGCCGCGGTTCCGCCACCAAAAAAAGGGATCTCGTGAAGGATTTTGCTACATCGCCTCCCTTGGTCCTCTGGATTTTGATGAATATCTCTGAATCTTTATCTCCTCGCTAAAGTGACTTCTGATTCCCTCGTAAAAATCACACAATAATCGTTAAATATACTATTTGCAGTTTTGTTTATTTTTATGATATATATCGAATAAGAATTCAACACAAATAGTAAAAATAAAAAAATTACGCATGTATCCCCGGCAACGACGCTATTTGATTGTGCTGTAAAGTGTGTGTAGTAACCGCAATCAATAACGGTGTCGCGTGTAGCTAGACCGAGATGAGTACGAGTCGTCCTCAGGAAAACGTTGAATCTTTTAATCTTACTTTAGGTGTGTTGATTAGGAAAAGTGGAAGAATAATGAATAGTGGAAATAGTTTTTAGATCTATGTTAAACACGGATGTAGAATATAGATCTAGATTAACTACGGATGCAGGTTTTATATTAGAAGGGGGCTTGTAGGGTTCGTTAAGATTTAGTAGGCATGGATGATTAATTAAATATTACTCCTCTTATTCTTTAATAGATTTAAAACTAGATCGACAATGATGCATATAGATTAGGGTTTCTGGAGGAAAAAGGGTTCCCGCTCTTAACCCCTACCTTGACATGGATCTCCGTTCATGTCTAATCTTTACCAAAACAATTGTTAATCTAATCTCTAATCATGGTCATGAATATCAATGAATTGATAACGCGCCCGATTAGGATGTTAACTATTCTTTTGATAAAGTTTATAAACTTTATAGGACGTAAAAAGAGTTTAAGGATCTTCATCATCCATTAATCTACCATAATCTTACGAACCCTAACAAGCGGAGAATTACTCGCGCATGTCGGGAAAAGAAAAGATAGAAATCATGAAGAAAATAAAATGCAATAGAATAAAAGTACCTTTATTAATCAACAAGATCAAGTACCCTTTGTTCCTTTTAGAAAATGATTACAAAACCCTAGTTTGCTTCTCGATTTCTTCTTAAGGAGGTAGATGAACTGTCGATGATCAATCAGGATTCTTGAGCCGTCGCGGACTTCATGATCGTGTCGGTTTGATACTTTTTCCAAAAGGCTCTCGGTCCTTATTTATAGTCATAGAGCCAGAACCCTAGTTTCCTAATATGATAACTAGTTGTTAGGATCCCAACCTGAAAATCCCAACCCCTAGATCTTCAGACGTGCGGCGGAACCGCGGCCATTTGGTAGGTTTGGCCGCGAATCCGCGGTGGATTAGGACAGTCTTGATTTTATATTTCTGTTGGCCTCTTTTGGTGACATATGTAGACTGTTTTGATATCTGGAATCTTGAAATCATCTCGTAGTCTCTGCCAGAATATCTTTCTTCGATTTACTTGAATATTTCGGTAGATTTGATCTCGCCAACTAGAATTTCCTTGATTTCAGTCCTGATATAATTTCTGCACAATAACTCAATAAATAATGTTACTAGAATTTGTTTTTATTGAGATATTATCTTAACCATTTGACATAATATTATAGTTTTAGAAAATTGGTTAAAGATATTTGATAAGGTAAGCATATTTAAATGGACTAAATATTATATAGATATTATATGCTTACATCTTTCTTCATAATATTAATTATAATATATAAACACATGAAAATAGTATTTTTACAGATAAACCCTCATATGTGTCATATTTATAATAAACACCTTTTATTATATAGAAATAGTAAGGAAAATGTCATATCAAATGCACAATATTTTCGACTGAACATGCCTACTCTTGTACTTATTATTTCTATTGTATCTAAATAAACTCCGTCAATTAGAAACTAGTTTTTTGTATATTGATAAACCTAGTCAGACTTGTGTTGTGAGACTTAGAGCGATGGGTGTTTGTTCGCTTCTTTTAAGGTTTTTGATGTTTTGCTTTATTTATTTATTCTTTCTTTGTTGATCTTCGCCGTTAGGCATCGTATATATATTGCTTGCTTGCGTGGTTGTGATTCCGCCGTTTGGCAAAGAGCTAGCTCCCGCTTAGGGATGCCTATATATATTGCTTGTATATGGTTTTTGGATCAAAATATACAAGGGGGGTGATGCCTAAATTTTTAAAGGACGAAAAATATTTTCAACTCTAGTATATAATCCATTGTATTTTTATATAATATCATTTACGCATTTAAAGAAATACTTGATTTCATTATACCTTTTTTTTTGGTGCACACTGTTCACATCATAATATTGCAATTCATACGCCCCACTTTCGTGCATTTTATAAGTAAACAGATGCTTTTGACGATCGTTTGTTGCATGTTACAGGATATAGGTTTCTGGAGCAAATACAGTGAAAAAGACACAAAACAACAGAAAAAGGCACTTTTTGACCAACAATTAGACGGATCCTAGTCAAGCCTAGATGAAATACAGTGCAAGGTCCAAACATGTCAAGTAAACAGGTCAAAAGATACGAACAAGTTTCACTGAAGATCTGGAGAAGACCTAGAAGTCCAACAGAGAAAATACACATAGAAACAGAAAGCCAATAAGCCCAGAGGAAAGCCTAAAAAACCACAGAGTCCAATTCCTTAATTTGGCCGCGGAACCGCGGCCAAACCCTGCCTGGCGCCGCGGTTCCGCGGCCATGTGGTGCCCGTGTCGGTGGAATTCTTCTGGCTGTTGTGTCGGTGCAGATGTTAGGATTTTTAGGGGGTAAATCAGTAAATTCATGTCTACGAGAGTCTGTAACCCTAGCTTCACTAGTTACTTATAAATTGTAATCTAGATCTGTAAAAATGCTATGCCTCTTTATATTCAATAAAAGTGAGATTTGTTGGAGGAATCAAGAGCATCATCTTCTTCTTGTAAGTCTTTAGTTTATTTAATTCATGCCTTAGTATAATTGTTTTACTTGCCCTAGGAATCATTTAATTGCTAGTTAGCTAATTTTTAATCTGTCGTAAGATAACTATTTAAAACATAAAACACAAAAATGTTTCTTACTTATAATTCCCTAATGTGCGAGTAAAAATTCTCGCTCGTTAGGGTTAGGAACAAGGGAGTGAGTGAGAGACGGATGTCTCTCACCTCCTTCAATGTCAACTTATTTTTAAAAACGAAACCTTCATGCACACATATACGATCCGCCCCCTACGGCACCCTACCTACAAGGTAACGGTGTTCCGTAGTATAAAAGGCCGGACTTATATGATGTCCATGAAGATCACAACAATCAATAAGAAAAGACGGACAAGGATCTAGAGGAAGAAACTTTGTTTCTTCCCGATCATCCTAATCTCTTTTCCTATTGATTGTTGTGATTTTTCCTAAAAGCTTAAATCACGGCATTGAAAGAGGTGAACATATTGATCTCAACACACCTACCTTCGACCTAACCCTAATGAGTTCTTTCTCATCACATAAATTCGTCTTAAACTACAATCAATAAAAACCAAACAACGATCTGAATCAACTCGTTATAACACAAAATCAGAAACTAACACATCCCTGCGGATCGACCCGTATTCACCGGCTAGCTGCGAAGCGACGCCGTTTCTGATTACGGTAAACTATAAATTTTTGGAAAAATCAAATGGCGCCGTTGCCGGGGATGGCGTAATTTTCTCGTTTTTGTATGATTTCGGGTTGATATAAACTTTGAAAAATTATAAAAAATCAGAAAATACAAAATACAAAAATTAGCTTTTCATTATTTTTATCTGTTTGAAGGGTTTCTCGTTTGAATCTTGCAGGAACGACAAGAACTTTTGGATCTGGAATTTTACAGAGGGTCAAAACAGAAAAGAGAACATAAGAACAGAGAGGAATTGCAAGTCCAGAGCAGTGAAATTTTTTCCAGAGGCTGAACCCCTTACCTTGCCGCGCTTCCGCCGCATAAGTGTACCCCAGGCCGCGGTTCCGCGCCTGTTCTGACACGTCAGCACCTGAAATTTTCTGGTTAGATCTCTTTCTCTCCCCTCTGCAATCTCCCATATATCTCTCTGTAAAAATCTTTCTGCAGGATTTCTTTGCGTAAAGAGTCTTTCTCCCCCTTCTCGATAACAGATTTTCTGCAGGTTTCTTTGCGCCGCGCTAAAAAAAAAATTTTGATTGCAAGTGAAATTTTTATTGTTTTGCATAATTTAATCGGACTTAAGGGGCTATTTGACCAAACTCAGATTGGGTGGGGATTTCATCACCCTTCCCAGGACCCCAGAAAACACCTAAGCATTTTGCATCGACCACAATTAATTAAAAAAAGATTAGACTCAGACCTAAGGACATCGAGCTCGATAGGAAAAGGACTAGGGTAGGCATCGGCCGTTTATCCTAACCGACTTTGCGGTGTCTAGGCTAGTGGTTATTAATTAGGCCCACTGTAGTGGTGGTTCCTTCCCACTTACCTGGCCGTACTTGTCCGTGAAGAGGCGGTTTGAGGTCTATTTCTAGCCCTTGTTAGGAGCTGTCTAGTAGACCTAGGCGACCCTAGATTTAGGCCTGATTGTGCATGTGTGGTTGATACAGTTGTGTCACGAGTCCGTTTTCAAAGACTTCTTTTGCAAAACTCACACACAAAAAAATAAAAAAAATAAAAAAACAAATAAAAACTTTTCAAAACTTGCAACTTGTCGCAAAAAGAAAACCTGAAAAATTCACCACACCACTTTCCTTCACTAACGTTATCTTACCCCCACATTCTGTTTTTCTTTTTTCTGACTGCACTATCCCTTTTAGTGTATGTCACTTTGGACTAGGGATACAGACGCCCGATTAGTCCGCGTTTCGTTGGTACCGACCAACGAACCCTTCGACACCGAAGTCGAAAATCCGTCCACTTTCTTACCCTCACCTTCAATTTCCTCCACCGAAGGTATGTCAGGATTCAACCCCAATAATACCTTACCGACGGGAAGGATTCCACCTCCACCAGGTGCGAATAACCCGAACCAGCCGCCTGTTGAAGCGCCCGCACGAGTTACGCTCCAGGACCTCTTCTACCCCATCCGCACTTCTTTATCCACTTGTCTTTCACCCCCACCGGCAAATGGGGACAATTTTGAGATTAAACCACATTTCATCAATATGCTGCCGAAATTTCACGGTTTGGAAACTGAAGACGCATATATCTTTATTAATAAATCTCAAAATATGTGCGCAATGATGAAAACGACCCAATTGAGTGATGACGCTATAAGGCTAAGGGTCATTCCTTTCACCTTATGTGACCTAGCCGAGAAGTGGCTATATAGCACCGCATCACATTCCATAAGAAATTGGGACGAGTTTGTGAAGGCTTTTCTGAAAAAGTTCTATCCTCACCATAAAACTGCCAGAATTCGAAATGAAATAATTCAATTTTCACAACTTCCTTCCGAACCATTCTGGAAGTGCTTCGAGAGATTTAAGGACCTACTAGTTCAATGCCCTCACCATGGGATAGAAAGTTGGCAACTTTGCCAAACATTATACGAGGGATTGAACTCGGCAACGAAGCAGTTGCTAGAAACCATCTGTCAAGGTCATTTTCTCTCTAAGTCTAATGATGAGGCGTGGCAGTTTCTCGAGGATCTTAGAGAGCAGACAATACAGTGGGAGAGCACCAAGACCACATCAGCTTCTAGTGGTCAATCTAGGGCAGGCATACATCAAATAGAGATGTCGATTGCTATGAAGGCCGAGATGGCCGCTCTGACGAAAAAGCTAGAAGCGATCGAGACCAAAATCTCGTCGTCTTCTCCTGCCCCTGCTATGCCCCCACGAACTGTCTGTGCTTGTTGTGCGGATCCATCGCACCTGACCGAAGAATGTCCTTATAATGCATCTACACAAGGACAGGATCAAGTCAATGCTGCATTCCAGCAACGACAAAGAAACGATCCGTACTCTTCGACGTATAATCCGGGGTGGAGGAGTCACCCAAATTTCGCTTGGAACCAAAATCAACAATTCCAAGGAAATAATAATAATTTTCAAAGACCTCCTCCTCCACAACAACAACAAGCACCCTCGCAAACTCAATATCAACCGCAACAATTTCAACAACAACCTTACCCTAATCAGGTGAACAACTTTGTGCCGAACAATGCTTACCAGCCAAACAATTATGTTCAACCTAATAATGATATGGTTAGCTCGCTCGAAAGAAGTCTAGATGCATTCCTTAAGCAATCAACACAGTCTACAGCAAGACTTGAGACTTCTATTCAATCTTTAGTGCAAAATAGTGCCTCCCATGATCAGAGTATCAAATCTATAGAGGCACAAATTGCACAACTCAATGCAGCTTTGAGCGAGCGCGAAAAAGGAAAACTCCCGTCTCAACCGTTGCCCAACCCCGGTCACGCACATGCTGCACACAATCAGCAAAATCATAACGTAAATGCTGTGACCACGTTGAGATCGGGAAAAGTGTTGCGGAACAATGTGGGCATTAACAATGACACCCCTGCCGGTGGGTCTTCTTCATCTTCTTCACCATCTTCTTCTTTAGAGCCTATTCTCCACCCTTCACATGGCTCTACCTCTTCTAGCTTGAACGGACCTAATTCTCACGACATGAACACATCTACACGAGGTACCGTTCCAACTCGACAATCTGATCCACAAAAATTGGACTCAACCACCTTTCAAAATGTTCCTTTTCCTAATCGGTTGAGATCCAATAAACCAACTCCTCAAATGGAAAAGATTGTCGAGTTGTTCAAACAGGTTAGCATAAACATCCCTCTTTTGGATGCAGTTCAGCAAGTTCCTTCATATGCCAAAATTTTAAAGGACTTGTGCACCAAAAATAGGAAGTCGCAAGTGCCAAAGAAAGTTTTTGTGGCCAGTGCTATTAGTGATGCTCTTGTAAATTCCCTTCCCCCAAAACAAAAGGACCCCGGGTGTCCTACCATTTCGATAACAATTGGGGACAAGAATATCAATAGAGCACTCTTAGATCTTGGCGCGAGCGTCAATTTGCTACCCTATTCTGTGTACGAGCAATTGGGCGTTGGAGAGCTTAAGCCCACTCACTGTACTCTCCAAATGGCCGACCGGTCAATAACCCACCCTAGGGGAGAGCTGGAGGATGTGTTAATAAGAGTAGGGAATTTCATTTTCCCCGTTGACTTTATAGTGATGGATACACAATCTGTTGCAAACCCCCGGAACCAAATTCCGGTAATTCTAGGTCGACCATTTTTGGCTACTTCCAACGCAGTGATCAATTGTCGAAACGGTTCAATGAACTTATCTTTCGGCAATATGACAATTGAGCTAAATATTTTCAAGTTGGGAAGTCAGCCTGCTGAGCCCAATGCTAGCGTACTAGACGTTTGCTCGATCAATGAGATCGCGGAGGAGGACTGTGAGTTCGAGAATTTTTTATTCGACCACAGCAATGTTAACGCCACTAGTGCGTTCCTCCTAGAATCCGACTCAGCTTTCGCGGCGGATAACGATTTTGAATGTTTTACATTCGTCGACGACTTCGAAGACTCATCACCTGATTTGGAGTCTTTTGCTTTTGCGGATGAGTTAGTAGAACCATCCGACACTATTGCGTACACTCAGTTCGAACCTTTGATGGAATCATTCGAGTTTGAAACAACTACCCCATTGTTACCATCTATTGTTTCACCCCCTAAACTCGAATTAAAGCTTTTGCCGACACACCTAAAATATGCATATCTAGGTGATAATGAGACCTTACCTGTCATTATATCAACTTCTCTAGCTCTTGAGCAAGAGAAGGCTCTCTTGACGGTCTTACTTAATAATCGGCAAGCTTTCGGCTGGTCTATGGCGGACATTAAGGGGATTAGTCCCCTCATAGTCGAACATCATATACACTTAATGGATGATGCCAAGCCAGCACGAGATCCACAAAGGCGCCTCAACCCCATCATGAAAGAGGCGGTTAAGAAGGAAATTGTCAAATGTCTGGATAGCGGTATCATTTACCCTATCTCGGATAGCCAATGGGTTAGCCCAATCCACGTCGTGCCCAAGAAATCGGGCATTACGGTCATTGCAAACGAGGCAAATGAGTTGATTCCCACTCGCACCCAAACTGGGTGGCGAGTCTGCATAGACTATAGGAAACTTAATGCCGCAACAAGGAAGGACCACTTTCCCTTACCTTTCATTGACCAAATGCTCGAGCGATTGGCAGGGCACGAGTTCTACTGCTTTCTCGATGGCTATTCCGGTTACAATCAAGTCCCCATCGCTAAAGAGGATCAAGACAAGACAACATTCACTTGTCCCTTTGGCACTTTTGCTTATCGTCGCATGCCCTTTGGGTTATGCAACGCACCCGCTACCTTTCAGCGATATATGATGGGGATCTTTTCAGACATGGTTGAAAAGTTCTTGGAGATTTTTATGGACGATTTCTCCATCTTTGGCGACTCCTTCGACGAGTGTTTACGCCATCTTGACGCTGTTCTTACCCGCTGCAGGGATAAGAACCTAACATTAAATTGGGAGAAGTGCCATTTCATGGTACGAGAGGGCATTGTTTTAGGACATGTCATCTCGCAAAACGGCATCGAGGTAGACAGGGCTAAAATCGAAGTTATTTCTAACCTACCTCCCCCAAAATGCGTCAAAGATATTAGAGCCTTCCTTGGCCACGCCGGTTTCTACAGACGATTTATTAAGGACTTTAGCAAGATTGCTAGACCCTTGACTCTCTTGCTGGCCAAGGACACGACCTTCGCTTTTGACTCCACATGCACTGAAGCATTTGAGTCTTTAAAACATTCACTCATCACTGCGCCTATCCTCTCATCTCCCGACTGGACGCACCCTTTTGAAATCATGTGCGACGCATCAGACTTTGCAATTGGCGCTGTTCTTGGACAGCACATTAATAAGATGCCGCACGTGATTTATTATGCTAGCCGAACACTAAATGAGGCCCAACTTAATTACACAACAACAGAGAAAGAATTTTTAGCTGTTGTGTTCGCACTCGAAAAATTTCGGCCTTATTTAATCGGCTCTCCAGTCGTTGTTTATACTGATCATTCGGCTCTTCGCCACCTCTTTGCGAAGAAGGATGCTAAGTCTAGGTTAATACGTTGGATCCTTTTATTGCAAGAATTTGACCTTGTCATTAAGGACAAAAAGGGATGTGAAAACGTAGTAGCTGATCACCTATCACGACTTCCTTCTTCGCCCACGCTCGATCTTCCAATCTCTGACGTTTTTCCCGACGAACAGCTCTTGACTGTTTCTTGCGAACCATGGTTCGCCGATATTGTAAATTATTTAGCCACCGGCCTGATTCCTAATGATTGGTCGAAACAAGATAAGCTTCGATTTTTGTCCCAAGTAAAGCATTTTTACTGGGATGAACCCTATCTTTTCAAATACTGTTCCGACCAAATCATTTGTCGGTGTGTGCCCGAGAGTGAGGTCAAGAGCGTGCTGTCTTTCTGCCATGATCAAGCATGTGGCGGGCACTTTGGCCCAAAGAAGACAGCCGAAAAAGTTTTGCAGTGTGGTTTCTATTGGCCACGACTCTTCAAGGATGCATTTAAATACTGCAAAACTTGCTCCCGGTGCCAACATTTGGGCCGGATTTCGCGGAGAAACGAAATGCCACTCCAACCCATTTTGGTAGTGGACATTTTTGATGTTTGGGGTATAGATTTCATGGGACCATTTCCTAACTCTTTTGGAAATGTGTATATTCTGTTGGCGGTTGACTACGTTTCTAAGTGGGTCTAGGCTGTGCCCAGTCGAACGAACGATAATAAAGTTGTCGTTCGATTCCTTAAAGAACACATATTTTCTCGATTCGGGCACCTTCGGGCGATTATAAGTGATAATGGTTCTCATTTCTGCAATAGGACCTTTGAGTCCTTGATGCGTAAATACTCTATCACCCACAAATTGTCAACGCCATATCACCCCCAAACATGTGGGCAAGCCGAGGTTTCAAATCGGCAGATAAAGCAAATTTTGGAGAAAACGGTTTCTAAAAACCGTAAGGATTGGTCGCTTAAATTGATAGATGCACTATGGGCTTTCCGTACTGCATATAAGACCGATCTGGGTATGTCTCCATACTGGCTTGTGTACGGGAAGGCTTGCCACCTCCCAGTGGAGATCGAGCACAAAGCTTTCTGGGCTATAAAAGAGCTAAATTTGTCTTTAGGAGATGCGGGCAGCAACAGAAAGCTGCAATTGAATGAGTTGGAGGAGCTAAGGGATGAGGCATATGATAATGCCATAACTGCTAAAAACCGAGCCAAGGTGTTCCACGATAAACACCTTTTACGAAAGACTTTTGAACCTGGTCAACAGGTTCTACTTTATGACACTCGGTTACATTTTCATCCTGGTAAGCTCAGGTCCAGATGGAGAGGACCTTTTGTAGTCCGCACCGTTTATCCGCACGGTGCGGTTGATCTTGAGAACCATGAAGACGGTACCTTATTTAAGGTAAATGGGCATCGACTAAAACCGTTCTTCACTGCGGATCCTTCGGAGAAGCTCATGTTTTTGCAGGAGCCGATTTACACTGATTGATCTTCCTCCGCTTTCACCCCAAACTTTGTTTCCCAATGACACTATTTCAAATAAGTTTGGGGGTGTGTATATCATTTGTATGTATATTTCCAAAATACCATAAAAAAAATACATAAAAAATTTATAAAAAAAAATTTTTTGGACCAAATTGAAAATTTGCAGATTACAAGCTGTTTTTACAAATAAAACCCTCGTCTTATAGGGTGTTTTGTGTAAATAACCCTATCAACCCCTATTTAAATGAACTGAGCCCCCCTCTGTTGTTCACCCTAAAACATTTTCTCCTCATAAAACGTTCACGCTCACGAGCGCGACGTGGGGCCGGGCAGTGAGGGCACTGCTTTGCTCAAGTTTGGGGGTATTAGAGATGATGTATATAGTTATCCTTGCATTGCATATTGTATATATCTTTGTTTTCCTTTTGCATAGTTAATTTCAGCATTGCATTTTTATAAAAATCATAAAAATTTAAAAATTTGAAAAAATAAAAAAATTAGAAAACTGAAAAACCCATAAAAAAATTGAAAAAATTTCAAAAAATTATAAAAATTATTTTATTCAATTTTGGTTAGTTGACTTGAGTTGATAAAAAGGTTAACTGGCTAGGAACAACTAGATCTTAGACTTAGTAAATTAAAAACCCTAAAAATAACCTTCCTTAAAGTTTAACGGTAGAAAGTATATGTCTTTGTAGGTTATCTAGAAATAGGCAAATTTTGGGTTCAGTTCTTGGGCTAAGTCGAAACGAAGGAAAAGTATTAAAACTTTTATTAGAGTATAAGTTTGAAAAATAGTTCCTAGCTTAAGTCTAGATTCTGAAAACATGTACCCTACAAAATGCACAAACACGCACCTTGAAACTTGGATTAGTAGAAGAGACCTTGAAATACTCTTGTCTAAAGTCCTTAGCACAATGAAAGAGGAAAAAAAAAGGGTGGATAGGAAGAAAAAAAATGGACACTGGTTTTTGTGATTACTTAAGGCTGTAAAAATAGAAAAATATTTAGCGAGGGTGCTTCATCACCTAGTGCCTTAGACCAACTGGTTTGGGAGCCACTGCTAAAAGCCTTGGGTGTTGCAAAACTAGGAAGTACGCTTTAAAACGCTAACGCATCTTGTAATCGGTTGTTGGTACCTCAAGAAGTATTAACAGTCGCATGAAGGATGTGAAAGCGAAATTTCACAAGTGCTCTGGACAACCGACGGGAGTACGATTGCTTGATTTGAATTTCCAAGTGTAGGGGTGATACTTACACACACGTAGGGATATGTGATTGGAGTTTAGATAAGAGAAAGGAATGAAGAATAGAACTTGTGTCTTTAATAGAGCTGATAGAAATTCCTAAGTGGAGATGGAACTCTAGAAGGAAAACTTAAGAAATGCCGAAAGCTAGGTAATTCTACAGGATATATGTAATCTTAAGTTAAATAATGAGGAAGTGTGAAGAATACGGGTGGATAATTTGCGAGTTAAAAGATAATAGAATTCCTTATTAGAAAACCTGATTAGAAAACAAAAGTCAAAAAACCAAGTTGATAGGATTTTGTGGGTGTAATCCGCTGAAAACCCTCAGGAGACAACACTCCTCCTACTAGGGACACCTAGAGGTTTAACGGCTTGTTGCACGTGCTCAGTGCAATCGCGTTTCCCTGCGAAAGTGTGGCTAGGTCAGAATAAAATAATAAGTTTGCTCGAGGACGAGCAAAAGGTAAGTTTTGGGGTATTTGTTCACATCATAATATTGCAATTCATACGCCCCACTTTCGTGCATTTTATAAGTAAACAGATGCTTTTGACGATCGTTTGTTGCATGTTACAGGATACAGGTTTCTGGAGCAAATACAGTGAAAAGGACACAAAACAACAGAAAAAGGCACTTTTTGACCAACAATTAGACGGATCCTAGTCAAGCCTAGACGAAATACAGTGCAAGGTCCAAACATGTCAAGTAAACAGGTCAAAAGATACGAACAAGTTTCACTGAAGATCTGGAGAAGACCTAGAAGTCCAACAGAGAAAATACACATAGAAACAGAAAGCCAATAAGCCCAGAGGAAAGCCCAAAAAACCACAGAGTCCAATTCCTTAATTTGGCCGCGGAACCGCGGCCAAACCCTGCCTGGCGCCGCGGTTCCGCGGCCATGTGGTGCCCGTGTCGGTGGAATTCTTCTGGCTGTTGTGTCGGTGCAGATGTTAGGATTTTTAGGGGGTAAATCAGTAAATTCATGTCTACGAGAGTCTGTAACCCTAGCTTCACTAGTTACTTATAAATTGTAATCTAGATCTGTAAAAATGCTATGCCTCTTTATATTCAATAAAAGTGAGATTTGTTGGAGGAATCAAGAGCATCATCTTCTTCTTGTAAGTCTTTAGTTTATTTAATTCCTGCCTTAGTATAATTGTTTTACTTGCCCTAGGAATCATTTAATTGCTAGTTAGCTAATTTTTAATCTGTCGTAAGATAACTATTTAAAACATAAAACACAAAAATGTTTCTTACTTATAATTCCCTAATGTGCGAGTAAAAATTCTCGCTCGTTAGGGTTAGGAACAAGGGAGTGAGTGAGAGACGGATGTCTCTCACCTCCTTCAATGTCAACTTATTTTTAAAAACGAAACCTTCATGCACACATATACGATCCGCCCCCTACGGCACCCTACCTACAAGGTAACGGTGTTCCGTAGTATAAAAGGCCGGACTTATATGATGTCCATGAAGATCACAACAATCAATAAGAAAAGACGGACAAGGATCTAGAGGAAGAAACTTTGTTTCTTCCCGATCATCCTAATCCCTTTTCCTATTGATTGTTGTGATTTTTCCTAAAAGCTTAAATCACGGCATTGAAAGAGATGAACATATTGATCTCAACACACCTACCTTCGACCTAACCCTAATGAGTTCTTTCTCATCACATAAATTCGTCTTAAACTACAATCAATAAAAACCAAACAACGATCTGAATCAACTCGTTATAACACAAAATCAGAAACTAACACATCCCTGCGGATCGACCCGTATTCACCGGCTAGCTGCGAAGCGACGCCGTTTCTGATTACGGTAAACTACAAATTTTTGGAAAAATCACACACCTCCACTATTTTCCGCAAAAAGGTTTAGATTTCTAGGCTTCGGCTTACTTGAATTGCGTTATGCCTTTAGACATTGCGTGATTTAAGTGCCGGTCACGAGCTAAATTCCGGGTCGTGACAAAGGTAGTTTTGAATAGGGGAAGAGAGCTTGGAGGTAAGGGATTGTGAGGGAGGATTCAAGGGAGGCGATCATATAGGGGTTAGGATCGAGGGTTGGGTCGTAGGTGAACGGGTCTCGCGGTGAGGACGAGAAAGGAGGGGAGTCGTTGGGGAAAGAGAGAGATTAGGGAGATGGGGATTCAAAGGAGATGATCTCGGAGTTTGTTGGCGACGAAGCGAGAGTGTGGGTGAGCACGGGTCACGAGGCGGCAGTTGCGCGGAAAGAGGAGACGTGAAGAAAGAAGGCGGGAAAAGAAGAGAAGGAGAAGAAGAAGTGAGAGTGGAGGAGTCGAGTCGGGTCGGGTAGGGGTTAGATTAGGGTTTTAAAAAAATTTAATAAATAAAATAATAAAAAATATATAAAAATGTGCAAAAAAAATAATAGGAAAATTATGGGGAAAATATATACACGGAATTGGGGATTTACATCACACCACTGTCACGCCTCATCCCCAATACAGAGAGTATTGTCCGCTGTGGCCGAAACCGTACGGTTTTGTCCTTCGGGATGAACTGGACCCAACCAGGGGTCACTTCCTAGGAGGTCACCCATCCCAGAACTTCCCTGGCTCGAGCACGCTTAACTACGGAGTTCTCAAGCTCCTGTAGTGCCGGTTCACTTAAAAGACGCCTCTGTATTAAAGAGTGGTATCATTTTATTTATAGTACAGATCCGTCCTCTTTCCGAATGTATTCCAAAAAATCCTCATTGTTCTTCAGTGGGTCACACGGACTCAATAGGTGGCCCCCACGGATTCAAGAGGTGGCCCCCGCCCCCTTGGCATGACACTTGGCATGGCGCATTGTTCCATGTGGCGCTTTATTCCGTGAGCAAGAACCGGGTCCCGACATCCTCTCCACTTTTGAACAATGGTTCGTCCTCGAACCACAGACCTACTAAAAGGCGCCTATGTATTGAAGAGTGGTATCGTTCCATTTATAGTATAGATCCGCCCTCTTTCGGAATGTATTCCAAAAAGTCCCCATTGTTTTTCAGTGGGTCCCACGGACTCAATAGGTGGCCCCCACGGATTCAAGAGATGGCCGCGCCCCTTGGCACGACACTTGGCATGACACTTTATTCCGTGAGCAAGAACCAGGTCCCGACATCCTCCCCACTTTTGAACAATGGTTCGTCCTCGAACCACAGACCTACTATTGAGGGACCTGCTCTGATACCATTCTGTCACGCCCTACACCCAATACAGAGAGTATTGTCCGCTCTGGACGAAACCACATGATTTTGTCTTCTTTCGGAATAAAGTGCACGAGTATTAAAGAGTGCTATTATTCCATTTATAGCACAGATCCGCCCTCTTTCGGAATGTATTCCAAAAGGTCCCCATTGTTCTTCAGTGGGTCCCACGGACTCAATAGGTGGTCACCATAGATTCATGAAATGGACTCCGTCCCCTTGGCATGACACTTGGTGTGACACTTTGTTCCGTGTGGCACTATATCCCGTCTGTACTATAAATGGAATGATACCACTCTTCAATACCCGTGCACTTTATTCCAAAACAAAGTGCCATGGATCCGCCCTCTTTCGGAATGTATTCCAAAAAATCCTATTGTTCTTCAGTGGGTCCTACGGACTCAATAGGTGGCTCACACGGATTCAAGAGATGACCCCCGTCCCCTTGGCATGACACTTGGCGTGTCACTTTGTTCCGTATGGCACATTATCCCGTGAGCAAGAACCAGGTCCCGACATCCTCCCCACTTTTGAATAATGGTTCGTCCTCGAACTACAGACCTGCTATTGAGGGACCGGCTTTGATACCATTCTGTCACGCCCACACCCAATACAGACTCAATATGTGGTCACCATAGATTCATGAGATGGACTCCGTTCCCTTGGCATGACACTTGGCGTGACACTTTATTCCGTGTGGCACTATATTCCGTCTGTACTATAAATGGAATGATACCACTCTTCAATACCCGTGCACTTTATTCCAAAACAAAGTGACATGGATCCGCCCTCTTTCGGAATGTATTCCAAAAAATCCCATTGTTCTTCAGTGGGTCCTACGGACTCAATAGGTGGCCCCCACGGATTCAAGAGATGACCCCCGCTCCCTTAGCATGACACTTGGCGTGTCACTTTGTTCCGTATGGCACTTTATCCTCCCCACTTTTGAATAATGGTTCGTCCTCGAACCACAGACCTACTATTGAGGGACCGGCTTTGATACCATTCTGTCACGCTCACACCCAATACAGAGAGTATTGTCCACTCTGGAAGAAACCGCACGATTTTGTCCTGCGGAATGAACCATATCCGACCAGGGGCCGCTTCCCAGGAGGTCACCCATCCCAGAACTTCCCTAGCTCAAGCATACTTAACTATGGAGTTCTCAAGCTCCTGTAGTGCCGGTTCACTTAAAATGCGTCTTTGTATTGAAGAGTTGTATCATTCCATTTATAGTACAGATCTGCCCTCTTTCGGAATATATTCCGAAAAGTTCTCATTGTTCTCCAGTGTGTCCCACGGACTCAAGAGGTGGCTCCCGCGGATTCAAGAGGTGGTCCCGCCCCCTTGGCATGACACTTGGTGCAGCACTTTGTTCCATGCAGCACTTTATTCCGTAAGCAAGAACTGGGTCCCGACAAATATCTTCCAAACACCATTATTTGGTTAATTGAGTAAATATATTTCAAACACTATTATTCAGACATTTACACAGACAACTTCCAAGCACCATCCTTTAGTTAATTGAGCAAATATATTCCAAACGCTATCATTCAGACATTTACATAAACACCTTGTATGCACATTATTCATCAGCATATATTTGTCAAAAAAACAACTTCATCACAAACAAATCTCTCACATTTTCAGTCTTCTTTCTAACGATGAGAATCAACATTAAACCCAAATCTAAATTTGTCAATGTGTTCTATACTGAAGGATAATCCACTTATTGCATGCGAAACAAACGGAGCAAAAGCCACTGTTTCCTGATTTAAAATCAGAAAAGCTTATGGGAAAAGCTTCAGAAAGAGGGGTCACGTGCTCACACGTGACCAGCAGTCACGTGTTGACACGTGACATATAAAAGCAGTGGAAAAGGGCTCATTGATTCCCTGATCAAGTCAGAGAAAAGGTTCCTTAATCAAGTCAAGAAAAAGGGCTTCAGATGAGGTCACGTGTTGGCACGTGACGCTCAAAGGAAAGGACTCGTGCTACAGTTGAGTCAAGGAAAGGGGCTCCTAACAGGGGGTCACGTGTTCACACGTGACCAATGGTCACGTGTTAACACGTGATGGCTAAAACAGCAACCAGAAGACAACGCAGAAAGAAAGAAGACTCTTCATTCCAAAGAGGGTCACGTGTCCACACGTGACCATGGGTCACGTGGTCACACGTGACCGGCTTTCAATGCCCATTTTGACGGCAGATTTAAATTCTGAGGGAGATTTGAATCTTTCCAAAGGAAAGTGATTATCTGAGACCAATCGAATTAAAGATTCAGAAGTGATTTAAATATCATCTATCTATGGAAAATCTCGGGTTTGGAAAGATTTCCCCCTTAAATCTAACCAAAATAACAAGGGAGAATCTCTGGATTTAAAATCCAATGGTGGATAAAATTCACCTAATAATCCAAAGGTCCAGAACGAATGAAGGATGCAAATCAAATCTCTCAATGAAGATTCGTCACAAAACTAATTTATTCGGCTGCTCCTCCTATAAATAGGAGCGAAGAGATACAAAAAAGAGATACATACACAGAGAAGAAAAAAGAAAAAAGGAGGAGAGCTTTGATACTTTGAAAAGACTCAGATCTTCTGCAAAAACCCTAGGTAAGAAAGGGAAGGCCTTTTGAAAGAAAGAGAATTTAATTCTCAACAGAGTTTAACTCTGATACATAAAACAGAAGAGCATACTTCTTCTCTCTTTGATAGAGGATCTGCAAAGTGCACATCTCCCCTTAAGGTTGAGAATTTAATTCTCAATGGGTCGAGATGCTGCCATGCAGATCCAAAACATAGAGAGGGAATGCAAGCATGAGAATTTAATTCTCACCGAACTATAGGAATTTAATTCCTTCAAAATAAAATTAGGGCTTGACCCTATATCATGGGAACATAATTCCTTCAGAATAAAAAGAAACAGGGTTTAACCCTAATTAAGAATCCAGTTCTGTTGCAGCAGCGGGAATTTAATTCCCTTAATCATAATTCCTTAAAAAGCTTTTATTAGGGTTTAACCCTATTCAGTTCTTCACATATACAAGGAATTTAATTCCTACAGAAGATTCAGAGTTCAACTCTACTCCAGAATATAAGTCTTCAAAAGGAAGTAGGAATTTAATTCCTCTGAAATTTAAAGCTCGAGGAATTTAATTCCTGAGAAAAAGATTAACAGATTCTCTAAAACAACATAGAGGCAGGGTCACGTGTCACCACGTGACCCCCCAAAAGAGCTACAGAAAGCCCTTTGAGGCAGTGCCTCACGTGACCCACGTGACCCTCGGCAGAAGCGTTAACATATAAGCATTTGAATACCCGTCACGTGAGGGCACGTGATACTCTGAGAAATGCGATAATCTCAGCAGAATTAATGAAGGGAGGGCGCTCTCACGTGTTGCCACGTGACCCCTCTTGCCTCAGTGTTTAACACTAAATCGAAACTCCCGAATCCAATGTTAAAACAACTGTTGGGCCTTAGTGTTCAACACTAATCAAAAACTTTACTTGCAGTGTTCAACACTGACTACCTTAGTGTTTAACACTAATTTGAGGGCTCAGTTGCCAGTGCTTGATACCGGTCTGTTTTAGTGTTTAACACTAATTTGAAGGCCTTGTCGCTGGTGTTTAACACCAATTATCTCTTAGTGTTAAACACTAACCTAATTCCCAGTGTTCAACACTGATTGCTCTGAAGTGTTTAACACTAGGCTTTGGCCCAATTGGCTAAAAGGATAGAGGCAAAGCCTCTCCCTCAATGGACCAACAAGAAGCCAATATTCCAGACCTGACTGGACTTAGCCCAAGCTGGCCATAAGTCCTCAATTCATGATTAACTAGGCCAGTGGGCTCTTAACATAATTAATCAGTCTTGACCCCAAATTGGGCCAGGGGCTACTCAAGCCATTCCGGTTCTAGGGTACATCTCTTCACTCCTTTGATACTTGGCATTGTAATCCCTCAATGTCTTCAAAGAGGTGACGGGTCCCGAGGACCACTCATGATATGGACTGTGGGGTCCTTAAACCCATGTCTAATGCAAAATTCCTGGTCACGTGGAACACGGATAACGTCACTCTTTGACCCCGTGGAAAACGTCCAGAGCGGATCCTAGTCCTCGCAGAACACGGCAGTGAACCCGTGTGAAGCATCCAGAGCGGAGCCTAGTCCTCGCAGAGCACGGCAGTGAACCCGTGTGAAGCATCTAGTGCAAACTTCCTGGTTACGTGGAACGCGGATAACGTCACTCCTTGACCCCGTGGAAAACGCCCAGAGCGGAGCCTGGTCCTCGCCAAGCACGGCAATGAACCCGTGTGAAGCATCCAGAGCGCATACCGGACTGTGGAGTCCTTAAACCCATGAACTATGACGTCCTTAACCTTGACCGAGATGTCTTAAAACTAACAATGGACCGCAATGTCCTTAAACTACCCATGGACCGCAATGTCCTTAAACTACCCATGGACCGCAATGTCCTTAAACTAGAACAATAGAGCCCCTATATGCTCTTTTGTCGGATCTAAACGGTCCCGTTTAAGTTGATCTTAGCCTCAAAGATGGCTAACGAATTCTTAAACCTTCAAGCAGAATGGACTACGAATCCCCCTAATTAACTCTGGCTCGAGGGTACATCTCTGAACCCCTCTGACACCCGTCGTTGTAATCCTTCAACGTCGTCAGAGAGGTGACGGGTCCCGACGGCCACACACATACGATGGACTACTATGTCCCTAAAACTGGAACAATGGAGCCCAAACGCTCTTTTGTCGGATCCAAACGATCCTGTTAAGTTGATCTTAGTCTCAAATCGGACTAACGTATCCTTAACAAACGTTTGAGTTGATCTTAGCCTCAAGCATGGCTAACGTATCCTCAAACCAAACCCCCAAACCCAAATCTAAGATAACTCGGATTTGGACTAGTCCACGCCCTACGGGCGACGACATAACTCAGTCTCCGTAAACAATCCACGGGAAACAAAACATAAAACAAACACACACGACACGAAGTGACCATCTGGAGAAGGAGAAAGTTGTTACCGCGATGCGGTAGCGTAATTAACTGCAGGGGCTTGCGCCTGCAGGGAAGAGCGTTCCCACAATTAAAAACCCCTCAACGAGGGGGAATCTGACGAAGTCTGCTACATCGGTCGCATCCGCTTAAACCTTCGATACATGGTGCCATAAACCAACTTGGCATCTTCGGAGAGGTGAACGGATAGCACCAATTAGCATCTGCCCCGAATCTCAGTGCCAAGACATCGCAGCCTTGCGCGCCGTCTTTCGGAGGGGAACAGATTCTAGCACGCCCGGTGGGACCTTTTCCTCTTTCCACTCCACACTTCGTGTATCGTGATTCGCGAACCAATCGCAGTTCGCTAATGGTTGCCCTTGGGTTTCAAGATACTAAGAATTGGCGTCTTGCTTATTGCAGAAAGCAAAGGATCGATGGCTTCTACTTCTGCGAAATCCTCCAACTGCTCAGACTGCAATTGCGACCAACGCTTTACCTCGCCAGGAGGTATAGCCTATGGACCCCAAGCTGCTTCGTTGTTCACAATGCCGGTGGACCAAGTGACTCAAGCCACTACCGGATTGTTCTTCGGGACTATACTCCCATCATCAAGCTTCGCGGCGCCGGTACTGACGAAGGAAGCTCTCAAAAAGTCGGTCTTTGATCGTCTTACCCCTGCCACGGCTCCTCTCAACGAGTCGCCCAACGTCAACGCCTCGGTCTTCTCTAGATTGGGCCAGAAATCCTGCGAACTCATCATAGGGCCTACAATCTCAGAGGAGGCTGCTTCTAAGAAAGTGGCCGCTCCTGCCCCCGGAATCGCCAAGGCGGCTTCTCAGGCCAAAAAGTCGGTTTTTACAAGATTGACGGCTTCAGCTCCCGCTCCTGCTACCCAAAGGACATCGGTCTTTGATAGGCTAACACCAACAGCAACCCCCCACCCACACAGGGGGCAAGACGAAACCATTCTTACCGCTGACCCAACGCCGTCCGCTCGACACGCTCGACGTCGCCATTGGCGCCGAGTAAGGAAGGCTGGGGGCAACTCCCCCTCTGGGTTGACTCCATCAGCCCCGGTGGCAGAAGTTAATGCTGTTGTTCCAACTGGGAACAGCTTCGAAATGCTAAATAAGGTACGAAGGAATTCTCCTACTGCAGTGTTGAAGAGGTCTCCTCCTCCATTAAAAAAGGTTGCGGAAATAAAACCAGAACAGTCCCAATCTCCTCAACGGCTGTCTTCCAAAATCTATAAGGTTTGGCGGCAGGCCCGAGACTCGATCATCGATCCAAACTCCTCGCGCCAGCACAAGAAGCTGAAAATCCAACCGGAAGCTGGTCACCAGGCTAAACCTCGAAAGGCTGTCTGGGCACCCACCTCAACGGCCCCCTCAACCTCCACTGCTCACAAAAGGAGGAAGCCAGAGAAGACCCTCCAGCCCGCAATGACAGCTAAAAGCACTGAGCCCAGACGCCTTAAGTCTGGGGGCATGATGGTCCACACCGTATACATGGCCTCTGGAAAGGAGGAGAGCCGCACTTCTACAGGCCACCGACCACTTACCCGATCCGTGACGAAAGCCCAGGAGCGGCAACAAAAGCTTCAGGAAATGATGAATGCTATGGCCGCACTTACCGGGCCAAAAGAAAGCCCAGAGACATCCTCAGACGCGCGCCAAGAAGAAGAAACTGACGCTGAATTCCTTCGCCGGATACTGGAGAAAAAGGACAAAGAGGCTGCTGAACAAGCAGCCAACATACAACGTATGGGCCTTCTCTTCCAAGATATGATAGGAATGATGATCCAGCAGGACTTACCCGCCGAGGATCCCCCAATAGTTCTTGAAGACGACCGAGGAGAAGCGTCAAATCCACTACCAGCCCTCTCAACGGCCAAGGAGGAGGCAATCTCTAAGGCTGACTTAGCTGACTACATAGCCCAGCAAATCCGGGTCCATCATGCGACTGAGGCAGCTGGTCAAGTCGTGAAAACGCGGCGGCCGTATCCAAGCTGGTACGACCAAATCAAATACCCGCAAGGCTATACGATACCGAAATTCCATGTGTATAAGGGGACCGGCAATCCCCATCAACACGTCGCCCAGTTCCGGGCCCTCTGCGGTAACACCGGCGGTGATGATAAACTGTTACTCCGTCAGTTCGTTGGCAGCTTATCAGAAACAGCGTTCGAATGGTATTCGGAACTCCCGAACGATTCCATCAAAACGTTCGCTAAAATGGAGTTGTTATTCACTCAGCGGTTCGCAAGTGCCAGCGAGCGCACTCCAATAACTGCATTGATTAACGCCAGGGTAAAACCAGGCGAAACCTGGGTCCAGTATGCTATACGCTGGCGGAATTTATGGTCGAGATGCGAGCAACGCATTGAGGAGGCACCCGCAGTGGGCATGTTCGTGGAAACCCTAGACCCCCACGCAACTATTTCCCAGTTCATGATGTTCTTTAAGCCAACCACATTCCAGGCTTTAATCGACAAGTTGGCTCAGATGGACCGGATGGGTCATAGACCACCTCCCCCGAAGTCGGAACCTCGGAATGACAAGGATAAAGGAAGGGCGACCTTTGTCGCGAATGCCCAACAGCAACCTAACGCCCCGAAACCGGCAGACCAATTGGAAGAAAGACGCCGGTATTATAATGAGAAGATGAAACGTCCCTACTCGTTCCCACGAGACAAGACGAAACGGCTATTTGAGCTGGCAATACGCAACAGACTTATAAACCTGCCGAATCCAAGGCGACCGCCACAACCCACCGAGGTGAATAACCCTAACTATTGCCCTTACCATCAAACGGTAAGTCATCCGATTGAAGATTGCTTCGTCTTCAAAGGATGGATTGAAGATCAATACCTCCAGGGGAAGTTTGTACTGTCCGAAAAGTGGAAGGTGAACCCACCACAACCGCATACTCCTAAGAAAGCAGATACACCGGGGGCAACCTGCTCCTTTATTGAAGAAGCTCCATGGGAGGTCGTGCTATCAACGAAAACAAAAAGAATGCTGAGAGACCTTCACGCGTGCCCTGCGATCGAATGGAAAGACCCTCTTGAACCTCAAATTATCGAGGGGATGTTGAGACCCCGCACAACTACGAAGACTCGTGATAAGGGCCCGAATACTCACGCCCAGCCGTCAAAAGCTTCGAAGAAAAAGAAGAATAAATCCAAGAAGCCCGCGAAGCTTGGAGACGAGCGCACGAAATTGCAAAAGCAGATCGACGCGCTGGAAGAATACAATCAAAAGACGCGAACCCCTGTTACACTGCAAGAGTTCCTCAACCACATCTTTCAAGAGGAAGATGATGAAGAGAGCTCATCGGATGAATCCGAAGAGTATGTGGCGAGTTGTAACGTAATCTCCCACTCGTTTACCGATGATGAGAAAACTCCTGACACTAAGAAGCTGGAGGCAGAACCTGAACCAGAGCATGCGTGGCTGACAAATGAAATGATCAATGCCTTTCTAGACGAAATTCGTCTAAAAAGTAAGGCGGATCAGGAACATGAGATGGCGACGTCAGAAAGAACCAAATGCAGGCGACTGAATGAAAGAGTTGAACTACCCCCGCCAGATCAAAAGGCGTCCGAAGTAGACAAAAAGATATTCAAGACGAGGAAAAGGTTTGCCAAATCCATGTCAATGGGGATGAAGCTACCACCCTCGGAAGGGAATACACACGATGGGACAGAGAGGCACCCTAATTATTGCGCATATCATCGGAGAGTCTCGCACCCCACGGAGGAGTGCGACGCCTTTAAGATATGGTGGCAAGGATATGTTACTCGTCGACAACATTTTAAGCGCATGAAACGCAAGAGCCGTCGGGAGCGAAGAAGCACTGTCGACGGGCGCAACAGAACTACTGGCAGCTGTGACATGGTTAACGTCGGGGGGTCATAAATTCTCACCTTTGGGAGCGACTCTGATGAAGAAATGACTCTGGGCCCTCTCTTTAAAGAACCCGTGTTAGGGAAAGAGGATGAATCGGAGGCCTGCGAGAACATTCAGCTGCGCAATCGCACACTCCCAGAAAAGAATCTCGGGCCCGTGAGCAGAAAAGATAAGGGAAAGGAAAAGGTCATTGAAGATATCACTTTAGATGACCAAGTCACGAAAGAACTGGCTGCCAAAGACCCTCCTAGGAGGAGTAAAGTGGACTATAACATCCTCGCGCACCTAAGGAAGCTACCTTCTCAGCTTAGCATCCTTGATGCCCTCCTATTGTCAAAAGAATCGCGAGACTCACTAATTAAGGCGTTGCAAGAACCTGAACAATTCCAAGCCTTCCTCGCCACTGAAAAGATGAAGGACGAACTGGAGGAAGTGCATACGGCCGACGTCACTTTCGGTGATGAAGACCTCCTTCTCGGGACGTGCGACCATAACCGTCCCCTATATGTCGCCGGATACTGCCATGATATCAAGATAGGCAAGATCCTGGTGGATAATGGATCCTCCGTCAATCTCCTTAATGTTCGGGTGTTGAAGGAAATCTGCATGAGTGTGCAACATCTCGCTCGTGACAAAATTACTATCTCCGGTTTCGATTCACAATCGTCACGGACTCTCGGATCTGTGATACTAACATTACGCTTTGGACTTCTCATCACAGACATCAAATTTCATGTCATTGACGCCAAAACCTGCTACAACGCCTTGCTCGGTCGTCCTTGGCTACACGAATACAACATCGTCCCTTCTACACAACACCAGTGTATGAAGTACTTTAAGGATGGTTTCGAGTATACCGTAACAGGAGAGTTGAATCCATTCTCCGTGAACGAAGTCCGCAAATACGAAGATGCGAAGTACTTTTTGCCAGATTTCGAGGATACAGAAAAGTGTCGCGACCCGGAGAACAAAGCCGCCGCCACCATTCCTGTTTTCGGAAGCGATACCGAAGAAGAGGAAGAGATAGTTTGTACAGGGCCATCTCAGCGTAACAACCTAGGGACGCATGCCCCCATACTGGTCTTCGGAAGTGATTCAGAGGATGAAGTTAACGCTGTGTTCTCCAATCGGCTGTCAATACAAACACCTCCTGGCGATGACCATAGCTTGCAAATCACCATGGTACCGCGAGAACACTACAAGGATCTCGACACGCTGCAAGCTTATAATGTGCAGGACCTGCAAACATTCTACATCCCTCCCAGGCAAAGGGGTGAGAAGGTGATCCTATTCTACCGATCCTCAGAGTCGAAAATAGAGAAAGAGATCTGGCATGGCGCAGATGCTACATGCGACAGACTCCAACCCATCCGTCTGCCCAGATACTATACAAATGGATTAAAGAAGCTATTGAAGTGCCAAGGAGTACCCTTAAAACAAACTATTCGACAGGCTCGGTTCTACAACAGGATTTGGGATGTCCCTGGAACCCAACGCAAATTGCCCAACGGGAGAATGGAAACACTTGAGCTTGGATACGCGAGAACCGGAAAACGGGAGCGGGCCAACAGCAGCTACGCTATATATACCTTTGATGAAGAAGAGGACGCCCTGTCAGGAGATGCCGACCCCTCATCAAAACTAGACCCCGCGATTGAAGCGCCAAGTCCGTCGTTTGAAGAACGAATGGGTAAGCCTATCAGGAAAGTGGGTCAGAAAGCTCGGGAAGACCACAGCCGCGAAATGGCCATCTACGAGAAGGTCAGGACGCAACGTCTATTTCAACAGACTGCAAAAGACAAAGATGTTCATCCTTGTCAACCCATCATGCGAAAGGCCCGATGCGGAGACGGAAATAAGTCAAGGAGCAGAAAGAAGAGCCGACAACAACGACGTAGGATTAGAGGGTTACAGGTACTGCGCGGCTCGGATTCGTCCCTCATGGAAAAGATGAGTCGAGCGTACTCCTTCCCCCGAGACAAGACGGAGAAGTTACTCAAACTCGCTTTAAAACATCAAATGATCATGCTTCCATAATCTAGACACCCTGAGCAAGCCAACAAGGCTTCTCGTTCGAGCTATTGCTCTTATCACCAAGCCATAGGACATCCTACCGAAGACTGCTTCACCTTCAAGAACTGGGTCGAGGACCAGTACCGACGTGGCAGATTCGCTTTATCCAACAGCTGGAGGGTAACGCCGCCACGAAAGCACGAGCCCAAGGCCGCAAGAGCAAAACCGGATCCACCTCAGTCCTGGGAGCGGATTCGCACCTGTTATACGATTACGACATTAAAAGAAGAGCGCGAGAACATGGATGACCTTCCCCAATGCTTTGAGAACGGCGATGATGAGGTGATCTCAGAATTTCCGCCAGCTCTGAAAGAACTGGAAGACGGTATACATACTACGGCAGATAACCTCAGGAAGATTGAGTTGGGATCGGCGGATGACCCGCGACCGACATTTGTCAGCGAGCTACTCTCTGAAGAAAAGGTGGCCGCGTTAAAAAACGTGCTACTACGGCATAAAGACTGCTTCGCGTGGAACTACTCTGAGATGCCAGGATTAGATCCGGAGGTGGCCGTACATAAATTAGCAATATCCCCAGATATCAAGCCAGTCAAGCAGGCGCCAAGAAGGATGCGACTCGAGTTAGAGATGAGCATCAACGCCGAAGTCAAGAAGCTGATCGATTCTGGATTTATTCAAGAAGTTCAATATCCCGACTGGATCGCCAATATCGTCCCGGTAATGAAGAAGAATGGGACGGTACGCATATGCGTGGATTTCAGGGATCTCAATAAAGCCTGTCCAAAGGATGATTTCCCAGTACCGGTAACCGAGCTAATGATAGATAACACGTCCACTCACGAGGTTTTCTCCTTTATGGACGGTTCGTCAGGATACAATCAGATAAAGATGCATCCCGAAGACCAGAAGCACACCGCTTTCCGGACCCCTTTGGGTATATTTTGCTACAGGGTAATGCCCTTTGGTCTAAAGAACGCTGGCGCTACCTATCAAAGGGCCATGACAAAGATCTTCGATGACCTCATACATGACATCGTTGAGTGCTATATCGATGACCTCGTAGTAAAGAGCATGTCATACGAAGAGCATTTAAAGCATCTGGAGACTGTGTTTCAACGCCTCCGGCAATATAATTTGAAAATGAATCCCCTCAAATGCGCGTTTGGAGTCTCCTCGGGCAAATTCCTGGGATTCATCGTTCGACACCGAGGTATTGAAATAGATCCGTCAAAGATTAAAGCGATCATGGAAATGCCTCCGCCAAGAACCCTCAAACAGTTGCGGTCTCTCCAAGGGAAGCTCGCATACATCCGGCGATTTATCGCAAATCTTTCAGGCAAATGCCGCCCCTACAGTCATCTGATGAAGAAGGGAACCCCATTCGTCTGGGATCAAAAATGCCAAGGTGCACTAGACGAGATCAAGCAGTACCTGCAGAACCCGCCGGTATTGGCTGCGCCGGTCAAGGGAAAACCCCTCATTCTTTATACAACCGCCCTCGAAGGTTCCTTGGGCACACTATGGGCGCAAGAGAACGATCAGGGGAAAGAGAGAGCACTCTACTACTTAAGTCGAGTTCTACTGGGGGCAGAAAGCAATTACTCTCCCATTGAAAAACATTGCTTGGCATTAATCTTCGCGATAACAAAGCTCAGGCACTACGCGTTGGCACACGAAGTCTGTCTCATCTCGAAGGTGGACCCTCTTAAATATCTGATGTCAAAAGCCATATTGACGGGACGACTCGCTAAATGGGACCTGCTCTTGATGGAGTTCTCGATAATCTATCAACCTCTCAAGGCAGTGAAAGGCCAGGCCATTGCTGACTTCCTCGCTGAGCACCCGATACCGGCCAATTCTCCTCTGAATTGTGATTTGCCGGACGAGCATGCATTTGATGCAATTAGCGGCAGAAGCACCCGATGGGAACTCTATTTCGATGGAGCGTCCTCCGTAAAGAAACAGAAACAAGGTATCCCAATGATCAAATCGGGGATAGGCCTCATCTTTGCAACTCCACAAGGAGGGATAATGCGCTTCGCCTTCTCCTTAACAGAGCCGAGGACAAACAATGAGGCTGAATATGAAGCTCTGATAGCAGGCCTCGAAATCGCCATCGACATGGGAATTGAAGACCTCCTTATATACGGGGATTCTCAGCTAGTTATTAGTCAAGTAAATGGTGACTACCAAACGTGCAAGCCGGAGTTGGTAAAGTACGGCGAAAAGGTGCAACAACTATTGATCCGAATTCCCTCCTATACTTTGGAGAATATACCGCGCGCGGAAAACAGTAAAGCAGACGCGTTAGCCAAACTTGCTAAAGAACTGGCGGACGAAAACCTCGATGATGTAAGAATCGTGGTACAAAGCCGTCGAGTGCTCACCCCGGCAGAAATACCTCCGACATTATATAAAGAGAAGGGAGCGACTGAGCAGACAACCCTACAAATAAAAGACCATGAGAAGGCCGAGGACTGGAGGGAAATCTTCATAGACTACTTTAAGTCCCACCGAATGCCCAAAGAAGCATCCTCAAGACATCAGCTCATGAAACGGGCTCTATCTTTCGCTTTCGTCAACGATACCCTATACAAGAGATCGTTTGATTCTCTATGGCTGAGATGCTTAGGACCCGACGAAGCAGAAAGAGTCATTCAGGAAGTTCACGACGGACTTTGCGGTTCTCACCAAGCAGGCCCAAAGATGAAGCTAAAAATTAAACGGATGGGTTACTACTGGCCCACGATGATCCAGGACTGCCTCGAGTATGCGAAGCAATGCCACTCGTGCCAGATCCACGGAGACTTTATCCACCAACATCCGAATCCACTACACCCAACGGTGGCTAGTTGGCCATTCGAAATGTGGGGGACTGACATAGTCGACCCCATCGAGCCAGCATCATCCCGGGGACATCGTTTTATCCTGGCGACGACTGATTACTTCTCCAAATGGGCAGAAGCAATACCACTGAGGGAAGTAAAGACGGAGAATATCCTCCATTTCTTCAAGACGCACGTTATCTATCGGTTCGGAACCCCACGGCGGATTATCTCCGATAATGGGCCAGCCTATCGAAGCCATAAGATTAGCCGCTTCGCGCAGCAGCACAATATAGACTGGAGATATTCTTCAGTTTACAACCCACGAGCTAACGGTCTGGCCGAGGCCTTCAATAAGACCTTGACGAAGATCATAAAAAAGACCGTTTCCCGGAATAAGAGAGACTGGCACGAGAGGCTGCAAGAAGCCCTTTGGGCTTATCGAACTACATTCAAGACAGCCACGAACACAACGCCGTACGCATTGGTATTTAGGACGGAAGCAGTACTCCCCCTTGAGATAGAGTTACCCTCTCTACGAGTGGCAGTCCACCACGAGCTGACGGACGAAGAAAGTGCTCACCTTCGGCTTGAGGAGCTTGATGCCCTCGACGAGACCCGGCTCATAGCGCAACAACATCTAGAAGCCTACAAAGCAAAGATGACGCGCTCGTACGAAAGATTGACCAGGCCGAGGACATTCCGCCAAGGCGAACTCGTGCTAGTGGTCAAGAGACCTATGATCCCCAATCGTGCCAAACGGGGAAAATTTGAGCCAAACTACGAAGGCCCTTACATCATCGACAAGGTCTACTAGGGTGGAGCCTATCTACTCATGGACATGCACGGTGAAAGACCTTTCAGGCCAATAAACGGCCGTCTCTTAAAGAAATACTACGCTTAATGAGCCATAGCCTGGGTCAATGATAGATGACGACGACTATGTCCGCTCGCTATCTTCCTAGGCTCAGACTTTACAAGCAGCAGCCGGCCTTCCCGTAACGCCGGACCGAAACGTCCTTAAACTAACGCCGGACCGAAACATCCTTAAACTAACGACGGACCGAAACGTCCCTAAAACTACTACCGCAGCATCGTCAGGCTGACGAGATGAGAAAGAAAAAATAAAAAATATATGAAAAAGAATTTAAAAAAACGGTATATCCATAAGCAAAATGGGCACGGATGAAAACCCGACAGGGCTCCGTGAGTAAAAACAGCAGGACTACCGGCGAGTGTCTGTGAAAACCCGAAAGGGCGCAACTTCGTTAAAAGACAATTATAGGGTCCTCTCGACCTTGTAAGGAGAAACCACCCGCGTGAGATCCTTACGACTCATAAAGGAGCAACACACTTAGGGATCCTCACGATTCCTAAGGAGAAAATACACTTACGAGATCCTCACGACTCGTAAGGAGAACTCTCTTGTGGGACCCTCACGGCTCATAAGACTTGAAAGTCTTAAGTTACAGAAACCTGAACCTGTTCTTAAGCAAATCCTCCACAACCTTCGATATTGCCCTACAAGGGATTCAATACTGACCCTTGTATACAATCCACGGGCGCGAATAAACATTTCCCCAGCAAAGTCCCACCCGTGACTAGGGATATGTCCATATAATGAGCAGCCCTTGTAGGTCCTCTCGACCCATAAGGAGAAAGCCCTCTTGTAGGATCCTCACAACTTACAGAGGAACACACGCTTAGGAATCCTCACGATCCCTAAGGAGAAAATACACCTGCAAGATCCTCACGACTTGTAGGGAGAAATACCTTTGTGAGACCCTTACGGCTCATAAAGTCAAAAGCCTTGGTCGACAGGACCCTTAACCCTGTTTGCTGAGCCACCTTTGTTCGTCATCGACAAAGGCAAATGATGATTCGCTTCTGGCAACATTCCAGTTGTAGCGGTGCTGATGCCGAAATCGGTGCCTAAAATCCAGGCTCGCAGCGAAAAAGCTAGCAAGCCACACATGCCTACAAAATAGCCGAAATGATGGGGCAACTTGCAATAAAAAGTAGCAAGTAAAAATGAAGGCATGAAAAATAGCCGAAATGATGGGGCAACTCGCAATAAAAAGCAGCGAGCAGAAAATAAATAAATAGCCGAAATGATTGGGCACCGCGAAGAATAGCCGAAATGATGGGGCAATCGCGACCTTCGCGATATAAAAAGCTGAAATGATAGAGCATCGCGGAAAAAGAAATAAAATAGAAGTGAAATCCTTGCCCTACAGGTGGTGTTACATCTACCTCTGTATACAATCCAGGGGCGCAAACGAAGAATGGATCATACTCCTTCCCCAGGTTTCACCAAAGAAAGAAGCTAAATCTCGACGGGCCACAAGCAACCTAGAGATCATCTCGTCGTTCGTCTCATGGCAGCAGACACAACTTCAAGCTAAGCGGAACAGCGGCAACTCCCAGTTCCATGGCTCGGTGGTATACACATCGCCAACAGTCAAACCTCCATCCCGTGAAATGCGGATACAATCAGCAAAATTCCTGGTTACGTGGAAAGCGGATAATGTCACTCTTTGACCCCGTGGAAAACGTCCAGAGCGGATCCTGGTCCTCGCAGAGCACGGCAGTGAACCCGTGTGAAGCATCCAGAGCGGAGCCTAGTCCTCGCAGAACACGGCAGTGAACCCGTGTGAAGCATCTAGTGCAAACTTCCTGGTTACGTGGAACGCGGATAACGTCACTCTTTGACCCTGTGGAAAACGTCCAGAGCGGATCCTGGTCCCCGCAGAACACGGCAGTGAACCCGTGTGAAGCATCCAGAGCGGAGCCTAGTCCTCGCCTAACACGGCAGTGAACCCGTATGAAGCATCTAGTGCAAACTTCCTGGTTACGTGGAACGCGGATTACGTCACTCTTTGACCCCGTGGAAAACGTCCAGAGCGGATCCTGGTCCTCGCAGAACATGGCAGTGAACCCGTGTGAAGCATCCAGAGCGGAGCCTAGTCCTCGCCTAACGCGGCAGTGAACCCGTGTGAAGCATCTAGTGCAAAATTCCTGGGTACGTGGAACGCGGATAATGTTACTCTTTGACCCCGTGGAAAACGTCCATAGCGGAGCCTAGTCCTCGCCGAGCACGGCAGTGAACCCGTGTGAAGCATCTAGTGCAAAATTCCTGGTCACGTGGAATTCGGATAATGTCACTCTTTGACCCCGTGGAAAACGTCCAGAGCGGATCCTGGTCCTCGCAGAGCACGGCAGTGAACCCGTGTGAAGCATCCAGAGCGGAGCCTAGTCCTCGCCTAACGCGGCAGTGAACCCGTGTGAAGCATCTAGTGCAAAATTCCTGGGTACGTGGAACGCGGATAATGTCACTCTTTGACCCCGTGGAAAACGTCCAGAGCGGAGCCTAGTCCTCGCCGAGCACGGCAGTGAACCCGTGTGAAGCATCTAGTGCAAAATTCCTGGTCATGTGGAACTCGGATAATGTCACTCTTTGACCCCGTGGAAAACGTCCAGAGCGGATCCTGGTCCTCGCAGAGCATGGCAGTGAACCCGTGTGAAGCATCCAGAGCGGAGCCTAGTCCTCGCCGAGCACGACAGTGAACCCGTGTGAAGCATCTAGTACAAAATTCCTGGTTACGTGGAACGCGGATAATGTCACTCTTTGACCCCGTGGAAAACGTCCAGAGCGGAGCCTGGTCCTCGCAAAGCACGGCAGTGAACCCGTGTGAAGCATCCAGAGCAAATACCGGACTGTGGAGTCCTTAAAATCCACGGACTGTGGAGTCCTTAAAATCCACGGACTATGACGTCCTTAACCTCGACCGTGATGTCTTAAAACTAACGATCAACCACCCCGATTCCCTACGGATTCTGTCTTGGTTTAAGGGTACATCTCTTCACTCCTTTGATACCTTGCGTTGTAATTCCTCAACGTCTTCAAAGAGGTGACGGGTCCCTGCAACCAAACATCGGACTGTGGAGTCCCTAAATCCACGGACTATGAGGTCCTTAACCTTGACCGTGATGTCTTAAAACTAACATCGGACTGTGGAGTCCCTAAATCCACGGACTATGAGGTCCTTAACCTTGACCGTGATGTCTTAAAACTAACATCGGACTGTGGAGTCCCTAAATCCATGGACTATGAGGTCCTTAACCTTGACCGTGATGTCTTAAAACTAACAGCGGACTGTGGAGTCCTTAAATCCACGGACTATGAGGTCCTTAACCTTGACCGCGACGTCTTTAAACTACAATATCTGGAGAAACCCCTGACTCCGTAAAACACGGACAAGGGTAACCACATCCAGCACTTACAAGTCCTCACGACCGGGAGGAAAACCCTTTATGAGACCCTCGTGGCTCGTAAAATGCAGAAGTCTTAGGAAGCAGATCTTAACCCTGAATCCTGAGCCATCGCTGTCCTGCAAAGGAGATCAAGATAGAATATCCGCAGAATGCATTCAAGGGGACATATCATTGAGAGGAAAATTGTATCTTTTATTCATAAACCAAAATGGATACAAAGTACAATTTATGAAAGAAACAAAAAGAAAGGATACTCTTATCCATGAGTATGTACAAAAAAAAAAAGAGAAGAAAAGATACAAGTCCTTAAGCCGGCGGGCGGTGCAATAATTTTACCAGCTCATCGTTCTGTTGCTGAGCCACGGCTTCATGACGCAAGATCTTCAGAAGACGAGCCTCCGCCTGAGCTTGCTGAGCCTGATACGAAGCAAGCCGAGCTTCGAGCTCTTTCTCGGTGGCTTTATGAGCCTCGACCCTCTCACGAGTGAACGTGGCGGCTTTATCGAGAGCCACCACCTCTTTGATGGATTCCTGAAGCACTCGCTACAGTTCATACGCTTTATTGGCCCTGGCTGTGAGATTGGCTTGAAGCTCGCCCAGCGCCTTAGAGGCTAGCTCCCTCTCCGAGAATTTACGGCCAAGCCTCTTCTCACATGACGTCATGTTTGCCGCGCACCATACTATCAGCCCCCGTAACTCTGCCTTTGCAGCCACAGCCTCCGAGGAAAGGCGAGAACACTCGAGAGCGTACAAACAGGCCTCCACCTTCCTACAGAACTCCACCCAGACCCGCACCACCTCCTCGCGGTGATAGGTGGCGAGAAAAGGAAGGGAGCCGTTAGCTTCAGCAGCAAACGCCTCGGCTGTAGTCGCACTACCAGCGCGAAGCTCCTCGACGAAAGAAGATAGGGAGACAAAGCTCAATTGGGCCAAGCGTTCTGAAGCCCGCAAAGCATAGGGGCCGGGCGGCATCACAATGCGCGATTCCAAAGCCATGGAGACTGGCAGGGCTGCTCAAATTTGGCGAATGTTAGTAAAACTTTTAAACGCAGAATGAATGGGACTATAATAAAATGTCACTCACCGACAGTCATGCAAGTAGGAGCTGAAGGCTCCCCTGGCCCTTCGACGACCTCAACCTCATCGTCGGCTTCTAAAACTATAAGAGACATCAACGTCATTTCGCAAAATGGTAACAATGCTATGGTAAAAAAATGGCGAATGACACTAACCTTGCCCAGAGGAAAGGACAATACGCTGAGGGGGGATCGCCTGCGGAGCTGCCATCTCCAATAAACGCTGAAACGATTGACGAGGCGACAGATCCGCGATCGTGGCCGCCAAGTCGCGCAATTCTGGGAAAGGTAAAAGAGTTCAGACTATGAAGGGGTTGTTAAATTAAAACGCAGAAGGATACCTTCAACACTCCTCCCATTCTGAGCCGGGGGGATAGCAGCTTCAACGGTCTCCGTCGTGACCTCAGGCTCCAACAAAGGAAGAGTAGTCCCGACTGCCTCTCTTCCAGCCTCTGGGCCGCCCTCAATAAGAGTCATTGGGGCGGCGACCTCCAAAGGAGCCTCCCCCAAAGGGGCAGGCACTCCCTTGCCAAGAACCGCCGCTGGAGGTTCTATCATGAGAGGAGCAGCCTCATCAGCCCTCTCCACATCCGGCAAAGCTTCATTAAGAATTTCGGCGGGCTTTAGCTTTAATGGGCCAGTAGGGAGCTCCCCCAACGTCGAAGTTTCTGCACGATTCAAACAAAAATAATGATACATATCCACGAGTATAAATAATCGATAAGATTACAGGATAAGCACAACATACCTATACGCAAAGAAGCCCTCAATATGGCTTCTTCAAGCCGCTTCTCCTTCTCAAGGAGATAAGCTCGCCGAGGTTCAAGAGTAGACTCATGACCGCCGGTCCATAAAGAAAGTGCATCAGCTGCGTCTTCTGAAGCGGCCTGCTTCAAAGCCCTTTCCCCCCATTCCTCCAAAGGGCCGATAAATCGCCGCCGAATCCATGAAGGGTCTTCGTAAAAAATTACAGCGGGATAAGACTTCTTCGGAACCTTGGCGTTATGGGACGCGTCTTTTGAACGCCGTATGGCCTCAGCCAACTGTGCAGCCTCCTCATCAGCCGAACTCGGGAAGAGAAGTCCAGCGCTTGACTCTTGCAAGGCCAATGGTTCGTCTTCGAGGATAGGCTCAGACTCCACCACAGAACCAAGCAGGGTGGTAACCGCTTTCCTGCGCCGTTTAGACCCAGAGCCGGTCGCTGAGGATGACCGCTTCCTTCCTCCCGAAGCCTTAGGGCGGCGCTGGCCCACATCGCCTTCAGCACTCTCATCCCTGTTACTTTCGCTCGGTGCCACAACCCAGGACGACACCGCCGGTGTCGACGCCACGGGGGGCGGTGCCGCTACCGGCAAAGGTGCTACTACTGGAGCCCGTCTACCCCGCGATCGGGAACCCAAGGGCATACCAGCTGTTGGAGTAAGGTCCACCCCCGACTCCCCCGGAATGAGGGCGGTGCCAGTCTCCCTCAAAGGGAAGCGGACTGGAACCCTCGGTCGCAGCTTAGCTCCCGAAACCTGAGGAGGGGAGTCGTGACCAAGAAGAACCCTTCTTTCTTCAGCAATAATTGGGGTGATTCGATGAAGATACCAGCCCGTAAATGCACCTACGCATCGGGGCATGTACTCGGCTTCGGGGATCATGAAATGAGAGCCGGTGTTCAACCTCATGAAATGATGAGCGGCATCGCGAACAGCGTCAAGCGAAGGGATCGGGGCGACCATAAAAGCCTCAAAAGGAACACCCTGGTCGTATCCAAGCTGCCGGGCAAATCGATGCGGATTATACCGCATAAAAAGAGCTGTACTATCCTGGCGAAACACCAAGTAGCCCGGTCTAATTGAATACAAATGCGTGGCCTCTCGGGGCTTCAGAGAAGGCGCGTTGTCCTTTGATTGGTCCCAAAGTTGCTGAACGGGACCCGAAGGAGAAGACAGAACCCGATCATTAAAAACTAACCCGCCGGCGGTGGCGTGAGGGGAAATCAGCACCCGAATAGCCCCAAATTGAGTTGGATCGGCAGCAGAAGCACCCACCAGTCGCATAAGTCGCGGGAAGGTATAGGCGTCGTAAAAAGCGGGCCTCTGATGCATAGCAAAAGACCCCAGCACATGCATTTCGATCCACGACGTGAAATAATGAAGTGAAAAGTTCACTACGTCCACACCAGGCGTAGAAGTATTAGCTGCGGTGCCCAATCCGTTATAGAGGTGCGCCAAGGCCGGGATGCCGATAGCCAACCTCATCCCCTCAGCAATACGATGAGCCGGGTAGACGACCGAGGCTCTCATGAAGCGGCGATGCATGGGGATAACAAACCAACTGAGCCAGACGCTAACGAACCCCACAAAGAACGTCTCCTCGTCCATGCCTGGAGCAGCAATGGATTCAAAAGAGATCGGCGATATAATAGGGATGTAATACTGAGGTAGATCTGATTCGTTGGTCGGCAACCTCTTCGGGCCAAACCCAAAAGGGTCCCCAATGTTGGCAAACTTCGGGGCTGTCTTCGATAAGGCGTCCTCACGAAGGAAACGAGCAATGAAGCTCTTGAAAGTGACACCCTGCTCCTCGGACTCGGTGAATAATTGGTCGAAGATGCCTAGGGCCTTAATTAAACTGGGGCGCTTGTGGCGAACAGCATTCTCAGCAGACAGACCGTCAACCGGGGCGAGCTCAGGCTCAAAAACATACTCATCGGGAGGTAACAACTCCTCATACAGATTACCCCTTATCGGCAACCCCGAGATATCATAAAATTCGGTCAGAGAAATCGAAACCTCGCGATCTCCCAGAATGAAAGTATTAGTGGGCAGATTCCACTGGTTCAAAAATGCCTTGACCCACCAGGCATGCGGGGACTTGTAATGGAATAGCGACGTGTATATGGCCTGATAAAGCCCGACTTTCTGCAACCACGTCCGATGGGCAGAAAGGATGTAGCGAGCCCAGAGAAGGTAGCCCGTAGGATGCCTAGGAGTGAGCCCTATCTTATAAATTTGCCCCCACGGGTGGGCCTCACCCTGGCAGATACGCCGTCCCAAGATGTCTATGGCTGTAATCGGATGGTTCGGAATGCCGGTCGTCGAAGGCTCCAGCCTCCCCGTTGGAGTCCAGTTGGGCATTTCCACAGCAAAAGCTGTCCTCGGAGGATCCATCGGTAAAAATGGGAAAGTGGGCTCCGTCGGCACCGCGCAAAGAAAGCTCCGGCGACCCTGAATAATCTGATTGTACCAAGGTCCCCATTGAAGAAGATTGGTGCAGTTTGGGTCATGGGCCCGAATCATCGCCATCGCTTCCTCATCAGACGGCGACTGAGGAAAAGTAGCCTCTGAGTGAGAAAAGGGAAAGCGCGGAACAGAAGCCATCGCACCTGAAATCCAATAAAGGAAGACCGTGAGAAGAAAAGTCAGCAACGTATATTCATGCATAAACATGAAGACTAGTTAAAGAAAGCAACAGCATAGTTTTTTGGAGTCATTAGCTACAAAACATATGGGTCCCACAGAATCCAAATGACGGCTCATTAATAATGAGGCCAAAGCGTTACAATAAAACAAAGGGAATATCCTCAAAGAATGACGACCATGCATATTTCCCCCCAACAGAAGCTGTCTCGGGCTCTACAATGAATCTAGCAAAATCAAAGGAATTAAATTCCCACCAAAAGACATCATTACAAAGCCCCCATCGCATTAATTGCAGGAAGAACCACCTAGGGCCAAGAGACCTCAGGAAGCCTCCATGCGAAGAGACTGAGTTCTTCATAGGAATTAAATTCCTTATTAAGAAAAGGGAATTAAATTCCCAGAAATATTTTTGATGGAATTAAATTCCATGGGTTGAAACGCCATCATCATCTCCCCAAAGATCACCTAAACCCTAAGAGATCTACAGTTCGAAAGTTAGGCGGTTTCCTATTCTTATGGAAAAACTTGAAGAAAAATGGGTTCTTTGTGAAACCCTTAACGCGGATTTAAAATCCAAAGAGTTCTTTTAAAGACGAAGGCACTTTGGCCGTTCAACATTATTACCTGAGGGAAAGGGATCCGTCAACAGAGTTAAACTCTGGAAAATGTCAAGACAGAGAACTAAGCTCTGAAAGCGAGAATTAAATTCTCAAAGAAAAAGTTCTCAGAGGAAGAAGATGAGCAAAGTGAAGGCTCCTATGAAGAGACAGCGGTATTTATAGAAAACAATGGAAACGTTTCATCTCCCAATCCCTAAATGAATCCAACGGTCGCAAAGATGACAGCGTTGCACTCACGTGCAGACACGTGAGAACAACGCTGTGGGGGCATTTGTTTCCTGATTTAAAATCAGAAAAGCTTATGGGAAAAGCTTCAGAAAGAGGGGTCACGTGCTCACACGTGACCAGCAGTCACGTGTTGACACGTGACATATAAAAGCAGTGGAAAAGGGCTCATTGATTCCCTGATCAAGTCAGAGAAAAGGTTCCTTAATCAAGTCAAGAAAAAGGGCTTCAGATGAGGTCACGTGTTGGCACGTGACGCTCAAAGGAGAGGACTTGTGCTACAGTTGAGTCAAGGAAAGGGCTCCTAACAGGGGGTCACGTGTTCACACGTGACCAATGGTCACGTGTTAACACGTGTGGCTAAAACAGCAACCAGAAGACAGCACAGAAAGAAAGAAGACTCTTCATTCCAAAGAGGGTCACGTGTCCACACGTGACCATGGGTCACGTGTCCACACGTGACCATGGGTCACGCGGTCACACGTGACCGGCTTTCAAAGCCTATTTTGACGGCAGATTTAAATTCTGAGGGAGATTTGAATCTTTCCAAAGGAAAGTGATTATCTGAGACCAATCGAATTAAAGATTCAGAAGTGATTTAAATATCATCTATCTATGGAAAATTTCGGATTTGGAAAGATTTCCCCCTTAAATCTAACCAAAATAACAAGGGAGAATCTCTGGATTTAAAATCCAATGGTGGATAAAATTCACCTAATAATCCAAAGGTCCAGAACGAATGAAGGATGCAAATCAAATCTCTCAATGAAGATTCGTCACAAAACTAATTTATTCGGCTGCTCCTCCTATAAATAGGAGCGAAGAGATACAAAAAAGAGATACATACGCAGAGAAGAAAAAAGAAAAAAGGAGGAGAGCTTTGATACTTTGAAAAGACTCAGATCTTCTGCAAAAACCCTAGGTAAGAAAGGGAAGGCCTTTTGAAAGAAAGAGAATTTAATTCTCAACAGAGTTTAACTCTGATACATAAAACAGAAGAGCATACTTCTTCTCTCTTTGATAGAGGATCTGCAAAGTGCACATCTCCCCTTAAGGTTGAGAATTTAATTCTCAATGGGTCGAGATCCTGCCATGCAGATCCAAAACATAGAGAGGGAATGCAAGCATGGGAATTTAATTCTCACCGAACTATAGGAATTTAATTCCTTCAAAATAAAATTAGGGCTTGACCCTATATCATGGGAACATAATTCCTTCAGAATAAAAAGAAACAGGGTTTAACCCTAATTAAGAATCCAGTTCTGTTGCAGCAGCGGGAATTTAATTCCCTTAATCATAATTCCTTAAAAAGCTTTTATTAGGGTTTAACCCTATTCAGTTCTTCACATATACGAGGAATTTAATTCCTACAGAAGATTCAGAGTTCAACTCTACTCCAGAATATAAGTCTTCAAAAGGAAGTAGGAATTTAATTCCTCTGAAATTTAAAGCTCGAGGAATTTAATTCCTGAGAAAAAGATTAACAGATTCTCTAAAACAACATAGAGGCAGGGTCACGTGTCACCACGTGACCCCCCAAAAGAGCTACAGAAAGCCCTTTGAGGCAGTGCCTCACGTGACCCACGTGACCCTCGGCAGAAGCGTTAACATATAAGCATTTGAATACCCGTCACGTGAGGGCACGTGATACTCTGAGAAATGCGATAATCTCAGCAGAATTAATGAAGGGAGGGCGCTCTCACGTGTTGCCACGTGACCCCTCTTGCCTCAGTGTTTAACACTAAATCGAAACTCCCGAATCCAATGTTAAAACAACTGTTGGGCCTTAGTGTTCAACACTAATCAAAAACTTTACTTGCAGTGTTCAACACTGACTACCTTAGTGTTTAACACTAATTTGAGGGCTCAGTTGCCAGTGCTTGATACCGGTCTGTTTTAGTGTTTAACACTAATTTGAAGGCCTTGTCGCTGGTGTTTAACACCAATTATCTCTTAGTGTTAAACACTAACCTAATTCCCAGTGTTCAACACTGATTGCTCTGAAGTGTTTAACACTAGGCTTTGGCCCAATTGGCTAAAGGGATAGAGGCAAAGCCTCTCCCTCAATGGACCAACAAGAAGCCAATATTCCAGACCTGACTGGACTTAGCCCAAGCTGGCCATAAGTCCTCAATTCATGATTAACTGGGCCAGTGGGCTCATAACATAATTAATCAGTCTTGACCCCAAATTGGGCGAGGGGCTACTCAAGCCATTCCGGTTCTAGGGTACATCTCTTCACTCCTTTGATACTTGGCATTGTAATCCCTCAATGTCTTCAAAGAGGTGACGGGTCCCGAGGACCACTCATGATATGGACTGTGGGGTCCTTAAACCCATGTCCAATGCAAAATTCCTGGTCACGTGGAACACGGATAACGTCACTCTTTGACCCCGTAGAAAACGTCCAAAGCGGATCCTGGTCCTCGCAGAACACGGCAGTGAACCCGTGTGAAGCATCCAGAGCGGAGCCTAGTCCTCGCAGAGCACGGCAGTGAACCCGTGTGAAGCATCTAGTGCAAACTTCCTGGTTACGTGGAACGCGGATAACGTCACTCCTTGACCCCGTGGAAAACGCCCAGAGCGGAGCCTGGTCCTCGCCAAGCACGGCAATGAACCCGTGTGAAGCATCCAGAGCGCATACCGGACTGTGGAGTCCTTAAACCCATGGACTATGACGTCCTTAATCTTGACCGAGATGTCTTAAAACTAACAATGGACCGCAATGTCCTTAAACTACCCATGGACCGCAATGTCCTTAAACTACCCATGGACCGCAATGTCCTTAAACTAGAACAATAGAGCCCCTATATGCTCTTTTGTCGGATCTAAACGGTCCCGTTTAAGTTGATCTTAGCCTCAAAGATGGCTAACGAATTCTTAAACCTTCAAGCAGACTGGACTACGAATCCCCCTAATTAACTCTGGCTCGAGGGTACATCTCTGAACCCCTCTGACACCCGTCGTTGTAATCCTTCAACGTCGTCAGAGAGGTGACGGGTCCCGACGGCCACACACATACGATGGACCACTATGTCCCTAAAACTGGAACAATGGAGCCCAAATGCTCTTTTGTCGGATCCAAACGATCCTGTTAAGTTGATCTTAGTCTCAAATCGGACTAACGTATCCTTAACAAACGTTTGAGTTGATCTTAGCCTCAAGCATGGCTAACGTATCCTCAAACCAAACCCCCAAACCCAAATCTAAGATAACTCGGATTTGGACTAGTCCACGCCCTACGGGCGACGACATAACTCAGTCTCCGTAAACAGTCCACGGGCAACTAAACATAAAACAAACACACACGACATGAAGTGACCATCTGGAGAAGGAGAAAGTTGTTACCGCGATGCGGTAGCGTAATTAACTGCAGGGGCTTGCGCCTGCAGGGAAGAGCGTTCCCACAATCAAAAACCCTTCAACGAGGGGGAATCTGACGAAGTCTGCTACATCGGTCGCATCCGTTTAAACCTTCGATACATGGTGCCATAAACCAACTTGGCATCTTCGGAGAGGTGAACGGATAGCACCAATTAGCATCTGTCCCGAATCTCAGTGCCAAGACATCGCAGCCTTGCGCGCCGTCTTTCGGAGGGGAACAGCCACGTACTTGCTTTTCATCGGTAAAAAAGAGAACTTAACCTGCGGTTTGAAATAGTAAAAGCTTATGCACCACTTCTTAGTTAGTGGCTTGAGCAGACGTTCTTGGTCAAGTTTGGGAAGAAAAAGAAAGCTCTAATTTAAGCGACTTCATGAGATGTAGTAGATCCTGTGATCATTGAAGTCAAGGGAAAAATAAGACCCAACTTTCAACCGGTTCTAATGAGTCTTTGTAGCTCTCATCCATTTTATTTCACAACCCGCGTTATCCATTTTATTTCACAAGCAAAAGAGATCATAAATGCAATAGGAGCTTCTTGTTTGGAGGGCGATCAGAGGGGATCGGGAACGAGAGCGGAGAGATAGCGGGTTGACGTTGAGATAGGGAAGGTCGAAGGAGACGGAGAAGGAGCGGATGAGATTGGGGTGGAGGAGGAGCACGCGATCGACGACGGTAGCGGCGACGCTAACAGGAAAAGGTAAAGAAGAGAATGAAATAATTATAAGCAATATTTATTGTATTTTGAGAAAGAGGAGAAGAATATTTTTGCCGTTTCATGCGAAATTTAATCGCAGGGTGCTGGATAACGGTTATCAACTTTAGGTTTTTTTTTGTCTGCCACAGGTTGTGGATAATGCCCCAAATTAAGAGTTGGTTTATGTTAAATAACCCATATAATAATGGAATAAGAACAGCAATAAAAATATGCATTGGGGGAAAGGGGAAAAAAACATTATAAGGGGATGATGAAAACAAAATGAGAGAGAAGACCAAGAGAGAGGAGAGAGGAGCGACCCTTTCAAATCGCCGTATTTCGCGGATTGGGGCTCTGAGCCTTGTATTGTGGTGAGAGAGAGATCAGCGATCGTGAGCAATGGATGATGATGATGAGAACATGGCAGCGAGCCTCGTGGGTCTCTCCCTCCTCATGTTCCTCCTCCTCCTTCTCCTCTTCATCCTCGCTTGCCGCCCATGGCGCTTCTTCTCCTCATCCTTCTCCTCCTCGTATCGCCGCTCTTCTTCCATCACAGCTGCTCAGGTACAAACCCCTAATGCCCTAATTTTTTGGGGCCTCGTTAGTTTGATTTACATGAGATTCTTGATAATGGGATATGAGTCCGGTTAATATTTGTGAGATTTTGAAGGAAGGGGATTAGGGCTAGAAGAAAGCAATGCAAACCCATTGAATTGAATTGAATTGTGTATCATGATAAGAGGGGTAAGAAGAGTTGGATGTGAAACCCATATAATTGAATTGCGAATAGTAAGCTTGTAACATACTCTTGAATCATGAAAAGGAGAGTATTTGCTAGGTATAAAACCTGTACGATTGAATTATGAACAATAAGCTTGTAACACAATCTTAATTTATGAAAAGGGTAGTATGTGCTAGATGTAAGAATGTTCATAGAAGAACTTGGATGTTTGGGCTTCATTTGATAATAGGATAATATGTTTTGAATCGAGGTTGGGGGATGCCAAACTACATGAAACCATGGCCCAGATACTACACACCTATTGGTTTTTGCAAAGTTATAATAACTTAAGCTCAAAACCCATGTTGCCAAATGCCATTTCAAAGTTGGTCAACCCCAATTTCCAAATTAGGGTTTACATGCATACAAAATCATGTTTCATATGAATTTAAATGATATCATAGTTCCGCATTGGTAATGATAAGTTAATAGAAAAATATTAGGTGCTAGGCATATGTATAAATATACGTGTGACAAAATTGATGCAAGTGGCCTGCCAACAATGAAATCTTTCACTTAGTGATAAAGTCCTTGATTCCATGTATGCTATAGAAGGCATTAGAGATTGACAAAAAAGGAGTATTAACTTGAATAATTAGTGTAGTTGCTCACTTCCCTAGAACCAAAAATCTAAAATCTGTAGAGAACTGGTTGCATCAATATGAACAATAAATTACACTACTGGTGATTTCTACGTGGTTATTACATACAATAGTGGCATGTCCAAGATTGTGATGAAGCTACATACCATTATCCTAAAACTTCGATGTCATCAATGCTAACTGCTAATAAAGCTCACACGCAACTAGAAAACAAAGTAACCATCGAAAAGGCATAAAAAATTTAGCATCTAATATTATTTATTGCATCAAAGGGTGATAGCTTGAAACTCCAAATGGTAGATAAAAAGTGCAAACCATTGAATAAATTGCCCCTTAACATTGTGATGTTTTGAGTAATAGACACATAGAAATAGGGGGATGAATGCAGATTGAAAAGTTAAGAAATGCTTATGTTAAAAATTGAATTTAGGAAAGCCTTATCAAGGTTTAGATGGACGTGGATTTCACATAGTGATGCATATAAAGGTGTTGATATCAAGGTGGAAAAACACTATATTGTTGGCTTACCACCTAGCGCCTAGCCGTCTAGACGGCTTTAACGATTTAGTTTAAAATGTTCGGGGATAGGGATAGATGATTATCCACTAAGGAAAATGATGGGTTGGGTGGGTTGACATGTTATTTTCTGTCAGCAGGGGACAAAACAAACCAATTCCGACCATATACAAAAAAACAAATGAGTAAGTGTGATGGACTAAGAGCCTTTTCTATTAGGTGGCTCAACCTGCTTAAGCGCCAAAATTACTAAGTCGGCTGCATAAGCAAAACGTAAAGCAATCTCGTGCCGCGTCTGTCTAGACGACATTTAGACCTTTTTTTTACAATATTAGATTGAAGAATTTACGAGAGGCAACACAGGGTACATCATCACTTTTTAAACGTGATTGTCAAGAATTAATGAGAACCGAAAGTGTCATGTCTTGTCGAACGAGGAGAGTATTAATTTGAAATCAAGGTTTAAAATCTTAGTATCTGTTTCGGTATCAGAAAATTACTTTTCAGATCGAAATAGGCGATACTGACAACCGTGAATTGAAAATATCAGATTTTGTATTGTTTGACAAAAAGGATCTTTAACACTTAGTATAATTCTTAAATAAATAGTAAAAGTAATTATAAACAATTTGACTTCTACTGTAGTAATTAATGATGTCTAAATTAGTTGTCACAATACTTGGTAAAAGATACTAGTAACCTTTTGATATATTTTTCAGTCTAGATGTCAAACAAACTGAAAATGTTTTAACCTATTAATAAAATTACTACTCCATTAATTACCTATTGATCCACTGACAAACATAATACTAAAACCACTCTAATCAATGGCGAATCCAATGTAACCAGTAGCAGACGATATGGGTATTGGAACTCGGACGGCCCTAACGGAATCGGCTATCTTGAATTGGGATCGGCTGTCATTGGAACCATTTTTAAAATTTATCGAATATAGTATATTTGGTTGACGCTTTTGGAAAGAGGTTGTCTTCTTGACTTGTGGCTACAACAATAGATTTATGAATATACTAAAGTTGTGTTGTACTTGTACTAATAGTGAAGTAAGTCAACTACAACATTTTGTAGTTAACAATTAACATAATAAATAAAATTATCTAAAAGCTTATACGGTTTGTCAGGAACTATAATCTAAAGTGTTTTTTATGCCATCAAGCTACTACTAGCCTGCATTATAGTTACGTTTCCCTTATTTATTTATGCATCACATTCTTCAGGAATACATATTCCGCAGAAACTTGTAAATATATTTTGTATTACAATGTATTTCCTTGTTTTACCCTTTGCAGAATGATGATATAGAGAGACCTCTTTATTCTGAATCTTTAGCTTGTACTGAGGAACCTAGCATTCAAACTGACAGAAATATTAGTTCGCCAACAACATTTCCGCTTTCCAGTAGTAATAAAATTCAGAGTGATTGTTATATCAATCAAGGTATTCTCTATTTTACATTATGATTTTTATTTTGTGTATCCTTGATGGCTATTATAGTATGCTGTCTTATAATTCTGATCATAACCTTTTTTCTTTTAATCATTACAGGAGATAGCTTAATTTTAGATGTTATTTCTGACACAGTGGACAGTTCACAAGTTGTTCATACTCTTAAGCGTGGTTCGATATTGAGCAGGCCAGTTGAGGATACTAAACATGCTAAAAAAGATTTTCCTGTCAGTGATCTTCCATCTTTTGCTGGAAAGGGCAGAGCTCAATTTTCTGCAGTCAAGGCTGCAGCCAAGGGTGTTAAACCTTCACGTATTCTCTTTCTTCGATCATATTTTGAGCATCACATGCAATTATCGCTTCCTTCGTATTAGTATTCATTCAATGAATTATGTTATCCAATTTTTTGAAGTGCAGGAAGCAACCTGAACCTTAAAGTCATAGCTGGTCCTTCTTATGGGGTTTGTTGTTCTCGGTTGTCAACAAACTCTTCTATGCTTCCAGTGACTATTGGAAGAGTTCCTCCAAGTGATATTGTACTTAAGGACTCCGAGGTTTCAGGAAAGCATGCACAAATAAATTGGAACATGAATGTAAGCATTATTATTTGCAGCTTCCTTGTGCACTCATTTGTTCTTTTGTGCACACATAATCTCTTGCTGCCAGCATATATACACAGGAGATATTTATGAGACAAATGATGTGTAAGAAATTCAGTAACAAACATCTCTGTACATATATATGAGTTTGCTATGTATAGAGAGTTTCATCCATTGTCTTCTTAGATAATAAATGTGCAGAGAGAGAGAGAGAGAGAGAGAGAGAGAGAGGCTAGGATCAATCAATTGGATTTGAGTTTACTCTTAATATCTTATCAGTAAACGTAATTTGGGGCTCGGATCGGGGATTTTTTTTGGGCGGGGGGGGGGGGGTAGGGGGCCAGAGGCCACGTTCTCGCTAAGTTGCATAGTATTTGGCTAAAATGTAGGAAACCTCCCTCACGTTTGCTCGAATAGAGGGATACCCCCTTAACATAAAAAAGCTGCACTTTACCCCAAAAAACTTAGCAGTGTTGGTATCTCCATCCCATTTCAAAGTGACCGTTCTATGCCGTAAATGCCGTCAGCCAATTCTTATTGCCTAACCCAATAGCTTCTCCTTCTCTCCCCTCTTCTTCTTGTCAAACCCCTATTCTCTTGAATTTAAAATCACTCTTTTGAGGAGAAGAGAGGAGGCTGGTGACGGTGTAAAACTGAATTGGATGATTTTGGGAAGGAGGGAAAGAAATGCGGGGAAGGAAAAAAAAAGAAATTTGTGGAAGATTTATGTGTGCGTGTGTGAGAGAGAGAGAATACTTTGGGTATTAACAAGTCATGTGCAAGGCACACAATTGTGGGAAAACGGAATTTTCTGACGTTAAATTCGTGGGGTATAGTGCAGCTTTTCGATGTTGGAGTTCCTACAATTCGGGCAAAAGTGAGGGGTCATCTTGCAAGCGGGCCTATATTTATAGGCCGCGACAAGGAATTTGAGGAAAAAATAGAAATCTTTTTATTAGCTAATTCATGGAGGAATACATATAAATTTATACTAGAGTTTATGGGTACGAGTTTGGATCTAATATCAAAAGTACAACTACTCTATCACACATTATCTCCAACACTCCCCTCAAGCTAGTGCATACATATCATGTAGACCCATATAGACCTAGCTTGTTGCATAAAAATTCAATTCTTGCTTGTGAAAATATTTGCTGGTTGATCCTGGCTTGCAATGTATTGAGGGTTAAGAAATCATTCTCCTTTTTCCGAACAAAATAGCAATCAACTTCAATGTGCTTGGTTTTCTCAATGTGCTTGATCGTATGTTGATGCGATGGTGATGCATCAGTGATGCAACGGTGGGGCGAGATCTAGAGCGGTGGTGTGTGATGATGAGGATATGGAGACGAGGTCTGGTGCGATGGTGCGGCTAGGGTTTGATGGCAAAGGTTCGGCGGCTAGGGTTTGGCAAAACATTTATCAGCTCTGATACCATGACAATGAATTTGAGGAAAAAATAGAATTCTTTTTATTAGATAATTCATGGAGGAATACATATAAATTTATAACAGAATATATGGATACGGGTTTGGATCTAATATCAAAAGCCCAACTACTTTGTCACACATTATCTCTAAGAGGCCGTAAGCAATAAATTATGCCCTCTACGCACGTTAAGTGTATATTTATATTTCTGAAATTTATATTGAATATCCATGTTAATTTGTTAAACATGATAGATCTTTAAAATTTTAACAAAAACTCCAGAATGTTTTGCATCAAGTGGATCTTACAAGGATTGTTTGTACTTTCTAGTTGCTTATATTTATGGTCTAGAGAATTCTAACCCATTAAAATTTGATGTATAAGAGTTTCACACTACTAGATCAAGATCAAGGTTTGGATTTTAATATGTAGTCTCTAAATCATAGCTTTACTCAATATTTTATTCGAAATTGTTCATTTCGTAAGGTGTTGATCGATTGATAAAGAAAATCTTCAAAAGATGTATTTTTTCGTCTTTTTATTGCATTAAACTGGATAGTCAAATTATTGTATCTAAATGGGTAACTTTTAAACTCTGATGCTTCAACATGTATTTTATCATTGATGGATTTGTGCTTAAATCTTATCAACAAAATCTTTGACCTCTATTTGTGGGTGTCTTTGTGTATGCAGGAGTGTGCATACATATATGTACACACACATATACACGTATATAGGGGCAATGTTGCAAAAAAGTGCTAGGCAAGATAGGGGTGCCTCTTACCAAGGTTTAAAATCTCGGAATTGATATCGATCTCGATATCAGGTGGTTACTTGTTGGATCGGAATCGGCCATCTCACCCGTATTGGCAATCTTGGATCGGAAATATCATAATTTTTATATCATTTAACAAGACCAAATTATAAAATTCTTTAAATAAATAGTAAAAGCAACTACAAACAATTCGACAAATTCTTTACCAATTAATGCCGTCTAAAATGTTGTTATAATAGTTAATAAATATAACTATTAAATTTTTGATATACTTTTTATTAATTAATACAACAACTAAGCCTTTTATCCCAAGCATATGGGGTAGGCTACATGAACCAATATGAGAATCACGCCGGTCCAGCACATGAATCCTCCGCCTCCACTCACTTCTATCGAACAATATACTTTTATTGAGGCCTTTGGCAACCATATTTTTTCGTATTACCTCCATCTATGTTTTCTTCGGTCTCCCTTTCGCCCTTTTGATATTGTCTATATCGATAGTATCCATTCGTTGAACCAGTACTTCCATAGGTTTGCGTCGTACATGATCAAACCATCTTAGCCGGTTTCCCGCATTTTCTCCTCCACAGGTGCTACACCAACTTTTGTACGAATATTCTCATTTCGCACCTTATCTTTTCTACTGTTACCATACATCCAACGAAGTATGCGCATCTCTGCTACGTGCATCTTCTGTGTATGATGCTTCTTAGGAGCCCAGCATTTTGTACCATATAATAAGGCAGGCCGAATAGCGTTTCGATAAAACTTCCCTTTCAACCTTAACTGAAAGTTACGATCACACAAAATCCCTGTTGCAACCAGTTTGGATTCTTTGATTAACATCGTTATCGATCTTCCCATCCTTTTTGATGATGGAACCTAAATATCTAAACTGACCGCTCGATGATATTTCATTTCCTTCCAGTGTTATACCAATATGGTTTCAACTTCTCTGTTTGCTAAATTTGCAATGCATATATGTTGTCTTGAACCTGCTCAATCTGAACTCCCGAGATTCCAATGTTTGCCTCCATAATTCCAGTTTGACATTAACCTCTGCTTTCGTCTCATTTACTAGAACAATATCATCAGCGAATAGTATACACCAAGGTATCTCATCTTGGATAGTTTCAGTAAGCTCATCCATCACGATGGTAAATAGGAATGAACTTAATACAAATTCTTGATGTAACTTAACTGTAATCGGAAAATCACCTGTTAGGCCGCCGCAAGTTCTGACATTTGCCAATATTCTATCGTACATATCCTTGATTATGTCAATGTACTTGATGGGGATCCCCTTCTTCATCATTGTTTCCATAATACATCTCTAGGTATCTTGTCGTACGCTTTCTCTAAGTCAATAAATATCATATGCAAATCTCTTCTCCTCTCCCGAAAACGCTCGACAAGTTGACGAAACAAATGAACAGCTTCTGTCGTCGATCGTCCAGGCATGAATCCAAACTGGTTCTCGATTATCTTAATATCCTTTCTTAGCCTATGTTCAATCACTCTTTTCCAAACCTTCATAGTGTGACACAAGTTTTATTCCACGGTGGTTTGAGCAACTTTGAATGTCACATTTGTTCTTGTAGATAGATATAGGGGTACTTTTCCTCCACTCATTTGGCATCTTTTTGGTGTGCTAAATTTTATTAAACAGACCTGTCAGTCATTTAACGTTTATTTCTCCTAAATATCTCCAAATCTCGATAGGAAACCCATCTGGACCAACCGCTTTTCTTGATCTCATTCTCTTCAAACCCTTTTTAACCTCTGGTATTCTTATTTTACGCATGAAATCTCGTTTTATATCTTGAGATTGAATGACAAGTCCATCCAAATTTTAGTATAGCTCTCATTGAACAATTTGTCAAAATAATCTCCACCTTTTCTTGATATCCTCATCTCGAACTAAAACCTTCTGATCTTCATCTTTGATACTCTTCACTGCATATAAGTGTCCGATCTTCCTTTTCTGCATCCGAGCAATTATTATATATCATTTAAAGTCTTTTTAGTGTCCAACTTCTCGTACGGCTCCTTGTAGATCTTAGGTTTAGCTTTCCGAACATCTTTTTTAACTTCCTTTTTAATCATTTTATACTTCTCAAATCTCTCCACATCTATGCTTTTCTTCAAATTTTTATAAGAATCTCTCTTGATTTTAATAACAAATTTTATTTCTTCGTTCTACCATGATGTAAGGTAGTGCCAGGTGAGTGTAACCACTCAACATAGACTTTTAGTTTTAGATTTTCGATTTAGAAGAGAACTTAGGAAGATTAGACGTAAGGTAGAGTCTAGAATTAAATGGTGGCGATTGAAAGAAGATAATCATGAGGCTTTTATAGATCGTGTAGTCCAAGAAGCGAATTGGCAGTCGGAAGATGATTTAGACAGAATATGGAACAAAATGGCTAGTTGTATCAAGAAGGTAGCTAGAGATTTACTTGGTGAGTCGAGAGATGGTGCTCCACCATTTAAAGACACATCATGGTGGAATGAAGAAGTAAATGCTCCTATTAAAATTAAAAGGGATTCTTATAAAGATTTGAAGAAAAGTAGAGATGTGGAGAGATTTGAGAAGTATAAAATGGCTAAAAAGGAAGTTAAGAAAGCTGTTTGGGAAGCTAAATTTAAGGTCTATAAGGAGGTGTATGAGAAATTAGACACTAAAGAGGCTGAAAATGATATATACCGGATTGCTCGGATGCGGGAAAGGAATACTAGAGACTTATGTGCGGTGAAGTGTGTCAAAAATGAAAATCAGAAGGATTTAGTTCGAGATGAGGATATCAAGGAAAGATGGAGAGATTATTTTGACAAATTGTTCAATGGGAGCTTTACTAAGAATTTGGATGGACTTGTTATTCAATCTCAAGATATAAACCGTGATTTCATGCGTAAAATAAGACTACCTGAGGTTAAAGAAGGTTTGAACAGAATGAGTTTAAGAAAAGCGGCTGGTCCTGACGGGATTTCTATCGAGATTTGGAGATGCTTAGGAGAAATAGGCGTTAAATGGCCGACAGATTTATTTAATAAGATTTGACAGACAAAAAAGATGCCAAATGAATGGAGGAAAAGTATTCTTGTACCTATCTACAAGAACAAGGGTGACATTCAAAGTTGCTCAAACTACCGTGGAATAAAACTTATGTGTCATACCATGAAACTTTGGGAGAGAGTGATTGAACACAGGCTAAGAAAGGATATTAAGATAACAGAGAACCAGTTTGGGTTCATGTCTGGACGATCGACGACAGAGGCTATTCATTTGCTTCGTCAACTTGTCGAGCGTTTTCAAGAGAGGAGAAGAGATTTGCATATGATATTTATTGATTTAGAAAAAGCGTACGACAAGGTACGTAGAGAGGTATTATGGAGGACAATGATGAAGAAGGGGGTCCCCGTCAAGTATATTGACATAATTAAGGATATGTACGATAGAGTAGTGGCAAATGTCAGAACTTGCGGTGGCTTAACGAGTGATTTTCCGATTACAATTGATTTACATCAAGGATTTGCATTAAGTCCATTCCTGTTTATCATCGTGATGGATGTGCTTACTAGAACTAACCAAAATGAGATACCTTGGTGTATGCTATTCGCTGATGATATTGTTTTAGTAAATGAGAAAAAAGCAGGGGTTAATGCCAAATTGGAATTATGGAGGCAAACATTGGAATCTCGGGGATTCAGATTGAGCAGGTCCAAGACAACATATATGCATTGCAAATTTAGTAACCAGAGAAGTCAAAACCATATTGGTATAACATTGGAATTGCAAGAGATATCACCGAGCGACCAGTTTAGATATTTAGGTTCCATCATCCAAAAGAACGGGGAGATCGATAGTGATGTTAATCAAAGGATCCAAGCTGGTTGATTGAAATGGAGGAGTGCAACAGGGATTTTGTGTGATCGTAACTTTCCGTTAAAATTGAAAGGGAAGTTTTATCGGAGCGCTATTCGGCCTGCCTTATTATATGGTATAGAATGCTGGGCTCCTAAGAAGCATCATACACAGAAGATGCACGTAGCGGAGATGCGCATGCTTCGTTGGATGTGCGGTAACACTAGAAAAGATAAGGTGCGAAATGAGGATTTTCGTGCAAAAGTTGGTGTAGCACCTGTGGAGGAGAAGATGCGGGAAAACCGGCTAAGATGGTTTGGTCATGTGCGACGCAGATCTATGGAAACATCGGTTCGACGAATAAATACTCTCGATATGGGCAATGGAAAAAGGGCAAAAGGGAGACCAAAGGAAATATGGATGGAGGTGATACGAAACGATATGGTTGCCAAATGACTCAATGAAAGTATATTGTTCGATAGGAGTGAGTGGAGGCGGAGGATTCATGTGCTGGACCCGGCATGATTCTCATGTTGGTTCATGTAGCCTACCCCATATGCTTGGGATAAAAGGCTCAGTTGTTGTTGTTGTTGTTCTACCATGATGTGTCCTTAGACGGTGGAGCACCACCTCTCGACTCACCAAGTAGATCTCTACCTATCCTCTTGATACAACTAGCCATCTTGTTTCATATTCTGTCTGAATCTTCAGACTGCCAATCCGTCTCTTGAACTACACGATCTATAAAATCTTTTGGTTATCTTCCTTCAGTCGCCACCACTTAATTCTTAGTTCTACTTTACGTCTAATCTTTCTAGGTTCTTTTCTAAATCGAAAATTTAGAACTAAAAATCTATGTTGAGTGGTTACTCCCACCTGGTACTATCTTACAGTCGATGCAACAATCTCTATCTATCATTCTCGTAAGAAAAAAGTCTATTTGATTTGCACTTGATCTGCTCCGAAAGGTGATAAAGTGACGCTTTTTTCCTAAACCAAGTGTTTGCTAAGTTCAAGTCATAAGACAAGGCAAAATCTAGAATCGAGCTACCTGCTTCATTTCTTTGTCTAAAACCAAAACCTCCATGGATAGTATCAAACCCACTACGACTAGTATCTATATGTCCATTGAGATCACTACCAATAAATAACTTCTTTTCATTAGGTATCCTTTACACCATCTCGTCTAAATCCTATCAGAATAGCCGCTTATTAGCGTCATCAAGACCTATTTGTGGTGCATAAGCACTAATAACATTAAGGATCTTCCCATCTAGAATAAGCTTAACCAGTAAAATTCTATCACATTTTTTTCTAATCTCAACTACATTCTCAAGCAACCGTCTATCTATGATTACGCCTACCCTATTATGATTTTATCTCTACGCGTATACCAAAACTTATAAACCCAAGGTTCTATGACTCTCCCTTTTCACCCATCCACTTAGTTTCTTGCAAACACAAAATACCAACTCTTCTCCTAACCATCACCTCTACTAATTTTGTTGGTCTACCCATAAGGGAACCTATGTTCCAAGAAGGTAGACGGATTTTATAAAATCCTTGTTTATTTGTCACTACACCCGGGGTCCGATATAGCGCGTCACTTCCGGATGACGACCTAAAAGCCTTTACACATTTAACACTACATCCGGAATCCGATATAGCACGTCGCTGAGTAGGGGACGTCCCAACGATATTCTTTTCACCTACCCACTTTTTATTAATTAATGATGTCAGTAAATCGTAATCCAACAATCTATTATATAACCCACTAGCCCATTTATAAACTTAATACTAGAACCTTACTAATCAAATGGTAAGCCCATTATTAATCAGTATCAACAATATCGAGGATCTCCGATGATCATTTTTTGGTTCAGAATTGGCCATCTTAGATCGGGAGCAGCAGAGATTTCAAACCATGCTGTTAACGCCTAGCCGCCCAGGTGATTTTGTCTTTTTAAATGAAATATATAGGTATATGCATAAAGATAGCAAAGAAACGAGGAAACAAGCTAAATTTTGAAAATACAATATGTTCTTAAACAGTATTGTGAATATATTTGTAACCATGTATCCAACGTATATGATATAATAGATACCAGTTGGATAACAATTAACAGTAATCAAATTAACAAATAAAAGGTAAGAATAACTTGGACGCCGCTTAATTCGTACACGAACCCCTCTGAATTCCTGCCTAGGTGTTCTGGCCTTCTTAAGAATAAGGCCCGAACACCAGAGCTTCAACCGCTTACTCTTAGCGTCCCCTTCGAAGCAAGATAATACTGTTTTACCATAGACCGTTTCTTAATACAATGTTATATGGAAAGGATATAATACATGTTAGTGTAGTAAGATTTAGAGGTGACATTTGGACTCGATATGAAACTATCAGGTAACACCTTGAGATGAGATATCGGCTAGCAGTTGGCATATCAGGTATTACCTAGAAAAGGCTCAATCTGACTGTGTGTGTGTGTGTGTATTTGGTTGTACATATCATCACCATTGCAGCTTGCTTATTCAGCCATTTGTTTATTTATTGTTGTGTGTATAAGTTATCTTTTCTTTCCTAGCTTTTGTGGATTTCAAAATGTTGCATGGGATGACATGTATCCCGTTCAGCAAGCTTGTTTTGTTACCAGTAAGACTTTTTCCATGGATAAGAAACTGATATGTCCATATATAACTCATAGAAAGGAGTCAAAGGACTATTGGATGAAGATTATCTACGATATAGCACGTGTAATTGCTTGCTTCTTTCGTACTTATTCAACGAAGATCATTTGTTGAGAAAGCCCTAAAGATTATTTGTAGAGAAAGTACCGCCTGTCTGTTTCCTTGTTATTCCTAGCTTGTTTTAACTTTTATTCCTAGTTATTTAACACCATTAGTTTTTCTTGGTGTATATCCGCCTTCTCCAAAAAATTTCCCTCTTTCTTCTCTAAATTTCCCCCCGCCAAACTTTTTCCCTCTTCCACAAAATGTCTAATTCAATACACCACCTTCCTTCTCTCAATTCCTCCAAAGAATGAGTAGAGAATGGATTGAAAAAAGAAGAAGAAAAAGAAGAGGAAGAGAAAAGAAAATATTATGCTAGTCAATTAAATTTATTATATGGGCATTTTTGGTATAATGGATTGAAAAAACTAACTTCGTTAGGTTTTTTTGGGTAAAGTGTATGTTTCTCAAGTTTAGGGGGGTTTTCCTGATTTTCAGGAAAAAGTGAGGGGGGTTTCTTGCATTTTAGCCTTTTAAATATTAGCCTATTATTTTATTCTTGCTTCTGTATTGCTTATGCCTTTTGCGTTTATATATGAAAAATAATTATTGCATTGGTAGCAGAAGTCAAAGTGGGAGATGATGGACATGGGTAGCTTAAATGGAACATTCCTGAACTCCCAGGCAATTCACCGTCAGAGCTCCAGGCAGTGGAGTGAACCTGTTGATCTCAGAAATGGAGATATTATAACACTTGGCACTTTATCAAAACTATCGGTGAGTCGAAGTATATATTTCTTGAATTGTTTTTTTTTTTTAAAAAAAGTTAACAGACAAGCTCTAAATAGAATTGTACAAAGAAAATGATACATTTAGACGGCCCCAAAAATTTCGGATTAAAAAAAGGCTTTGTGGTCGTGATTTAGTTACTCATATTTTGCATCATGATACTCCCAAGTTCTAAGCCTCTCTGTTGTCCTATGCACATCCTATTGTGATCAATTCATACAATATTCTTGGACTCGCCAAAAGCCTTGCAGATGCAGTTCGTAGCATACGATATGCATTTCAATCTAAAGTCCTTGCTGTTCGAGTTTGGTTTAGACTATAATGAATTTTATTTCAGTATCTGCTGTTTTCGAATTTGCATTTTATAAGCAACATAATGTTTCAAAGTGCAAAAGTTATCATTTCATCTATTCAAAGTTCAAAAGTCGTAGTTCAGGTGCTGCAGTTAGTTTTACGAATATTTTGCATGTTTAATGCAAGTGAAGCAAAAATAAATAATAATAATATTCTTTTCATATATAGCAATTTTTGGGACACGTCATTTTACTACCCATACTATGCTTTTTGTAAAACTTTCATAAGAACATACTTGAACAATGAGAATTCTGATCAACATATTCTTTTAAATTTTGAGAAATAAGTTTTGAATATGGAGTGGAATTTAAAAAAGAAGCAACCGTCACATCTTCCATGTTCTATTTGAGTATCTGACCAATTTGTTGAATCCGTGGTTAATGCTTAATAGAGAACTAACTTGATCTTATTCAAAAACCTAAAAGAGATTCTTAATTTCATATCAATCACTCATCCCGATTAAATAATATGGCACAGATATAGAAATATATGATATTCAGCTTTTTTCCCCAAATCAATATAGAAGAGAATAAATGTCTTGCAGTTTTAGAAAGAGATGAAAATTATCTATTATTTTACCTGACCTTAAACCCTGCAAAGGTTTAATACTACCAAGGCTTGAAAATTCGGTATCAGGTAGCAATTTTTGAATTGGAATCTGCCGTCTCGGATAAGAGATATCAGATTTTTTTTAATATTGATCGGTTAAATGAATATTAAAATTGCTAACTTTTTATCTAATAAATCATAAAAGAGATCAGAAGTATCTTTGACATTTTTCCGATTATTTTATTGTTTAATCATATGATTTTGAATTTCTTTTGAGTTTGTCCTGTATTTTGCAAGCATATATATTTTTCGCGCCCTTTTATTGTATTTTTCTCTTATTAATAAACATAAGATAGTTTTATCATTGATTAAAATGACATGTTTTTGTAATTGAAACCTAGCATATAATTAAATTTTGTCTCTATTCTCTTTCCCCTCTCCTATATTGATTGAAATCAGTGACTCGGCATGACTCGGCCTGGATTGGATCGGAGCAACCCGAGTCAGGCCGCTTCCAGTAAACACGTGCCGAGTTTTGGCCTCTAAAGGCCGGTCCCGAGTTTTTAATGCGTTTGGGATCACCCCTTTAAGAATCCGATCCAATTTAGATCGGAATCGGCTGATTTTCCATACCTTGAGGACAACATACTGAAACAGAGAGTATTTCATTGATAGTTTTCTCATTAGAAGCCTAATTCTTGTGAACTGATGTGCTTGCTGACCGCTTTACATGCTATATCCATGTTTCCGTTGCTAATCAAATGATTTGTTGCTAATTCTTTGAGTATTGATAACTGTTTCTTATATGTGAAACCACAAGGGATGGAATCGATCCAACTATTAAGTGCTTCCTTTTTTCGAAAATCACTGATTACATGGTGGGAATTATTTTTAGAGTAATACTTTACCTACCCACTTGAAATCCTATCTAAATCTACCCAAGAGATAAAATGGTGGGACACACAACACCTAGATATTAGTGCCAAACAGGTGGGCCCATGGTGTTTGTCTCTTGGGTAGATTTTGGTAGAAATTTTAAGTGGGTACGTTAAGAATTTTCCTTTTTTAAAAATTAATCTAATGCCATAGCGAGCCATGTTGCATCCTATGGTTTCTAGAATTTGAAACCAGTTCTTATTTTGAAACCCCCTCTCTTCCAGTTAAATAGTAGATGTAAGATGACCGAAACATTTTAAGATTTCTATCCATGCCAAATTGGCTTTCCACATTCTTGTTGTGATAAAACACACAGGAAATTGAATATGGTTTCTATCAAGGTTCAAGAACTCGGTTTTGGTTTCGGTCTCTCATAATTTTATTAGTTTCATTAAGTTTTGGTTAGTTTTGCTAAATCTCGGTTCGGGTTTCGGTTTCGACGGTAATACAAAATACATAAGTGTAGATATGTTAAATACTTAAATTTATGGTTTTATATTTCCAGGCAATGATTCTAGTGTTTAAAAATCCAGCCATGATGCAAAATATATTGAAAAGTGTATTTAGATAAGTATTAATATATGGTTTAAGTTCATTTTTTTGCGGTTTTCTAACAACGAAGGCCTACAATGACCACAATGGCGGTAAAAATGGTATTAAAAAAAATAAGTTTTTAAAGATTTCTGCCGAAACGATATTTTATGGTTGGTTTCGTATCGGTTTCGGGTTTCGTATCCGTTTCCACCGAAACCGATACGAACCCACCACGTATCGTTGGTTTCGGCCGAATCCTCGAACCTTGGTTTCTATAGTACTACTTTGATTTACATTCTTAGCTTTGTGTCTGATATGCTCCCAAGTTAATGATAATGGAAGCAAGAGAAGCTGTAGTCATGCTCGAAGTCGGATAACTTACCTTCTACCAGACGTTGAAATAAGATTCTACAAATAGAAACCGCCGAATGTTTAGTACAATTGATGAACCGTTCTACTATTCTTGTTGTCTTGTTTTATTGATTGAGTCCAATTGCTTCTATTATAGTTTGTCTTTATTTACAAGTTTGGGATTATTCATATAATTATACTCCGATTATCTTTTTGTTTGAAGTTCATAGACTTCTCCACAAAAGTTGTATTGATATTTCCTAGATACAGGAGTTTCTATTATGGTTTTAACTTTCAAGGACCCCATGATGACCTGAGAGTCAATGAAGAAAATTAGTCTGATACTTCTGAAAAGTCCTTGTGAGGCCGTATGAATATGTATGTACAGGGATGCAAATTCTCATGAATTTGGTGCCCATTATCCTTTCTTCATTGGATTCTCTATTTCCTCTGTAATCACGTATTGCATACCAGCCTCCACCCACAAATTACGCCAAAAACACTTCTTTGATAAAGAAAAACAAAAAGGAGAAGAAAGAAAAGAAATGTTAGAAACCACTTTACCTAGAAGCTTAATCTTTTGGGTTGTGGCCTAACAATGTACGTTCAATAACACTTTTTTTCCTTCACATCATACTATTTTGATTGTGGATCCTGATTTAGCTTGAGGATGGTAGTACTGTACAATATTCTCATAATTCACCATTAGTTCTTTAATATATATGTAGCTTGTATAATTAATTTTCTCCCGCTGCAGGTTCATATCTCTCAACATGCTGAGCACAGGCTACCATCTGGAGTTGGTGTGGCATCTGATCCAATGGCCATGCGTCGTGGTGCAAAGTCGCTTCCCATGGAAGATGTGTGCTACTACCAATGCCCTCTTCCTGGACTGCAACAGGTTTTTTGAATCCAATTTCATTGCTCTTTATCTTTTTAAGATTTTATTATAATCAAATACTTGAATGCAGTTTGGAATCTTTGGCATTTTTGATGGGCATGGCGGAGATGCAGCTGCTAAAACCGCTAGCAAGTTAGTTACCTATCTTCCTTTCTTATTAACAATAAAACAATTGCTTCTTGGTATTTAATGCTTACAATAGGTGTGCCTATTTATGTCACCATAATTCAAAAGAAAAATAAAATACAATGATGAAAGCATGGGCTGAAATCAATAAGTCAACTTCCACAGTGATGCTGCTTAGATGATTTTTGTTTTAAGTTATAAGATCATGTCAGGAAGGACACAGTTGCAATTAGCTTCTGGGTGAAGCATCTTTTTCTCTTCTTACAGCTCCAGCCTGTGGCTTAGCATAATCCTTTCTTATAGGGCCTTACCGTTAATTCTTTGCTAGTGCTGCATCTTTGATTGAGCATTCAAGTTGTTCACGTTTTTGCTTTTTTTTATAATCAAAATTCATTAACTGCACAATTTGAGTTGTTAAAGCTTTTTAAGTTCCTAGGTTTTCCTTTTAAATTAGTTCATTATTTATATCTTTTAATTACTCAATGCAGATAATGATTTTTCTGCTGGATTATACTTGCTATGTGTTTTCTTCATAAGTTAATATCTATTATGTGCTTTCTTCAACTGCATCATAGGAGAGTTCAGTGGAAGTTCAAATAGCAATTCACATGATTGTATTCTCTAGACGCTTCTGGCATGGCAGTGGCATTGAATACTTCATTTTCATTTCACAGGATGCTGCCTCAGAATATTGTTGACTTTTTGTCAATAACTGAAAAAAGGGATAGAGTTGTTTCTCAATGCGACGCTTCAGATGTCCTTAGAGAAGCTTTTTCCCTTACGGAGGCTGCTATGAATCATCAGTATGAGGTTCAATCCTTTTACTCTTAAGTTTCACTAAGATGGTAAAATATGGTTTAAATTTCATACTGTCTAAATGGTTTGCAGTTATAGTATGATTTTATATTAGGCAGGGGTTTTGAATTTTATAACTGATATTAACTATATGTAGCACAATTAGTTTGCATTGCTGAAGTTAAACATTTGTTTTTATCACTAATTATTTTGTTTATTATTTCTGTGCATAATAATCAAAGCACAAGCATGAAGTCATTAAGAATATCGAAAATGCATTATTACCATTTAGGTGTTCGTTACAATTACTGAGGGTTACAGGATATTTGAAGGAGGAGCCATTGGCAGTGATGAAAAGAAAGTAGTGGGTTGTGAGGGAATGGTAGACAAGAATGCAATCATAGAAATTAAATAGGTGAACCTGAGTTCACTTACATATATATGGTGAAACCAAAATATCTACTTCTTCTAAGACGAGAGAGATATGTTTAGAGACCTTGAGATGTGGGTCTAACAAATTTTAATAGTTATTCTCAGAAATTGCAAATATGACGCTATCCAGGTGGGAACTTGACACAATGGTCTAAAACATGCATTTAAAGATAGCATGTTCTTTTTTGGCGTAATACAAAATATGTGTTGACAGTGAGCCAAGTCTATTGCAATAAGTGAACAGTTCCACTGCTGATAATTTACACTGCTAGAAGAGGGGCATCCCATAAATCATAAACAGAGGTAGGATTAAGTCGTAGGTTGTATCAATAAGTTCGATGCCATAGAAAACATGGATGGAGGCGATACAAAAAGATATGGATGCCAAATGCCTTAATGAAAGTATATTGTTTGATAGGAGTGAGTGGAGGTGGATCCATGTGCTCGACCCGGCGTGATTCTCATGTTGGTTCATGTAGCCTACCCCATATGCTTTGGGATAAAGGCTCAATAAGTTGGCTGTGAAAGTGTTTGGTGAACGTATTACATTCTTAAATGGCATTTGGTCCATGAGCATAATTCATTAATAATTGTTAGAACATTGGATTCTCTTTAGGTATTGACAAGGTAATTCCATAAATAATCATGGTTGCTATCAATTTCTAAAATTGTGGATTATAGTTAGTCGGAAAGGCCAAAAGCATTGAAATAGATTGTCCATGGAATCAAATTTCAGCATAAACAAGAATACAAAATTTTGCTTTTGCATTCTTTGTAGCTAATTAGTATAGATTCAGATACATATATGGGACAACATATAGGTCGGATTCACCTTTTCGCTATTTTCCAAAGGTTTGGCCTTGTACAATCAGGGGTGGAGCCAGAAATTTTTCTTGGAGAGGGACGGTAAAACATACTTTCTAGTATAAAAACATACTTATAAAGTAGAAAATATTAACAAATGACTTTTAAGACCATTTTAGATCAGTGAACTAATCTGGAAAATGTTTACCGAAACGATTTCTAAAACCAATTTAGATTAATGCACTTATTTTTTCTATTTTACAATATTGATTCAATTAAGGCTCTATATGAAAAGAAGCTATATATTTTTTATCTATAATTTTCAAAGTAAATAACGCTTCAAAATAAGTGATTTAATGATATCTATATCATAAAATAACTTGAATTACTATATTTTTTCCGGCTGATAGTTATGTATATATTATTTTCTTTATCGTTTCTTGTTTCTACAATATAATATTCATAGTTGAAAAAATACATATATCAAATCCAAATAAATCCAATTAAACATACACTTCATACTAATTACTAAAACTTCAAAAATCTTCAATGGATAATAGATTATTTTATTAAAGTATATAAAGTGGGCCCACAAAAAATATGTAATTAAAAATGCAATAATTAAGGTTCGAACCTAGGCTCTCTAAACCCACACCATAATGTCTCTACCAATTAACCATGATTCCCTTTAGTTTGAATTGTATTACCAGGTGTATATAATAGTATTTAGAAATATTGCTAAAAAATGCAATATACATAGGTTCGTCGGAGCCTTGGGGGCCCGGGTTCCAGCCCGTCCCCTTTGGCTCCGCCCCTTATACAATACGATCGATTGGGACCCACTGATCTTTATACACACACACATGAGCAAGGTTCTAAACATCGGATATCGGGTGTGTATCGGATAGGTGTCTTCAATATCGGATAGTGGAAATCAGGCTATATCGCGACGATACGGTTTCATATCGGGTAGTCATATCGGATATCGATATCGGACATATCGGATGTAAATATCAAGCATATTGGATGACAATATTTGGCATATTAAATATTGTGTTAATGTTAGTAGTAAAATGTTGTATGAAATGTGTAAGTAGATATGATATTGTTAGTAGGCTGCAACTTTTCCTGGAGAAATGAAAGATAGATCCATGTTGGATCTGTATTAAATAGAAGAAACTAAAAAATATAAGCTTACTGCTTACCTTTCGGAATTGCGTTATCGGAGCTAAGCCATGAATAACCTGAACAAGAATTGAAGAAGAAAATAGCAAGGCAAATATCAAGATTTGAGAGGAAAAGGGTAAGCGTCGTCAAGACTTAAGAGGAGATGGGCAGGTGATGGCATCGACGTCAAGACTTGAAAGGAAAAGAGCAAGCGTAGTCAAGATTTGAGAGGAGATGGGCAGGCGATAGCGTCAGCGTCAAGAGGAAGGCGGGAAGGCGTCAAGAGGATGGTGATGGCATCGGCGATGACGCAGGTGTCGACGATGAAGAAGGGGAAGGCATTGAGAGGAGGTCAGACGTTGAGACTCGAGAGAGAGGGAATGCGAGGGAGGCATCGAGAGAGGAGGCGGTGAAGGCAGGGCTCGTTGAGGTCGAGACTCGATAGGAGGCACGGACTCAAGAGAAGGGTTCTAGACTCGAAGAGGATGTGAGGAATCGAGCAATAATTTTAGGTTCTTTTTACCGCATAAAAATTGGGGGCAGATATTTTAATAATTAAATCCGTTAATGGGTCAGGTCAGGTTTAACCTTAAACCAAATCACTTTATATACCAGCCGATATAATAGCGACACGAGATACCCGATATCTCGCCTGATATTGTCCCAAAACGAGATTTAAGAAACGCCTTTCGTGCGGGTCGGAACTTACCCGACAAGGAATTTCGCTACCTTAGGACCGTTATAGTTACGGCCGCCGTTCACCGGGGCTTCGGTCGCCGGCTCCCCTGTCATCAGGTCACCAACTTCCTTGACCTCCCGGCACTGGAATAGTTGTATCGTATCGTGGCCAAGCCGATACCGAGATCTCGTTCGATACGGTCGATATTTAGAACATTGTATATGAGAATAATGGAGGAAAGGTACCATAGGAGGGAATTTCCTCTTATGGCGTCGAAAAAATACACCCTCAATTTTTTTCGATGATCAGCATTTATTATCTTCATCTTTATCATCAAAAATGTGGATACACCAAATTTTATATGATTTTACCATTTTTTCACTGTTGAATTAGTGGGTGCAAAGTTAACCATTTACCGACAATAGAACTTTTATATTGCTAATTCAACGGTGAAAAATGATAGAATCATGTGAAATTTGGTGTATCCCCATCTTAGATGATGATCGGTGCCGATCGTCAAATAAAATGATGAAAGGTGTAGTTTTTGACGCCATATAACGAAAAAGCCCCATGAGGTCTCTTTCCTTCATTATTCTCTCTCTATATAAGTTGTGATTCTATAGGCACGGGCCTAAACTATTCAATGAAAAGAACACCTTCGATTTTTCGATGATCTGACCTAATGAACTTCATCTAATTGGTGTAACACAAGATCACACCAAAATTCATGCGATTTCAAAATCATTTGTTATTGATATGACAATTGCAAAGTTAACGGTTTCTCGATAATATAACATTTGGCGTCATTGAATCAACGACTAAACGCTTTTGAAAGTGCATAAAATTTGGTAGGCCCATGTTTCTTCTCGTATAGATCAAGATGAACCGTTCGAATCGTCAAATTTTTTGTGTTATACTTGGGTGTGGATTGCTTAGTTTAGATTCGGGCCTATATGATCACAACTCTCTCTATATAGCATAAAATATTGTTTTAGCTAGTTGAAACGACAATCACAAATAATTTGTTGGTTTTAATGCATGGACAATGGTGTCTTGGTCATTTGTACATGTTAGATATATTTAGAACGCATTATAAATTTTAGAATGTGCCAAAAAGAATTCCACAACTATGCTCGATGAATCTGAATAAACTCGTTATGTATAGGAATCTGATAACAATCCAATAGGGATACATCTCGGCAATAAATCCATGCACCATAACTATTAAGCATTATTCTCAAAGCATTCTTATGTTTGTACATGCTACAAAAAAAGTAAAATAATAAATGAAAAATCTCATAGGTCTTGGTAGTATACTTTTTGTCCTCTTCAACGATTATCTAGCAAATGAATATGCTTGCAGGTGAAAGTCATCACACCTTTTCCTTCTTTATTGATTAATGTTGATATCTTTCAGTATCCTCAAGAATTAAAACTATGAGGTGCACATGCTGCCCAAAAGATTTTAGCCTTTTCTTTTAATTAGAATCATGCCACATTGCAACATGTACAATTGTATTATTGTTAACTAATACTAGACATGAGAAAAAAACTGTGATGAAGAAATGACTGAGTTGCCAAGTCGAAAACCAGAAATAAGTACATTTTACATACATCTAAAAGCTTAAAATAACTTCAAAGCAGATCATATTTGCCCAAGTTATATCACCCGTTGTTGAATACCACTGTAGCATGGTTTTAAAAATTCTTCTCGTTGAGCAACAACTCTAGGGTTTGATCCCCACTTACACAATGATTTGAAAGCGAGTTGAAAGGGGGTGCGGTCCGAGTGCTTGGGTCCTAAGCGCCACCTAGGCGGCATAGACATCAGTAAAGACATGTTTTGGGTTAATATTGCTTGTAAACATTGGTTTGAATTTTGTTCAAGACCCCTACCCCTTTTAAGTCTAAATCAAGACCCCACGCGCTATTCAAAGTTGAAGATTGAGACCTAAAATCGAAGTCGAAGTTCGTTGACCGCCACCGTGGTTGTCATCAAATGCGAAATCGAGACCCTCATGGTCCTCATAGTCAATGTTAGAAAACGAGATCGAGATTTGCGATCCATGTGGTCCTCAAAGTTGATGGAGACGGCGGCGACGGCAGAGTTCGGAGACGTGCATAGCCGCTTGGTCCTCGTGGTGGAATAGAAACCTTAAGTTGAATAAATAAATAAAGCCAGGGATTTGAGGATAAAACTATTGGTGGCTAACAAACCCATATAATTATATATAATAATTTATACCCACAATTAACAAAGAAAAAGAGCAAGAATATAAGGATGAACATAGCACCTCGGCTAAGCCGGCCAATATAGGGCAGTGAGGCTCTTTGGGCCGCATAGGCATCCGCCTTTGAAAACAGCGTACTTGCATTTTGTTACAACCTATTGATTTAGAAAAATATGTTTTGTATCCCTTATTTTTTTAGAGAACTAGAAGTAACTTTTATGTATAATAATGAGGGTGGAAAGGAAGCAAACTTATCAAACAATCTACAATGAAGTTCAATAAACTCTTAACGAATTCATCCATCAGGTATTATTGTCACACCATATTTCCTTTATTCTCTTTACAAATTTGTATATCTCGAAATTCCTTTCCCAATTTCTTATTCATTGAAATGTTCATCTTTCCAACCCTCGATATCTAAATCTTTTATTCCTCTCAATCTTATTTAATGTCTTTGTCAATCGTGTTTGTCACATTTAGAAGAGTTTATGTGCAAGATTGAAAGTTTTTTTGGACACTCACATAGTTGCTTGTTTCTATATATGCCAACAACCATCACTTTGTGGAAAATCCTGTCTTATAATTGTTTACTTTAGGGTCGACATATGTCGCATTGCATATTTTCATGCAAGGTATTTTGAGCTCCTTGAGATTCAAATCGGAAGACGAAAAAATAAATATTGTTTCCAACAAGTCTTCACGGTCGTTGGAGTTGCCAAGTTTTCTACACCTAATTTTCCAACAAGCCTAAGCGAAAGCGATTTTAAGCTGCTTCGCTTTGACCTTGTATTATGCGGTCCATGCGCTTTAAGCTTTTAAGTGGGCTCTTCTGTCTTCGTGGGTGTTTAAGTGGGTTGTAATACAAGTTTTGATGGATCACCTTTAAAGTTTTTCTAAAAATAAATGATCGAAAATCCTTTCTAAAATACAATACATGTTATCTATATTCAAATTAAACGAACAAACGAAGAAACCTAAAAGTATTCTCGCTCTCCGTTTGACCTCCTTCCGTTGATGTCGTTTTTTCTATTAAAGGATAATCGGAGACGCTTTTCTCTCGTCACTCCTCTCAAGCTGCAACATAAGTTTAGTATATTTACTAGGCTTAATTCCAAAAAAAAAACCCAAACCTTTTAGTTAAACTACGAGAAATTCCCAAAAACTTTCAAAATTACGAGAAACTACCATGGTACAAAAATTTTCAGTTTTTTGGCAGTTTCATGCAATTTATTGCTAATGCGGCATCTTATTTCTGGTAGTTTTTTTTTGTAGTTTTTGCAATAGTTTCTTATGTATTTTGAAAGTTATGTGGTAGTTTCTCATGTATTTAAAAAATGTTTTTGAGGGTTTTTCGTAGATTAGCTAAAATGTTTGTTTTTTTTATAATTAAGCCTATTTACTAATTACATTGTTTTTAGAACTTTTTATGAATTTTGATATATGTATGAAAATAATTTTAATTAAAATAAAAAAAACCTGCCTAGGGATTAGGCAATACCCTAACTGCCAGTGTTGTTAATCCGCAAGACGCAATGCGAGGTGCAAAGGATGTAATGCGCCTGAGGCGCGCGCCCGAGTATACGAGGCACAAGTTTTTTTTATGATGTTTTATACTTTAATTTAGCATTGCTTGTACGTATTAGACATCAAATATGCACGTCATATGAGAGAATATAAATCACAGGAGATAAATATTAAGACAAATACACCGAGTCGCTTAGTATTAATAATTAATATATAAAAGGTATGTATCTAATGTGATAAGAGTAAATAGAACTGACTTGATCTTGGGCTTCATAAAAGGAAGAAGAGAAGGGGGAGAATAGAATAAAGGGTAGAAGAGGAAAAGCTATACCTTAGTATTATATTTTGGATTGCACTTGGGTTACTAGCCGACGAACTTAGGATCTGAGAATATGGAGAAACCGACGATGAACTCAGGAGTCGCCGCCGAGATATTGATGAACGCAAAAAGTTGTAGTCAAAGGTTTGAAGCAAACTAAAGAAACCCTAGCCAAGTGCTCAAGCACTCGAGAAGGAGCAGTGAATGATTTCTATGCTCTTGGGTTGTCTTGGGATTTAAGTTTTGGGTTCATGTCATCATGTTTATAAAAAGAAACCCAATAGTAAAGCTTATTAGACCCAATACCTTGAAATAGGCGCATGTTTGGCGCACGCCTGGAGCACCTAAGCACGCGCCTCTACTCTGTGCAGCGGCTCGAAACTTCACGAGGTGCATTTCACAACCTGGTTGCGCCTAAGGCATTGCGTAAGAATATACTCCACCGGTTCGAAGTTCCTTTGATAGCAATGCCAATTGCTCAGCTCTGTCTACACTAAGTACAATATGGACTGCCTAATCAAAAGTAGAAGAGATGACAATGACAAATGAAATTAAATAAAATTGAAAACAATTAAAATTGAATAAACTAAATTAATATATCAATTAAGGCTATTATGTAACTCAACATTTCAATAACCAACATTATGTCCAGACATATTCCTTATTATAGTTATCATAAAGTAAGGAGTCAACAAATAAAGTGTAGTTGCAAATATAATGGAAAGTTTGACTTTTTAATAGAAAGGTTTCTAATACATACCTTGAAATGCTTTTTTATGTAAACATTATGATCATATCAAAGATTTAATGAAGAAGATAATGTGATGCAATGCTATTCAAGTGTCCTGCAAATTCACAAGCAATTCACTTCACATGTAAAATCTCTAATTAGGATTGGATATATACCCTAAGATTATGGAGTTTATACGAATACCCCATGGTTATGAAGTTCATAAGAAGACTTTAAGCCTTCTATATGGATCTAGAATAGTAATCAATCGATGGTTAATCACTCTTAGAGATATACCCAATTCCTAGATTTCTTTTGGAACTTTTTTGAGTTAAATTAGACATCATTTCTTCATACAGCCATTCATATCAACTAAGACCATCCAAAACTCTTAAAGACATGAAGCTGAGTTATACCTTAGCCGAAATTAACGAGGGCTTTTGATTTTTCCTTTTTCTTTCAATGTTACGGTATGCAGTTTCATGCGCTTGAGATCGCATACTGAATACAGGTTATTCATTGCATATGCAAAACACATGCAATTTGCATTTTTTTTAAAAAAGCCCAAAAATTTATATATAAATGAAAAAATGAGAAAAATATGAAGTACTCGACATCTGTATAAAATATTTAGTGTATTTAAAATGTCCATATAATGAAGCCAAAGACCTTTCTCTAGTTTTTTGCTTCAAAAGACATCTTACCGGAGTTTTTACTAGAAAGAGTTGTTAGGGGCAAACCTTATTTTGACACGAGAGAGGAAAGAAATGAGAAATGACTCAAATGAGTACTAAAAAAGGATTATTATGCTTTGGAGAGTATTTATATTTGGGTTTAACTTATTGGCTGCGGATACGGGTATATTAAAAATTCTATTTAAACCCACTTCATGAACCTAACTTAAGTCTTAATCGCTATTATGCATGATATGTGGCTGCATGTTAATTTCTACGGCGGCATGTTGCATATACGGCTGCATGATGATTTCTATGCACCAATGCTTGTTTGTGCACCGCATGTAAAAATACCCTCATTTCTATGCACCCAAGGGGCGCATATGCATCGGATATTTTGCTTATTTCAACGCCGTTCCGTCTAATCTTTAATTCTCTTGAATTTCTTCTTTTTTCCTATTACATCTTTCTTTTTCTCATCCTTTTGGTTCTTTTTGTCTCACAAGTCATGTGTCAGGTAGAGAGAGAGAGAAGGGTTTTCACTATTAAAACAAGGAGGATTGTAAAACATTCATAATTTGTTTGTAAGATTTCTTAAACTCACAAAAAAGAGCTTAGGCCTTTATCCTTAATTTTTCAAAGTTGTCTGCATAAATTTTGTTCTTCCATTCAAGTTCTTTAAGTGCCATCTCCTCAATTAGTTGTTTTTTTTTATGAATTGAATACTAAGTTCATATGCATTGGTGGCAACACCAATAAATTTAATTATTTTATCAAAATCATTTTAGTTAGCAAGTAGCATATCTAGCTAAACATACATACTACATTCCTATAAAAAGTTATTGTTTTTGGGTCAAGTTATTAGTTTTTAGTTGAATCTTATGTTAAATTGCAGAAATATATGATTCATATGGGCACTAAAACAATGTGTTCAATGAATGTTGCTCCATTATCCATCAATTTGAATTGTTACCCCTACATCCTTTTTAATTTAGTTGCCACTCACAATTTATATGGAAGCGTTCTTCAGTGATTTCTCAGCGTTAGCCAACTCTATTTTAGGAGTTACAACCTCATCATTGCTATCATTCTTTCTTTTCAGGGTTGTACTGCAACAGTTCTTCTTGTTTGGATTGATCATAACGAAGAAGTCTTTGCACAATGTGCAAATGTTGGTGATTCGGCTTGTGTGATGAGGTACATTTTTTTCTTCGCGGTCACTTTTCCACTATAACATGGTTAGTGAAGTGTATTTAATTAAGCTGTAGTTATATTAGTGAAATATGGCCTTGCTATTAGTATTTTACTTGCTGAAGTTGAGCTGAATTGAAGTGATCGAGGTTAAACACTTTCAAGATGATAGGATCGACTAAGAAGCTGAACCGTGAATGTGTTCATATTTTGGTCTTTGTAAGATGCATGCATGCGTATATAGGTGTCCATTAGACAATTGGTAATTTTAGGGGCTTCGGGTATGCTTACCACTATTTCAATTTTGTTTGCAAAAGTACTAGAGAGGCAATTTATGAAGCATAGACTCAGACATGGGTATAGAAACTAGGTATGGGACAGGACACCTGCACAAGCATGGGACGCAACAGATTTTGTAAACAGTAGGAAGTAGGAAACAACACTGCATATATATATATATATATATATATATATATGAACATTGCTACATGTAAGATGTGGATACACCGAATACTACACTTTCTCACCGTTGAGGCTTTTGAATAATGGAGGAAAGAGGCCTTAGGAGGCTTTTCCGTTAGGTGGCGTCGAAGTACTACACCCTCCAACATTTTATTCGATGATCGACACCCATCTATATCATGTAAGATATGGATACACCGAATTTCATGTGATTCTACCACTTTCTCACCGTTGAATTAGCAATGTAAAAGGTTCTATTGTCGGTAAACCATTAATTTTGCACCCACTAAATTAACGGAGAAGTGGTAGAATCACATGAAATTCGGGGTATCCACGTCTTACATGACATAGATGGAGGCGATGGATGCCGATCGTTGAAAAAAATCTTGGAGAAAAGGTGCCATGGTAGGGAATTTCCTTCTATGGCGTCGAAAAAATACACTCTTCATATTTTTTTCGACGATCGGCACCCATCATCTCCATCGTTATCATCTAAGATGTGGATACACCGAATTTCATGTGATTCTACAACTTTTTCACCGTTGATTTAGTGGGTGCAAAATTAACGGTTTACCGATAATGGAACTTTTTACATTGCTAATTCAACGGTGAAAAAGTGGTATAATTGTATGAAATTTGGTGTATCCACATCTTAAATGGTAAAGATGATGTTGGGTGCCGATCGTTGGAAAAAATGGTGGAGAATATTTAACTTCTATTTATTAAGCTGAATTAATTTTAACAGTTAATTAAAAACACAAGATCTAACGGCCCTCATCCAGATTCGCTTTTTTAAAAACGCGAACCCGTCCTATAGAAGATCTCTCTCTCTATATATATATATATAGGGTAGCGATATGGCGAGATAAAATGAGATGGTCAAATCCGACCGTTGGATCAACGATCGGATTTTTGCATCGTGTTCTACACATCAAAATATGTAGTATAAAAAAATCAGACAATTTGGAGGCTTGTAAGTCATGCATCAAGAGTATGCAACTTTTATGAAGCTTTATGTCAATATTACATTTGACACTATTACATCTACTAGTAAAATTGCTACATCAATTAGTAATATTGCTACATTTACTTACCAATAGATGTAGAAGTTTAGGTTAAACGTATTCGTAATATAAATGTTAGTACTTTATAAGATAAATGCAGTACTTCATTATATATAGTACTTTAAATGGTAAATGTAGAAGTTTATCTAAAAGGGCAGTATTGAAATAACATATCAGCTAATGTACTATAAGGACTAAAAGAAAGGAATATTTTTGTCTAGGGAGTTTTTGACGAGTCGTTTTGGCCCAGGGACCAAACCCTATCGCTTTTGGGCCCTAGGGACCTAAACCCCCATATTTCCCATAATTTTTTGTTATTGTTAATGGAAAAATTGGTTTTACTATTGTCATCATTCTATTCAAGTTTTTTGTTAAACTTTTAGCTGATTAAAGAGATGTATGTTTGGAATGATAGTGTTAGCGGGCAACAAATCACAATGACAGAGGATCACAGGGTGATTGGAGTAAGTGAGCGGACGCGATTTATGAAAATGGGAATGCCTGTGAAAGATGGCGAATCTCGCCTTTGTGGTCCGTAATATTTGTTTGTCTTTCCTTCATTTATTTGAATGAGGCTTAAGGGATACGGAGTCTAGTAACCTCTACCTGAATACAATATGCATGTAGGTTTAAATCTTGGTCGCATGCTTGGAGACAAATTTCTTAAAGAGCAAGACTGTCGTTTTAGTGCAGAGCCTTATGTAAGCCAAGTTGTGAATGTATCAAAAGCAGGAGCAGCATTTGCATTGTTGGCCAGGTGATTCTTCAATCTCTGCTTCTAAGATTGTATGCTTATAGCTGTTTTTTTATTGATTGATGTATTACATGAATGAATGAAACTGCAGTGATGGCCTTTGGGATGTCATCAGTATCAAGAAGGCAGTGCAGCTTATACTTCAGGTAAAACTGTTTAACTACAGATTGATGTACTTGAAATATATTGCTTTTATAGATTGGGTAAATTCCATAAAAATACCCTTAACCTTTGTTCTCTCGATTAATATACCTTACAGTTCTTTTAATAAATAAACTCCCTTAGACTTGCGTTTCAAACTTCCAATAATTTTTTCCCACAAAAATACCCTTGAAATAGCTATTTAAGCTAGTTAGCTGTGTTTCAAGGTTATTGTTGTGAAATTACCCTTAGGCTTAATCCAAAAAACTACCAAAAACTTTACCCCTGCGGCAACAAACTACCAAAAACTCTTTTAATTACAAAAAGGCTTAATTCCGAAAAAACTTCCAAACATTTTAGCTAAACTACGAGAAACTACCAAGAACTTTTAAAATACACAAAAAAACTACCACAAAACTTTCAAAAACTGCGAAAACACCACATCAGCAATAAATTGCATGAAACCGCCAAAAAACTGATAAAATTTTGTACCATGGTTGTTTCTCGTAATTTTAAAAGTTTTTGGTAGTTTATCGTAGTTTAGCAAAAATGTTTGGGTTTTTTTGGAATTGAGCCTTGCAAAAGACTATCATGCTTTGAAAGTTTTGTGGTAGTTTCTTGCAATTATTAACATGACACCTTAGTTATGGTGGTTTTTCGTAAACTTTGAAAGTTTTGTGGTAGTTTCTCGCAGTTTTTGAAAGTTTTGTTCGAGTTTCTTGTACATTTAAGAAGTAATTGGTAGTTTGTTGCCATAAGTGTAAAGTTTATGATACTTTTTTGGACTAAAGCCTTACCCTTGTAGATTTACTAGCAGTGACCCCCACACGTTATGCGCTGGTCCTACATTAAATTGAGAAAAATACTCGATTATAGGAAACTATTCTGGTTTTGATAGAGGTTGAGATGGGGCTTTCATAGAAATAAAAAAGATGGAAATGAAAAAAAATTATGATATTTGAAAAAAGATCAAAAACCTTTTTTGAAGAAAATTTAAGGATAAAATGGGAAACAAATCAACAATTAATTTTCTCCTCGGTTGAAAGAATGAAATTAAAAAAACACACGAGTCTCTTTTTATTCCTCTTTGTTATTTAAATCAAGGATTGCTACACTCCTAAATGCATCTAGTGATTATGAGTACTATTGATGGTGAAAAGGATTGAGAATACTTTTATTGGCTTAAGAAAAATAATAGTCTATATAACTCTGTACATATAGAGAGTTTTAAATCACCTCGCCTAACAAATATATAATAATCAATCAAACTGATTAACTAAATATAACAAATGAATATATATCCATAACAATATTCATAACGCTCCCCCGCAAACTGGAGCATAGATGTCAATCATGCTAAGCTTGGACATAAGAAGAGCGAAAACTGGTCGAGAAAGAGCTTTTGTAAGAATATCTGCTAGTTGAGTTGCAGAAAAAACACGCTGGAGTGCAATCATCTTACATGTAACTTTGTCACGAATGAAGTGACAATCTATCTCGATATATTTGGCCCGCTCATGAAAAATTGGATTCTCAGCAATGTGAATTGTAGTCTTGTTATCACAGAAGTGTAGTCGGAAGAGAAGAAGGAACTCTAAGATCTGTTAAAAAGGAGGTAAGCCATACTAACTCAGCAACTGTATGCGTCATAGATCTATACTCATTTTCTACAGAAAAACGAGCAACCGCATTTTGCTTCTTACTTTTCCATGTAACCAGGTTCCTTTCTAAGAAGACACAATAGCCACACGTGGAACGACGATCATCAACAGATCCAGCAAAGTCAGCATCCACAAACACTGTGAGCGACAACATAGATGATGGTTTGTATTGAAGACCATGTCCGTGAGAACTTTTGATGTATCAGAGAATATGTTCAACTAGCTTAAGGTGAGAAGTCAAAGGATTCTGTATATATTGACTCAATGTGCTGACGACAAAGACAATGTCTGGCCGAGTGACAGTGAGGTAAATAAGCTTCCCAACTAGACGTCGATATCGTCCTGGATCAGGTAGTGGAGGATCTGAGGGAGAGCTTAATCGAGATAGTTTAACTGAGAAATCCATAGTAGTGTCTGCTGGTTTACCTCCCAGAAATCCTGTCTCAGATAAAAGATCAAGTTCATACTTGAGCTGAGAGCTGCAATCTACTAGAATTTCATGATACTTCAATTCCAAGAAAATATCTAAGTGGCCCAAGGTTCTTGGTATGAAAGTGTGAAGCCAAATGTTTCACATTGGAGATGCCTGCAGAATCATCTCCAGTAATGATAATATCATCAACATACACCAACAAAATTACCTTGGCCTTAAGGACGATAATAGGTAAAAAGAGATGTGCCGGCACGACTACGTTTGAAGCTAATCAGTCGTAAAAATCATGCTAAATTTTTCAAACAAGGCACGTGGCGACTGCTTCAGTCTATATAATGATTTGTGTAGAAGACAAACCATACTCCCTCGGTCACTCAAAGCCAGAAGACTGCTGCATATAAATAGTCTGTGATAGATCGCCATTAAGAAAAGCATTCTTCACATCAAGCTAATGAAGATGCCATTTCTTAGAAACTGCCGAGGATTTAAGAACACGAACCGATGGTAATTTGGCAAATGGGAAGAAAGTCAACATTACTTTGGTTACCAACCGAGCTTTGAGATGGTCAGTCGTCCCATCTGGATTTTGCTTGACAGTAAAGACCCATTGACAACCAACCACCTTATCTGAAGGCATAGGTATTAATTTCCAAGTCTGATTAGAGCGTAGTGCGACAATCTCTTCTAACATAGCTGCATGCCAACCTGGGTGATCAAGTGGTTCCTGAACAGAGGAAGGAATAGTGATGACAGATAAGGAAGAAACAAACTGACGAACCAATAAGGTCAGTTTATGATAAGAAACAATTAGAAATCGGATGTCCAGTAGTACAAGAGTGCTTACCCTTGCGTAAGGCAATAGAAATAGATTTTCGTCGGAAGGCAGATGTGGTGGAAGGTCAGGAACAATAGACTGTGTTATAGTACCTGCAGAAGAATTGTTAGAAGAATCATTAGGGGAGGTGGTTGGACAACTTTCTTACGACGATGGTACACCTGCGGATAAGGAACTACATGCTAATCACCAGGGAACACAGGTTGAGCAGATGAATTAAGTTTTGGGGAAGGTATATGGAACCGGAATAGAAGTGGGTTCCTTAACAGATGGTGGAAAATAGGCTTGATCTTTCTAAGAAGGTCAAATCACATGAATTGCAAACTTTGGATGTGGCAGGGTCAAAGCAAACATCCTTTTTTGGGATCGAGAGTAAACTACAAACACCATGCGTGTAGCTCTAGGATCAAGTTTATCAATACGAGGACCGAGAACATGAGAGTAGCAGGTAACCAAACACCTTCGGAGGAATAGGAAAAGGCTTGCCTTGTGGAAACAAAATAGAGAAAGGAGATTTGTTGTCTAGGACCGAAGAAGGCATGCGATTGATATAAAAGCATGCAGCTAAAACTGCAAAATTCCACAAATGTTTAGGAACATGCATATATAAGAGAAGGGAACGAGCTACATCAAGTTATATGTCGGTTCTTTCGTTCAGCAATCCCATTTTGCTGAGTATAAGAACACGAAGTTTGATGCAATATTCCCCGTGTCTTACAAAATCCAGTAAAGTCCATGCTGATATATTCCTTAGTATTATCTGAACGAAGAACCTTAACAGAAACATCAAATTGATTAGAAATTTCAGCAGTAAAGGTTTTAAAAGTAGACAAAAGGTTAGACCTATTATACAAAAGATACAACCAAATCATGCGTGAATGATCGTCAATGAATATAACAAAATATTTATAACCAAACACAACGAAATTTAAATGGTCCCCATAAATCGGAGTGAACTGAAGCAAAAAGCAAGTCATGTCTCGTATCAACTGGAGAAAAAAGGAGCGATGATACTTCCTAAGAATACAAGACCTACAATTAAATTCTGGTAAACTAATAGAAGGTAACATAGTACGTAAAGACAAAGGGGGGGTGACCAAGTCTCCGGTGCCATTGGACAGTAGAAACAGCTGAGATATACTGGGAAGGTGATCAATATAGTACAATCCATTCTTGTCATGTCCCCCACCAGTCCGTTGCTTCGTCAAAAGATCCGATATTACAAAGTAAGATGGATAAAAAATTATAGAGCAGTTGGAATCATTTGTAAATTATAGAGCAGTTGGAATCATTTGTAAGCTGATGAATGAAAAACAAGTTTTGTTTTAAAGATGGCATAATTAAAGCATTTTTAAGATGTAAAGATAAAGTAAGTGATAAATCAGCGGAACCAGAAACGGGTATAGTATTACCATCAGCTATAGAAATAAGCTTGTAAGGACTAGAAGTAAGATCAGATGGTCTATCACGAGACATGTGATGTGAGGCGTCGGAATCAGTTACTCATGAATCAGAATGAGAAAGTAAAGATATACTTGACGGAGTGGAAAGGTGGGCAGAAAGAGAGGAGACGACGTAACTGGCCCCATCATCACTTGATAAAGGTACCTGTCCGGTAGAGAAGGATGGTTCAGTATCCGCCGGTGTGGATCTCTGGCAAGTGGTAGGTGTGACATCAAGATAGCTATACTTCTCCCAACACGCGTTCTGATGATTAGTGCCGCCGTAATAAGAACAAGAAAGGCCGGCGTGGCCACGACCACGTTCACGAAACTACGACCACGAGCAGTTAAAGGGGGACGACCGAGCGATGCCATGCGGCTTCTAGAAGAGGGACCATGTTCAGACAGAGTGTAGGTCCCATGTCTATGGCTTCGAGTAACAAGTGGGTCGAGACCTGCTCAGTAGACGGGAAAGAGACTGGGCACACGATAGATACTCGACAGGATTCTCGTCAATGAGGGAGAACTATTCTGAGAAAGAATGAGATAATGGACGCCCTCAAAGATGGGCGGCAGTCGAGCCAATTGCAACGAGCCAACAAGAGATTCGCGTTGTTTGCGAGTGACAGTAGGGTCAGTGGAGATAGGCTGATAGACGTTCCATTGATCAAGAAGTCCACTGAAAAGGGCACCAAAATCCTGAATATCTTCTCCTTGATTGGCCGTAGTAAGGCGTTGAAGATGTCATAGAGTTTCTGCAAGTTTCCTCAGACGAGTATAGAGAATGAAGATGTGTCCAAACTTTCTTTGCTGTTTTTAGAGACATAATAGACGTATAGCAGCGAGAATCCATAGAGTTAGACAACTAAACAATTACCTTGTTATCATTCTGAAACGAGTTATCATAGGTGAGATCTTTGGAGTCAAGTAGCGGTGAAGGCTTTTACTATTCAAGGCTCGTTCAACAACATCGGATCATTGTAAGTAGATCTTTGCGCCGGAGAGAGATCGTAGTCAAACGAAGATCCGTCTTGAAATCAACGGACGAGAGAGAGGCTGATTACTTTTGTCATCAACAGAATCCATTATGAACGGCGCAAAGGTAGATCCCCAGAGAAAATAAAATGTTGTCTAACTCACAATGTACAAGGAGCAATATGATCTAATAGATCATAGGGACGACCATATCTCTGAGAGGAAAAGAATAGAAATAAAATAAGCTTCTTTCGAAACCAAGCAAAGGTTCGAATTAATACACATAGGCCATCAACAAAGTTCGATGTGCTGGAAGGGGGCAATCTGCTAGAAGGGCGTCGTGTTGGGCTCTGTGGGGGTTCGATCTGCTGGAGGGGGTATGCGTGGGCACTGGGGGGAGTCTTGATCTCCTGGATGAGGCTTGTGAGGGCTCTGGGGGTGCTCGATCTGCTCGGGGGGCAAAGGGCGTCATGGAGGGTTGGAAGGGGGCTTGCGATGGTCGGTGAGGGCTATGGGAGACGATTGAAGGCAGGCAAGGAGCGCCAGGGGAAATCGAAGGCGGGGGTGGCGTCATGGAGAAGCGTTGAGTGTGTTCCAGGTGAAATCGAAGGCAGGGAAGGCGTCGTGAAGGCTGTTGGTCGAGACGAGTGCATCGAGGGGTGGTTGGCGAGGGTTTCTGGAGGCAAGCAAGGATTGGCGAGTGTTTCTGGAGGTGGTGCGAGGGTCGGGGAGATCGAGGGTGGTGGATCGAAGGTGGTTGGGGGGAAAAGGATGGTGTCTTCGATGGCTGCTGGTGAGGAAATTTTTTCCCCTTAATTCTTTTCAATAAATTTCTAATATCATGAAAAGGATTAAGAAGAAAATACTTGTATTGGCTTAAAAAAATAATAGTCCAAACAACTCTATATACAGAGAGTTTTATACCCCCTCTCCTAACAAACATATAATAACTAATCAAACTGATTAACTTAATATTACATCTGAATATATATCCATAACAATATTCATAAGAGATGGGTCCCAAATTATGATAATTTATTAGCAAAAAAATGCATGTGATGATAATTGCCAGCCCAGTCAATTTGCCACAAAACCCCCAAAATACCCTCACATATATTTAAAGTATTAAGTTGACAATAATGGGATAAAGAAAAAAGCTTAGGATATTAATGGAATTAACACTAAAATCATGCCTTTTGTCCTTATTCACTCTCAAAAGTATTAGTAGACAGATAGGTAGGTAGATTTTGAGTTTCCTAATCTTATGTTTTTGAACTTTGCAGATGAAAGATAGATATAGTGATAATTCTGCTGAAGAGATCTCCACGGACAAAGTAGCAAATTATGTATTAGATGAAGCTAGGAGTCTGCGCACGAAAGATAATACAAGCGTAGTATTTTTAGATTTTGATTCATTGAGAACTAATCTTTGTAACATCCATTCTTAAGTCACACTCACTTAACAAGAGTTTTTTTTTTTTACTTTGAACAAACGAAAGATTCAGCGATGTAGTTTTTCATGTGTATTAGCGAAAGTACTGTTCTAACCAGCAGGTCTAACCTTCATTCTTTATGCCCCTTGATAGAATATGTTTTTCGGCAGACAATCATGAATCTGAAGCTCTTCATACCAAACTATGTGAAGTTTCTTCAAGCCGAACTTTTTATATATTGTTTATATATTATATATATTTATAAAGCTAGGTGTCAAGCACATCAAGCAATTTTTTGTCCTACTGGGGAAAATTTAACTCTGCCTCCTGGAATTTAACTATATTTGTATTCGGTCCCTGATGAGGCGCTGAAAATTACTCTCCGCCCCTTCAATTTTATGGATATTTGCAGTGGGTCCCTGCGCTTGAGCAAGGCCTACTGCTAGTATTATATATAAATCTCCAGATTTTTATGGGCCATATGTGCATATTTAGATTTAGCCCCTCCATTTTGCTCTAAATTTTCATGAGATCCCTATACAATTTGCAACCTCATGGTATATGGTTGGGAATAGTTTTAATTGGCCCTTGATGCCACTTATTTGCCGCATCCATGAGCAATTAGTTAATTCGGGAAAGTTGTCAAGTCCCCTTACTTTCTTGCAAAATTACATTCACCCCCCTAAACAATGAATAGCAATAACATCATATGATTCACATGCGATTAGGGTTGCATTCGGACTTGGATATTCAAATATTTTCGGATATATATATATTCAATTCGGATTCGTTGGAATATGGATACAGAAATATATTATCGGATCTAGTCGGATAAGCAAGATGAGTATGTTGTCTATTTTGCTATAACGGGTTAAAAATATCGATTAATTTCAGTCAATACCCTGTTACAAATTCTATGCCGTACATGTGGCTCTATCTCCTATCCTTTCGCTTTTAAGTTATTTGGGTGTTGTCCCTATAAAATTAGGTCATTTCAGTTTTATGTTACATTTCCGATATGTTTCAGTAAGTTTTGTTTTCAATACTACACGTTACATGATATATTTCTGATATGTCTGGATAGTTTTTGTTTTGAACATGTTACATTTCCGGTATGTTTCAAAAGTTTATATTTTCAGTATTCAAATATCTATTTCGTTTAAAGTATTCATGTTGCTCAGCAACACCCCCCCAACCACACACACACACACATATATATATATATGTATGTATATATGTATGTGTGTGTGGGGGGGGGGGGGGGAGGGGGAGGGCAACTTGCTAGTCTTTGGAAATTATTGTATGATTGGTGTGGCATGTGTAGGTTACACCTGTGAATTCTGCCACAACAAGAATGGAAACCTATGTTATTATTCTGTGCTACTACCCTGCAATATTGGATGCAGGCTGCAAATCACATATCAAAATAATACACTCTATTGTTTCACCCACTCTCCATCGTCAGATTTAATAGTTTCTAATAACAAAGGGATGAAAATAACAGGCATTCCGAATCCATAATAACTGGTTTCTAAGATAATAGTTACCGAGGCTTGTGCACTTCATATAATAGGACGTCCTTATTCGGATTACAATATAGATGCATGTTACTTTGTTTGCAAGAGAGGCTTTCTTATTCGAGTTGTGAATTAAGAAAAGGCACAATCCTGCACCCCCCCAAAAAAAACTTCCTAATGAAGCATTGATACAGACATGGGGGAGGTTACTATAGAATCTCCATTTAAAGCAAAATGGAAGAAGCCGTCTATACCACCGTCCGTGGTGTGATACACGAACGGTTGAGATTTAATGAAAGAAAAATAATAGCCTTAAAAATAGAAGAAGTTTTTTCTTTCAATTTCAACTGTTCTTATATCATGCTATGGACGGTAGATAAGCTGCTTCTTGCATTTTGCTTCAAACAGGGATTCTACGGGGACTTTGTCAAGTGTATCATTTCCATTAAAAAAAAGAAATAAAGAGAAGTAAAGTGATATCATGATGCTCTATGATTAACATCCACTCCTACAAAAATGAAGCACTCCCTTCTTGATATACAAACAATAATCAGAAGAACCTAATATAATTTGGCCCAAATGAAAAGGCGGAACCCATGAAAGGATGTTCTTTTCTTTTTCCTCTTTCATGACACAACTGAAAACAGACGAAGTATCCTTAAAGATTCAACACTGAAACATGAAATGAGAGAGCACACCCCTTTCATAAGGCAAGAACAGAGGCATGCCCTTACAATATATAGAAAAAGACAACCAAAACCATCGGCAAACAACCGATGCAAATACTGTAAACATCTGGAATCGAAAACAAAGAATTTTTTAACTTCTATTTGGGAAGAAACTATCAAAATGGTTGCAAAAGCTAGATGCCATCAGTGACTCTGAAGACGTAATTGCCAGGTCCATCTTGGAGGCTGGACATGACCGATGCCATCTGGTACGCGTCCCACTCTTTTCTCCAAAAAGTCGGCCTTCCCCGTCATCAAACAACAATACCGATTGAACTTAGCAACAAAGTGTTCAATATTAAAGCCTAAACTGCAAAAATCCCCACTTATTTTTAACCCTTATGGCAGAACACTGCCCTCTATTCAGAAAGCTACCACTTCGGCGCTTAATACAACCGGAAGTAGTTCTAAAAAAAAATCATGTATCTTTTTATTCCCAGTTTGTCTTCTGGATCATACTACATATTTATATATCACGAAAACTGCAAGTATGTCCGCTTGCTCCTTGTAGTGTTCATTGCTGGCATGAATGAAATTCCCGGCAAATGAAAAAGAAATCCTGACTAGTTCTAAGAAATACAACTCAGAGAATAAAACCTCGAACAAAATGTAGATGCAACTTTACTTACTGCAAAGAAATAATGTCCATCCACTCAAAGGGGTTTTCCACTTTATAAATAAAACCAGGATGGTTGAAGCTAAGAAGAGCTTCAGGAGTATTATCATGTAAGCGTAGAATATCTATGAAATTGAAAAGAAAATTTAATAATACCTCGATTAGACAAGCCTGATGAAAACATGCATGTCCAGAAAATGATTGTAACTTGATTGAAGATGTTGGGATGAATGAGTGTTAACTCTAAGAGTTAGTCTTATTGTAGTCGATGTTCTAAATTTCGGATGTCGGTGTCGTGTCGGTCCGAAGATTTTGTTTTCGGATATCGGATATCGTGAAACGTCGGGTGGGTTTATCAAATATCGGGTTCTACATTTTTGTAATGTAAACGTCATTTATATAACTAATTTTTCTTCACTAATTGGTAGATGTCGGCTAAAATTAATATAAATTATTCAAAAAAAAAATCACAAATCGGTAGATGTCGGCTAAAACGACAACATCACGAAATGCTGGCCGACATTTACCAAATAACAGTAACCGAAATAATTTTGCAATTCTGTGTCGTCTCCTTCCGAAAACTGACATGTCGTCGACATTTCGGCGATGTCGGCCAACATTTAGAACACTTATTGTAGTATCGTGTGTATCTTTTCTGCTGTAAAGAAAGTGCTTTGACAACCAAAAAAACATGGCATTAAAATTATAAAGGCTGAAAGATTGTTGTATTTATTTGTCAATTATTCCGTTTATGATACCGCTTTACAATTTATAATGCATATGAAAAGGCTAAAGCTCGGGATATGTAAATGTGATTTACTAAGCCTAAGGAAACCCAAAAGAGAACTTTATAAAACAGATATAATAACAGCATTGCTTTATGGATCACAATGCAGGGCGTATAAAATGCAACATTCAACAAAATGAGAGCGGCTTATAAAAGATTATTTATATTTTTGAGTGGTACCATGAAAAAAATTCTAAAAGAAAGGATAAAAATTGCATGTATTAGTAACAAAGTAGCTCGGGTATTAGATATAATGAAAACGTTAGAGAGGATATGCCATTTATAACAGTGGTCGAGAACGGCATCGGCTAGAAAGAGCGGAAAATGTAGTTTATAATGCATCAAGGAGTATAGATACGCAAAAATGAGGAGTTATTTTTTTTTTATACATATATGTTAGCTGTCAATTTAAACAAGGAGACGGCCATCAATAAAGCATAATGGAAATAGAGGATTTGTGTAGCCGGCCCTAAAAGCTTGGGACAAAGGCATGTCAATTGTCATTTGTGGAAGCGCATGGATTTATATTTTAACACAAATAATATAATCTAGTGTATACAGAAACTATTGAATGGTTAGCTAGGACTCCTCCACTTCAATGTTGCAGATTGCAGATATCCGAGCTCGTTCGAAAAGGTCAACCCATGCATGAGCCCCCCCCCCCCCCCCCGCCGCCCTCCTTTTCAACCAAATTATGGTACAGAAACTGAAGAAGGCAAAGAAATATCAGATATATACATAATATAAGAGAAATGTGGTGGTAGATGGCATAGCAGAGAATTTCTCTCCTAGACTGGTCAAATGGTCAGCTCTTCATAACTCATTTTGATAATCGGTATCGTCCATCTTGATCTTCATTATTGTACACCAATTTCTATTTAATTTTGGTATCTTCAACCTTTAATTTGATAATGGAGAATAATCTATCATTTGCAAACAGTTAAATTGCAACCCTCCGACGCAAGTGTGAGATGTATCGAAATCACTTAAATTTTTGTGTGTATGCCTCGGAATATGTTCGTCAAGATGAACGTGCTGATCATTAAAATATATTGATAGATTATTGACCTTTCGATGTATAGGAAAGTTTTTTCCCCTATGTCATTCACCTCCAGGTTCCTAATAAAATAAGCATATATATGAAAGCATTTTTGGAACATATATACTCATACCTCATAGAGAAAAATATCTCCTCAACGCATGCTGTAACCTAGACCTTCGATACAGCATAATAGTATCAATTTAAATTTTTTTCTCAAATAAAATTATTTTTTTTATTATTGGAGTATAATATTTTTAGTTAAGATGAAACATATAGTTATGGTTTTCTAAGTTTGTTGATTAAATGATAATTAGTTTTAATATTTATTTTGGTAATATATTAATATCTTATTTATGCGCATATATTTTATTTCTAACATTAGTTTCGTAACTAAATAGATAATATTAATATGATTGTTTTAACAAATGATATTTAGCATTTAAGGTTGTTGATAATTTATTAATATCTTATTTTAAATTTGCATCTAATATATTTTCAAATACTAGATTTGTAACCAAATATTGTTTAGTATGATAATTTTAAGGAGAGATTGGATCAAGTATTTATGGTTAGATTTGTTGTTAAAATTGTTATGCATATGTTTGATTTAAGAGTTTAATTAACTATCCTATATATACATATATTTTCACCTATCCAATATATCCCCTAATATATATATATATATATATATATATATATATATATATATATATATATATATATTATATATATATATATATATATATTATATATATATCTTTCCTTAAACAAATATATCTCTCTTTCTTTTATTTATTTAAACAACCGAACTCTTTAAACCCAAAGCCCCTCCACCTCTCTCTCTCCTTCTTTCTCTCTCATATCATTGTGGTTCACAGATGACTTCCTCCTCTTCTGTGTTTCTCTCCAAGAAAATTTGCAAGTCTTTCTAATTTCAATCTACAATCTTTGCTCTTTTTATGTAATCTCTTTCTTTGTTTACATTTACAAAAAGGCTTCATTGTAATATCTTGGTGAATATTCTATATGCATCCTCGACTCATTAAATATCAACTCCGATTCATGATTCTATAGTAATCATCTCAAAACCTCTTCATTTCTTTGTTTTCTAAACTTTTGATTCCTTAAAGTTTAATCCTCAAACCACAATTTGCATGATACCCATTTGCTATCCAGCGATCCCTTTCCACAACTCCAAACTTGAAACTTGATTCACAAACATCCATTTTGTGTCAATATCAGCTCTCTGTTGCCTCCCAGTTCTTGAATGTGTCTACTGCATTGTGTGTGCCTGTTGCCCTCCTTCGACCGCCGGCGTCTCCTGCCTCCAGCCACCATTCGAGAACCCCATCACCTTCCAACCGCAACCCCTTCCTCTTGCCGCTGCACCTCCAACCGCATCCCTTGCCGCTTTCTCCTTTGAGCCATCCCCAGCCAACTCCGGCCACCACCACAAACCCAACCAACATCCCTCAACCTGCGACAGCCCCTTGCAACCGAACCCATTAACCCCCCTTTAACCGAGCAACTTCATCATCACCAAGAACCCCTACTGCAGTCATCGTTGCCATCGCTTCATCGGCATCGACAACGTGATCGTTGTCTCTAAGGCAAATACTCTTGCTTGCTATTTTCTTGTGGCTACAATATCGGTAAATGTCTAAGTATACAATTAACCCATAACATGTAAATGGAAATGTTAATATTTGATAATTTCACTAATATATACTAGAGCACCCATTAATCAGAATACTCCTTTAAACCATGTTTCAGATTATATTCGAATTAATGGTAAATCCGGTTGCTTACAAATTCATATAGATTATTGTCTACTTATGGACACTATTTTTTACATATATCGACTGTATTTAACATGTTATTTGAGACTAGTATTATTGACATGCTTGAATAACCCTTACATGTTATTACTGTTCATGGACACTATTACATAATAACGACCATACTTGGCATGCCATGATGATTCATTACTCCAGTCCACTCATATAAAAAATGGATCTATAATTAGAATGCTGAATTACATCCCATGACACAATCTATACTGTTACAAGTTCCATTTCCGTACAATTAACATGATATTACAAGTGCCCGTCCAGTCAGCATTCCTAATTAGTAATTCAGTTTACTGCCATATTGGTTATAAATATGCGGAATGTTGGGATAGTTTGAGTGTGCGTTCGTACAACAGGATCTCAGAAGTTCCATGCTGGCAGTTCGTATCGGGCTATATCGGTCGCTTGTTACTACTGCTCGTACCGGGCTATGTCGGTCGCTTGTTACTACAGCTCGTACCGGGCTATATCGGTCGCTTGTTCATTCCACAGTTTGGGCCCATATTTCCTTACCTCTGGGGCCCTATCCTTAGCTTGGAAATACTCCTGCAGAGGTTGGCGTACACACTCGAATTCACGATAGAATAGATTACCCTTTTAATGACCAATTAGAATATGACTTGACCGACTTGACATGTTTACATGCTTACTTCATATTAATGTCATATCTATATCTATATGTGCATGCGGGCTTCACTATACTTATATATTCATACTATATCACACACACACATTATTACGATTGAATGCTTATTGGGATGCTCTGACATCCTGAGACTTGCCATCTCAGGCTTAGAGACGGATTTTCAGGCCGAGCAAGATCAGAGTAAAGAGTTTGCCAAAAATCAGTAGTATTTGTAGGCTATTTCTATTTTATTTCAGTTGTTGTTAGAATGTGCGTCCTCGCAGGGCGTTAGAAGTCATGTATCTTTATTTTGGATCATGTATTTCGTTTATTCGAATATTTTATCTTCTATGGATATTTTATTGGATCTATCATCATCTTGTGATTCCATTTTTGATATTACTCGTTATTCTTGCAGCATGATGTTGATATTATATCTTGGGATATTATCGTTTAGGTTTAGCTAGAGTCTTAGGTGTGACTATAGCAAGGCGATTTTCTCCTTGTTTAGGAGCACAGGCGGTTTCGATCCATATTTTTGTATTTCGGGAATTGGGGCGTTACACATACAAAGGCCACAAGTCTCTCTGCAAATACCATGGAGCTGCATACAGAAATAATGTGAACTGAGTTGACATCAGATCAACCTAGTGTGTATCCTGGGTACAAAAATCAAACACATTAAGTATCTTAGCAGCTTATAATTTTTCTTTCATTTGCAAACCAAGCATAGATCATGTAGGAATTCTACGCAATAAGATGGAAAACAACAGCAAAGCAGATTTACCAGAAGAGAGAGTGCAATAAGCGACAAACGATAAAGTCATTCAGCCACTATTTGTTTTCCTTGTAGTACTCAAAGTAAGAAATCCAACGAATGGCAACAAATAGCCTCTGCCTCTATCTCTATGTTTTTGTATGAGATAAGCGGAATATGACAGGAAAGCTAGGATATTTTCTGTAACGGCGATCAGGATCATATATATATCCATCATGCTCTTTTGATGATCACACTGTCATCATGATCTCCATGGTCCAAAAACATATAAATAAATTTCCATGTCAATATCAATACTTCGAATGAATTTGCAACCATCAAATGCAAGATCAAATGGTATGCAAATCGCAATGTCCAGGTATGTCTATGTTCTAAGGCCATGTAGCTCAAGATTGATGGCGTCGTTCATCCAAAAAAGCAGTCAAATAGTTGGCTTTCTCCATGTCAATGCAAACAAATTTCATAGAAAGCCACGCCACATTCTATCCCTATTCACACGCGTGCGCGCCTGTAACTCTGTCACGTTGGATATGCACTTAATCACTATATTTCTTTCACTTATGCATCATTCTTAATTTTCATACACCCGTTTACTTTAGAATTTTTTTTTTTTGAAGTAAAAGAATGTATTCCTTCAATCAAAATTTTAATTTATTGGAAAAGGAAGTAAACAAATATTTCCATTTCATTAGATAAGACAACTTTGTATCGTAAAAGACATGTTATTGCGGAACAAGAAGAATCTTACGTACCTTTGTATCTAATTAAGCGCCCACTTTGCTTTCCTTGTAACACGAGGAATATTTTCAATGGCATTGAATAGCTTATACTTCTCATTCATATCTCTAATATAAGTCTCAACGAGTAAGCTGTACATCTCTGCGAAACTATAAAGTTATCTACATCACAGAGAATAAGCATCTCTAATTATACAAAAAAAAAACAGGATATTGATTTTATATATTTTTACCAAAATGAACGTTCTCCATGGCTATTTGAAAGCCATAAAAAGCTCGAGCCTGAAAAGGTTCGCAGCTAATAATATTAGTAAATGACTGAATAAAAGATCATGTGTCATCCTTTCTATGTGTATCATGTGCATGCTTGTGAAAGGTGAAAAGAGTGCAAGTTTATTATTATTCATAAGCATGTCTATAACAACTTCTATTACATAAATACTACAATATGGCTGGTGTATATGCGCGTCAAGTAAATATATACCCACTATCGTAAATCAGGCCAAAATTATACGCAATGATACCATGACCACGGATTATGAGTAAAGTCGAGGAGATAGAGTGAAATACATGAAAATGGTTAATGCAACTATCAGGGTAATGATAAAATGTCTTGGTACTTGCTGCAAGTGAACCAAGCAAAGAACATGCAGAAGCGGTTTTTTTTTCCAAGATAAAAATTTTGAAAGCTATATGTTAAGATCCACGGAGTAAAAAAGAATGAAGCGTCACCCTAAGCTCTAAGCAAAGCCTTGATGAAGACCTCGTCGGATGGTTGGGACGAAAAAACTTGGAATAACGAATCGTAACCAAGAGACAGAGGAAACTCTTAATTTAGACAATATTCACCCGAATTTTCACCGTGTCACTTGATTCAATGACCCTACCAACACTTCACAATACAAGAATCTTGTATGAAATTCTAAAGAAATTTTCTAGAATCCAATCATAAGGCTTCTTTTAGTGGATGTAAGCAGGCAATAAGCGGCCTCTTGTACTAACCTAATTTACTTGCCACATATGTATCTAGAAACTCACAGATACCAAATGTTTCAAAAAGTCATCTGAAACTTGGATGCCATCTCAGTGAGCTTAGTTTTTAGTTTTCTCCAACTCATGACAATACTGGCTTACTATGGTCCCAATTTGGAGAGCATAATGGAACCTGACATCTGGTTTAGTTTGTGCATATCCTGTAGCAGGTGGCAAACCATCAATGCCAATGAAATTTTCAATCGTGGTATAAAATCGAAACTGAAAGGAACTAAATTTTGATGCATTCCACATTAAATGTATATAATTCGTCTCTTTTTCTTAAACATGCCTTTTTTGCTGCACACATGACCAATGCAAAGTTAAGTTACAACTATTTACATATGTAAACTTTGTTAATGTGCCTTTTGGAAGCGATGCATGGCTAATATTCAGTCTACTATATGAGAAAAGATTTATATGTACCTAAAAAATTGTTCGCTATCTTGTCTACCATGTAAGCTGTAAATAAAACAGATTGATTGGTTCTCTTATACGACTTATCTCTGAGTTAAACACTAATTCATCAACATAGACATAAATGAGGGAATGACATTCTGACATCCCAGTACAGGTACTATGCTTTGTGTACATATTCAATATCTCATAGTTTCTACAATTGCTTCTTAGGTTTAGCCCAATCTATTCTTTATCTTTTGTTGAGCTCCAACTCGGGGCTTTACTATTCAAACGACAAATAACGACGTTAATATATTATTATATAGCACCTAAACGTTATTCTAACTATTCATTGGTGTGTCATCTTAGTGCGCGTGCGGGCGGGCGCAGAGAGAGAGAGAGAGAGAGAGAGAGATTCGAATATACAGGCATGTGAATGCGATTCATGGGTATGGAAAATAACCTCAGGAATTTGAACATCTTTTAGAAATCTTGCCGCTAGGTTCTCCAAAACTGTCCCATCTGAAGATGCAAAGAATGCTAGCAGGTGGCTTATGAAGTGTTTCTCGGAATTGGTCAAAGTTTCCCAATGTTGGACATCATTAGAGAGATCAACTTCTTCAGCTATACTGCATAAGGATACATCCAAAATATAAGATAGTCGAATCTCAAAAAGTATAGATTGAAAATATTATAAAATAAAATTCTCAAACAAATTAAGAATTGAAAGCAAGCATCAATGTTGGCTGATAATAAAGAATTGACACTTCATGTACCCGTAGGAAAGAAGATGCGATGGATGTGATCACATGGTAACTCGGAAATTTCTATTCCTGTTTCTTACTTTTGTGAGATTAGGAAATAGCCTTAGATCTTCAATTCACCAACGGTTGTCAATTTGCATGATATTAATAGAGATGGTATGGTGGAAGCTTGGTGATTAAAAAATTGGGCAAATTGCAAAAATCTATCCATGAACTATCACCTTTTGTGCGATTGATACCATGAACTAATTTTATAACATATTTCTACCATGAACTATCACCTTCGGTTGCAACTAATTACCATGGAAACTCAAATGTTATTTTTAACTGCCACGTAAGCAATTTTTGTAGTGCAATATTTCCTTTTTTACCCCAATGCTATGTTTTTTTAAAATACAATAAGATCTTTTCTGAAATACTTCTTTTAACATTCTCTCCCTCTTTTTATCTTCCCATTTTAACTTCGCTTCTGAGGCTAGGACAAAATGAGAGATCATGGCATTTTTCTCCTATGCGAGTAATCATAACGTGCGCTGCGATTGTGGCTTCCATGGTTAGATCCAACACCGATCTCAATTCAGATAAGAGATTTTGGGGCCGTTGCAGTTGGCCCGTTAAAAATTGCAATTTCTTCAAATGGGTTGATGGCGGTTCTATCGAGGGTGGCCCTGTTGTTGGGGTGCTATTGGCAGAGGGGGGACACAGCTTTGGGGTGCTGTCGCGGGCACTGCCGTTCGAGGGCAACATATAAGATATTTGAGAAGTTTGTTGAAAGAGATGCAATTGTAGATCATTAATCTCCAAGAACATTAGGAGCAAACAACTGTTGAAGTTAGGAAGATAGGGCGGCTGAAAATTAGGGTTTTGTGATTTTGGGTGTAGTTTTAGGGTTTCTTCTTGGTAAGATGTAAGGTTACAATGTTGGGTGTAGCGTCGTTGATATAATTTTTTGAAGATGAATAGATGAAATCTTTCTTGATTTTGAATGAATTTTTACTTGTTCCATCATCGCTTGATCTGTTCTTCCAAAATGCATATATAAACTTAAAATTCATGGCGAAATCAAAACCAAAGTGTTGCATGATGTTGAAAATGGGGTATAGTTTCCAAACCAAAATCTGGTTCAACACTGGAGCAGCAATTGGAACAATAAAAGAGTTATATGAACATATTAGAGCAATAATATTGGAACAACAATATTGGAGCAACAAAATACAATACATGAACAACAATAATTTGAACAACAACAATGTAAACAACCTGAAAAAGAAAAACGACACTAGCAGGAAGAGTTGAAACATTGAAATCATTGCAACACATGAACAACAATAATAGAAGTATAACAACAATTTGAACAACAATATGAACAACCTGAACAACAACACTAGATTCATTGATTATCCTTTTGAAAACGATCACAAATTCATTACAGCTTGTTTTTGAGGCATACTATTTTACAACCGTACAAAAGACATCCATAGAGCTATACACAATATAGCCAAACTACAAAATAAGTTCCGAGCCAAGTATCATCTTATCTATGTACAGAATCCCCACAAACTGCAAATACTTGTGAACTGTTGGCTGTAGAGTTGGAAGCATCATCAAAATGAAACAAGTCTTCTTCATTACCTGCCATTAAGATATGATGAAAATGGAATGAGGTAAATATTAAAGACAAAAATTAAAATGCAATTTGGAAATGTTTTGAAATAAGATATTAACTGGACTTATGAAAACTGGATGCGTATATTAGCAGGAGTTGAGTTAGATGTTTCCCCTTTATTTCTTGATGGCACAAGCTTGTGTCTCTTAGGTCTTGACTGGATTTCTTAATGCAAGTAAAATAATTTAGGCAGTAATTAGTATCCATAATAGATTTAAAATGCAATTATACACATAAACTGCAATTTAAACACACCTGGGTATCATGATTTGTATCTCTACCAACCGTTACCCCTCCTCCTCCTCTGTCAATATTCAATATAAGCACCCTCCATAGCAGTGACTCCAGACCGAGTTCCTACATTAGCTTCAATATGAATGCTCCTAATTTCTGATGTAACAAGGTTATCTCCTCCTCTCCTTCTCTTCTTAGACGTCCACTGGTTGAACTGGATCTGCTTTGCAACTTCTAGTATTGTGCACAACAACATGACACTTAAAGCAAGTCATTGCATTTCAAATTCTAGACATAGAATACCTGTTTTGAGTTTCATTAGGATTCCTTTTTCTAAATTTCTTTGGTGATTCTGGTTGTCTCTTATAATTAGGTGGCAAGATAGGAAAACACTCCACATTATCTCACATTGTAAAGTCAGGAACATGATATATCATTCCCTCAAAAGTTTCCAACCATTTAGACACATGATAGTATTCATGAATATAAGTGTCAATCTCTCTCCTTAGCTGAGTAATACACAGTACTGCATGCCTACAAGGTATTCCAATTAGACCCCATTCCATGCAATCATAATGTTTCTTCTCCAAGTTCAAAGTGTATTTTTTTTGATATTCAATCACTTCAAAGTTATCATTTCCAGCAAAATGAGCATGACAGTCTTTGCCATCTTTGGTTTTATCCTGTATAATCTCCTTGATTCTGGGAAATATGAGGGGTGGGCTACCCGGAAACCTAGAGATATATCTTTGGATACCTCTTTTTTCTTCTGAAATCTTTTCATTAAGTGAATTCTAATCCACTCAAGTATTGTGATAATAGGCTTATCCTTTGCATCTAAGATGTATTTATTCTAGGACTCACAAACATTGTTGCATACCATATAACATTTAAATAAATTACTAAAATGTGACCTAGTCAACAAATGTTTCTCACCCACTTTTACCAAGTAATCCCAAGCCGCTTCCTTTTCTTTTTTCAATTCTGTGAATGCTGGTTCATGGTCATACTTCTTGTATGCCTTTGCACTTTGCCATATCAATCTCTTCAGTGTCAAACCCTTGTGTTTTTCTTGAAAATTATTATATAAGTGCTTTACACAAAACCTAACTTCAGCATTAGGGACTCTTGACTTCAAACTCTCAATCAAACCCTAAGAACAGAAACAAGCATTGATCATGGATGTGTATGATGATCTAATAACTATCAAATTGGATATCTAAGCAACATAAAGTAATGTGGAGCAATCTAAAGTAATCTGAAGCAGTTACTATCAAATTGGATATTTAAGCAACAAAAAATAAGCTAAAGTAATCTAATGTATCAGTATCGAAACTAAGCTACAAGGTAAAATAATATGATGAATAGAATATGTATTAAAATGTTACCTTTTGCCTATCACTTATAAATGTCTATCCCCTGACATTGTTCACACCAATGGTCTCCAAGAGATTATCCAAGAACTAGGACCATGTCACCTTATTCTCCACTTCAACTATAGCATATGCAACTCTGAACATCTGATTGTTAGGATCTCTTGATACTGCACTTAGCAAGATACCACCTGTAGCACTCTTTAGAAAACAGCCATCTAATCCAATTATTGATCTACATCCCTTCAACAATTGTCACGCCCCGCTTCCCAGAGTGCGCTAAGATAGGCACGTGACAGAGCCAACCATGCTACCTGTGGATAGGAAACATCCCTCCACGGTCACATTACGGCTGTCTAGAGATATCAAGAACGGGAAAATAAAATAAACTATCTAGTGCATGTCCATGAGCCAGAATAAACGAGTTAAGAAATAATATGCGGAAGCAATAAATCCAAAGAGCAAAAACATCTGGAAAGTAAAAAATAACTAAACTGGATACTAACTGAATCATCACTGCTCGGCCCAACGGCGGAAGTACTCCTGATCAGCCTGCAATAAGGGTAGAGGATCTGGGCCATGCAAAACCTAGACGTTAGTACATCATAATATCAACAATAACATAATCAGGGGGTAGCAAAACATGCAGGCATGAGTATGAACAGTAATAAAAGTATAACAGTAACACGAATAAGAAACAGTGAAGGGTATAAGCACATGTGACGTGCGGTGAGTAATCTGAACTAAACTACTGGGTTAACTACTCTCAAGTCTTTGAAATCAATTTAATGAATCGTCGATATAACTCAATAGTATCCCGTGCATGCCCGGGACCACGGTCAAGACTCTCGGGCTGAATCCGAGACGTGCTGCTAGGCAGTAAACAGGTAACATGTACAGACGAATGATGTCAGCAGCAGCATCCCGAGGCTGGCCTAGCCCGTAAAACTGATCAGTATAAGTATCGAACTGTCGAGTAACAGGTCAGGTTTCATCATTGATTTCCCCATACTCCCAAGTTATGTGTTCAAGTCAGGTATTGATAAATCTGAAACTAATGCCAATACAGGATCAAGCAGGAACATGTTTGTCTATACAGACAACAGGATGTCCATCAGGACAACATGTCAGGATTGTCGGCATTAGAAACAGGATCAGGTAACATGTCAAGTAGTGATATATCATGTCATGTCAGGTAATGTACATGTAATAAGTCATGTCAAGTAGTGGTGTATCAGGTCATGTCAAGTAGTGCACAGGTGTTAAACGGATGCCCATAATCAAACTGTAGCAAGTATTGAATCAAGATGAAAGTACGGATGTACAATAAAAGCATGGATGCACAAATATCGATCAGGGGTCACATCATGACTAAGTAGGATGCACAATTATCAAGCATGGTTCACTAATACAACAGTAATATGAAATAATATGGTCTCGGCGTGCAACTAGATATGTAATAAACCGTACGGATATAGACGGATACAATAAAACTGTAAATCGGTAAAATTTGCTGAATATTAAAACACAAGCACTATTATTTATTAAATAGATATTGATATAATAATATTAACATGGATAACATATTCAAACCGATTAATAACTATAAAAGTGGTATTGATTAACCATGCACAAGAAAATTCCGTTCAGAAATTCAGCGTCACCCTGATTTGTAAAATAGGTTAAAAATAACAAACGTTCTCCAAAAGGGACGTGTCTTATACCAAAACAAAGATAATTTAATAAGGTTTTCATTTTTATAAGTTGAAGTATCTCAGGTTGTTCCTACAAAAAACTATGAACATTCGAACTTGAAAGTTTGCTGCTGGAATTTCCCTGGACAGCAGTTTAGAAATATTTTAATTTGCATTTTACGTTATTTAAATAATCTATTTTGCAACTAAATATTTCATAGAGTAATACTATTATGAGTTAGCTTCGTAACGAACTAAAAAGTTCGTATAATAATGATTTTTCTATGATTTATAATGAATTTATAAGGTAAGGTGTACAGTAAATTTCAGATTTGTCGTATCCGCTTTGCAACGACGTTTCATGTGTAAACTATAATATTTTCAAACTATATTTTGTATAAAATTATAAAATGTAGATTATAAACTAATTAAAGATAATAATAAGAAATAATACGACGATATATATTTTAAATGATATGGATGCAAACGGGTATCTGAAAACGGTAAAACTTTAATATGGATGTACAGTGCAATCAACATGTGATATTTTTATTCATATGGATGCAAAATAAGATACATAGCATGTAGCAAGATGAATTAGCATGCGACTAGATTTGTAAATATTGATATGGATGCATACGGATGTCCGAAGACAGTAAAACTGTAAAATGGTAATGTCGGATGCATAACTAAACATTATGTGATGTTATTATTCAAATGAGTCCAATATATTGTAGTCTAGCATGTAACAAGATAAATTTGCATGCACTAGATACGAAATAAATTATACGGATGCAAACGGACGTCGTAAAACAGTAAAATGATAACAGGGGATGTACAATACACTAAACATGAAATATTATTATTATTATGGATGTAGTATATATCATAGCATGTAGCAAGATAAACTTGCCTCGATCGAATCACACGATGGATACGCACGGCACGTCCGACGTCGGTAAATCGTCGCAACGCACACGCGGCACGCGGGACGGGTCTAGGCAAGGCAAAAGGGTGATCACACAGGCAAGGTACGTTCACTGGATCACTCAGATCGTCAGCGACGAGCACGGCTCCGACGGTGATCACCGGAATCAAGAAACAAGATCAAGAAAAAGAAAGAAGAAAGAAGAAGTAAGAAGAAGAGGCTGTGTATTAAATAAGGAAGAAAATAAATAAATAAATAAATAAAATATATATAAATATATATATGCAGAGGAGAGAGAGAAAGGGGTTGTTAGTTTGTTAGGAAATTAGTTTAGATTTAAATTTTAAAAAATCTTTTATTAGTTAACTAAATTTTAATTTGTATCAGTTTATAAAATTAATATTATATAAATAAAATTTGATATTCTGGTAAATACAAATATAGTCCAAAACATGCCCGGGTCGGGTCTAAAATTCAGTTTTAAAATACGAAAAATATACATGTCGACCAAAATTAAAGTTGGATATCCGGGTAACGAAAAAATACATACCCCCAAGAACGGATGCACGCACGTGCACGTAGTCATCTAAACAAGTCTGTTTCACTGAACGGGATGAAAACAAGATGCACGGATGCTACCATAGGGTTAGGGGTATCATGCAGGCCATGTAATGTATTTTAAAAATATTTTATGTGACTTAAAATGTTATAGTAAAATGGAGATGCTAGATAAAATGCGAGTATGCAATGTACAAATAAATGAAAGTGCACGAGTCTATGTAACAGGTCAAGATAAATCATAAACATGAATCAAGACTGGTTTCAAGCATGCGGGTCGGGTCATTGTTTGCCGTGATTCCGGACATTACGGAATAAATCATTGTTTGCCGTGATTCCGGGCGTGACAGAATAAATCATTGTTTATTGTACCGTGGTCCTGTGGGGAATGAACATGATATATTGTACCGTGGTCTCATGGGACATAAACGGGATATATATACTGTTGAGTTACGGTGAGGATTACATTTATTAATTTCAAAGACTTGTAGAATAGATAACCTAGAAGCACAGATTTTAGGATACACATCACATACATACAGCTCACTATTTTATACCTGTGTTATTTATTTACATGCATGGTTATTACTATTATTGTTGTATTATGACGCACTAACGTCTGGGTTTTGCATGGTCCGGTTCCTCTACTTTTATCGCAAGCAGATCAGAAGTATTTTAGCAAGCAAGCCGAGCGATGAGGAGCTAGCTATTTAGTTTAAAGATGCTTAGTTTCTGTTATTTCCATAATTTTATTTTATCGATGTGAGCCCATATTGGGACGTGATTCAGATACTTTTGTTTATTGGATCTTAATTCGTTTCCGCTTTATGCATTTTCTTGATTCTATTTACTGTGGCAGATGAACATGTGTTAGCTAGACTATATATTTTACTGTTCTTGATATCTGATAGACAGCCGTAATATGACTGTGAAGAGATGATTCTCAGCCACAGGTAGTATGGTTGGTTCTATCGCGTGCCGTAGTTACGTATCTTGGGAAATGAGGCATGACATTAACTGGGGTAGAATTTCTGTATGCATTCTTCTTTGGACTGGTTGCCTTGGTTGGTCTCTTCTTCTTCACTGGACTTGGTCTCTTCTTCTTCACTGGAGGGGCATCACATGTCTTATACTCCATCTTCTGAGAGCAACTTGTCTTAGTGAAGTGGTATGTTTCTTAAAGCTTGGAGAATTGACGGTAGACACTCTCTTTGTAGCAATTGTTTACTTAATTGGAACATTGAATTTTGGAGGGCTTTCTTTCTTTATAGAATCTTTTATTGTCTGCCTTATATATCTTGAAGACTTGTTGGGCCCATTTTTCTCTATAGGACCACTTTCTCTTTTTCTACCGCATTGTACCATCTTTGTAGTTACTGGAGGAACCTTCAATTTCTTCTTATGGATGGCTTCTCTGTAAGAGTCTGTAACCAAGTCCTCATAACCACTGTCTGCTGAAGATGCTCAATGTATAAGACTGGCATTATTTTTCTCTGAACAAAGCTTGACATCACTACCACGGATGCGTCACAATTTACCACTGCCAAATCAGTCTCTAGATCCATATTAGGCATCCTTTAGTAAACTATATAGTCTTTGAAAATATCTACCTTCGTCAGCTCACGTCTCAAATGTAACCATGAACAAGCATCAAGATCATAATCCTTCCAAAGATGAATCCTTCCACCAAAATAGATCTTGGTATATCCAACATAACATAATTTACCACCATAATTGATCAATACTGCCATTCTGAAAAGGAAATAACCCCACACTAAGCACTTGATATGAAGAAATTCATATATGAATGTCAAACATCGTTATGGACACATAAAGAAGCAATGGATATGATATATAAATGCCATAAGTTCATAACAAAACAAAATTATAAAGATATACTATCTGATTTATATAAGAAACTAACATATACATCAGGAGTTATACATCAACACATTATTAAATATGAAAAATACAATAGTTCTTGATAAATTTGGCAATAGGCTTATTTATCAGCAAAGCCTTGAAGGAAGCTCTCCCGGCGTTTCCGCTTGGATGGTCTGTTGGCTTTTAAATATGACATTTGAGTTTTAAATGTCCCAAAGAACAACATCCGAATCGTTTAGGTATCCGACAATTAAAACTTCATAGTAGACATTGACAAACTCAATGTGGTAGGGATCATGTTTGTAACCCCTATATTTGTCGTTTGCCAATGCCACTCTATTGGCCTAGACTTTTCCTCTGTCGGTCCATGTTTAGTAACACCCTATATTCGTCTAAAACATCAAACTTCATATATATCTGCCCATGGAGTATACATATGAGCTTTTTATGACTTTGAAACCATCATGGTTCACTTATCTTGTAAAGAAGAAAACAATTTTTGAGAGAGGATAGATAGAAAAGATTGCTGTGAAACTCTTTACGATGGAACTTAGTACTTATCGAGATTGAATTAGCTATGATTCTTATAGTAGTTCACATGCTGTGGCCTGGGAAATGTATGATGATCTAGATTTTTTTGGAAATGTTCACATGTTGACATTGGTATGTGTAATATGATCTAGACTTTTTAATAAAGTTCACATGCTGACATTGATAAGGCCTTTAACAACTTTTGATATCTTTGGTGCATGTCAATCTACCAACACTAGTGCATGTGAATGTACCTACATCATGATGCATGTGAAAGAAGTATATATATTTAGATTTAGCTTAATTAGCAAGGCCCCAGCACAGACATTGTCAAGTGGAATTTGAAAGTAACACTTATAATTCTAAGCTTAGCTGAGCTTAACTTACAAGGCCTTTAACAGCATTTTGATAATCTTTGGTGCATGTGAATGCACCTACACTAGGATGCCGGTGATGTTTACATAACCTCTGATGGACCACATATCTCTTGGGAGCCTGCTTTTCTTTTCCTTCAAGTAGTTGATAAAATTTATTTCAAAGATATCAAAAATTGTGATGTTTTAACCTATGTGAATTTACTCAATTTTCAAACTATTCCAGACTTAGAATTATAAGATGATCATACCAAAAACAATGTACAACCCTCAAATCACATGGAGAACAGTCAACAAAACCAAACCAAACAACTTTTGAACCATATTAAAAGGGAAGGTGGGAAACCCCCCAATTTTAAATCCTACTCAAACCACAGACAAAGTAATATGCGAAAATTAGGATTCATGAAGAGCACATCTTCAAATCAGGTTAAACGCCTCTTAGAAATGCCTCGATTTCGATCGTCGTCGTCGTCGATTTCGCTAATCGTCTTCTTAACGGCTTCGATCCATGAAGATGTTTGCTCAGTTTGATCGTCGCCGTCGTCGATTTCATGGATCGTCGTCGATTTCGTGGATCGAGACCGATTTCGATGTTGAAATTAGGGATGAGTCGGTTCTTCCCCTTTTTACTGCTTTGTAAATGTAAGAGAAATAGGATAAATTAGTTAGAAATCTAGCGAAAATATTAATATAAATCGAAGGATATAACAGTCCATTCATGCAAATTTTTAACGCCATGTGGTAGTTATGTCAAAAAAAAGTTCGTGGTAGCAGTCTCTAATTATTAAAGTCTATGGTAGCAAGCGCACAAAAGGTGATAGTTTATGGGTACATTTTTGCAATTTACCCTAAAATAATTTAAGAAAGAAAATACCGATTATTTAAAATTTTACATCGATACTAATTTTAAGCAGGCCAAATCTTGCCAGACTCAGACTGGACCTGACTCAAGCCTCATCGAGTCTTGCCTGAACATATCCATTTCAAGTTCAATCAATTTATCTTTAACTTTTCTTTTAATATTATAAGGTTTCAAACAATCGACCCAACAACATGGTTTGCTTCTCAATGGTTGAGGAGACGGACCTAAACGAAGCAAAATGGAAGAAACGAATCAATACATCCAACCCTAAAAAATCGGGATAAACGCTTTTTGTAATTGTTGTTGCACCTGGTATGCTTCTCATTTCTTCTCCAATTCTGTTTCTAATTCATCTTTTTATGGGGTCATGTTCTAAAGTATGTATGATATAAAATTCAATTTCTCTTAATTAGATCCCTATTTGATACCCATTATCTTAACCCAGAATAAAACTGGCAATTAAATAACCAATTCTCGACATATTAGTGGACTATTCAATTTATCAACTCTCATATCTGATCTTAATTCCCAAAATACACCCATTAAAAACTAATAAATCAATTGAGAACCCAATTCTCAACCCTTTTTTTTAATAAAAAATCTCTGATCTAATTTCCCAATAAACACCCATATCTAAATTCAGAATAAAAACTGATTGTTTTTTATATAAAAAAAATCTCAACATATCTCAAATTCTCAGCCATTCATCTCTTAATCTAAAATTTTTCCCAACACAAAAATTCAGAGACCCTAGTCCAAAATCAAATTTTGAAGAGAGAGAATGGCATTTAGTAAATTACCAATCCAGAAACTGGCTTGGGCTTTCTTGTCCATCTCCACAGCTGCTTGTGTTTGATTTGGAACATGCAAAACCACTGCGATTGCTCCATTAGAATTGGCTCTCCCTCTTCTTCTTCTTCTTCTGGCCTCGACCCCATAAATTTTTCTCCCTCTTTTCTTCCCTTCCCCTTTTGTTTTCAATCTCTTAGAAAAAATGGTTTGTGATTTTTGGGGGTGCATAAAACCCCAGCAAAACCCACATACGTGGTTGAAGATAGCGATGTACGGATATGGGTCGAAATGTACAGAGTAAAAAGGGTTTTTCTATACAGGTGCAACTAGTTTTTGGCACTGGCAATGCATCGTGGGGTCATCACAATGCTTAATTATAATATAATGTCTCATGTTTTCCAAAAAATGATACTACACTGTTTTTCACCGGCGCCTAAGCAATACAATGTTTATTTCTGTTGGCAGTTTGATACCATCTTTTAGTCGATCGTTAAAATATTTCAAATTTGATTCACGGTTTTTTCAACGTTTTTCTTGATATTTCTACCCTTACTCTATCATATAACCCATCTACTCTAAAATAATTCATCATCCAGCTTTTCAAATTCGAGTTCTAAATTTCCCCAACCATCAAATTCAAGCCTAAATTTTCCTCTTCTTCCTCCATTTCTGTACGTCTAAAATACTTCGCCGTCTTTTATCAAATTCAGACGAGAAATGTATTTAGGAGAATATTTCTCAATCTCTGAAAGAAGCTCAAGACGAACCCATCAAAAAGCCTGATGGAACTAAAGATTAAGAAGGACCAGTTGAAGGATGAATGAAGAAAATGGATCTCGGCGGAGGGGAAATTGATTGCTAGGGATGATATGTAAAATGGATAGAATAGTCGTGGTGTGGTATCATATTATTCTCTCTTTTATTTTGCATCTGTCTAATATAATAGCTTGGACAGTGGATGAAATCCATGTTTTGAAATGAAAAGAAGATGGTTGTGTAATTTTATTTGTACAACTAAGGAGGTTTGTTCTCTCCATTTGCGTTTTCTTCAATTTAGCAGGTTAAAAATTTCCTTAAACGAGATGCAAAACTAATGCAGTTATTTAGGGATTATAGTAGTCGTTTGCAAAGTTGTACTCGTTCTCTCCGTTGATATTCGGGTTGTTCTTCGATGGATATAGTGTTTTTTCATGGTGAAATTCAGAAAAGAAGAATGATTAAATTAAAATAAATGCGGTTTTTTTAACCCTAATTTGAAGGTAATTTCACTTTTGAGCCGTTAACATCGTCAGGAAATCATAATTCAATTTCAAAGATTATGGTATTTAAATGCTAGAAAATAAACATTGCGATAAACAGTTTTTCCGACAACTGAAATCCTGTGGCTTGGTGAGACCCATGCATGACTGAGAGCCAGGACACCACAACAGTCGGTGCGGATCTCAAATGAAAGAGCCGCCCACTTTCCCAACACTTCATTTTGCCAGCTCCTCCTCCATTAGCCAAGCCCCCAACTCCCTTATTTTATTCGTATCCATTTGCGATGGCCGCCGCCGCCGCCGCCGATGGCTTCGGAGAATTCACGTTCTTCTCTTCAACATCTCCAAACCCTAACCATCGAAATCAAGACGACGAGGACGATTGGGGTGATTTTGTCCAATCTCCGCAAACCAATTCGATCCAATCGCCATCATCGTTCAACAACAACAGCAACAGCAAGAAATGGGAGAAGCTCAAGGGCGCGATACCTCTCTCCATTTTTGGAGAAGACCTAGAAGAAGAAGAAGAAGAAGAAGAAGAAGAAGCAGAAGCAAAATCAACCGAATTCGTTTTCAATAGTAAGAAGACTGGTACAAATGGATTCTCTTCTTCTTTTTTTGCTTCTCGAGATGTCAAGGATCTGATCTCTCATCTCTACGCTCAGCCGCCTCTTGTTGTTTCTAGCGATCCGCCAAAAGAAAAGGATTCTTTTGATGGTGGTGACGATGACGACAACGATTGGGAATTTAGGGGATCTTTGGCGCACAAAGAAGATGGCGATGGAATTCAGGTGATTACTAGATTGATTTTATGTTTGGTTCTCAGTTAAGCTTGCCAATTTTAAATCTTGATCCCCTTGTTTAGATTTCCAAGCTAAATTTATGAGTTTGATTGTAATTGCATGCTGTCTGATGGCATTTTTATTTTCATGTGCAGAAAACTAACGATCAACTTGTATTCGGCAATGGTGGAAGAGAACTAAGCAATGGAAATGCGTTGCATCCCATTTTGGAAAATGGGGATCGGAGTAGTGATGATGAGATATGGGATTTCAAATATGCATCCTCGGAAATTTCTGTTGTATCTGGATCTTTAGGAAATGAGGTACTTTTGTTTGCATTGCATTCAGGTTACACTCTTGAAGGTAAAAGCTTTGCAGTGATTCTGATAGATTTTTGTTTATGGGTGTTATAAAGAACAGAAGACTACTGATGCTGAAGCCCAAGTGTTCGTGCCTGGCAACAAAGATCAGGTCAGTAATTGTTGCCTTTTACTTTTGTTGGGTATTTCGTTTCTTGCGTTACTCAATGCGACTGGACCCATCTGAATGTTTCGACAAGTATGTGGTCATTTTTGCACAAAACATCAGCATTTTAGCTGGTATATACTTTCATGCAATACATTCTATTACCATTGCCTTTGTTTTATACTTCTTTATCTTAGAGGAGTCCTGTTCCTTGGTTCACACTTCATGAGCTAAAATTATATAAACCCTCCAAGGGAGGAGGGAGGAGAGGGGGAGGAGGAGGAGGAGGGAGGGGGGACAACTCAAGGTTGGGACTACTCATTAAGGCGGGAAAGTATGTCCTGGAAAAAAGTGGAAGCATTTCTAAGGTGGCATATTCAATTGGATATCCACGAAGACAAAATTTTAGTGTTAGCTACATCAAACAGTTATTCTTTCATTACATATTGTTCGAGGTGGTAATGTGAGCATTTACCATCATTCTCGTTCTTCTAGTCCTGCTTAACAACCAAGAGAATTTGGAGGATGCCGACAGTCAAATTAGGATTATGGCAATTCTGTCCCCATTATATGACATGTTCCTCTTTCCAATAGAGTGGGAAATGGGCCGGACTAGGGCCGAACTCATATAAGTCTAAGACCAGGTTTAAGTCCAAGCATAACCAATCTAGAAACAGGCTTTGATATTAAGGCCCACTCCGAATCCGTAACTCAAAATCTATGCCAGGTCCAAATTATTTAATAGACAATAAATTTTCTATTCAACCACTATATGTTCATAAGCAGCTATATGAATAAACAAGCATATGGTAACAAAAAGTTGAGTTATTAAATATTTCATCATATTCAATTACTTATTCCATATTAAATTGATGGGAATTTCATACATTTAAATTTTATTATTTGAAATTTCGTTAAATTATTAATTTTTTCGGCATGTTGCCGTGCATTCCTTAAGCTCGGATTCTGCCCATGTTTTTTGTTCAGGCTCAACCTGCTCAGCTATTGCGTCCATCCCCGCCCATAAAGTATGAATTTAAAGCCAATGTCCAGTTATAAATGGGCATGCCTTCGGATTCGGGTTGGGTTCGGTCTAATTTCCATTTTGCCACCCATACTCCACAATATGCAAATGAAAATGGTGCTGGCTTTAAGAAACTGAAATGAAAACAGTTATAAAGCTTGAGGAGTCAATTCTAGAAATATAGTCTTTTAAAATTAATTGTGTATTGGAAGCTAGGTGGCAAGTCGTATCATGTGTTGAAATTGGAAAGGGTTAGAAGAGTGTAAAGTAGAGAGCGGGGGTGGGGGTGGGGGGGGGAGGTAACAGGAGCTTAGAAATTGAAACTCGGCTTCTTGAAATTATTGATTACATGTTTTTTGTATATATAGCCTTGAGTGGATGACTTTAGAATTATAGATATTTCATCATACATCCAATGTCTTTAGAGAATTCTACGGATTCCTATATCTAAAGATTTCCAATCGCAGCTAATATGTTTTATCTGGACTTTTCTAAATTCTTCTATTTTACTAAGAACTTTTAGATAATTATATATTTCAAAATATTTTTTGGCATTATAAGTCACTTCTAGATATTTTTAGAATTATAAAATACAAATACAATATATTTCTATCCATTTTTAGATAGTTTACTTACAGAAGTCCCTTTCCAAGTTAGTACATAGTCTCCTTGCCCATGAGTAGGCATCAAGGTAGTATTGATGTCACATCGACAACTGGTCGACATATGTATTTTGAACAATGTCTTGCAATATTGATAATTATCTTATGATCTGGATTTATTTAGAAGTATATAGCGATTTAGTAGATTTTAGAAAAAGGCTACAAACAAAGGATGAGATGTCACTCGGAGGCTCTAGATGTAGAAACGTGTAAAATTCCGTAGAGATATGGATGTATCATGAAATATACATGATTCTAGGGACAATTATCTAAGTTTATAAATAGTAGTCGAGATGTAGACTTCTAATTATGAAATTAAGTGGTTGAGTTTTAAGTTAGTCTCTTTCTCCTTTCTCTATTTTTCTCTTTCCCAAACCCTTTCAACACCAATATTACTCGCTCGCCTAGCTTACGACCCCAACAAAACTGATCATATTTTGATAAGCAATGATTTTGATGATGATTTTTGAAGAGATGCAAAATCATTTTGTCACTGTGCCTTTTTTATCACAAGAAGAAATGAGAAGTGCTACGTGGGAGATTGTGATATTTCATGGGACATTTCATTAACGGGCATTGAAATTATTATATAAGGATTCTTCAGCGGGATAATTAATGGTGTAAAACAGAAATCCAGCACCTACTATATGGAGATCTATGTATATACGTAAGCTTTAAAGTTAGTTAAAGAGCCCGAAGCTATCTTCCTATTGAAGGAGACAAACATGCATGAACTGTGAGAGAGAAAGTCCCTGAGATTTGATTCCAGTATTTATCTCTTACATTATAAACCTATTCTACTTGGCCTGTTTGATGAATTATCAGTGCGATACATGCTAACTCTACAATAAATAAAATTTCTTCACATGCCCTTTTACTTCTGCACATTATAACGAAGGAACTCTACGCTTTTTACATGCCCATCATGCAAAAGCTGACGTATATTCTTTCTAGGAAATTTAATGGATTAACTGAATGTCTTAAGATAAATAAGCTTCACCTTCATATGTAGTAGCAAGTTGATTTCAAGGATGGTGATACCTTTCACCAGGGTATCTGACATCAGTGAATTTCTTTTATTCATTGTATTGTAGTTGCTCTTGAACTCTTGAGGAATTTTACAAATATGTGGAATTTGTTGTTGAAGTAATCGCCATGTGGATGCATACTTTATAATGGGGACGTCATGTTAGAATGTATCACTTACAATTTTAAGTAAATCAAAACTACTGAAATGATTAAATATTGAGTTGCGATTTATTGCCATATTTTTGCTAACATTTAATGAAAAAAACTTACAAGAAGCATGCTTGTGTGAGATTAGATGATACCGATTTTGTTATTATTTAATGCATTTCTCTCTATTGCACTCATTCCACTACAGTAATCAATATTCATTAATTTGGCATTTTTGGAAATACAATTACCGTCAATGGCTTTTGTATGGATAAGTTACCCAAGAGTGTCTGATAGGTTGAATTCTGCAGGGCTCTGGGAATTTGTTGGATAGCAACTTGGGTGACCAGTGGTCTGGGAATTTGTTGGATAGTAACTTGGGCGACTTCACTGACTTGGATGCATCTACTTGTGCTAAAGAAAAAGAAGAATTTAGTGAATTCTCTAGGACGGTCAGTGGGTCTCTAATAGCGCTCAACTCCTCAGGAACAGTGGGTTCAAACTTGCAATCAGTTACTGCTTTTAATGACATCATATCAAATCTGTACAATGAGACTGGTCAGTCTCATGATGTTTACCCTATGCAATATCCTAATGCTCATGGACCAGAATTCGCGGAGCTCAGTGCACATAATGCTTTTACTAATAATGGTAATTATCCTGATAATGAGATCGAATGGGAATTTCAGGAGGCTATAGATCCAACACTTGCCAATCTGAGTTCTGCTTGCAAAGTAGACAAGAGTTTACCCTGCTCAACTCAGCATACTTGTTTGGATTTATACAACAAGATGAAAAAAGGATCTCTCTTCTTGATTGTTCATCATCTTGGTGATCTCAAGGTTAGTGAAAAACGTGCATTAAATCATGAGGTTCTTAAATGTTATCTACATTCAATTGGTTTATTGAAATTTTTATGTTAGAAATCCCACAAGGTTGCTACTCCTGGTGAAGAAGCTACAACATTAAAGATGAACAAGGACATTCAGGTTAGTTTTTTTTAGTTATTATTGTGCTATGGAAGTTCTATTTAATTATTATTATTATTATTATTTTGAAAGATTGGCTGGAGTATACATTATGTATCTAGGTTCTGTTGTCCTAAACAAAACAAAATGTATCTAGATTTTTCTTTCTTTCTTTCTGAAGGAATGTATCTAGATTCTTAGGTGACATAAGAATAAGTTTTTTCAGACCCGGAAAGAAATACAAAGTGATCTATCATTTCCCCTTCCTATAACTTTTTAGTATAGGAGAATTTGGGGTGCTACTTAGACTATGGCCTTAATTATTTTTGGTTTGGCCTGTCCATGGTTTCCTTGCCACGAAATGTACACTCATTTAGAGAAGACTTTGGTTGACAGCCAATTAAATTTTTTTATCATATGCTGTTCAGGACCGTTTGTTCTCTATAGTTGATCCATTAGGATAGAGATAGACTTGGTGATATGAGACTACTTCTGACTCGTGACAAACTTTACAACATTGAGCATGATGCTACACTTCATGCCTCTTTATTTTCCTCAAGCTGACCATTTTATTATTTGTTGCATCCAGTTTCCAATTGAATAATTGTTAGGAACTCTTTCTTTCATCTATTTTACTACTTGCATTCCATCTGTTTTTGAACTTCTTAATTTGTTGTTTTCTGATAAGGGTAAATGCTATTCTCGAATCAAACAGTTCATAACTGTTTTTGTGGCTCTATCAGGCAGTTTATAAGGTGCTGCAAGAAGCTAATATTTCAGAGAATGATTACATGGAGAAATACCCATCAAAAGGTGCATGTATTAACGAACTTGTTGAATTTATTAAGGAGCCATTTTTTCGACCCCTGGAGGAAGAGTATCGATTATCAGAAAGGATCTTATCAGTATGTGTATTTTCTCTTCAGTCATATCTTCAGTTTTATATTGCACTGTACGACTAGGGAGAACAAACTGTAGCCTAAGCAACATGGATTCATATATGGATTCAGGACATGATACGAGTTAGATTTGCGGATTCACAATTTTCCGAAAAATAAGGATACAATTCATTCAGATAGGCTAAACTTTTGTTGTATATAATATTAAAAAATAATAGCAAAATTTTATCATAATAGCAAATCTAAAGTAGGAGTGCAAATGTTTGTTAGTGTTGATGCATACATAGTTGATCTATTGGTGTTTTAGTCATTCATACATGCTCGATGGATTTAGAACATGATATAAGTTTTAGGATGTTCCAAAAAGTAATCCATTAGTGTCCTTGATGAACTCGAAAGAATCCGGTATGGATACATATAGATATGAATCCGATATGTGTTCATTGCTTCAACAATGATTCCACGTAACATAGATAGCTTTCAGTTTGATACCAAATTGATGGGGCATAGATCAGGAAGCATGAGGCTGCTAGAAACAACTTCGCATTGAATTTAATGGAATAGAACTTGATGGATGAATTATAGACAATTATGAAATCAAAATAATTTTTCATGATCTACAGAAAACATGAAATAAAATACCATGGCAAATAATAACAAAATACAATTATATCCCTTTCCATTATAGATATAATTATTCACTTCCTGATCAATGGCGTAGAAGGTTTTTCCCAACGTGCATTTGCAGGAACTTGGAGACAACATTGTTTCAGTCAAGTCAATTATAACAAACTAAAAATAGATTTTAAAAATTATTTGAATCTAGAAATGTTTAGATAGTCTATAAATTATGAAGCAGAAACTCAGATAATGTTTAAACTAGATTACCCCTTTTCTCAGTATTGTTTGGTTGTCTTGTATGATGCTGTGAAATTCTATTGCACGTCTTTTGACAATGAATATTGATATACCAAATGCATATTTTTTAATAATGTCTATTACGTGGATTTCAAGATATTTTTCTTGGACTTCGCTTTATTGAGAACAGAGCAGAGAAAATTCTTGGTTTCACTTCTATTAGGAAATATTGCTAGTATGGGTTTAATTTGTTTGACTCTAGTTTAAGCCCTCCTTCCAAATTCACTGTTAGACGACTAGATACATTATGCCATAATTTTTCTTCGAACTTCTTATGTTTTAATACTCTTGAATTGTATATCAGACTAACTTCTTCAATACTATAGGCAGAGAATGAATTGAGAGCATCAATCGAGCTTTTTAGACATGCTTCCTCAAGGCTACATATCTTAGGACCAGCAACACTGAAGGAACAACAGGCTTATATTGCTGCATGGTCTAAAATGGCTCTTGCATGCTCTAAAGAGTTGAATCATGGGGCCGTTATCTGGAAAGAATCCCTTAGTGCAAATGTTTCTGAAGAAATACTATCTCGAGGTACACCATCCATGCTATTCCAGCTAATGTTCTGTACTTATTTATTTGGGTAAATTATACTCAATTACCATGAACTTTCATGGTAATTGAGATAAATGCCATGAACTTTATAGGTTATTATAGAAAACCATAAAGTACCCTTCTTGTTCACTTAATTACGATCCATCAGTCGTCTTTTCAAAATCATTACTTCAAGTTATAGACATGTGAACAAATTGAGAAACATTAGCAGAACAAAGAGAGGGGAATGAGCCCTGAAAATAAACTAAAATGGATAGATTAATGATATATTGATATACAAATTAGAGATGTATGCGACTTAGAACAAAGATACCGGGAGGATGATATTTTAGTGCAGCAATCAGAGGTAGTTCATGGTATAGCTGCTTGCTCCTCTGATATCCACTTTGGCAGCACAACCATGTAATTTATAAACTAAATGATATTATCTACAAAACTTGGTTGGGGGGGGGGGGGATTTCCAAATATATTTTGATAAAATTTCCCCCTTTTTTTGGCTTAATTTTCATAACAATCTATATCTCTGCAGGTAGAAGATATTTTGCTGCTCTAGTAGAAATTTATGGAGTAACGGAAATCTTAAGAACCTCTTTGAAACTCTATATGCCTTGGATACTAACAACTTCAGAGGAGAATTATAGTTCAAATGAATTAGTAAGTTACTTGGAAAAGTGTGCTGAGGCATGGACACAATCTGGTATGGGAAAAACTCTAGAAATCATCTTTGATGCTCCCACAGACAAGGCCTTCAAACTTTTCTCTGATCTCGTCGACTTCTCTTTTCATAACCCTGCCTTTGATAATGCAATCTGTAAACTATCGTTGTTGCCGGTGGATAAGCTACAAGGTATGCTTGAAAATTTTGATGCCGGGATCTTCTGTTGTTTGTTATTTGTTTTCTTTTTGACATATATACCATGAACTTTATAAATTACATCAAAATACCATGGAGTGCCCAGCATGTTGCAGTAAAATGCCAACTGTTAGTGTAGAAGTCACATGAGATTACCAATATCTCATTATATTAGCCCAGTAGCTTCTTTGAAAACACATTCCCCTACCCATCGTCATATATTTTGTTCATGTCTATATACCTTGAAGCGATCAATTTGCAGTTAGAAGAAAGAGAAGAACTAGAAGAAGAGAAACAAGGAACCTATATGGCTAAGTGGATATTTATCCGTCACCTAGTAAATATGTGATTACAGAATTTTGAAAAGATAACTGATGGATAGTTTCTTAGTGCAAGTAGTAGTTTATGGTATTTTGATGTAATATCATGCATTTAACTCAAAAACAATGAAATTTCTTGGTAAACTAATATACTTTTACCTTTACCCTTCTTTTTTGATTGGTGAATTTATCTTTTCTTGAAAATGAAACAGATGTGAAGGTAGTTACATGGAATGGGCATCGTTGCTGCCTTAAGCTGGCAAATCTGTGGGCCAATCGGGTATCTTGCAATCCTCCACTGCTGCCACAAATAGGCGCTGCTTAGTTCCAGAATCAGGTAGTGAAGTGCTGTGAAGATCAAGTGCTTAAATGGATTTGTTTATGTATATCTGCAAGAGAGGTTAAGGCCATAAAACTATAGGTCGCCAAAGAGATCATGAGGGCAAATCCATAGAGTGATTTGAAGCCGTTTACCATTCTCTCCCCCCCCCAACCAAATTCTTTCGTCGTCTCCATAATACGAAGATACGTTGTTTCAACTTTGTACATCTGCGATTATTAACCTTTTAAGGAGAACGTTGTTATTTACTGTCTTTATCTATGAGCAAATGTTCGAAATCTGAACAATTTTTGTATTATTTATTGATTTGATGTAAGGTGATTGAAGAATACGATTTATGAAAATTTAAAAGATAAATAAATTGTTGCAACTGTTGGACAATTTTGGATAAGTACTATCATGCCAATGCTTCCTCCATTGTATTTGTATGGATTACAGTTAAAGAGAGTTGACTCGTTTGTTCCAACTTGGGTAGTGATTCATGAAAAAAGAGCCGCTTCCACCTGAAAAACAATAGCATGGGGTGCTCTCGAGGAATCCTCACCACAATTTCTATGTGCGCGTAGGATATACCAAATACAAAGGCTCCTGTTTTACACAAATCTTGACCTTTGATTTCGATTTTTAATGAATCTGGAATGTTGGATCTAATAGTATTGGTGTTATTTTGCCTCCAATAGTAAGGACTCTCTATCCATGATTCATGCGGGTCAGTTGAAGGCATGTGCCAAGTGTTTCTTAAAGCGGAGGGAAGCCTACGCTGGCTGCCTTGCAATGAAAACTCGATCAAAAAGTCAAAAAAATCTATTGAGGGAGAATTGGAACTAAAAATTATAATTTTGATTTTGTTTGTCATAGAAAAAAATGTTGCGAAGATAGGTTTTGAAGATGCCGTCTCTTGCGTACTACCGAGTTGTTATGTTCTTTACTGTATGGAGGGTATTAAATTGTTGGATGAGTCACACATGTATAAAAATCAGACTTGTAGCTCTCTGAAAGGAAGAAAAAAAAATCTATATGTTAGTTATCGAGCTTGTGATTGGCAGAAGAGGTATGAGAAATCGGACCAAATATCCAAATTTTTTTGCTCATGCCTATTTACCTTATATATCACCTTAAAGCTTATTTATTTCCATATAGCATTCCAAAATTGATAGTTTCATATAGCATCCCAAAATGTCCACTTGTTATTCAAATCATCACACATTGTGGCTTGGCTCGCACGATATTAATCTAATTACTTTATAAAATAAATTATAGATCGTTGTAGGTGGTGGATGGAGTTTGAATCTTAGACTTCTTGCTCAACTACATAACGGATTACGCACATGTCATTACTAAATGAATCACATTTACTTCCATTGCTTAAATTGGCAATGCTTCGAAAAACAAGGTCCAAAAGTGTCGATGCTGCTATAACATAATATTCTCATATATTCTTAGTACGAGGGGTGATATATGAAAATAGCTAATTTTAGGGGTGATGTATATGGAAAAAATTCGAGCGGAAGGAGACGATCATTTATAGACCTGAAGAGAGAGAGAGAGAGAGTGGAAGCAAGCAGCAGCAAGAAGCGAAGCACCTCAATCGCAGCAGCAGGTGGATGATCAAAACGAGGAGGAGCTGCTCCAATTCAATCTTTCGGCACCGGTCTCCTCTGCGCTATCTTCTCTCTCCTCGATCACATCCAACTCATCCGCTGCTCCGCTGTCTGCAAATTATCGTTTTTTTCTCCTTTTAATTTTTCAATCCTCTGCTTTCTTTCATCAATTGATTCTAAAATCAGTCTAATTCTCTTTCCAGGTGTAACAGCCCTATTTAGATGCAGCAGTTCAAGATCTATCAAGATTCTTTTTCCATAAATTTTTGAACTTTTAGTTGGCCGCAAATATATTTTATTTTGAATTTTTACGGTAAACAATTTTGATATTGAAAAATCTTCAGTTTTTATATTATATATAATATTTTCTTAGTGGTAGCAAAATAATATTTTACGTATCTGTTTAATGTTAATATGGGAACAAGAAAATCTGTACCAAATCTCTAAATACGATTAATTGAAGATATATATATATCTGTAAAATTTCTTTATATATATACAAACAAAATATCTTTCTATCTCTCATACTCACATCTCTCTTCCCCCCCAGTCTGCTCCTCAATTCCCCATCACCGCCACAAACCCTGACCCCTTCCACTCGCCACCATCACCGCCGCCTCCATCCCTCTCGCCGCTACAAATCCCAAACCCCCCTCATCTCATCCCATCGCCCTCGCCTTTGTTCCCTTCGCACCACCATCTCCGACCCCCCACAACCCCCGGCGACCTGCACCAGACCCTTACCGTCGCCGCAGCCCTCGTCTTCGCCTCACAGCTGCTCACACCTCCAGATCCGATCTTCACCTCGATCGCCCATGACCCAACTCGTCTTCGTCATCTGCTCTCATCCCCGAGTGCCCTCGGCTCGACCCAGGACTCATCCAAACACTAGCAACTACCACGATCATCCTCTGTAAGTTTTCCCTGATCCCTGTTTTTTCAGGAAAAAAAATAGAAATATGAATAAAATGAAATGATAAGAAATCAGTGAACAATTGAAAGGGGAAAATTAGTATCAAAACCCTAAATTGATATAATTGTGTTTGGTTGTGTGGCAATATTTATGAAGATATTTATGGTTAACCGATGATAAATTTATCTAGGCAGACCGTATAACTCAGATCCCAAGTCGAACTTTAGCTGAGATCGTGCCCTGCATTTTCGTACATCGTTTTCCATGATCGTTATCCTTAGGCAAGTACTCTTGCTTTACTTTTGGTCGATGTACATCAGCATTCCTTTGCGGTTATATGTACATATATATTTTCTGCACTGTTAGAACAAAAGGGAAATGTGTTAGTATCTATTTTTCGTTATATCATACGAAAATATATATAGGCAAACTTTTATGTAGCGAGTGAGAATAATTGGCGAGTGTGGTTTTAAAATGAGATTTATTTTAACTACAAATAAAGTTCGAAAGTTTTGTTAACCTATCTCACATTTATATATTTCTAGTCAGTTTGTAATTAATATACCCATATTAAGATTAACGGTAAAGATAACAATTGTGACTCAAACCAGCTTGTACAACTTTCATGCAGTTACCAGTACCAGATAACAATTACTTTCGACTATTCATTACTCCAGTCCTAATGGACGGGATCTCTAATTAGAATGTTGAACTACATACCATGACACACTGCTATTCACCAGTTTTATTTCCATACAATTACCATACCACAAGTTCCTGTCTTTTCAGCATTCTTAATTAGTGATTTAGTCTTTACCATAGTAGTTATAAATACGCAGGTGTTGGGGTAGTTTGAGTGTGCGTTCGTACAACAGGGTCTCAGGAGTCCCATGCCAGCAGCTCGTACCGGGCTATATCGGTCTCATATTTACAGCTCGTACCGGGCTATATCGGTCTCATGTTTACAGCTCGTACCGGGCTATATCGGTCCCATGTTTACACCTCGTACCGGGCTATATCGGTCTCATGTTCATTCCACAGTTGGGCCCGTGTTTCCTAGCCCCCGGGACACCACTCTTAGGTTAGGAACGCTCCTGCAGAGGTTGACGCACACACTCGAGCTTACGATATGATAGTTTACATTTTAGTGACCAGTTAGGTTATGACTTGACCTCTTACATACATGTTTCATAGTGTTAATGCAACTAATTATTTATATATCTGTTTTTCTTGCGCACCGGGCTTCACTACTTTCATATTCTTGTTATTATACCATACACACACCTTATACGTTGAGTAATTTGCTGGGATATTCTGACATCCCTGAGATTTGTCATCTCAGCTTTAGAGACAGATTTTCAGGCTGAGCAGGACCGCGGCGACTACCAGGACTTTGCTGAAGATCAGTGAACCGTAGGTTTATTTTCCTTTTCTGCTAGTATTTAGTATGTGCGCCCTTTTGGGACATTAGGACTTATGTATCTCTTTTGGATCTTATTTTATTTCCGAATCTATTGTATTGGATCTTTAATTGAATCAATTATCTAGTGGACCCATTTTTAGGATTTCTTATGGTTTCATTGCAGCATGATTATCAGTATTATTCCTTTTGGTATTGGATTTTATTTTTGACAGGTTAATCTAGACAGCCTTATGTGACTATGGAAGGATTTTTCCTTACCGTAGGTAGCACGGCTGGCTTTCGTCGCTTTCCGTATTCCGTATTTTGGAAAGCGGGACGTGACAAGGTTTTGTTGGTATCAGAGCCAGGCTAACATCAAAGGTTAGGCTGGGTTCTTCCGACCTTTTAGGTTAGAATCACATGTCTAGGTTTTCCCCAGTATGTCATGCTGCAGATTCCGTTGACTCTGACAGTAGGATTCAGGCGACTTACATAGAGTTACGATATTGTGCCCATGTACCGCGGCATGGATACAATACGATATTCTGTATGAGTAACTTAGAGTCCTACACTTAATCTGTATTCTTTGAATTGATTATTACATTATCTCTTTGCTTCACTCAGTTTTAGTATTTTGAATTTAAACCTCGTTTTCGTTGCTAAACCTCGTCGTTCGTTTTGACTTCAAAATCATGGCCGAAGAAAATTTGCGAGTATATGGGAGACGTGACAACAATACTGCACTATTTGGAGTTATACGTGGCATGCTTGAAAGTCAACAACAGCAGACCGAATTGCTACAAGGGGGCCTACTTGCTTCTCAGCAGACCGCTACTGCGGCCCTGAACAAGGTGGCTGAGGTTCGTGAAGGTAGACGTCCGGGCAGCGTCGCCGATTTCAGGAGACTGCAGCCGGCAGTTTTCACTGGCGCTGGCGGACCATTGGATGCTGAGCAGTGGATTGTCGACATGGAGAATTTTCTGTCAGCCGCCCGGGTTCCTGAAGAGGACATAGTGGATATAGTCAAGATTTAGCTGCAAGATGTGGCTAGAATTTGGTGGCTCGCAGAAAGAACAGCTTGAAGAAACCAATTTGCATGGACTGATTTCTCTACGGCTTTTCTTGAGAAATTCTTTCCCAAATCGGCCAAGATCGAGATGGAACAGCAATTTATCAGTCTTCGTCAGAGAGACGCACAGTGGACGAGGTAGCGTCTAAGTTTATCTGACTCATTCGTTTCGCTCCTTCAATGGTAGCCCAGGAAGAGGATAGAGCTAGAAGATTCTTACAGTGTCTCACTCTGGAAATACAGGAGAAGCTAGCTTCACATGATCTGGGGACTTATTCAAAGGTATTAAATGCGGCCTACCGAATTGAGACAGTTATGGATAAGAGGAAGAAACTTCAGAGTGGAGGATTCAAACGACTGGTGAATCAAATTTCAGGGAGGATTCCAGTTAGACAGCATGGAGGAGTTCAGATGAAACATACCGCAATCCCACCACAATGGGAACCTCCGGTTTGTGGATACTGTCAGATACAGGGACACGTCGAGAGAAATTGCCGCTGCGCTAAGGGTCTATGTCTGATTTGCGGTGCTAGTGACCATCAGATTAGGAGTTGTCCTAGGAGAGCGGAGCGCAACCAAATTCAGAAAGGACTTGTCCCTCAGAAGCAACTTTTTGATCAGAGGCGAGGAAACACAGGTCGTGGACAGGGATGGGCCTTTACCCTGACAGCTGAGCAGGCGGAAGCGTCGGAGGATGTCGTTTCAGGTACTATTCTAATTTGTTCTGTTCCTGCTAGAGCAATTTTCGATTCCAGGGCTTCACACTGTTTTATGTCTTTGGATTTTGCCACCACACATTCAATTACACACAAAACACTGACTAGAGGTTGGGATATTCACACTGGAAATGGAATAATTACCACCAACCTAGAGTGCAAGTTTTGTCCGGTAGTGATTTGCGGCAGGGAGTTTTTCGCAGATTTTCTGTTGATTGGGACCGGTAGTTATGATGTCGTCTTAGGAATGAATTGGTTGGGCACCTTTCACGCACATATTGATTGTCAGGCCAAAATTGTAAACTTTCGCATTCCTAACCACCCAGAGTTCGTGTTCACTAGGGGGAGCAAATCTCTAGGACCCATAAAGTATAGAGCAAAGCCGACGTGCGGCATACTAGCGTCAATGGAGGATGATACGAGTTCGGCACCGGTCGTAGTTCGGGAATTTTCGGATGTCTTTCCTGAGGACTTACCCGGCTTACCCCCGGCTCGTGCTTTGGGGTTTTCGATAGAATTATTACCAGGAACGGCACCGATTTCTAAGTCACCCTACAGGATAGCACCAGTTGAATTGGCGGAATTGAAAAAGCAGATAGAAGACCTCCTTAGCAAAGGATTCATTCACCCGAGTACTTCTCCATGGGGTGCTCCAGTTTTACTAGTAAAGGACGGCTCATTACGCATGTGCATTGACTACCTAGAGTTGAACCGGGTTACGATTAAGAACAAGTACACTATACCTCGGATCGATGATTTGGTTGATCAATTATGTGGTGCTCGAGTGTTCTCTAAGTTGGAACTTCGGTCGGGGTACCATCAAGTTCGTGTTAAAGCGGAGGATGTATGCAAGACAGCCTTCAGAACTCGATACGATCACTATGAATTCTTGGTAATGCCATTCGGTGTTACTAATGCTGTAACAACTCCAATTTTGTATACCAAAAAATTGCTTTAAATATAGTGTATACTTGGAGTATTAATGATGCTAGAAACAATTTAAGTATCTAATTTCTTACAATAATTACAAGAAAGAGCATGTAGCTCATTGGTAATACCTTGCATTGCTGAACCAAGCCACCGGAGTTCAAATCCCATGCCCCACATTATTTTTGGTATTTATTTTGTTTTATTTTTTTTTGGAAGTCAACGGTAAAAAGGCCATAACTCCCAAAATATGTACTGGACAACAAAAAGTAAAAATACCAAGTTGTTCCTCGGGAAAACCCCCGGCCATTGGACCCTTGACTCGGCCCGACTCGGCGCCGCCGGCCGGCGACTCGGCCGACTCGGTCCGGAGCCGCCGGCCGGACTTGGCCGGACGGCCGAGTCACCAACTGAGAAAAGTTGTCTCTTGACTTGGTCAACCCTCTTGCACACTTATTATACCTGGATCGGTTTTTATTTGGCCAATAAATCCCTTTTACTCCTAGGTTTAATGATTTTTAATGAATTTTTAATGTTTTTTATATTTTTTTTATATTTTTTAATCCAAACCCTAACCCTAGCCTAACCCTATATAAAGACCCCTATCCTCTACCTTTTCCCTTCACAACTCTAAGTCCACTCTCCCAAATTCTCGAGAACTCGGTACGAAGAGCGAGAAGCGAAGCGCTACCGAAATCGACGACGGATTCCGGCGACCGGATCAGGACCTTCGCGACGTTTTCAACGAATCGAAAACCACCACGACCTCTAGCTTCCTTAGCTTGTCCAAATCGTAAGTCCCACCTCCTTCTATCTCTATTTTCTTTAAGATAAAAATACGACTTTTTGGAACCCGACGGAAATCGGACAAATCGATTTCCGATTCGGTTTTTCTCTAAATTTCCACTTGTCACCTAATACATATTATCTACCCATATGCTTGTTGACTATTAATCACCCATAAACCAATTTAATCAAACTTTTTCACATAAAATGATAACTTCTTTGCAAAGCCGTATTCTTTTCATAAAAATACCATGAAGTTCATTTTTCTTAGTTTAATTAATTCCCTCACTCCTAAATAGGTTTATCTTGATCACTAAACTTGTAGAATCCAATTTGAATGAAATTTCACACATAAAATGATAACGTTTTTAAATACCGTATTCTTGCACTTTAATACCTTCAACTTTAACTTGTCATGTTTTACCTTTAAACTTCACCAAAACTTAAAATAAGTCACGGGGTAATGACCTATCCCTACACACACTCAATATAACCCTAATTGATAGATATCAAAACACAGAATACGAAATTACAGGACTTTTCACTAAAATACCCTAATCTTTATTTAAAGCTTTAAGTTGTAAACTTTTCTAGATAAAATCTTTTAATAAAATAAAAACCACGATTGGTCATGGACATCGATCGTTTATCTAAACTGTCTTGTGGTGCCTAGGTAAGTGTGTCTAAGGCTAGTGGTTTTTAATTAGGCCCACGACTGTGGTTCCTTCCCACTTACCTGGCACTTACCTGGCCGCAATTGACGGTGAAGAGGAGATTTGAGGCTTCTAATGACTCATCGTTTAGACCATAGAAATAGGCTAGTTGGTTTAGGAAACCCTAATAACTAAAATACGGAAAACTGTACTCTTTTGCAAATAAATACCCCATATTTATAAAACCGTTTTCCCAAATGAAAAGTATTTATAAACCTAAGCAAAGCGCCGCTACAACCCACTTTTGGGGAACCTGTTAGGGATAGTACGGTTCATCGTGCACCCGCAGGCTAGTAGTGCGAGATTCAGACCTCCGCAAGGAGCATTCGGTCTCGAAGGGTTAAAATACGACATTTAAGGAAAATGAGATTTTTTAAAAATAAAATATTTATTTAAAATTATTCATATGTTAATATATATATAATCATCATTTACAACCCTATTTTATCATAATATAAAGTTTCCACATTTTTCTAAAAAATTACAAGATTAAAAGTTACACTAAAATACCATGAATTTCAGATAAAACAATTAATATTTTTATTAGGATATATTCACTAGAATAACACAAATAAAATTCACATTCATTATAATATTAAAGACGAATATTAAATACTTGAGGTGTATTTTGAAAACTATACAAAAGTACTTTTTACATAAAACCCCCTCAAGTTTCACAAATTACAATAAGGCCCCTAGCTAATATTGAACTTCAAATTCTCTTCTTTTAGTCTGACTCGGGTTAGAGTCTGACTATTCCTGACTCGAATATGATTCAAGTCAATCTATATTCTTTTATATTCCACCACACTTTGAATACATGAATCCATGAACCCAGTTAACAATATATTCATTTTGACTGAATCAAACCATGGATATTCATCCATTATCCTGATATTCCATTTACCTGATTATACAGTTGCAACATGATTACTGATATCATGGTTTTGGTCAGTCATCCAACTTACATATTCCAATACTACAATACTGTTAAAACACTACGGGGTTTAAGGGGTAGATTGGTACGGAAGATGTTAAAGGTGGCACGAGGTGGTCAGATTAAGACACCTAACCTGAATCCTATTGCTGTTGTACCGTGGCATAACGGTTTCTTGTACTTTCCTTTTGCCCTGATCTCTAGCATATAGAGATCTCCCTCGTATACACTGGCATCCTTCTGTACCAAGCTACAAATCACAGCGTTACACAATATTCCATAATATTCAACATTATAATACTTTAGAAAATACTGTTACTCTATCATTCTCATTCTTCTTATTCTTTTGGGACTTACCGAGCGACCTGTTCGCTGACGACATTCTATCTCTTTCTTCTTTGAATGTCGTCAGGTGCGTTGGACCAAGCTGAGATCGAGCCCACCAGTGAAGATTTGGAGCAGTTCCAGGCAGACCCAGAGCTCTAGATAATTGTACCTTGTTCTTTCTAGTCTATTTCATTTCCTGTTATGCCACTGTTTAGGCATTGCTTTTTCATTCCAGTTGTATCTTCTTTTCCTGCATTGTAAAAAGAATGTTATTAATAAAAGTTGCTGTTATTTCCATATTATTCGTCTCTTGTGATTTACTTTATATTGCTTAGTTACGCTTAGCGTATATACTTCTGAGTATATACGTAGCGGGCCCCGTCATGTCCACTTCGCCGTACACTGGGAAGCGGGGCGTGACAGGTTTTGTTGGTGGCCCATGCAGGTCAGAGCTGTATGAATCCCTGTCATGCAGTTCTGGTCTGCGTGAACAACCTAAGCAATATAACACAAGAACCAGCAACTAAAACATTCTTTGCAATTCATATTCTTTGAAACTTGCAAATCTCTATTCCTTGAATCTTATCATTTCATGTATTTGATTCTGTCCTAATCCAAATTTTTCTTCAGGATTATGGATTCCCCGAACAACACCAGCACCAACGTCAACAACACCCCACCAGCACTACCTCTCACACCAGCTGTTCCCGCACCACCCACTGAGCAGACGATATTATTTGATGCGATCCGTAGTCTTCTCGAGGGACAGTAACAACTTCTGAGCCGTCCTAATAACGATGCACCGGGAGTAAAGCAATTCCGGGCTTTGCACCCAAAGCAGTTCTCTGGTAAAGGAAGCCCTCTCGAAGCAGAAGAATGGGCACAAAGTATCGAAGACGATCTGGCAGCAGCTCAAGTGCCAGATAACGCTTGGGTCTGTGTAGCGAAGCTACAGCTCACGGATAATGCTCGAAATTTGTGGAAGGTGGAGGAAACCCGTCTAGCGCAGCCGATTGAATGGAAGACATTTCGCGAGAAGTTTGACGCGAAATATTTCCCTGTGACTGCCAGGTTCGCTATGGAGCAGCAGTTTATTCATCTACAGCAAGGATCAATGTGGGAGAAATCGGTAGATGAATACGATGCTGAGTTCACTATGTTGAGCCGGTAAGATATGTCGCAATAGTTCAATTTTTAAAATATCACATATTACACAGCTAACACAATCTTTAAACAGATTCGCGGCACACCTGATACCGACGGACGATATCAGAGCCCGTCGTTTTCAGCAAGGTTTGGACACAGAGATCAAGGCTGCTCTAGCCACAGGAAAGTTTTTGACTCATGAGGAAGCCCTAGAAGCTGCCCGCAGTTATGAGGCAGTGATAAAAGAGAGGGGCAGACCTCAGTCTGCAGGAGTCAAACGCCCTGCCAAGCAGATGGCAGGTGGAGCCACGTCCAGACCATCTTTCGTGCCGAGGCGACCCGGAGTACCAACTCATCGTCCTAGCCCAGCCTTTTGCACTTACTGCAAGAGAACTGGACATATGATGAAGGACTGTCGTCGAGCCAACCGCCTCTGCTTAATCTGCGGTTCAGCCACTCATGATATTGGATCTTGTCCTCAAAGGTAGAACTCAGTTGCTGCACCCAGGCCAGCAAATACTTATCAGCAGCGACCAGCTCTTCCGGCATCTGCTCCCAGACTTGCACTGCCTGCACCACCTAGGGGACCACAAGCCGCACCACCTTCTCGACAGTTCCATCAATCTCAAAGGAACGTTCAGAGGAATGCTCCTCAGGCCAGGAGGAATGTGCCGAAGCGCCAGGCTTTCATGATGTCTGTGGAAGAAGCTGAGGCCACTGGCCAAGTCATTACTGGTAAACTTTCTTTCTCAAACTCATCTTTTAGTTTTGTTTATCTACACACTTTCCCTATACCTAAACATATCCCATATATCTTAGGTACAATCCTGGTAGCTTCACTACCTGCACTTGCACTGTTTGATACTGGAGCATCCCACTGCTTTATGTCGCAACAGTTTGTCCGAACCCATGCGATTCCAGTCTCACCGCTTGTATCCAGCTGGAACGTCAGTTCTGGAAATGGTGTTCTAAAGGCAACTATGGGATACAGCATGTGTCCAGTCATCGTCTGCAGTCGAGAGTTTTACGCTGACTTCAAAGTACTGGACATACCAAACTTCGATGTGGTTCTAGGAATGGACTGGCTTGGAACCTTTTATGCTACCATCGATTGTCGTCAAAGGAGGGTAGTATTTGAGATTCCAGATCATCCGGTCTTCTATTTCAAGAGTGGAGATCGTACATTGGAGCCAAGTACTTACAAAGCGAAACCAAGGGAAGCAGTAGTTGCAGCAGCTCATGCAGAGGATGAATCAAGACCGGACGTAGTTCGAGAGTTCGACGATGTATTCCCTGACGATATATCAGGTTTGCCTCCCGATCGAGTTCTTGAATTCAGTATTGACTTAGTATCAGGAGCACAACCAGTGATCAAGGCACCGTATAGACTAAGTCCGGAAGGATTGAAAGAAGTTAGAACACAGTTGGACGAATTACTGGCGAAAGGATGGATTCGTCCCAGCACTTCAAGTTGGGGAGCACATGTACTGTTGGTGAAGAAGAAGGAAGGTTCATACAGAATGTGCATCGACTATAGGGCCTTGAACGAAGTTACTATAAAGAACAAGTATCCACTCCCGCGCATCGACGATTTATTCGATCAGCTAAGTGGATCTTGTGTCTTCTCTAAACCAGATCTTCGTTCAGGTTATCATCAAGTGAAGGTCAAGGAAGCTGATATTCACAAAACAGCTTTTAGAACTCGCTATGGACATTACGAATTTCTAGTAATACCATTTGGAGTGACCAATGCACTAGCAATCTTCATGAACCTTATGAACCAAGTTTTCCGGGAATATTTAGACAGGTTCGTTGTCATCTTCATCGACGACATCCTGGTATATTCTAAGAATCGGAAAGAGCATGCGGAGCACTTACGAATTGTCCTGGAAACACTTCGACAACATAAGCTTTATGCCAAGTACAGCAAGTGCGAGTTTTGGCTAAAACAAGTTGGTTTTCTTGGACACATCGTATCAGGAGAGGGGATCTCTGTGGATCCAACAAAGCTTTCAGCAGTCAGCGAATGGCCTACACCAAAATCAGTGAAGGATATTCGGAGTTTTTTGGGCTTAGCTGGATATTACAGAAGATTCATTGAAGGCTTTTCGAAGATAGCAACACCCCTGACCAAGCTCACAAGAAAAGATGAAGAATTTGTGTGGTCAGAAGCATGCGAGCAAGCTTTCGTAGAACTCAAGTCAAGACTGACATCTGCACCTATTCTCGTCATACCGGATCAAACCGGAGGATTCGAAGTACATTGTGATGCATCCGGTAAGGGACTAGGATGTGTTCTACATCAGCACGGTAAGGTTGTGGCTTATACTTCAAAACAACTGAAGACTCATGAGCGCAATTATCCGACGCATGATCTAGAGTTGGCAGCCGTTATTTTTGCTCTCAAGATTTGGCGCCACTACTTACTTGGTGAACGAGTGAACATCTACACAGATGATAAAAGTCTGAAGTACGTGTTTACTCAGAAGGAGTTGAATATGCGGCAGAGAAGATGGTTAGAACTTATGGCGGACTTCGATATCAATTTGCAATATCATCCAGGAAAAGTGAACGTAGTACCTGATGCTCTTAGTCGCCAACCATTATCATTGATCTCACCGCCCAGTGGAAGCTTCAGCAGGACCTACATCAGATGGAGATTGAACTAGTCATGCCAGGTGATGTTTCAAATTTGATGAATCTACAAGTCCAATCAACTATTGTCAATCAGATCAAAGCAGCTCAAGCCAGCGATGCTAAGTTGCAAAAGATCAGAGAACAAGTGGAGAATGGACTCAGAACAGATTTCATCATCCATGAAGACGGATCTTTGAGATACGGCAGCAGATTGTGTGTACCAAAGGGTCCTGTTCGGGAAGAGTTAATGAAAGAAGCTCACAGCTCTCCCTATTCAGTACATCCTGGAGGTACCAAAATGTATAAAGATCTACGTCAGAATTATTGGTGGCATGGAATGAAGCGTGAAGTAGCCAGGAGTGTCGCAAAATGCTTGGTGTGTCAGCAAGTAAAGGCTGAACATCACAGGACAGCTGGACTACTTCAACCGTTACCAATCCCAGAATGGAAGTGGCAGCACATCACGATGGACTTTGTAACTGCTCTTCCTCGCAGCACAAAGGGTAACGATGCGATTTGGGTCATTATGGATCGACTCACAAAGTCGGCTCACTTCATCCCATTTCGAGTTGGCCAATCAACTGAGACTTTAGCGAAGAAGTACATGGAGGTAATAATCTAATTTAAGATTTAAACTCTTCATAAAGTACTATCTCTAATGCCCATGAACTCATACAGGAAATTGTGAGACTTCATGGAGTACCGGTCTGCATTGTCTCCGATCGTGACACCAGGTTCCGATAGCAATTTTGGCAAAGTCTGCAACCTAGCTTGGGAACAAGTCTGAACTTCAGCACGACTTATCATCCACAAACAGATGGTCAGTCGGAACGAACTATTCAGATCTTGGAGGATATGCTCAGAGCATGTATGCTCGACTTCAAAGGATCGTGGGAAGATCACCTACATCTTGTGGAGTTTGCGTACAACAACAGCTACCAAGTAAGCATAGGAATGGCACCTTTTGCAGCATTAAATGGAAGGAATTGTCGATCGCCATTAAGTTGGGACAACATCGGAGAGAGAGAACTCCTTGGATCAGAGATGATAGTAGCGACCGTTGATGTGGTTCGTACTATCAGGGAAAGAATGCGCATAGCCCAAGATAGACAGAAACACTGGGCTGATGCGAAGAGACGACACTTGGAGTTCCAGCCAGGAGATCGTGTATTTCTGAAAATCTCTCCGAACCGCGGAGTGATCAGATTTGGAAGACGGAGAAAGTTGAGTCCGAGATACATTGGACCGTTCGATATACTCGAACGAGTCGGTGAAGTGGCATATCGTTTAGCGCTTCCACCCTCATTGGAAGGAGTGCATAACATGTTCCACATATCCCAACTCAGAAGGTATGTGAGTGACCCCAGCCATGTACTTGATCATTCCGAGCTCACGATACTGCCTTATTTGTCTTGTGAGCAACAACCTGTGGAGATCCTGGACAGGAAAGTGAAGACACTTCGGAACAAAGAAGTTAATTTGGTCCGGGTAATGTGGAGGAAAGACACTCCAGGAGAATCCACGTGGGAAAGGGAGGATGAGATGCGTGCAAGATACCCGCACCTTTTCGTAAACTAGTCCTTAAATAAAAGTTGTAAATTTCGAGGACGAAATTTTTGTAAGGAGGGTAGATTGTAACAACTCCAATTTTGTATACCAAAAAATTGCTTTAAATATAGTGTATACTTGGAGTATTAATGTTGCTGGAAACAATTTAAGTATCTAATTCCTTACAATAATTACAAGAAAGAGCATGTAGCTCATTGGTAATACCTTGCATTGCTGAACCAAGCCACCGGAGTTCAAATCCCATGCCCCACATTATTTTTTGTATTTATTTTGTTTTATTTTTTTTGGGAAGTCAACGGTAAAAAGGCCATAACTCCCAAAATATGTACTGGACAACAAAAAGTAAAAATACCAAGTTGTTCCTCAGGAAAACCCCCGACCATTGGACCCTTGACTCGGCCCGACTCGGCGCCGCCGGCTGGCGACTCGGCCGACTCGGTCCGGCGCCGCCAGCCGGACTTGGCCGGACGGCCGAGTCACCAACTGAGAAAAGTTGGCTCTTGACTTGGTCAACCCTCTTGCACACTTATTATACTTGGATCGGTTTTGATTTAGCCAATAAATCCCTTTTACTCCTAAGTTTAATGATTTTTAATGAATTTTTAATGTTTTTTATATTTTTTTAAAATATTTTTTAATCCAAACCCTAACCCTAGCCTAGCCCTGTATAAAGACCCCTATCCTCTACCTTTTCCCTTCACATCTCTAAGTCCACTCTCCTAAATTCAAGAGAACTCGGTACGAAGAGCGAGAAGCGAAGCGCTGCCGAAATCGACGACGGATTCCGGCGACCGGATCAGGACCTTCGCGACGTTTTCAACGAATTGACAACCACCACGACCTCTAGCTTCCTTAGCTTGTCCAAATCGTAAGTCCCACCTCCTTCTATCTCTCTTTTCTTTAAGATAAAAATACGACTTTTTGGAACCCGGCGGAAATCGGACAAATCGATTTCCGATTCGGTGTTTCTCTAAATTTCCACTTGTCACCTAATACATATTATCTACCCATATGCTTGTTGACTATTAATCACCCATAAACCAATTTAATCAAACTTTTTCACATAAAATGATAACTTCTTTGCAAAACCGTATTCTTTTCATAAAAATACCATGAAGTTCATTTTTCTTAGTTTAATTAATTCCCTCACTCCTAAATAGGTTTATCTTGATCACTAAACTTTTAGAATCCAATTTGAATGAAATTTCACACATAAAATGATAACGTTTTTAAATACCGTATTCTTGCACTTTAATACCTTCAACTTTAACTTGTCATGTTTTACCTTTAAACTTCACCAAAACTTAAAATAAGTCACGGGGTAATGACCTACCCCTATACACACTCAACATAACCCTAATTGATAGATATCAAAACACAGAATACGAAATTACAGGACTTTTCACTAAAATACCCTAATCTTTATTTAAAGCTTTAAGTTGTAAACTTTTCTAGATAAAATCTTTTAATAAAATAAAAACCACGATTGGTCATGGACATCGATCGTTTATCTAAACTGTCTTGTGGTGCCTAGGCAAGTGTGTCTAAGGCTAGTGGTTTTTAATTAGGCCCACGACTGTGGTTCCTTCCCACTTACCTGGCACTTACCTGGCCGCAATTGACGGTGAAGAGGCGATTTGAGGCTTCTAATGACTCATCGTTTAGACCTTAGAAATAGGCTAATTGGTTTAGGAAACCCTAATAACTAAAATACGGAAAACTGTACTCTTTTGCAAATAAATACCCCATATTTATAAAACCGTTTTCCCAAATGAAAAGTATTTATAAACCTAAGCAAAGCGCCGCTACAACCCACTTTTGAGGAACCTGTTAGGGATAGTACGGTTTATCGTGCACCCGCAGGCTAGTAGTGCGAGATTCAGACCTCCGCAAGGAGTATTCGGTCACGAAGGGTTAAAATACGACATTTAAGGAAAATGAGATTTTTTGAAAATAAAATATTTATTTAAAATTATTCATGTGTTAATATATATATATATAATCATCATTTAAAACCCTATTTTATCATAATATAAAGTTTCCACATTTTTCTAAAAAATTACAAGATTAAAAGTTACACTAAAATACCATGAATTTCAGATAAAACAATTAATATTTTTATTAGGATATATTCACTAGAATAACACAAATAAAATTCACATTCATTATAATATTAAAGACGAATATTAAATACTTGAGGTGTATTTTGAAAACTATACAAAAGTACTTTTTACATAAAACCCCCTCAAGTTTCACAAATTACAATAAGGCCCCTCGCTAATATTGAACTTCAAATTCTCTTCTTTTATTCTGACTCGGGTTAAAGTCTGACTATTCCTGACTCGAATATGATTCAAGTCAATCTATATTCTTTTATATTCCACCACACTTTGAATACATGAATCCATGAACCCAGTTAACAATATATTCATTTTGACTGAATCAAACCATGGATATTCATCCATTATCCTGATATTCCATTTACCTGATTATACAGTTGCAACATGATTACTGATATCATGGTTTTGGTCAGTCATCCAATTTACATATTCCAATACTACAATACTGTTAAAACACTACGGGGTTTAAGGGGTAGATTGGTACGGAAAATGTTAAAGGTGGCACGAGGTGGTGAGATTAAGACACCTAACCTGAATCCTATTGCTGTTGTACCGTGGCATAACGGTTCCTTGTACTTTCCTTTTGCCCTGATCTCTAGCATATAGAGATCCCCCTCGTATACACTGGCATCCTTCTGTACCAAGCTACAAATCACAGCGTTACACAATATTCCATAATATTCAACATTATAATACTTTAGAAAATACTGTTACTCTATCATTCTCATTCTTCTTATTCTTTTGGGACTTACCGAGCGACCTGTTTGCTGACGACATTCTATCTCTTTCTTCTTTGAATGTCGTCAGGTGCGTTGGACCAAGCTGAGATCGAGCCCACCAGTGAAGATTTGGAGCAGTTCCAGGCAGACCCAGAGCTCTAGATAATTGTACCTTGTTCTTTCCAGTTTATTTCATTTCCTGTTATGCCATTGTTTAGGCATTGCTTTTTCATTCCAGTTGTATTTTCTTTTCCTGCATTGTAAAAAGAATGTTATTAATAAAAGTTGCTGTTATTTCCATATTATTCGTCTCTTGTGATTTACTTTATATTGCTTAGTTACGCTTAGCGTATATACTTCTGAGTATATACGTAGCGGGCCTCGTCACGTCCACTTCGCCGTACACTGGGAAGCGGGGCGTGACAAATGCCCCAGCCGTGTTCATGGATTTAATGAACCGAGTTTTCTCTCAGTACCTTGATCAGTATGTCGTAGTTTTCATCGACGACATTCTTGTGTACTCCAAAAGTAAGGAGGAGCATGCCGAGCATTTGAGAATTGTGTTGCAGATATTGAGACAAGAAAAGTTATACGCCAAGCTTACTAAATGCGAATTTTGGCTTGAACAAGTTCAATTTTTGGGCCACATCGTTTTTGGAGACGGTATATCAGTAGACCCGGCGAAAATTGAAGCAGTGAAAGATTGGCCAGCACCAAAGTCAGTAGCAGAGATTAGAAGTTTCTTGGGACTCACAGGCTACTACCGCAGATTTGTTAAAGATTTTGCTCGAGCGGCTGAGCCATTGACAAGACTTACTCGAAAGGGAGTACCATTCGTATGGTCAGAAGAGTGCAACCGAGCGTTCGAATTATTGAAGGAGAAACTCACAACTGCACCCATATTGACCGTACCAGATGGGACAGGAGGACTGGTGATTCATAGTGATGCTTCCGGCAAGGGGCTAGGCTGTGTCTTTATGCAGATGGGAGTGTCGTCGTTTATGCCCCGCGTCAACTGAGAACGCACGAGAAGAATTACCCAACTCACGATTTAGAGTTGGCCGCAGTGATCTTTGCTTTAAAGATTTGGAGGCATTATCTTTTGGGAGAACGAGTGGAAATTTTTACGGACCACAAGAGTCTGAAATATGTATTCACACAGAAGGAGCTAAATATGAGACAGCGCAGGTGGTTGGAGTTCATGGCCGATTATAATATCGATTTGCAATATCATCCCGGGAAGGTAAATGTGGTACCGGATACTCTCAGTCGAAGACCAACAGCGATGTGGTTGACTGGCCAGAAGGAACTCATTGATAAATTTCGAAGACTCAATTTAGAAATGGTAGAGTAGGGGACACACAGAGAGTATTGGCAACTGCAAGTGCAATCTTCGTTAGTAGATCGTATTAAGGCTGCATAGGCTGGGGACCTGCAATTACAGAAATTCCGCGAGTTAGTAGAGGCCGGATTGAGGACAGATCTATTGATACATGAAGATGGCTCATTAAGATTCGGCAGTCGATATGCGTGCCAAAGGGCGAGCTTCGAGAGGAAGTGTTGAAGGAAGCACACAGTTCAGCTTATTCGGTGCACCCAGGTGGCACCAAGATGTATAGGAATGTTAAACAACACTTTTTGTGGAATGACATGAAGAGAGAGATTGCCCGCTATGTGTCAAAATGCTTAGTGTGCCAGCAGGTGAAGGCCGAACATCAGCGAGTGGCCGGCCTGTTGCAACCACTTCCTATTCCCCAGTGGAAGTAGGAACACATCACTATGGACTTCGTGACAGCTTTACCGCGGAGTCCTAAAGGCAATAATGCTATTTGGGTCATTGTCGACCGTCTCACAAAGGCGGCCCATTTTCTACCTTTTCGAGTAGGACAATCGACGGAGATATCGGCAGAGAAATATATGCAAGAGATCGTACGGGTACATGGGGTACCTATCACTGTAGTATCGGACCGGGACACGAGATTCCTCTCACATTTCTGGAGAAGCTTACAAGAGAGTTTAGGCACTCATCTCCGTTACAGCACAGCTTACCACCCCCAAACTGACGGACAGTCTGAACGTACGATACGGATATTAGAAGATATGTTGAGAGCCTGTATGCTACATTTCAAGGGATCATGGGAGAATCATCTTCACTTGGTGGAATTCTCGTATAATAACAGCTATCAGGCGAGTATTCAGACGGCACCGTTTGAGGCACTTTACGGGCGTAAATGTCCTTCCCCACTTTGCTGGGATGATGTAGGTGAGCGAAGATTACTAGGACCGGAGCTTGTAACCCAAGCAGTTGAGAAGGTACAGTTGATCAGGAACCGTATCAAGGCAGCACAAGATCGCCAGAAGAGCTGGGCGGATACTAGTCGAAGACCTTTTGAGTTTGGAGTAGGAGATCATGCCTTCGTTAAGATTTCGCCGGCTCGAGGAGTGATTAGATTCGGTAGTCGTGGGAAACTCAGTCCCCGATTTATCAGACCATTCGAGATTGTGGAACGCGTTGGAGTAGTGGCATACAGATTGGCTTTACCACCCCTTTGGCTCGTGTGCACGATGTATTCCATGTATCACAGTTGCGTCGGTACGTTCGCGATGACAGTCATATTCTCGATCATTCTGAATTAATCTTGAGCACCGATCTCTCGTATGAAGAGCAACCTATAGCCATTGTCGACCGTAGAGAGAAGGTTTTGAGAAACAAGATCATCCCTTTGGTTCTTGTATCTTGGGGCGGACGTTCTCGCGGGGAATCCACTTGGGAGCGTGAGGACGAGATTCGTCAAAAGTACCCACACCTGTTTTCTTGATCTTGTAGTCGTCCTTCCAATTTCGAGGATGAAATTTTCTGTAAGGTGGGTAGGATGTAACAGCCCTATTTGGATGCAGTAGTTCAAATTCTATCAAGATTCTTTTTCCATAAATTTTTGAACTTTTAGTTGGCCGCTAATATATTTTATTTTGGATTTTTACTGTAAACAATTTTGATATGGAAAAATCTTCAGTTTTTATATTATATATAATATTTTCTTAGTGGCAGCAAAATAATATTTTGCGTATCTGTTTACTGTTAATATGAGAACAAGAAAATCGGTACCGAATCTCTAAATACGATTAATTGAAGATGTGTGTGTGTGTGTGTGTGTATATATATATATATATATATATTTGTAAAATTTCTTTATATATATACAGACAAAATATATCTCTCTCTCCCCCGTATGCTCCTCAATTCCCCATCACCGCCACAAACCCTGACCCCCTCCTCTCGCCACCATCACCGCCGCCTCCATCCCTCTCGCCGCTACAAATCCCGAACCTCTCTCATCCCATCTCATCGCCCTCGCCTTTGTTACCTTCGTACCACCATCTCCGACCCCACCACAACCCCCCGCGACCTGCACCGGACCCTCCCCGTCGCCGCAGCCCTCGTCTTCGCCTCACAGTTGCTCACATCTCCAGATCCGATCTTCACCTCGAATCGCCCACGACCCATCTTGTCTTCGTCATCTGCTCTCATCCCCGAGTCCCCTCGGCTCGACCCAGGACTCATCCAGACACTAGCAACCGCCATAATCATCCTCTGTAAGTTTTCCCAGATCCCTGTTTTTTCAGAAAAAAAATAGAAATATGAATAAAATAAAATGATAAGAAATCAGTGAACAATTGAAAGGGGAAAATTAGTATCAAAATCCTAAATTGATATAATTGTGTTTGGTTGTGTCACAATATTTATGAAGATATTTATGGTTAACCGATGATAAATTTATCTAGGCGGATTGTATAACTCAGATCCCAAGTCGAACTTTAGCTGAGATCGTGCCCCGCATTTTCGTACATCGTTTTCCGTGATCGTTATCCTCAGGCAAGTACTCTTGCTTTACTTTTGGTCGATGTACATCGGCATTCCTTTGTGGTTATATGTACATATATATTTTCTGCACTGTTAGAACAAAAGGGAAATGTGTTAGTATCCATTTTTCGTTATATCATACGAAAATATATATAGGCAAACTTTTATGTAGCGAGTGAGAATAATTAGCGAGTGTGGTTTTAAAATGAGATTTATTTTAACTACAAATAAAGTTCGAAAGTTGTTAACCTATCTCACATTTATATATTTCTAGTCAGTTTGTGATTAATATACTCATATTAAGATTAACGGTAAAGATAACAATTGTGACTCAAACTAGCTTGTACAACTTTCATGCAGTTATCAGTACCAGATAATAATTATTTTCGACATGTTTTGACTGTTCATTACTCTAGTCCTAATGGACGAGATCTCTAATTAGAATGCTGAACTACATACCATGACACACTACTATTCACCAGTTTTATTTCCATACAATTACCATACCACAAGTTCCTGTCTTTTCAGCATTCTTAATTTGTGATTTAGTCTTTACCATAGTAGCTATAAATACGTGGGTGTTGGGGTAGTTTGAGTGTGCGTTCGTACAACAGGATCTCAGGAGTTCCATGCCGGCAGCTCGTACCGGGCTATATCGATCTCATGTTTACAGCTCGTACCGGGTTATATCGGTCTCATGTTCATTCCACAGTTGGGCCTGTGTTTCCTAGCCCCTGGGGCACCACTCTTGGGTTAGGAATGCTCCTGCAGAGGTTGACGCACACACTCAAGCTTACGATAGGATAGTTTACCTTTTAGTGACCAGTTAGGTTATGACTTGACCTCTTACATACAGGTTTCATAGTGTTAATGCATCTAATTATTTATATATCTGTTTTTCTTGCGCACCGGGCTTCACTACTTTCATATTCTTGTTATTATACCATACACACACCTTATACGTTGAGTACTTTGCTGAGTTGTTTTGACATCCCTGAGATTTGCCATCTCAGATTTAGAGACAGATTTTCAGGTTGAGCAGGACCGCAGCGACTACCAAGACTTTGTTGAAGATCAGTAAACCGTAGGTTTATTTTCCTTTTCTGCTAGTATTTAGTATGTGTGCCCTTTTGGGACATTAAGACTTATGTATCTCTTTTGGATCTTATTTTATTTCCGAATCTATTGTATTGGATCTTTAATTGCATAAATTATCTAGTGGACCCATTTTTAGGATTTCTTGTGGTTTCATTGCAGCATGATTATCAGTATTATTCCTTTTGGTATTGGATTTTATTTTTGAAAGGTTAATCTAGACAGCCTTATGCGACTATGGAAGGATTTTTCCTTACCGTAGGCAGCACGGCTTCGTCGCTTTCCGTATTCCGTATTTTGGGAAACGGTGCATGACACTAGGAACAACACAATCTTCGCTTCGACTTTGATGAGGGATCTATACTATGCAGGGTATCCCATGTCAACGGAAACCCTAACTAATAGGTCGCTTCCTTCGGAAACATCGGTGAAGTGGATTTTGGAGAATTTAGCGATACAGTAGCACAGGCTGGGGTTTTTAACTGGTTCCGCTCGGATTCATCAATGGAATGCTCATTCTGTGAGGTATGATACTTACTCTTTCTTTGTTTTTGGTTTTTAGAAATTTGTTACGCCAATTTGTTGTTTAAACTGTGTCAAAAAGTTGGTCTTTTGTTGCTTGTTCGATCGAGATGCAAACTTATTTTTGTTCGTATCGATTTATTATGATATACATGTGATATATGCATCAAATCATGGGTCAACATTATCAGCCAAATATCTGTAGAATATTATCTTAACATTATCAATTAAGGTGTGTTTATTTATGAATTGTGACATATAAGATGTTGCTATGTATCCCGATCTTTGGAGGTTGAATGCCTGTGCAATGTACTTATATAGTAATTGAAATTTTGCTATATATGTTAAGGGTTTGTTTTTATATGCATAATTTAAGGATGGATGTGTGCTATAATTATAGGAGAGTTGGCAAGTGATTGTTGGCTTAGATGCTTCATGAGCGTACTGTCGGGTGGCGGTTTAGACTATATGTGATAACTCAATCAAAGTCTGAACTGAAGATAGCTCATATGCGTTGAGCGTGATTGGATACAGGTCACAATCATGTTAGCCTATCCCACCAGTTTATCTGACAGCTTTGATTAGGGTCGATATTCTTGACCCGGATGTCAATAATGTAACATGATATATATCATGTGGTTGAGTGGCTAGCCTGTTCATTTGTTACCATGTTGGCAAGAGTTTTATTCCTTGCTCAACCACCACTTGAGTTATGTTTTCCCGTAGTTCCAACAGGTTTCGTGTCCATGCTTGATATGTACCAGATATCGACACTTACATGACACGTCTGATACGTCATATGTGTGTCATTGTCCTTTGTGCTTCCTATATGTCTTATACATGTCTTTAGTATGTTATCGATGTATCGTTGTTATAATGTGTCTTCTGGATATTTTATTTTTAAAGAAAGACTTTTTAAATACTTATTTGATTATTTTATATTTTGGATATTATTAGTGTTATATTTAAATAATGATATACGATTGTATGCAAGGACATGGGAACATCAACACAACATGATGTAATACGGAGACAAGAAAAAATCCCAAAATATAGGATACGGGGACACGGACGCGCGCGCACAAATTATTTAAGTTTATAAAAGAAGTAAAATATCAAACTACTATAGCAACATAAAACAAAAACAATAACAAGTCTAACATTTAAAAAAAAACACATCATAATAATAACATACAACCATATGTCATTCTTTAAATTTAACACCAATACTATCCAAAATATAAGATGATAAGATAAGTGGTTAACAAGTTTTTCTTAAAATGTAAAACATCCAAAAGACATTATAACGATACGTCGATAACATACTAAAGGCATGTATAGGACGCATAGGACGCACATAAAACACAAATACAATATGTATTATGGCGTGTCCGATACGTACCGTGCAAGTGACGACGTCCGATATGTATCGTACACAGACAAACCAACCCATTGGAAGTGTTTTTGACTGATGAAGAGAGGGGCAGGCATGAATGACACATCATTTGCTTAGACAATTGAGTCAATCATGCAAGGTCTTGTACAACACCAGATATTACTTTTGCACCATTTGCAACAAGCATATATTAATCCAATTCTCGAAAAACAAAGGGAAGCAGTAAAGAATATAAGAGGATGTTCTTGGTATAAGATAACGGCAGCCTCCTCTAGGAGGCGGTTATTGGTTATGACTTCCAAGGTGATCTAGATGACAGAGATGCTGTCAGAGTCATGAGGTTAGCCTCTTCTGAGGATCAGTGTATTGGATAGTGTTCCGATAAGGATACTGAGGTAATCATGGAGCAGGATGCCGGTTATAACTCAACAGAGTATACAGCCTAAGAAGTTTGTTAGATAGGAGTTGTTCATTGATGAACTTGGTCCTATCAGGTATCCAGACAAATTCTTGAGGCAGGGCATCGCTCAGATTGGGAGATTGTTCATCTCCGCAAAGTTAAGATATAGAGAGATGAAGTTGGAACATTGTAGCGGATCCACTCACTGAGGCTATTTCTCGAACACGTTACGTTTCACAAACATAGTGTGCAAAACTGATTAGTAAAGAAGTTGGGTATTCGATAACACACGAGATGTGGGTACGCGATACCGCAATAATTAGCTTTAAGTGCAACTGGGAGATTATTGGATATAGTGCTCTCAAGGCAATTACTGTAATTGCAGGCACGCGAGTATGATAATTGAGGGAGGACCTATACAGGTAGAATAATCTTACTCGAAATGATAGTATGCCATCTGGCTTGTCTTTGTCATTGATGTGCACACGTTTTACTTGTTATTACGTGTCGCTAATATATAATGATGAAGCCCGTAGGATTCTTGCTTGACTACCAGCATTATGGTGGCGATCATGTCACGCCCCGCTTCCCAGAGTACGCTTGAATGGGCACGTGACATAGCCAACCATGCTACCTGTGGGTATAAAGTATCCATCCACAGTCACATTACGGCTGTAGAGATATCAAGAACAAAATAAAACTATCTAAACATGTCCATAATCCAAGATTACAAGAGTCAATAATAAATAAATGCGGAAGCGAAATATCCAATACAAAATACTGGAATGTATGTGCCATAATGCGGGCTCACATCAGGAAATAAATGCAGGAAAGAAAACTAACTACTGCTGACACTCACAGCTCAGCCTGTCGGCTGAAGTACTCCTGCTCGGACTACAACAGCGGTACAGAATCTGGGCCATGCAAAACCCAGACGTCAGCGCGTCAAGTCATCAAGTAATAACATAATAAACAGGCAATGCGAGTATAAACATGAATAAAGCAAGGGTAACAATAATATGAATCAGAGCAGTGCAGGGTAGTGTGCAGTGGGTAAACTGGACTGTTCTATCAGGTTTACTATTCTAAAGTCTTTGAAACCAAATTGATGAATCATCGATGTAACTCAATAGTATCCCGTACATACCCGGGACCACGGCCTCAATATTCTCGGGCTAAAACCGAGACATGCCGCTAGACACCAAACAGGAATGTGTACACTCAATAGTATCCCGTACATACCCGGGACCACGGCCTCAATATTCTCGGCTGAAACCGAGACATGCCGCTAGGCACCAAACAGGAATGTGTACACTCAGAACAGGTAATGAACTGTTGAGTTACAAGTCAGGTTTCACCTTTGATTTCCCCATACCCCCAAGTTATATGTGTATGTCAAGTCAGGTATCCCGTAGTCAAGAAGCTAATGCCAACACAGGATCAGGTAAACATGTTTGTCTGGATAGACAACAGGAACGGTCCATGAGGACTACATGTCAGGTTTGTTGGCATTAGACACAAGATCAGGTAACGGGTCAAGTCATGGTACATCAGGTCAAGTCAAGCAGTATACGGTACCATGTAGGGTAAATTATATGTATGTAGCAAGTCAGGTCAAGATGTAAACAATATCATGGGTGTGCTCATACTCAGTTACATAATCATGCATGGTTATCAACAACATGATAAAAGCAATGAATTAAGCAATAGGCAGATTCATTCAATTAGTAATACAGTTATCAATTGTGTCACAGTGATGATTTCAACATTATAAGAATGCAGCAAGACAATTATAGCCGTTTAATCATGTTACCAAGTTAAGACTTCATGGATACGATGATATCTACATATATAGGTTCCAAGTTTGAAAGATAAAATGTTATATAACAATATTGAACACGAAAAAGAGAAATGATCGTACCAAAGTTAAATTTATAGGTTTAGGGTGTCATTAATATGTATGTAAATATTGTTTAGCATGTAGCAAGGGGTACTTGCCTCGACGGGTCGCGAATCGGGAAAACGGAACGTAAAACGTCGGCGGGGAAAACTCGCGACGGGCGCACGGTTCACGGAATGAACCCAAACGACGAACAGTGGAACCACACGGGTCGGGGTACCACGCTGGAACGTCGGGACGCGTCGCCGGCATGGCTGGATTCCGGCGAGACACAAAACAGTAAACGATCAAGAATTGCAACAAGAAAGAAAAGAAAATAAAGAAGAAAGGGAAGGAGGATGGAGAAGGGAATGCTCACGGGGATCTGTGGGACGGGTGGTGACGGTCGACCACGTCGACGGAGCTCCGGCGGTGGCCTACGACGACAGCGAAAGAAACAGCCGATCAAGAAAGTATTAACAGCGAAGGAAAGAAGAAAGGAAAAGAGGAGGGGATGTGAAACTCACCGAGGAGGGTGCGCGAGGCCCGGGGATACGGGGACGAGGTCACCGGCGGCGACTCACAGCGGTGCAACGGTGTGCAGGGGTGCGTGGGCCTGGTCGGGGGGTGTGCAGGCGCTCGGGAAAACGATGAAGGAGGATGTGGATGAGACGAGATTGAGGAGGCGAGGATGCTGGTGACGGTGTCGTCGGCGTTGGGGCTGAGGCGGCGACGGGATGCACGGCTAGGGTTGCGACGAGGTTTGGGTTCTGCGTTTTTTTTTAAAAGAAAAGGAGGAAAGAAATGGAGGAGAGAGGGAGTATAGATATATAGATGAGAGAGAGAGATAGAGACAGGGAGAGAGAAAGCGAGAGGGAGAGATAGAGGTTAGCGGGAGGGGAGAGAGAGAGAGATACGGGAGTGGGGCCCACGGGAAAATGAAGGTAGCTGATTGGCTGAAGAAGGAAATTTTGAAAGATTTAGAAATCTTAGAATATTATATGGTTATATATATATATATATATATATATATATATATATATATATATATTCGACAGTTTAGTATTTTAGAAATTTGGGATTTTGGCGCAAAGTGAAACATTTCCAAATTGCATCCGGGTCGGGTCCAAAAATTTGAAATTAAAATAATAGAATTTTAGGCGGGATCCAAAATTTAAAATGAAGTGTTTTATGATCAAAAAGCATACCCCCAAAATGGACACACGTACGTGCGCGTAGCCGTCAAAATTCGCCCGTTTCACTGAACGGGACGAGAACACGATGCACGGACGCTACAACAGGGTTAGGGGTGTCAAGCAGGCTATGACGAATATTTTTAATTTTATTTTAGATGCCATAAATTGTTATATGCAGAAATGAATTGTCGGGATAAAATTACAATAAGTAACAATCAAGCAAGATAAATGAAATAAGTGCCATACTACGTTCAAACGGTAACTGAAATTAGTAGCATTGGGCTCGGGTGTTACATTATACCCAACTACAAAAGAATTTCGTCCTCGAAATTCCAAGAATACAAAGATAGATAACTACAAGAAAAGGTGAGGAAACTTCTGCCGGATTTCATCTTCTCGTTCCCAAGTGAACTTTCCATGCGAGCGATTACCCTAAGAAACAAGCACAAGAGGGATCACCTTGTTCTTAAGAACCTTTTCCCTTCGATCCACGATTTCAATCGGTCGTTCCTCAAAAGTCAAGTCTTCTCGTACTGTTAGGTCCGAATGATCCAATACGTGCGTTTCATCTCGAACATACCTACAAAGTTGAGATACGTGAAACACATCGTGCACACTCGCCAAGGACTGCGGTAACGCCAAACGATACGCTACCTCCCCAACACACTCCAAGATCTCAAAGGGTCCAACGAATCGAGGACTGAGCTTTCCTCGACTTCCAAAACGAATCACCCCTCTAGTCGGTGATATCTTCAAGAATAACAAATCACCCACAGCGAACTCTAGAGGTCTTCTTGACGTGTCTGCCCAACTCTTCTGTCGGTCTTGTGCTGCCTTCATATGATTTCTGATAGTGTTAACCTTCTCAACTGTCTGCACAACCAAATCTGGTCCCAATAACCTTCGTTCACCGACATCGTCCCAACAAACAGGTGAACGACATTTACGACCATACAAAGCTTCAAATGGAGCCATCTGGATAGTTGCCTGAAAACTGTTGTTGTAAGAAAATTCCACCAAATGCAGATGATCCTCCCAAGAACCCTTGAAGTCCAACATGCATGCTCTCAACATATCCTCAAGAGTTTGGATCGTTCTCTCCGACTAACCATCAGTTTGAGGATGATAAGCTGTGCTAAACTTCAATCGAGTCCCCAAACTTTCCTGTAAACTCCGCCAAAAGTGGGATAAGAACCGAGTGTCCCGATCAGACACGATGCTCACCGGTACTCCATGCAATCTTACAATCTCTTGCATGTACCGCTTTGCCAAAGTCTCTGTTGATTGACCAACCCGGAAAGGAATGAAGTGAGCTGCCTTGGTCAACCGATCAACAATCACCCATACAACATTGTTGCTTTTTGGACTCCACGGTAAAGCCGTCACGAAATCCATGGTTATATGTTCCCACTTCCACTGAGGAATCGGAAGTGGTTGCAATAAACCAGCAACCCTTTGATGTTCAGCCTTAACTTGCTGACACACCAAGCACTTTGCCACAAAGCGAGCAATCTTCCGTTTCATGCCTTCCCACCAGAAATGCTTTCGAATATCTCGGTACATCTTTGTGCCTCCTGGATGTACAGAATAAGCTGAACTGTGTCCCTCCTTCATAAGCTCTTCACGAATATCTCCCTTTGTCACACATAAACGGTTACCATACCTCAACGAACCATCTTCGTGGATCAATAAATCTGTTCGTAGTCCGGCTTCAACCTGTTCTCGAAACCTTTGCAGTCTAGGATCCTGTGATTGTGCTGCTTTAATATTCTCGATCAACGATGACTGTACTTGCAGCTGCATCAACTGTCCCGTAGAATGCGGTAGCACAACCTCCAAGTCAAATCTTCGAAACTCTGCAACGATCTCCTTCTGCGCAGTTAACACCTGAATTGCTGATAACCGACTAAGCGCATCCGGCACGACGTTAACCTTCCCCGGATGGTACTGAAGATCAAGATCGTAGTCAGCCATCAGCTCCAACCATCTACGCTGCCTCATATTAAGCTCCTTCTGTGTGAACACATACTTCAAGCTCTTATGATCAGTAAAAACTTCGACCCTTTCGCCCAAAAGTTAGTGTCTCCAAATCTTCAAAGCGAAAATCACAGCCGCAAGTTCCAAGTCATGAGTTGGGTAATTCTTCTCATGGGTCTTTAACTGTCTCGATGCGTACGCTACAACCTTACCATGCTGCATCAAAACACATCCCAATCCTTTTCCAGATGCGTCGCTGTGAATCACCAATCCTCCGGAATTGTCTGGCACGGTCAGAATAGGGGCGGTTATCAACTTCTGCTTCAACGTCTCAAAAGCTAACGCACATTTGTCCGTCCATACAAAAGGTACCTCCTTGCGCGTAAGCTTGGTCAACGGCTCTGCCAGACGAGCAAAGTTCTCCACAAATCTCCTGTAATATCCGGCGAGTCCAAAAAAATTTCTTATCTCTGCAACATTCCTTGGAATCGGCCAGTCTCAAACTGCTGCATTCTTTTCTGGATCTACGGCAATTCCATCGCCAGACACAACGTGCCCCAAGAACTTTACTTCCTCCAGCCAAAACTCGCACTTACTCATCTTCGCATACAACTTTTCCTGTCTCAACGTTTACAGTGCGATCTTCAAATGCTCAGTATGTTCTTCAAAACTCTTCGAGTAAACCAGAATGTCGTCAATGAACACTATAATAAACTGGTCCAAGAATGGTGAAAAGATTCGGTTCATCAAGTCCATGAATACTGCCGGCGCATTCATTACTCCGAAGGGCATCACTAAGTATTCGTAATGTCCATACCGAGTTCGGAACGCCGTCTTGCAAATATCTTCTGCTTTCACTCGGACCTGATGATATCCGGATCGCAAATCCAGCTTCGAGAATACCCTTGCGCCACTAAGCTGCTCGAAAAGTTCGCCAATGCGAGGGATCGGATACTTGTTCTTAATAGTCACCCGGTTTAATTCTCGATAGTCGATGCACATCCTTCTTGTGCCATCCTTCTTCTTTACTAGAAGAACTGGAGCTCCCCAAGGCGAGTACTGCTTCGAATCCAACCATTTTCAAGCAATTCAGCAACCTGTTTCTTGACTTCTTCCAACTCTACTGGTGCCATTGGATAATATGCTTTGGATACTGGCGCTGCACCAGGAATAAGATCAATTGCGAACTCCACGTCTCGCTTCGGCGGTAAACCCGATATATCTTAAAACACGTCCATAAAATCACGAACAACAGCCGGCTCTTCACTTTTATCAACTTCCATTGCTGTAAGAATATTGTTTGTCGGCCTAGCCCTAAACTCGACTGGCCCGACAGAACTGCTTCCTCCAGTGAAGCTAAACTCGGGATGTCCGGAAATCTGAAAAATTACCTTCCTTGCCCTACAATCAATGTGAGCGTGGAAAGTGCCAAGAAAATCCATTCCCAAGACGACTTCGTAGATGCCCGTATCAATCACCAAGAAATCTGCAAAAAGCTCCCGTCCGCACACAACAACTGTACAATCTTTACATTCCCTACTAGCTATGATTTTCCCATTCCCAGTGTGTATGTCCCAGAAACTAGACAGGGTTGTGTAGTCAATCGAGTGTGTAGTTAAAAACGTGGATGACATAAAGCAATGGGATGCACCAGAATCAAATAACGCTAATGCGGGAAAACCACGAACGAGTAGAGTACCAGAAACAACTTCTCCTGACGCCTTAGCTTCTTCCGCTGTCAAGGTAAAAGCTCGAGCCTGATTAGGTCCTTGAGTTAGCTGTTTCTGCCCCTGGAACGGTCTCTGCGGAGGCTTCTGAAAATCATCTCTCGTACGAAGCTTCGACGGATAAGCATTAACGGCGTGATCTGCCGCTCCACAAACCAAACAGAGTCCCAGTCTCCTTCGACAATCCTTTTGCATGTGGCCAGGTAAATTGCAGTAGTTACAAGTCAAGCTCTTTCTTCGATCGACGACCACAGGCTTCTTCATGGGTGCTACACCTCGACGGTCCACTGGAATACCTCTGCGACCATGAGCTCGGTTTGGTACAAATGCTGGCTTCCATACCGCAACTGTTGTCTGTTGCAAACTCCCCTTCATCCCAGATAAACTCTGCTGCTCTCGAGCTGCCGCAAGTACTTGTGAGAAAGTGGTCAAACCCACGGAGACAATCTGCCTCTGGATGTCCACGTCCAAGCTGCGCATGAACCTCCGTGCCCTGTCTGCATCGTTGGTAACTAAAGGTCCAGCGAATCTGCTGAGTCTTGTCCATTCTGCTGCATGCACATCTACGGGTGCTCCATTCTGCTTTAGCCCGATGAATTTCTCTTCCATTTCTTCCAGTGCAGTCCGCGGGAAGAACTTCTCTAGGAAACTCTTTGAAAAATCCGCCCACTTGATCGGCTTGGGCAAGCGGTTCTCCTCCACAAGCCACCATTCTCGGGCGTAGTCCACTAATTGAATGCGTACCACGTCAACTCTTTTCTCATCTGGAATCTGTGCCGCAATAAGCAAGTTCTCTGTGTCAACTAGCCACTGTTCCGCTGGCAACGGCTCCTCCAAATCAGTAAATGTAGACGGACCCAGAAGTCTGAAATCTGCTACGGTCCCTACTCGGTCAACTGGTTTAGCTCCAACATCGTTCACAGACTGCTGAACGATCTGCAAACCTTCCTGAAAAAATTCCGCTTGCTGCTGGATCAGCTCGGTCTGTTTCTTTTGATTCTCCAGCATTCCTCTTATCACTCCAAGCATGGCGGCTTCGTCCACACGCCTTTGGTATGTCTTCAAATTCTTACCGGCCATATTCCTGAAATCAAAACACCTAACATTAGCATGATGATAGATTCTGAATATAGATCAAGGCTAGAACTCCAAAATACTTAAATAGAGTGCCGTATTGTAACTATGCCGCGGTATCATAGCCACAATTACATTACTCCACCCAAGTCGCCTAAGTCCTAGAGATAACAAGGAATCGGGTTTTCGAGTTGATATGCAAATGAAGTTTGCACATCGTAAATGATATAATCAGGAAGAGTGTGATTCAAGAATGGTAAACGGCAAGGTGGCAGGACATGTTTCCTAAACACGGGTATTCTGATTCGTGTATTGGGTACAATACCCAACTACAAAAGAATCAACCCGACTATCCTATGGCTCTGATACTACAAAAACCATGTCACGCCCCGCTTCCCAGAGTACGCTAGAATGGGCACGTGACATAGCCAACCATGCTACCTGTGGGTAGGAAGTATCCATCCACAGTCACATTACGACTGTAGAGATATCAAGAACAAAATAAAACTATCTAGACATGTCCATAATCCAAGATAACAAGAGTCAATAATAAATAAATGCGGAAGCGAAAGATCCAATACAAAATACTGGAATGTATGTCCCATAATGCGGGCTCACATCAGGAAATAAATGCAGGAAAGAAAACTAACTACTGCTGACACTCACAGCTCAGCCTGTCGGCTAAAGTACTCCTGCTCGGACTGCGATAGTGGTACGGAGTCTGGGCCATGCAAAACCCAGACGTCAGCGCGTCAAGTCATCAAGTAATAACATAATAAACAGGCAATGCGAGTATAAACATGAATAAATCAAGGGTAACAATAATATGAATCAGAGCAGTGCAGGGTAGTGTGCAGTGGGTAAACTGGACTGTTCTATCAGGTTTTCTATTCTAAAGTCTTTGAAACCAAATTGATGAATCATCGATGTAACTCAATAGTATCCCGTACATACCCAGGACCACGGCCTCAATATTCTCGGGCTGAAACCGAGATATGCCGCTAGGCACCAAACAGGAATATGTACACTCAATAGTATCCCGTACATACCCGGGACCACGGCCTCAATATTCTCGGCTGAAACCGAGACATGCCGCTAGGCACCAAACATGAATGTGTACACTCAGAACAGGTAGTGAACTGTTGAGTTACAAGTCAGGTTTCACCTTTGATTTCCCCATACCCCCAAGTTATATGTGTATGTCAAGTCAGGTATCCTGTAGTCAAGAAGCAAATGCCAACACAGGATCAGGTAAACATGTTTGTCTGGATAGACAACAGGAACGGTCCATGAGGACTACATGTCAGGTTTGTTGGCATTAGACACAAGATCAGGTAACGGGTCAGGTCATGGTACATCAGGTCAAGTCAAGCAGTATACGGTACCATGTCGGGTAAATTATATGTATGTAGCAAGTCAGGTCAAGATGTAAACAATATCATAGGTGTGCTCATACTCAGTTACATAATCGCGCATGGTTATCAACAACATGATAAAAGCAATGAATTAAGCAATAGGCAGATTCATTCAATTAGTAATACAGTTATCAATTGTGTCACAGTGATGATTTCAACATTATAAGAATGCAACAAGACAATTATAGCCGTTTAATCATGTTACCAAGTTAAGACTTCATGGATACGATGATATCTACATATATAGGTTCCAAGTTTGAAAGATAAAATGTTATATAACAATATTGAACACGAAAAAGAGAAATGATCGTACCAAAGTTAAATTTATAGGTTTTTGGTGTCATTAATATGTACGTAAATATTGTTTAGCATGTAGCAAGGGGTACTTGCCTCGACGGGTCGCGAATCGGGAAAACGAAACGTAAAACGTCGGCGGGGAAAACTCGCGACGGGCGCACGGTTCACGAAATGAACCCAAACGATGAACAGTGGAACCACACGGGTCGGGGTACCACGCTGGAACGTCGGGACGCGTCGCCGGCACGGCCGGATTCCGGCGAGACACAAAACAGTAAACGATCAAGAATTGCAACAAGAAAGAAAAGAAAATAAAAAAGAAAGGGAAGGAGGATGGAGAAGGGAATGCTCACGAGGATCTGTGAGACGGGTGGTGACGGTCGACCACGTCGACGGAGCTCCGGCGGTGGCCTACGACGACAGCGAAAGAAACAGCCGATCAAGAAAGTATTAACAGCGAAGGAAAGAAGAAAGGAAAAGAGGAGGGGATGTGAAACTCACCGAGGAGGGTGCGCGAGGCCCGGGGACACAGGGACGAGGTCACCGGCGGTGACTCACGGCGGTGCAACGGTGTGCAGGGGTGCGCGGGCCTGGTCGGGAGGTGTGCAGGCGCTCGGGAAAACGATGAAGGGGGATGTGGATGAGACGAGGTTGAGGAGGCGAGAATGCTGGTGACGGTGTCGTCGGCGTTGGGGTTGCGACGGCGACGGGGTGCGCGGCTAGGGTTGCGACGAGGTTTGGGTTCTGCGTTTTTTTTAAAAGAAAAGGAGGAAAGAAATGGAGGAGAGAGGGAGTATAGATATATAGACGAGAGAGAGAGAGAGGTGTTAGCGAGAGGAGAGAGAGAGATACGGGAGTGGGGCCCACGGGAAAATGAAGGTAGCTGATTGGCTGAAGAAGGAAATTTTGAAAGATTTAGAAATCTTAGAATATTATACGGTTAATATATATATATATATATATATATATATATATATATATATTCGACGGTTTAATATTTTAGAAATTAGGGATTTTGGCGCAAAGTGAAACATTTCCAAATTGCGCCCGGGTCGGGTCCAAAAATTTGAAATTAAAATAATAGAATTTTAGGCGGGATCCAAAATTAAAAATGAAGTGTTTTATGATCAAAAAGCATACCCCCAAAACGGACACACGTACGTGCGCGTAGCCGTCAAAACTCGCCCGTTTCACTGAACGGGACGAGAACACGATGCACGGACGCTACAACAGGGTTAGGGGTGTCAAGCACGCTATGATGAATATTTTTAATTTTATTTTAGATGCCATAAATTATTATATGCATAAATGAATTGTCGGGATAAAATTACAATAAGTAACAATCAAGCAAGATAAATGAAAAAAGTGCCATACTACGTTCAAACGGTAACTGAAATTAGTAGCATTGGGCTCGGGTGTTACAGATCATATACGTGAGAGCTGGGTGGTCTATAAACACATCCTTAAATATCTCTAGTCGTGGGAGTATCGAGACTGGGCATCGATATTCCGGAGTAGACTGGTGTATACGTTTCGAGACCCCGACGAGGGGCGGTGGCCGGCCTCACAAGCCATTGGTGTTATGTCACCTAAGATAGTATACATGTGCTCATTGGAGGTGAGTACACTGGACAGACTCGACGAGAAGTTCTAGATAGTATTATACCTATCATCAGATGGAAGTTCTCAGGTGGTATGAGTACAAATTAGTCCTTTTACCTGAAGTCATCATTTGTATCGTGTGAGTTCCCACTATACTTTGATTATTATCCTACCACGGCTCAAAGGAATCGTGCAAACAGGTTTTAATTGGGTACGGTCCCGATCCACATAGAGGCAGTGGTCGACTGTTGGGGATTCGTCTTTCCTGGTATTATGAGTCGATGTCGCGCTGTGTTCAGTTGGCTATCACCAGAAATCCGTAGCCACGGTGGGAGAGATTTACTGATAGTTGATCAGTAGTGTCTTAGTTGGTGACGAGCTAGACTCAGACGTGACTTATCAGGTTGGTAGGGGTCTGATGTTATCCACCCCTTAGATCCGATATGCGATACTCTTTGACGAAGAGACCGGACCGTATGGAAATTGTCACATTCAGGCTCAGTAGGGTAAGGACGCACTTGATTGTCGACCCCCTTTCGACAAGTACCTGGGTAGCCGTTACGTACAGCTAGTGTCGCTGACATGCTTGTGGTTAAACCCACTGCCAGCGTATTGTCGAGTCTTTAGAGTCCCGCACAGAGGGTTTTCCCGGTTCAGGCGACAGATGTAGGAGTCGTACGATGGTACGTGCAGGGGTCCGATTAAATATGTGTACGCGATACACGGACTTATCGGACAGTTGATAATACCAGCCGGCTTAGGATTAAGTCGGATTATTAGGTTTTGATTTAATAATTTAAATATGTATTTTGATACATATATTTTAGTATTATTGTTCACTATTTATTTTCTCTCTTTGGTGCTATCCGTATTTTTATACGATACACATATATGTAGCGATACATATATCAGGTGAAGTATTCCATATTATACGGGAATACTTCTAGAAGAAGAACACTTCATATTTATTTTTCTATTTAGAAAAATAAAAGGGAAATGAGGTGGACATGAGATGTAAAGTGAAACATGGTTCATTGCATGTAGAGAGGGATGACTTTGGATTTTAAATTAATAAAATCCATTTGTGTTCACTATTTGGTGCATGGTTGATATTATGTAGCCATTTCTTTTTACTTGAGAACTTGATGATTTTCTTCATCTCCTCCTAGCATGCTTCATGCTCTCCTCTAGCTCTTCCCATTCTTCTTCTTGCTCTCATTTTGAGTATGGTACAAGAGAGAGAAATTTAGTGGAGTATTCCTGCATCACCGATCATCCAAACCTAGCGAGCTTGGATCGTCTGTTAGAGCCTCCTCCGCATTTCCTCGAGTGGATCATCTTCGGCAAGGGTTGTCGATTCTCAAGCGCGGTCCCGGCGGCTACGAGCTTGGAGGGGTCTTCCACAATTGGGTGGACACGCGACAAAATTTGTATTTCTCAAACCTTGCATGTTTTAGATTTCTAGTTTAAGGTGTTTGAATCGAATCCTTGGGTTTGCACGTCCGATGACCGCAAAATGTTTTTGTTTTCGCTTCCGTCTCGCCCGCGGCCTCCGCGGCGCGGGTGCCGGATCCCAACAGGAAGCGAAAAAACGTGTGGAAAGCTGCCTTATAGTCTTCTATTCATCACTATATGATGAAGAAGCTCCGCCAACGTCGGAAAGAGACATGAATGAATTGGGGGCAGAATCGGCATCAATACCCCGAAACTGCTGGAAGAAAACCCGATTGAAAGGCTGCTGAAAGAAGCTTTTCAAAAGAGCAAAGACAATCAGGAACGCGAGATGGCCATATATAAAAAGGCCAAACGGCAACGTTTAAACAAAGAAGCTACGACGAGAATGAATCATAAAGTTCTCCGACCAAACCAAGTCATGCCTGCAAAAAATAAGAGCATGACTAAAGCTAAGAAGCGGTTTGCCAAGGCCCTATCAATGGGGATAAGGCTACTACCTCTCATGATGCACACTTCTGGGGTCTTATATTTTGATGGTGGAGAGGGACACCCAAAATACTGCTCGTACCACCGAAAGATCGCTCATCCCATCAAAGAATGCAGTGCCTTCAAGAAGTGGTAGTAAGGATATGAGAGCAGTGAAAAGAATGTTGCCCATAGAAAACACTTCAAGAAGATGTGTGAGGCCTGCGCTCGTCGATATGAGAGCAGTGAGACGACAATGCATAAAGAAGCAACTGGCAACTGGCATATGGTTGATACCGGTTTGAAAAGGGAAAAATCTCGGGTTTTCACATTCGGGAGTGATTCCGAGGATGAAATGCCCCTCAATCCTCTCTTTGAAAACTCTGCCTTAGAAAAAAAGAGAGGATGAAAAGGAATGCGAGAATATCCAGTTACGCAACCGCACTCTGCCTGAAAAGAATTTCGGACCTGTAAACAAAAGGTTTGAATAAAAAGGATAAAAGGAAGGGAAAATGCCCGAGGAGATTGCCTTTGATGAAGAGGTGGCCAAAGAGCTCGCCACAAAGAACCTGCCTAAGAAAACCAAAGTGGCCTATAATATCCTTGCGCATTTGAGGATGATACTCTCACAATTAAGCATATTGGATGCTCTACTTTTATCCAAAGAGGTACGAGGTTCCTTGATCAAGACCTTGCAAAAACCTGATCAGTTTTAAGCCTTTCTTGCGGAAGAGAAAATGAAGAATGAACTGGCAGAGGTCCACACGGCTGATATTACATTCAACGAGGAAGATCTACTTCTTGGTACATGCGAGCATAATCGACCGTTGTATGTTACCGGATACAGCCACGACATCAAGATAGGGAAAATCCTTCTCGATAACGGATTTTCCGTCAACCTCCTTAATGTGAGAGTGTTGAAGGAGACATGTATGAATGTTCAGCATCTTTACCGAGTCAAAATTACTATCTCGGAGTTCGACTCACGGTCGTCATGGACGCTTGGGTCCGTAATATTGATGCTCCGCTTCGGTCAGCTCATCATCAACATCAAATTCCATGTCATTGATATCAAGACTTGTTATAATGCTCTACTCGGCAAGCCTTACCTACATGAGTACAACGTCGTCCCTTCTGCATAATATCAGTGTATGAAATATTTCAAAGATGGCTTGTAGTACACCGTCACTGGAGAACTCAATCCTTTCTCGATGAATGAGGTACGAAAGTATGAAGATGCAAAATAGTTTCAGCCGGATTTCGAAGATACCGAAAGGTGCTAAAAGTCGGAAAATAAACAAAAATCCGTGGCCACCATCCCGGTTTTCGGAAGTGATACTGAAGAAGACGAACAAATAATCTACTCAGGACAACCTCAGAAGGAGAGCGATAAAACCGGGCCTTCGACCCCGATCCTGGTCTTCGGCAACGGCTCCGAAAACGAGACCAATGCAGTATTTTCCATTCGCCCATCGACGCAGACTCTTGTCGAGACGAATCAGAGCCTACATATTATGATGGCTCTATGTCGACATTATACAGAACTTGACAAGCTCAATTTGTGTAGCTTGCGGGATCTGAAAACTTTCTACGTGTCACCAAGCAAAGTCAAGCTGTACTGGCTGCAGGCATTGCTGAGCATATATGAATTTAAAGAGCTAGGAGGATATACAATGTGGTGCAATTACCAGATTGCCCTTATCGTTCACCCCTCAAGACGATACATTCAGTCCCCAGACCTGTAAATATCTACAAATATTGTGAGGAAATGTGGGGAAGCCACGTGGCAACACACCTGGCCAATGAATGAGGAGTAACTATTTGTCAACTCGATGGGACAGTACTCAGATGCATACGCATGGGCCATGAAACCGACAGCATTCATGCGAAGTACCCATTTTACCCCCCACATGACCAAACCACCTAGTGAAAGCAACTGGCAGAAGCAGATTGTTCTAACCGGACAGGACTGAACCTTTCTTTTAACAACTTCGATAATATATATAATTCCAAACCCATAGAGCGCTGGTCGGATCGAGCCTGTTTGGATACCCCCTTAGGTTCGGCTTGTTAAATGCTTCTTTCTCAACTAGGCGTGGAATTAGGCCGGGTTGGACGGGTCTCTTCAGAATTTTTTTACTAGATCCAAAAATTAAAACATAAACTCAAAACCCGTCCGAATCCGACGGGTTTATAATATGCTAAATCCGAACCCGCAACTTCGGATTTCGGACGGGTTTGAAGGGATTTCAGGTTTACACGGTGGATCAGTTTTTGAAGGTTTTTCGGGTTTTACCCATATAATTTATGGAAAAAAAATTAAAAGTATAATACTTAAATATGTTTTATCAAATATATATGCACAAAATTTACAGTTTAATAAAAATGTATAAATTATATGTGGTGGATTTATAAATTTCACTTAATAATTGCATAAACCACATATCTCCAATAAATCACAATAGGTATTTTATAAATTTTAGAATTAAATATCTATTAGAATAATGGAGGAAAGAGACCATAGGAGGGATTTCCTCCTATGGCCTCGAAAAACCATGGCCTCGAAAAAACACAACCTCCACCATTTTTTCCGATAATCGGCATCCATCATCATCATTGTTATCATCTAAGATGTGCATATACCAAATTTCATATGATTCCACCACTTTTTCACCGTTGAATTAGGAATGTAAAATGTTCTGTTGTCGGTAAACCATTAATTTTGCACCAACTAAATCCATGGTGAAAAATGGTATAATCACATGAAATTTTGTGTATCCACATCTTAGATGATCAAGATGGAGACGATGTATGCCGACCGTCGAAAATATTTATGGAGGGTGCATTTTTCCGACGACATAGGAGGAAATTCCCTCCTATGGCACCTTTCCTTTATTAACCTCATATAATATATCAAGTTGGATTGGATATAGAAAGCGACCTTTCCTCCATTAATCTCATATAATATATCAAGTTGGATTGGATATAGAAAGCGGGTTTGGTTCGGGTCTAGGGTTCGGACGGGCGGATTTAACCCTAAACCCATACCCAGCTCGGATTTTTTTTTACCTAATCTTCAACCCGTCCAATAGGGTTTGGACGGATATAAGATGTCCAAAAAATCCGGAAAAACTGGATAAGGTCTGGTTGGATTCGGATCAAACCCAACCCGACTTTCAGCCATACTTTCAACCAAGTTCTTGCATCCTCTAACAAGTAGAATTGGCTGCTTCTCAATTTATTGTTTGTTGTAAGTCAACGTCTAGATTCGTGCATCCGATCTTTTGGGTATAGGTATATAATATTTTCTCAGAAAAGCTTCAAAATTTTTCTAATAATATTTCCGTAGATATCATTAGTTCGCTCGAAATTGAAGAGGGGATGAGTATAGCTGAATCATCATATTTCCTACATGATGATTCCATCACGTAAGGGATCCCAACAGATTGGTTCAGGCCAAATCCACATTAGCTCGAGGCCTAGTCCATACCCCAAAGCATCTTGTAACGTTACTTGTTAGAAATAATTGTCATAAATGTAAATTGATAGTTAATATCGATCTCAAACTTTAGAGTGCGGAAATGTTCTTGAACCTTAAATTAATCGCGGCCTTCACGATCGGTCGTACAATCACATTGGAAAATACGCGTATTTTCACGGATTAAATACCTCTTTGCTCTTGCAATTATCAAAGGAGTAGAAGAACCTTTTTGTTGGAGAAACTTTTTATGAGAGATAGATAGGAAAATCACACGCACTCTTGAGTAAACCCTTGTTCCATTTTTATAGCCTTTTTGGTATGATGGTTATTTGGTTAGTTTATAAAACTCCAAAATAACTACTTGTGGAACACGTCTAAAACTCCAAATAATCACTTAATAATTAATTAATTAATTTGATGGGTTGGCCAGGCCATCATGGACGCCAAATAACCCAAAACCAACATCTTCCACTCGCACATGGTGGACTTCATATTACCCAACCTTAATCATATTAATTCTTTTAATCATTGTCCTCTGAAGCCAATCATACGGGTAAATAAACTGTGCAACCTGCGAGTATCTAATTTAAGAGATTTGCATTATACACCTGTTAGGGATGATATAATAGCTACAACCCATTTATTGATATTTGTCTCGCTATATCCCATACTCAGTTTGATACATTAGCCATAATATAGGTAATCTCTCTAAAGCTATATTTGACTCATTTTTATTTCCATACATTCACAATTATATCCTAATCTTACTAAAAAGCGACATAATTGGTCAACCGGTGGTGAATATATGTAAATGATGTGTAGCAAATAGTCATCCTTTCACACACGTATTTTTTCATTTTGGTTCAACTGCTGTCACGCCCTACCTCCAATACAGACAGTATTGTCCGCCTTGGCTGAAACCGCACGGTTTTTCCCTTTAGAGCGAATCGGACCCGACCAGGAGCCACTTCCCAGGAGGTCACCCATCCCAAGACTTCCCTGGCCCGAGCACGCTTAACTACGGAGTTCTCAAGCTCCTGTAGTTCCGGTTCACTTAAAAGGCGCCTCTGTATTGAAAAGTGGTATCATTTCATTTATAGTACAGATCTGCCCCCTTTCGGAATGTATTCCGAAGAGTCCCCATTGTTCTACAGTGGGTCCCACCGACTCAAGAGGTGGCCCCTACGGATTCAAGAGGTGGCCCCCGCCCACTTAACACGACGCTTGGCATGGCACTTTGTTCCGTGTGGCACTTTGCTCCGTGAGCAAGAACCGGGTCCCGACATTCTCCCCACCTCTGAACAATGGTTCGTCCTCGAACCACAGACCTACTATTAAGGGACCAGCTCTGATACCATTCTGTCACGCCCTACCTCCAATACAGACAGTATTGTCCGCTTTGGACGAAACCGCACGGTTTTTCCCTTTAGAGCGAACCGGACCCGACCAGGGGCCACTTCCCAGGAGGTCACCCATCCCAAGACTTCCCTGGCCCGAGCACGCTTAACTACGGAGTTCTCAAGCTCTTGTAGTTCCGGTTCACTTAAAAGACGTCTCTGTATTGAAGAGTGGTATCATTTCATTTATAGTACAGATCTGCCCCCTTTCGGAATGTATTCCGAAGAGTCCCCATTGTTCTACAGTGGGTCCTACCGACTCAAGAGGTGGCCCCCACGGATTCAAGAGGTGGCCTCCGCCCACTTAACACGACACTTGGCGTGGCACTTTGTTCCGTGTGGCACTTTGCTCCGTGAGCAAGAACCGGGTCCCGACAACTGCTTTCCTAAATATTTCATAAAACCAAATCTTTCATAGCTATTGAAAATATGCTAAAGTAGCTATCATTGAACTAAAACTTTAAGATACAGTCAAAAGCCACATAGAGCAAAAAAAAAATCTTTTCGAGGTCTTTTTTCTCTTTAAGGACTCACACGGTAACGAAGAAGGGATTTATTCACTTAATTCCTTTATTGGTCGCTAAGCACACGTGGTATGATTCACGCGCTATGGTGAAATTCTTTAAAGCGTGTGTCTCAAAGTATTTGTCACCGTACAGATCCGAGTTCAGTCGTCTTCAAGCGCCTAACTCGAACCCTCTAGGTACTCACTTTTCTAAGTGTATACCGAAATCTCATATTTGGTTTAAATAAAATTATATGGATAATGGTACATCCATCATGACCTCATCTTAACTCTCTCCAAAGAGACATATTTCAAATCTTATAACTTCTCATCACTATAGTTATGGTATCTAAATGTCTCATCTCTGCTCACATCTATAGCGTCAGAGGCGATTTCCCATGTGAGAATGCCGATCTCTACTTATATGACATAGTTTCCCATCTTGTATGTGTGTGCACCAATGTTTCATATTAAACAAACATAAGAAGAACAAATGAAGTGTCATGATGATACAACAATTTATCACATTCTATGCAATCCTAGAGATTTAACATGTTTAACATACACATTTCTATGAATTGGTTTGGTAAAAGGATTCACAACCATTTTATGTGTAGAGATATATTGAATGACCATTTCTTTCTTCTCAACCATGTCTCTCACAAAATTGTATTTGATATCAATATGCTTAGTTTTGCTATGGTATTTTGGATCTTTCGTGTAAGCAATCGCTGCTTGACTGTCACAAAATATCGTTACTGGCATTAGATCCCCTTGACCGCTCACTGCCTCTACGTGCTTCGGGACTATACCAAATAAAAATCTGTTTTCACGACTCCTTTGGGCCGTGATAGGGTAGAAGTCTAAGTATAGTGGGAACATACATGAGACGCTATGGCGATCTCAGGTCTAAGGGACTATCCTATACATATGTCACAAGAGAACTGCTACCTGACATTTGTCACGCCCCGCTTCCCAAAATACGGAATACGAGGGGTGACAAGGCCAGCCATACTCCTGCGGTCGAGAAAATATCCTGCCGTAGCCACACTTTGGTTTCTAGCAGTACGTGGTAATCAGTAATCATAGCACAGGTAAGGAGAAATGCTGTCACTAAATACTACCAGAATAGATACAAAACTAACTAGGTAGAGATCAAGGAAAAATAACGCTGGCGTCGCCGATCAAGATGTCTACAATATCCTTGAGGTACGACAGATCCTCATCCGAGCTAGGTCCACTCTTACTCTGAGCATGCATACTCAGGTCGTCAGAGCGACACAATAGCAATATATATATATATAAACACGTGCAATAATGATGAACATGAAGCAGTAAATATAGAATAATGATGCGAGCATGAAATAATTGGTACGGGAAAAAAATAAAGCAGGTATAACGAATCAATAATCAATGCATATTCATGTCACTAAACCTATTAGTCTCTAAGTCTCGCTGTCCAGGTCGCTAAACCTATCGTCAGTCCAAGTGTGAGCGTCAACCACCGCAGGAGTATCACCAACCCAAGGGTAGGCCTCAGGGGCAAGGGAACACGGGCCCGAACCACGCTCGCTAATAATTAGTAATATCACACACATGACTTCCAAAATCGCTGTATATGCCGGCAGTGGGACTCCGGAGATTTCGTTGATCGAACTCACACTCAAACTACCCCACACCTGCGGTTTACATCAAATATCAACCATAAATCCAAATACTAATCGCTCCATAACAAGTCTATGCAAGAACTGGAGACAGGGTCTCTATCAAGCATGTCTCGACTGGTATCCAAGATAAACGGACAATACTCGATGTCTTACCTATGACACTAATATAAGTGCTTTCATAACCGTCTCATACCAATTATAGTTACTCTTACATATGCCCCATAGGCATTGACAATCCAATAGTTAACTGGGCCCGCTGATTGTGTACAAGTATGTGTCACTTTCACTATTCAATCACGCTTTAACACTAACGTACTTGCCACAATCCAAACACTAATATCTATCACTGGGTAATGTAACACAATCACTAGATTATCAATGTTTTATGACCACTATTCAACTGAGGATATAACCGCTATATGATATGATGAGAATGCAATTGATTATAATATGAATAAAATATAGCAGCCAATATCATACCACTTGCAAAATGTACTGTAAATCACACGTGTAGAATTACGCAAAACCATGAAAAAGAGATAAGCAGTATGTTTAATTATCTGTCCATCAAAATTGGTTTCGCGTCAATCGGGTTTCAGGTTTGCTAGTTATAGTCATTTCATTTTAAGTGTTTACTGTTGGAAATCCAGTTTCTGAACTGGAAGTCCGTTTCGTAACACGTTTTACTCCCAGTTGGGAGCATAATTAGGCGATGCTACTGTTCAACTAATTGTATAGTTATGACTTAACTTTACATAACAGGATACGGATCAACAATATTCATTTTGGTTTAGGAGTTATGATTGAATTATCGATGAAGGGTGCGGGCTGAAATGACAGAAAACTGATGTACAAGTCATCCGTTTAAAATATGATTTAAATACCAAATGACACTGGATTTTAGTGAAACTGATATCGTTGGAAAGATGAAACATTTGTATACGCAGTATTAATTTTCTCCACACACTATCACAATTAAAAATTAAGGTTTCAGGGGTTCAAATGCATGTCAAGGGTAAGTTCCTGCTCTGGACAGCAGTCCAAGGTCAGGTAAGTTCCCTGTTTTCGATATTCAGAGGATATATATAATTGTCAATCTACATGTCAGGTTAATTATTATGCATTGATCTTCGTAATGAACCCGAGAACACTGCAATTGGATTTTTCTAGAATTAATTATGAATTTTACAGTGTCAAGTGTTCGGTAAATTATAAGTTTCGGTATTAAGGTTAGGACATCACTTATGTGTGAAAACGATATCGGTTTGCCATCAAATCTGTACATAGTGTTTTTTAACAGTGTTAGGGTTGAAATATCATGAGTTTCGCCATTGCAAAACACGTTTTAGTTTAGGTATTGCATTGAGCAGTTAGCACAACATATCATGGATTTTCGGGATCTTATGCCATCCAGCCGACTCGAATATGATATCAATCCCTATAGTCTCCATACCTTTAACGCCTGATTCTAAACTCTGTCCCGATCATTTATGCATAGGAATTCAAGCACTACGATGTCGTTGCAATACGAACGATCATTTACTACAATTATAAATGTATATGTAGTCTAAATGACCACTTAGCCCTAATTAGTATAATATTAGCATGTAGAAGCAAGTGAAGGGTTCACTTGCCTAGGACGATATCACGGAGATGATGGATCGCTCGAACGCTGCGATGCACGTTGCGGATGCGAAAACGGTCATTGCGAAAAAACCGGAGTTCGCAAGCCTTGGAATTGCAGTGGCGGAGCCTCGAATCTTTGCTTCCGATTGGCTATAGCTTGCACAGATCGACGTTGGTGGCGGTACCTGAAGGCTCTGAGTTCGCAGAGATGAGGTCGTCGATGGTGGAGTGGTCGATGCGCAGTGCTGGGGCGTGGCCGGAGCAAGTGGAGTGAGCAAGGTAGTAGTGGCGGTTGTCGTCTTCGGAGATGGCGACAGCGATGGAGGCTTTGGGGCTCAAGGCTCCGGATCAGAGAAGGCGACGAGGGGGTGCAGGCAAGGTGTTCTCGGTTGCGGCTCTGTGCAGCGAGCAGGCTCAGGATTTAGGGAGTAGGAAGTGAGGAGACGAGGTCGAAGAGGAGGGGTCGAGGTGCAGCGACGTGGTGAGGAGCTCGACGGCGACGAGCTCCGGCAAAGAGGTGCAGGACGAGGTGAGGGCTGTTGGGTTTTGAGGTCGCAGGGGAGAGGTTGCACTGGAGGGGAGGTGATGGAGAGGTGGTGGTTGCGGTGTAGGAGAGGATGCGAGGTCGGGGGTGGAGGCGACGACAGCGACGAGGTGAAGGTGGAGGGTTCGTCGCGGGCGTGGTTGCAGGGTGCTCGGGGTGATGGTGGTCGCGGAGTTGGGAGGTGATGGAGATGGCGACGATAGCGAGGTGAGGCCGACGAGGATGGTCGCCGGCGATGGCGACGAGCGCGAGGCAGGACGAGGGCTACGCGAGGCGGGAAACGAAAAGGAGATGAAGGAGAAGAGAGAGAGAAACGTTTGAGAGAGAGAGTGTAGGGGGGATTTGACGGGAGGGGATCTCGGGGAGTTGGCGAGTGGAGCGGCATCGATGAGGGTTGAGTCGTGGGAGCGGACGTGGGTCGTGGGGAAAGTGGGCGCGGCCGCTGGGGAAGCGGGGGAAACGAGCGCGAAAAGAGGCGAAGGGGAGAAGAAGAAAGGGGATTGGGAGTCGGGTCGGGTTTGGGTATCGGGTCGGGTTGGGTTTGGGTATCGGGTCGGGCTTGGGTCATGGGCCGAGCTCGGGGAGTTGGGTTAGGAAGAATTAGAATAAATTAATTAATTAATTAATGGTTAGAGTTTAAAATAAAATATAGGAATATTTAAATTTATAAAATTTTGGAAATAATAATTGTAAAAATTAGAAATAGAATTTTTTTAGGAAAAGTATTTATTCAAAATACAGAAGATATTTATAGTGGAACTGGGTATTACAACATTGGTATATTACTAACTAGGAGTTCTCGATGAGTTCATCCAGTGTAACTTATCCAATGAGCTTTTGTATACAATCCTCGATGTCAAACACCAATAGCTGTAGGATCAGCTATTGCCTTCCAATCGGGTCAGGAAACGTGCACACTAGTTTAAACTGGAGTACCGATGCCCAGTCTCGATACTTCTATGACTAGGGACATTTAAGGATGTGCTTATTGACTACTCAGGCCGTACTAGTATGATCTCCATCACCGTCCTGGTAGTCAAGCAAAATCCTAAGGTTTTATCTCATGTCTAAACGATACGTGATAGTAAATAAAACGCATCATATGAAAGATAAAGACAAACCAGATACTATCATCTCGAGTAAGATTGTTCTCTCATATAGATCCTCCTTCAATTTCAATAATTGCCTTCAGGGCACCTATATCCAATAAATACAACCCGAGAAACTACTGGTGTACCTACCAGTAAATCTCACTTTTCCTGGCCAGGGACATTTAGTATCGGTCAACCGTACACAGTGCAATATCAACTCCCAATACCAGGAGAGATGAATCCCTTCTATCACCTACTGCCTTCAAGTGCTTCGAGACTGTAATACACAGTTCTTTTGCGCTCCAATATACGTATTTTTATAAAGTGCTACTCACCAATTTAATTGTTTATATTTATAGTTATTTTATTTTTAAAAATCCTAACTCCCTTTTCCAATTTCTTTTATATTTTCCCCAATTCCCTTTTTCCCTTTCCATTTTTCCTTTCCCCTTATCTTAGCCTGGCCAGATTCTCGTTTTCCATTTAATTAAATTCCCCCTCTTACCCGCAGCCCACACTTCCTCATATCCCTTTTTCTACTTTTATTTAAACTCTTAACCCAAATCTTATTTCTTTTGTTTTCTACTCCCCGGCCCGGCCCGTTCTCTCTATTTCCCCATTCAAATCTAAATTATTCCGGCCACCTCCCTTTCCCCATTTTCCCTTATTCTTTAATTTTAATTCTCAAGCCCGGTCCAATTTTCCAATTTCATTTAGTTCTATAATTCCATTTATTCCCAAATTTCATGCCCGGCCCGGCCCCTCTCTTTTCCCTACCTCTTTCCTATTTTTAAATCAATTGAATATTTATATTTTCCCAGGCCCATTAACTCCCGGCCCAAACAAGATTATTAATTAAATTAATCCCCCAGCAGCCCGGCCCAACTCCTTGGCAACCCGACCCGACCCGTTCCATTACCTTCTTCCCCACAAACAAAAAAATTCCTGCTTGTTTCTTCCACAACCTACGTCGCCCTCACGTTTCCCCCCATGTCGCTGCCCACTTCGCGCACGTCCCCGATCCCGCTCCCTTACCCACGACCACGCGCGCGTTCACACTTCCATTTCCCCATCGACCTCATCATTCTCTCTCCCTTCACACCCCCGCACCAGCGACCGACGAACCCCGCCTTGCTTCCTCCATCACTTACCCCATCGCCGACGAGCTACCTTGCCTCTTCCACCTCACCCCCTCCTTGTACTCCGACGAACTCCGAGCCCCCTCACTTCAACCCTCTCCCCTCACTGCACCCCCTTGCCGAGTTTCCCCACTGCCCTCACCTGCTCGCCGGCGCACCCTATCGCCGCTGCACCCACCTCCTCGACGAGCCTCCCAGGCTGCTCCTCCTTCCTCAAACCCAGGCTCTCCGTGCACCTGAGTTTCTATCATCACCGGAGATCCCCGACGGCCCATGAGCTGCTTCTTATCGTCGGCCACCGTCACTACCAATGGCACCAGTCAAGCCACTCTTTTCCCTTCTCTCTTCCTTTACCATAATTCCCGACCGAGAACACCTCCTCCCTTCGACCCCTAGCCGAGAACCCATCACAATTTCGACCCGACACAGAACCCTCGCCTCCATACCCTCCTCGCCGGAGATCGCTGGCCGTCGAGATCACTGAACGATCACTGCAGTCCGAGATCCCTTGCAGCCCCCAAGCTCTAGCCAAGTTACCAAGACGGGAACGTGCCGTGCTCGTGTCCATGTTGCCGTCGTTTCAGGCCCGTACTCACTCTCCGTGCCTCGTCGTGTCGCATTGTGCCACGGCTCGTGCCCGTTCCGAGTCTAGCACCGTGCCACCGCAGATCCACTCCCGTGTCGCGCCCGTGCCCAGTCTCCGTGTCACCGCAGACCCACTCCCGTGCCGCGCCCGTGCCCAGTCTCCGTGTCACCGCAGACCCACTCCCGTGCCGCGCCCGTGCCCCGTCTCCGTGTCACCGCAGACCCACTCACGTGTCGCGCCCCGTGCTCAGTTGCTGTGTCGCGCCTGTGTCGTGTCGTGCCCACCTCCGGACCAGGTCCCATGCTGCACCGTGCCTACCTCTGCATCGTCACCAGGCCCGGTTCCGTGTTGTGCCGTGCCACGCACCGAGCCAAGACCACGCCCACTGCCGTATCACGCCCGTGTCGCCACCGCGTCCAGTACCGGGTCACCGCGCACCGCGCGCCGTATCCAGCATCGCGTCGTCCCGTGTGTCAGGACAAACCCTGCAGCGGCGTCGCTTCCATATCAAGAGACCGAGGCAAGTGAACCCTCCTCACTTGCTTTACATGCTAATATATTGTACACCGTTATACTTTTACCTTCACTGCTCTAATTAATTAAGTGCTTGATGCAAAATCCGAATGAAACCTTCTACTAAACTGACGGAACTTGATTATATGTGTTGTCCCGTGTGGCAATGAACATTGTGGTGAAATTTGACTGGAAATTATAATCGTTACTGGCTTGAACGATCACCCCATTTACACCCGTTAAAACTGAATATTTCCCGCGTCTGGAACTTGTTAAAATCATAATTAATTGTGTACATATTAAAATGATGCGTGCGATGGCTCGTATCGAAGATAACTGTTTAACCCACTGTACCATAATTTGACCACTGAATTTTAATAAACTATGACGGAGAGAATTGCGGAGGAGTTCTATTCTGGACTGCAGTTCAGAACAGAAATCCCGATTAACCCTCGTTTCTAAACCCCTGTATATTACTGTTCAAATATGAGAATGCACGGAACCCTGTATAGTTACGTAGGAAATTGGATTAGCTTTCTTACTCGACTGGCTTCACTGGATTCCTCAACCGTTTGATATTTTTAATTCATTTTTTCAATGTCGATACGTCTTGCTGAATTCTGCAGAGGCAGATTTTACACATCGAACCTAATCTGTCCATAACTCCCTGTCGACATAACATATTACCGATCCTCCAATTGCGGTGGAAACCTGACTATAAATCCTAAATATAGTTCAACTATAGCTTCGCTTAATTACGATCCCAACTGGGATTAAAATGCGTTACGAAACGGACTTCCGATTCTAAAACCGGATTTCCAGCAGTGAACGCTTAAAATGAAATGGCCATATCTAGTGATCCTGAAACCCGATTAACGTGAAACCAATTTTTATGGATAGATAATTAAGCATACTGCTCACCCCCTGTACATCGTTTCGCTAAATTTTGTATGTATGATTTATGATAAATTACGCAAGTGGTAGGACACCGACTTATGACATTTTAATCATGCCTGAATTATCGTATTCTCATCTCATCACATATATGTTATTGCATTGGTAACCTAGTGATCATGTGCATTACCCAGTGTTAGGTTTTAGAGTTTGATTGTGGCAAGTACGTTAGTGTTTAAGCATGACCGGATAAGTGAAAGTGACACGTACTTGTACACAATCAGTAGACCCTATTGATTCATTGCATTGTCGACATCTGTGGGACGTGTATAAGTGTGACCATAATTGGTATGGGACAATTATGAAAGCACTTGTATGGGTGTCACAGGTAAGGCACCAAGCACTATCCATTGATCTTGGGTATTAGTCGAGACATGCTTGATGGAGACCATGTCTTCAGTTCTCGCGTAGACTCGTCATGGACCGGCTGGTATTTGAGTTTATGGTTGGCGTTTGATGTACACCACGGGGTGTGGGGTAGTTTGAGTGTGAGTTCAACAGATTCTCGGGATTCCCATGCCGGCACATATGGAGATATATGGAGATATATAGGGATATCACTGATTATTAGCGAGCGACTCGGGCCCGTGTTCCCTTGTCCTTGGGTCCTACCCTTGGGTGGAGGATACACACGAGTGCTCGACTCTCACACTTGGACTGACGATAGGCTTAGTGACCTGTACAGTGAGACTTAGAGACTGATAGGGTTAATGACATTGACATGCATTATTTCTTGATCCAATACCCCTGACATACTATCTACTGCTTTACTGTTTACCTGCTCTATTAGACACCCGTTTTGGCTACTTCGTGTTCACGTCTTTACTCGTTTGATTTACTGTTACATATTCATTATTATTGTACGAATTACCATTTGTATCTATATATATATTTCTATCGTGTCGCTCTGACGACCTGAGTGTGTATGCTCAGAGCGAGAAGTGGATCTAGCTTGGACCAGGACCTGACGTACCTCCAGGATATCGCGGACATCTTGATCAGTGACTCAGAGCTATACTTCAGTGATCTCCACCTGGTTAGTTCTTTTGATTTAGTTACTGCATTTCTCATTACCTGTGCATTGTTTACTGATTACCACGTAAAGCTAGAAGCCGAAGTGTGACTACGACAGGATATTTCCTTGATCGTAGGAGTATGGCTGGCCTTGTCAACCCCTCGTATTCCGTATTTTGGGAAGCGGGGCGTGACATGGTTTTGTTGGTATCAAAGCCAGGTTTTGCTTCAATTGGGATTGCAATTTCCGTGTAGTGCTTGACAATCTAAGACATCTTTTGGTCTAGATTGTAAACTTGTTATTCCTGATATTGGTTCACAGAGTGTACGCTGTTATACATATTGATCCATTCGCTAGAGTTTTGGGTGACTTAGCAGAGTTACATGGTTGTAATTATGAACTGCAGCATAGTTACAATACTGTACTCTGTTAGGTAACTTAGAGTTCTACATTTGATTTCCGCTCGATTGAGTTTCATCCCACCCGATATTCTTGTTTCATTGTCTATTCTATATCTTGTTCTGATTTTTACTCCTTGTACCTTATGACGTCCTAAAATTGTTGTTTCAGGACCATGTCTTCCAACGACCCTTCTTCTATCTCCACTCCCCAGGATCAGACCGTCGAGATTTTGAATGTACTGCAAGGTCTGAAGGAAGCCCAGGAGCGAACGAACGACCTGATAGCTGAAGGATTAAGGAGGCAGATGGCTTAGGCACCAGCGGAACCCTCCAATCGTAAAGGGATCCCTGTTAGACAAGGAAAGGAGGTGAAGATGAAGCGCCCACTTGTTCCCCAGCAACGGAAGCAGTGGAGGACCCAATGTTGTGAATACTGTAAGAAGCCAGGACACCTTCAGAGAGACTGTCGCTGCGCCAAAGGGCAGTGCCTGATTTGCGGATCCAGCGAACATCTTATCAACGGTTGTCCTAAAAGGAAGGAGCTACACGGAGGAGATTCGTCCACACTCTCCACTCCTGCCAAGTGATGGTTATTTTGTAGTTCGAGCTTTGAGGATAGGGCGGACCCAGCGCAGGATTCAACTCGCGTGACGAGAATGCAGCGGTCCGGAGATCAAAGGAAGAGTTATCACGTTTTCTGCTTTTAATAAAAATGATGTCACTCCTTTGTAAATATTTTTTTCCTTTTCGTTTGAGATCTTGTATCCGTTGAACTTTTAGTTGAATGTAATAAAATTCTGAGTTGTGATATATGCATCGTCCCTTTCCCACTCACTTTACTTATACTATTCATTGCATCAGTATTCTAAATTTTGTTCTTCAGTCCTTACCCACCGCATATTTTCCTTGTACTTCGTGTCCTTGATTATTTTCTTAATGTGTCCCACTGCCTAATCATGACTCCCTCTTTTCAGGTCATGGCCCACTTTGGTGAAGCGCCGCCTCTAGATGAGGACACACGGTCGTGCGTTTCCTCAGACTACATGCTGGTAAGATCAGATGACGAGATCAACGACCCCCGGGTTATTTTTGGAAACAGCGATTCCGAGGACGAGGGAGCCGCAGCCCCAGAAGTTGACATGATCGATGATTCCGACGAGGAGGAAGGAGACCTCGAAGAAGACCCAATAGAGGAAGATTCCGAGGAGGACCCAATAGAAGAAAATCCAGGAGAGGAAAACCTTGGGGAGAATCCAGTGGAAAAAAATCCTACGGAAAAAGATCCCGAAGAAGAGAATCACATAGAAGCAAACCTCGATGAAGAATCTCCGGTCGAGGAAGAAGAACCAAAAGGACAAGACCCCGCGGCAGGAGAATCTCCAGTGGCGATCCCTGCGAGGCGCTATGGAAATGGACGCCCCAATCTGAGCGCGGGAGCCTATCGTAACCTGCTGAACCTCCACAACCACGACTGACGTGATTTAGCTTTCGTCTCCTCTGGCCAAATAAAATCTATGTATAGTTTAGGGCCATCTTTTACTTTTCGAGAATGCCTTGTTTAAAATTTTCTGGAATGAAATAAAATTGCTGAGTTCGCTAATCTTTTGATTGTTAGTTCACGTAATGTTTTGACTGTCTCCCCTATACATTTCTTTTCTCCTGAGATTCATTAGTGTCATTCACTTCTGCACCTTGTACCGTTTTGACCCTTACTTAGATTAAAAAGTGTCACACTCCGACCTTTTGAGTGAGCCATACTCCATCGTAATCCCTACCCTGGCTAGCCCCTATACATATTTGTGCTATCTCCTATTTCCCTTACTATGTTTAGGGATATCGATATTCGAAAACTTAACTTTCACTATTTTGTATTTATCCAAAAAAATTGCGTGTTATTGACTACTTCCATTTTACTCGTGTTAAATGGTTTACTATCCTTCACATTTTCAATAGCGCAACCATATATCGCGCATATTTTTGTTCCATGTTTCTTATTTTCACTATGTGGGTTTCCTAAGTTATTTTAAAACTATTTGATCGATACATTATCCTAAAATGTTTTAACCTATCGACAAATCCTTCACTATTTTATTATTGTTACTTTATTCTCCCGGGTATTGTGCTTATCGTTTGCTATTATAAATGGCGGTGCCTGATACTATTATTTTAGCTGCGCTATTTTGATATATGTATGTATGCATACATCTAGGATCTCGATTTTATCTTGCATGCCTCGGGTGTTATTGTTCGTTATTGCTATTTTTATTCCCTTGTACATATAGTTTTCCCTTATAGTTGATTTCTGCCATATACTTACTTAGACATTCGATTTTTCTTTTTAACTGTTTTAAGAAAACCACTATATGAGAGTGTTCGAGGTCGTGGTTTTTCTCGTGTTGTTTTATATGGCTTATCGTTTACTTTAAATATCGAGGACGATATTTTTGTAAGGGTGGTATGATGTAATACCCAGTTCTTCTGCGCTCCAATATACATATTTTTATAAAGTGTTACTTACCAATTTAATTATTTATATTTATGGTTATTTTATTTTTAAAAATCCTAACTCCCTTTTCCAATTTCTTTTATATTTTCCCCAATTCCCTTTTTCCCTTTCCATTTTTCCTTTCCCCTTATCTTAGCCTGGCCTGATTCTCGTTTTCCATTTAATTAAATTCCCCCTCTTACCCCCAGCCCACACTTCCTCATATCCTTTTTTATACTTTTATTTAAACTCTTAACCCAAATCTTATTTCTTTTGTTTACTACTCCCCGGCCCAGCCCGTTCTCTCTATTTCCCCATTTAAATCTAAATTATTCCGGCCCACCTCCCTTTCCCCATTTTCCCTTATTCTTTAATTTTAATTCTCAAGCCCGGTCCAATTTTCCAATTTCATTTAGTTCTATAATTCCATTTATTCCCAAATTCCATGCTCGGCCCAGCCCCTCTCTTTTCCCTACCTCTTTCCTATTTTTAAATCAATTGAATATTTATATTTTCCCCGACCCATTAACTCCCGGCCTAAACAAGATTATTAATTAAATTAATCCCCCAGCAGCCCAGCCCAACTCCCTGGCAACCCGACCCGACCCGTTCCATTACCTTCTTCCCCACAAACAAAAAAATTCCCGCTCGTTTCTTCCACAACCCATGTCGCCCTCACGTTTCCCCCCACGTCGCCGCCCACTTCGCGCACGTCCCCGAGCCCGCTCCCTAACCCACGACCACGCGCGCGTTCTCACTTCCATTTCCCCATCGACCTCATCATTCTCTCTCCCTTCACACCCCCGCACCCGCGACCGACGAACCCCGCCTTTCTTCCTCCATCACTTACCCCATCGCCGACGAGCTACCTTGCCTCTTCCACCTCACCCCCTCCTTGTACTCCGACGAACCCCGAGCCCCCTCACTTCTGTTAGTTATATGTATGCCCTAGAGGCCATTACTGTACATTGGATGTATATTGTAGTGGATGCTGGGACATATATATGGAGGACTTTCTTGCTCGACATGATAGTATGCTATCTGGTTACTCTTTACCTTAACGTGTACACTGATTGTCTCTCTGTTACATGTTGGTAAAGCCCTTAGGATGTGTACTTGACTACCTGGACTATGATGCGGATCATACTAGTGGGGACATGGTAGTCCATAAGTACATCCTTCAAAGTCCCTAGTCGTAGGTGTATCGAGATGGGGCATCGATATACCAGAGTAGACTAGCGTGTACCTTCTCGACCCATACAGATGGGCGATGGATGATCCCATATCCATCGGTGTTTGACATCAGAGATGATATACGGGTGCTCAGTAGAGACTGGGTACACTGGACGGACTCGCCGAGAACTCCCAGATGGTATTATACCTCACGTCAGATGGCAGTTCTCTGGTGACACTGGTACAGAGTAGTCTGTTGACCCGAGATCGTCATAGAGTCTTGTGTGGTTCCCACTGTGCTTTGATTTCCATCTTACCACGTCCAAGAGGGCGTGCAAAACGGTGGTTTTTGGGTACAGTCCCGAGTCACATGGAGGCAATGAGCGATAGGAGGGGATTCGTCTCTCCCGGTATAGGGAGTTGATGTTGCGCTGTGTTCGATTGGCTATAACAGGAAATCCCTGGCCAGGGCTGCTGAGATTTACTGGTAAGTGTTACCAGTAGTTTCTCGAACAGTTATAGACCTCATATTGACACGACTTATCGAGCTATTGGGGTCTGACGTTTACCACCCCTAGGCAAGATATGCGACATATCAGACGATCAGACCGGACTGTACGGTAGTGTTACTGGTCGGATTCACTGGAGTGTGAGCGGGCTTGCTCGTCGATATTCAGATCGCTCAATACCCGGGTGGCCGTTACGTTTAGCAGACCGCTTGCGGCTTGTGGGTGTTTGATATGATCATCACCTGCTGCCGGCGTATTGACGAGTCTTTAGAGTCCTACACAGAGGTTTCCTGGCTCAAGCGAAACGAAATAGGAGCGCATATGAGATATGTGCGGGACCGAGAATAATGCGTGTATGTGATACCGTATTTCATTCTCGCGATGAATGTATCGATTAGGTTATATGCGATATACCCTAGTTATCGAATCAAGGGTTGATTCGATAAACCGATGCATTACATACTAGTCGGTTATATACGATATGACCGGATCGTTAAATCAAGTGTTGATTTAATGATTTGATGCATAATTATATATTTGATATATTACTTTGCATTAACTGGTATCGGTTCACTTTAAATGGATTTTCTCGCTCGGATGTGCACATTGTATATTCGATATAGTTTTGTGCACATGCTTATTTCATGTATGATGATATATGATAGCTAGGGTTTGTGTAAAGAGTTAATACCTTGGTTAAATAAATGGTTAAGGTTTTTATTCATTTATTCATGCTATTATCTTTTAATTTGGATTAAAAGAAAATGTGAGAAGAAAATAAAAAGGTTGCTTTCAACATGAGGCTTCATGAAGCTTCATGCAACTTTGACTCATGAAACCTTTTTGTCTTCTTCTTCAAACCCTAACCATTCATCTAACTTGAGTTAACTCTCTACAACAAACCATGGTTCATGTTATGATAAGAATAATTCTTTTTGATTTATTCTAATTAACTTATCTTATCATTTCTTCTTCTTCTTCCTTGAACTCAAGAAGAAAAAGCTTTCTTCATCAATGGTGAATTGAGCAAATGAGTGAGAAATCCAAAACTAAAGTTTACCCACTTCCTATTTCTTTATCCTCTACCTCTTGCCAAGTAGTAGAGTGTGTTTTCTTCACAAGTTTTCAAGACTTGGTGAAGGTGGAGCTCGATCTAGTGATGCTTCGACGTAGATCATCTTCGGCACGTCGTCGACGACGTAGCCCGTCCAGTCTCCGATGAAGCCGACGCTAGAGCCCGGATTCGATTTGGACAGCGGAGAGGACCTCATCTCGGAGCTATGGAGGTGGAGAACCGGATCTACAAAGGTTGTATTTCCGTATTCCTTTAGTTAAGTGTTAACTAGTTTATAGTTTCGCCTAGAAATCTAGCAAACGATCCGTACATTAGGGTTTCTTGGCACCAAATTTTTGAAATTGGCATGGTAGATGCCTTTAGAGAGCTCACTAGAGTGCCTAGGAACCCTTCAGTGGTATCAGAGCCTAGCTAGAGCCTTAGGCGAAGTCCAGACGGAATTTGAAGTCCGAACGAACCCGAATCCCGATCACAATCATGCTCTCTGGACATTTTGTAAAATCGTGGATTTTTCCAAATTAAAAGGTGCTAAAAAATTCAGCAGGGATTTTTATGAATTTCTGTGAAAAATGGAGAGCTAACTCCGTCATAACGGCGCGGAACCGCGGCCTAAGCCCACGTGGCGCGGCGGTTCCGCGGCGCTACTGTTGAGTCTTTGACTCCTTTTTGCACAGTAATTCCTTTTTTAATATGCTGAGTTTTCTGGGATCTTTTAAAATATTTTCCAGAGTTGAATTTTCTGGAATTGTTTTGGGGATTCGGTATATCGATCGGAGTATCAAATTTTGTCTGTGTGGCTTTCCGGATAAATTTTAGAATATGTTAAAAGTTCGACCGGATATAAATACCCAATTTTTCCCCTGTCGGGAAATTTTCAAGTGTTGGATTTTTCCGAAGTTTAACGACGTTCTAAGTAGTGCAAGTAACGCGATGGACCCTCTAGAAGACAACAAACCTTAACTCGATTATGTGACCGTCTTGAACTGCCCTTTGAACCTTCGGGTTTGGGGCAGTACGGCGTGCCACATGTGAGGCATTGGCTTGACCCTTCTACGGATGGACCGTTGGTACTGAGGCACGAACGGAATGTTGTTATACTTGTTTCATGTGTTAATCAGTTTCGGGAAAACTTGGGTGTTCGAATGTTCGATCGGAAAGTTTAACATTTTCTATTTATCCGGAATGGGATACAATAATTGGAATTCACAATAAGTTATGAGATAACTGAATGAATGTTATAAACATAGCAGTTTAGTCTCACATGATCGGTTGCCACGGAATTTTGATGTGATCAAAAGTCCGTCGCAATCACGTAGCGTACGCGGATATTCGCCGGTAAACTTAATAGACAGCTACACCCCATAGCCTCGACCAAGTGACTGTAGGAGAACCCCGTCGCCGAAAGCATCCGTTCGGGTGCTCGCGGTAGCGGTGTTCCGCCTTGGTGCACTTCGTCGACGGTATCGGGGGTGCGGCCGCCTACTAAAGTTTGCGACGAGTATTCGATCAGACTGTCGGGAATCTTGTTGAATTGCCCGACTCGATATTGAAAAGTGTTTTCGATAATGAGACTAAAATGCGGGGTTTATAATTGTTAGGCATGCGATGTCTAAGTAATTCATTTGGTCAGGCATGCGATGTCTGAGGTGGTTGCGGATTCCAACTGTTGTAGTTTTACACTTTCTTTTCTGTGACCGTAAGTGTAATATGTAATATCGCCGGTTTCGTTGCTATATGCCAACGACAATTGGGATGGACATATTTACTTACTTTGATGACATGTGATGTTATGTGTTGCTGGATATGTTATATTGGATCGTCGTGTTTGAATAGCCGGGGGTTTTTATGTGAGATGAGTGTTTTTCATTTTCATTCATGTAAAAACTTGTATGTAATATTCTTTTATTGGGACGCTTCTAGGTTGCGGAAGTAGTCACCCTTTGTATATTATTTACTTTTCTGCACTAGGATAGACCCAAGGAGGAGGGCACAAGTAACCGGGTTCTGGAGTCCAGTGGAAGACCAACTCGAGGAGTCGAGTCCGGGTCTCCTAACTCCAGAATTGGTAGGGTTTCTTGCCGCTCTCGTAGGGGTCTAGGGGTGTGGGTTTGGCTATTCATCGCGACCGTGGAATCCGTGTTTTATACTGGCTCGTATTAAAAACACGGACGTCCTAGTATATCCAATATTTCATATGATTCTTCTGCTGCGATATCTGTGATGTGATCATGTGATGTTCTGTGATGGATACTATATATAGTATATATGATATATTATATAGATGTTACTTATGTTTTACACCCGCGCTAGCCCTGCCCCGCTCTGCCGTTAGTTACCTAACCTAACGGTGCACGAGGGGACATCGAGGCGAATGCGGATGACATAAGTGTACGTCGTATTTAACTGTGATGTTTAGGTACTTAAATGATGGGACTTCATTAATGAGATTAATGAAATAAAAGAAACCTAAGATGTTGTAGAATCGAATTTCAAAATAAAACAGGTAGCTACAGTTCTTTCTTTGCACAGCGGTATATATGATATATCCTGCACCTTATTCGATAAGGAAAGGACCGAGATCCCTTCACCGGGAGTGACTCCTTTAGCAATAACTGGCAGATGCTACACCCTCGGTTTGTCTTTTGATTGCTTTTAACTGTTTTTGCTTTGCATAGTGATATATATGATATATCCCGCACCTCATTCAACGAGGAAAGGACCGACGATCCCTTCACCGGGAGTGACTCCTTTAGCAAAACTAGAAAAGCCTCAAAAGCACTCCATTTCAAAATCATTTGATTCTACAACGATATCAAGTTCATTACGCAATAGGTTTTCAGAAAAACCTGTCGTAGCCCTCCGTCATTTCAGATAAGTCCTATTTAGTATTCGTGCTACGTTTGTTGGCCTGCGTCAAGGCGTAGTGTGCGGTAGCTAACTAGTATTTATCTGCTTATGCATATGATGCAGATTGGATTAGGGTAGTCGTGCGACTTTGTTGGCCTGCGTCAAGGGTCGTGTGGATGGGTTTAATTCAATCAGGAAATGACGGGTTGAACTTGACTAGCGGACTATGGTTTGTTGGCCTGCGTCAAGGTCATAGGACGCTAGGGGCAAAATATTATCGGGAATTTCAAGTGTTGAAATTTGCAATGAGATTGCATACCTTCTATGAGATAGTTGGATCCCGATACCCGCTGCGAGTAAGTGTTACTCCTGGGAGAGTTTTATACATTACAATTAGCCGATCAAGTAGGTGTCTAGAAAGGTGTCAACGGGGTTACGCCTCTGGGAAAACGAGATTTACATTAATTAGGTTCGTGCGAAAGCACGGGGGACCTCCCTCAAAGTACCGACACTGGCCTGGCTGAAAGATTGGCGAACTTGTAGTGTGTAATTAATCCCGGCTAGTCTTTCCTTTTAGGGTTTGAAGGAAGATTTGATAAAAAGCAGTGGGAGCCATCCTGATTAGATAAAATAATAACCAATCTATTCTTGACAGAGCGCACGCCGAGTGTTTTCTTCTCTCTCTCTCCTGGTAGCGACCATATCATGCCTTAATCAAGATAATAAAACGGATTATTGACCGAACCCGCTTGTTATACTGAGCTGGGGAACGTTGGTCCCGCTCCAACTTATAATTGTTATAAGACAGAGCAGGAAATTGGGGAATACCAGATTTCCCGTGCCGCCCAAACGAAGAGAGTGCATGCTGATGCATCATCTTCGGGTGTGTTCATTACAAAGAACTGTTTCTCAGTATCCTCCGTATCCTGGGTATATGATACCGGATCAGGATCCCAGATATGTAATATGTTACATAGGGCTACAAAAGGGTAGAAAACTGAGAACGGGTGATAAGTTTCATGAGGCAGAAAACGGGGCAAGAGTTGCAGCCAAGTCTGTTGGTCGCTGTCACCCTGTATTGTAATACATTGATTCTGAACGTATGTTATTAGATACCAAACCTGATATACAAAATCATATCACTCTCTTTATTAGTAAAGAAATGATAAAATTTTGTATAGATGGATAATGTTTTGAACATTTCCTATATCAAAAGTTGATCGGTTCAGGCACGTTATCTAAAAACATTGATGTTCTAAATCAAACTACAGTTCTTAGTATATGGAACACACAAAAGAGGAAGAGTTCAGAAATGAACGAATTCTTCTTGAGGTATTGTAGACTAGGTCAGATCAATGTGACCCGACTAGCTAGAGTTACATAGAGATGCATATTTAAATTAGTTTGAATTTACATCTTGTGAAACTCGCCAGTCATGTCACAAAGATAAGATGACCATAGCTCTGTTTATAGGAAACAGAGAAAGAGTTAGTGAACTCTTGGGATGATACATGTTGATGTATGTTAGGTCCCCTGTCTACACATACCAAGACCGATTCTTTTTACTTCATTACATTCTCTGATAATCTTTCGAGATTCAGACCTATGTTCCTGTTGAAACACAAGTCCGAACCTTTTAAGATATTCACAGAATATAAGTTAGAAGTAGAGAACCAAAATACGGGTATAAGTATTATGTCCTTTGATGTGATCAAGGAGGAGAATACTTGAGCATGAAATTCCTGGACTATTCTAAAGGAGAATGAGATTCTCTCTCAGCATTACTCCTCCGAATACACCATAGCACGATGGTATATCGGGGCGGAGCAATCACACCCTATATGATAAGGTGTGCTCTATGATGAGTACTACTGAGTTACCTATTTCCTTTTGGGAGTTATGCGCTTGTGAAGTTGCATACCTATTGAATAAGGTTCCATTCAAATCAGTTGCCTACCACTTCATATGTGATATGGAAAGGGAAGAGCCCATCTCTTAAGATAGTTAAGATTTGGGGTTGTCCGGCATATGTCTAAAAGCAAAATCCGGACAAGCTCGAGGCAAGGTCTGTTATGTAGAACTGGAAATGTTCCAGCCATACAAACTATAGAAGATGATTTGGTACAACCAAAGGATTCAGTAGATGCCAACGAACCTCAGCCTCTCCGCCGATCTAGTAGGGTTCCTCACCCACCTGAGAGATACTTCGGTTTCTCTATGACAGTGGGAGCGAGGATTACATCATGAGATGATGACCCAACTAGCTTCGAGCTGGCCATCAGGAGTGAGACTCTGTAAGAATGGCTGGATGTTTAACGATCTGAGATGGAATCCTTATACACCAACAAAGTATGGACTTTAGTTGCTATATCTAAAGGGTTAAATCCCCATCAGGAGCAAGTATATCTTTAGAAGATTACTTGGTGTACATGGAAAAGTTGAGACTTTCAAAGCTAGACTTGTTAAAGGTTTTCGTCATTGACCAGGCCTGGATAATGATGAAACCTTCTCCAGTACCTATGCTTAAGTCCATCCAGATCCTACTTGCCACGACTACATATCATGACTACGATATCTGGTGGTTGGGTGCCATGACTCCTTTTCTAAATATTGATTTAGAAGAGAGTGTCTATAAGTACACAGCCAGAGGGCTTCGTAGACAGTGGGAGCAGCGGAAACGTGTGCAAGATACTTTATAGGATTAAAGCAGGCATCGCGGAGTTGGAACGTCTGTTTTGATGTAGTAGTCAAAGAGTTTGACATCATCAAAATGGTAGATGAACCTTGTATAAACAAAAAGGTAGTAGGGAGTATGGTGGTGATCCTCGTAGAGTACGTGGATGACATACTCTTGATTGGGAAGGAGTTTCCTATGCTACGCTCGATCAATCTCCGTTTATCACAAAGATTCTCCGTGTAGGATCAAAGTGATACCTACTAAATCCTGGGTTTTGGATCTATAAGATAGATCTAAATGGATGTTAGAATACTCACTAGTTGTAGTGAGATGGTACCAATCGATCCTGGGGAGAATCACTTGAAAGGTTCCAGGGTGATAAAGACGACTGAATGTCAGTCGCAGACATTGTCTTTACCCTCAGTAAAGGGACGGTATGTTGGAAGAGTTCCAAGCTAGATACCGTGACATACTAGACGATAAAGGCAGGATACATCGCTACTAAAGATGCTACCAAAGAAGCTGTTTGGGTGTATATTGGTTCATGAGATGAACTATGTTCCTCCCATTGTGTGATAATGGAGTTGTGGCTTATGCCAAGGAACGCAGGTCCCATCAGTGATCCAAACTTATTCTAAGGCAGTATCACCTGATCATGGAGATGCTTGATCTCCAGGATGATCGAGGCAAGGAGAGCAGACTTAGAGGATAACGCAGCGGATCCACTCACGAAGGCCTATTCCCAGAGAGAGACTTTTATGGGATGGTTGAGTATGAGATACTGCAGCCACTGCTACAGATGGCCCTAGTGCAAGTGGGAGATTGTTAGTTATATATATGCCCTAGAGGCCATTACTATACATTGGATGTATATTGTAGTGGATGCTGGGACATATATAGGGAGGACTTTCTTGCTCGACATGATAGTATGCTATCTGGTTACTCTTTACCTTAACGTGTACACTGATTGTCTCTCTGTTACATGTTGGTAAAGCCCTTAGGATGTGTACTTGACTACCTGGACTATGATGCGGATCATACTAGTGGGGACATGGTAGTCCATAAGTACATCCTTCAAAGTCCCTAGTCGTGGGTGTATCGAGATGGGGCATCGATATACCAGAGTAGACTAGCGTGTACCTTCTCGACCCATACAGATGGGCGATGGATGATCCCATATCCATCGGTGTTTGACATCAGAGATGATATACGGGTGCTCAGTAGAGACTGGGTACACTGGACGGACTCGCCGAGAACTCCCAGATGGTATTATACCTCACGTCAGATGGCAGTTCTCTGGTGACACTGGTACAAAGTAGTCTGTTGACCCGAGATCGTCATAGAGTCTTGTGTGGTTCCCACTGTGCTTTGATTTCCATCTTACCACGTCCAAGAGGGCGTGCAAAACGGTGGTTTTTGGGTACAGTCCCGAGTCACATGGAGGCAATGAGCGATAGGAGGGGATTCGTCTCTCCCGGTATAGGGAGTTGATGTTGCGCTGTGTTCGATTGGCTATAACAGGAAATCCCTGGCCAGGGCTGCTGAGATTTACTGGTAAGTGTTACCAGTAGTTTCTCGAACAGTTATAGACCTCATATCGACACGACTTATCGAGCTATTGGGGTCTGACGTTTACCACCCCTAGGCAAGATATGCGACATATCAGACGATCAGACCGGACTGTACGGTAGTGTTACTGGTCGGATTCACTGGAGTGTGAGCGGGCTTGCTCGTCGATATTCAGATCGCTCAATACCCGGGTGGCCGTTACGTTTAGCAGACCGCTTGCGGCTTGTGGGTGTTTGATATGATCATCACCTGCTGCCGGCGTATTGACGAGTCTTTAGAGTCCTACACAGAGGTTTCCTGGCTCAAGCGAAACGAAATAGGAGCGCATATGAGATATGTGCGGGACCGAGAATAATGCGTGTATGTGATACCGTATTTCATTCTCGCGATGAATGTATCGATTAGGTTATATGCGATATACCCTAGTTATCGAATCAATGGTTGATTCGATAAACCGATGCATTACATACTAGTCGGTTATATACGATATGACCGGATCGTTAAATCAAGTGTTGATTTAATGATTTGATGCATAATTATATATTTGATATATTACTTTGCATTAACTGGTATCGGTTCACTTTAAATGGATTTTCTCGCTCGAATGTGCACATTGTATATTCGATATAGTTTTGTGCACATGCTTGTTTCATGTATGATGATATATGATAGCTAGGGTTTGTGTAAAGAGTTAATACCTTGGTTAAATAAATGGTTAAGGTTTTTATTCATTTATTCATGCTATTATCTTTTAATTTGGATTAAAAGAAAATGTGAGAAGAAAATAAAAAGGTTGCTTTCAACATGAAGCTTCATGAAGCTTCATGCAACTTTGACTCATGAAACCTTTTTGTCTTCTTCTTCAAACCCTAACCATTCATCTAACTTGAGTTAACTCTCTACAACAAACCATGGTTCATGTTATGATAAGAATAATTCTTTTTGATTTATTCTAATTAACTTATCATATCATTTCTTCTTCTTCTTCCTTGAACTCAAGAAGAAAAAGCTTTCTTCATCAATGGTGAATTGAGCAAATGAGTGAGAAATCCAAAACTAAAGTTTACCCACTTCCTATTTCTTCATCCTCTACCTCTTGCCAAGTAGTAGAGTGTGTTTCCTTCACAAGTTTTCAAGACTTGGTGAAGGTGGAGCTCGATCTAGTGATGCTTCGACGTAGATCATCTTCGGCACGTCGTCGACGACCTAGCCCGTCCAGTCTCCGATGAAGCCGACGCTAGAGCCCGGATTCGATTTGGACAGCGGAGAGGACCTCATCTCGGAGCTATGGAGGTGGAGAACCGGATCTACAAAGGTTGTATTTCCGTATTCCTTTAGTTAAGTGTTAACTAGTTTATAGTTTCGCCAAGAAATCTAGCAAACGATCCGTACATTAGGGTTTCTTGGCACCGAATTTTTGAAATTGGTATGGTAGATGCCTTTAGAGACCTCACTAGAGTGCCTAGGAACCCTACAACTTCAACCCTCTCCCCTCACTGCACCCCCTCGCCGAGTTTCCCCACTGCCCTCACCTGCTCGTCGGCGCACCCTATCGCCGCTGCACCCACCTCCCCGACGAGCCTCCCAGGCTGCTCCTCCTTTCTAAAACCCAGGCTTTACGTGCACCTGAGTTTCTATCATCACCGGAGATCCCCGACGGCCCATGAGCTGCTTCTTATCGTCGGCCACCGTCACCACCATTGGCCCCAGTCAAGCCACTCTTTTGCCTTCTCTCTTCCTTTACCACAATTCCCGACCGAGAACACCTCCTCCTTTCGACACCTAGCCGAGAACCCATCACAACTTCGACCCGGCACAGAACCCTCACCTGCATACCCTCCTCGCCGGAGATCGCTGGCCGTCGAGATCACCGAACGATCACTGCAGTCCGAGATCCCATGCAGCCCCAAGCTCTAGCCAAGTTACCAAGGCGGGAACGTGCCGTGCTCGTGTCCGTGTTACCGCCGTGTCAGGCCCATACTCACTCTCCGTGCCTCGTCGTGTCGCACTGTGCCATGACTCGTGCCTGTTCCGAGTCTAGCATCGCGCCACAGCAGATCCACTCCCGTGTCGCGCCCGTGCCCAGTCTCCGTGTCACCGCATACCCACTCCCGTGCCGCGCCCGTGCCCAGTCTCCGTGTCACCGCATACCCACTCCCGTGCCGCGCCCGTGCCCAGTCTCCGTGTCACCGCAGACCCACTCACGTGTCGCGCCCCGTGCTCAGTTGTTGTGCCGTGCCTGTGTCGTATCGTGCCCACCTCCGGACCAGGTCCCGTGCCGCACCGTGCCTGCCTCTGCATCGTCACCAGGCCCAGTTCCGTGTCGTGCCGTGCCACGCACCGAGCCTGGACTACGCCCACTGTCGTATCATACCCGCGTCGCCACCGCGTCCAGTTCCGTGCCGTGCCACGCACCGAGCCAGGACCACGCCCACTGCCGTATCACACCCGCGTCGCCACCGCGTCCAGTACCGGGTCACCGCGCACCGCGCTCGCGCCGCGCGCCGTATCCAGCATCGCGTCGTCCCGTGTGTCGGGACAAACCCTGCAGCGGCGTCGCTTCCATATCAAGCGACCGAGGCAAGTGAACCCCCCTCACCTGCTTTACATGCTAATATATTGTACACTGTTATACTTTTACCTTCACTGCTTTAATTAATTAAGTGCTTGATGCAAAACCCGAATGAAACCTTCCACTAAACTGACGAAACTTGATTATATGTGTTGGCCCGTGTGGCAATGAACATTGTGGTGAAATTTGACTGGAAATTATAATCGTTACTGGCTTGAACGATCACCCCATTTACACCCGTTAAAACTGAATATTTCCTGCGTCTGGAACTTGTTAAAATCATAATTAATTGTGTACATATTAAAATGATGCGTGCGATGGCTCGTATCGAAGATAACTGTTTAACCCACTGCACCATATTTTTTACCACTGAATTTTAATAAACTATGACGGAGAGAATTGCGGATGGGTTCGATTCTGGACTGCAGTTCAGAACAGAAATCCCGATTAACCATTGTTTCTAAACCCCTGTATATTACTGTTCAAATATGAGAATGCACGGAACCATGTATCGTTACGTAGGAAATTGGATTAGCTTTCTTACTCGACTGGCTTCACTAGATTCCTCAACCGTTTGATATTTTTAATTCATTTTTTCAAAGTCGATAAGTCTTGCTGAATTCTGCAGAGGCAGATTTTACACATCGAACCTAATCTGTCCATAACTCCCTGTCTACATAACATATTACCGATCCGTCAATTGCGGTGGAAACCTGACTGGAAATCTTAAATATGGTTCAACTATAGCTTCACCTAATTACGATCCCAACTGGGATTAAAATGCGTTACGAAACCGACTTCCGATTCTGAAACCGGATTTCCAGCAGTGAACGCTTAAAATGAAATGGCCATATCTAGTGATCCTGAAACCCGATTAACGTGAAACCAATTTTGATGGATAGATAATTAAGCATACTGCTCACCCCCTGTTCATCGTTTTGCTAAATTTTGTATGTATGATTTATGATAAATTACGCAAGTGGTAGAACACCGACTTATGACATTTTAATCATGCCTGAATTATCGTATTCTCATCACATTACATATATGTTATTGCATTGGTAACCTAGTGATCATGTGCATTACCCATTGTTAGGTTTTAGCGTTTGATTGTGGCAAGTACGTTAGTGTTTAAGCATGAACGGATAAGTGAAAGTGACACGTACTTGTACACAATCAGTAGACCCTATTGATTCATTGCATTGTCGACGTCTGTGGGATGTATATAAGTGTGACAATAATTGGTATGGGACAATTATGGAAGAACTTGTATGAGTGTCACAGGTAAGGCACCAAACACTGTCCATTGATCTTGGGTATCAGTCGAGACATGCTTGATAGAGACCCCGTCTTCAGTTCTCGCGTAGACTTGTCATGGACCGGCTGGTATTTGAGTTTATGGTTGGCGTTTTATGTAGACCACGGGGTGTGGGGTAGTTTGAGTGTGAGTTCAACGGATTCTCGGGAGTCCCATGCCGACACATATGGAGATATATAGGGATATCACTGATTATTAGCGAGCGACTCGGGCCCGTGTTCCCTTGTCCTTGGGTCCTGCCCTTGGGTGGGGGATACTCACGAGTGGTTGACTCTCACACTTGGATTGACGATAGGCTTAGTGACCTGTACAGTGAGACTTAGAGACCGATAGGGTTAATGACACTGACATGCATTGTTTCTTGATCCAATACTCCTGACATACTATCTACTGCTTTACTGTTTACCTGCTCTATTAGACACCCATTTTGGCTACTTCGTGTTCACGTCTTTACTCATTTGATTTACTGTTACATATTCATTATTATTGTACGAGTTACCATTTGTGTGTGTGTGTGTGTGTATATATATATATATTTCTATCGTGTTGCTCTGACGACCTGAGTGTGCATGCTCAGAGCGAGAAGTGGATCTAGCTTGGACCATGACCTGACGTACCTCGAGGATATCGCGGGCATCTTGATCAGCGACTCAGAGCTATACTTCAGTGATCTCCACCTGGTTAGCTCTTTTGATTTAGTTACTGCATTTCTCATTACCTGTGCATTGTTTACTGATTACCACGTAAAGCTAGAAGCCGAAGTGTGACTACGGCAGGATATTTCCTTGATCGTAGGAGCATGGCTGGCCTTGTCAACCCCTCGTATTTCGTATTTTGGGAAGCGGGGCGTGACAGAGACTGTACCCAACTACTACCTGTTTGCACGACTCATTAAAACCGTGGTAGGATGATAATCTAAGTATAGTGGGAACACACTCGAGACTAATAGTGATGCCAAGTCAACGGACTAGTCTGTACTCATACCACCGGAGAACTGCTATCCAACGATAGTTATAATACTAACCAACAGTTCCCACCAAGTCCGTTCAGTGTAACTCATAACCCAATGAACACCTGTATACTATCTTTTGTACCGTATACCAATGACTGCGGGAGAGGCTATTTCCCCTGACGGGGATAAGAAGCGTATACACTAGTCTACCCTGTAGTATCGATGCCCAGTCTAGATAATTTTACGATCAGGGACAAGTTTAAGGATGTGCTTATAGATTACCCAGCCCCATTAGTGTGACTGCCATCACAACGTTGGCAGTTAAGCAAAAAATCCTACGGGCTCTATCAACATGTATTAGCAATATGTTAAAAGAAATATAAACACATTTTAAGATAGATACAACCAGATAGTATACTATCATATTGAGCAAGACTGTTATATATATGTATATATCCTAAGCTTCCAAAATGTAATATACAATTCTGTACTATACAATAATAGCCTTTAGGGCATATATCTCTAACAGTAACATATGCCCATTAAGGAAAATAAATCCTTTTAAAAAAGAAATTGCGTACTTCTAAATAAGAAGACATGTTGGGATATTTTAACATATGCCCGGTTAACTTTAACTTTAATTTTTCTCCATTCATTTTAAGTTTACCATTTACCTGAAGACAACAGGTAAGACCGCAGATGTATTCAATTTTTTCATAGTTAGAGAAGGATGTTGAAGATGCTTCTGATTTCCTAACCGATTTTGAGAAAGGTATAGCAGAAGCCTAAATCTTAATTTTAATTTGGGAAAGAAATTGTGTATTTCCAAATAAGAAGACATGTTAGAATATTTTAAAGAAAAATGCTCCGAAAAGCCGATGGAAATCGTAAAAGGAGATAAAATGATGTCTTTTATTAGTTCTGGGTAAAAAATAAATATTACGTGTTTTTGGATAGAAAGGTATTTGGTATGTTTTAGAGTTTACGGATAAAAAAAACCCAAAATAAAATTAAAAAATCAGATTCATCGAGACAAAATCCTCAGTTGTCTTCAACCTCTGCGATTTTTCCCGAGGCCACAAAATTAACACCCTCAAAAAAAAAATTCTAAATTTTGTGCGCCAATCGAAAACCTCACCCCAATTCTCCACCATAAACCTAGATCAATTTGGTGGGCCAACCAACCAAATTGAGTTGAATCCGAGGGGATTTCTAGAAATTTCCCCCCTTGTTGATTTTGTCCATTGAGATTTTGGGGGATAATGGCCGAGCAATCTCTCATGGCTTCTGCTGCTTTCTCTCTTGGGATTTTCCATCAGGATCATGCCCTTCCGCTTCTGCGCCCAATTCCCAAGGTGAAAACCCCCATCTTTTTTAACTTAAAGTTTTTGCTTGGTGAATTATGGATCTAGGGTTTAATCTGTTGTAGGATTTGAAGTTTGCATTTTGTTGTTGTTGTAGTTGTTCTTGATGATGATGTTTTGATTGGATAATTGCTTGAATTTTCTTTAGGGTTTTTCTTATATCACCTCATAAATCATTTGTTTGTTAGTTGCTTTGAATTCCCTCCTCTGATTATGCAAACCAGACAGTTGCATGGTTTTGGAAGAAGATCGTGAAGCGAGTTCCAATTTTTTTTTTAAATTCATGGGTAGTTTTGGAAGTTACCTTATGTGCCTGTTTGCATAATTTTGGAAGAAGAAATATTACTTGTGAAGTTACTCCATCTATTTCTTGGACAATTTTTGGAAATTGACCATTTTTCAGGGAAAAAAATAGCAAAATTGTTTTGGAAATAAAATATTTAGCAATATGGTGTTGGAAATAAATTTTTTAGCAATATGGTGTTCGTGGGATGATTATTGTGTTTTAACTAAAACCGCACTTTTAAAGTGCGGTCTTCGGTTGCCGAAAACTCAAATCCAATTCGGTGTTTAAAACCACACTTTGCAAATGCGGTTTTCAACGGCACTTGCAAAGCCCTCCTCCCGAGTCACCGCTTAGTTAGGATTTGGATTTGGGTTTTGAGCAAGTTTAAAACCTCACTTAAAGCGCGGTTTTAGTTAAAAACTGCTAAAACTCCCTAATCAACCCAACATCATTTTAATAATTTTTTTTAAAAATTGGTTGATTCCCAAACATTGTCCTCAATTTCTTCCATAAGCAAAACAAACAGATAAAAGTTTGGTAGAAATAAATTTTCACTTTTTGGAAGTAATAATGAAGACTAAATAAAATATATATTCTTGTTCCTTATGCTCCGGGGTTACTTTCCATCCAAAACGAGGGGAAGAAAGTTTTGGAAGTAACCATTCCATATAGGATCCATGTCATCACCATGAAGTTACTTCGATGTCCAATTTCCATCAAACCAAATCTGAAGTAGGCTTACTTCGATAGAAGTGAGTGGAGACAGAGGATTCATGTGTTGGACCCGGCGTGATTCTCATGTTGGTTCATGTAGCCTACCCCTTATGCTTGGGATAAAAGGCTCAGTTGTTGTTGTTGTTGTTGTTCATGTCAAACAAACATTCCCTAAAGCCAAGTTAATGGTACAGTTTAATTATTATCCTTTAGTCAATGGTCTTGCGAAAGCATGCTATGATAATGGTTGTATATTGATGATAAACAAATTATGCAAGGTTAGATCTATGATTTTGTGAGGTTTTCTATAATAGGTATTGCTAACAGAAGTATCAAGAAAGTAGTTTCCATTCGGTATATCTCTAAATTTGTTCTTATATGTTTTTTCTTTCACCAACATCATTTCGCTCACACATCGAGCATTTTGCTTAAAATCACTATTGGTATCGGTTGCAGCAGTAACATTAGAAGGGTGTTACTTTTCTCACTTTCAAGTGCTAGAAATGCTTCTTTGTGCATCATGCCTCCTTTTCATTTCTTTTTTTCCCGTTTTGTTTTAAACTCGTGATTTATGTTTTTTTTGGTACAGGATTTTCAACCACTGTCACCAAGTCATGGCAAAAGACAAAATGTCTGTATGCAGACTGGAGCACCTCAGTTTGAGGATCCATGGAAAATTTCAAGTCAGATATTAGATGATCAGTTGTTCAAGACAATGCAAGATATGAATAAGCCGGTGCTCATTGACGTGCAAGGTTTGCCTTTTTGTACCTGATAGGTTAACTGTTATGTCTGTTGTTTGAAATATCGTTAACTGCGTAACTGGAAAAGTTTTCAGTATCTGATCTCTTCATACGTTAATTTCTCTGCATAATCCACATTCCAATCGCAGGAATTTATCTACGAAATTACAAATTAAAGTTATTGTTTTTTGCTTTGCTTAACATGATCACTTTTAGAATTTAAAAGTAAGATAAATTCTATTAATTAAAAGAAGCAAATACCTAAAGCAATGGTTTTGTGAAACTAGAAGCTCTATCTTCCTATAGAAGCAATTGATACCCTACAACTCTACCATGGGCTCAATGTGATGGCCATCTATTTAGTCTTTAGACTAGTTTGAATTATTTTGGATTTTATTTTATGTGTTTTGGGTAAGTATAGATTTTAATTGTTCTGATATTTGTTTTAGGATCTGGAAGAAATTTGTTTGGATTATTAACCGTTGCATGGTTGCAAGTTACTACTTTGTTATTACTCATAAATAGAAACCGAGCCTTTATTTCCCTTTAGAGGGGAAAAGAGTTGATGTACTTGTTCTCTTATTTATTTCAAGCGTTCATTTTCAGTTTCATTTCTGTCTTGAGTTTCCTTCAATCATTCCCTTTTATTTCCTAAATTATTATATGCTACCATTCACGGGACTTCTCTCACTGTTCGGCATTGAGAACTAATGGGCAAGAAGAGGAAGTGGAATATTTTTCTGGGAAGAAAAATAGTATGGAGATTTGAAGATGAGTGAAGAAACTAAATTATAAGAACTCAAGAAGAAGAATGAGGTGGAAGATGAGGGAAAAAATAAAGAAAGTATTTGAAGGCCAGATGACCTCATATTTGGCCTTAATGTGAAAAATGTGGGTGAATGGGCATTTAATCTCACGTGTATATGATGCGCATAACTGACACAATATTTAAGACATAATGCACAAACTTAATTTCCACTCTAAATGCCTATTTCTTTTCTTTTCCTCTATCAACATATTTTCTTCTATCATTTCTTTCTTCTGGCCCCCCTTATATTATACGTGTGTGTGTGTGTGTGTGTGTGTGTGACACTGCCTAATTAGAGAACAAATACGCGATTTACAGCATTGATACTTGTTTATATTCCATATTCTCATTTGTGAAATATTAGAATATAGAATCTTTCGTCGAGCCTTGCCGCATATTTAATAGTTAACCTTTTTTGTCAAAAAAACTTAGCCGCTGCTCATGATCACTTCGTATGAACCATTGTAATTATGCTAATTAACTGATGCATCTGTGCATCCTTGTATCAAAATTTTACAACAGCTATTGATATGGAATCTTGTACATTTGATGTTATTAACTTGGCTGCAAAACAGATGCTAGCCCTGACTTGGTGCTCTTCAGCTTTGGGGTTGCAGAACAGTGCACTCGACATGAAAAGATACTAAAGTTTCTCACGTCTGGATCAAACATTACAGATGGGAACGACCTAAATATTTCCATAGCATCCGATCTTATGGGATTTCAAACTGTTGCTGTTGACATGCATGAAGAAAATTCTCTTTATGAAATTGGAATGGAAGACTCACTGTTAGTTATACATCCTCAGAAGCAACTTTACGCCCCTCGCCCCCTTTTGGAATTTGTTGGGAAATTGTCCCATGATTCGTCTATTACAGTACACCCAAATGGCCAAGCCTTGTTCACAGGAAGTGCGGCTGAGATGAAGGATTTGCTTTCGATTGTTGAGGAGTTTAATATATCTAAGGGTTTGTCAAATGGAAGTAGAAAAGCAATGGTAGTTCCGTATTTTACCAGGTATGTTGATCGAATAATTCATCTTGATAATTATTCCTGAATTTATTACTCATTGTTCACATTGCAACTCATTTTATACTAGAAACTGTGGATTTTCTCTCTCTTCTTTTCCTTGTCCATGTACCTGTTATTCATATGGGCTTAACCTGTCATGTTATGAACCTCAGTATTTAAAACCTTTTTTTTGGTTTTAAGTTTATAAGCTTAACCTCTCAAGATAAGGCTACCAAATTTTATAAATAATGACCTTTTTTTGGTTATTAGGGTGCTGAAAGCCTGAAACAAGCCTTTCATCAGTGGTTCTGTTATTTAAAAATCAAATAAAGATCTTTAGCATTGTTCTCCTTGACTTCCCCATATGTGAATCAACTGGCTTACTGCTGAGACGAGGGGGGTCCAAATGTAGTCCTGACAGTAGTTACGTAGAAGTCTATTGTGACCATTCCTTGTGTAACCTGATCTTGGTTGCTTCTTTTTGTCGTCGTCGTCAAGTCTTTGTTTATAACTTGTATTTGAGTGAGGCTATTAGTAGATTCAATATTGTCACCTCTTCGAAACGAGATAATAACTGATATAAGTGGAATTATAGGATGCTACTTCTTGCTGTGCTATTGAATGGAATCCATATTCTTTATTTCAAAAGCTAGAACTCTCTGATGGGGTCCTGGCCACTTGACCCTTTGTTTCATTAATAATCAAATGGAAATTACAATTACTGAGGAGAATTTGAACCTTGTTGCCAAATATTAAAAAAATAAACCAAAAAGGAGTACAACCTTTTTCTTTTGGGTTTCCCATGTTTGTTTCCCCCCTAATTTAACCAGAACTTCCTGATGTGGTCTCTGGCCAGACCCGAGGTTAATTCAGCGGATTCAGATTAAATTACAGAGGAACGAAACCAGAAAACATTAGCACTACAGCTTGTACACTCAATGAAACCAAGAACAAGAACTTGTAACTAATGCTCGTCGCTTGGCTGATTTTAGAGCTTTGTGCCTCCTTTTTCCGTACACCAGGAATATTAGCTTATGTCTTCAAAATGTTTTGACAGCGAACACATTGATATTGAAACTAATACTTGTAACTAGGTTGGTGTTTCCTTTCTCTACATAAACCATCTCTGCTTTTCTTAATCAATGGATTTTGTACAGGAGGCGTGGTGGACATGCACGGGTAACTGCTCAAGCATCTTCTCCAGTGTCCGAGCCTCAGATGGATGTTTCTCCAAAGAGGTATGTATTGATTGGAAATGCTCAATATAATTTTTTGGGTAAATTTTATAAACCACCATCAACCTGTCCTGGTTTTTGAGATAACACCAAAGAACATTACCCCTTGAAGAGTATTTTCGTAAAAAAATGCCATAGTCAATTCATTTTGAGGCTTTTATACTATATACAAGGCATTTTGGGTTATTCGGACTTGTAGTGCCTTGTACAAGTTAAAGAAACTAACAATACACAACATTGCTAATTCAGGGGGGTTTCGTGGCATTTTTGAAGTTCATTGGTGCCATCTCAAAAACTTCGAAAAATCAATGGTGTTTTATGAAAAATACCCTATTTTTTTTCCTTGAATATATATGACAGTAAACTATCTTGTAGAAATTTCCGTCAAATATATCTCACAGTTTCACCTCTGCTGCTCATAGATGTGTTGCGCTATTGTTAAATTGCATGAATCTACTTTAATACTCCTACATATGGGAAGGGTCTTATCCTCATTTTTCATATAAGAGCATTTTCTCCATAGTGTGGTTACAAGCGACAATTTTTTTGAACATAATGATTATGGATTCTGTTAAAGTGAGAGAGAAGTGAAGCTTTCCATAGTATTGTAACTAAATTTTTTAATGGGGATAACTTTCCTACTAATCCTTTATTTAATCTAATATTCTTTTTTTGCCAAAACATACCACGATAAACTAATTCAAAACGACACAATTGAATCAAATTTAACAAACTGAAACCTGTGAAATTTTAAGGCTAGAACTTGCTAAACTACTTAGCACTTTCACTTAACTATCTTTAAGTTTTTCTTTATTACAGCAAACTTCCCTAAAGTGCTCAATTTAAGGGCATTTTAGTGGAAAAAACTTGTGTGAAACCATAGTTTAAGGATGTTTACTCGGAAAACTCTAAGATAGCTCATAGTCAAGGCAGTTTAGTGAAATTTAGCCAAAGTTAAATTTTGATTCTATATTATAGCCAGAGCCAACTATACATTTGCAACGGTTTGCCAACAAACATATGTAAAAGTTCTTATCTTAGTTTATGTTATTGCTCCTTTGGTTTAACCTTGACCTTTTCTTTTCTATTTTTCCTGGTTTCAGCTCCACGAAAACAAAAAAGAAGAAACAGAACCGAAATCCAAACAGCGATCGGCTGTACAAGAACTATTTCTACGCCTGTGATTGTCTCTTCGACATGTACCTAGACAACACCGTCAACAAAACCACAGCCCTCTCACTGAAAGATTCAGGGCCTGAATTAACCCAAGTCTTGTCTCAAGTCTCTGCTGGGGTCGTAGGCACGGGCCTTGCTGTTCTTCTCTCGGTCTTATGCAAAACAATGAACGGGCGGGCGCCGCTTCTCTCTTGGGCCAAGCTTTTCAATGTCAGTTTTGGGTTCGGGCTTTTCTGGCTCTCATGGTCTGTGAACAAATTAAGGGATACCATTTATGATATCAGTAAGAGATCAGCCCGAGCTACAAAAATGAATGATGCCGTGGTGCTTGTGGAGAAGGTTAAGAGAAATATGGGCGAGATATTCTTTAGATTTGCGGCAGTGATGCTTGTCGGAATATTAAGCTTTTGATAGAGTAATTATGTCGAATTTGGGTGTGTATATGGCGAGATTTTGAAACTTTGAACTATTTGTTATTTATATTTTCATTTTGAATAGTTTATATCTTGTTGAAATATGGCAAGACCAATCCTGTAGTTGTGCAAGCTTAGTTTGGAACATTAAAACATCTGTTTATGTTAATAGGTTAAATTTAATACAATGATATCTGAATGAATAATTAAATATTAGAATTCTAGTTGCACCATCTCTCATTCTACCCTGCATTTGTAAAATTGTGATTCTTTAACTTAATCCGATGAGTTTGGAATTTTGTTAGGCAGGGGAGAACGAACGAACGAATCCTTGAATTGAAAATTTCCAATGGGTAAATAATTTTGAAAAAAATAAAATCTGAATATTGGTTATTGGTAAATAATTGAGAAATCATGAGAATAAGAGAAAAATAGGGCTGAGGTCGCCTATATTGAAAGTCTTGCTCCATTTGAAAGACCATGGGGTCTAGGCTTTTACAGTTTTATCCTGATTGGCTGAGATGTGGCGAATTTGCAGCAGTCCAGCACAACCACATGGTTCCACATAAAAACTCAAAAAAGCAAAAGACAAAACTTGGTTAGAACCGACTGTGTGATATCATCACATGATTTATTACAAATATAGATTTCTAAGCTTGATAAAGCAGCCGTGTGAAATCATCACATGATTTATTACAAATAAAGATCTCTAGGCCTGATAAATAGACAGAAAGGGCTCATTAGCAATTAGTCATATTGTAAGAATTTCGTCCCAAAATGAGAGGTTGTCGGCTCGCTTTCAGAAGATGTCACATCCGGAATAAAAAGAAAATGACTCATTATGGTGTTAAATTTATTAATATCATGATTATGCTGATATGATAGGGTCAAGGTCCAATTTTAGAATTTAACTCAAAAAAGCAAAAGACAAAACTTAGTTAGAACCGACTGTGTGATATCATCACATGATTTATTACAAATATAGATTTCTAAGCTTGATAAAGCAACCGTGTGAAATCTTCACATGATTTATTACAAATAAAGATCTCTAAGCCTGATAAATCGACAGAAAGGGCTCATCAGCAATTAGTCATATTGTAAGAATTTCGTCCCCAAAACGAGAGGTCGTTGGCTCGCTTTCAAAAGATGTCACATCCGGAATAAAAAGAAAATGACTCATTATGGTGTTAAATTTATTAATATCTTGATTATGCTGATATGATAGAGTCAAAGGTCCAATTTTAGAATTTAATTTTTCTGCAAGTCGATTTCTAGATTTTAATATTGATTTAAAACTCTTTAAAAAATGCCATCTAAAATAAGAGCAAAGAGTGCTACGCAATTTTCTTATGCAACACAAGACACTTGATGTGGGGCCCACGTACTTAATTGCGGAATTTTGTGGGTGTTGTGTAGAATAGGGCAGTATAGGAACACATTTTTATAAATTTATAGTTAAGATAATAAAGAATGTTAATGACTGTTTAATATGGTTTTTAAAAGATTTGATAAAACTCAAAATAAAAAAAATTATAAGATCCGAAAAGATTATTAATAACTTTTGTTTAAATTATTAGAAACGTTTAGCAAGAGGACGTTGAAATCCACATCTAGCCTTTGTTTTTAATACAGATGAGATCATGCATATTTTCTTTTAATATGCTAAGTGTTTGCAAATTGTTTGGGTCGACAAGTAGCTAGACTGGGTCCGATTCGTATACTCAACCCAAACCCAATTTGATAGACACGACGATGAATTATCTCTCTCCTCTCTCTCAATTTCTCCCCCGCCGATAAACCCTAATTCCTCTCTCTCTCTCTCAATTTCTCCCCCATAAACCCCTAATGGAAACCCTAGTTCCTCGGCTCATAGCATCCAGTCTAAGCATTCTGGCGGAGGTTTTCGTATCGATCGGAGTATTCAACATGCTAGGGCTTGATCCTCCCCATATCTATGGCCGCCGCAGGCCTCCCGGCGGTGGTCCTTTTCTTCAGAGAGGCCCATCTCCGCCTCAAACTGGAGGTGTTCGCCGTCATCGTCTTCACGGTAGTCGCCACCTTCTACGTCTCCGTCGTTGCCCACGCTCGAGCCGTGGACGAGCTCGCATCCGCTCGCATCAGTTGTGCTTCCATGGCGGTGTTCCTAGTCGCCCTCGTCGGAATCCCGTGGGTCTTCGCTAAGAGAGGAGGTAAAAGAAATTCTAAATCTTTTTGTCTATAACTTAATTTCAGTTACTTTTAGGCTTATATGTAATTAACTTTTAGGCTTACATAAAAGAAATACTCAATCTTTTTGTCTATAACTTAATTTCAATTACTTTTAGGCTTATATGTAAGAGCGAAGGAAGGCTGTGTGTTTACAATTACTAATGTCTATGGACCTAACGCCTTTGCACCACGACCTTGTTTTGGGGACGAAATTATATTTGGTGGTGATTTTAATATCACATAGTTTGACTTTGAACATCAGGGTCGTGGGACTAGTTGGTCGGAATGTCACCGTTTCGATGAGTTGATTGCCTCTCTTGATCTTATTGAGATTCCCATCACGGACAGACGGTTCACTTTATCAAGAGAACCCTGCTTTTGCGAACTCGATCGTATTCTTATTTCTCTTAATTGGGATACCAAATTCCCTATGCCCTTTGGGAAATCCTTGTTGAAATATACTTCGGATCATGCCCCGTTGGTACTAGACACCTGATTGGTCTATGCTCGTGCTAGTCGGGTCTTTAGGTTGGAAAAGTTAAGGCTATTGAAATCTGGCTTCATGACTCTAGTAGATGTGGTTTGGAGAGGTATATTTTGAGAGGGGGCCCTATAGGAAATTGGTTATTGGAATGCAAAAATAAAGAAATTAAGAGCGGAACTTAAGCGATGGTCTCAGGTTGAATTTGCAGGGTACAATAATGTCAAGATGGAACTAGCGTCTTGGATTAGGGACTATGAGTTAATTGAGGAGGAGAAAGGCTTAGATACGAGAAAGAGAGGAAAGACTGAGATGCCAAGAGGAAATTGAGATAACTGTGTGGGAAGAGGAAGTATATTGGAAGCAAAGATCTAGAGTTAATTGGTTTAATGAAGGTGATGCAAACACGTCTTTCTTTCTTCGCGTAGCTAATGATAGGTTGAGCATCAATATGATTGATGGCCTTTATCTAGATGATATTTGGGTCGCTGATTCAATTGCAATTAGGAGGACCGTTGATTATTTTTTCGTTAGGAGCCTAGGGAGAGATGGTAGTACGAGTGGAGTGTGGTTTCTTGAGGAGCTTGAGCTTGCTACTTTTTGCGTAAATGAGTTGGAAATAGAATCCGTGAAGAGGAAGTTGTGCAGGCAATATCCTTATTAGGCGAGGATAAAGCTCCGGGTCCGGACGACATTCCAATTTTCTTTTATATGAAGTTTTGGGATGTTGTTTGAGTTGATTTCATGTCTATGGTTAATTGCTTTTTTGGTAAGGACAATGTTCTTAATAGAATAAAATATCTCTAGTTGTTCTCATACCAAAAAAGATGGAATGTAAGACGGTGTCAAATTTTGGGCCAATTAGTCTGCTTAACCCATCATTTAAAATCATTACCAAAATTTTTGCGAATAGATTGGGCGGCATCTTAGATGAGTTGATTGCGAAAGAGCAATTTGGTTTTATTAAGAATAGAAGCAATTCTTGAGTCGGTGCCTACAGCAAATGAGGTTATTCATAGATGTCACAAGAACAAAGAGAATGATTTCATGCTTAACCTTGATTTTGAAAAGCTTATGATTCATTATATTGGGATTGTGTCAAGGAGACCCTTCATCATAGAGGTTTTTGGACCTTGAATTGAATGGGTCGACCACAGCGTGAGGGTGGTTTCAAAGATCTTGGTCAATGGTCAACATGGTAAGGATACTAGGTGCTACCGAGGTCTACGACAAGGAGATCCCCTGCCCCTTTTGTTGTTCACTTTGGTAGCAGACGAGTTGTACCGCATGATCAATTGTTGTATTCAGAATGATTTTATTGTTCGAGATTGGTTTGACAAAGGTGTCGCAATCCTACGGTACAGAGATGATACCTTACTCAAATCGAATGAGACGACCTTGTGAGTGCGTGGAACCTCAATTACTCTACTAATTTGAATTTTGGTTCGGGGCTCAGGATTAACTTTCGTAAGTGTGCTATCATCTTCTTGGAATGATTGGAAAGAGAGTGGGACCTTTTGCGAATATATTCAATTGTTGAGTAGAAGATTTTCCGATGACCTATGTTAGGCTTGCCTTTGAGACCGGATTGTCGCAAAAGGTAAGATTGGATCCCGGTAGTAGAGAAGATTGACAAATGATTAATGGGGTGTAAATCTAATTGTCTATAATTCACGGGGAGATTGGTGTTAGTTAATTCGGTGTTGTAGTCTACCCCATTATTATGTTGTCCTTTTATTTAACGCCTTAATTGATTATTAGAACAGTTAATGGTATTCAAAGGAAGGTTTTTTGGAAAGGAAATTCGGAGAAAAGGAAACTGTCGTGTTTGGTAATTTGGGGGAGGTTATGTAAAAGGAAAGAACATGACGGTCTTGGGATAATCAATATTGAAGACGTGAATAAGGTGTTGCTGTTTAAAGGGTAAATTGTTGAAAAAACCCAGGCCCAGCCAAAACATGTTAAAAAAAACCGCGGTATTTTGAAAATAGAAGGTAAGGGCCTACTATTGAATACTTTGTGAAAAACCACTTGGCCCATTACAAATTAGGCATGTTAGGATTTTGTAGGGGTGGCGAAAATACCCCTGCTCCTTTCTCTCTCTCGCTCTCGCAAACACCTCTCTTGTCCTCGAAAACCCCCTAACTATCATCTCGTCGTCGATGCCATTATCGTCGATTATCCTTGCCGCATGCCCTTCGCCGCCTTCTCATCAACCACCTCGATCGCCACCCTAACTTGCCACCAACTCGCAGCCCCATGTCGTCGCATCATCGCCGTCCCACTAAACCGCCCAATCGACTGTTCATTGATTTCTCACATCGCCGCCGCCCCCATCGATCTCTGCCTCGAGCTGCTTATCAGGCAACTGTCTAGATGTTGCAGGCAACTGTCTAGATGTTGCAAGCAAGCATGCAATTTCTTAAATATTAAGACATCTAATCGGATAGATGTTACGGGAAATAGCTTAAATGTTGCAAGCAATTGTATAGATGTTGCAGTCAACTATCCAGATGTTGCTTGCAAATTCTTAAAAATAAGAAAGTGGTGTAAATGAGAGAAGATAATGGATAATGGGAAAAATGAAAGGAGATAATTGTTCCGGTGGGAAATCAGAATTTTTGGCGGAAAAAGTAGTGAATAGGGAAAAAAGGTTGGTAAGAACATTTAATGCTTAGACTTTTAAGAAAAAACACATAACAAATGTTTCAGGCAACAACTTAGATGTTGCAGGCAACCCTCTAGATGTTGCACGGAACTAAACTGCTCCTTAACCGCTATGAGAATCCAGCTATAAAAATACTGTGCGCACGTAGGAAAGGACATGGGCAATTGGAGAATATATCAAAATACAAAATGGCGTTTGTATACCAGGGTTTTTCCGATGGGCCTAGGGTTTTTCCAACAAGGGAAAAAAGCCTAGGGACTTTTTGACATGTTTTGAGAAGGCCGGGGTTATTTCGACAATTTACTCTAGTTTAAATGGTGGTGGATACATTGTACCACTACAGGGACTCCATGGGTCGAGCTCATAAATTTATATCGATGCCAGGTGAGATTTCGGTTTGGTGATTCTCAATCGAGATCTATTATCTCCGACTTTTGGCAAGGGTTGGTGCAAATAGGCTCTTTCTTTTAACAGTAATGTTAGGTTTTGGTATGATTGTTGGATTTCCGAGGTGTCCTTAAGATATTTGTTTAATGGTCTTTTTGCGGCCTCCAATAATCAAAATGGTTTGGTGTGTTCGTTTTGACGTAATATTAGATGGTACACTTGTAATTGTCATCACCTAACGAATAATCAACATGCTCAAAGGCGTAAGTTGTCAACCTTGCTTGACAACTTAAGTAGTGACATATGGCTTGTAGTGGATCAAAGGATGTGGAAACCGTCGGTGGATGGAGTTTTCACTATTAGGCCGGCTTATAGGCTACTTAACTTTGGGGGTATGCATTCTGATATGGCTTCCTTGATTTTGAGGATTAGACAACCGCTTATGATTCATATTTTCCTTTGGCTCCTCCTGGACAAGGGACAACCTTATTAGCCGTAATATGAATGTCCACAGCCACATTGTCGGGCACGTGGAGTCCATGAGGAGTCTGTGAAACACTTGTTCTTCGACTGCTAGAGAGCTAAACAGATTTGGTATTGCGGCACTAATTTGTTAGATGTGGATTGTGTTGGTCTTCTTTAGGGGGCTCTTGCATCTTTAGAGAAGATTGGTATTTTTTGTTTGCGACGGTATTATAGGAAATTTGGATTGGCAGAAATGAGAGATGTTTTAATACTAGCAAGAGACCCACGCATACTGCGTGGATGAAAGTTCAACCATAGATTATCTCAAGCCGAATGTTATATCGTGTAATGATGTACTTGATAAGAGTTTAGGTTGTAAGAATTGTTGCATATTAATATTTAAAATTGTAATGCAAGAGTACACCAAGTATGCTTAAATCACATCCAATTACAAACACTTGAGCTAAGGTCCAAATGAAAATTTCAAGTAAAATAAGGATTCGAACAAAATTTTCCGCATCCTGCCAAAAATGAGCTTGATCAGTTCAAATGAAAGTTTGATAAGGAAAAAATCGTGGCTTTTCACTTCTTATTCTCGATAAAAATTGCGGGAAGTGAAGAATTATTATTTTTCATAATAATTAGCAAGCATTATGTTATATTTAGTTATGGACAATCTTAAAAGAATTGCATAAAGATACATGTAGCAATCAAATATTTTAATTGAAAACCTTGATATATAGTCATGTGCTATAATTACGATTGAGGGCTACATGTAATTTTTCAAGCTCATGGTTCACCCATGTGATTAGTTCGAACCATACAAGAATAAGAAGGGGTGATTGGAAAGTTTGACAATTCCATGGTGAAAAGTGTTCTAAAGGGGGGGGGAATGACAAATGGCTAACAATTAGAACTTTATTGCTCAATACAATAAATGTTGCGGAAAGATAATATAAAAAATAAATTACACAAACAATAGAATAATAAAGATCAGAAAAAGCAAACTTAGTACGACACCGGCGATTGGTAACGAAGTTCGATACCCGCGGTATTTAGTCTCCGCCTAGGTCTCCCTCTAGGAATATGCACTAAAAAAACTTCTTAAGGTGAAAAAACCTTTACAACTGATAGACCACCCCACCCGATAATCTTTTCAACAGACTCAGATCAAACCTTTACAACTCACACTAATGGACCACCTCTACCGGGTAATATTTTATACAGGCTAATATCAAACCTTTGCAATGTTCAGTTACAACCCAAGAGCACAAACCAACTTCTAATCTCGTATATGAATCATCACAAGTTTAAAAACTGAGAATTAGGGTTTATGATAGAATAAGTTTAAAGCTTTTTTGATCTCAAAAGGATTTGTGAAGCAGTTTTGAAAACCAAAGATCAAGATTTTGCAAAGATAAAAGATCAAGAACTGTTTAGAAACTTTTTGCAAAATCAAAAAGAAGTCTTTTTCAAAACCAAAAATGAATTTAGATCAAGATGACAAACTAGTTTTGAAAAAGAATTTGGAAATGATGATCTTTTGTAAGAAAATGATGATCTTTTGTAAGAAAGATGAGAGAAAATATTCAAAATTCTTGTTATGAAAATTTTGACCAAGATCATATTTAAAGAACTGAGAAAGAATCCCTCAAACTGGAAAGCAATTGGTCAAGAACGATTTCAGGAATTTCAAACGTTCAACTTTTGAGCCGGCTCATAGAACACATGAGCCGTCTCATAGAGACAAGGGAGATCATCAATTTTAGGCAGGTATTGAGTTGGCTCAAAGGAGTTTGAGCCGTCTCAATATTAATATGAGCCGGCTCAACAACACTATGAGTCGTCTCTTGGAGACGGAATAAATAAGAAATTGGGGACATGGTGAGACGGGTTAAAGAGGACATGAGCCCGCTCAAAAACATATATATCAAGAAATATGAAATTTTGAAGACGTTTTAAAATTGTGCGACTCATACGAGATACGACTCAAATAAATGAGAAACAAATGAATAACACCTTTGTCGCACGTTCTCCGAGTTGCTTTGAGTCTTCATCTTTGAATCATGTTCTTTTGACGCTTCGACACTTCGTCTTAACAAAATTGTTGTTGCTATGCCCTTTTTCTTTTTATTTACGTTGATGCTTATTTTTTCTTTGAATTCATCACTTGTTCGTCCAGTGAATCCATGCGCATATTCACTTGCGTGTTGATATTTCTATACTTCTTTTCTTTTAAATTCCGGTACTTGTTACGTCTCACACACTGAAAACATAAAACTTAAACCATAAGTATCGTCAGTGTGTAAAATAGATAAATAGTGTTTTGTCAATATCAAAACCAAGGCGATGTTACCTAGCAAGGTCAACAATCTTCCCCTTTTTGATATTTGACCAAACTCTATTTACATAAAATGATATTTGAGACATAATTAAAAATAAAAACACAAATGAGAAACTAAACCCCCCGAATTCAATGTCCATAAAAAAAATGCAAAAAATCAAGTTAAATCGAAATCGAATCAATGAAAACAAGTTATGAGCAAATGAAACCAATAATGTATACATACCATACCAATGTCGTAACGTGTCACAAATATCCTGTACCTATAAATAATATATTTCTCCTCCTTTTCGTTAAAAATAAAAAATGTAGTACCTGTAGATATAAGCGACAATAATAACATGCATACGAAAAATCAAATTCCATATTACAAACCATATGTCAATCACAAAAGTATATCAATAGCCATTATGAGATTTACCAAAAATAAAACCATACACCAAAAATAATTTGCCCTGCACTATCACATCACATAATTAAATTTTCACAGCAATCGCAAATGCAAAATAAACATAGCACATCCATTTAAATTTCTGGCAAAGTAATATCATAACTAGGCATACCATATTCAGAAAATATTTCATCCATATGTCATTTCCATCAAAATACCACAAAATAAAATGTCATCTCCCTAAACCAACAAAACACATCCATCATTACCAACATATCCAAAATAAAAATACCATATACTATCACCACAAAAGTAACCCATATTGTTTTTTTTCAAAAACAAAAACAAAAATTAAATACCAGCTCCAATGTTCACCGTTACAGAAGCACCAAGTCGCGAGAGCAGGATTAGTCGATGCCGAGGGAGCTTTGGGATCAACGGGTGTAGAAGATGGATCAGAAGATGGAGGGACATATAACATAGGAGTAGGAGGGACATATGTAGATGGTTCATCAACAGGAACATGAGTGGGCTCAAAAGATGAGGGAGGAGGCTCAGCAGCGGGTACGGGTATAGGCTCAAAATCTAAATCATACAAATCATCAGGAGAAATACCTATGAACTTCATATTGTACTTAGTGAAAGGGTTATCAGAAGCTTGGATAGGGAATTTCTCATCACGAATCGCCAAGTGATCGAGAATCTTAGTAATGACTACCGTAAGTAAGAATATTGCGAGCATTGACCAGAAAGTACATGTGCTTGCAGATAAGTAGAGGCAAATTAACTTGAATCTTCTTCAAGATACAATAAACAAGAAGTTTGTGACAACCGTATATTAGTGTCTACTCCCCGCCTTAGGAAATACATAAAGAATATGTATCCTTCCTATAAGACGAGAGCGAGGAGTCGAGGGATTCATGAGCTCGGATTTAAAGAGAGTAGCATTATTGTGAAGCAACAAAAAAGCGGTCTCGGGGTTCTCATCCATACGGTATAAGGAAAAAGTGGCCAAATCGTAATCATATATATCAAGACCAAAATTAGGAACATTCAAGATGACGCTCAAGGTATGTGGAGTGAAAGGTGAAGTCACGATAGAAATATGAACTTAGAATATGAGAATATTGGGATCACAAGACAAAGTTTGCATAAAAGCATTGAACAACATATGGGTAGGTGATGCGATCTAGTGAAAGAAAATCCATCCAATCTTGATATTCAAATAACGACTTAACGTGCCAATCCTTTAGATCATCGAACTTGATAACAGACCCGGTAGACACCTTGCGTTGCATATTTGCCATAAGAAATTCAAGACGGCCATATTTGTGGTAACGGGGTTTGAAGGTGCGAACGGGTGTAAACGTAATTGTAAATTCCCAGTTCCGTAAATAGATTTTTTCCATATTTTTCTAAGTCCCTTTGAATGTCTTTTCTTTTTTTCCTATATTTTTGTACAAATTTAGATACTTATGTGTTTTTAAATTTCTGAATTATTTTCCTAAACAAAAAAAAAACCCAAGCCCAGCCCATATACTCACCACATACCTATACCCAGCCCCAAACTTCATGCCGACCCGACCCGACCCGTTTCTCTTCTCCCCCACTCTTTTCCTTTTCTCGCTTCTTTCTTTCCTTCTCCCCACGTCCCCACGGCTCGTCGCCCCACGCCCCCACACCTCGGCTCACGACCCCACGTGCGCGAAACTTCCCTCGACCTCGTCCTTTCCTCTTTCCCTCGTCGCCACTCCAACACTACACGAGCCCCTCCTTCTCTTTCCCTGCTCAACTTACAAACAAAGAACCCATCACCATCGCCTGCATCCCCGAGCTCGTACCTCACCACCGACGCCGATCCATCAACATCGTCGACCTCCTGCTACACCGAGGACCCTCTTCATCGCCGTTGGAGCTCCCCCTCACCCTCAACTGCAACCACCAACCGAGCCCCCGCCTGCATACCCACTGCATCCTCACCTCTGCCTCCACCCTCACCATTACCGGCTCCACCACCTTCGTCACCAAAACCCATCCCTCTCTCCCCCACTCTCGTTTCTCCCTCCCACTCCCAAGACGCCTCAGCCCACCACCTCCGATCACCGCGAGCTCCCTTCGTCAGAAACACCGTGACCATTGCACCTCCCCCATCGACCTCGGCAGCCGCCACCAAGTCGACTTCCACCACCTCTACCCTCATCGCGACCCTTCCTCTCTCCACCCAAGCTCCTGGTCGAGCTCCCTACAGCCGTGGCTGAGCTCCCCATTCCTTCCGACGAACACCCCGTGCCCTCTCGTCGTCGACGAACGTCCAAACCTCCTTCCCGAGCTCCGCCAGCCGACCCCTAAGCTCCCCATCGCCTCCAACTCGAGCTCCTCCCCTGCCATCTACTTTCTCCGGCCATCGCAGCCCACATCACCGGCAACCACCCTCTCCATAGCCGAGCCCCTCGCCTCCTCCACAAACCCTCGACCACCTCAACACCGAGCACCTTTGCCTGCACACCCCGGCTGCCTCGCAATCAATCGCCGACACCAACGACCGCCACCCTCGCCGTCAAGATCCCAGCAACCAAGCCGCCGCTGCCGAGACTCGAGCTCGAGCCAAGTCGAGTTGCTGTGCCGCGCGCGTGTCGCGATCGCGCCGTTGCCGTACCGTCGTCGACACGTCGCCAGGCAAGTATATTACTTGCTTCATGCTATTAGTTCGTATTTAAATCAGTTTAGACGTTAATATCGTATATATACATCTCGTGCGAGCCAATGAATATAAGTGTTTGGTATGAAACTTTAAATGAAAACTTAATTTTAAATGGCGGAACTTGTGATCATTAGACCCTTCTACTGTTTACCGATATGCTGTAGAAATTTAGTTGAAAACCACGGTCGTTTCACCTATGTAATGCTGCTCCCGATAGTCGGCACGAAATCTGAATTTCCTGAACATGCTAGACATTAAATTCACGTTAAATGTTTTACGAATCGGATTTTGGCGTTCCATGGCTCGTATCGAAGCCAACGGAATAAGCTACCGAACCCTATAGTTGATGTCTAAAATTGAACTAGTTACGATAGAGAAAACTGCGGAGAATTACGATTCTGGACTGCAGTCCAGAGCGGTAAATCCAGATAACCCCTGTTTTTAACTCACTGTTTTTCCTTGCTCAACTACGAGAATGTGCGGAACCCTATATCGTCACGAAGCGAATTGAGTTAGCTTCCTTATCCCATTGGTCACACTGGATTCCTCAACTGTATGATATTTTTAACACATTTTATAATGTCGACGTGTTTTGCTGAATTCTGCAGCGACAGATTTTACGCATCAACCTTAATCTGGCCATAACTCCCTGTTGATATAAGATACTACTGATCCGCCAATTGCGTTGGAAACCTAACTGTAAAGCCTAAATATTGTTCAACTAAAGCGTCGCCTAATTACGATCCCAACTGGGATTAAAATGTGTTACGAAACGGACTTCCAATTCTGAAACCGGATTCCCAGCAGTGAACACTTAAATTGAAATGGCCACAACTGGCAAACCTGAAACCTGATTGACGCGAAACCAATTTTGATGGATAGAGAATTAAACATACTGCTTACCTCTTTTTCATTGTTTCGTTTAATCTTGCATGTATGATTTATTATGAGTTATGCAAGTGTTCGGACACTGACTGATGATATTCTATTCATATCGTAATTATCGTATTCTCATCATATCATGTAGATGTCATTGCATTGGTAACCTAGTGATCGTGTGCATTACCCAGTGTTAGGTATTAGTGTTCTGATTGTGGCAAGTACGTTAGTGTTAAAGCGTGAATGAATAAGCGAAGTGACACGTACTTGTACACAATCAGCGGACCCTATTGATTTATTGCATTGTCGACGTCTATGGGACATGTATAAGTGTAACTATAATTGGTATGGGAGGATTATGGAAGCACATATATGGGTGTCATAGGTAAGGCACAAAACACTGTCCATTTATCTGGGGTATCAGTCGAGACATGCTTGATGGAGATCCTGTCTCCAGTTCTCGCGTAGACTTGTCATGGACCAACTAGTATTTGAGTCTATGGTTGGTGTTTGATGTAGACTGCGGGGTGTGGGGTAGTTTGAGTGTGAGTTCAACAGAATCTCGGGAGTCCCATTGCCGGCACATACAGCGATTCTAGAGATATATGGGTGATATTACTGATTATTAGCGAGCGACTCGGGCCCGTGTTCCCTTGCCCCTGGGTCCTATCCTTGGGTGGGGGATATTCACGAGTGGTTGACTCTCACACTTGGACTGACGATAACTTTAGCGACCTGGATAGTGAGACTTAGAGACTGATAGGTTTAGTGACATGCATTGGTTACTGATTTGATATAACCGCTTTACTGGTTACCTGTTCTGGTGACTTCATGCTCATATTATCACTTCATGCGTATTGTTTCATATTCATCATTATTGCACGTGTTCACATTTGTATTTATATATATTGCTATTGTGTCGCTCTGACGACCTGAGTATGCATGCTCAGGTGAGAAGTGGATTTAGCTTGGACCAGGACCTGACGTACCTCGAGGACATTCCAGATATCTATACTAGCGACTCTGAGCTATACTTCCCCGATCTCTATCTGGTTAGTGTTTTGTATTTGTTTTGATTTAGTGACTGAATTTCTCATTACCTGTGCATTGATTACTGATTACCACGTAAAGCTAGAAGCCGAAGTATGACTACGGCAGGATGTTTCCTCGACCGTAGGAGCATGGCTGGCCTTGTCAACCCCTCGTATTCCGTATTTTGGGAAGCGGGGCGTGACAGTAATTCCAGGTGAAGAAACATGAATAGATGGAGTAGAAGACCGTTCCCGCCTAATTTCTGTACAAAAGAGCCCGAAGGATCAAATGACAGCAATACGCTTATGAAAATGCAAATCAGTATTTTCTGGGCTGTATTTTTCCAAACTCTCGGCTGAGAATCAAACAAATTCTGATGGTATTGAAAGCGTCTCGAAAAGTCTTTCGATTTAATATATTACGGGTCTCATAACTCTTCTGGAATCAAAAGTTATGAGTAAACGTGTTATGCACGTATGCTCTAAGTAATGCTTTACCATATGGGGGATACATCTTTAGTCCCACATTGGGAAAAAGAGAGACCCCTTCTCTACATCTCCTCTATAAATAAAAGGGAAGTCCTCTCAAAAAATGGGAAGGATTCGTTCTCACAGAAGCCATTGCTTTCCTTAGGTATACGTGCCCCCTTAGAGTGCATATGCGCAAGTGAAGGTGCCATACGCGCACGTGCAGCGCAGGTGCCATGCGCAACACGTGCGCCAAAGCATAAAGAAGCCTTTTCGGCATCTCAGAAGATACTGCTCCAACATGTTCTCCTATCCTGATGAACGGGACTGGTTTAAGAGTACATCTCTCCACATTTTCGATATACGGCGCTTTAATTTCTTAGCGCCTTCGGTGAGGTGGTGGGTCCCAACGACTAATAATCCTCCATCTTTCCTTTGAAGTCTAGTCTTCACTAAATAGAAGCATACATTTCACGTGAAAGCTTAAGCTTTCATCAATGGGCACAGGCGCACCCTATGCAATTGCGCAAAGGCACAAACGCCAATGGTGCTATCTAAATGCGCATGTGCGATGCATGTGCATCTAAAAAGAACGAAAAACATGAGTTTGAAGCTTTTGCTTCATTGAAAACCTTTGCTTTCTCGAAAGTCAACAACTTTTCCATATAGATACGCATCCCATATATATAAGCATCCTATACAGACGCACGTGCTACACATGTGCGCGCAAGCTGAAAACATTCTTTATAAGGATGTGTGTAATACGTGCTATACAATTATGCGCAAGTGAACAATATCATCTTTCGAACATGCGCACATATATACATGCGCATATGAAAATTTGACCAATAACAAGTGTGCAAACCCTCAACCATAAGAGACACGCATCACGTGATTTGCACGCGCACGAGTCAAACGACGCTCAAGTTGTGTGCACCTATATATGCGCATTTGGCAAGATTGCCAAGTTGAATCATACGTGCGCACCTATACGTGCGATGCACGTGCGCATGTGTCGGATTACACGCGCGCATGTACATTCCTTGAAGAAGACACTTCTAACAAGAAATAAATTTTGTTAATAAGGAATCAAATCTTTAATTAGAAGCAACATCTTCTATTAAGATCCATGATCTCCATGCAACAGTGATTAAAGATTACCACTTGATCACGATATTAATCGAGATCTCTAAATGAGAGATTCTCTCAAACTGATTGATATTTCTCATGCCCTATATAAAGGACCCAAAAGATTAAATCTCAAAAGAGGAGGAGACCTGCCCATAAGCTTCAGAAAAATATAGATCTCAAGTCTTCATCTTCTTCCTCGGCGAACAAGTGTGCAAGGTAGATATAAAAGAGAAAACTTTTCTTTTCCTCTATTAAAAAGCTTTTGCTTTTATATAGAAGCCTTTGCTTCTTTTTCGAATCCATTGATTCGCCGTAAAAGATCAAATGATCTTAAGGCCCGTCTCTCATTCATAAAGTGTATACTTTTGCTAGAGATCGATCTTAAGATCTAAGAAAATAATATACATATCATAAAATGCATATACATGATATGAAAACAGATAAAAATCGAAGTTAAAGCAGAAGCCATTGCCTCTCTGTGAAAACTTTTACTTTCTGATCAGAACAAGTGCGCACTTAATAAAAAATTCCCGCCTTGGAGACATGCGGATCACGTGATATGCACGTGTGTGCATTTGTTGGATGCTGCCCATAAAGACATGTGTGTCACGTGATATGCACATGCACACACTTGTTGAAAATGGCCCATGAATGTGCGAGCGTCAGCTGATATGCACGTTGACTTTTTGCATGCGCATACGCATACACGCGCACTTGTGATTTTGAACTGATAACAAGTGCGAGCCACGTGATATGCACGTGCACAGTCCCCGATCGCAAGCGGGTTCGTAACCCACGTGATATGCACGTGCGCACTCTCATCAAAGATATTACATGTACATATACATGTACATGCACAATTCACATTTACTTGCGCACGTGGACATCAACCTTTATTTTATTATTTAGTTAAAATAAATTAAGTATAGAAACTTTTACTTCTCATATGCATTCCATTGGTCAACATATCGATGATGTCCCATATTAATCTTAGTCGGATATATGAAAAATGGCCGTTCACCCATATTGATTTTAGTCGGATATATGGCTAATGACCGTCCATCCAAATTGATCTTAGTCTCGTATAAGACTAACGACCCTCTGTTCCAACATGGTCTTGTCCCTCATACGGGATTTGGTTCAAGGGTACATCTCTCCACACCTTTGATATATGTCGTAATTCCTCAACGTTTTCAGAGATGCGACGGGTCCCAACAACCAACCACCTCTTCCTCGTCCTTGATGAAATATATGAAGTTTCATCAAGACAGGAAATGTTCTAACTCTCATAATCGATGCGCTTCCATATTGATGTGCATACCTCATATTGACACGCATCCCATGTCACCATCGTTCACTTCGCCGCGTAATATATACACGTGCGTGCAAGATGAAAGATGAACCGAAATGTTTTTAAACTAATACTTCGTCACAAACACGAGAATGTTGGACCGAAACGTTCTTAAACTAATACGTCGTCTCAAACACGGGAATGTTGGACCGAAACGTCCCAAAATTAATATTGGATCAAAATGTCCCAAAATTAATATTGGACTGCCCCTAAACTAATATGTTTGGGCCTATGACTGGTCTCCATATTGATCCTCGTATACAATCCACGGGCATAAACAAGCCATACTCCATGTCTCTCATGGACCGCGATGTTCTTAAACTAATATATTTGAGCCTATATGCTCATTGTTCCTAAGTCGATCTTGGTCTCATATATGACTAATGATTCTTAGATCAAACACATATCCCATGAACTGATGGACATCATTTATATGAGATTTGTGTCCTAAGTTCAAAACCCCAAATCTAATATACGGATTTGAACTAATCTGCGTCCTACATGCGATATATATTAGTCTTCATACACAATCCAAGAGCAATCCCATAATAAACAATATATAACATGACATAAAGTGACCTACTGGAGCAGGTGAAAGTTATCGCAACGCGATAGCGTAATTAACTGCAGGGGCTTGCGTCTGCAGAGAAGAGCATCCCACAATAAAAAAAACTTTTCACAAATGAGGGGGAATCTGATAAAGTCGGCTATATTGGTCACATCCATCCAAAGCTTCGATATACAGTGCCATAAATCAACTTGGTATAATTTTTAGAATCGAATTTTCCAAGCTAGTCCAAAGTGTTCAAAACAAAGCATTTGCAGCCAAATACTTTAAAATATTTTATGGATTACATATTTCAATAAAATAGCTCATAAGGGGGTTTCTTTAAAAAAAATCGCAACAAAATTCGATTCAAAATGCAGCAAGCAGTGTTAAATGCTTCGGCCCAAAAATATTGCTGTAAATTTTTTTCTTTTAACATGGTTCTCGCTAGCTCTTGTAAAGAACGATTTTTCCTCTTCACAACACCGTTTTGTTGTTGTGTCATAGGACAAGAGAACTCATGTTTAAAATCAGTTTTTTCGTAAAATTCTTTAAACAAAACATTTTCAAATTCTCTTCTGTGATCACTACGGATTTTGGAGATTTTCAAATCCTTTTCATTTTGAATACGTTTAGAGAAGATTTTAAAATTGCTAAACGCATCATTCTTAGTAGCAAGGAAGAATACCCAACAAAAACAAGAAAAAAACATCAATATTACATATATATGATTTTTGACCTAGACTTAATGTTCTTGATGGACTAAATAAATCCATATGTGATAGTTGAAGGAGTTTAGACGATATTACCTCGGTCTTCATTTTGAATAAAGATTTTACCCGTTTACCCATTGACAAACATCACACAATTTGTTCTCGAATCTTATTTTGGGAATTCCTTTCATATGGCCACCAATTGCTATTTTGTTCAACAAGTCCATTGACACGTGGCTAAGCCTATGATGTCAAAGCCATGTATCTGCATCGTCTGCAACCAAACGCTCGACTTTTACATTAGCAAAATCTTTAGGATCAACAATATAAGTATTATAGTGCCTTTTGCCATAAAGAATACATTTGTCATCTTTAAAATTTTTACAACTAGTTTTATCAAAAACAACGGTGTATCCTTTATCGCAAAATTGACTAATGCTAAGTAAGTCGCGTTTTAAATTATCAACATTTAAGATATCATCAATATTGGTAGAATCGCTTCCCACGATTTTATCCTTACCCTTTATGTAGCCTTGTTATCCCCGAAGGTGACACTGCCACCTTCTTTTCTTAATAGTGAGTCGAAGCTAGATATATCACCGGGCATGTGTCTCGAACACCCATTATCAAGGTACCATGTAGTTCTACGTTGTTGCAGCTGAGGTACCTGAAATAGAATATCTATTTTGATCTTTGGTACCCAAATCATTTTGGATCCACGGGGGTAAGTAGCATAAAACTTTGATCTAGAAGTAGATAATCTAGTATTATGGATAAGTACACCACTTCTAAGCTCAAAATGATATTTATATGTTGAATTGTTCTTAATCGGGCAATATTTAAAAGTATGATCAAGGGTAAGACAATAATGATGAGTTTTCAAACCATATATACGGTCACAATGATAAGTAGTGCCTTTAAGAAATCTATTGGTTGAAGTACTAGCCGAAGTGTTGGGATCAAAACCATGACCATAAGATTTGTGATTCCCGCTAAATCCACCAAGTACGATATCCAACTTGTTTTTGCCTTGGGTGAATTTAACAAGAGTCTCTTCGAACTTTATGGTCTTTGTTTTGGTATTAACAAGCTCGTGTTCCAATTTAGCATTTAAGTTTTGAAAATTTTTAAGAGAATGTGCTAAATCGTCACGCTCGACATTTATAGTTTCAAGCTTAGTACTTAAATCAATAATGTTATCTTTCAAAATATCATTTCTTTCTTGATAATAATACAAGAGTTGCAAATGGTAGAAGAAGATTTCCTTTTCAAACTCTTATATTTAAAAAATAACTTTATGAAAATTTCTTGCAATTCAATATATAAATCAATAAGCCCATCTCTATCTAAATTATCGATATCATCATCACGTACCTCGTCGTTGTCTCCATGTGCCATGAATCATATGTTGGCTACGATCTTTTCTTCGTTGTCCGAACTATCAAAATCTGATTCGTTCCATTTTGCTTGGAACACCTTTTTCTTTTCATACGCTTCTTTAGCATCCTTATTTTTGTTCTTGCTTTTGTTCAATGTCGGGCAATTGACCTTCATGTGATTCTGTTTGTGGCATTCATAACAAGTAGGATTAGTTAAAGAATTTGAATTTATATTATCTCGGTATTTTCATCTTTTCTTGAAGTTTTGGAATTTGATAAACTTCGTGAATTGCTTGGCGAGAGCGACCATATCATCTTCGTTTTCGCTTTAGTCGCTTTAGCTATTCTATTCTTCTTGCGGGATGTTCTTCGCCTTTAGAGCTATGCTTTTTTCTCTTTGACGGTTCTTCCTTTTGTCGTGCTATAATGTTATTGAGTTTCATCTCGTGCGTCTTGAGTTTCCTAATAAGATCTTCCAAAGTTAGTTCATCCAAATTGCTTGCTTCTTCAATTGCTGTAATTTTGGGTTGTCATTCTCTTGTGAGGATCCTCAAGATTTTCAAGCACTTCTTCTTTTCTGAATTTTTTTTGCCATAGTTAGAGTTTAGTAACAATTTTATTAAACTTTGAATACGTTACATCAATCGATTCATCGGCGACCATTCTAAACTGTTCATACTCGTTCATGAGTCGGTTGATTTTATTTTTTTTCACCCGACTTATCTTTTCGTGGGAAATTTCGAGAGTCTTCCAAATCTCATGTGCAGTGATACACATAGAGACCTGGTTGAACTTTTCAGGGGAAAGAAGGTAATGTGATGCATTCATCGCTTTAATATTCAAAGCCATAAGTTTCCGACCAAGGTTTAGCCGGAATGGAAAATTTATCTTCTACAACGTCTAGAATATCAAGATCGATGCATTAAAGAAAAAAACGCATATTGATTTTCCAGAAGTTGTAGTTTGTGCCATCAAAGAGTGATGGCCGATTAGCGGCTTGACCTTCTAGTGATCTATTATTTTGAATAATGTTATCGCTAGTCATAGGATCTAAGCTCTAAGGTTTTAAGCCAATAAGAAAGATAACCGCTCTGATACTAATTGAAAAGGTGTCCTAGAGGGGAGGTGGATATGACAAATGGCTAACAATTAAAACTTTATTGGTTAATACAATAAATGTTGCGGAAAGATAATATAAAAATAAATTACGCAAACAATAGAGAATAATAAAGATCAGAAAAAGCAAACTCAGCAGGACACCGGAAATTGGTAATGAAGTTCGATACCCGCGGTATCTAGTCTCCCCCTAGGAATATCCACTAATCAAACATTTTAAGGTGAAAGAAACCTTTACAATTGATGAACCACCTCCACCTGGTAATCTTAGAAACAAGATCATATCAAACCTTTACAACTCATACTAATGGACTACCTCCACCGGATAATCTTTACACAGGCTAAAATCAAACCTTTACAATGTTCAGTTACAACTCAGGAACACAAACCAACTCATAATCTCGTATATGAATCAACACAAGTTTAAAAACTGAGAATGAGGGTTTATGATAGAATCAAGTTTAAAGCACATTTGATCTTAAAAGGATTTGTGGAGTAGTTTTGAAAACCAGAGATCAAGATTTTGCAAAGATAAAAGATCAAGAATTGTTTAGAAACCTTTTGCAAAATCAAAAAGAAAAGTCTTTTTCAAAACCAAAAATGAATTTAGATCAAGATGACAAACTAGGGTTTTGAAAAAGAATTTGGAGATGATCTTTTGCAAGAAAGATGAGAGAAAATATTCAGAATTCTTGTTATGAAAATTTCGACCAAGATCATATTTAAAGAACTGGGAAAGAGTCTCTCAAACTGGGAAATAAATTGGTCAAGAATGATTTCAGGAATTTCAAACGTTCAATTTTTAGCTGGCTCATAGAACACATGAGTCGTCTCAGAGAGATAGGGATGCTCATCAATTTCAGGCATGTATTGAGCCGGCTCGAAGGAGTGTGAGCCGTCTCAATATCAATATGAGCCGGCTCAACGACACTATGAGCCGTCTCAATATCAATATGAGCCGGCTCAACGATACTATGAGCCGTTTTTTAGAGACGGAATAAATAAAAAATTAGGGAAGGCTGAGACGGCTTGAACAGGACATGAGCCGGCTCAAGAACATATATATCAAGAAATGTGAAATTTTGAAGACGTTTTAAAATTGTGCAACTGATACGAGATACATACGACTCAAATAAAAGAGAAACACATGAATAACATCTTTATCGCACGTTCTCCGAGTCGTTTTAAGTCTTCATCTTCGAATCATGTTCTTTTGACGCTTTGCCACTTCGTCTCGACAAAATTATCGTTGCTATACCCCTTTTTCTTTTTATTTATGCTGACACTCATTCTGTCTTTAAATTCTTCACATGTTCCTCTAGTGAATCCATGCTCATATTCACTTGTTGATACCGCTGTACTTGTTTTTTCTTTGAACTTGTGGTACTTGTTACGTCCCACATATTGAAAACATAAAATTTAAACCACAAGTATTGTCAGTGTGTAAAATAGATAACTAGTGTTTTGTCAATATCAAAACCAAGACGATGTTACCTAGCAAGGTCAATACATGGCCAACTGGAAATATTTGAGCCAAGTATCCAGATGGAAATCTCCAAAAAAAAAGGGGGGGGGGTGTAAATCAAAATTTTCGAGGCCAAAATTGTTTGAGGTCAAATATATGAACCAAGGGTCTAAATGGAAATACCAAGGAAAAACGGGGGCTACACATAATTTTCCATAGAAAAAGACAACCAAAATTGAGCTCAAATATATGAACCAAGGTTCTAAATGGAAATACCAAGGAAAAATGGGGACTATAGCTAATTTTCCATAGAAAAGACTAAACCAAAATTGAGCTCAAATATATGAACCAAAGGTCTAAATGGAAAAACCAAGGAAATGGAGGGGGGGGGGGGGGGCTAAAACTAATTTTGCTTACAAAAAGACAAAAAAGAGCCTGATTTTGGGGACACCTTGTAGCTTTCTATATAATGTATAAATTTAGGGTTTGGCGGCTGAAAAATCTGACTTTCTCTATCCATTATTCTTTTTTTTCTTTGGGCCGGGATGAGGAAGAAAGCAGGAGCTGTTGCCCCCTGGCCCACTGTTTCAGAATGAGAAGGATAATGGCTCGAATGGGGGCGATCGGGCATGAAGATGAGTCAAATTAACATGTTCTCATTATCTCTCTTTAATGGAACGTGGTAGTTTTTCTTTTGTTTTAGGGACATAATGGCCGTTTCCGATATTTGTATTTGGTGTCTATTATTTGCTGCTTTATTTTCTGTCAACTCAGGTCATGCTTTGAACTTTCTTCCAAGGTCGGCTTGGTTTCGATTTTAGGTCTGACTGCTTGTTAACTAAATGTTTTCGACTTATGCGTCTGCATGGTTGGAAAATTAGCTTATTACAAGTATGTTTTTGATTAATATGCATGGAAAATTTGCTTATGCTGCAATTGTGCTGCAATTGTTATAATGCATATATGTACTAGAGCCATGTAGTTAATGATCTATTTTGAGATCTTGCATGCCCAATAGGTTTTTGAGTTAATTAATTTGATCTTAGTTGGTTACTTGGTTATAATATACTGATGAAAATGTTTGTTGATTTCTTTTTGGAAAATTTCACCAAAACAACCTTGGACTATAGCGTTTGATTTCAAAACCATCCTGATGCCGATTTTTTACACCGACATCCCTTTGAACTTTTCTTCGTTACACGCGACCATCCTCGTGACCTTCGTCCTGTCAATTTCTTTATAAAATGACCAAAATACCATGATGTATAATGTAATGTTAAAAAGGGGATGAAAGGGCATTTTCGAGATTAAAAAAATAAAATTTTTACTTAAAAAAATTAAATTTTAACGGCAGGGAGGTCGGAGGGGGTTGTGTGTAATGGAGAAAACTTCTAGGGGGTGGGGAGCGGGTGTGGTTTATGTGCTCAAAATCATGGTTTTGGGAATAAAGGCTATGCTAGAGGGTGGTTTTGGAGAAATTTCCCTTCTTTTTAGGGTAAATTGGAGAAAAGCTCTCGGCCCAATCCAAGAAAGGCAAAAGGTTCCTTGTATTTTCTAAATAGGGAGAATGGGCCTACTGTTTAGAATATGTCTAAACACTTCTTGGCCCAATACCAAGTCAGGCCTGGGTATTAGAAATTTGTGGATGGACCAAAATACCCTTTAGCGACTCAACGTTTCAAAATTTCTTTCTCGTTTGATCTCAGAGAACCCAAGTCGCCTCTCGTCGCCATCGTCGCCCCCGCCTTCGCCATCGTCGTCGTCGCCATCGCGGCCTCGCCTTTCCAAGTCGTCAGCCCAATTCCCCGCCCCAAATCGCCTCTCGTCGTCGAAAACCCTAATCCTAACATCATCGTCGCCGAGTTCGTCGTCAATTAGCCTCTTTCCTGGACCTTCGCCGCCTTCTCCTCGGCCACCTCAAGCCCCCATCGTCACGAAAAGCTCTTCATTACCGTCACATCCTTCTCAATAGCTCCTAAATCGAAGGAGGGGATCATTCCGTCTGCTGCGAAATCAGTGGCTCCAAAATTGAAGAAAACGTCAGTTAAATCGATGGCGCCTGAGAAAGAAAAATGTATAATTGAGACCCTTTTTGTTGATCTTGTATAGTATTTCGAACTTGGTTCTTCTCTTAAAAATTGTGAATATTGTCGATTTTTTATTTTTGGGTCTGTAACTTCTAATCAATTACCTGTAATATCAACAGATGCATGTATTTAAATTAAATTCTCATCATGATCAAGCTACTTGTTGCTTAGACATGAAAATGATTTGATATTACAGGGAATTGTAATATGTAGATAACTGTTTAGATGCCGCAGACAACCTCGGTAGATGTTGCAGGCAACTTTATAGATACTACAGGTAAGTGATTATTTTCATTTGTTGTTGCTAAAGATAATACAGGCAAATTATTTGATGTTATAGTCAAGTGCTTTGATGATGCATGAAAATGAGTACTTGCCTGTAACATTTATAAAGTTGTATGTAACATCTAACTAGTAGCCTGAAACTTCTAAGCAGTTGTCTATAATTTCTAACCAATTGCATGTAGTTTTCAGTTTAAAG